>CM062814.1:218007686-220407686 GCA_031772625.1 Pinus tabuliformis | reverse complement strand
AGCTCATTTAGGAGTCTTTTCACCACCAACATTGGCAGGGATTTGACATCCTAAGGGCTGAAACTACTAATCCTTTTATTGTAGACCCTCTAGTGTTGATATTGAGCCAAATCCACTAGGCTTTGAGCACGTTGGAAGCCATTTAATTCAGTTGGGTTGTGAGTACTTGGGGCAACCTATCTCTCTTTGACAAGACCGTGGATTAAAGAGGCTTGACCTCCACTCCTATTGCGCAAACATCCACTTCTTGGAGGTTGGATTTTCATATTTAAGAGTTTATCTTCTTTTACTTCATTTAGCTCTTAGTTTTTCTTTTCAAAGGGGAAATCTAGTATTTAAGAGAAAAAATTGTTGTAAAGATCTTTCTTGAGTTTAGTTGAGGCCTTTGAAGGGTTCTCATCTCTTGTAGCGAAGTTAATAAAAGTTCATTTTTCTTGAGTGAGCTTGGGAAGTTTTCCCATGGTATCCCATCCCTTTTATAGGGACGACATTTTCTCTTAGGTTGATTAACTTGCTTAGTTTAGTTTCTAATTTTCCTGCATAAATTTTTTCCTTTCTAATCTAATCTAACTTCTCAGTTTAACTCATAATTTCAACACATAGCACTCACATTTTCAATTTATCAAATCGAACTTTCCAATTTATTCATTAGTTTCTTGTATTGTGCAATCAATTTCATAGTTGCTTGAGCTACAATACTTTGCAATCTTGTGTGGTGCAACTCGTCTCTCATTCACTTAAGCTACAACACATTACAATGAATCATTTTTACTTCCTTGGAAAATTAGATTTGTTTATTGATCAAGTTATCTCTTAACTTTGGCATTTGTTTCACATGCTTATTGGTACATGCTTCATCATTTCCTTTTACATGTCAGTTTATGCTTGAGATACCATCTTGAATATCACATTGTTCATTGATATATATATATATATATATATATATATATATATATATATATATATATATCTATATCTATATATATATATATATATATATATATATATATATAAAGAGAGAGAGAGAGAGAGAGAGAGAGAGAGAGAGAGAGAGAGAGAGAGAGATCTTGACGATCTTGTTACCATCATTTACTTGAAGCAATTTGCAATTAACTCTTAGGAATTCTCGCATTAGACTTGCACATTTGAAAAACTTACCTCCAAGCATAAGCTTGGTTGAATAGACATTTTAGGATCAAATTTTCCCTATTTTTCTTCTATCTAGTACAGAGTAAGGTTCCAACCACGTGACCCTGCAGGTATGGAGGTGGCTTAGTCCCCTTGTAAAAATGAAGGCACATGGGATTTGTAAGTACTTTGGGAAGGGTATCGTTAATGAAGGACTAGCGCTTGCTCAACCCATTTTCCTTACAAGTCACTCCAATCCTCACCGTATGGCAAGAATTTGAAAGGGAAATTTCTCACCTTAGATTAAGCGTTTAAAACTAACCAAGATAATTGAATTTCACATAATTTAGTTTTGATATCATCCGATCATGTTGTTTTATGATAATTTTCCATTTCATTTGCAATGATGTTATCTAACTCTTGCACTTGTCCTCTAGAAATTTATTTTGCTCGTGATTATTTTATTTTATGTCATTCAATTTGGGCATTTTTTTTATAAGCGCAATTTCCATTTACATTTGCAAGTTATATTTTTATTTGCTCATATTTCATATCTTGAGCTAACATATTTTTTTGCAGGATTACTTATCATTGTAACTTGAATTTCCTTTTCCATATTCCAAGTACTTGATATTTCCATTTGAGCATTGTTTACAAGGCACTAGTTTATTCCCTTTACTGTTGAATTCCTATATTGAAATATACCTTTCACATTGCTCATCATTTACAAAATTTTTACATCTTGAGTCAAGTCCCCTTTGAGAATTAGATCCTTTAAACTTATTCTCCTGGAACTCATTTCACTTTACTAACCATTCTTAGGGACCACCCCTCTCAGCTTGACTAGGAGAGAGCCTTAATAGAGAGAGGTTGGATTATGTGACATCCCCTTCTCTGAGCTTTGCCACCAAGGACAAACCTTGTGGGGTTGAGGATTTTTCCCACATTAACCTAGGTTTGTAAGCTAGGCAGAAACATTTTTTGGTTTCGTTTCCAGGGACAAGTCCTCTTATACCAAGAATACGACTAAATTTCAGTTTTTTGCATGTTCGATATTTAGAGTTAGATTCTTGCCCAAGTGGCGATTCCACTTGGCTCAATTTCCGCAAGAGTTTCTACTAGGATAAATCCAAGTAGTTTGATTAGCCCCACTCTCTTGTATAATTCTATCTAATCTTGGATAGGAGGCCATTTCTGATATCCATTTGCTTTTCCAAGGACAAGTTAAGCAAGGCATCATGAATGACTTGTTTGGTCCTTGTAACTTTACTAACATCAATGGCTATCCACATGATATTACAAATAAGGCTATTGATAAGTTGATCCCATTCCAAGGTAACAATGTCATTAGTGTTGGATCGCACTTAAATAATTTCAATGTATGCGTCACTAAGTGGTGTAATGGTGTTAACTATGAGGACATAAAGATGATACTTTTTGTCCTCTCCTTAGAAGAGGATGCTCTTGATTGGTTCATGAGCGTCCTGCTAACTTGTATGATTCTTTGCAAGCCATCATTAATTCCTTTTTGGACAAGTATGGAAAAGGAAGAGTGAAAATGAAATCATGGAGGAATTTAACGAAAGATTCAATGATGTGGTAAAGAGTATGCCTCAATATGTTATAACTCTTGGAAATTTTTTGTTGGTCTCTTATGTGGACGCTTTTGGTGATAACACATCCAATGAGTTGAGGAGAAAAGAACCTGCAAATCTGAATGCAGCTCAAATGGAAGCCTAAAAAATGGAAAAGGTTAAAAATAAATCAGGGAAGTCATAAATTCCTGGTTATAGTAAAGGGCCATCGAAGTCTTTTGAATCCAAAGGGAAATTTGAAGCAAAGGATGTTGATAAGGATCCCATCAAGGAGTTAACCCAATTAATCAAGAAAATGGAGATGAATCATGCAAAAGAAATGCATGCCATGCAAAATAGGTTGGTGGCCATGGAAAGATCACAAGTGCAAAGGTTCCAACCTAGGCCCAATGATAAATGGCAAAAGAATAAGTTCCCCACAAGACTATAGCCCTTCAAACCCAATTGAGTCTAATAACTTGGTTGATGATTCTATTCCTTATTGTAGACCTTGTGAGGAGTTGCATGAAGAGGCCACATGCCCCTATGTGAGGAGAATCATGGAAAATGGCATGTTAGGAGGTGAACATGTGCAAACAAGTGGTAAAATCAATATGTTCTACATGGAAGATCAAGTTAAGACCATTGAAAGAAAGCAGGAGATTGATCATAGGCCTAATGATTTTGGGGTTGATAATATGATTGCAAATTTTGATAATGTCACTAAATTTTTTGGGGAAAATCCTACATCTGGATAGATCCTTAATATGGCAAAGCATAAAGAGATGACTTATCAAAGAAGGGATATTCAAAAATAGAATAATTGTAGAAATGTCTCTCCTCCTACTTCAGAAATAAATTTTGACTTGGGTGATTGGGTGAATAACACAAAGGTTTCTATCCCATTCAGGGATTTTGAAGATACCATATCAGACAGTAAAGTTACTAAGTGCCATTGAAGTTACTCAAAGGGAAGAAAGGCCTCATGATGAACCAGAAGACAAAGAAATTATATTGAAAAGTATGAATTGTTATGTGGGGAACAAAGGTCATCAACCTTTCTTTGTTTCTTTGATGCTGAATGATTGTGTTTTACACAACTGCATGCTAGATTTAGGAGCTTCATCAAATGTAATGACTAAGAAAGTCATGGAGAAACTAAAATTAAGGGTATTTAGGCCCTATCACAACATATGTTCAATGGATTAAAAAAAATAGAAGTTTGTGGATTAATCAAATATTTATAGGTCTTCCTAGTAGCATACCCGGAAAAAATGATGACTATGGATATTGTTGTGATAGATGTGCCTGATGCATGGGGAATGCTCCTATCAAGGAAATGGGCATTAGATTTAGGTGGTAGCCTTCTGATGGACCTATCATATGCCACCATCCTCATGCCAAACAATACCTTTGTCAGACTTGATCGGGAGTTAGAGAAAAGATATAATTTTGAAGATCCAAGGAAACCCAACAATGAAATTATCTATGGGCCATAAAAGCTAGGAAGTGATGCAGTGTTGAAGGATTTTCCACCACCCTTGAAAGAACAGATTCAGAATGAAGAGTTTAGGCATAACAAAAAAATCTTGAGTATTTTGAATTTTCCAACAAAGCATTCTCAAGACAAGGCAGAAGGATTGACAGTAGTTGCATCATCATCACCATCACAACTAACCAAGTATATATATATATATATATATATATATATATATATATATATATATATATATATATAATGGATCACCAATTTTGAGTAGGATCAAGCCTCAACAAATCAATAGAAGAAAAAAGAAAAGGAAGAGGCTTGGTATATCTGATGGCCACAAGCAGGTTAATATTGGGGCAAGTCAAAGTCCCAAGATAGTCAAGATTGACAAAGCATATAAGAGAAAGAACCTATGGATCTACTTGTGAGTAGACAGGTTCTAAAGATGGATTTCACCGAAGACATCTGATGCCATGAGGCATTTTTGTATTGTAATTCTAACCCTACCCCTTGTAAATTTTTAGATTAGCTTTCATTTTATGTTATTAGATAAGTTATCATTTCAAGTTATTAGAGTAGTTTCTTATTTCAACATGTTAGATTAGTATTTCATTTTGACTAATTGATTTTATATGATGATTCCTTGAGCATACATTATTGAGTTTAATATATGCCTTTTGTGGATGCATATTCCAAGTTCTTGTGTGCTCTCACTTCATATCTAGCATGCATCCTCATGTGGAGCCAAATGTTGACCATTGAAGTATGCTTGAAGACTGCATACCCAAGGATATGTTAGAGGATTCTTGTACTTTCAAAGTTCAAATTGTGAAAATTTCTGAATCTAACAAACCAAAAATCCTACTACAGTAAACTGATTTGCATTACCTACTTGTGTTCTTCATTTTACCAAGTTATTTTCAGAAATATTCATAAAATATTAATGCAAATACACTGCAACCTACACCACTATACAAATCAAGTACTGGAAAATAAATGAGAGAACCATACATAGGACACACTTATTTTTGGACTAAACGTCCCCAGAAAAACCCAATGCAGGAAAACCGGTGCAAAAAATATGAGGGTTTTATTATTAAGCATATTTTTGAATACAACTAGGATGCCAAATCCGTCTTACCCAACAGAGAATAAAACCAACAGAAGTACCTCTATTTGGCGATAGATATTTTGGCGAATTGAGCAACTAGATGAATAAACCCCACAGGTGACTGCACTATCCCTGGTACTGTGCAATGATGGTTGCTCCCAGCCCTGCGCTAGAACTGCATCACCTCCTCTAGGAGTTGCGTCACCCTCCCAGTGAGCCTTCTCGACTCAAAAATTGATATCTTGAACTGTTGCTCAATCTGCCTCACAGAAACCCCAGTGTTACAGGGAAAAGTGTCTACTCAGAACTGCTTATCCCACTAAGGTGTGATAGCTACCTTATAAACAAACAAAGTAAAGCTACTTTCGTTTTTCCTTTATAAAGTATAGATAGAGAGGAACAAAGAAGACCAGCCTCTGTCTTTTTCTAATCTCCTGGTTTGATTCCTCTCTTCCTTGATAGTCTTTCGCTACTTGTTCCCTTGCACGCCCAGCTTCACAGAGTACCTGTGAGATCACAGTAGCATAGCACTATAAAAAGACATGGATCTATAATCATAAACAATCTAGGATCAGATGTAAATTGACCATACAAATGCGGCAAACATAAATGACACAAGAGTATGGAGGAAAACTTGAATAGCTTTTATTGATAAACAAGAAAAAGCCAAGAGGAGTTACAACCAGTTGTTCTGACCCAGCATCAACCTCTCAGCAAGGAAGCCCCTCTTCACCTCATACAAAGCTTAGATCACCCAACAATCTGATGTTTGTCTCAAGAAACCAACAACAATTCCTTACAATATGCAAAATTCCAGCCTCCAACCTCCTGGATCTCTAGGATGAGAGATCTATATATAGATATTTTCAGAGGTGTGAGTCAGCTATGGTTTTTTATTAGTGTCTTCTCTATGATAGTTCTTGCTTCCACTTGGAGATCTCATTGATCTCTTACTCATCCTTGGGCGTTTCTAAGAGGCAAGTGTCCCAGGAGAAGTTTCTGGAAGATTCCAAGATCATCCACCTCGCAAACTGTCTCCGCCACTTGTCTTTTCTCGTCCATCGCACCCCATAGAAGGGATTTTTGAAATGAAACGCACTTCCCATGTGTACAAGGTGAGATGCATTGCACCCTGGCCATGGAGCAAGTGAGATGATCCAGTTTTGACCAGTTCTGAGTAGTTTTTCATGGAGAACTTCTGGGAGAAGCTGTAATCAGTTGACCTTGTTCCTTTAGGGGTTAGAACAACACTTTTAGGGACTTAGGAGCCCTTGGTTTATGGAAATTTCATGCTTGGGGTTGTAGTGCCCAAAAATGTCTATAACAGTTGCCCCCTAAAGCATGAGGTCGTTAATCTTTTGATGTCGGGTGAAATACTTTATTATGAGGATCCGAAGTTCTTTCAAGCTGGGAGGAGACCTGTAATAAGATACAATACAATACATTATCTTCATAATATTTTCATGATCTAGCTGAGGCGGGCATTCCCATGCTCAGCTTTATAAATTCATTTTCATGTACATAGGACAGACAATCGTCTGAGTGTAGACTGATGATTTAGATAGAGCCATCATCCCTTTGATTGGATGATTATCTGTGCAGCAATGATGTACATTTGATGTCTTTATTTCCCTGAATATATATCACAACCCGGATGGATGAAACTAGATCCGGGGTCTTCAATCTCATTCGATCTTCACTCGAAGTACAAGTCTATCCATGTGAGAGATGTTCTGGAGTCGAACATGGAAAGACATCGCTTGATTACCAGCCAATGATATAAGCTGTTAACAAGCGCGAGAGGAATCACCGATAATGATAATGACCCTCAAGGTACTGCAGTACAATTCACGTGGTGTGAATAAAGGACTTAGCGTCGAACACCACGCAAAATATTTCGGTCGAAGGTCATTGATGTAAACCTGTCGCCGGAAGTGAGAAACTTGCCATTGAGGCATGCAAGCTTCAAAGTACTGAATGGGGTGTTCCTAGATCAATTTCTTGGATAATGAGCTGATGTCGACAAGAAGTGATCCATCACAGGAGGGCCTTAATGAATCCCACATCAATGACACGGAACGGAGCAAATGATTTTAATGGAGGTGAAAACGATCTGGTGATATAAGGTTCAGGGTGGTGGTCATGAAAGAATGGAGTATAAATGTATTATAGTGGGTGAGACATAGGTGAATTCTCTGAATGACTTCTCTTGAACATATCAGCGACACTGACGTGATGGATTGGTAGCATTAACCCGGAATGTGGATAGTATGATGGGACCATGGTGATGTGACCGGTGAATGAAACAACCCAACCCGACTTGTATGCGGAGTGAAAGAGTCATGTTCAAGAGTGACTTGCTACCAACAAAGTTTCTTCAAGTTTTTCTTCCCAATTTTTCCCCAGTCATTGCTGACCAGTACCTCTTTATTTTTATCAAGCTTGAGGAGGATAACATATGCTTGTTCTATAATTTTCCCTTCAGGCAAACCCATCGCTATGTTTTAACGAGCCTAGCGATAGTGAAACTCGTTCTCGTCTATAGACAAGTTTGTCGCTATTAAAATTTAAACGAGTTTAACGACAAAGATAACTCGGTCCTTTTCAATTTTAGAGAGTCTGAAAAGGAACGTAAAGGAAACTCCAAAATTCCTTTTTCGTCATCTAATCCCTTAAGTCCGAAAAAGTATAAAACAATACAGAAGGGATGAATTTTCGATACTTTTAACGAGCCGAACAAAACAAGCGCTCGATCGTTTTGTGTAATAATCCCTCAGGTCCAAAAAGATTAAAATTTAGAGGAGGGATAGCACTTCCGGTCCCTTTAACGAGCTGGAGAGGCCAATGGCTCGGCAATCTTTTCATATTTTACGAGTCAATTGAAAAGAGCTTAAAGGAGACTTGTCTTTTGAGGAACGAGTGATAAAATGGGTAGCAACTGATTCCAGGTAAGGTTTGGAATTTTCCAATCACGGCAGTGTTACAAGGATGGCTAACATGATCACTCTTCGCAGCTGTTCCTCAAAATGGGTAAACAATCAAATGGAGGTGAATGATCGGCCAATGCAAAAGTGGAGGTGATGGTGCAAACACGACCAAGGTTTTAAAGACTGAAGTACTACATTCACAATGGTTATTTACCGGGAAATTGGTTCATTTTTTTTTATTGAGCTTAAACACTGGGGGGAAACATTTGCTCATGACTTATGTTTATTTTTTAACGAGCTTGAACTATGTCTTAAAACTGCTCGATGCAGGTTTATTTTTTTTAACGAGCTTGAACCCTGTAGTAACACTGCTCGTGGCGGGTTTATTTTTTAACGAGCTTGAACCTTGCAGTAACACTGCTCGTGATAAGTTTGCATGCCCCCAACATAATAATGCAAATCGAGGTGTATGCCCCCCAAGCTTCATTGCATTCAACTCGGTGGTTGGAATGAAGGTTTACCTTTGAGATCTTCGAAAGACTCGACTTTGACTTTACGAGATCGTAATCAAAGACTCGATTTGGAAAGGGAGTCGTTTCATTTTTTAATGAGGTTGACACAGTAAAAGAACTATCCTTAAGACTTCTTGTTTCATTTTTTAACGAGGTCGACATGAGATAAGAACCATCCTCGAAATCCACCGTATTTACAGTATTTGATAGAACATCAAAAACTGAAGGATGATTAAGGTCATTGGAATAATCTTCGTTGTAATCTGGGAGATGGGAACGATGGTGGTAATCTTCCCATGGTGCCTCCCCTAACATCATTGATTGAATGATTCCTTTGTCTATAGAATGTACATGCGACCAAGGATCTGAAGAGGTGCCATATTCGTTAGACCTATCTATCCAAACACTCGATGAGCGTTGATTTGGGTTTGCCCCCCAAGCCAAGAAAATTGATTGCTACAATATTTCTAAAATGGCGATGATCCATGTTGACAAAATGTTTAGGAATCTTCTGAATCCATTAGATATAGAAAATTTCATATTGTGGGTTTCCACTGTGGCCACTTCCGCCAAATTCCTCGGAGGCGGTAGGGAAAAAGTACCCATTAAGGCAAGGTCTTTTAGGAGACCTACTCCGATATTTTGAAGCGAATGATTGCTTCCATGGATCATTGGAATGCTTCCCATAACTTGTGAACTGTTGGGGAGAAATGTTTGTTGGTCGACGATTGTAATTCCTCCTTGATAGGGAAATGCAATCTTCCTGAAGTAGGTCGACACAACTGCGGCCATGGCATATATCCAGGGCCTTCCCAGTAGGATGTTGTAATCGAGGTTTCCGTCGATTACTTCAACATCAATTTCTACTGTTTTACCCCCCAGTTCAACTTGCAAGTTACTTAAAATCCCGTATGGAGTGTATGATCGTCCATCAAATGCTTTTAACGTCGTTGACAATCTCGACAAGGGTGGTGAGCCTAAATTTTTCCAGCAACTCATCGATATAATACATGTAGATGCCCCCTCATCAATAATTGTTCGATGAACAGTTTTGTTGAGGGCTTTCACTTGAATAAGGAAAGCTAGTTGAGCTGGTAACTCAGGGTCATATCCTTTATGATCAAAGGCCACAAGATTGGAATCCATTGGGCCAATCCCACCTATTGCTGATAATAAAGCTTGCTTTTGGGAGGGGCAATTTTGCGGTACCTCAAGTGTCGACATAGCGGACGGCGATTGGGCCAGGTCCTCTACTATATTATAATTCTGTGCTACTTTTGCATGAGGATTAAATGTCGATTTGTGTACTACTCCCTTTGGTGGCTTTATCATTGGTTCAGGAATGATGGGCGGCACAAGTTCAGTCAAAGTTGTTGTCGAACTACTAGGTTGTTCATTAGCCTTGTTATTCGACAGCTGTGGATTCCCGTAATCTTTATTCCTTGCCAAAGCATCATTTTGATGCTTTGACATAGACAACATAAGCACTTGGGATCGGGAAGCATTTTGATTAGCAACCAGTTTGGTTCCCGGGTTCGGAAACGGATCAGTCAATACTGCTGAGGTTTTTGAACTCTTAAAGAGTTTCTTAACTTTAGCTTTATGTGGACAATCTCTCATCCGATGATCCTCATTGCGTATATGACACCCCGCAGGGGGTTTCCTTTGCCCAGAAGGGTTTGTAGAAGGTTTTCTAGGAGATGACTCATCCTGGTTGCTTCAGTTGTTTGCCCTTGTCGGTCGACATGGCATTTACCTCCGAGGCGAGAAGTTCTTCATTTGCATTTTGATTAGAAATCTTACGGGCTTTCTTAGATGTAGCCTTTGTCGATTTCATGTCTGTTGCGCCAATCACGCCATCGCCGGCATGAGAGTCATTGTTTGATTTAGGAGGAGGAGGAACTGAGAATTCCGGTCTAGGAGCGTCAGGTATTTTATCGTAGAGCGTGCCAGACTGAGTGTAAATCAAGTCCAAATATTGCGCACGAGTGATAGCCTGCTCTTCGGTGACGACTCCCCCTTTTGCCACATCTCCCGTGATGGAAGGCAATAATGACTTAATAAACCATTCAGCTAAAAGCTGATCGGGAACATACGTTTTCACAATTCTACGACGACATCGCCACTCATGTATATGATCAGATATGTGAGTGGCCGTTCTCTGCTTGAAATTAGTAAGAAGTTCTGTTCCCATTTCGTACCTTATCGGTAACTGAAAATGGGTTAAAAAGGTTGTGGCTAGGGTACTGAAGTTGTCAAATGAAGCTCTAGGTAACTCGATATACCATTTTGCTTCCAGACCAGTTAACGTCCTCTAGAAAAGGTGAAGCCTAATCGAATCATCATTTAGGGTGTTTGATGAACACCAAAGATGAAATGTCATCACATGATTCGACGGGTCTTCACCCGGATTTCCATTAAATTTAGGAATATCTGACGGAAGTTTATGCAGAATCGCTGGCCACCAAGGGGCATAAGCAATTGGATCATTCGTCAGCCAGTTTAGATCTGGTAATTCTAGAGTTGCTACAAAGGGCAACTGTTGATTCAGATTAGGCGAAGCATACCCAGGATAAGATGGAATCGCCTGAGCAGTGGGTCTTTGTATACTAGCATATGTATTTGATGCTGGCAACTTTGACAAGGTTGATGGGCATAACCATTATAATATGGTTGTTGATAACCGCTTTGGAAATGCAGTTGCCCATTACTTACAAAGACTTGTTGCTCAGGTCCTTGATATGATTGCTGGAATTGCGGTTGTTGAGATTGAACCAGCCCTGGTTGTTGGACCATTTGCTGTTGTCCAATACTGGATGATTGACCAAGATGAGGACTCATAGTACTTGTTTGAGCCTGAGTCGCTACAGATAAGGAGGCACTAACCTGAGGTTGTGATTGAGTCGTTGAGACAAGAGGCTGTTGTATTGCAACCTGAGAAACTTGGGGTTGACATACAACAGGTAGCGCTTGTACTTGCGATGCAGTCACCATAGCAGGTATAGTGGGATTATTCGACATAGGGTGGACTGGTTGCATTGAATATACAACCCTTGGTTGCTGAGACAGTATTGGTACCCAACCGCTAGATGTAATTCCAGTTTGACCTGAACTTTGTTGTAAACTCCCATATGGTTGTTCTCCGGGAGGGAACAATGAAAAGGCATACTGCCCTCCATATGGTGGAAATCTAGTACTTAAAGGGTAGATTGGCCTTTGAAGACACATTGGATCAATTTTTTGAGTTTCATCATAAGAGATACCAGATGATAATCCGGATGAAGAAATAGGAACTGACCATGTCGTCGAAACAGTCCCTGATTGGACTCCGGCTTGTTGTTGATAACTTGCCAGGACAGATGGTATACCATCGAACATCGTTGGAGTAGCAGCAGGAGGCTCTGCCGCTGCTGCGTCAGATGACATAGTCCTGGATGTCGACGGTTGTTCAAACATATCTAGTCTATCCAAAAGATTTCCTAGCGATTCTACAAGAACTTGCGATGAAGGGAGACTAACTTCTAAGACCAACGAGGGAACAGTGATGTTATTTCGATTAAAATAAATTTTAGACGCTTTGACACAACTTGTTTTTTCAATTTTTAAGAGTCGAGAAAAAACAAAAGATGACTCTAGTTGCCTTCGATTTTTAATGAGCCTGAAGTGACAAGTGCTCAGATGGGCCTTTTCCATTAAGGAGTCTGAAAAGGAACGAAAGGGACTGCTCTGGAAATCTAGGTAGATGGATTACCAAACCAATCGCAAAACTGCAGAATACTTTTTACGGTACGGCAGTCAATCTTCCCGAATGCTGTGTTCAGTGCATTGCGATCGATAGGGCGGCAGACACGGCTTCCTATGGATAAAGGATTAAGCCTATTGTGGTCTCCCAAAATATACTCGATGGTACGTGGGAGCACAAGTCCGTACTGGCACTTATCGTCTCAAAGTGGAGGAATCACCCAACCATTAGTGGGAACAACAGTTACCAGGCTTTACGACGCCGGAATACGTCTCTAGCCTAGACTTCTAAATGTTGTGCGTTAGGTTCCAAAGCATTGTTAGATTCATTGAATTTATTTTATAATTGATCTTGTTTATGAAGTTTGCCTTTTAGGTTCACCGCGAGATGTAGATGTAATTCCGAAAATGCAATCTAAGATGATAAACAATCTTTTTATCTTCTTTGTGCAATGAAAATCCTAGCTTCTAAGGAAAGAAAGACAAAATTCTTTCACAAAGAGCAAAGAACACACTCTAAATGCACTTTCCTAAATCGACTTTCTTAGTATATGAATGATAAGAAGAAAGTTGATGCACAAATCTGAATTTCTTTTCAGGCGACAAATATCAACAAGTTTCTTTTCGAAATAAAAAATGGAGATGATCACAACACCTTACGATTTTGAAATGAATACTTGTTTTTGACACTAGAAAAATTACAAATTCAGACCAAAAATAATAGTAACAGGATAATCGACTATCAACAACAATCAAACTCTTTCCTATGATTGAAATCGACACTTGCGACACTTTCAAATCAAAGGACGACAGTACGATTATGCTACTTTTGCAAAGGAGAACTGAAAATGACTCAACAAACACACAAAAACATTTACAGTTCTTTTGTACAAAGGAGGTGGAATAATAGCAAGGAAAAGGGGTTTCAAACAGAGATATATTGATCACAGGCAGCAAAATTCATGAATAGAACTGGAAAGAATGAATCACAGAAACCAAAATTGCACAAAGCCTAGCCTGATCAGCGCACCTGTAACACAGGGAATTTGAAATGCAGCGCACCTTCTACACTCGGGAAGTGCGCTGAATTTCAGATTCTCAGAACAGTACCTGCGCTGGGCCAGAAACGAGACTTTGCTTGGGTTCCGGGTCACAGTTTGCAGTTCAGTTCATGGGTTTTGGCCGAGCAAAAGGTAATCAATAATTCAACAATCAGGGGTAGATCTAAGGAGGATCTAAGAGCTATCACAAGGGCAATCAGAGAGTTTGTGAATCAGTTGTTTAAATCATAAACAGATCCCAGAGATGGACTGAAGTGGCATTTATCTACTTTTCATTTGCTATGGCAAATGCAGTTCGAATTACCTGGCACGACTTTAGACTCCATCTGTAAGTTTATGAAATAGACAACAAGGAAGATAAACAAACAAACTAATTCGTCCCCAGCGGAGTCGCCATTTTGTTACAGGGAAAAGTGTTTACTCAGAACTGCTTATCCCACTAAGGTGTGATAGCTACCTTAGAAACAAACAAAGTAAAGCTACTTTCGTTTTTCCTTTATAAAGTATAGATAGAGAGGAACAAAGAAGACCAACCTCTGTCTTGCGCTAATCTCCTGGTTTGATTCCTCTCTTCCTTGATAGTCTTTCGCTACTTGTTCCCTTGCACGCCCAGCTTCACAGAGTACCTGTAAGATCACAGTATCATAGCACTATACAAAGACATGGATCTATAATCATAAACAATCTAGGATCAGATGTAAATTGACCATACAAATGCAGCAAACATAAATGACACAAGAGTATGGAGGAAAACTTGAATAGCTTTTATTGATAAACAAGAAAAAGCCAAGAGGAGTTACAACCAGTTGTTCTGACCCGGCATCAACCTCTCAGCTATGACTTACTTCTGTCCTCCTGTTCCTTCCACTTCTGCCAAAACTTTGGCTTCCTTTTTTTCTTACAGTTCGCCAGCAATACTAAACTTTCCTTGTTCTCTATTTTATATTCCTGATACGCCTGACCTTTGGCTTCCTCCTTGCTCACTTGAGCTTCGGCTTCCTCCACGATCGCTTGATCTTTCAGCTTCCTCTGTGCTCACTATTCAGCTTCCTCTGTCTCTTCAAATCCATCAATACTCACAAGACACGTTAATGTGGAAGAGAGGCAGAATTACAATAAAGTTGCATATTAAAGAAAATATCAGAGAGGCCCCCTTTTTTTAATATTCGTACAATATTCATTAATAATCCCGCAATCGCAATCACAACCTAGTCGATGCCCCATTAACATTGTTAGAAATATATAATGGGTGGTCCCGCCAACCACGTCACTATCTTAATCGCAATCCCAAGTTTTTGGAGGTATTTTATACATCGTGCCTATAACATCATCGATGGCGGAAACTAAAAATATAAAACATAATTTAAAAAATAAGGAAGGCTCTGATGGGGATCGCGCGCCGCGTCCGCGAAGGTCAAGGCTAGCCTAGCTGCAGGAACCGCAGGATCATAGGCTGCCTCACCTGATCGGCCAGCACAGAAGCAGTCTGTGGCAATAGGGTTTGTTCAAGCTCCCGGAGACGGTTATCGGCGGTTTGACCGGGATGGAAGACATCGGGTTCACGGACCTCGTGGACTACTCCGAGGATCCATTAGAAGGGCATAAAATATTCGGAAACCCTAATGAAGAGTCCCCGGGTTTCGATACAACAGCTGTTGAAGGGGAAACCACACAGGACATCATTCCTGAGGTCTCCCTGCCGGATCCACTTCCCTCAGCGTATGGTCTGGATGCTCCGCCTCTCTCGCCTGGAACCGCTGCCCTTCTACTTTCCTCGCTTTCACCAGACTCCTTGGCACTCGACCCGCTACCATCACCGCGATTCGATCCATCACTAGCACAAGCAGAGACTCGGGGGACCGCAGAAAAACCCCAACAAGAAGCAGGGATTCGGCCTTCTGGTAGCTTCAGCACTCCGGCACTCAATGTACAGCCTCCAAAACCCTCCCCCCCGGTTAGGGTTTCAAATCCCCTCATAGATCACCCGAAGGCACCTCGCACGAAGAAGCGGAAGACGAAGTGCATCAGAGCGACGGTAAAAGATATCACAGTTGCCTTCGGAGACCCCACCGATTTCGAGGATACTATGGCACTGGCTCGAACGGTCCTGGTTGGACATGTGCGGGGGCGTACCTTTTCGGCGGAAAGATTGACGCTATGGGTTAAAGAAATTTGGGGTGCTCTTCTCACGGAATTGCCAGAGGTTCAAGAGCTTCCGAGGGGATGGTTCTCACTCCATTTTGCGAACGAGGCATGCACGGACACAGTACTAGCTCAGTATTGGCACATTGAAATGGCACCTGTGCTATTGAAACGATGGAGCCCCCTATTCGATCCTGAGCGCGAACAGATTGGAGCAGGCCCACTGTGGGTGCGACTGCCAGGGCTTCCATTACAATATTGGACGGAGGAAGCTTTTATCAGAATTGGGAACGCACTGGGCACATACTTGGACCATGATCGATCGTATAAGGATACAAAGAAAAGAACACTAGCAAGAATTCTGGTGCACCTGGATACTCGGGAGGGCTTGGAAGAAAAAATCACTCTAAAATGGGGAAAATTTAGCAGACTACAGATCCTGGACTATGAAGGTGTACCTTTCCGCTGCAACCGTTGCCACCAAGTGGGTCATCTATTCAAGGATTGCCCATTGAACAAAAGTCAGGAAGGATCTCCAATCATCTCGCCCGCGGCATCCAGAGGAGTCTCCCCGACCATTCCCCGTCCTCCACAAAGCAGCGCGGTACCTCAAGGTGCTCCAGAGAAAGCAGATGTGCTCAAGACAGCCCCGCCCTCGCCCCCACTGACTAGGGCTCGGGTAGCAGCAACGGCAGCACAAGCTCCGGGTACATCACTTATTCCTCCCTCTTACTCTCTAGATCTCTCATCTGTATATGTGAATACAATTGCATGCACCATGGCACAGTGCACTATCCCTCCGCCCCCTCTGATTCCATCCACTGCTCCGCCCTCATTGCCCCCCACATCTTCACCCTCCTTGACTTCATCCTCCAGATCGACTCCATCCCATTCATACTCCCTGCGCCCTAGATCCTCACAATTGGAGGTCTCTGAAACTCAATTCGGGTTGGGCTTGGTCCCTCTCGGCCCTGGTTTCCTATCTACCCGGGGTCGCAAATCAAATCTCAACAAAGCCATCAGGCATGCTGGTGCGGAAGTGGCTGTTGGGCGCCAAGCCACCATCGATGGGGTCCTTAGAGCATCAAAACCCCCTAAGAATGGCCCCCCATGAAGTGCCTCTCATTTAATTGCAGGGGCCTGGCTAGTACCCCTAAAAAACTAGCCCTAAAACGACTTTTTGAGGTCGAATCTCCTGATATCATCCTCCTTCAAGAAACCCTCGGCCCTGCAGAGTCCATTACTCACGCCCTCTCCTCCCTATCGGCAAGATGGAATTTCCTTGCAACTGATGCATCTGGCAGATCGGGAGGGCTGGCGATAGGGTATAACCCCAAATCAATCAGATTGGACTCCTCTTGGGGAGGCCATGGTTTTATGGGCGCAGATATATTCTCTATAGACCTCGGTCTCACCCTCCGCATCGTCAATATATATGGACCCTGCCATCAGCGGGAAAATTTCTGGAGACATCTACTCGGCTGCAACCTATTGACACTTGACCGTATCATTCTGGGTGGAGACATGAATTTTTCTCTGGGGTTCAGGGAGTCATGGGGTTCAATGGCCCAAGTAGATCCTATCACAAACTTCATTAGGAGCTTATTGGAGCAGCATGACTTCATCGACATCCCTATGCAGAAGCCCCTCCCCACTTGGAGAAATAGAAGGGTAGGGACCGCTGCTCTGGCCCGTAGACTGGATCGCTTCCTGCTGAAAGGCCCTCTGATTCAACAGCTTCACTTCTATAAACAGTGGGTGGGTAATGGGGGTATATCCGACCACTCCCCTATTATATTGGAAATCCTGGGCACTCATCAGAAGCCAAAAGCTCCATTCAAGTTTAATCATACGTGGCTTCAGGACCAGAGCTTCACAAAATTGGTCACGGACTACTGGAGAACACATCCCATTGACAGAGAACCATCGATGGCTAGGGGTTTCGTTAAAAACCTAACGGAACTTAAACACATTGTGATCAACTGGGCCAAAGATAAGAAGATCAGGGAGGATGTGCAGCTCACGACAGTGGAAGAAGAACTGCAAGCTCTTCTGGACGAGCGAAATCTGGGATTCATAGCGCAAGAAGATAAGGCTCGTCTGGTGGAATTGGAAAACCAGAAGAATAACATACTTAAGAGTAGGGAGGAGACTCTCAGACTGCGCAGTAGGGCTACATGGCTTAAAGCCGGAGATGAAAATACAAGATTTTTCCACAATTACGCCAAGGGAAGGAAAGTGACGAACACCATTTGGAACCTCCCCCTACCTGAAGGTGGACTGGCGGATTCCTTTAACAAACTTTCTCAACTCGGGATTGCACACTTCAGGGGATTATACAAGAGCCCTGCAGGCACAAATCTGGCCGAAATCATCAATGTGGCTTCTCACTTCCCCAGATTTGTAGAGGAAGAGGATTCTGATGGTCTAACAGCACCCGTCACTATGGAAGAACTGGAAAGTACACTCAAATGGTTTCAGAAGGAGAAAAGCCCTGGGCCGGATGGCTGGACAATAGAGTTCTACATCGCCTTTTTTGAACTCTTGGGAGGAGATATCCTTAAGGTGGTTGAGGAGAGCAGAACTTCGGGCAGTCTTTATAATGCTATCAACTCTACTTTCATCGCCCTCATTCCCAAAACTGACTCCCCTGCCTCCTTTGATGATTTCCGACCCATATCCCTGTGTAATGTGCTCTATAAGATTATCTCGAAGATCATTGCCAATAGGATCAAGCCTATCCTATCTAGACACATCGCCCCCCAACAATTTGCCTTCCTGGAAGATAGACAGATCCATGAAGCTATTGGCTCCGCCCAAGAAGCGATTCATTCCATTTGGACCAAACACCTTAAGTGTATCCTTCTGAAGATAGACCTCTCCAAGGCATTTGACCGAGTCAGTTGGCTCTTCATCAAAATGATTCTTATCCATATCGGTTTCCCCCTCGCCCTCATCAATTGGATCATGGCCTGCATCACATCTCCCACCTTCAGTATCTTGATCAATGGATCTGCCTCACACTTCTTCCACTCTGAAAGAAGGCTGCGACAGGGCTATCCTCTTTCACCTCTCCTCTTCCTATTGGTCATGGAAGCTCTAAGCCGACTTATCATCTCAACTAAAAGGGATGGGTCTATCAAAGGCCTCAAAATCACTGATGAATGATACCTCACTCACCTATTGTTTGTAGATGATGTCCTAATCTTATTGGATGGCAGCATACAGGACACATCTACCTTCATCCGCATTCTAGGTCTCTTCTCACATGCAACAGGTATGGAAGTAAATCGGTTGAAATCCACTATCACTCTGGTTGGTACTTCAGCAAACGAAACCCATATGGAAAGGCAGGCATTTCCATACACTCCTCAGCCATTGGACAGGGGGCTAAAATATCTTGGATATTGGTTAAAGCCGACATGCCAAAAGATCGCAGACTGGGTTTGGCTGATAGCAAAAGTGGAAAAAAGACTATCATGCTGGAGCCATAGATATCTATCCAGGGCTGGGAGATTAACCCTGATCAAATCAGTACTTGAAGCAACGCCGGTATTTTGGATGGCACTGGCTTGGATCCCTCGGAACATCCTAGCAAAACTACAACAATTATGCAATCGATACTTATGGGCAGGCAACCAGGACAAGCGTATCTTTGCCTGGATAGGCTGGAATAAGATAGCTTTACCAAAGAAATGGGGAGGCTGGGGGTTAAAGGAGCTCCCTATATTTGCCAAAGCCCTGGCAGGGAAAATGGGCTGGGCTCTTCTGACGTCCCAAAGCTTATGGACTAGACTTACCTACCACAAATATATTTGGCCTCACAGCATCATCGATTGGGCTAGACTCCCAGTATGGAACAAATCAGGCATATCATCTATCTGGAAGGCCCTCTTACACTCTCTGCCATTAATCAGAGACAACTTAGTATGGCGTATCAGAGATGGGAATAGGGCAAGGATTGGGCTCGATCCTTGGGCAGGCAGTGGTGGGAGGCATATACTTCCCCGAGAGCTGGTGGAATACCTCTCAGCACAAGAAATCAAAGTAATCTCACAGATCGCGGATCGTGAACAATCTGATATATTCCACCAGGCATGGAAATCCGCGCACCAGCTAAACCTCCCCAGAAGATGGCACCCAGCTTGGAGAGCATACAGAGAGGCTCTGCATGAATCTCACATTCGAATTACAGAGGGGCAGGACGAACTCATTTGGAACTTGGCCGAATGCGGTCTATACACCCCCAAGGCAGGTTACCTTCAGCTGATCTCTCACAAGAAGCCCGAAACCACTGCTAGCTGGTGGCAGAATATCTGGAAATTAGCCGCATCACCTCGATCAAAGCTCTTCGCCTGGTGCATCCTGCGAGATAAAATTCCCACCGGAGAACATCTCATGAAAAGGGCACAGTATGGTCCTACCTGGTGCGTTCTTTGCAGAGAAAACTCAAAGTCAACAGAACACATTTTCCTGAGATGTCGGGCGACTCTGAACCTTTGGAAAAACCTCAAGAGCTTCATGCATTACCCGGGTGAATGGAATGGAACAAACCTCTTAAACGCATGGACTGAATGGGATAAGGGAAACAAGGGTTCAAAAAATATCAATCTTCCCATCATCGTTAACTGGTCTATATGGAAATCCAGAAATTGGCTAATATTTGAAGAAAGTCGATACACTGGCCTTTGATGGAGGCTGGTATCATCACCGCCCTGAGTGAGCTACCAGACCCGCCCCCTCCAAAATCTCGACATCCCACCCCTCCTCCTCTCATCGATCAAAGCATCCCTTGGGCCTATTTCGACGGAGCTGCAAACTCGCAGAGCTGTGGGGGCGGCATCATTATCCATTTATCCGAGCATCACCTTTACAAAATCAAGGCAAGACTGGGAGCCGGAACCAACAACTTCGCAGAACTCATCACACTGCGTCATTTACTCCATTTTGCACTGAGACACCACTACACTAGTATCAACATATTCGGGGATTCTCAGATCATCATTAATTGGATCAATGGCACATCCACATGTCACATACACACACTCAGCATTATATTGAATGAAGTTCTCGAACTCAAAGCAGCATTTAACAATATCACTGTTTCACACATCTACAGGGAACATAACAAAGGCGCTGATAAATTATCCAAGGAGGCAGCGATGATGGACAAAGGCATGTGGGAGATCTCCGAGATCAAAGACCAACAGGAGCAAAAATTTTACCATCGTCCTTACATAGACCCGGAATATCCAACCACGGGTCACCAAACAGCTTAAAGGGAACGTGCATGTACATGACAGCAGTATATATACTGCCATTTTTGTTAATTTTGTGTTTATTTCCAGCTAGATAGATGCCGAAAAGGCACATTGTAAATAGCAACATACTGAATACCCTGCGAGGTAAATACATACAGCAATCCAAAACTGATAAATTTTGGAAAAGAACAGATACAACAGATTGACTATGGCATATGCTTCATGCATCTACATATGTAAATTTTCATATTAATGAAATTTACGGATTTTTCCAGTGGAAAAAAAAAACATCATCGATGGCTGATTGTCGATTGCCCCTACTGGATGTGATATGATTATAAACTGTTTTTAATAATTTCGTTAGGTCCGTATATATATATCGCAATCACAGTTTATAGTGTGCCATTCCTTTATAACTTGCAATGCATAACCTCCGATATGGCAGACGTGATATAGCATTAGGGCGTATTACAATGGTGATGATGTAACCCGCTCGGACACAGTTCCCAAGGTTTAACTTTATCGGGTTCATTCTCCACCGTAGATTTCAATCCCCAAAATCTGACAGTCTACAACGATTTCGGGTGGACTACTTGCACGAGAGTTACCCACTCAAAATGAGTGGTTTTTATCTCTCCTCTAGTTTCTACGTGTCAACCATTGAATGGAATCAGGCGCTCTCCTCTAAATACCACTTACCATTTTGCATCCACCCGAAATCCCACTTATAGCTTTAAATCCGCCTTTCTCTTTGACTAACGCTCGAGCTATTTAGCACCCGATGACCATAGATCTTCTACCATCGACGGCTACGACGGCTCCTCTAATTTCCTCATCTGTTAATACTTAAATTAACCTTTGTCATTCATTTCTTTTACTTTACGCCATGCGACTTAATCCTGGATGCTCATTACAAACAATCTCGTTCGTTGATCTCCAAGATCCAACGGTTCCTATGCATTCAATCTTCATCTGTCTCCTCACTTTGACTTTGATTCATTTCTTCAGTGTTTTTCTTGTGGTTTCCGGTTTTCTTCATGGTTTCAGCCTTTCACTTTTCCACTGCTCAACTCTCTCAGAGCCTGCCTTCTGCGAATTCATACATCACTGATTCTCTCTGAGCTTCACTCTGATTCTTCAACCGGATTCAAAGACCCATTATGATTCCTTTGTCTCTTCTTCTCCTCTCTGTGTTTCACCGAATTCTACAATACTCCTCTGATGTGTTCCTCTTATGATGGCTTCCCTGATGGCTTTTCTCCTTGGCTTCTTGCTCTTGTTTCTTCATGGATCCCCTCTGCTTGGCTTCACATCATTGTTTACTCATCTAGAATATTTCCATATTGACATCAATGACAATCTAGGTCAACAATCTCCCCCTTTGTCATTGATGGCAATATTCTTCTTCTCTCCCCCTTTGACATCAGTGGCAAAGGAGTGCACAAGGACTCCCCTTGTCGAACTACTCCCCCTGTCCTGCAACATCTTTATGAATCAACTTAAGTGATGCTAAAGAGATAACCCCCATCTTTTGACGAATATGTTAAAATTCTTCTCGAGGAAGAGGTTTTGTGAAAATATCAACTATCTGCTCCTTAGTATTGATATATTCCAAGACGATGTTTTGTTCAACTACTTGTTCACGAGGGAAATGATACTTGATTGGTATATGTTTGGTTTTTTAGTGCATCACTGGATTTTTTCTGAGGTTGATCGCACTTGTGTTATCACAATAGATGGTAATTGGTTGATTTGTACATGTGTTGACATCTTTTAGAGCTTCCTTCATCCATAGTATTTGAGTACAACAATCTGCAGTAGCTATATACTTGGCTTCAGTTGTAGATAGTGATATGGATGTCTGTTTTTTGTTGAGCCAAGATACTAAACAGTCTCCCAGGAAGAATGCATTTCCACTAGTACTTTTCCGATCATCAACACTTCTGGCCCAATCAGCATCGGTGTATGTAGTCAAAGTAAGAGTTGAGCTCTTAGGGTACCAGAGATTGAAATCAGGAGTTCCTCTCAAGTATCTGAGAATTATTTTTACAACCAACAAATGGGATTGTTTAGGAGTTGATTGAAATCTTCCCACCATTCCTACTGCTTGCATAATGTCGGGTCTCGTAGCAGTTAAGTATAGAAGGGCTCCAATTATTGACCTGTAATGAGTTGCATCTATAGGAGGGGAGTCATCATTTTTTCTCAATTTGCAACTTGTGGTCATAGTTGTGCTCATGGGTGCACATTCTTCCATTACATATCTTTTAAGCATGTCTTTAAGATATTTGGCTTGAGATATAAACATGCCTGCCGTGGTTTGAGATACTTGTAGTCTAAGGAAGTGAGATAACTCTCCTATCATTGACATCTGGAACTCTTTTGACATATTTTGAGAAAACTCATGGCTTATCTCATCATTATTACTAGTAAAAATCAGATCATCAACATAAACAAGTGTGACTAGTAACTTATCCTCATCCGTCTTTATGTAGATATTACTTCCTGCCACCCCCTTCTTAAAGACTTGTTGTTGTAGATGGTGATCCAATCTTGTGTACCAAGCTCTAGGAGCTTGTTTCAACCCGTATAATGCCTTTTTCAACTTACAAACAAAGTCTTTTCCTCCCGTTAGATTAAACCCTTTAGGTTGCTCCATGTAGACTTCTTCCTTGAGTTACCCATTTAGAAATGCTGATTTTACATCCATTTGATAGATTTTGAATCCTTTTGAGCAAGAAAATGCCAAGAACATCCTGATAGCTTCCACACAAGCTACTGGTGCAAATGTTTCTTCAAAGTAAATTCCTTCAATTTGTGAATAGCCTTTACAAACAAGCCTTGCGTTGTTTCTTATGATTTGTCCATCTTCATTCATTTTGTTTTTAAACACCCACTTGGTTCCTATTATGTTTTTTTCCTTTGGATGAGGTACCAACTCCCATGTCCCATTCTTCTCGATTTGAGACATTTCCTCTTCCATAGCTTTTACCCAATGAGGATCCTTACTTGCTTAAGTAAATGTTTCTGGTTCTATCATGGATAGAAGAGCAATATCATTTTTATTTGGTGCATTTGTCATTCTTCTTCGGGTTTGCATCCCTTCATCTATATTGCCAATAATATACTCTTCCAGGTGATATTTCTGGAGAAGTTTCATCTTTGAAGGAGTTTGAGATAGTTCTTTTTCCTTGAGTATTTCTTGATTTTTTTCTTCTTCTTCAGGTTCTTCTTCTTCAACGAAAGGATCAACTTCATGTTCTTCAATTTCTTTCTTTGGAAAGTCTTCATCAATCTTCACATCAATGCTTTCCACTATTTTCCGTAGTTGGTCATTGTAGCACTTGTAGGCTTTGCTCCGTGTAGAATATTCAAGGAAGATCCCTTCGTCAACCTGAGAATCAAACTTTCCTGGTGAGCCATCATTGATGTTTATGAAGCACTTGCTTCCAAAAATGTTGAAGTATTTTACTTAAGCAGGTCTTCCTTTCCATAATTCATAAGGAGTCTTTTCATTATTTTTTCTTAATTGAGTTCGATTCAAGGTATAGACTGCTGTCCCGACTGCTTCTCTGCAGAATTTTGGCTGCAAGTCAGCTGCTATTAACATTGTTCTTGCCATTTCTTGAACTGTTCGGTTTCTTCTTTCAACTAGCCCATTTTTCTTTTTCTTGGGTGTTATGGCAGTAGAGAGTTCTCTTTTAATTCCATGTATTTTACAGAATTCATTAAATTTTTTTGATGTGAATTCTCCCCCTCTATCTGTTCTGAGGCACTTAATCTTTGAGTCCTTTTCATTTTCTACAAGAGCTTTAAGATTATTAAAACAATCAAATGCTTCAGATTTATATTTTATAAAATATATCCACATCATTCTAGTATAGTCATCAACAAATAAAGCAAAGTACCTTTCTCCCTGGAGTGTCGGAGTTCTAGTTGGTCCACATAAATCAGCATGGATGATATCCAAATGCTTTGATGTAGAAAACTCCTTGGTCTTGTGGCTGGTTCTGGTTTGCTTTCCATGATGACATGAACCACATATTCCTTGATTTGGTTTGAATAACTTTGGAATGTCTCGTACTACTTTAATCTTGCTGATATTGATCAAGTTATCGAAGCTTGTATGTCCAAGTCGTTTGTGCCACAACCAACTTTCACATGTTTGACTTAAGTAGCATTTATCTTCTTGAATCTTATTTAGAATTTAGATGTTGTCTGGTGTTCTAACCCCTTTCGCCACAAGTTCTCCTGAGGAAGAGTTCCTTATTTCCCAGTATTTCGTGTTAAAGACAACATTATGTCCTTGATCACAGATTTGACTAACACCTAGGAGGTTGTGTTTGAGCCCGTTTAATAGCAATGCATTTTGAGCTTTTCCTTTTCCATTAATAAGAGTAACAGTTCCTTTTCCAGCAATTTCAGTATATCCACTTCCAAAGGATACATTTCCTTCCTTTTTGTTCAATGAGACAAACTTCCTTTTGTCCCCTGTCATGTGCCCAGAGCACCCACTATCCACAAACCAATTATTTTCAATATTTTAAGCACATAGAGCTAGGCCACATTTATTCGTGTTGGGATTCTCACTTCTTGCTTTTCCTCTTTTGAGTGGGCAATTTTGTTCATTGTGTCCATTATTATTACATAATGAGCAAATCAGATCAAATTTTGCCAAGGGATTGAAAGAATTGTAAGTCTTAATTTGTCCTTGCCCTTTGGGGCCATATGGTTTGTTTATTTGATCCTTCAGTTTTGGTGTGTCATTCTTACAAGCCATGCAATGTCTAGCTTGATGACCAAAATTTTTACAATGGAAACAGTGCCTAAAAAAGATAGTTTTGTACCTGTTGTAATAGCCATGATTTGAATCAACATTCTTCCTTGGAGTTACTCCCACTTCATTCTTTGGATTTGAGATGGGCCTTTGATGAAATAATGTTTTGTATCTATTGTAACATGCATGATTTGAATCAACATTCTTCGTTGGAGTTACTCTCTCTTCATTCTTTGGATCTGGGATGAGCCTTTGATGAAATAGTCTTTCTTCTTTTGGGTTGCTGGAAAGTACATCGACATAGCTTTTCACATTATTCTTAGTACTTGATGATTCTCCTTTAAAACCTATTCCAGGTTTTTCATGTTGAGGTTTTTGATTATTTAGGATAGTTTCAAGTATTAGAGATCTTTTCCAACCATTTTTAACTTGCTCCAATTCCTTCCTCAAAGATACTATTTCGGCTTCACATTCTTTGCAAGCTTCTTCTTTTTCTTTTAACTTATTTTTCAAGAGATATTCCCTTCTTTTTGTTTCCTTGTTTTCTACCTTGAGAGAATTGATTTTATTTTTTAATTTCTCAGTTTATTCAATGGCACTTATTAACAGTTCATCTACATTCCATCTAGCCCCGAGTCATCATCATTTGTGAATGCCATGAATAATACGTCTTGGCTTCCAGCATGGTCATTTTCTTCATCTGATTCTTCATTAACTCCTTTGCGGTGAGGGAGCTAGTTAGTTGATTTCTTTTTTATGACTACAAATTCATCTTCATCGGACTCATCTTGCTTAGAAAGGAAATTCTTCTTGTTCAACCCTTTCTTTTTGTATGCCATCATTTTAGAATTTTCTTCATCATCACTATCATGCTTATGAGGACATTTTGCAGCATAATGACCTATTTTTCCACATTTGAAACAAATAAGAGGGTATTTACCTTTTAGCTTAGATCCTTTCTTCAGCCTTCATACAAATTGCGCTAATTCGGATTCAACATCGGAGTCATTACTAGTGACATTCCTTTATTTCCCCTTTTTTTATTTTGAGGCCTTAAATGTTGCATCTTTGGAACTTGGGCAACCTTTTCTCATCTCATAGGTAATGAGGATTCCATGGATTTCATCCATCTTGAGAGTATCTAGATCCTTCATTTCTTCTATGGAACTTACTTTGGATTCAAGTCTGTATGGGAGAGATCTTAAGACCTTTTGAACAATGGTGCTTTCTTCAATGTTTTCTTCCAATCCTTTAAGAGAGTTGACCACTTCAGCTACTCGGAGAAAGTATGATGCAATATCTTCTTCATCATCCATTTTCAGACTTTCAAATTTCCTTCTATGAGTTTGAAGCTTTGGCTTCTTGAATTTGGAGTCCCTGTCATATAGGCCAATTAGCTTATCCCATACTTCTTTAGCAGAGTTATAATTCATGACTTTTGTAAATTCAGAATCAGTGATTCCACTAGTGATGGAGTTTAAGGCTTTTGCATTTGCAACATAGACTTTCCTCTCATCTTGATCTGTTGGAAGAGTGGAAGGAGCTATGTACTCATTTAAGACCGAATGCCAAACTTCAGGTCCAAGGGACATTAAGTAGTAGGACATTCTCTTTTTCCAGAAACCAAAATTTGTGTCATTGAACAGAGGAGGTCTTCCTGACACTTCTTAATTTCTCATCATGACTAAGAATCCTTCTTCAAGTTGTTAGGTTGATATGAAGAAGCCCTCTCTGATACCAATTGTTGGAAATACTGGGGGGGGGGTGAATTAGTATATCTTTTCAATTATTATTTTTTCAGTTTAAAACATTTATATTTGGAACACAAAAATACATAACACGAATAGATGCTTTTATTAATATGATCTTTGCAATAAATCAAGTACAATATATATATATATATATATATATATATATATATATATATGGTTTCAATCATTTTCCAAGCACCAATTTGGACCCTTTGTGAGGCTCCTACCTCCAGAGCACCAACTCTGTCTTGTCAAGGTACCAACCTTGAATTTAGGAGCACCAACTCCCAGGACACCAATTCTTTCAATTTTGAGGCACCAACCTCAAGGGCTCCAACCCTCTGTTGTAAACTATCTGGATCTGTTTGGTTGTAATTCTCTGCTCCCAACCCTGCTGGACCTATGACTTACTTCTGTCTTCGTATTCCTTCCACTTCTGCCAAAACTTCAGCTTCCTTTTTTTCTTACAATTATCCAACGACACTAAAATTTCCTTGTTATCTATTTTATATGCCTGATACGCCTGACCTTTGGCTTCCTCCTTGCTCACTTGAGCTTCGGCTTCCTCAACGCTCGCTTGATCTTTTAGCTTCCTTTGCACTCACTCCTCAACTTCCTCTGTCTCTTCGAATCCATCAATACTCATGGGGCACGTTAATGTGGAAGAGAGGCCGAATTACAATAATGTTGCATATTAAAGAAAATATCAGAGAGGCCCCCTTTTTTTTAATATTCATAAAATATACATTAATAATCTCGCAATCGCAATCACAAACTAGCCGATGCCCCATTAACATAGTTAGAAATATATAATGGGTGGTCCCACCAGCCACGTCACTATCTCAATCGCAATCGCAAGTTTCTAGAGGTCCTTTATACATCGTGCCTATAACATCATCGATGGTCGATTTCCAGTTGCCCCTACTAGATGCGATATGATTATAAAATGTTTTTAATAATTCTGTCGAGTCCGTATATATATATATATATATATATATATATATATATATATATATATATATATATATATATATATATATATATATATATATATATATATATATATATATATATATATATATATATATCACAATTGCAGTTTATAGTGTGCCATTCCTTTATAACTTGCAATGCATAACCTCCGATACGGTGGACGCGATATAGCATTAGGATGTATTACAATGGTGATGACATAACCCACTTGGACACAGTTCCGGGGATTTAACTTTATCGGGTTCATTCTCCACCGTAGATTTCAACCCTGAAAATCCGACGATATACAACAATTTTGGGTGGACTACTTACACGAGAGTTACCCACCCAAAATGAGTGGTTTTTCTCTCTCCTTTAGTTGCTATGTGTCAACCATTGAACGGAATGAAGTGCTCTCCTCTAAATACCACTTACCATTTTGCATCCGCCCGAAATCCTGCTTATAGCTTTAAATCCGCCATTCTCTTTGACTAACGCCCAAGCTATTTAGCGCCTGATGACCATAGATCTTCTACCATCGACGACTGTGATGGCTCCTCTGATTTCCTCATTCGCTAATACTTAAATTAATCTGTGTCATTCATTTCTTTGACTTTACGCTGCATGACTTAATCTTGGTCGCTCATTACAAACAATCTCATCCGTTGATCTGCAAGATCCAACAGTTCCTGTGCCTTCAATCTTCATCCGTCTCCCCACTTTGACTTTGATTCATTTCTTCAGTGTTTTTTTAGTGGTTTCAAGTTTTCTTCAAGGTTTTGGCCTTTCACTTTTCCGTTGCTCAACTCTCTCTGAGCCTGCCTTCTTCGAATTCATACATCGTTGATTCTCTTTGAGATTCACTCTGATTCTTCAACTGGATTCAAAGACCCATTATGATTCCTCTATATCTTCTTCTCCTCTCCATGTTTCGCTGAATTCTACAATATTCCTCTGATGTGTTCCTCTTCTGATGGCTTTTCTCCTTGGCTTCTTGCTCCTGTTTCTTCATGGATCCACTTTGCTTGGCTTCACATCATTGTTTACTCATCCAGAATATTGCCATATTGACATCAATGACAATCTAGGTCAACAATCTAATCGGTAAGGAGACCATCATCCACATAGATCATCATCCCTTGCAATATCTTCAGTCACAAACCAAGCTTCAGCAAGCTCGTCACTTCAGATGGATGGGATTCCTCCAACAGTTTCATTTGGTAATAAAATATAAGAAGGGCACAAGCAACAAAGTAGCAAATATTCTTTCTCACCCTCATATTTTTTCATTTGTAGTTTTGCAAAATGTTTATGTGTTGTTAGAAAGTTATATTGAACAATATGCTAACGATAATGATTTTAAACAAAATATATGCAAAATTGACTCGTGGATTGTAGGTGGACAATTATTACTTGCAGCGAAATCTATTGTACCACCTTGGAAAATTATGTATACCTAGTGATGAAAGGGTTCATGTAATCCAAGAAGCTCATACCTCTCTCGTGTCTGGTCATTTTGGCATTGAGAAAACTTTATGTGATTTGTGGAGGTTTTGTTTTTGGCCTCATATGAAAAACATTGTGATTCGCTTTGTAAAGGGTTGTGTGTTGTGTTTTGTTTCAAATCCCTCTAATAGAAAACTTGGGCTCTACACACCACTCCCTATTCCAAGTCGACCATGGGAAAGTGTGTCCATGGACTTTGTAGGAGGCTTACCGATGTCTAGGAAAGGTCACGACTATTTGTATGTTGTTGTGGATAGGTTTAGTAAAATGTGTATTTTAATGCCTTGTAAAAAGCAGGTCACTGCTGAGCAGACTGCTTTTATTTTCTTTTAGCATATTTGGGTCCATTTTGGGTTGCCCACATCTATTGAGTTTTGGACCAAAGTGTGGAGAATGATGGCCACCAAGCTGAAAATAAGTATGACATTTCATCCATAGACCGATGGATAGACAGAGGTTGTCAACCATACCATGGTACAATTTTTATGACGCTGTTGTGGGAAACATCCCAAGTTATGGGATGGTCAGCTTCCTTATGTGCAACATGCATACAATCGAGCAACACATTCATCTACATAAAGCTCACCGTTTGAGTCATGTTTTGGTTATCTACCCAGAGATCCCTTGGACATGGTCTTTGGGAAAGAGGAAGATGGCAATGGACGAGATGATAGCGAAAAGGCACAGAAGTTCATTCAGTGGATACAGGTAATTCATCAGGCAATGATGGAGCAGTTGGAGAAGAGTCAAGCTCAGTATAAAGCTCGACATGATAAGCACCAATTTAACCATCAGTTTCAAGCTGGGGACAAAGTATGGCTCCATATCAGCAAAGATAGGATGAAGGGAGAAGGGAAGAAACTGAGACCCATTAGATATGGTCCCTTCACCATATTGGCAAAGATTGGAGACAAATATTTTCACCTTGAATTTCCTACTTATATGCAAATGTACTCCGTGGTAAATGTGGAAAACCTGAAGCTTTATGAACCTCCATTGATTATGGATACCAAGGAGGTTGCGTAGATTCCTACAGTAGATAATTTTAAACTCCAGTATCTAGATAAGTTGCCCGAAGATATCATACTCGATCGAAGGACCAAAATTTCAGAACGGGGAGATGTTGAGTACATCTGTGTTAGCTTCAAAGGAATGCATCCAAGAAAAGCTCGATGGATGGAGAAGGAAAAATTGAGGGAGCAATTTCCTCACTTACCAATTGACTGAAAATTCTTTTGGTGGTCCAAAAGCTCTTAGTGGGGAGGATTGATCTAGGTGGATCTTCAGAAAAGTACCAGTGGCATGACAAAAGGCTCAAAAATCAAAGTGGAAGAATCTGGATAAGCTTAGCATCATATTGAAGTTCTCGTCATCCTGATTCCAACGGTGTGAACGTCACTCAAATCTGAGTCCAGATGACAAAGTTAGAGCAAGTAAAAGTTTGAGTTTGACTTGTCTAGGTAGCAGGGAGAAGATGACATGGCATAGTTTTAGCAAATAAGGGAGTTCCACATGGAAAGATGCCACTGGATCCCGCATATCGCATATCAGTGAAAAGGAGGAGCTCTTAAGGAAGAATCAGCCCTTGGCATTCCCGGCTGCGATTGCGATATCGCATATCGCAGGCCAGAGGAGTTACGAATCGGTCCCGGCAAGACTTAAATGTGATGCCATATACATCGCATATCACAATCGCAAAAAAGAGCTGTTTCTTGCGATGTGGTTCGGGAAAAAGTGTCGATTGCAATTTCGCAGTGGGCGTCGATTGTGATATTGCAATAAGGGGCCCGGACCCGATATACTATATATCATGATTAATAAACCCAACGAGTCCATAGATGTTGTAGAGTGATAACCAGTGTGCCGAGGATTTCACACCGAATTCGATAATGTGATGGGAGTGTCGGACGTGAAACATTATGGCATATGGTGAATACTCATGGTGGATCTGTAGTTATCACAGGATGTCTGTGTCCGGGATTTGATTGTCTTCCGATAAGTTGGAAGCACCGATTAACCCGTCATTGAGACTCATTTGATGCTGTAGTGGGTTGCTTTATTAGACATTGGATTTTCTATTACGGAAGGGTTGTTGCCTTGAATCCTTCCACCTGCTAACCTTGGGTATTATGTTGGAACTGCTCGATTTTGAGGGATGTCGCCATGATCTTATATATATAACTGTTGTGTCAAAGAAAGGGGAGAGAGGACTGGTTGAATACATATATTTTACTACATACATCAGACCCTGGGGGCCAGAACCTTGCCTTCAGCAGCAGGGAGGTTCTGAGAAGGTTGTAGAAGGCTCGATTATCCAAATTGAGAGTTTGGATAGGCGTTTTTGCTCTATTTTTCGCCAAGATTTTAGTGGTTTTGTCTATTTTCAAATTTGGGCTCTCTATTCTCTACCAATATATCAACTTGAAGGTATAAGGGTTGTAATTTCTTGTTGTTGTACTTTTATCTTTTTATGCCACTAATAAAAAGAAGGTCTCCCCATTATTGAACAGGGCCTAGAGACGTAGTCCAAACTGCATGAACTATGTAATAAAATCATTGTGTCATGGTTTTTGTGTTCTTCTAATTATTTCCAAATTTTTTATGTGTTAAGTTCCATGGTTAATTAACTATGTTATATGTAATTTTGATGCATCTATAAGTAAAATATCTTGGATCAGCTTGGCATCTGGGTAAGTCTTAATTTTGTGTATTACAATGCTTGGGTAAATTCCTGGCATTTCCTCATAGGACCAGGCAAACATGTTACAGAATTCTTGAAATAGGGCCTTATATGTTCAAATTTCTTCAATTAAGCATGAGGCACCTATGTGAATATTTTCAACAATCCTTGTTTTAACTGAGATGTCGATGGGGATGCTCGCAGGTATATTCCCAAAATTTATTTTAGATTCAGATTGAAATACTGAAATAGGTGATTTTGGATTATTTACTATGTTAGGTGAAAACATATTTGAAAAGTCATTCTCAATTTTGTCAAGGCTAGTTATAAAAGATGAACAGTGATGGTGATCATTCCATGGAATTTCATCTGAATTCATAACCTCCATGATACTTTCATCAGTTGGAAACGTATAATCGAAAGGATCAGAGAATGAAATCTATTCTAACCAAGGCAAAGGAGAATAATATTCATTGACCATATTGACTCGATCAATATCAAAATATGTTGGGTTGGAAAACAATTGTACTACCTGATAAGCCAATTCAAAAGGGCTCAAAGGCATCTCACTGTCATAAGAGGATAACCCAGACTCTAAAGGATACACGGATTAGGAGATTCCATAGTGCTTTATGTAATCATGTTTACCTCAGTAAAATTAGAAGGAAAATTTAGTGGAGGCATTGCAAAGGTTCCCATCAATGATGATTATTTCATTAAACTAACACCAATATCTTCATAAGGAGAATTCGTTTTTCTGACAAAAGGTATGCTACCCGCAAAGTTAGGGTCTAAAGTGTAGTAAGGCAACTGGTCTACTTTGAAATTTTTTCCTTTGTGAGCAAATTGTATAATTCGAACGAGACCACTGCTGACATAGCATAGGTCCAACTTCAACCAAGAAAAAGGTTGTAATCTAGCTAAGCATCCACAACTTCAACTTCAATTGTGATGATTTTCCCTCTAGCTCTATGGGAAAATCATTCAAGATACCATATGGATGAAAACCTCTTCCATCAAAGGCTTTCAGAGTAGTAGGTGATTGATTGATGGTTGGAGAACCTAAATCTTTCCAACAAGAAATCGACATAATGCATTTAGAATCTCCTTCATCAACAACTATACGAAATACTCGTCTAGCTTTAACAAAAGTTGGAATTTGGATTGCTAGCTGACAATAAAATCTTTTGTTGTACTGGGCATGTTTGCAGCACCTCCAGAGCTGACATTGAGGAAGGAGACATTGCCAGGTCTTCAACAATGTTATAATTTTGTGCATCTCTAGCATGCGGGTTGAAATTTGATTTCCAAGGCATACCTTTGGTAGGTGTTCAGATCATCATGTCAGGATTTGGCTTCTTGATCTGTAATGGATCAAAAGGAGAAGGAGGAATTGAATTGGAAGTTTGACCAGACAAACTAGCCTCATTTCCATTTTCGACAAGATGCTTGGACCTGTAATCTTTGGATATCGTAGCTACAAAAACTTCTTGCAAATACATCATCAGGATATCTTGTGATGTGGAAGAGGAAGATGTGTTATGATAAATCATTTTGTTGTCTCAAGAAGGAAATGGATCCTCCAAAAAGGCGGTAGTTAGAGAACCTTTAATGAATTTAGAAACCTTTGCTCGATGTGGGAATTCTTTCGTATGGTGATCCTCATTGCAAATAAGGATAGGATAGAAAGGTTTTTGTTTTTCGTAAGTAGGCTTAGCTTTATAAGGTTTCTCATTGAAGCAACATTTTGTTTCGATTTACCTTTCCCCTTCTTTTTATTTCTGGATGATTTGGTCTTGCCAATAGATGATTCTACAACATTGATCTCGGAAATAGTTTCTGGAGGAAGGCTTTCAGATGATGTATCTTGTATGGCCAAAGTCTGAGTATTTTTAGAATTGTTCTTTCTTCCTTTAGGTTTTTGGCCAATAGAACCTATAATACCATCAACAGAATTAGATCTTGATCCTGTAGGAGATGTAATAATGGGTTCACCCGTTGGGCGAGGTAAATTTGGGAATTTTTGTACAAGGTTCCAAATTGAATGTAGACTAAGTCTAAGTACTGGGCATGAGCAATTAATTTCTCTTCCGTGAAGACACCTTCCTTGTCAACATCTTCCGTGGTAATGGGAAGAAGCAACTTTGTAAACCGTTCACCTAAAATTTGATCTGGAATGAAAATTTTGACTAAGCGACGTCTATGTCTCCATTCATGGATATGATCGAAGTTGTGAGTTGCCTTTGATTGTTTTAAATAAGTCAATAGTTTGGTACAAGTATCATAAGGGATTGGTAGATGAAACTAGGTTATAAATGATGTTGCTAGGGAGTTAAATTTATGGAAATAAGCACGAGGTAGTTTAATGTATCATTTCGTTGCTGAAATGGTTAAATTTTGTTGGAAAAGGCGTAGATGGATGGAATCATTAATCAAAGAATTCGATGCACACCAAAGATGATATGTCATCACATGATTGGATGGATCCTCTCCTGATTTACCTTCAAATTTGGGTATGTCACTTGGTAACTTGGTAGGAATTGTCGGCTAAAAAGGATAATAATAAATAGGATCGTTGGTTAACGGGATAAATCCAGTAGATCTAGTGTTGCAATAAATGGTAACTACCAGCTAGGATCTTGTGGTAAAGTTTGATAATCTTGCGGGTTAAGACCAACCCCTGGAGGCGGATATCCAGGATATCCTAGAATAGCCTGAGTAGTTGAAATTGGAATTCCACTAGGGTAACCAGAGTGAACCATATCAGGTTGAGGTTGAACAAGGAATTGATAAGTATGACCGAGGTACGGTTGACTCTGGAAAGGTTGAGCTTGACCCATTTGATCTATGTAACATTGCCCCTACATAGTTTGCGCTTGCAAAGGCTGAACTTAAACAAATTGACTTTGAACGGGTTGGATTTCAATGAATTGACCTTTAAAATATGGGTTTTGGAAAGTTTAGCCTTGGAAAGCGGACTTAGAAAACGTGTCCCTCAAAAGGTGGAAAGTAGTAAGATTGACCCCGAAAAGGTGGACTTTGGAAAGCTTGACCTTAAAAAGGTCTTTGCACTATTTCGACAATGGGTTGCTTGATAGGAATCTGTGGTATAGATTGTATTGTAGGAACAATTTGATAAGCAGAAGCTTGCAGGATTGCCTCAGTAGTCTTAGGAACAAATATTTGAGGGCTTATTGGAATGGTCATTTGTGAGACTCTTGGAATAGGTGGCTGAGGATAACTTGGAATCGGTTATGAAACTGTTGTTTGAACAGGGGTCTGTGGCAAACTCTGAACAGGTCATTGAATCAGTTGTTGAACAGGTGTTTGAGGATTTCCTTGAATAGGTTGTTGGATAATTGTTTGAGGAATTCCTTGATCAGGCTGCTGGACAGGTACAACAATAACTGAAGCAGGTATCTGAGGTATAGCTTGTCCAATAGGCTGAATAGGTTGATAAAGTGTCATTGGTGGAGCACCTGGACCATACTATTGATTAAAGGCAGGATTCCAAATTGTGTTTGTCCTAGGATAAGGAGTACCAAGTAAAGGTTGATTTATAGCAGGTTTACCTAGGTCGGGCTAAGGTATATGACCATAAGTTCCGATAAAAGGTTGACCCCCAGCAATAGGTTGTCCTCCAGGTGGAGGATAAGGTGGTTGGACCCCAGGATGGTAGTAAACGCCAGTTGGGGTTACTTGAATTACCAGACACCATGTGAATATGTTGATCTGATGTCGTAAATGCTTCAGGCATGGGATTCATGCTCTAATCAGTAGATGTGGATAAAACAGATGACCAAGTAGAAGGTTGGGTAAGATAAGAAGCTCCTGAAAAAGTTAGAGTAAGTGACTAGTATCTAAGAGGAACTTATGGACCACCATACAATAGCGATTCCGTGGAGATGGTAAACATGGATGAATCAATAGGTTGGCTCCCAATAGGAATTTCTAACATAGTTACTTCTGGTGAATAAAAAGGAATGCATAACAGTGACAAATTCTCACCTAAAAAACTCAAAGTTGTAGAATACCAAGGATCAGGTCGGAAAGGAGAGAAAGGAACTATTGGGTCAAAAGTTTCAGTATCGGTAAATTGAGAATGAGGTGTCTTTCTTTCTTTGGTAATGTCTTCAATGCTAATTAACCTAGGAGGTAATTCAATCGTTACTATCAGCTTCCTTCGAGGTGAAGGTGGCTCAAGTGTAGGAGCTAAAACAGCCGAACGTGATTCAAGCTAAGAAAGTTCAAATTCAAGATGTTCTACGTCTAGTACGGTAATTTCAGTGTCTGAAAGTTCACTAGTGTCAGATTATGTGTGAACTACTTCGGTAATCTCAGGACCAGAGTGGACTAAGCCTGATTCTAATTCCTATGTTGGATTTAATTCGGTTTCTTCTATCTCAGGTTGTAAAATTGTTGATGTTTCAGGTTCATCTGAGGCTTTTGATCCTATTGACTTTGACCTTTCTATTTTTATCTTTTCCAACTAGCTTGGTGTGTATTCAAGAGGTTGAATGGGTATATTATCCTTGGTTATATTTTGATATCTGGAACTCATATATACTCTTTTTACTTTTGTTTAGGCTTTGGCTCTCAATGATGGATGGAAAAACAATCTATCCACTTGAAACAATGTAGTCTACAAAATTAACTCCCATTGTTAACCCCTCATTTTAAAGTTTAAAAATGAAACAACTGAAAACACAAAAACCAACTAATTACACCATTGAAGAACTAAATAATAGACAACAGAGAGGAGAATAAGTACTAGCCATGGAATTTAAAAAAAAATCACCATCCGTGGAATTTATGAATTTATAAAAAATATAATTAATTATGCCTATTTTGGAATAGGGCTTTGAAAATTTCAATTTAATTATCAATAATTATTACGTGTATGGTAGAGATTTAATCCCCATATAATATTCTTCATAATGTACACAAATCACAAGTTATAGATATATGTTAGTATGGATTCCACACCTATACATTTTCTCATAGATATATGCTATTATGGATCCCACACCCATACATTTTCTCATAGATATATGCTAGTATGGATTCCTTAAAATGGCTTCCACAACCTTTCATGCACCAATCATTTAAGCCTCTTGTTTATTAGGAAGGTCATACCTCAACCTATTATTTGAGTAATTTTAAGTTATTCAATGCATAATGTCAACCCAAAATACACAAAATCATGTCAAAGAAATCATAGGAATTCCATTCTTACTCATTAATAATGTATTACCAAATCATATTTTAACACATAAAATTAATGCACATGCACATACAAACCAAGGTCATCATACTATAATTTAGATTAGGCTAATATTTTTCTTGATAAATACAATTTCAGCTTGTAAAGATGGCTAGTAGGCTCATATCACATTGATAATGATGCATTAAATATATATGAAACCATGTAGCCACTCCACATATCTCACTCACCCATTGGCAATCAAGTCATTCACATGATTGGGTTTAACCCCAAATTCTCAAGCACATTCTTTAGCAACATGTCTTTAAGTCCTTTATCATATTTCTTATAATTTGTCTTAACACCAGCCTAGATCCATCTTAACTTTGGATCTATCAAGCGCCGAGAGGGATCAAATATCTTGATGTGAAAACCTCTTTTTTGCACCTCGAGAGGTTTGATCCCTCTCGGTGCTTGATAGATCTAGAGTTAAGATGGATTTAGGCTGGTTTAAGTCATGTGCGGCTAAAGTAAATTTAATGAACAGATGATTTATTTTATCAATAATATGTAAAATCATCTAATATCAATATAATCATTTTAAATATGTTAAATATATTTGAGATTAATCTATAAATTTTAATTTTAAATTTTCTTAGTTACCTTAGTTTTTTGAGATGATAAATATTGTGAATAACTTTAATGATGAAATAAAAATTTTGAATGTAAAGTGACAATGTAATAGTGTTGAATGATAGAAAATGTGGATAATAAGAATATAGTAAATTACAAATAATCTTCATTGTGATTAATCTAAAACTATTTTCTTCTACTATTTTTATTGTCACCCTTGTTACTTTTGTTGTTTTTTCATATCAATTATATGAAACGGACAGGTAAAATCATAAACCATTTAAATCTTTAGCTTGATATATTGTTGTAAACATCATACCTTGCCTCTCCTTCTCTCCAATATTAATAGGTTGAATTACTATAACACAAAAATCAATGTACATTGTCAATAATTTTTTATGGTTACACTGAAATCAATGCACAATATTAATCCAATCACTTTAAAATTAATGTACCATCATACGTCCAATTACATCAAATCATAAATCAACATCTACATTGAAATCAATGCATCTAATGCAAGAAATCAAATAAGATTAGAAAACAACATTTACATTGAAATCAAAATCTAATGCAAGCAATCAAATACGATTAGAAATCAATCCATCTAGTGAAAGTAAGCAAATAGCATTATAAACCAACATCTACATTGAAATCAATGCATCTAGTGCAAGCAATCAAATAGGATTAGAAATCACCAACTACATTGAAATCAATGAATTTAGTGCAAGCAATAAAATAGGATTAGAAATCATCTACATTGAAACCAATGTATATAGTGCAAGCAATCAAACATTATAAGTAATTGATAATCAATGTATCTAGTGCAAGAAATAAAATAGGATTACAAATCACCATCTACACTGAAACCAATGCATTTAGTGCAACCAATAAAATAGGATTAGAAATAATCTATATTGAAATCAATGCATCTAGTGCAAGAATTGAAATAAGATTACAAGTCACTATCTAAAGTAAAATCAATACATCCAGTGCAATACCTCCCTCCTCCTCTCCCTCCTCTCTCTCTTCCCATTCTCTCCCTCTCCCCTGCTTCTAACTCTCTTCCCTCTTGATGTCCTCCTTCCCTCTCTCCCCATTTTTCTTATCACTCCCTCTCTCTCTCCACCTTTCTCTCTCTATTTATTTATTCTTACCTCCCTCTCTCCCCCTCCAACTCCATCTCTCTTTCCCTCCCTCTCTCCTCTCTCCTTCTCTCCCCCATTGTCTCCATCTATTTTTCTTTGTCTCTTTATCTCACCCCCAAAGATACACTCTCTCTCTCCATCTTTCCCTTGTCACTCAATTCCACTCCCTCTCTCTTCCCCAATCACTCTACTCCTCTCTATCAAGTCTTGTCTCTTGTTCTTCCTCTCTCTCCCTCTCTCTTTCTCTCTCTCTTCCCTCATATCCTCTCTCTATCTCTCCTTTTGTCTCTTTATCTCAACCCTAAACATACTCTCTCTCTCTCCATCTCTCCCTTGTTACTCCCTCTCTCTCCACTTCTCACTCACTATGTCTTTCTTCTTCCCTACCTCTCTCCTCCTCTCTTGCAATTCCTCTATCTCATCCTTCCTCTCTCTCCCTTTCTCTCTTGCATTCTTCTCTCTTCCCCCATCCCTCTCTCTCTCTGCCCTCCAATCCTCTCACTATCTCCCTCCCTCTCTCCTCTCTCTCCCCCTCCATCTTTGTGTCTTCCTCTCCCTCTCTTACCCTTCTCTACATCTCTCACTCACCTCCCTCTCTCTCTCTTCATTCCTCCTCTCCCCTATCCTTAAGTTCATCTCCATATCTCTCTTGTCACTCCCCCTATCTCTCCACCTGTTTCACTGTCTTTGTTCTTCCGTCCCATATATATCTAGAGTTAATAATATTAATATTATAATATATTAATATGAATATTAGATTCAATAATAATATTATTATTAATAATATTTTAATATTAATATTAATCTTTGGGCCCATAGACTTGGTAGATAATTAGATGTTGATTTCTAATCCTATTCAATATATTTTTATTTATTTATCATACCTCTTTATACCTCTTTTATAATTATTTATTTACCATACCTCTTTACTAAATATAGTATTTGGCCCATGGTATTAATAATTATTTGTCCCATGGTATTTGGCCCGTAGGTTTCACCTAAATAAAACATATTTTTAGTTTTATTTAAATATAAACTTCAATAAATATAAAAAGAGGTTTTATTTGTTTAACATACCTCTAGTTTATTTATATTTTTATTTATTTACCATACATCATTTTTTAGTGTTCACAAACCTCTTTATATTTTAAATTTATACTGTATTTATACACCTAATAATTAGATTGATTTCTAAATACGGCCAACATTAGATTAAAAATGTTAAATGTTAAACATTATGTTTACATTGTGAGATCTACCCAAATAATATGCTTCTTATTGTATACAAGTTGTGTTAACAAAAAAATTGAAAATTTTGCTTTGGTGAAACTCAACGCAGTGAACAAAATGCAATTGTTAAAATACAGAAATCCACAGTATTTTTTTTTTCTTTAAAATATAAAATAAAATAAATACAAAATAAAATAAATAAAATAAATATTTAAATATCTTTTATTGATTACTGACTCTGAACATTTACCAACTATTTAACTATATACCTATAAAAATAACATAATCCCATGAAATCTCATCTTAGAAACATGCATTCAATTGCATTTAAAATCAAAGGGATAGGGAAGGTATAGCAACAATCGCTCAAATAAGCCATGCTCAAAGGGAAAAAAATTATCATCTACGCTATCTATTTACACTATCTAATTCTACCGATCCAAAAAGTGATGACATGGCCATGAAAATCCTAAGTCATACCATACTCAAAGTGAAAATTCAAAAAAAATAATCTGTGCTATCTATTTACATTATCTAATTCTACTGATAGAAAAAGTGATGACAATGCCATGGCAATCCTAAGTCATACTGCAACAACGACCGTTGTTTGTTTTCGTTTCCTCGTCTTTCCCAATGCAACCCATATCAAGCGGTGTCCCCAGCCACGCAACACCCGCTCTGGACTTCCTATCCTCAACAACTTTAGAGCCCACAAAGTTGCGATAAATCCTAGTGAGTACCTCTGTAAATGCATCCTCCACGTTCACAGCATCCTTGGCCGAAGTCTCGATGAAGCACAGGCCTTCTCTCTCCGCCAAATCCCTGCCTTGTTTGGTGGAGACGCATCTGGAATGTTGGAGGTCCGTCTTGTTCCCCACCAGCATTATCACCAATGAAGAATCGGTTTTATCCCTCAGATCCTTCAGCCATCTCGCTGCGTTCTCAAAGCTCAGCCGGCTGCTTATATCGTACACCACTAATGCTCCCGCTGATCCTCTATAGTACGAAGTTGTTATAGCACGAAATCTGATAACAATATAAGCAGATCACCATTTAAAAAAATAAAACTCGATTTTGAGTTCGCAAACTAATCATCATCAAATTTATTGAATTCTGTTAATTCTCTACGTACCTTTCTTGACCGGCAGTGTCCCAAAGCTGAGCCTTGATGATCTGACCATCGATCTTTTTGGTGCGGGTGGCGAATTCTACTGCAACCGTTGGCTTCGTATTCTGTCGGAAGATATTATCAGCAATTCTGGATAATAAGCTCGTTTTTCCTGCACCACTGTCCCCTAGGAGCACAACCTTGAATAGCCAGTCATACTCTGCGTCAACTGTGTACGCCATTGCTTTCAATATTCTCCGCGCTGGTTATTCGCACGTCTTCGATGAAGAGAATTTTCATACAAACCTCTGAACATCGGAGGATATGTATTTATAGGCGATCCAAGAGATGTATTGAAGGCATTCCAAGGTCGGCCGGCTACTACAAAGAAGTGGTTGCTTAAGCATGGTGTGCAGGTCAGTCATTAGGAAAGTCTTTATTTTGACGGTACATTTCAAGGTATTGTTGAGACGGTTCACATATATTCAAAGCTGCTTAATTGGTATAATGTTTATAGTGAATTATTTTATTTTTAAAATTTTAATTTAATTATTAATATTCTTTAGTGAACAGTAGAGATTTAACTTATATTATATTTTAAAGTATTTTTAATAATATAATTTATTTTCAAAATAGCTATTTTTATTATTTTTTTAAATAAAAAAATTCATATTTTTAAAATGGTTTTTTTTACTTTTTAATTTATATGTTTTAATTTAAAAAATGTCACATGATATTGTTTATAAAATGAGTTATAATTTTTTGGGTATGAGGAATTTCCATGATAAGTAAGGATAACTTTTTATAGTCAGGAATCTTGTTACATGTTTTTTTAGTGTATATATGTTTAATTTCTATATTAATTATTTTATCATTAATAATATGATTATTTTAAATAAAGTATAATTCAGTTGATTCTTATAATTTTTTTAATTTTAGCAATTTGAGATGAATGATGAAGTGTTTTGATGCTTATTATGGATTGATTCTCATGGGCATTTACCGAGTCATTTAATTTATACGGTTGCACTAATTTAAATCTTTAATAAATTTCTTGGTATATGTGTGAGGATGTTTTTTCATCTTATTGGATAATATCTTTAATAAATGTGTTGGTGTATGTGGGTGTCTTGGTATACAACTTGAGTGGGCCTAATGGTTAAGAGTATGTGTTACCTCCTAAGAGGTCATAGGTTCAAAACTAGAGGGGGGTAGAGTATGTATTCCTTTGTAGACTTAGCAATCAAATTTTTGCAGTGAGGTGTGTCCCTTATCCCACAAACGAGGGGGTCTCGTGAGGTGTGTCCCTTATCCCACAAACAAGGGGGTCTCATGAGGTGTGTCCCTTATCCCACAAACAAGGGGGCCTCATACACCAATTTGGTGTCTAACTTAGTTGTGACCTTAAAATTTAGATAATAATAATTTAGGGAGATTTACATCTCATATGTTAGTATGAAATTAGCCATACGTAATAACATTCACAAAAACTCATTAAACTAACGCTATATACATATATAATCTAAAAAAATAAGTCTAATAATTATAAATAAATGTCCTATGCAGGGATACCTATCCTTAAGACCTTCATAATAAATAAAAAACAACTTAAAAAAAGCATTCCAAACTAGTAATGGGTTAGACAAAGGAAAAAACATAATCCCCTACACGGGAGATGGTCCATTAAAGGGTATTGGACATTTTACACAATACAAGTTTGAACATATCAAGAGATCAAGAAATTAACCAATTTAATTATATTTCCACTGATAAATAGAACTACTACTAAGAAAACATAAACAATGCTTTTACAAACACACTTCATGGTAGAAAAATGTGATTGGGAAAATATCATTATGAGTCTTCTTCAACAAGGGTTTCCTACTCTACATTGAGACCCACCCTCTCCATAAGGAGTTAACGTTAATTAGGGAAAAGTATAACACACAAATTCATATGGGGTAGTATATAATTTTTAAAAGAAAGAAAACTATTTCTTAGTATATAGAAGCCAAGGGATATTTTTAATATATTAAAAAATTGAAAGTATTGATGGGTATAGAATATGGTATGCTAGGTGGTTGATTTAGGTATGGGGAGGAGAGGAATTGGGAGTGGTGCAGAGTCTTTGAATGGGTCACTTTATACTAGATTGGTTGGTCCATAACCTTTAAGATCCACAACAATGTATTTTTAAATAATGAATCCATACAAGTGGGAAGAATTTTAAATAAGAGAGAAATAACCTGTTTATAGAGTTTGTTTAACCCAATGTTTCGGACTTCCAAATGAGTCCATCCTCAAGGGATACACCAATTGTTTAAGAGGAGATTAATGATGTATCGTAGAGCTAGACTTATGTATGTATAAAATTTCAAGAAAGGATCAATAAGAAATGATTTAGTCGGCTAGGTTTATTTGATATTTGGAAAGAATTATAATTTATGTTTATTTAATTGTTTAATAATTGAAAATGGTTCAAATTATTAGTTGATTTAATGGAGATTCCATTCTTTAGAAATATTTTATTTATTATATCAGTCTAATGTGATTAATTGATTTAATATGAAATTAGGGTTTGATTAGTAATTAGGGTTGTCTTGAAAAATGAATTTTCATTTATTTGTTTGATTTATTTAATATATTGAATTTTAAATTTTTGACTTATTTAATATATTGTTTCTTAATTACAATCTTATAATATTATGATAATGGATTTCTTATAAAGCTATATAATTTTTTAATTTTTAATTATTAATTTGAAGAGAATATTGTATTTGTTCTCTTCAAATGCTCTTCTTCTTCTTTGTTTTTCAATGCCCATAACCCCATTAGAGACATTCTTATTTGTTTTTCAATGCTTATACCACCCTCAATGACATGAGAAAATATCACATATGTAATAGCTTATACAGTTGCTTAGGCATTAAAAGGTTTAATGTATCCCCTAATTCTCCCATATCAACTTACTCCATGTATTATACCATCAATTTAACACCAATTGAAATCAAGGATTTGTCCAAAAATTCCATTAGAAATTTGAGGATTTTACTACGACATGACAATGTGGCCCAGTGAAAGAACATTATAATGAACCCCATTGCGTAGAAACAAATAAATGACCATAGGAATTTGTGCCTATAGATTCTAAAAATATTTTTCCCCATTTCACTAAGGAGTGTGATATAAGAATTGATACATTGATGACTCATAAGAAAACTTCACTAAACTTAGTCTCTTTTCTTGGTTTCTTAGAAAGGAGAGGAAGAGGCATGATTTGGGTAGCATTGATCCCTTTTGGCCTTAATGGATGATGCAAAGGAATTACTGTTATTAAAGTCTCCATGAATGAAATCAATGCATTAATTAAATTAAAATAGGGAAGAAGAAAAGCAAAAATGGTAACTCACTAGTTTGCATTCATGGCTTATGATGAAGTAAGTGTTTTTATATTTATTACATGTTTATGATGTGTTTGATGAAATTCATGTCATGGTTAGGATGAGTCTCGTCAGTTCCTTGTTCAAGTTTTGTATTAGAAGCTTTGCCTCCTTGTTATTTATCATTACTGGGAATTTCATCAAGTTCTGGGTAGATTCATGAGTCCTAGCCGTGAAAAAGTAGCTTAATTCTTGCGATCACTAGCACAGAACTGGCTAAAAAATGTTGCAGTCACTGGGAAGCAAGCTTGTGGGAGCAACTGGAGGGTTTCAGTTGCATGGAGACCTTGTCATGGGAACGAATGGGGGTTTAGTTCAGTGAAAATCTAAGTTAACTCAGGCATTGGGTACCTGGAGTGGTTGGTTAACTCCTGGGGGTCATGTAGCACCTGAGGGAGGTTTGTAAAGTGTTGGTTCATCAGTTCCACTTCCTTAAGGTGATCTAGGAGGTCAAATTGTATCATAATAACTCTTTGTCACATATTTACCTTGATGGACCGATTAGCTTGGGTAAGTGTGGAAGGAGGGTGTTACAGTCCACATACATCAGAGTGGACTCACCCCAATATTACTCCAACTATGTTATCTTGGACCTGTATGGTGGATTTGACATATTTCCCTAGTGTGCATCCCTTGTAGACATCATGCTAGTCAAGGGTGCATGATTTTTAAGACCCCATGGTGTAAGTGTCCCATGTGCCTATCCCATAGTTCTCCAACATCTTGACTATGCACATTTTCTACCTTGCTACTCAATGCAGTGCAAGAATCCACCTCAAGTTTGTATATATTTTTCACTCTAACTCCAATCTATTTCACTTGCCCTGTAGCTACATGTTTCAGAAAATCTTTGCCCTTGTTGAACACAATATCATAACCTTTGTCCTCCAATACAGTTACATAAATAAAATTCTTCTTTATGCCAGGTACATACATAACATCTTTTAGATGAAGATGGAAGTCCGATTCCCTCTTAAAGGTGATAGTACAAATTCCTTTGGTACTATACCTCTCATTATCTCCAAGTTCTATGTGCATTTGGAGATCCTTCTCCTCTAGGAAACTGAAGAATTCTTCGCATCTTGCCATATGGAATGAGGCTCATAATCTAGGCACACCACACTCCCCATTACAGTTCTTTCCATGCATGCAATCAGGGTGAAGTCCAATTCAAATTGGGAGGTGAAAGCATCACCTCCTGCTCCTCCTAAGGTCTTCTAATTGAATTTATTATGCTGACACTTGGTTGCATAGTGTCTGTATTTGTGGCAATGATTTTTTTTTATGTTGCTAAGGTCCTTCTTCTTGCCATTATTCTAGTTGGACTCAGGCTTGCATTGGGAATTGTTTCACTTGGACTTCCCTTGCCCACCAAGGAAAAATTTTCTTCCTCCTCAGCTCTAGATGTTACTCCATCTCTAGTGTTCCTTCGAATTTCGTCCTACACCAAATCAAACCAAAGTCTCTCCGAATTTAGTAATTTTTCCCTTCCATTTATAGAGTCCTGGTAGTTGTGCCACGATTTTAGAAGGCCTAAGAGAGCTAGGCTCACTAGCTCAGAAGATGGCACATTTTCTCCTACTCCTCTAAGTTTATCTTGAACCTGAGTGAATATAGAGAGGTATTGTGGAATGGTTTCATTTTTTTGCATTCAAATGTTTCTGAGCTTGTCCCTCAATGCTAATTTCATGGCATCACTACTATTTTAGAATAATTCAGCGAGGGTCTTCCACATAGAAAATGGAGTTTCCTTTCCATGTTAATTCAAGACTATGTGGTCTCTCACACCCTCCAGGATGATCCTCCTTGCTTTTGCAGTATCCTTATTCCACTGGGTTAATTGTTTGGCATTTGATGATGTTGGATTTAGAATGATAGTTTTGGTGTATTCCAACACTCCATTACCATCATATAAAACTTCCGTCATATCCTTCCAAGCTATGAAATTAGAGGTTCCCTCCAGTGCATACTCCAATCTCAATCTGTTGAAAGACACTTTCCCCGCATGAAATAAAATTTCTTCACTGAATCTGCAAATCAAAATTTCTGAGGCAAGAGATCTATTGACTAGTTGCTTTTGTATTTTCAGGTGCTTTGATACCATGTAGAAATGGCAAGAAATTTTCTACTACTGATGAACTCGAACTTAAAGCAAGAGATATAAATTTCTTCTAAAATCTTCGGAATAGAAAATCACAAGATAGAAACACATGCAATGACATGCAACTATCAAAACACAAGGAACACAAATAATTTTACAGGTGAACCCAACTTGGAAAAACCACTTCACCACTTTTCATTAATTAGATGAGAATGTGAAACTATTATAATGTCAGCTTCAAGCTCTCAAGCACAATCTACACAGTAAAACTATTCTCCTGCTGAATGACTATGTCTAGACAACACTTAGCCTACAGAAGACCCCCAACTTCCTCCTATTTCCTTGCGCAATCATGTAGAATTGAGCTCCTAAAGAATAGCGGAACTCCCTATTTCCTTGCACAAATCCAAGGGAATTGATCACCTGATTAATTTCCAAGCCTGTACACTCAACTAGTATACAATTGATGATTAAAATGTGCCTTTTACTCCACTCCAACTAGGCAATTCGAATTCCATGCTCTAAGATTCCTATCCTCAACAACTTTAGAGCCCACATACTTACAAATAATTCGAGAGAGTACCTCTATAAATGCATCATGTTCACAACATCTTTAGTTGAAGTCTTTATTTTGACGGTACATTTCAAGGTATTGTCGGATGGTTCATACCAATATTCAAGTCTTAGCTTAATTGGAATAACGTTTATAGTGAATTGTTTTATTTTTAGAATTTTAATTTAATTATTAATATTTATTTTTTAGTAAATAGTAGAGATTTAACTTATTTAATATTTAAAAATATTTTTAATAATATAATTTATTTTCAAAATAGTTATTTTTTAAATTATTTTAGTTATTATTTTTGAATAATAAAAAAATCATATTTTCAAAATATGTTTTTTTTACTCTTTTAATTAATATTTTTTAATTAAAAAATATCATACTAAAATGAGTTATAGTTTTTTGGGTATGGGGAATTTCCATGATAAGTGAGGGTAAATCTTCATGGTTAGGAATCTTGTTACATGTTTTTTTAGTGTATATATGCTTAACTTATATATTAATTTTTTTTATCATTAATAATAGTGATTATTTTAAATAAAGTATAATTTAGTTGATTCTTATGATTTTTTTAATTTTAACAATGTTATGAAACCAGCTCAAGAAAAGATAGAAAAGATAGATCAACGCCTTAGAATTCAGCCTCTTCGAGGGGGCAACCTCCTTTACATTACATAAATGAACAATTCTTGGATGATACAAATGACAAAACCTCCTTTCTATATATAGGAGTCTAAGGAGTCACAATATAATCCAGCCGACCTAACAATAATAATATAAAGCCACAAAAATAACAATAGAGGGATTCTATGGGGCACAGAAATAACAATATGGGGGTAATAGGGGCACAACAATATAAATAAGGGGTATAACTACAATAGTAATGGGGTAATCACTAGTATTATAGGGACCCAACATGCCCCTCTCCTTCAAAAAAGTGTTGTCCTCAACGCTTGAGTAGTTCTGGATACTTCTGCATAAAATTCTCATCCTCCCATGTGGAATCTTCAGCGGATAAGTTCTTCCACTTGATAAGATACTCTGAAATTGATCGATTTCGTAGCTGTCGAGTTCTTGTTTCTGTGACTGCTTCCGGTTCCAATATAATTTTTCCTTCCTCGTCAAGTTCTGGCAATATTGTTTGAATTGGGAGCTTGTCACCTATAACCTTCTTTAAACATGAAACATGGAAAACTGGGTGCAATCGAGAAGCTGCAGGAAGCTCCAATTTGTATGCCATAGTACCAATCTTTTGCAACACCTTGTATGGACCATAATACTTTGGTGATAATTTATTATCCTTCTTAGCTTGCTTTAGGGACATTTGCTTATATGGTTGTAGCCGTAGGAATACCCAATCACCTACATCAAAACTTCTTTCACTGCGATGTTGATCTGCCTGTTGTTTCATTCTATTTTGTGCCAACACGAGGTTATCCTTTAAGAGTTGGAGGACTTGTTGTTGATGTTCGATGTGATGTTCCACTGCCTGAACCTTAGAATTTTCTCTTAAATATGATGTGATGGATGGTGGTTGATACCCATAAAGTGCCATAAATGGGGTCATTTTTGTTGCTGTATGGAAGGAAGTGTTATACCACCATTCAGCCAGAGGCAACCATTTGACCCATTGTGTCTGTTTATCAGATACAAAGCAACGAAGATATCCTTCCAAACATTTGTTTACTATCTCAGTTTGCCCATCAGATTGAGGATGATAAGATGAGCTATGAGCTAACTGAGTACCAAGACAAGAAAATAATTCTGTCCAAAAATTTCCAGTGAAAATGGGATCTCTGTCACTTACAATAATCTTTGGGTTTCCATGTAGCTTTTGAATTGTTTCCATAAATGCAGTAGAAACTGTACTGGCTTTAAATGGATGTGATAATGCACAAAAGTGTGCATACTTGGTAAGTCTGTCAACTACCACCATGATGACACTCTTTCCCTCAGACTTGGGTAAACCTGTGATAAAATCCATTGAAACCTCCTCCCAACGTTGGCTTGGAATGGATAAAGGTTGTAATAGACCCGGTGTCTTAATTGTTTCAACTTTATTTTGCTGGCAAACCAAACATTCCGCCACAAACTTTTGAATATCTGATTTAAGGCCATCCCAAAAAAATTCCTTCTTAACCCTGTGGTAAGTTTTTAAAAATCCTGAGTGCCCTCCTAAGGGAGAAGTGTGCAATTCCATAAGAATCTTTTGTTTTAGCTGGGAATTCTTACAGAGGTATAAGCGATCTTTGTACCATAACGAATCATTTTTCCAGCTAAATGTATCAGAAGTACTGGAATCTTGTTGTAGCTTTCGAATAAGTGCCCACACTTCTTCGTCATTCTTCCATTCCTCCCTTGCTTCGTTTATCCAATCTGGTTGGATAATAGAAATGGCACACAACAATGCTTCCACATCCTCATCCTTTCTTGAGAGTGCATCTGCCACCACATTTTGCTTCCCTTTTTTGTAGATGATTTCAAAGTCATAACCCAACATCTTTGTGACCCACTTTTGTTGCTCTTCAGAGGATAATCTTTGTTCTAAAAAGTATTTAAGGCTATCATGATCCGTTTTTACCTTGAAGTGTCTTCCCATTAGGTAGGGTCGCCATTTCTTAAGTGCATGGAGTATTGCCAACATTTCCTTCTCATAAATAGCTTTGCTTAAAAACTTTCCCTTGATTGGACGACTTTCAAAAGCAATGGGTCTTTCATCTTGCATTAGAACAGCACCAATTCCATTTCCTGAAGCATCACATTCCACAATAAAGGTTTTTGTGAAGTCCGGTGTAGCTAAGACCGGTGCTTGGCACATTGCCTCTTTAAGATGTTCAAAGGCCTTTGTTGCTTCCGGAGTCCATGAAAATGAATCTTTCTTCAATAATGTTGTTAGAGGTGCTGCTATTCTCCCATAATTCTTAACAAACTTGCGATAATACCCTGTCAACCCAAGAAATCCTCGCAGATGCTTTATGGATGTGGGGATTTTCCATTCCTTAATGGCTTTAATTTTGCTAGGGTCTACCTTAACTCCTTCATGAGATACAATATGACCCAAATATTCCACCTCCTGGACTCCAAAGAAACATTTGGATCTTTTTGCATATAATTGTTTCTCCTCCAATAGTTGTAGCACCCTGTCAACATGTTCAACATGATCCTTCCAAGACTTGCTGTAGATTAGTATATCATCAAAAAATACTAACACAAATTTTCTAAGGAATGGTTTGAAAATTGAATTCATCAAACCTTGAAATGTTGAAGGTGCATTGGTAAGGCCAAAAGGCATGACCAAAAATTCATAATGACCCTCATGAGTTCTAAATGTCGTTTTCGGAATGTCTTCAATCTTCATTCTGATTTGATGATATCCCGAACGAAGATCCAACTTGGTGAAGTAAATTGATCCATGCAATTCATCCAGTAATTCATCAATAACAGGAATGGGGAACTTATCTTTAATAGTGAGCTTGTTGAGCTCCCTATAATCCGGACACATGCGCCATGATCCATCCTTCTTGTGCACCAATACTACTGGAGCTGAGAAAGAACTTTGACTTGGTTGAATTATACCAGCCTCTAGCATTTCTGCAACCATACGTTCAATTTCACTTTTTTGGACATAGGGATATCTGTACGGCCTGATGTTTGGAGGAACACTTCCTGGAATCAGATGAATAGCATGATCATGATCACGCATAGGTGGGAGACCTTTGGGAGTCTCAAATACCTTGGAATGATTGTCCAGGACTTTTTGGAGATCTGGAGAAATAGATGATTCCAATGTGGAAACATCTAGCGAACATAATTGTGCAATTACACCTCTTTGCTCCTTTTTTAGAAGCTTTGTCATGCCATTAGAGCTGATTATCTTTCCTGGTTTCCCTGCAATACCCCTTAATTCAACTTCCTTTCCTTCCGTAGAAAATTTGATGAAAAGTTCTTGAAAATTAAAAGCTATTGTACCCAAGGATTGTAGCCATTGGACTCCTAGTACAACATCAGCACCTCCCATTGGAATGGAAAGCATTGGGCTAGTCAATACATATTCTCCCATGGATAGCTTGATATTATGGCACTTTCCAGAGCAATTTATTGTTCCTCCATTTGCAATCATCACTTGACACTCTGGTGCTGGATATAGGAAGCAATTCAATTCTTTTGCTACCCTACAATGAATAAAATTGTGGGTGCTTCCTGAATCAATCAACACTATTACCTTTTTCTTCTTGATTTGTCCTTCTATCTTGATGGTTTGAGGAGTGGTAATTCCCGCCAATGCATTACAAGATATGGTCGGATTTATTTGTTCTTCATCTAGGCTTTGTTCCTGGAGTATATCTTCTTCTTTTGACCTTTCTTGCTCCTTTTCTTCTTCCTCTTCACAATCTATGTAGAATAATTTCTTCTCAGCACACTTATGACCTTTAGTGTATTTGCTATCACAACTGTAACAAAGCCCTTTTGCTCTTTTTTCTTCCAATTGTTGTGGTGTCAACCTTATAGGTTGTGGAAGACTAGGGGCAACAACACTTCCGTCTTTATAGTTGTGAGTGGTATGCTTCCTGGTTGCCATAATTTTTCTTGCTAACCTGAATGCCTTCTCTAATGAATCAGGTTCCCAAAGGCGAACATCATGTTGGATATTATCCTTTAAAGACCCTATGAACACATCAATCCTATGCTCCTCTGGAATATCTTTTACCCTTATGTTCAATTTTTGGAACTCCTCAATGTGCTCCATTATTGAACCCTTTTGTTTGAGACTTATCAATTGGCTAAAAAAAGTGTTGCTTTTTGTATCTTCATAATGTGCTATCAATTCTTCCGTAAAAATTGCCCAAGTGATAAATTGTTTACGAGAGCAAAGCCATTGATACCATACAAACTGATTTGGTTCCAAATATACAGTTGCCATACGTACCTTTTGTGTGTTTTGCACATTATTGAGATCGAAGAATTGCTCCATCTGTAATATCCATGTGGCGGGATCCTTGCCATCAAACTTCCTCATATCGATTTTTGGAATATGGTGATTCTTCGATCCAACATTAGCGTCTATGGAATCATGATTAACATTTCTTTTGTTCTCATCATGAGTTTCCTTTACTACCTTTTCACCATTAGTGACCCTTTCTTGTAGCAACTTCTTCAATTCTTCCATGTTTGTCTTCAAATCTATCTTCAAATCTACCATCGAATTCTCCATCTTAGCTTCCATGCCCTTTATCTTAGATTCCACGCCATTTATCTTAGATTCTACGCCACTTATCTTAGCTTCTGTTAGCTTTTGTGAGCGTGACATTTGTTGCACTTGTTCTTGTAATTTTGATATATCATGTAGCATTTCTTCCTCTTCTTCATGAGTCATGCTAGAGCTTTCAGGTTCCTTACTAGGTGTTTGCATTTTCTTTCCTCGGGGCATCAGTTACCGATAATAATGCTTTACTATGCCCTTTGAATTCCGTTAAACCAAGCTTACACAAAAATTAAAAAAAAAACTACACACCTTTTTTCACTTTATAGAAGCCTGATATTGAATCTGATGTATCTCTGTAATTTCGAATCATCCAGTTCTGAAATTGCTACCTGTAGTAGCCTTCTGCGTCCTCTTTCCAATGCCACAAGTCTGAGCCAAATTGGATTCTCCAAGGAAGAGTTATGTGAAATCTCCCACAGTGACTTGCTTTTAGACTGGTTTAGTAGAGCGAACTTGTACGACGTGCCACGAGTCACTGTTTCAACCTTTGAATCTGAAACACACACAAAAGAAACTACAGTCTGTCCTCTTTCTGTACCTTCTTACGAAATTTCAATTCTATCCCCAGAGAGAAAGTTATGACGATTTTCCCCAGGTCACCTGTTTTGAATGTAATTCAGGAGTCTGCAAAAAGACCAACTTCCTCAGATCATATCTCCGCAAATATTGTGCAAAAAGCTCTGAAATTCGGACCCAAGGTTTAGCGCGATTTCTTCTCAAATGGGTTTTTTTTGCGACTTCTGAAACGTCACAGAAAAAAAGTTATAGCGAAAATGCCACGATGACCTGTTTGGAGCAGCGAAACCCTAGAATCCAAAGCTCTGATACCAAATGTTATGAAACCAGCTCAAGAAAAGATAGAAAAGATAGATCAACGCCTTAGAATTCAGCCTCTTCGAGGGGCAAACCTCCTTTACATTACATAAATGAACAATTCTTGGATGATACAAATGACAAAACCTCCTTTCTATATATAGGAGTCTAAGGAGTCACAATATAATCCAGCCGACCTAACAATAATAATATAAAGCCACAAAAATAACAATAGAGGGATTCTATGGGGCACAGAAATAACAATATGGGGGTAATAGGGGCACAAAAATATAAATAAGGGGTATAACTACAATAGTAATGGGGTAATCACTAGTATTATAGGGACCCAACAAACAATTTGAGATGAATGGTGAAGTAAGTGTTTTGATGCTTATTATGGATTGATTCTCATGGTCATTTACCTAATCATTTAATTTATATGGTTGCACTAATTTAAATATTTAATAAATTTGTTGGTATATGTGTGAGGATGTTTTTTCATCTTCTTGGATAACATCTTTTATAAATGTGTTGGTATATGTGTGTGTCTTGGTATACAGCTTGGGTGGGCCTAATGGTTAAGAGCATGTGTTACCTCCTAAGGGGTCACAGGTTCAAAACCAGAGGGGGTTAGAGTATGTATGCCTTCGTAGACTTAGCAGTCAAATTGCTGCACTGAGGTGTGTCCCTTATCCCACAAACAAGGGGGTCTCATACACCAATTTGGTGTCTAGCTTAGTTATGACCTTAAAATTTAGATAATAATAATAATTTAGGGAGATTTACATCTCATATGTTGGTATGAAATTAGCCAAATACCTAGTAACATTCACAACAACTCATTAAACTAACCCTATATACATATATAATCTAAAAAAAGAAGTCTAATAATTATAAATAAATAAATTTCCTATGTAGGGATACTTTAAGACCTTAATAATAAACAAACATCAACTTAAAAAAGGCATTCCAAACTAGTAATGGGTTAGACAAAGGAAAAACACATAATCCCCTGCATGGGAGATGGTCCATTAAAGAGTTATTAGACATTTTACACAATACAAGTTTGAACATGTCAAGAGATCAAGAATTGAACATGTCAAGAGATCGGGAAATTAACCAATTTAATTATATTTCCACTGATAAATAGAACTACTACTACCAAGAAAACATAAACAATGCTTTTACAAACACACTTCAAGGTAGAAAACTATGATTGGGAAAAAATCATGATGAGTCTTCTTCAACAAGGGTTTCCTACTCTACTTTGAGACCCACCCTCCCCATAAGGAGTTAGTGTTAACTAGGGAAAAGTATAGCACACAAATTCATATGGGGTAGTATATAATTTTTTAAAGAAAGAAAACTATTTCTTAGTATATAGGAGCCAAGGGATATTTTTAATATATTAAAAACATGAAAGTATTGATGGGTATAGAATATGGTATCCTGGGTGGTTGATTTAGGTATGGGGAGGAGAGGAATTGGGGGTGGTGTGGGGCCTTTGAATGGGTCACTTTATACTAGATTGGTCCATAGCCTTCAAGATCCACAACAATGTATTTGTTCTCTTCAAATGCTCTTATTCTTCTTTGTTTTTCAATGCCCATAACCCCCTTAGAGACATTCTTCTTTGTTGTTCAATGCTTATACCACCCTCAATGACATGAGAAAATATCACATATGTAATAGCTTATACAGTTGCTTACACATTACATGGCTTAATGTATCCCCTAATTCTCCCATATCAACCTGCTACATGTATTATACCATCAATCTAACACCAATTGAAATCAAGGATTTGTCCAAAAATTTCATTAGAAATTTGAGGATTTGACTAGACATGACAAATTTGTGGCCCAATGGAAGGACACTATAATGAACCCCATTGCGTAGAAACAAATAAATGACCATAGGAATTTCTGCCTATAGCTTCTAGAACTATTTTTCCCCATTTCACTAAGGAGTGTGATATAAGAATTGATACATTGATGACTCATAAGACAACTTCACTACCACTAGTCTCTTTGTTTGGTTTCTTAGAAAGGAGAGGAAGAGGCATGATTTGGGTAGCATTGATCCCTTTTGGCCTCAATGGATGATGCAAAGGAATTAATGTTGTTAAAGTCTCCATGAATGCAATCAATGCATTGATTAAATTAAAATAGGGAAGAAGAAAAGAAAAAATGGGTAACCCACTAGTTTGCATTCATGGCTTATAATAGTGATGCCATGTTACCATACTAGGTATAGAAATAAAAAAAGGCATTAAAATTGTCATGGAAAAAACAAAAACTTAAGATATCAAAGTGAAAATTGAGGGATTTTTAATTGGAAAGATGTATCATGAGAGGGGTTTACCAAAAGGATTTTGGGAATATATAATGAAATTAGGGGTAGTTTGTACTATCCATAAATGCACATGGTGTCATAGGTACATGAAATCAACCCCCTTGTAACACTCCCTCATGAGTTACGATGTTGGGAGGAATTTTAATTTGTTATTGTATTGATTCCACCCTCAATTCATCTTCCTAGTGGGGGAAGAATTATTACTTGTACATTTATTATTCGAATTGAGGTCATTGTACATTCACAACATTGGAAGTACCTCTCGTTGAGTTAATGTGAATATAATTATTAAGTTGGAATAGATTAAAGTCCCTCACTTGTAAATTTCAAATTCATCTTTGGAAGACACTACAACAAATCCCTTTGATTACCTTCCTCTTTAGCTCCCTTTTTCTACTTCCACTGACTATTTTAGTGTATTTTTCTCCACCTTTTTGAAAAAATTGACACTATTTATCGGGATGGCGCTAATTTTGGCATTTTTTTCGCCAATCACAGACAGTTGGCACTAAATTCAACGATAAATAGCGTTGATTTTAGCACCAATTAATACACCCAGTTTAACATCTTCTTTAGTTCCTAATGTAGCTTCATGTATAGCTTCTTGTGTAACGTCCTATTTTTCTCCTGGTTATGGCATTGTTTTTAGCTTCCTGTGTAACACCCTATTTTGCTCCAGGTTATGGCATTGTTTTTAGCTTCTTTTTTAGCTTCTGCTGTAACATCATTCTTGGTAGTTGTCATTTATGATGAAAATCCTGAACTCATTGAAAGGGTAACCTTAATTATTACGCACCCATTATCAAATTTCATTTAATTGATATTCTCTACCAAAGTGTTTGTATTGATCAAGTATCGCCCTAATAGTCTTTGAGAAATTCTAATTAGTAACGGTCTCTGAAACAATAACGGGAGGAGCGAAATTCCGTCATGAACCAGAATCCATTGATGCATTGTTGCACCATCCATAAACCCTAGAAATATTTGGGAATGCAGGATGGTTAGTCTACTTTGAGAAACTTCAGCGTTTTAGCAAACAAATTGTTATGGAATTCACAGAGGCTCTATAGGAGCAGCATTCAGAAGTTAGAGGATTCATAATTGTTTTTATAGAGGACATAATTTCTAGGGTGACAGGTTTACCTCAGACATAGGCTCATTGGTTTTCTTGGAAAATAGTAGTTCCAACATCGAGGAGAGGAAGTAAGGGGCAAGGGGAGAGGTATTGATAAAACATCCCTTCCTCACCCTCAGGATGATGTGGATTTCTTTATACATAATTTCAATACTTCTGAGGTATGTTTTTGTATAGTATTCAATTATTGGCACATATTCATAATAGACAGTGAAAAAAATTGCCCTATTATTTTCTAAAATATTTACAACATATGGTAGAGGCGGTGCATATGGAAAAACATCCAAAGACCTACTTAACCAACCATGTACTCATCAAATTAATCATAGTTGATTCATTGGAATAGCAGGGAAGCACATGGACTGGTTTATTGGTAAATTCACACCCACCATCCACTGAAACAGAGGAAAGTGAAAGTGAAGAACATGAGGTAGGTGTTAAAATAACACTAGAAGATAGAGAAATTACACCTCCCACACAAAGTAGAGCAGTTACACTTCCTAGACAAAGAAGAGTGGTTACACTTCCTAGACCCTATCACAAAAACGGTAAGATATGGTGTTCCATAAGAATGTTTGTTGGTACATCCACTGAAGGAAAAATAGCATGCACTAAAGAACCTATGGATATATCTAGTGGATAATCTAAGGATAGTTATTATGGATGCCCTATTGAGGAAGAAGGGCCTAAGGTAGAGACTGTTGAAATAAGGGCACTTGGAACAACATCAGCTGAAGCAAGGGTTCCTGAAATAGAAATGCTTGGGGAATCTAAGGAAGTATCTAAAAAATATACTCTTGTACAAATTGTGGTGAAAAAAAGGAAATTAAAGAAGCCATAAAGTGAAGAACAGGAGGTAAGTGTTGAAACAACACCAGAAGATAGAGCACTTACACCTCCCAGACAAAGTAGAGCAGCTACACTTCCTAGAAAAATAAGAGTGATTACACCTTCTAGACCTCGTCACAGAAGCACTAAGAGATAGAGTTCCATAAGAATGTATGTTGGTACATCCGCTGAAGGAAAATGAGCATGCACTAAAGAACCTGTGGATATATCCAATGGAAAATATGAGGATAGTTATTATGGATGCCCTATTGAGGAAGAAGAGCCTGAGGCAAAGACTATTGAAATAGGGGCACCTGGAACCACAATGGCTTCACTGATGAAGCAATAACATATCACGTGCATTCACATTAGGGGATAAAAAATGAGGAAAATATAAAATAACATATTAACCATATAATAGGGGCTAAAAGGGTTTTTTTTTTATGTTATATTATAATATATATATGATAGGGTATTTTTTATTCCATTTTTTTGCCAAGAAGAGGCAAAAAATAGGCGTGGGATGGAGAAATAAAGGTATTAAGAGCGGGAATATTTTTTCCTCTTTGCGCCATTGTTGTTGTTGTCTTCTCTGCTAATTGGCCTCCCAAACCATTTTTTCTATTCGATTTCAGCTTAATCATTGTCAAAGTGGTATCAGATGCAACTTTGTTCATCGCTCATCAGTATGATGCCAAGATGAAGGAAATCACAGAATTTCAACAAAAGGAGTCGAGCTCTTTGCAAGCTATGATGAAGTTCAAGATAGCTTCGATGAAATGGGCTACACGAGAATCTTCTTAGAGGTATCTATGCCTATGGGTTTGAGAAGTCGTCTATGATTCAACAGAGGGGAATAATGTTGTTTTGCAAGGGCCTTGATGTGGTATAGCAGGCCAAATCTATAATGGGAAAGACAATGACTTTCTATTTTGGAATTCTATAATAACTTGACTATGGTTTGATGGGTTTTGGCCCCCACCCAAGAGCTTGCACAAAAAATCTAAAAGGTCATGTGTGCTCTCTTGGATTACTTGCAGGTTAAATTCCATGCTTGCGTAGTTGGAACTAGCGTTTGTGATCGTCAGCATATACTCATCAGTGGATTTCATGTTGTTGTTGGAACCCCGGGCTGTGTGTTTGACAGGCACTCTCTTTTCCCTTATTACATCAAGATGTTTGTGCTAGATGAAGCCAATGAAATGTTTTCCAAGGGTTTCAAGGACCAGTTCTATGATTTTTACTTTATTATTCTTTTAAGAGCATGGGAGATTTCCTGAAGAGCAAAGAAGAGGAATGATGGTTGTGGATGAAATGATTGAGCGAGTTGGAAACATGGATCTAAATGATGTTCATGAGAAGAACATGTTTCAAGCGTCTAATACCAAGAAATCGCTCTTCTTCTATGTCAACCTTGCCAAGGTATGTAACCAACCACCCTTTAGTGATGGCTTATGTGGACTTTATTTTCTTCACACCCACTGATATTATGGCCTTTGTGTTTTTTCCATGTCTACTATCCAGTGGATTTTTATTATGTTTTCTGTATCCATTACGTTGTCTCAATTTTAGAGTTGCATGGAATTTTGTCTGCAAAACCTAGGGTTTTTTTAGGGCTTTAGGTTTTTCATCTATGGTGTCTCATATGGAAAAATCATCGAGTTGTTTATGTGTAGTTGGGTTGTACAATGAATTCTTTACATTGGCATTTTTTATTTTCTGTTCTCACCATAGGTAATTATGTTTAGGGAAAAGTTGTCATAGGTCGGCACTAATAAATATACCAATTTTAGTCGCTTAGAAAGGCCTAAGTTGAATCTACAACGTTTTCCATTTTGTTGAATTTATACTTATATTTATAAATTGTTTCATTCAATTTGGATGGGTAAAGTATTAAATCAAGTTAAAATGAGGATAGGCTAGGAATTGATCCTAAGACATGTCCCTTGTAGATGGGATGCTCTATTACTAAGCTAAATACCCTATTACATAATGAATATTGTGAATGGTTTTCTTCAACAGGCCCTTGTGGAGCCTCTTGGTTCATATCTTCAAGTTTCTACCATCCAACCTGTCCCATGGACAATCTAAGAATTGAACATAGGACTTGGCCCTAACCAGCAGACATCTCTATCTTTCATGATCCAAGTGGATATTGGTGGCCACCTGTTAATTCCACTTGGATCCCCTCTAGTGCTTCTTTCAGTTTTTTCAGTTTCCTTAATTATAGCACAATTTACTATTTTTAGCAGTTTTTCGGGTCCTAAACTTCCAGAGCCGTTTTGAGGCCCTAAACGACGTTTTTTGGGAAATCTACCAGTCGTATTCCTCAGAGAGATCTTTCCAACGGGCTATCATGCGCGTCAAACGGAGATAATACGACCAATTCGCGACCCCAGGAAGTTGATGTACCAACTTACCCAAACAATTTGGTGTTTCATCTTCTAGGGTTGGGTTTTGGAATGTGAAGGGTTTTCCATTGTTTCTCAACAATAAATAGGCCTTCGAGCCTCATTGTAACACAGTTCAGAGGCATGTAGCCACACATCTCTTCTCAGAGATAAGCTACCATCGCCCTAGCTGGTTTATTTCCATTTCTGGTTGTAAGCATATTTCAGTATTTTCCATTAATGAAATGAAGTATTATTTCCACTGCATCTTTGTGTATATGGTTATCTCTGTAATTTTTTGCGTTCATGTTTAAGTCTGGATCAGTGGTATCAGAGCGGTCTTCTTTTTCTCTATTTTTCTTTGCATGTCCCCAACGAGGTCGGGATATAAGGAGTTAGGGCTTGAGCTAGTCGAACCTTTGCAAGACCAGCCTCGCAAATCCCAACGGCCTCCCATGGCGGATGAGAAGAAAGACGAGGGAGCAGGAGATCCTATCAAAATCTTGCTCGAAGAAGCCCTCGAGTGACAACAGAACGCGATGATGGAAAACTTTACCCAAATCCTTCAGCGGCTACCCAAAAGTGACGCATCGGCTTCTAGCAGCTACTCTGGAAATGCCAAGCCCTTTAAGGTACAAGTTAATTTTGAAATCCCCATATTCGAGGGTCAGATAGACGCAGATGTCGTAGATAAATGGTTAAATCTGCTAGAGGGCTATTTTTCTGTTCATGAATTTTCGAGTCGGGAAAAGATTGTTTTCACTCTTCTCAAAGCAGCCCCCCATGTCAAGGACTGGTGGGAAACCTACTGCGAGCAGAAGGATGAAACTACAGGCTCGCTATTTTCAGCTGCACCCACCTGGAATTCATTCCGGGATGCCATTAAGGAGCAATACTACCCTGTTGGAAGCTATGAGGATGAATACATAAAGTGGACCACGCTGCGGCAGGGAAGGGATCAAGATGTGCCGGAGTTCACCAATCTTTTCCATACCCTTCGCACGAAGTTGGGTATCAAGGATTCGGAGCAGCATTTGATACTCAAATACTGCGGCTACCTGCACAAGTACATCCAGGAAGAAATGGAATTCCTGAACATCTCATCGCTCGGCATAGCATACCGATATGCCGTCAAGATCGAGTAGAAGTTTAAACAAAAGAAGCGAGACTTTGGATCTGCGAATCCAAAGCAAGGGAAAGGTGACCCTAAACCACAAAACAAAGTACAAAGCCAAGGTGGGGCAGCCCAAGACAACCCACCAAAGATACAAGCAAAGAACAGTGCCGCAAAGCCGAAAAATGACATGGGAAAATGGTGTGAGTTCCATAAGAGCTCCACTCACAACACAAGTGAGTGTCGAGCCAAGCAGTCACTGGTGGCTGAGCTAAAGGTTTCAGAATCAGATGCATGTTCCGACTCTGAGTCAGAACCTAACAAGGGGAATGACAAAGGGAAGCAGATCATTGATGCGGATCCCAACGCCACTGTTGCTACTGCCAAGATCTAGAAAAATGAACCCGAAGATCCAGAGGAGGAGCGTCTCTTCCACTCCCAGATGTGGGTAAGGGGCTCCCCGCTACAGTTCATTGTCGATAGTAGGAGCCAAAAGAACCTCATTTCGGCAGAGGTCGTGAAGCGGTTGGGCTTACCGACCACAGCACATCCACAACTGTACACCATCGAGTGGATGCACCAAGGACGGGATCTTCGCATGAGCCAATAGTGTCACCTTCCATACAACATCAAGCCCTTCACAGATGAGGTATTGTGTGACATTGCTCCGCTTGAAGTTTGTGATGTATTATTAGGACAACAATACTTGTGGAAGCAACATGCTGTGTATGAATCAAGACCCCGTGTTGTTATTATTACATTGGGAAATCAGTTGTACAGGATACCAGAGGTAGCACCGCCTGCTGCCATCTCTTTGATTACTGAAAAACAATGCAGTAAGCTCATTTCCAAAACTGGAAAATTTGTTTTCCTGATGATACGCCCTCAAGGAAAGAAGAAGACGGTGGCCACAACCTCCAGACAGGGCCCCTCTGCACGACAACTACAGATGGACAAGGTCATGGAGGAGTACGAGGACATCTTCACCTCCCCCGTAGGGGTTCCTCTACACTGTTAGGTCAAGCACTCCATCGATCTGACCCTAGGTGCGCCGCTACCCAATGGACCAATTTATCAGCGCTCTAATCTGGAGAACAATAAAATCAAGAGGCAGATTCAGGAGCTGTTGCAGAAAGGCCACATCCGTCCGAGTTCATCGCCTTGCGAGAGCCCAATTGTGTTGGTACAGAAGAAGGATGGGACTTGGAGACTCTGTATTGACTATCGGGGGCTGAAAAAGATCATTGTCTGTAATAGGTACCTGATCCCGCGGATTGATGACCTCCTGGACCAACTAAAGGGGGCAAAATATTTCAGCAAGATTGATCTGAAGTCAGGATATCACCAAGTACCAATCGAACCCTCTGATGTGTGGAAAACTACCTTCAAAGCCAAGGAGGGCCTTTTCGAATGGTTGGTTATGCTTTTCGGGTTGACGAATGCTCCTGCAACCTTCATGAGGCTAATGGATGACATCTTGCGGCCATTCACCAACTCATTTGTAGTGGTATACTTGGATGACATTCTGATCTTCAGCCAGAGTTGGGAAGAGCACCTCCACCACATCCGACAGGTTCTCCAAACACTGCGGCAACACAAGCTATGTGCCAATTTGGAGAAATTCACTTTTGGCATGACCCAGGTTCAGTGTCTGGGATACATTATTGATGAACAGGGGGTGCATGTGGATCCAGCCAAGATCAAAGTCATTCGGGATTGGCCATCTCCAACCACTATGACAGAGCTCCACAGCTTTCTAGATCTTGCTAACTTCTACCACAGGTTCGTGTTGGGGTTTTCTCATATCACTTAGCCTTTGAGTCAAGTCACCAAGGGAGGAGCGAAGGCAAAATTCTTTTGGTTTGAATCTCAACAGAAGGCATTCATAGAGTTGAAAGATCGCCTCTGCACAGCACCAGTGCTCGCGTTACCAGATTTACAACAACCATTTGAGGTCGAGACAGATGCCTCTGACTATGCTACTGGGGCAGTCCTTACTCGACACGGGCATCCAGTGGCATATCACAGTGAAACACTTTCAGACACAGCCCGGAAGTATCCCACTTATGATAAAGAGATGTATTCCATTGTGCAGGCTTGTCGACAATGGAAACATTACATTTTGGGGAAGGAAACGGTCATCCACACAGACCACCGACCCTTGCAGTTCATACAAATCCAAGGGAAATTGTAGAATGATCGCCATCAGAATTGGTCCACATACCTGCAACAGTTCCATTTGAATATCAAGTATAAGAAGGGCAACACTAATAATGTTGCAGATTGCCTCAGTCGACCACTGATCATGGCGTTAACCACCGTGCTCAACTCTTGTGGGAACGAGACTTTTGATTGGCCATTGCTCTACAAAAGCAACCCGGAATTCGGCCACGCATACCAGAACCTCTTGGAGGGTCAGCATGTTCCAGATTTTCACCTCCAGGACGGCCTGTTATGCCACCTGGGTCACCTTTGTGTTCCTTCAAGCGAGCATGCCAAGATGATTTGGGAAGCACACTACAATCGAGTTTTTGGGCATTTTTGGGTCGAAAAAATGGTGGCAGTACTGCAGAAGTATTTCTATTGGCTGAATCTTCGACAGGATGTCGAGAAGTACATCAGGTCATGCACTGCCTGCGCCATTGCCAAACCGACCATCAAGAAGCAAGGCCTCTATACCCTGCTGCCTACCCCTAGTCGGCCTTGGGAATCCATCTCCATGGATTACATGTCAGGCCTTCCTTCCACTAAGCATGGAAATGACTGTGTTTTTGTGGTCGTCAACAGGTTCTCAAAGATGGCCATTATGGCGGCCTGCAAGAAGAATATCACAACAGAAGCCACTGCTAAACTCTTCTTTGAACGAGTGTGGGTACACTTTGGGATCCCACAATCTATCATCTCAGATCGGGACAGTAGGTTCCTCGGTACATTTTGGTCCAGTCTCTGGTCGATGCTGGACACCAAACTCACTAAGTCCATAGCCTTCCATCCTCAAACTGATGGCCAGACAGAGGTTGTCAACAGGATGATCGTACACATTCTGCGCATGTACAACTCAAAGCATCCACACACATGGGACGAGAGCCTCCCCTATGTTCAGCATAGCTACAACCGGGCTCTCCACAGCTTGACTGGCCACAGCAATTTTCAAGTGGGCTTGGGATTCCAACCATTATGTCCCATCGATGTGGCCATGCCATTTGCAGCTACTCATGTAGATTCTGCTCATGTCCAGTCCGAAACAAATAAGGCAAACAGCTTCATTGAGCACATCCAACATATTCGCCAGCAGGTCCATTACATTCTGGAGAAATCAAATGCTAAGTACAAGCAACGACATGATCAGCATCAGGTGCCACACAAGTTTCAGGTGGGTGACAAAGTCTGGTTGCATTTGCAAAAGGAACGCCTTACCGGAGCCTATCGGAAACACAGACCACTCCGATATGGCCCTTACACCTTTACCAAGGCTGTGGGAGACAATGCATTTGAGCTCAACATTCCCCCATTCCTTGGCCTGCACCTGGTGTTCAATGCCGACCGCCTTCGGCCATACTTTCCACCATTACTAGACACGTCCGACATTGCAGAACAAATCACACCCACAGAGTTAAATCCAGCTTGCATGGAACAAGCTGCAACTGATCGAATCATGGACACACAGATCAAGCACACTCGCCAGTAGAATATCCAACTGTATCGAGTTGTCAAAGCAGGACAACTCCTTCACAAGGGCAAGTGGCTCACCAGGGACCAAGTGCAGCAGAAGTTCCCTCATCTCATGGAGGAACTCAACGCAATGGGGACCATTGCTTCCTAAGGGGGGAGGAATGATCCAGGTGGATATTGGTGGCCACCCGCTAATTCCACTTGGATCCCCTCTAGTGCTTCTTTCAGTTTTTTCAGTTTCCTTAATTATAGCATAGTTTACTATTTTAGCAGTTTTGCGGGTCCTAAACGTCCGGAGCCGTTTTGAGGCCCTAAATGACATTTTTTGGGAAATCTACCGCTAGTGATTTTTCTATCTAAAAATTGTCCTTTCCATCACAGTCCTCAGAGATATCTTTCCAACGGGCTATCATGCGTGTCAAGCAAAGATAATACGACCAATTCACAACCCCGGGAAGTTGATGTACCAACTTACCCAAAAATGGGGCCCACAATTTGGCGTTTCATCTTCTAGGGTTAGGTTTTGGAATGTGAAGGGTTTTCCATTATTTCTCAACAATAAATAGGCCTTTGAGCCTCATTGTAACATAGTTCAAAGGCATGTAGCCACACATCTCTTCCCAGAGATAAGCTACCATCGCCCTAGCCGGTTTATTTCCATTTCTGGTTGTAAGCATATTTCAGTATTTTCCATTAATGAAATGAAGTATTATTTCCGCTGCATCTTTGTGTATATGGTTATCTCTGTAATTTGTTGCGTTCCTGTTTAAGTCTGGATCATTTGAGCTACATACCATTTTATTTATGCACAAATTGGTTTGATATAGAGGCGTGGGTTGTCATTTCCAACATCAAGGATGTGGAATGTTAGAGATATACATTTATGTAACACACCCATCCTTATTGAATTCGATAACCAGAGGTGGTTACGATACTAATCTGATTTCCAATGTACAATCATGGAAATGGGATATAAAGTTTTCACCATTTTTTTCCTCATCTAGCATTGAATGGTTTATCTAACTAGAAATCTTGAAATAATGTTGAGCACCACTTCAAAGAATACATTTATCCTCGTATGGATGTTTAGTTATGAATGCACCTCACTCCCTGTAGTAAATTAAAGGCAATATCTCACCTACAGAACATACATTTTCAACCATGAAAAAAAAATGTGTCAATTGGCACATGCAGAAAGCCATACATCACCTAGACATTGTCCTTGATCTTAACTTCATGCTAAATCCCACTAGCATGTGATGTCCCATTTATAGATTTGCAACTTGACTATCGAAAATCCAGAGTACATTATTAATCCTATACAGTGCATCCCATTGCTCTATAATTTTATTAACCATAAGGAAAGAGGGTATACAAGATATTGAAATTTGAAATCTAACATTGTCGTGTTAGAAATCCAATGAAAAATTCTATGGGATGAATTCAACTAGATGCAGATAAGGAGAATCCATAAAACAGACCCAAAAAAGGTGCACTCACAACCCATCAGATCTAAATCTATCCAATCTTGATAGTCTAAGGCTGTAATTTAGTAACGCCAATCAACCTTTCCCACCCCTAGACTTTAGATGAATAGTTAAATGTGACACTAAATCTAAAGAAAATATATTCATATACAACACCAACATAACATTTGCAGCATAATGACTCCTTTTGGTTTTGCATATCAATCTCTAGATGATAAAAATTTAGTGCATTAATCCATGAATAAGATAAGTTTTCAGCTACAAGTATTTTCTAAACTAAATTAATTACATAATATTGTGGTTGGGGCATGAGAAATAGTCTCAACAATGTTTAATTATGATCATGTATAGTTTCAATACCAATCATGCCTATTATACGGCTCATATTTTTCTCTTGGATGAAGTTGTATAACAAAATTACATTAAGTACTAGATGATCCACCAGTGTTTTCATATGGAATTCTATGGTGCATCTTGTCTATTTTCAAGTCAACGGGCTAGAATATTTAATTACCTACCAGCCTGTAGGCTCCCATCATATTCTATCAATGCACTAGTACCTTGTTATGCTAGTAATTTCTTTGGCATCACCCAATAATGCAACATTATAGTGAATCACTCCTTGAAACAATTGAGATATTTGCATCAAGACTTGTTGCCAACAATATCTAGCAATAGAACAGTCCCAAAAATATGCTTCAGTGTCTCCAATTCACTTCATCAGGCACAAGGTATCCATTATTCCACTATGCACTAAGAATGCTTTCGTTAGCAGATCTTGGTAAGCGACCAGCCAAGCAAAAGACCCTTAGTTTGTATGAAAGTAAAAATTGACCAAACACTATGCAGCCTACATATCCCTCTATTCTATAGATTATAAGAACTCCATCTAGAATTAGGAACTAGAACTAGTTACTATTGTTGGTGCAACAAGGAGTGGAGCTTCTTCAAATCATAACTCCAAATTCGCTTACCAGAAATCCAACATCACTCTATCCATGTCGGGTCGTGTATTTGACTATTCATCTTATATAAGTCTTTAGAGGGGTTAATATGTTGAAGATATCATAAGGTCTCTTTATTTTAGGAGGGAATAGAATCGTGCCTCTTACTAACTTCTTCATTCTTCCCATGATTTAGCCCTAACATCCCCTAGATCCTTCCAATGAGATATTATTTTTCTTTCCTTGCCTTCCAGCTTAATACCACAATACTTTAGGAATGAATTGACCATGTACTTACTAGAGCCAAAGGAAGCCTAGCTAAGTTATAGTTTTACCAATCTGGAAGCTACGTACCAAGGTAATCCCCAACCACCTTTTCTCCTTAAAGGTTCTACTATATCAATTTGGCATTAGATTTTTAAAGCCCCACACATGCTATAGATAATAAAAGAGTCTCATATAACATCAAGTGAAACATAATAATATTTTCACATAGGAAAAAGAAGGAATCTAGTGTAATAACACTCATAAAAGGATTTAGAAGGAAAAACCACCTATCTTGGTCAGGTTACGAACAAGATAAGGTGAAATGTGTATCATTCCTTATGTAATGGAAAAAAAGAGAATGATGCCACCTTCTCTCAAAGAGCACAACAAGATACCAAAGTATACAATTTGGGAATGTAGGCATTGGGTACTCATTGGAAATATCTCTAGGAGGAGAGGCTAATGGGTGAACCCAACTGTTGTGTGGGAACCTTAAACTAATGCAGAGAAAGGATTTTTGAACCTAAGTTATGTAAAGATTCATTACCATGGATGATTTTCTGGATGTAAAAAATTTCCATGTGAAAAGAATCAACACCAAGGTAGATGAAATGCATACCAATTGATATTGATGGGACAATGAAGAATCTCATTGAGTGTTTTCTAAAAACTTAGTGTCTACTAAAGACTCATGAGGAGAAAACTAAGTGAACAATGAATAGCCACATAATATGGAAAAATTCAAATGCAAGGAAGAACATAGCTGAAGAGACTATTTTAATACATGGTATTTTTCCTAGCAAAGATTAGCTTCTAGATTTGCATACATCATGGATTAGCCATTCCTCACCTAGTATTCAAATATAATTAATATAGTGGCTATGTATGTATAGATACACATCCATGCCCCTATATCCCAGAACTAGACATAGTGTCTCTATTATTGTGATGTATCCTACTTACTGAGAACACAAAACGTGATTTTAGCATACCACATAAATCCATTAACATAGGCATCAAGATTCTAAACAATGTCCATAGCCTTCAAACGACTCCTCAAGCCTAAGCTCCATCACACTCATCTTTATACAAGAATTATAAAATAATAGTATCCATAGCTATGAAAACAATCACAACAAGCATAATCTAAAATTTACTATACAAATAAAATGTGAGGGATACTTATCTCAATTTAAAACTGGAAAACTAAGTCAGGGACTACAACTTTCCACCTAACCATATATTTGGTTGCATTGTGGTCTTTCTTATAGCCCAATCACCCCTGAGCCAGACTCAAGAGCATGAGGATGTTCGTTCAAGGAAATAAACCGACATTGTCAGCTGAAATAGGGACTCCAAAGGGTCAACCGCTTCCACCCACCTACTGAATGAGCTACAATCAACCTTCAATCAAGGATCCAGAGGTCTACCACCTCCACACTCAATCAACATAAGGAAATATAGAGCCCTATGTCTCTACCCTCAATCACGCACAAGGGGATCTAGGGGCTTCACCACCACCCTTCAATCATCTAAACACAATGGCTCCACCCAATGAATGGAATATAGAACCCAAAAATCAAGAACAAGAAAAAGAGACCTCAAAATTCTCCTTACCAGGAATCCAAGAATCAATATCCTCCCTGATTTCCAAGGGAATTCAAAGAAATCCATCTCCACCCTCCAACCCCCAGGGAATATCGAGAACTTATCCTCACCTGAGAGAAATTTTGTCAATGCTCTTATTGCTCAACTAGGTTATCCTTCTCCTTTGTGCACTGTAGGAATGAAAATTTTATCCTTTTATGTGTTACTGCCTTTTTATTCTTCAGACCATGCATGTACATAGGCTTCTTGTAGCATGTTGCATGACAATTGGGTGTTTACCACTAATATTGGCCATATCTTACATGCTTCCCTAATGGTTATTCTATGCTTGTCTTGATATAAAAAAATTCTCATGCACTATTACAGAATGTGGGATATTTCCTTGAATGTTTCTCTCTCCCACTTGTTCCAACAAGCACACAAATATTTCCCTACGTAGCCCACTCATCTTTCTTTTTAGTCTGCGTTGATGCTCATGTATCCTCAGAAAAATACAATGGGTTCCCTTTCTATCTCCCATGGCCTGCTTATGTATCTCTAATTATAATCATGAATTTCAAATAGCATGATCAATGCTACCTAGCTCACGATTTGTTGAAGTTTGAATTCTTTCATGTACATTGTCACACATTGCATTACTCCCATGTTGAGTTTCCTGTTGTACTAATGCTCCTATTGTCCAAAAAAATGATGCATGGATTGTCCTTTTTTCCGTAGTCTCTGTATAATTTTCCTCTCTAACCTATCTTTCTTAATGTCTTATGCTCTCCTCCCTTTCAAGGATAATATACCCATTCCCCCATCCGAGTGAGGGTTACATGTAAGAAATTCAAATCCCCATTTAGCGAAAGGACCAACAACAATGATTGGGTGAAGAGGACTTGGATGTGCACGCATTTTTGATCATAAATTTGACAATTATGGCATTTTAAGACCGTAGTTATACAATCTTTAAACATAGGACATAAATACCCCACACATAGGATATTTTGAGAAGTGGAAAACCCTGACATATGACCACCACAAGCTCTAAAATGGCAGTCATTTAATGTCTTTTTGGCTTCTTCGTGAGTTAACCACCATCAGAAAATAGAATCGACACCACGACGATAAAGCATGTCACCAACAATATTGTATTGTTGGGATTGATACCGGATTTGGTGACGATCAGTTCGAGTTAGTTCTAGCCGAAATGTCTAAGTCTGGAGATAAACGATGATATCTTTGTACCATGGATCTAAAGTACTGATTAGAAAGAGAGATTCATCTGGAAGAGAATCTGTTGTCGCGTCTTCAATTTCAATACGGGGAAAGTCACACAATAACTCAACAAATACTAATGATTTCTTATATTTGTATTTAATGAATTCCAAATCGAATTCCAGTATAATGACTATTCATTTGGAATACTCCCCCCCCCCCCCAGCAATTTTCTGGTAAGTATGTAAAACATGGGGTTGGAATTAGAAATCACAGTAGTTTTGCGCAATAAAATGTAGTGATGGAAACGTTGGACAACTTGAACATCTATCATGGCCAATTTCTCCACATGTGCATATTTTGCTTTGGTTTTGGTTAAATTACGACTTAAGTAATATATCACATGCTCTTTGTTTGACTCATCTTCCTGAACTAATACCATACCTATGATGGCATCATATGTTGTTAAGTATAAAAAGTAATCTCCGTGATAATTGGGAGGATGCAATAGTGGTGTATGGGTCAATGTATATTTAATTGCATCAAAGGATTTTTGAGCCACTTCACCCCAAATAAATGGGATGCCATTTTTCAAAATTCAAGTAAAACCCTTAGTCAACTCAGCGTAGCTCTGGATAAATCGACGTAGAAAGTTTTATTTCCCTTGCAAATTTTGGAGTTGGCATAGAATGGAAGGAGGAGGTAAATTCAAGATAGACTCAACTTTCAATGGATTGACATAGATGCCTTCCTTTGAAACAAGAAACCCTAGCAACCGACTAGATTTCACACAGAAAACACACTTATTTTGATTCATGTGAATATTGTAATGATGACATCTGATGAAAATTGCTCTCAAAATCATTGGATGGTCTTCCCGTCTCAGTGAATGAGCTAACAGGTCGGCCTAATAAGGTTGCACAATATGCTTGATATCGTGAAATGCCTAAGACATAGACCATTGAAAAGTTGTACCTGCATTCTTCAAACCAAATGGGATTTTTCGATAGGCAAAATTCCCCCATAGGAAAATGAATGTGGTTTTATGTTGATCAGCTGAGAGTATGTTGATTTGATTGTAGCTAGAAAATCCATCCATAGATGAGAATATTTCATTTCCAACACATTCATCAATGATTTGATCAATATAGGGAGTAGGATAATTGTCTTTTGGACAATATTTATTAATATCCCTATAGTCGACACATACTCTAATGGTTCCATGTTTCTTGTTAAAAGTCACGATATTGGATACCCAATTAGTTAAGGGAACTAGGAAGATGAAACTTGCTTTTAGCAGTTTCACGACCTTAGCTTTAATCACAACATCTTTTCATGGATGCACCAGATGTAATTATTGTCTGATAGGCTTGTGATCCAGGTGGATCTTCAGAAAAGTACTAGTGGCATGAAAAAAGGCTCAAAATTCAAAGTGGCAGAATCTGGATAATCTTAGCATCAAATCAAAGTGCTTGTCATCCTGATTCCAATGGTGCAAACAACACTAAAATCCGAGTCCAGATGACAAAGTTAGAGCAAGTCAAAGTTTGAATTTAACTTATCCAGGTAGCAAGGAGAAGATGACATGGCATAGTTTTAGTGAATAAGAGAGCGCCACGTGGTAGTATGCCACTAGACCTCACATATCACATATTGGCGAAAAGGAGGAGTGCTTAAAGAAGAATCAGCCCCTGGCATTCCCAACTGCGATTGTGATATCGCATATCGCAAGTAAGAGGAATTAAGAATCGGCCCCAACAGGACTTAGATGTGACATGATATACATTGCATATCGCAATCGCACAAAAGAGATGGTGCTTGTAATGTGTTTCAGGAAGAAGTGACGATTGCGATACTGTGATAAGGGGCCTAGACCTGATATACTATACATCGTGATTAATAAACCTAGTGGGTCCGCAGATGTTATAGAGTGCTAACCAATGCACTGAGGATTTCATGCCAATTCTGATAATTTCATGGGAGTGTCGGATGTGAAACATTATGGCATACGAAGAATACTCCTATTGAATCCATAGTTATCGTGGGATGCCTGTGTCAGGGCTTGGATTGTTCGCCGATAAGTTGTAAGCGTCAATAAACCTGCCACCGAGACTCATGCATCGTTGTAATGGGTTGCTTTATTAGACATTGGCTTTTCTATTACGGAAGGGTTGTTGCCATGAATTCTTCCACCTGCTAGCCTTGGGTATTATGTTGGAACTGCTCGATTTTGAGGGATGTCACCATGATCTTATATATATGATTGTTGTGTCAGAGAAAGGGGGAGAGAGGACTGGCCGAATACACATATTTTACTACATACAGCAGACCCTGACCCTGGAAACAAGCCAAAACCTTGCCTTGAGCAGCAGGGAGGTTCCGAGAAGGTTGTAGAGGGCCTAATTATCCAAATTGAGAGTTTGGATAGGAATTGTTGCACTGTTTTTTGCAAGGAGTTCAATCGTTCTTTTTGTTTTCAAATCTGGGCTCTCTATTCTCTTCCCATCTATCATCTTGGAGGTATAAGGGTTGTAATTGCTTGTTGTTGTAATTTTATCTATTTTATGCCACTAATAAAAAGAAGGCCTCCCCACTATTGAGTAGGGCCCGGAGACATAGTCCAAACTAGATGAACTCCGTAATCAAACCATTGTGTCATGGTTTTTGTGTTCTTCTGATTATTTCTACATTATTTATGTGCTTTTAAGTTCCATGGTTAATTAACTATGTTATATGTAATTTCAATGCATCTAGAAGTAAAAGATATTGGATCAAGTTTGGTATCAGAGCAGGTCTTTGTAGATGCAAATTGCATGAGTGTATGTTAACTCGAAACAAGTTGCGAAAAGGAGAAGGAACGCTTAACTCCTTTGACCCTGAAGCAGGACATGCACATCGAAGAAGAAACATGGCCAATGAAGAAGCTTGTTGGGAAGAGGAACAAAATTTCCAAAAGGTATTCTATAGTATGGCAAGAAAGGTAGACAATTTGTTCGTAGAGTATGAGAAGGCACTTGGGCATGAGAAGAAGGATGTCGAGGATCATGAATCAACAAATCAGGAAGGTGGTGGAGAAGATCCTCCTCCCTCTCCTTCTTCCAGTGATATTTCTCATCACTCTTAGCAAAATTACAAACATACCTCCAAGAAATCGTTCTTCAAGTTAGATGTGAAGTTCGACCTACCCACATACAATGGAGAATGTAGTGCAGAAAAACTCAATAACTGGATCAGAAAGATAGAGGTTTACTGTCGATTCCAGCAGATCAAAGAAGATGAGGTGAAATTCCAGTTATCATCTCTTCGGCTGAGTGGCACTACCCTCGTTTGGTGGGAGAGCAAGTTATAGAAGGGCAACACAAAGTCAAGTAACCTTTTGTCCTCTTGGTCTAGCTTTATTTCTGCATTAAAGGACCAATTCTACCCTCTGGGTTATAAGAAAAAGGCACTTATGGACTTAAGGCAAGGTAAGGGCCAGAATGTACAAAGCTTCATGGAGGAATTTTAGAAACAAGAATTGAATCTGGGCATCTCATTAGATGCGCTCGAAACTATAACTAAGTACATAGGTGGACTACATAGTTACATCAGGCATTCGTTATTACTGTTTGAGCATACTTCAATTGATATGGCCAATGATAAAGCTATACATCTTGAAAGCCAAGGAAAGAATGATCAAGATCACCAAACCAAGAAGATGTCATTCAAACCTCAACATGGCAAATTCCGGAAGAAAGGAAAAGGGAAGGATAAGAATACCATCGCTACCAAGAAGGGGGACGAAGCAACACGTCGTGCACTCATTAAAAGAAGGATGGGCGTGAGGAGGACCACTACTGGAAGATGCATCTGGAACTGAGACCGAGGATATTCGTTGGAAAGTGGAAGCAGAAGACAGTGGAAATAGCGCATGACCTTGGATCGGATTTCTGCGATGAAACATTGATCACAGTCGTGGGTGTTACACAACATTTTGTCACTATACATGTACTCCTCGTTCCTCGATCCTAGAGGACCTCTATAGTCACCCTCATGTGTTTTATTATCGTGAAGAATATGTCTTTACATCCCTCTTCATCTGTAGAACATTTCTCTCTTACATCATTTCCCAAGAATATTCCTTCAAACTCAATTTTGAAGACCGGCATTATCATTCAGTTTCTTCCCTGTGCCAATTTGCAGAGTCTAACATTGGGCCTAGCACCGAACAACACTGATAATCCATTCATGATCCGCACTGACCCTCTTTTGGAAAGTTTTTAAAAATGGAGTCGAAGCTTCCAAGTCTAGAAGCTTCGTGAACAGAAGTATGGTAAATGGTTAGTCAAGATAGAGTCGAGATAGACTGTTTGGGCTCTTTTCCCCTATTAGAATGGAACAAACCAAACGGGATAATGGCTCTCCTATCATAAGAGGATCCATGTCCCCTCTCTCAAGCTATATAAACTCCTCCTTTTCCAACCTTAGCTAGCTAATGAAAGGGCTGGAATAATCTGCAAAATCTTGATAGTCTTGGCTTTCTAGTTTGTGCTTGTGAAGGGAGAATAAGCTTGTAGTCTATTTGGTTTGGATCAAAGAGGAAGAAGCCTTGAACTTCCATTGTTTTGAGGTGAATCATGAGATGCTAACGGTGGTGTTGGAACCCGAACACGTCGAAGGAAACCTGCAATGCTAAGGCGAAGGTCGTACCTTCATTTTTGTCATAATAATACAACTGATATTTTGTTTCCTATATCAATTTCATATGCTATTTGGTAGCTTAAGACTCCTTAGCCTATTAAGTAGGTTGAATATTTGTATGCTATCATGTGTGCTTTGGTTTCTTCTCTATTTGTTTCAGGTGTTTGATTGACATTAAGGAGTTCATCGCTAGAGAAAAGACACGAGGACTTCATCAAACAAGGATTAGTGATACAAGAGAGAGGATCTTATCCATTTTCAATATAAGGGAACTTATGTCAGATTGTATTGTTTATGGATAGACCCTGTCCCCTAGGCTAGAGGGGTTGTCTCTGTCTGCAAAGAGAATCTTCCTACTCTACAAGATTAAGTACTGAAAAATAAATGATACAACCATACAAAGGACACACTTACTTTTGTACTAAATGTCCACGGAAAAACCCAATGCAGGGAAACCGGTGCAACAGATATGAGGGTTTTATTATTAAGCATATTTCTGAATAAAACTAGGGTGCCAAATCTGGCTTAACCAACAAAGAATAAACCCAGTAGAAGTACCTCTATCTAGAGATAGATATTTTGGCGAATCCAACAACTGGATGGACAAACCCCAGAGGTGACTGCATTGTCTCCAGTATTGTGCAACGATGGTTATTCCCAGCTTTGTGCTTAAACTGTGTCACCTCCTCTAGGAGTTGTATCACCCTCTCATTGAGCCTTCCCATCTCAAAAATCAATATGTTGAATTGTTGCCTGATCTGCCTCACAGAAGCCCCAGCACTACCTCTATGTGGTTGCGTTAGCCCTCTAGCCTCTGTGTCACCCTTTCTGGAGCTGCATTGTCTTCCCCTGGTGCTTCTCTGACTCTCTGCTATGTATTCTCTACCTTCGACGGAAGTCCCTCTGTCGAACTATGCCTCTTTACACTAGAAGCTCACTCTGAAATCCTTAGGAAACCACGCCCCCGAATTTTGAATTAGCTCAAGTACTGCTCTTACTGTGTGTATTCTCCAACTAACCCCAAGCCTCCTTTTATACTTTTCCTGTTGAGAAATCAACGGTCATGATCTAATCTCTAATCAATGGATAATATTAAATTAGAATTGATCCTCATCTCTTAGAATCTTTTCACCCATATTTTAATTAATACCCATTAATATTTTAATTTTCTTAAGTTTAGACTTAGCAACCCCATTAAAAATATTAATTATTTTAATAAAATACAAACCAGGTGGAATTTCACCAAACAATTTCTCGGTCTTGGAGATCTCATGTGTTCTAGCCCCTCTACAAAATTTCGGAGCTAGAGAACATTTGATGCTACCAAACAATCAACACAAATATCATTAGAGTTTTTAAGCTCTTTCTTCTCTCTTCTTCGCTATTGTACTCAAATTTCGCAAGCCTCATGGGGATGTTGTAAAGTGATGCTTGTTGAAGAATGTAACTAGTGTCTTCATAATTGTACTTGTCAAAAGAAATTTTATTATTAAATAAAATGACTTATTAAAGAATGGGTTGCATGCTTGGGTCAATGTTTTCTAGGTCAAAGCCTCCATTGAAGGTTTATAGGTTTTGTCTTGAATCATTAGAGTCATTGTCATTTTTATTAGACCCTTCTTGGGCTTTTGTCTCATGTAAAAATAATTATTTTTTAGTCAAAAATGTTATTTGTCACCCCACACCAAGTTGTCCCTATCCCCATGAAGTTGACCTACATTACGACAATTCGACCCAACAAAAAGATTATATCTACAGAGGCAGTTCGATCTATTTGGAGCATTCAGTCAAAAAGTTCGATCTGTGTTGAGAAATCTAGAGCAACTAGGTAAGGTGATTTCTATTACAGTGATAACTGCTTGTGATGTATTTTTACTTAACTTGATTAACTTCTTCCTTCTCTTGATTATATTTAATGCTCTTCTCATCAAATAGCTACCAAATCATAAATAACAATGAGATAATAGGACACATGATGTAGGCGATCAACTAGGGCCAAAACCTCTCCATTTGAGAGGAAAACCTGCAAGAATTCTTCTCTTCTTATAGAATATTCAAATGACGAATTCCATGACCTAAGACCCTTGACAAAGACCCCTCCAAGATCAGGTCAACCTTTTCTCCTTGATGAGCTTTCTTTCCAGTAATTTCAACCTAAACAACTTTTTCAGCAACTTCGACCCCAACAGTTTCTTCTACAACTTCAACCCAACAGTTTCTTTTGCAACTTTGACCCAACAATTTCTTCTAGAACTTCGACCCAAAAGTTTCTTCTAGAACTTAAACCTAACATTTTCTTTCGCAACATCGACCCAGCAATGTCTCTTAGAACTTCGACCCAACAATTTCTTTTGGAACTTTGACCCAACAACTATCCAACACTTTGAATTTCCCAACAACTGTAGAAACCCTAACACAAGAGCGAGAGAGTCCCAAAACTTCGATCTTTCTTTTCTTCTTCTTTTTTGTCATTTTCAAGATTTTATCTTGAGGAGATCAAACTTGCTTGAGAGTGTATCCAAATGAGGTCAAGTTCCTTCTTATATATAAACTTTTGAGGGGTACGAATTGCTATCTTTAGGCCGACTTGTCCCTTCATGTAGGCTGACATGTTGCTACTTGTTTGACAAGGTATTGGGGGGTCTTTGACTCTATTTTTTACTCAAATAAATTTTCTTTACAATATGTAACATGCCCAAAAGGGTCTTCCATACATGAAAATCACTCAATTGACTTGTAGACTCAATAACAAACCTTAGAAGAACTCAATTGGTGCTTGACCTAAAAATAAATTTCTCTTGAGCATGAAACCCATGCCTCAAGGATAACAATAATAAATTTATTTTTCTTATTACATCAAATACATAAAATCATCATTACATATTTCATTATGAAGACCAAACCTAGTTACATATTTCAACACGAAGTAGTTGGAGAAGGACAAAATTTGTTGGGAAGACCTAATTCAAGTTTCTGGGCTATATATTTCTCACATGTGCGAAGTTTCTAAGTAGTTGTTGGGGCCGAAATTTTGTGTCTACTGTAGGTCCAATATTTTGTTGCTGGGGGTCAAAGTTCTGCTGTTGGGGGGATGAAATTATGCACTGAAGTTGTTGTTGGGGAGCTATCACTTGGAGACATTGACAAGGATCATCTACTGAAGGAAAGGGCTGATTTGGTGGTTGGAGGAGGTATTTGTCGAGGTATAAGAAGTCTTGGAGTGTCTTGATTTGAATCTACTAGTGGAAGAGTTTGATTGGGTTTTCCCCATATAGGGGTTTTTCCCTAGCTGATCGCCTACATCTTATGTCTCTTGTTCTTGTGATCTTCATATACACATAATTTGGTAATTTCTTGATGAAATACAAACTAATAAAGAAGTAAAATAAGGCAACACAATTCACAAGTAATTATGAAAAAATACGAATAAAAACCTAATTCCTGGGAGCATTGATTTCTCAACAATGCTAGCATAATGAAATAGAGTCATGTAATATGCCTAAGTAGATTAGGACCTTGTTATCAAGTGAGTTCAATCTAGGGATTTTTTTTACTTGGTTAATTATTTGTTCTTTTCAAAACGTAATAATTAATTAAGTTTTTTCTCTCAGATAGAACCCCAAAGTTGGATTGTGGCTTGATAATGATGCCTTAAGTGAGTCCTAGTGTCTAGATTCATTATATATTACGATGTTATATAACTCAAAGTTTAGAGGAATTTTACTAGGTCTAGGGGTCATTTTTTAAATTTTTTAAATTTCCAAGATGGGAATTTTAATAAATTGTCTATGTAAATTGTAATAAGTGATATCTAGAGAAGTTGTAGGGGTATGAATTGTCAATGTTGGACCTCTCCTCCTCAAATTTCTACTAAGACACACTTTGAGGAGTAAAAGAAAAGCTATAGACCCTCAAAACTCACTTTTCATAGGTCTAGGGGAAAATGTGGCAATAAAATAGCCAAAATTTAAATAAATGAGAAAATAAAGATTCTCTCCAAGTCAAAGATGCTAAAAAATGAGATGGAAATTCACCAAGAGTCCAAGTCAAGTTCTAAAATGATGTGGACTCCACCTGAGCCAAGAAATGAGGAGCACATGTGCAAATAAAACTTCTAGAGGAGGGACCACAAGTTCCAAGAGACAAATCCCACGAATTGTGTAAGTTAGCTCGAGTACCAAGCATGAGTCATGAGTTTGGTTGAAGATTTATTGATTTACATGAGATGAGGTGGAGAGCGGTCTCCTACCACTCCACTTCACTTATCCACAAGTCCCCGTCCTCTTCAGCATGTTCCTCTTCAGGAAATGTGTGGAGCCTCAAGGAGATTCAATTTGCATGTCTCTTGCCTTGGGATTGTCACCACTCTATCATTTGGATTAGCTCCCATAGTTATATTTATATGAGGCTTTGGCTCTCATTGTAGAATTCTTGATATGAGCTCTTTTGCTTGGGGAAGCTCTACTTCTTTGTACACTTACATTCTATTGCAATAAAATACTTTACGGTCCACTTGCGACGTTTTCTTCTTCTTGAGTATGGTAACATCTTGATCATTGTGCTCCATCTTTCTACTTGTGTTATTGTGCTTATTATTTCCATCATGCTTCTAGAGATTTTTTAATGTAGAGAAAACTTACATTGGCATTTGGTTTTGAAATTTTTCTCTAGATAGGGAATGCTTTAGTTGATTTTGCAATAAATCTTTAAAATTTCTTTATCATTGTATCTTTCTAAACCCATATGGATCTAATGTGTATTCGAAGTTGTGTACAAAAATTATTTTTGGATCAAGACTCAAGCATGAGGGGAAATTTTAAAGAAATCATCCCACTCTTGAGCACATTGAAGAGCCCACATTTATTGTCTCTTGAAGTCTTATCTTTCAACTTGTGTTTACAGGCTCCTTGGCTTGGGCTTGTAGTCAATTCTAGCTTATTCAAATTATTTATCTAAAACACTTGTGCTTACATTGATCATGCTTGCTAATTAGAGCACTCTTGTGGCTAGACTAGGAGAGGAGTTTTATTGTAATCCTCGAGCCAGTTTCTTGTACATTATTTGTAAATTATTGTTACCTACCTATCTCATCATTTTCTACTCATATTTGTCACTATTTTCTAGAATTTTAGTAGATCATATAAGGGTCATATTTCGCTGATTTTTTCAGTCTGTTTTGAAAAAAAAAAATCAGCTCATTTAAGAGTCTTTCCACCACCAACATTGACAGATATTTGGCCTCCTGAGGGCTGAAACTACTAATCCTTTTATTGCAAACCCTCTAGTGCTGATATTGAGCCAAATCCACTAGGCAGTGAGCACATTGGAAGCCATTTACTTCAGTTGGGCTATGAGTACTAGGCGGTGAGCACATTGGAAGCAATTCACAAGACTATGGATTGGAGAGGCTTGACCTCCCCTCCTCTTGCGCAACATCCCTTTCTTGGAGGCTGATTTTTGGATGTACTATAGTCTTTTGACTTTTCAGATTTGAGAGTTTATCTTCTTGTACTTCATTTAGCTCTTAGTTTTGATTTTTAGGGGGTGGATTTAGTATTTAAGAGAAAAAAAAGTTGTAAAGATCTTCCTTGAGTTTAGTTGATGCCTTTCAAGGGTTTTCATCTCTTGTAGCCAATTCAATAAAACTTCATTTTTCTTGAGGGAGCTTGGGCAGTTTTCCCATGGTATCCCATCTCCTCATTTAAAGAGAGGTATTTTTCTCTTGGATGGATTAACTTGTTTAGTTTAGTTTTTAATTTGGTTTCATGCATTTTTCTCTTGCTAATATAATCTAACTTGTACATGGTTTAATTCATAATTTCAACACATAACACTCACATTTTCTATTTAGCAAATCGAACTTGCCAATTTATTCATTAGTTTCCTGTATTGTGCAATCAATTTCAAATTTTCTTGAGCTACAATACTTTTCAATTTTGTGTGGTGCAACTTGTCTCTCATTCACTTAAGCTACCAAACATTACAAGAAATCATTTTTACTTCCTTGGAAAATTAGATTTGTTTATTGATCAAGTTCTCTCTTAACTTTGGAAATTGTTTCACATGCTTATTGGTACATGCTTATTCATTTCCTTTTATATGTCAGTTTATGCTTGACATACCATCGTGAATATCACATTGTTCATTGTTATATATATATATATATATATATATATCTTTGACCATATTGTTACCATAATTTACTTGAAGCAATTTGCAATTAACACTTAGGCATTCTAGCATTAGACTTGCACATTTAAAATACTTACTTCCAAGCATAAGCTTGGTTGAATAGACATTTTAGGATCAAATTTTTCTGATTTTTCTTCCATCTGGTATGGAGTAAGGTTCCAACTGCGTGACCCTGTAGGTATGGAGGTGGCTTAGTCCCCTTGTAATAATGAAGGCACGTGGGATTTGTAAGGACTTTGGGAAAGGTATAGTTAATGAAGGACTAGCGCCTTCTCAACCCATTTTCTTACAAGTCACCCTAATCCTTACCTTATGGCAAGAATTTGAAAGGGGAATTTATCACCTTAGTTTAAGTGTTTAAAACTAACCAAGATAATTGCATTTCACATAATTTAGTTTTGATATCATCCTATCAAGTTGTTTTATGAGAATTTTCCATTTCACTTGCAATATTGTTATATAACTCTTGCACTTGTCATCTAAAGATTTATTTTTTTCATGATTATTTGATGTTGTATCATTCCATTTGGGCATTTTCTTTATAAGTGCAATTTCCATTTACATTTGCAAGTTATATTTTTATTTGCTCATATTTCATATCTTGAGCTAACATATTATTTTGCAAGATTACTTATCATTGTAACTTGAATTTCCATTTCCATATTGCAAGTACTTGATATTTCCATTTGAGCATTGTGAACAAGGAATTGGTTTATACTCTTTATTGTTGAATTCCTATATTGAAATATACCTCTCACATTTCTCATCATTTACACACTTGCTACATCTTGAGTCAAGTTACCTTTGAGAAGTAGCTCCTTTAACCTTAGTCTCCTCGAACTCATTTCAATTTACTAACCATTCTTAGGGACCACCCCCCTTAGCTTGACTAGGAGAGATATTTAACGGAGAGAGTTGGGATTAGGTGACAACCCCTTCTCTGAGCTTAGCCACTAAGGCCACACCTTGTGAGCTTGAGGATTTTTCCCACATTAACCTAGGTGTGTAATTGAGGTGGTAACATGTCCCCTAGTCAGCCCTTTGATAGCATCTAAACCGATATAAATCTTATCACCTTTGCCCACCTCCTAGCATAGGTTACCACAAAAACATTGTTTGACTTTCATAAGACTGCACCATATATATGAAGTGTTGCTTTTCACAAGGGCCCCATAAGACACCCATTCTTCCATATTTGAATTTTGAAAGTATTTATCACAAATAATATCTTTCCATATCCCTGAACCAGTGAACACCCTCCATAGGTTCTTGGTAAGTAGGACCTGATTGAATCTCTTGGTATCTATGATGCCCCATCCTCCCTTTGCCACCAGCTTGTATAAAATATCCAGGCTTGTTAAGTGATATTTCTTTTTATTGTTGACTCCATTCCAAAGGAAGTTAGATATGATAGCATCTATTATGTGAATCACTGCCATTGGTAAATGATACAAATGCATCCAGTACACAGAAATTTCTTAGAGAACAGCCTTAATCATAACCATTATTCCGTCAAGCATTAGCCATTTGTTTTCCCATAGGGAAAGCTTCTTTGCAAATTTTTCAACTAGCCAATTCCAATCCCACTTCTCATAGTTGCAAGGCTTCAATAGAAAGCCCAGATAATTGAATCCACCTGACAATGGTCTAACTCTAACACCAAACAAGGCAACAATCTGTTGAATCTCCTCCTCATCCGGCCTTTCCATAATAAGTTGAGATTTATATTTATTCATGGTAAGCCCAAAAGCATTACAAAATTTGGATAATATGTGATGAAATTTTTTCCATTATGAGATTTGTGCCTCCTGAGCAAAGGAAATCATCAACGAACATTGAATGTGTCATTGAGATGTGCCTTGAGACCCTAAAACCTCTAATCACACCAGTCTCCTTAGTGTTCCTAATCCCTCTATTGAGTGCATCAATAACCAAGATGAAAAGGAGGGGCAAGAGCACACACCCTTGGCATAAGCCTCTTGAGATCCCAAAAAACTTTGTTGGCAGACCATTAATAAGCACAACCATGTTCGCTAAAGTTACACAAGCCATTATCTAGTTAATGTGTCTATAAGAAAAACTTATCTTGTGTAAAATCAATCTGAGATATCCCAATTCAACTCTATCATATGCTTTAATAATTTCTATTTTCATCAGACATGCTTTCAGATTGGTGGATTTGATAGAGTGAATTCTTTCTTGTGTGATGGCCATAGCATCATGAATCCATCAGTCACGTAGGAAACCAAATTGTTTCAGGGTGATGTGATATGATACAATCCTCTTAACTTTGTCTTCTATTAATTTACAAATCATCTTATAAACAGAGTTACATAGGGAAATAGGCCTATAACCATAGAAATTTGCAGAAATTAGTTTTAGGAATAAGAGAAATAAAGGTAGCATTGATGGCACATGTAATGTTGCTCAAAACGTGAATTTTTTTCCATCTCTAGGAGATCATAGCCCATAATATCAAAGAACAAAAGGAATAATTCCACTGGCCATCCATCTAGACCTAGGCATTTTTCTTTCGCTAGCTCTTTCAAATTTTCATGTAACTCTTCTATTGAGATCAGCCTATCCATCAACTATGTTTCTTATTCATTGACCATGCGGGGAAACATATTAACCAGGTCCAGTTGGTCGACTATATTTGAGTTCTCTGTCACCCTATATTGTGAACTAAAAATTTGGTTGCTTCTTTTTTAATGTCTTTTTGAGATGAGAGAATCCTATTGCATCTATCTTTAACCATATGTTATTTACACTCTTTCTTTTTCTGGAAACCCCATGGAAGAGCCAGGTGTTCTTTTTGCCACCTTGAATCCAGCTCATCTTGCATTTTATTCTTCATTCCTCTTCTTGATTTTTCAAAAAAAAATTATTTCTTGCCACTAGATCGAATAATGCCTTCTTAATGTATTCAAAAAAATAATCAGGATCCGAAGGGTCCATTAGAATAGAGATATCCTTCTCAATATCAAAGTGTTTCTTTCGTAGAGCATTCTTACGCTTATTAATCCAAGATCAAAACACCTTTTTTAATCTTCTTAATTTATAACCGACCTTCTCCATCTTTTGTTCTATGTTTGATTCCAAGGGTTGAGACCATGATTCTTGAACCAACTCTATGAATTTTGCCTCTATTAACCACATGTGGTTGAATATAAATGGCAGAGCCTTCAGATCATTTTCACCATTCCATTCAAGAATAATCACATTGTGATCAGAGATACCTGAGTAAAAGGAATATTTCATCAGGTTTTTGAGCCTCTTGAGCAGATAGGAGTGCACACAAAATCTATCTAGCCTTTCTGTTATTCCTTCCACCCCTACCCTTCCATTCCTCCAAGTAGGGCATATGGGGCTAGGAATAATGTCCCTTAGCATTTTTCAATTGAATAGCTCTTTAAAGAATCCTACCATTGGAGACAACTTAGCTCTTTTCCTCCAACTTTCCCCTTCTTCCATTGTGAAGTTTAAATCCCATGCAACAATTAGTGAGTGGATGTCCAGTAATCCACTGGAGTATATATTATCCCAAAATGTTTTGAAATTACTATACGGAGCATATATATTATAAATGTGAATGTGATTGCATGATCTCCTATAGTAACCAGTCAATATTATGCTTGCAAATGAGATATAGGCTTTGAGAGATAATACCTTAGGATCCCACATTGTCGCAAGTCCCCCAGAGTTTCCTGAGGCACTCAATGCACAAACCACCCATGTAGGACATATTTTAAGTAGAGAATCTTGAACCTTCACCTTATCTAACATTGTTTCTTGTAAAAGTACAACAATAGGGATTTTCGATAGGATTATGTTGTGGAGAGATCGTTTTGTTTGGGTCGATCCCACACCTCACACATTAAGAGACGTGATCTTCATTTTAGAGATTAAATCAACGAGATTCAATTACTCTAAATTTCTTCATTTCAGTATCCTCTTGAACTCCATTAGCTTCATAAGATGAACCAGGATCGAAATATGGGTACAAAGCCTACTCTATAGACTCTAAAAATCTATGATTGAGTTCCCTATCAAAACCCCCACATAAGGAGACTTCATTATATTTGGTAAACTTATTATTTTTGTGCGACCCACACTTGCTCTATTCCAGAGAAGCAGGAGCCTCATTCTCATGGAATAATGATTTCTTTATGGTTAATGGTTCCAGGCCCAACAATTTATTATTATGTTTGAATTACCATGTGGTTCAAGTCACCATTCTGTTCCAACTACTAGTCTAGTTTAAATCACCACTATGATTGAATTACCATTCAATAGGGGAACTCAAACTATCAATTGTTGAGAGATTTGAAATTGCCATTTAGTTGGGAAATTGGGAAGCGGCTCAAATAACCATTATATTGGGGAATTTTGGGAGAGTATTATCTCAAGATTAAGTGGCCATAGAATTGTTGTATAAATTATACAATTGAGAGTTATGAAGGAAATGTGTTGAAAGTTGTAGCTTAGGTGGGTACTTTTACATTGGCTTAGTGTCTAGCATGTGGAAGTGCATGAAAAGGTACCTTCTAGATGTTAACTTTATTTTATAAGGTTAAAGTGGCTTTTACTTTATAATGATTAAAAGGTGACTCAAGTTGTGTCAATTAGATATTAAATTACAACTTCTCATCTCAAGTGATCAAGATTAGATCTTGATCATCAATCACTTTAGAGATAGGGTTTTAGTCATTGGAAATTTATAAAAGTGAATCCCAAGGAGATTAAGAGACACATTGAATAAACAAGTGAGGGTGAGCTGAAGAGGAAGAGGCAAAAAGATTGCAACAAAAAAAAATCACAAGGGCGGCAAGGAGGGTGAGCTAGGGCATGCATTTCAAGCTAGTCCCTATGCAGATTTTGGGCACAAAGTTACAGGTAGCAGAGAAGCAATTTTTAGGCAACATGACAAAAATAGCTTACTGTATCATATCGTACCATGCAAATTTGTATCATGCAAATTTGGTGTACTTCATACAGTCCTACAAACAGGTCGTACAAGCCTAAAAAACTGCATTGTGCAGAGTTGTTTTGGCACACAGTTCGAGGAAGATTTATATGTGTGAATTTCTCATACTTTTTTGGCAAAGTACAGGTTTATAAATTGTTGTAATAATCTCCATATTTATTTTTCCTATGGGCTGAAATAAAAGAACCACGTGTTCACTAGTTAAAAAAATCATGTGTTTGCTAGTTTTCCCCATTGGGGTTTCCAAGTAAATCACTATGTTAAATTTTTGTAAATGGTTTTTATTTCTGTTGCATTTTAAAGTTAATGAATTCAGTGTATTGTTGTTCATAAAATAACATCTAGAAAATATTTTATTTTTTGAGTTAAAAAATATGGGTATAATTTTTTATTGGAATAGTGTATCAGATCTGGCTTCAAAGAAAAAGAAAAATAACATGGTATTAGAGATTCATCTTTGAAAGGGAAACCAAGTTTTTTTGACACAAGGGTTTACAGTTGTGGACTGTTGTGAGAGCATTTTTCTTCTTCATCAGAGAATATTTTTTTTTAGCAGGGTTTGATTAGTTGGGCATAGATAGCTACAGATCTCAGGTTTGAAGATCGTTTGGATGGGTCGAATTGCCTTGGTGTTAGAGGAGAATAAGATCTAAGAGCTTGCAGATCAAACTCAGACTCCTCCTATAGATGTGACATTTTTGGCCACCCATAACGACATGAAAGCCAGGAGGATTACCCTGGACAAAGTGAAGGATCACATTGTTCCTCATGTGCCCTTGAAAAAATATGCACGAGAAATGTGGGAGGCGTTGACCAAGTTGTACCAAAGTGACAACCAAAACTGGAAAATGGTGTTGAGAGACAAACTCAAGAGCACCAAGATGTCTATGATTGAGACAATTTATTCTTATCTCACCCGGATATCTCAAGTACAAGATGAGCTTGTTATAATAGGGGAGACAATGTTGGACTCAGAACTAGCAAGCACGGCTCTGAAAATTTTCACAAAGTGGTGGGACACCTTCGTTAAAGGATTCATGGCATGGAAGCATATTCTAGCCTAATGTAGGTTGTGGGATAGCTTCACCCAAAAGGATACTCATGAGGAGGCTCAACATGGAAGCCAAGTAAAAGGTGAAGGAGATGAGGAGAATTTTTCTCTATCAGGTCATGCAAGAAAGGGCAAGGGGACTACCAAATGGAACAAGGGAGAGGAAGGATCCTCTCATGATGAGAAGAAGGGCATGAACAAAGTCAAGTGCCTTACATGTCACGAAATAGGAGATTATATGAGACATGTTCAAACAAAAAGAAAGGCAAAGGGAAACATAGGTTGTAGCATCAGCATAAATTGATGAGTTTGTAGCAAAATTTGAGGAGTTGCCATTGGTGGTTGTTTTTCTTTCTACCACTAGTGCTAGAACTCCCTGATTTGTGGACAGTGATGCATGGTTCGTGGATAGTGGAGCATCTCACCATATGATGAGAAAGAGGGAAGTGTTCCTTAGTGTTTCAATTATAGATTCATACATGCAGTGAAAGGGGTTGGAACCATGTTATTCCAGCTAGAATCAGGTGGATCATTGTAGGTGGCAGAAGTGTTATATGTCCCAAAGCTAAAGACAAACTTGATCTCAGTCTTATCTCTGGAGGACGAAGGGTATGGTATTTTCTATAAAGGAAAAGTATTCATATGTTTAGAGGGAACTACCTAGGACACAATAGTAAGGCTTGGTGTCAGGAAGGGTAAGTTGTACAACTTGCAGGGCCAGCCTGTAGGTCGATCTAAGGGGATCTTGAATTTTGGATTGATATTAGTGATAGAGAATGAGTAGGATGCTCTAAATATTGAGTTTAGACTAGGTAATTTGTTTTCTAATCTTGAAGATGGGAAAGATCCTTCTTCCAAATCTGTCAAAACCAGTTTCTATGAGCTAACATTGACAGATTTCTCAAGAAGAAGTTAAAATTCATAGGAGCATGGTTGGGAGAAACAAGTCTTCGTTGTAGATTCCAAAGAAAGTAGCAGGGAAGTCTTCCAATTCAGAGGGAGTAGCTGCAAAAACAAATGATGTGGTGGGATTGCAAACAAATGTAGGTGGAGATTTTTTCTTGCAAAAGTACTCTCTAGATATTAACTTTATTTTATAAAGTTAAAGTGAATTTTACTTTATAATGATTAAAAGGTGACTCAATTTGTGTCAATGAAGATTAAGTCACAATTGTTGACCTCAAGTGATCAAGATTAGATCTTGACTGTCAATCACTTTGAAGATAGGGTTTTAGTCATTGGAAATTTATGAAAGAAAATCTAAAGAGAGGAAGAGACACACATTACATGAACAAGTGAGGGTTTGATTTGAAAATGAAGAGGGAAAAGGATTGCAGTAGGAGAAAATTACAAGGGCAACAAGGAGGGCAAGCTAGGGCATGCATTTCAAGGTAGCCCATACAAAGATTTTGGGCACAAAGTTCTAGGTAGCATATAAGCAATTTTCAAGTAGTGAGGCAACATAAAATTGTTGAATCATACCATATGGATTCCATAGATTCCATACTGACATGTCGTACAGACCTCGAAAACCGCATTGTGTAGAGGTTTTTGGCACATAGTTTGAGGCAGATTTATGTGGGTGAATTTTTCATATTTTTTGGGCCAAGTACAAGTTCATAGATTTTTGTAATAGTATATAAATTATTTTCTTTGTGGGATGAAATTAAAATGAACACTTGTTTTTTGGTTTCCCCATTGGGGTTTCCAGGGCAAATCAATGTGTCAATTTTTTGTGTAAATGGTTTCTATTTCCACAACATTTTAACATTAGTGAACTCAGTGTATTGTTGTTCATAAAATTAGACCTAGAAAATATTTTATTTCTGAGTTTAAAAATTTGGATATAAATTTTTATTGGAATAGTATATCAGATATGGGTTTAGAAATAATTTAAAAAAAAATGAATAGTGTATGTAAGGGTAATTGTTGGATATTTCTTGGATAGCTTATGTTGGAGCTCTGGAGGTAAGTGGGATATTCTAAGGGACTATAGAGTAAAAATGGAGATCCCATTCAATGGGTTGTGCAGGTTGATGGGAAAATAGGTCTATGGGTCAGTAATGCAGTACGTGGAAAAATTAACTATGAACCTAGGAGTTCAACTAACTAAAGAGAGTTAGAGTGAGCTATAAGTGAACTCACCCTTGTGGACTCATGGCCTTTGCTTTGGGAAAACTTTGTTGCAAAGATATTTGGTACAGTAGGGAACCTATAGTTGGGAAAAGGTATTTCTTTTGCAACTAGTTGGTGGATGATTTCTAGAAAGATAAGTTTTGTGGTTTGTGATTACTAGATTAATGTTGTTATGTCATGGATTATATTACTTTCTAGTTTTATTTAATGATTTAATTATATTGTGTAAGACTTAAATATAGTGTTGACATATGTTAATTAATTAGAGAAAGTGCAACAAGAAAAGGTGTCAAGACAAGTAAACAAAAGATATGGTAATTGTTATTACAAAATCTAGCACTTTGGTGCAAAGCCTCACTAAGTAATCTAGATTGGGAGTAGCAATGGGATTAGTTGCCTTTGTCACATTAGTAACCACTCCCCTGCTATTCCCGTGGTCGAATATTATCCCCACAAGGGAAACTTTCTCGACATAGCCTAGGGATTAACCCAAATGATCTTAAGCTATTTACCCGCTAAGGGTTACCACAAGATTCACCTAAGATCAGGTTTTTTAGTGAATTAAGGTATAATTACAAGAGGGTGAATTCAAAGGACCCTATGGATAAATCTAAAGGGATTCGTAAGTCCTAAATAGGTTTAAATAGGTTCTCAAACACATCCAATCTAGAAATTAAACTTTGTTATTATAAACTAGGGTTTTAATCGTCAAAATTTCAGCGTGCAAACATTTATAACAACAAAAAACAACCCCAGAAGCTATGATAAACAAGTGAAAGATAAGGTTATTCAATGTGGAAACAAGGAAATAAATTACAAGAATTTCCAATAGTTGAAAACACATAAAACAACAACAAAAACCCTAGATACCATTCCTAATTAATGCTGAAAAATACATCTAAAATAATATTTTCACTTTTCCAATAAAATGCATGCAAAGTCTAATCCTATATAGGTTCCAAGGTAATAATGCTAATAAATGTATTTTTTGTTGTAACCTAACCCTAATTTGCCCTAGAAAACATAAAACTGAAAATTTAGGGTTTTATTTTTATTATTTTATGGATTGTCACAAGAGATATGACTAGTGTATTCTCAATAAAGGGATAATGGAGTCTAAGGCTACAATTATATGGAAGAGGATTGATGGAATGACAAGGAGAGAGAGAGAAATCTACACTTAGATTCATCAAAGGAAACTTGATGAAAATCTTGTTCAAGGAGATGTTACAGTTGTTGTCGCTCAAATTGTACACTAGATTGCGACAAAGCTCAAGGTAGTGGTTGTCACTCTCATCCTTGCCCTCTCCATTTAAGTTGTCTCCTAACTACAGACTAAGGGGGGTAGTCCCTATAGATGAAGAGATGAACTACTTTTTGGAAACCAACAAGAAAAGGAGACACAACTGAATGGCCTAGCAACTTAGTTGAAATTTAGAGGCAAGTATTATTATTTAGAACCACTTGATTAGATTTATTAAGATTGTTAGTTAGAGACCAGTGCCTTTAAAATTAATTACTTACACATATTGAATTATAATTCCAAGTCATTGGATGAACAATTGCTGCTAGGATGCTAATTCTATCCTATATGAAATGCAACACCTAAAACTAAGTGAGATGCAAGCTCTTGGTTATTTTTAATTATATGCCTAATGTAGATTTATTCATCTTCTCAATTATTTTGGAACTAGTCTCAAACACGAGTTGTAGAGAGAAGTCCAAAGGAAGGAGGTTAAGGCTTCATTAATGATACCTCTCGTGGATTTCTAACCACCGAGTTTCCTCCATTGCTACAAGGGATTGCTCACAAGAAAACTGCAAGGTCACCTATGTTAACTGCGAATGAGGGTCTAAAATCTTCAAATTGCTTGAAAAAGGTGTTCCTATATTTTTACCCAAGCTTATGCTTGGAGGTTAAATTTTAAAGTATGCACCACTACTCCTAGAATGACAATGCAAGATTATGATTTAGTGATTTAATGAGAAGATATTATTCTTTAATGATCCACAATTTGCAAAAAAAAATTGAGATTACAATGCTACAAAAGAAAGTTCTTAAGGTATGATACCTCACTTGCAATATCAAAGTGATAGAGATATTTCAATTCTCTTCAATGATATTCATTGACAATATTAATATGACTTATTAGGAGTAATTTCAAAGCACTTTTAGAGCATTAGCACACCCCATAAATGAACCAAATTCTCTCAATTGAAAAATAGCAAGAGTTGTTATGAGGACAATAGCAATATCTCCCTAAATCTTGATATGTCAATTAGGAACAAGAGAGTTGCCACTTATCTTTGTCTTTTGAAATAATGAAACCAATGCTTATTTTGAAATTCAATAATCTTGTTGTTTATGAATATTAAAACACAACCAACATGAAATGAGATTGCTAACAATGATCTTCAAGAATAGAGGACACTAATGAAATGTAAGAGAAATGCAAGAGTGCAAGAAGAGAAATTCTACCGGAAGTTGCTACGATAATGATGCACTTTCCAATGTACAATGAGATGCAAGGAGAACAAGATCAATACATTTTATTATAAAAGCAATGACTTTAACACTTTATCAATAGCTTAGAACGAGAGAGATAATGTTCCCAAGACTTAGAGATGAGTTATTATGAGCATTAATCCTTCGCCAGATGTTTTCTTACCATAGTTACTTTATATATCAAACTCTTTAATGCTCTTATCAGACCCTAGTGACAAAACATCAGACTTCATAAAATTATATCAGACCTCAAGAAACACATGGAATGTCAACAATAGAAAAGAATAAATTTTTGTTTAGCCTATTGTACTTAGTATGCAATATATTAGGGTTATTATAGCTTTTAAGATTTGATTATATTGAGAAATTATACCACTGTTAAGAGCTACTTCATGATCTTATTATCAAAACAGAGAGGAGAGGAAAACCCTTAGGCCTAGAGGCCTTGTTGAATGGATAGATGGACTTCCAATGTGCAACTGAACTCCTTCAAACACCTGCAACACCAATTTTAGTTTAATAGAAACCATAAAATGATAGATTAGCCCTCTTGTGATTGTGGTTAGTGTTATAGACATTTTTGTGCCTTACAGCATGAAGCATGAAATGTCAATAATCTAAGGGATCCAAAGTCCCTAAACATGTTGTTCCTACCCCTAGAGGAACAAGGTCAGCAAACCACAGCACTGAATATCAGTTCTCCACCTGAAAACACTCAAAAACAAGCTAATTCTGGATCATGTCGACTGCTCCACTGAGCATCTGCGCTGAATGTCAACTGCTCCACTGTGTACCTGTGCTGAATGTCAACTGCAAAGAAGGCTACCTGCGCTGGGCGAGTTTGGCCAAGTGGCACAGTCATTCCTCAAGGTGTCAATGCCCAGGAAGCTTCCAAAATGACACTTGGATCAGGGAATTCGACTTGTGATGAGTAAGAGGGTCTAGATCTCCAAGTGGAAGCAAGAACCTCCAAGTGGACTCAAGAACTGAAGAATAACTGAAGTGGTAGAGGACACTAGTCAGCTCCATGCCAAGCTCAAGCTGACTCATCCTTTCTCCAAAAATCCTATATATAGATCTCTCTCATGAGGTCTAGGGAGGCTGGAATCTTGTGAATGTAAGGAAGTGCTGTTGGTTTGAGTATAGAACTATTGGGTGATTTGCTTGAAGGAGGTGAAGAGGAGATTTCTTTCTGTTGGGAGGTGATGCTGGATTGGGCCTCTTATGGTTGTATCACTTCCTGAACTTTACTTCTTCCATTAATAAAGCATTTGAGGTTCTTCTATATACATGTGTCTCAATGATGTGTTGCTATACTTGTGTATTTGATTTATTCTAATCCTTGAATCAATTATGAATGTATGCTTCTTGTAGTTTCCCTCTCTTGCCATTTTGCAGGATCTTGTTGTAGCTGGGCCAGTGAAAGAGCAAGGAGCTGGGAGCAAGCAGCAAAGAGAGAAGATTGGATCAATCATTAGCGAAGGACATTGGTTAGTGGATCCCTTTCTCCCCACTTTTACATCTCATAAAGAAGTAATCTCAAATAGCTTTGCTTTGATTGTTGCTGAGGTACTATCACCCTTAGAGTGGGATAGGGTCATTCCGTATTGGATACTTTTCCCAACAACAGTTAGGGGTTCTAGGGCTAATTGATGGGCTAGTGAAACTTCAAGCCCCTAAGATCCTTCCTCAAACCAATGGTAGGTCTGCAAAACAAAGTGTTAGCTTGAAACACAATAGATAAATGGAAAAACAATATGAAAATAAACTTCAAACCCTTGCCAAACTTACCCTAAGCCTGCAAACACAAGGAATTAGTGCCAAAACCAATTTCAAAACCAAAATCTGAGCCAATAAGGGAATGTGTTAAGGAGATAAAGGCCTAGTGAGGCCTGTGTTAGGTTTATAAAGGGAGAAAGGCCTACAGCCTAGGGATATAAGCCCTCTAAGGCTTGTGGCCATGGGGATGAAGCCCTATTAGGGCCATAGCCACAAGTAAAAGCCCACAAATTCCTGCACCTAGGAGGATATGACCTTAGGGGGATTGTATCCAGCCTCCAAGTGGCTCCAAACTTACACGACACCCCTGCAAAACAAGATAAGGTTAATCTAGGCCAAAAATTCACTTAAAAACCACCTCTAGAAACCCTCCAAGGGTTTTGGGCTTCCTTTCTTGGCTGAATGTTGAGAAGATAAGGCTTGGGAAAGCTAGATCTAGCCCTCCAAGCCTTGGATCAGACCTACTTCCTTGAACAATTTTATTTCTTGGGCTAGGCAGCTCCTCTAGAGGCCTAATAGCCCTTGAAACCCTAGTTGTCTAGGCTAGGTGAAGTTAGGGCTCTGCAAAAATCGATTTTCTCTTCAATTTCCTGACCTAGCACCTTCACAAATCAAAATAGAAAGCCCAAATACCCCATATATACAAAAATTCAAATAAACCCCAAAAACCCCAATGTTATACAAAATAGAAACAACGAGTTAGAAATATTTACAAAATATTCACAAATTATTTACAATAATTACAAGAGAAAATTACCTCTATTAAGAAAATAAAACATTATTAGCCCAAGTGGATGGAAATAAATTGATGGAAATAATTTTGAATTTTAATTTACTGGCCTAACCCTCCTACCAAAAATAAATCATTAGATTAAAACTTGAGGCCAAACAAGATCGATTTCTTCCCTCAGTCTGTGTACTTGGAAATTTCCAAGGGTTGGAGTTGTTGACAAATCAATGCTAGTAGAATTAGGGTTAGATTTCTCTTTCTTGATAATTACTTGTGAATTATGTTGGCTTCTTTTACTTCTTCATTATATTATCTTTCATCAAGAAATTACAAAATTATGTGTGTATGAAGATCACAAAAACACAAGACACAAGACGTAGGCACTCTGCCAGGGCACAACCCCTATTTAGGGGAAAATCCAGTCAACAATTCTTCCTTCAATAGTTTCTTGAAATTATAAAGGACTCTTGACCTAGACAAAGACTTCCTCCACACCAAGTCAGCTCTCAATACTTCTTGCAGATAATAACCCTTCAATAGAAACTTCAACCTAGCAGCATCAACTTGTAGTAGCAGCTTCGACCCAACAACTGGTAGCAACAACAGCTTTGACCTAACAATTGGTTGTAGCAGCAGCTTCGACCCAACAACTAGTAGAAATAGCTTCGACTAGACAAAGGAAAACTTTGAAATCCCTAAATACTCCTCCTAAGTGAGAGATGGATGGCCCAAAATTTTGATCTTGATGACTTCTTCTTGCCTCCAAAATTTTGAACTCTTGTACAACCCCTTTCTAGCTCTTCTTCAACTTTGCACTTCCCAGCTTCCAGCTTCAGGATATCAAACTATGAGAGAGAGAGAGAGAGAGAGTGAATTGCACCAAATGAATTCGAACTTCCTTGTATATATAACCTTCCAGTGCGGTCGAATTATCCTTCTTGATGCCAACTTGATCTTCTTGAGGCTGACTTGGTGTGGACGTGACAAAATTCATTTTTGAATCAAAAATAATTCTTTTTACATGATTTGAAAGCCCAAGAAGGGTCTCTTTTAATGGAAAATGACTCTAATGACTCAGAATAAATCCTAGAAGTACTTAATGGGGACTTTGACCTAAAAAAAGATGACCCAAACATGAAACCCATGCTTCAATACGTCATAACAATAATAAAAGAATGTGTTCTTCATTCTTTTGATAAATGCATTTCATTGTGAATCAAATACATGTATGAAGATCGAACCTAGTTACATATTTCAACAGGATTACCTATAGATCTCTATCCTACTCAAAATATTTATTGTTAGTTCAAAGGGACTTAGATCTGTACTTAAAACCCTCGAGATCTAGAGATACCTTCTAGATCAAGTGAGCAGTAAGTATGTATCCAAGATCCAACACCTGAGGCAAGATACTTGTACCAATAGATGCTCCTACTACTAGCTATTGAAATAACAATACTCAATAATACCCAGATTTAGAGCACGAAGCACAAAATTATTTAATTACCAACACATACCACAGATCAGTGAGACATAAACACCTAGAATTAAACCCAAAATTATTTGTTAATTCAAAATTCCAATAAAACTTAGCTCAGTATAAAAATTTCAATCTAGTTAGAACTTGATCACAAGATGAACTTGAGAGCTTCCTTATATAGAAAAAATGAGAGGGAATGACCCCTCTAAGGGAAATAACAGCTAGTAACTCAAACCCTTGATTCATTGGCACAGATCTCCAAAATAATTTGACCTTCCTTGTTCATTGTGCTGGACAAGTCAAAATTTGACTTTTGGACCAGGGAGGACCTCCAAAAAAATAGAATTATCGTTACTTGTGCAAAATAATTCTCTGCCTGGTCCAAAAAAATCTAATTGCATTTTATCTTTGACTTGGATTTTTTTTGTTTGAAAAAGGCCTCAAATAATTTTTTTATGATTTTTCCACTTGGAGGGTAATTAAATTCCCCTTCATTTTATTTTTTGGATAATTTTTTAGGTAATTAAATTTTTATTTTTGCTAGAAATTAAAATAAAAAGACTCAAGAGGGGACTAATTATTTTTCCACCCCCTAAGTGTATCTAAAAAATATTTTGGTAATATTGTTCTAATTATGAGTAACCATTCAATAAAAATATTCCTAGATAACGCTTTTACATCAAAGTATTACAATATCAACCCTGGGAAGGGGAAATGCACATAGACATAGACTCTTGAGACTCAACCAAATTTTTGTGGCAAGACACATGATCTAGTATGAAAAATACATAGACTCGATAAACACTAAGACTCATCTAAGACCTCATCAATGAGTTCCACCCTAACATTGGAGTATATTTGGGAGAAAAAAATTGCCACTTATCTGTGTTTACAAACACACATAATTTGGCGAGGTTAAAAACTCCCTAGAATGAAACCCTTTGAAAAGAATCATAGGCTTACCTACACATTGTTACATGGCTTAATATTCACATTAGAATCATTTACAATAATTTTGTAGAATTTGGGATTACAATGATGACATTGACTCAAAAATATTTGCCTGCTGCTATATACCCTACTACTTGGACTATTGACATGCACATGGTCAACAAGAGACATAAAACATTCAACAACACTTTGGTGAAAATTTCATTAAAATCCCTAATTCCTCAACAAGTACAAGATGTAAGAAGATAGAATACATTAGCACAAAATCATCATAGAATCCCCAATCACCATCCAAGAGAGAGAACCATCCAATCAAAATATCCTCTCCGAGACAACTCGCTCAACTAGTGCTCCAAAGTAACCAAGAGAGAAGAAGCTAGCTAGAGCACATTGATCTCCAAATGTGTCATCATCAATCCAAGATAAATCGACTTCCATCTATTTATATGAGGGTAACCAAGATGATTTTATTTTAATTTAGACTAAAATCCCTAAAAGTAATATTAAATGGGATTACAAGTTTTATAGGTCATAGGCCAACCCTTGAAGATAGGTAACTCAATGATAAAACACAAAAATAAGCCTCCTTTAACCCACACATGTGAGTTTAAAACCCTCCAACGAGGATATCATCCTCCAAAAGGTGTCTTTTCTCAAAAGGTGTCGTGGATGACTCAAGGGGGTGCATCTCATCCCAAAAATCCTATATCCTCATCAAATGGTCTCCAATCATCAAGCAAGGCTCCATCATCCATAACGTCATCCTCAACCAAGCCCGCGTCATCAATCCAAGCTCCTTAAAGGGGACATCATGAATCTAGGACGTGACATCATCATGATGATGCAATGTACCATCTCCTCCAAAGGGGTCTCAAATCATCATCTTCATCAATTCCCATAAAATAGAAGCCAACGTTCATCAAATAAGTGCGATGTTATACTAGGGGCGTCCTATTAGCTTTGGGGTACATCAACTCTCAAGGTTATGTCTTGGTTCCAAAGTGTAATATTTCAAGTCTCGGGGGGAGAGGAGAGTGGAATCAACTGTGTTGAAGGCTTCCCAAGGTCAATGGCTCCTCAATAAGTGGTCAACATCCTAGGCCAAGGCTCCTAGTGAAGTCATCAAATGAGGCTCCTAGGTTGGACATCCTCCATAAGTTGTTGGAAAAGCATCATACAATCCCTCAAAGGATGTCAATTGTACTTGGAAGAAAATATTCAACACAGACTCATAAAATCAAGTGAGATCAATATCATAGGTGAAAAAACCATAAGAGTATCAAAGTGGGCCATATTTAATGAAAAAGGCATCAAAGTACTTTACACAGGCATCATCCTCAAATTTCTTTCTAGATTATAACTTGAGAACAAGTTACCTTGCTTAGGTAAGGGGGATCATCACAAGGCCCTATTAGGTGCTTCCAACCCTGAGGAGAGGGATAGTTCCTAAGCTCGCCCATCAATCAGTAGGTGAAGATGATCAATGACTTGTTAGGGTGTTTACTTCATGGAAGATGCCACACTCTTGTACCAGTTATGAAATTCCAACATCCTTAAGCATGTTATAAATTAATTAACGGAGCAATGAAATACACAAAATATTGCAGAAACACAAATACAGAAACACATAAAACAAGAGAGACACAAATATATGTGGTTCACCCAATTTGGGCTATGTCCACAGAGAAACATACAATCCTTCTTTTTATATTATCCAACAAAATCAAGAGATACAACCTACAGAAGATCCGTTGTAATTTTATATTCGCTCTCACATAGTCTCCTCTCTTTTTCTCAATCAGAATAATAATACACAACCGCAATGCAATTCCCTCATATAAACCAAGCGTTTTCTTCTAGGGCAAAAAACCCTAAATTAACATAACTTCTATCGTTAGATCATATGCCTAATGAATGGCCCAAATTGACTAAGAAATTACAATATTTTATAAGGCAATTTTTTCATCCTTTTTTAGCTTCGGGGGTGCTGCCCCCAAACCCCGACCAGGGGGGGGGCTCATAAAATTCGTTGTCTGCCCCCCTGGACCCCCTTGATGATGATTAAATAGGTAGAGGTGTCGCCCTGTTAGAAATAGGGATCCAATGCGATTGAAACAAAAAACCTCTAAACAATCAGGAAGATAATCAAGCTCCACACCCAACAGAGCATTACAATGTAAAGAGTGAGAAATCATGGGGCTTTGAGTTACCCTTTTCCTCACCTAATGTTACCATTCCTCTTGTGTTCCTTTTTCATCATTAATTTTTATTTTTCACATATATATCTTAGGTTACAAGCTTCCATTAATTCATTATTAACCCCTTAAAGATGAAGTGTTCCTTGCTCATCAAGGTTGGCTATTCAAAATTCCTTTCATTTAGATAGCTCATGCATTAGCCAAAAGTCGGGGGAGGGATAATGACAAGGGTAGAGATCAGGATAGGATTTTTTCCATGCACTTTCAATTATCCCTACCAATATTTTTCATTTTAACATTATGGCTCATCCCTTTTATTTTTTTTCTATTGCATCAACCTCTTAAGGAAATGTTGTTAGGCCCCTACCTAAGGATGAGGAAAACATTGGGACCAACTAGTGAAAAATAGAAATCAACCCAAATATGGGATGTGCATACATGGGGAAGGTGGAAGATGTTAATTATGGATTACCATGGACACACAACATTGATCAAAATCTCTTATTGGTGCCCCTCCTAGATAATGAAAGAAAGGCCTCAAGGAAGGTCACACTAGATTAGGGGCAAGTTATAACCACCAAAGTGAAGCAAGGGAACAAAGTACAGTCAAAAGCAGTCCATCATCCAATTCAACCTATCATCCACACTAAAATGTGTTGAAAATTGGCAGCTGAGGGAGAAATTTCCCCATCTGGGAAGCCCAACAAACCCTAAGGAGACCCCACTTTTCCTTCGAAAAATTAAATTTTCACATGGGAAAATATTAATTTTTAATGCTAGTCCAAGTCACCTCAAAAAATACAAGTCAGGCTAAAGGAGAAATTCGTCCAATTAGACCACATATAAATAGACCAAGCTTGGCATCACTTGGAGGCAACATCACAAACATCATTTCTTCTTCATTTGGTTCGATCTGATCTAAAATTCCAAGGTCAAAGTTCACATGTGTGAAAGAGAGAGAGGACATGTGTGTGAGAGCATTTGGTTCGGTTTGATCTTTGACCAAGTTGACTTTGGGTAATTTTTCTTGGTTTGACTTGGTTTTTGGATCTATTTTGGAAGGTCAAATTCAAGGACAATACCAAACTTCTCCGGGCACTTTGACCAGCTTTGACTGCAAATTTGAGGTGAGGGTTTCCACAGGTCAAACTATTGACTTTGATCGATTTGTTGGCAGAATTATTAGACTGTTTTGACTAGGTTTGACTGAGCAAGAGAGGCCACATTTATTGTTGGGTTGACAAAATTCTTTGATGTTGATTTGACTGTTGACTTTGGACTAGTTAGGGTTGCGTTGAATACTGTTGATTTTGACTTTGAATAGGGCTGAAAATTGCAGAATTGGATTTGACAATATTTGACTTTTTGTCTCATCTTTGATTGGATATTGGATTGTTGACTTGGATAGTCAAGGCTTTGACCTTTGACTTTTTGGATGCACTTGGACTATGTATCTCCACTGAACACTTGATGAACATCTAATAAAAGAAGAATCTGGTTGAGGTTTCCCCCTTGTGGAGTTTTTTTTCTTGGGATTTGACCTTAATCTATATTTCTCATTTGATCTTGTTTGTCTTCTATTATGCATATTTCTTATTGTTCTATCTACAATTTCTTATTGTCATTGGGTGATTAATATCTAATTGGAAAAGTGATTGCTACTGTGAAAATAAATTGTTAAAACGATTGTTACAACATAAAACATTGAAAAATTAACATGTTATCAAAGTTGAGGTGAATACAAGCCCAAGGAGAAAAGAGAAATCACCCTTGAAGATATCCTATCCTTTGTTGAAGATCATTTGATTAATTCAAGATGTATACCCCATACTTCAAGATTGAAGAGAAGTTGAATGACTCATCAAACTTTTTTCCATGGAGTGCTAGGTTGGATTTGACTTTGGAAGAGAATGATGTCATGGAATATGTTGAAGGCAAGGTACCTAAGCCTCTGGAAAATGCTTCTGTTATTGTAAAGTCCAAATACAATAACGGTAAGATTAAAGCTAAGAAAATTATTATTGATTCTTTGAGAGATCATTTGATCACTTATATTTTGAAGTTGAAGAAATCTAAGGAAATGTATGACAAGTTGGTTGGAATACTTCATGAGGATTTCCTAATTCAATGATCAACTTTGGACCACTGGAGAAATTATAGTTGATAAAGAGTTCTTATTGATTGCCCTTGGAGATATTCCTATTATTTGGGAGACATTTATCACAACCATTAGCAACAATGACAAGTTTCCCTCATTTGATAAGCTATTGGGCAAGCACACTCAAGAGGAGAGGAAGAATTCAAAATCATGGAGAAGGAGAACCCACTGCATTTGCTGCTCAAGCCAAGAAGAAGAAAGAGAAAGGAAAGCCCTCATATTGGAAGTCAAGAAAGCAAGTTCAAGGCTCCAAGAAAAACAATCAAGGATTCAAGAACAACATCAGATGATTCAAGAAGGACTTGTCCAACATCCAGTGCTACAATTTTCACAAGCATGGTCACTATGCCCGAGAGTGTTCGGAAGAAAGAAGTGCTCCAAGGAATAGTCGAAGAGCGAAGAGAGGAGGATCCCTTTCCAGAGAAGAGACTCATAGTCCTCCCAAGAGATCAAGGAATTCAAGGTATGATAATAATGCAGTGGAAACTCAATTTGAATACTTTCTTGTTTATCTTTCTAGTTTCTCTCCTCTGGATTCTTTTGATAGCTAGTTGGTAGATAGTGGGGCTTCTAGACATTTCACTGGCTATAGAGAAGTCCTCTCAAGTTTGGTTGAGAGGGAATATGATTTGAAAATAATACTTAGGGACGATTCTACCTATCCTATGAAGAGATTTGGATATGTTCGTTTCATTTGAACTATGGTCAAATCATACATCTACATGATGTCTTATATGTGTCGGGATTGAAGAAGAACCTTGTCTCAATTTTTTCCATGGAAGACAAGGGTTTGAAGGTTGCATTCATTAATGGGAATGTCCTTGCTTGGAGAAGGAGAACTAGCATGAGAGATTACTTCACACTTGGGACTAGAAATGAAGGCCCATATAAATTTTGTGGGATCCCTATCTGAGCCTTGGTTCATGATACTTCTCATCGATGTGAGTTATGGAACCAAAGATTTACTCATGTTCACTATGAAGCCTTGCCTAAGGTGAGAAGAATGGTTTCTGGAATGCCCGAAATTCAAGTAGATCATAATGGAGTTTGTCGAGGATGTGCAAGTGGAAAGAAGGTGAAGGGACCATTCCCTTCAAGTAGAAGCAAGGCAAATGTAATACTTCAACTTATACATTATGATCTATGTGGACCCATGTCAGCTACCTCTCTTGGTGGCTACATGTACTATGTAATATTTGTTGATGACTTCTCCCGCAAGACATAGATTTTATTTTTTAAGCACATATATCAAGCATTTGATAATTTTAGGGACATCAAGGCACTAGCAAAAAATCAAATAGGGAAGAAGATTAAAATCTTGAGTTCTAACAATGGAGGAGAATTTACTTCAAATGAATTCATTGAATTTTGTAAGAAAACAAGAATAAAGAAGGAGACAATCATAACTTACAATCTTGAACAAAATGGTGTAGTTGAAAGGAAGAATAGGACTCTCATGGAATCAGTTAGAGCTATGTTGCATTATAAAAAGTTGCCAAAGTTTCTATGGGGAGAAGCTTCTAACACTATTGTCTATGTTCAAAATAGGACTCCTCATCAAGCCTTGGGTGACAAGACTCTTGAAGAATCTTTCACAGGTGTAAAGCCCAAAGTTGGACATTTGAGGATTTTTGGTTTCCCTATCCACTTTATTATGCCAGAGGAGAAGAGGACCAAGTTGGAAGCATCAAGAAATAAAGGTACTTTTGTTGGTTATTTTGAATATTCTAAAGCTTATAGAATATATGTACTTGGTCAAAGAAGTATAGAGTTTAGCAGGGATGTAACATTTGATGAAGATGTTTCCCTTGGGAAAGCAAGGGACACTCCTACCCATACCAATGTTGGAAGAAGAGATGATGCCATGGATGAAAAAAAAGAACCTCCTATGCCTTAGTCAGAGCCTTATCTTGTTGATGATCGCATGGTTCCCATGGACCCCTTAGATACCCCTCTGTGTGATCCTCCTCCTAGGAAGAGACCATTATGGCTTTTTGACATTAAAAGATGTTGAGATACGTGATGTTGCAAGAGGAACCTTCAAGGAAAGCAAGAAGTGAGAACAAGTATGGAATGATGTTATGGATGAAGAATATGACTCCATCATGAAGAATGATGTGTGGGAAGTGGTTCTGATACCCAAAGGAAAATATGTTCTGACTTAAAAGTGGATCTACAAAATTAAGCCTGGCGAAAATAGAAGTATCGAGAAGTACAAAGCGAAATTTGTGGCCAGAGGTTTCACCCAAAAAAAGGGATAGGACTATGATGAGATTTTTGCACCTATCCCACAATATATTACCATTTGATCTATTGTTTCTCTTGTTTCCTGCAAAGGATGGACACTTCATCATATGGATGTGAAGACCACATTTATACATGGCATTCTCAAGGAAGAAGTATACTAGGAGCAACCACAGGGATTTGAAGAACATGACAGGAAGACTCATGTGTGTAGGTAGAATAAATCCCTCTATCGATTGAAGCAAACCCCTAGGGCTTGGTATGCCCATTGTTGATCCTCCGTTTTTTCCCACCACTACTGTTCTCCATCTCTATTTTGACCTTTTTGGCACTCCTAAACCTACTCACTTTCCATTCTTATTGCCCTAAACACTATCCTAATCTTACTATGAGGTAAAGTCTTTCATGGTAATATTTTGCTATTTATTAGTGAATTTAAGTGGATATGAGTAGCTATCCATAAACTAACTAATCACTATGGTCAAAGTGTAGACATTGCAGTAGATGTGTAGGGTGACAATAGGAGAACGCAGGCAGTGAACCATGGTTCCTCCACTTTCGTACTCAAGAGCCATTTTGGGGTCCAGTACCTGACAATGCATGGGATAAGACGCCGTATAATTCTAGATGTCGAGCTGCCTCCTGCCATGTTTGAATATGTTCGTCTCTAGCCACGACAAAGATCCTCGTTATCCTCTCTGAATGGAGCAGACACCAAGATTGGGATTGGTTGAAGGTTGTTAATCTAAATTGGACAAGTTTTTTGAGTCATCAAATTTGAAAGAATGGATTAGCTAGGCTGTTAGGATTTACTGTCAATGGTTCAGTTTGTTTTAACTTAGTTAACGCCTATAAAAGGTTGTTATGTAATACTAAGAAGCTAGTGAATAGAAGTTAAATTGTTACTGTGTATCCTTCGACTTATTTTTGAATCAAAGATGTTTACAATGGCTATCCATTAAGTTTGAGTTAAATTGTTTCATAGTTCGATGTGGATGATGAGTTAATTGTGATCGAAGTGTCTCGCTTTCTGTAAGTTAATCAGCTCCTCGGGTGTGTCCGGGCCCACCCATCTGGGTTCAGCCCTGTAATATTGTGTAGCAGTATATTTGTGTGATATATATATTCGCTCTTCAATTATCTGTGATTCATTATTAGTTTACCTGCTGCGTGGAGATTTTTCTTAGTTTCGATTGATTGTATTATGCTGATGATATGATTCTTTTAAACCCCTTTGCTTCAGCAATCCAAATCTAAATCTCTGGTGTGACCATCACTTTTGCTTTCAAGGAAAAGACCTACTCTGTTCATGGACACTGCACATTGTATTGGACTGTGATTGTCATAGATGCATATGAATTTTGTTGAATTACATTGTCATCTAATGCTTATGAGGAGCTAGATTATCCATTGACAACACAGAAGATACTTTCAAATGCCTAAATTGGATAATGTATTCAGAGTTGAATTTGGATTGTGATCAGTCAATTTCAAAATCGCTTCTCTTGTTTCCTCTAGTAATTGAATTGATTGACTCTCTTCTAGATTGTTTCTGTAGATGTGTGCGACATAGGAAGTATTTGTTTCAGGTTTATTATTTGAATAATGTGATTGGCATGAGCTTGGTTTAGTTTAAGTCGATTAGTTTTATGTTAGGTTATTTGCATGAATGTGTATACAACATAAGCATTGCTTTCAGAGTAATTGATTTGAATGATTTATTATAGCTTCAGTTAGTTTCATTTGTCAAATGGATTTCTCGGTTGTTAAGTAGACTACGTGGATTAACTTCAGAGTGCAAAAGAGTGATCTAGTGTTAGTTTTCAAAGAAATTTCCTTTGGTTCGTTTGGACTGCTTGATTCCCCTGTTTCATTTGAATGCTTGGTTATATTTTCCATAGCTTAGATGCCTGATTGGATTTCAAAAGCAGAGTATTGGTTTGTTAAGGTTTCAAATAGGGTTGTTTACATTTTGATTGATGCGACTGTAGGGTAGTTTTGAGTACAGTTTCTCATAATTGTTTCGTTTGATTGCCATGTTTGAGTAGAGTGAATGCTTGAATTTGTGCTTGTGGCCATGATCAATTAGGGACTTGTATGCAACTTAGTTGAGAGTAAAACAGAGTATCTAGATTAAGTGCTCACCACTAAGAATTTTTATTGTTGATAAGCTAGTAGGTTAATGAGTTTTGGGTACAATTTGGTTGATTAGCTAGAATTGGATTGTCATTACAAGTACTAAATCTTCGGGTGCGGATTGTAAGAATTCGAACTTGAGTGTTTTGACTGATTAAGTTTTGTATGGAGCCTGTTTGATTAGGTATTCATTCTCATAACCTAGAATCTGTGGTAAAAATTCAAGTCACTTGTTAAGTCAATATTTCAACTCCAGTTCCAAATAGGTTAAGTTCATAAAAAGTTTGGAAGTCTTTAAATTAAATTTGATTATTGATTATGCCTGTGCTAGCTCTATGTTTGATTTCTTTTGAGTTTGCAAGAATTGGTGTGTCTATTACCTAGTTGATCGTTATAAAGGAAACGTTAAAACTCTGACCTAGAACTGAATAAAGGAAGCGCAAGACAGCTCGTGCTTACGAGCCCGAATTGACATATAAATATTAGGAGATTAATTCACCAATTTAATCTCTCAACATTTTGGCACTGTTGTAGGGGAAGTTGTCATTTCTTATTCAAGTAACCATTATCATTTGAGTTTCAGGATCTTGCAGGACTGTCAGAGGGCGAAGAGTGTACGGTAAGATGTGAGTGAAGAGCCATGCATCCACTTTTGTGGGGTTTCTCCAAATTCTGACCGATCACTTTTTTTCTTGAGTTTCTATTTCTTTTATCTTTATGTGTAGGAGTACATGTAGACCTAGGGATAGAAAGGGTATATTTATTTCCAGTTCTAAATTTCCTGCAACTTTTGGATCAGTTAATATACCCATTCTTACCATTTCTAATCGATATGCAGGTCTGAGACAAGAAGGAGGAAGTGTTGATGCCAACGTGGTTTCAGATCAGGAATTCCTAGATCGAGGAGAACGGATCATTCAGTAGGTTGTCTTTGACAACCTTGTAAAAGAACCAGTGGAATAGCAAGACAACTTGGATGAGCAATCAACCAACATCAACTGTGTCCCAATACCCCCTACTTACACCATAATCAGCAAACCCCAGCAGGTGCCGGTTGCATAAATGGATCAACAAGATGGGGATAACAGACACAACGAAGAACACTAGGAAGAGGGAGAAGGTCCTCGATGCAATGGGAACCTCTTTAGAGGGGGAAACCAGGAAGATGAAGAGGAGGTTACCTTCGGATTCCATATCCTAGATGTGACTTGTGATATCATAATGAAAAGAATTTTGATGGCATCTCTCCCATTATTCTATGGTAAATCATCTAAAGATCCTAATGCCTTTCTTTTTGAATTCGATATTTTATGTCGCAGTTATAATTACTATGATGATGCACATAAACTTAAATTGTTTCCTGCCACATTAAAATATGCAGCCTTTAGGTAGTTCATGAGTCTAGGGAAACATTATATACATATGGGATGACATGAGATCAGTTTTTCTTAAAAAGTATCAATATTTTTGTAAAAGTAGGGACATCAACGATATCCTTAGGATGCAGAAAACTGAATATGAAAACCTAGAGGAGTATCTTGAACGGTTCCTATACAAATTTCACAAATCTCGTGGGTCCAACCTAGATGAAAAGATTATCATAACAGTGTTTCTAAAAGGGCTAAGAGATGATTGCATTGAAACATTAAACATGCTTAGTGGTGGAGACATTTATAAGAATCCATTTGCTGAAGTCATTGAGCTTTGTCGCACCTATTCTAGGAGCCAAGCTAAAGTAGGCAAAAAGCTTCAAGAACTTAGAGACAATTCTAGAGACTATGTGCAAAAGAAAACTGTTGTTGATGTTGTTACAAGAGTCGAGATGGGAAACCTATTAGAAAATTTTAAAATTGATATCCTGAACATAATTAGTGACCATCTAGACACCATGAAAATTAAAAAAAAAAAACAAGAAGCTGAGAAAGCAACCATGGCAGTATTTTGTTCCAAATGTAGGTGTAAACATGTAGAGAGGGAATGTCCTTTAAACACCATTGAGGTCTGTGGAATTTTTACTCTAAAACACCCAACCGAGAAGTGCCCATCACTTCCCATCTTATAGGCCATCTACAAGGGGAACGTTGAAACCATTGAACAATCTCAAGCGACCAAAAGACCCACCTGGAGAGGCAAGAGTCAGAATATGTTTCCAGATCCAAATTCTCAAGGTTATAGCCAGACTCAGCCTTGGACCTTTCCTGCATCCTACCTCCTTGGGCTGCTCAGCAACCACAAAATACTGCCTGGAGCCAGAATTGGAGGACAAACCCCTATGCCAATAGTTATCAACCTCAACCCCAATTTTATGTGCCTTATCCAAATATGCCAAGTACTTCGTATAATCCGACCATGCAAACCTATTAGCAAGCGAATAACCCCAACATGTATAAACAAGCTACGTTTCCACCACCTCCTTTGCATCAATTATTACCTGCACCTACTAACCCATCATCTTCGCAGGCACCCTCTACTGCAAACCCACCCCGACCTAAATTGTTGCCTGCACAACCCGCACCTAACCCAAGTCATAATAGGTTACCTCAACCCGTGCAAAACATTGATATTCAGCCTTTTCCTACATACATGATCATTGCCATTCCTATGAATGAAATCCAATTACGATCAGGAAAGACAGTCAACAAAGGAAAATCAGTTGTTGTTATCCAAGAAGAGGTACCCTCCACATCATCTGAAAATCATTCACAAAACTAAAAACAACAAGAATCACAGAAAGAAGAATCACTGGAACCACCATACCCGGAAAGACTAATTGTAAAGAAAGAGGAGATCCTGCTTGAATATGATTTGGAAAATGAACTTAGGAATGTCTGCATTAAAATTCCTCTCTTACAAGAAATTAGAGACGTTCCCATATATCCCAAAATTGTTAAGGATATCTACATTAAGAAACCGAGGAGAAAGGGGCATAAAAACAAGAATGTTAAAATCATGAGCCAAAGGTCCACTATGATTTCTGATATGCCTTCCAAATACAGTGACCCCAAGAACCCCATTGTCACCATTGAGATAAACAGATTACTTCTGCCAAACACTCTCATGGATCTAGGGGCAGCAATAAATGCAACGACCTATGAAACAATGACCTCATTACATCTACCTGGACTTAAAACCACCCCTATCCTTTTAGAAATGGCAGATAAATCTGTTGTCAAACCAATAGGATCCCTAGAGGACGTAGTAGTCACTATTGCCTCTTGGTAATATCCCATAGATTTCATAGTCATTTCTCCAAAACCCTCTAGGCTCGGACACCCTGTGGTCCTGGGATGACCATGGCTAGCAACTATTGATGCCGTCGTTGGATGTAGAAATGGAGAAATGATTATTTCTAATGGTCCTCACAATCAAACATTGTCTATTTTTCCACCTGCTCAGATAGCTATCGAAGTACCATTATGGCTCGAAAACCCATATGGAGATGAGGATTGTATGTTTCCCTTGTTAACATTATATTAGTCTAGAGGTCTCCAGGAACATTCTGATGAACATGTTTTGCAGCAGTTTTTAGTTGATAGCTCTTGTATCAATTATCCCATCTCTTTTAATGGTTATCAGCATGCGTTTAGTGATGAGTTTCAGGAAACCTGCCACCCAATTGTCTTTGCCTCTTTTTCATCAATGGAGGAAAGTCATGAGCTCACCACATAACCTATGGAAATTTTGAAGGAAAAATCTTACATATCGGTACAAGATTGACTACAGAACAAAGGTAGCAGTTGATGAGTATGATTAGCGAACAAACTGGAGCATTCGCATGGGATTACTTGGATATGAGGGACATACATCCAGACACCTGCATCCACCATATCTATATGAATGAAGAAATGAGACCTATTCGGAAACCACAAAGGCGCATGAACCTAGCATTAAAATACATTGTCAAAGGTGAGCTTCAGAAACTTTTGGCCATAGATTTCATCTACCCCATTTCTGACAGTAAGTGGGTGTCGCCTCTGGTAGTGGTTCCAAACAAGAACGGCAAGTGGTAGATTTTCGTTGACTATAGAGAAATAAACAAGGCCACATTGCGCGACTATTTTCCATTTCCCTTCATTAATCAAGTCCTCAACATGCTCTCAGGTAAGAAATATTTTTCTTTTCTAGATGGGTACAACGGGTACAATCAAATACAAATAGCCAAAGAAGACCATGAGAAGACTACCTTTACATGTCCTTGGGGTACTTATGCATATAGAGTCCTCCCCTTTGGTCTTTGTAACGCCCCCGCCACTTTTCAGAGAGCTGTACTTGCCATTTTCTCTAATCTGATCCATGACTGTGTGGAAGTCTATATGGATGACTTCACAGTTTATGGAGATGACTTTCCGCAAGCTTTGGAAAATCTAGAGAAGGTATTGATTCATTGTCAAGAAGTTGATCTAGCCCTTAGTAGTGATAAATGTAGGATGATGCAAACTAAGGGAATTGTTCTAGGCCATCATGTGTCATTTGAAGGGATTCAAGTTGACCCAGCAAAAATCGATGTAATCTCACGTATCCCTATTCCAAACTCACAAAAAGAGGTAAGAAGTTTCTTAGGGCACGTAGTATATCATCGATGATTTATTGAGAATTTCAGTAGAATTGCAGTACCATTATTTAAATTGTTAACTAAATATGTTGACTTTGTATGGAATGTTGACTATCAACAAGCTTTTCAGGTACTGAAGGAAAAGTTGTCTACAGCTCCGGTGCTAAGAGGACCAAATTGGTCCTTACCATTTCATATTTTTACAGTTGCTTTGGATACTACCCTAGGAGCGGTTTTGGGACAAAGGGAGGACAAATTTCCCTATGCCATTTATTTTGTCAGCAAAAATCTCTCTCCCACTTAATTAAAGTTTAGACATTATATTACCGATTATGAGACATTTGTCCATACCGACCATTTTGCTATTATATTTTTAATGAATAAACCTATTACTAATGGTAGGATAACTAGATGGTTGTTGCTTCTACAAGAATTCAATATAACTATAATTGATAGACCTGGAAGAGATAACTTGGTAGTTGATTTCTTATCTCATTTGAATCTTACACAGGAAAACATTCCAACGCCAGTGCCTAATGAATTTCCATGTGAAGCATTATTTGCCATTTCCACTATTACTCCTTGGTTCGCTGATGTCGCCAATTATCTGGTATCAGGAAAACTACCTCAAAACATGTCGGACCAAGAGAAGCATAATATAGTGCAGCGCAGTGCTAGTTTCTCTTGGATCGAAGGAGATCTATTTTATACCGGGCCAGACTTGATTATGAGGCGGTGTGTGTGGGAATATGAAATGCATGATATACTAAGTACCAGTCACAACGAGCCTTGTGGTGGCCATTTTGCCGATAAAAGGACGGCATATAAAGTTCTCCGTACCAGATACTATTGTCCTACACTCTTTAAAGATGCTAAGAAGTTTGTTTTGAGTTGTGACGCTTGCCAACGAATGGGGAGACCAGTTGCCTCTAATGAAATGCCTCTTCAACCACAAATTTCCATTGAACCCTTTGAGAAGTGGGAATTGGACTTCGTAGGGCCCATCTCCCCAATGTCAAATAAGAAGAAATATATTTTGGTGTGCATTGATTACGTCACCAAGTGGGTGGAGGCTAAAGCCTTGTATGCTACCACTAAAAAGGCAGTAGTAGAATTTTTGTTCGAGGACATCTTTATGAGATTTAGTGTGCCTCGTGAAATCATCACAGACCAGGGTACACAATTTACATCAAAGTTGGTCAAGGCACTCACGGAGCAGTATCAAGTTAAGCACCACAAATTGACTCCTTACCATCACCAGGCTAATGGGAAACTAGAGTCCATGAACAAATTTTTGGAATCCATCCTTACAAAAACAATTCAACTGCATCACAAGGACTGGGCAGATAAGTTACCAGAAGCACTATGGGCTTACCGGATCACTTGGAGAAATGTGACCAGACACACACCTTATGAGTTAGTCTATGGTAAACAAGTTCTCTTTCCCATTGAATTCCAAGTAAAGAATTTTAGAACTACCACTCAGTTGGGCATGAATCTAAATGAGGCTCAAGAGCAGAGATTGATGCAATTGGATGAACTTAACGAGATTCGACAAGATGCCTGCCACAGAACTGCATTAGTATAGAACCAAAGAGCCCAATGGCATGACAAATTTATTAAGAAGAAAGTCTTCCATCCAGGTGATTGGGCCTTGTTATATGATAGTAAGTTTAAGCATTTCAAAGGTAAATTTTCTACCAGATGGTTAGGACCATATGAGGTAACTAAAGTTTTTGATAACGGTTCAGCTCATATTTATACTATAGATGATGATAATATTTCTTTTGTAGTAAATGGTCATCGGCTTAAAGTTTATCATAAACCACTTTCACGTGATCATTTTTTGCAGGAAGTTCGAAGGGATCCAGGTTTGGAGCTAATTCATGTGAATGACCAGCCCCTTGCTAGTTCAGTTGATTAATTTTTATATTTACATATGTATGTATGTATATATATATATATATATATATAAACCAGTGGGTTGTCACTTTTCATATCTGCAGGTGGTCCTCCCCACAGCCCATGTAGAATAAAGGAGGAATTCACCAGGAGCAATTTTATTCCTTTATCCAAGTCTAGTGGATTACTTATGGAAAAGGAACCTGTGGAGTCTTCTTTGGAAGCCTTCAGACTCTCTAAACATGAAGCTCTCGAGCATTGACTGATCCAGGCTCACAAATAATATGGACCAGTATTAGTCTAGGGATTCCTTGAGTATAGAATTGTTCTTTTCTGGGCTCAAGGAAATGTTTACGGAAAGGAAACCCCCTGGAGTCTACTATGGGCAATTCAAACTCTCTAAACATGAATGCCTCGAGCACCAATTACTTTAGGCTCACTAAAACAATAAAGTAATGGTAGTTTATGGATCCTTTGGGCATTGAATTATTCTTTTCTAGGCCCAAAGGAATAACTACGGAAAAGAAGCCCCCATGGAGCTCTCTTTCTGGACATTTCCAGCTCCCTAAAGAAGAAATGCCCCAGGCAGTCATCATTCCAGGCCTGGTTAAAATCCATGGATTGATAATCAGTTTCTTTTTCCGAAGACAACAAGCATCATGATATATGGCATTAAGTCAGAGGGTCCTGAAATTATATTCAAACAGGCTATGCCCTATACTTTGTCTAAATTCAATTTGTTATTACATATGAGGATCGTAAAATTATGATTCAAACAACCTATGCCCTATACTCTATCTAAATTCAATTTGTTATTACATATGAGGATCCTGAAATTATGATTCAAACAACCTATGCTCTATACTTTGTCTAAAATGCAACTTGTTATTACATATGAGGGTCCTGAAATTATGTCCAAATCTATGTCCTATAATTACACATTTTCTATCACAGTGTGTGTGAAGAAGCCCTTATGGATCATGAAGAGATCATCTTTATATATATGTCAACATGTTTCTTGAGTCATGACTCGTCTTCACCAGCAATCAAGGATGATCATGGTTAGAAAATCAATCTGTGTAAGTACAGATCCATAGGATCAATACTCAACATGCCGAGGTTACAAACATGTCAATTGAGTTCCACTTTCAGAATTTGGATCACAGCACACAATTGTAGCGAGCATTACTTATATTCAAGTTCGGTAAGCACATCCAATCAAACAATCGACACAAAATCACTCAAGTGGTTCAAGTGCGTGCTCGTACTTTGCTTGAATTTGACTAGTAAGTGTTTAAAATGTATATCATGAAAGTGTGCCTCCGAACCTCTCCTAAAGTTTTCCCATAATCATATACCATGCTTCCTCACCTATCTATTCCCAATTCCACAGTGATTACCCTCTAGCACGTTGATGACACACGAACCACAACCGCCACCCACTCATGATTCATACTTGTTGTGTGATGATGTCTGCCCTACCCATGCTTGGCCATCGTTTCATGGTGCCTCTCAGTAATCATGAGGAGGGCGCACCGCCTCTCGGCCGTGATACTCACACACTCCCTCAGATGCTCGCACACTACAATAAAGCATTCGCACTCCGAACCAGTGGTGGATGGGACGATCATCATAATGGTAATCGATCTTACATTTCCAATCCATCATAATGGTGATCATTCATCCAAATTAATACAAGGGGTGTCTGTGATCGTGGTTAGAGAATCAGTGAGAGACCAAAGGTGCAGAAAAGAATTGGGAGAAAGAGAATTGCAGTTGAACGCAAGCACCATGGGGGCTGATCGACACGAACCTACCTTTGACCAGTTCACGTGTAGCACAAAGTATTAGCAATGTAGTGGTATTTTGGAGGAAAAGGGTTGGATGACCTTTTTGCAAAGGTTTCAAGGTTACAATGACCAAGTTTCTATGGCATTCGTGTGGAGTTTCGATGGCAAGCATGCCCAAGTAGGCAACTTAAATTTCAGGGTCACAGAAGAATATGTGAGCAGGGCCATTGGGCTACCAGCCGTGGGCGAACAATTCTTCAAAGTTGGGCAGTTAGAAATTCCAAATTACACCCTATTTTTGAAGCCAGCCTATAGGTCGATCAATTGGGAAAAGGGATACGCAATTGCATCGAGGAAAAATAGAACCATTACTTACGATGATGCAATGCTTTGTGACCTGCGAAGGGAAGTTTGTTGTTGTATTCCTTTACCATATCTGAATAATGATCCATTTTACTGAGGATAGACAGTTGAACATTCCTCATTTTCTGAAATTAATTTTTCACAAGATGGCTAGAGGCATGCAGTCGTAGGGCAGGAAACCCGAGACCTCATTATACCACCATAGCTTAATTAAAATCATGTTAGCCACTTAGCTCAAAAAGAGGAAACGGTCGTGGGAGGATTTCTTAATTGAGGAATTCCTTGGGTAGGAAACTGTTGAAGCCCCGAAAATTGGGTCGAAAACAAGGGGGATACCCACCCGGTCCGAACCTTGGTTGGAAGCTCCTTATCCGTTTGGTATAGCGGGTCCGACTAGGGATAATGGGACCAGATTCCCAATAAATGGGTGTGTGTGTGTAGAATTTGATGTTGCTGATCTAACAGTTCCTATCTAAGATATTCTAATTCAAACTTTAATCTAATTCTATGCTATTGTAATCTAATAAATAGCACATCTAAATTTATACTAACCCGGGATGTAATTCTTTTATTATGCGATCTAAAGAGATTTCAAATAACAACTGGTAATAAAGATCATTCAGCGATTATAAGAAAGGAAATCAATCAAGATGAACCACCTCGCATAAAAAGTTAGATGAAACAGTTGTGAATAGCATATCGCATAATGAGCTATTCATACATTAGGCATAAATAAATAGCTATCACCGTACAAAAGTGCCAAATGATAACTCAAGCATTCATGCAATAATACATAAATAACTAAAAACTGTATATCACTTTAACATATAAGCAGAAATGGTCAAGAGATAAAAGTACCATTTATGACTAGTCCTACTCATAAGCTTCAAGCAACAATGATTTATCTCTCCTTGCTCTAACATCCACTAAGAGTACAGAAGTGCAACATCAGTAACAGATATCAAATGCAAACATCAACAAATCTTGATCCATTCATTCACCAAAACCTCCTCTGAGGGTGCAAAAATGCATGTTCTGAGGACAAGTTTTTGATAAATTTTTGGACCCCTCTCTAAATGCATGAGAAGGGTTTAAATACTACTAACTAAATAACTTAATTACACAGATTCAGGATACGGTTTAAATGACCACCCTTTTTCTAAGCAAAACTATTTCTAAAAATTAAATCTAATATCTAACTATTTCTGCATTTGCTCCTTAATGTTGCGAGCATTCAATTTTTGCCTGGGTAGAGTCGGCTGACTGTCTCCCGCTTTTGGTTGAGCTAAGAAAACAGAAATGGTAAGAGCTGGCACCATCTTTTCAGCAAAATTGATGATATACTCGAGAGTCATCCTCTGGTTATGTGAATTTACTGTGTATGCCCAGTAATAATCCAAGTTCCACTTGGTTAATCCTCGAATTTCTTCTGCCTCTTCTTTCAGCTTTATGTTTCCAGTTTGTTCTTTACCATTGCTTTCTTGCGTTTTCCGGGCTTACAAGTGACTGAGCAGTTAGAGGCTTTGCTTTTTGAGCAATTTTCTCAGCGATGCGCGATTAGCGCTAGGCACTAATCGCGCATCGGAAACTGCCTCCGTTCTTTGATCCGGGCCTCTCTGATGCATTTTTCGCCTTTAGCGCCTTTTCCTTCACCGGGTATAAGCTTCAAAATTTGTAAACATACTGCTTTCGTGAGCTTTTGACCTTGAGTGTTAAATCGCCTGTTGATATCAGCATTGTTCAACTACTCATTCAACCATGGCTGTGAATGAAAGATCTGTAACGGATAGCTCAGCAGCATTCTGTGAATCTGCGGCTCTGTTGCATGTGGTATCCGTTTATGATGGCATCTTTTCTCTGTCTCTGAGCATTGGAGTTTTACCCTTTTCCTTCATGGCTTCCTGCACATTGTTTTTGTGTTACTTCTGTTTTTCGTTCCTACAGTTCACACATGAGGAGAGAGTAATGATAATAAAAATCGACAAGAAAGCTTTAAGCTCTACGGATGTACAAAAACATGCCACCTTACGTGAACTGACTCTTCGAAAAACACAAAACCATCTTTCATTAACAACTGGCGTATCATTCATTAATTATCATTAAAGCGCGTATCCAGTTCTTGGTTTATGGAAAGCTTTTCTTGAATGTTGAGCCGAGGAAAATCTGCGATGGAATGTTTCTGCGATTCGCATCGCATATCGCATTATCGCATTACCGCAAATTTCATTAAGATGTGCTATCGCAGGGTTGCTCGATCGCGCTATCGCAAGATCGTGGATCGCAGTATCGTGCTATCGCAAGATCACGGATCGCAGTATCGCGCTATCGCAAGATCGCAGATCATTACAATCGTTAAATGGTTATGTGTTTTTCATGCGACATTGCGATATGCGATATCGCATATCGGATATCGGCGATTTTTTAAGGTTTTTCAATGTGAGCGTTTCTTAATGCATGTGATGCGATGGAATTCGCGTCGCATCCTCGCAGTTTATCATTTTTACTCATAAGGAAATGTCTTATCATTCTTTGCGCGATGCGATGTTTTCTTGAGTAAAATACATGAGTTTTAATTGAATCTTTTGAATTTTTTACTAAGGGTCCCCACTTACCTAGTGTTATTGCTAATACTAAATAAGGAGGGGGGTTGTTGGTGGCCACAACAATTGGTGATTCACTTGTGTTATCACTGAAAATCCCAATGCCAAAAGTTCAAAACCGCTCACATTAGTTTGATGCACATAAAGCCTTTTTAGCAGTTTCGCAGCGCAGCATGTTTTAGGTGATTTCGTAGCGCATAATTCATATTTTGCACTGGCTGCGCTACGAAATGGGGGAAATGGCTGCATGAGTTGGAGAGAGAATTTTTGTAGTGATTTTGCTGAAGTAAGTATCATTAGCCCCGCTCAAAGCACAGATATTGACAGGGAATGGGCAAACACAATAAGAAAACCTCCTGTATGAGGATTCCCCTATGCATTCTCCGATGGAGAGCACAACCTTGAAGGATTATTCTAATGGAAGCATAGGTTATCCCAGTGTTGTAAATATCTCTAATTCATGTTCTGTTTCACAAACTAATTCTTTGCAACAAGAAGCATATGCATAAACTGAACATCGGCAAAAAATTGTTCATACAGGGAGCTCTTCCAAGCAGCTGTTAGTTCAAGGTGTTTTTAGTTATCCTCTTAAAACTCATCTTATTTCCAGTGAAGGTTTTGAAGAAATCACATGGAATAAAGGTGACATGGATGCTGAAGAGAGTAATGTCACACATTCTACAAGGAAAAAACCCTGTTGCTGTTCAGGTGCAGCTGCATCTCTTTCGAGCAGTGGGAAGAATCTTGTGAAATTTGCAAACAAGTGTTCCAGCAGTCATGGCAATGCTATTCCAGAAAGGCCAACAAATGTTAGCACATAATGTACTTCAAGTAGCTACAGTAATGAAGCCATTAATCATTTTTATCTGAAGAACATGTTTTTGATGAAGATTGTGTTTTTGAAACTGCTGTAGGAGATGTTTGTTACAGGCATATTTATCTGTTTTAAGCAGTCAACTTCCAGGAGGTATTTAGAGCAGCTGAAAGAATATTTTAGAAAACTGAAAGAGGTTTTTATTCCTAACATACTGAAATAGAAAAACCTCTTTCCGTTTCTTCAAATTGATTATGATCTGGGAGAAACGAGTGACTAAAGGTTGCGCTACGAAACTGCTGTATGTGCAGGTTTTAATTTCCTGTTTTACTCATCTTCTTCAAGGATCGATTCTGGGCAGCTGGAGTAAGGTTCCTTAAAACTAAAAGAGGTTTTTGTTCAGCACGGATTGATTCACAAAAACCTCCTTCAGTTTTTCCAAATACGTTTTCTGTGAGAAGTTATGAGCTCTGTCCCAAGAGCTATTTTTCAGGCAGAACAACAGTTTCGTAGCAGCTGAAGCTAAATAATTCAATCTCAAACTAGAATTGAAAACAAAGGATTCAGTCCTCATTTGGATGATATGGGTGAAATTAAAGGTGACCAGCTGTCTTGCAATGAAAAACTCTTTAATACAGTTTGAGGATGGGAACATCCTTGAAGATGTCAATGTTGACAAATGGAGCAGTGATTCCATCCATGAGTGCGTTGGTAAAGCCAGAGTTTCTAAGGCACCAAGACAAAGATGTCAGGCTCATTGTTGTTACTTGCATTAGTAAGAATCACATTGAAAACGTATATGCTTCAATGCAAACAATTATGAGTTTGGTTTGAATGAAAGGAAGACTGTGTTTTTTTTAATTTACACAGCAGTTTCGTAGCGCGCTACGAAACTGCTGTAGATGACTGTTTATGTGAAAAAATGAAATTGATGCTGAGGTCAGCAAATCTTAAAAGGGATGACTCGAGGCCAGCATGGAGATTATACAAAGCTATTCAGATATTCAAAAGGTGACAGGTGTGAGTATTTAAGGAAAAAGTGAAATTTTTGTCTTTTGTTAAAGTCTTCCTAAAGTTACTTTATAGCCGAATTATTAGGGTTCTGGTAGGGTTACCGAAATTTTGAGTGGTACACCTGTTCAGTTCACAAAGTGTCCAGATCATAAGGCATATTGAATTATGCGTGGTTATTAGAAGAATTAAATGGCTTGGAGCATAGTCTTTTAATGCATGAAGACTAATGGGAGGCAGAGACCGTGAAAATAGGGCACAGATCCTTATCAGTTGATGAGTCATCCACATATCAAGTATCTGAAGCTGCTCATTCAGTGAATGTTCCTCCAGCATGTCTTGGCTATTACTGAAGTGATACAGGTGTCAAATTTCAAGAAAGCATCAATGCACACGAGGAGATAGACTTAGAGTTTCAATGGGAATGGGACTCTATGTTTTCACAGCGCAATACCTTTGTAATTAATTAGTTTGTTTAGATATGGATAAGGCAATTAATGATAGGATTTCGAGCTCCCTTCATGCTTGTTGAGGAGTCTCAAGTAGTTGTATTTTTGGTTTTCCTATATATAGAAATGACTCTGATGTAAAAAAGGTTGGAGACTTATGAAAAACAGAGTTTTATTTTGGCTGATGTAAAAGACTTATTACAGTAATAGAAAAACAGTTGTTGTTTCTTCTCAAGATTCTCAATAGATCATATTGTTCAAATGTAATGGTGGTTTATTCTCTTAGTGTTCTTTTACAGCCTTGTTACAGCATAATCACTCAGAATTCATGTTTAATGCTCTGACTTCCTGTATGCTTGGCAAGCTGTGGTTTATTGTAAAGTATGTTTGAACATCTGATGTAAAGAGCCTTGACTTCCATGAAATGACTGTGCTTTTGTTTACTGAATGTGTGAGACTCCATAGCCCAATGAAGACTAATTTGATATTTGTCCAACCAGCTTGTTTTCATAAACTGTTTGAAGAGTTAGCCATCTTTTCTTGTTAATATTTCCTATCAAAAATCAGTGAGAGAGCCCTCTCTGACTAAGGAGGCTAATCCTTAGTCTAAAGTCTGGTTGAAATAGTTACATGAGATCTTGCTAGGTAGCAGCCCTTAGTACTGATTTTGTGATAACAACTTGGAAGAACCAGTTATCTCTGCTTTTCTATTGAATTTTTTCAAACTTCCAAAACAGAAAATTTTTCAGAAAATTAAACTTTGTTATGGAAAGATAGAGTACATTACGCTCTAAACCGTCAATGATATTTTGTTTCAACCATTTTCTACTTTGACTATTTGCTTCCTCAGGCTAGTCCTTGTATTTACATCAGCCATTACTTGGTCTTGTAAAGATAAAACAAAGTCTCCTCTGTAAACCAGTTTTAAATATGCTCATTTGTCGTAGGTAGAGCCTCTGCTGCCAGCAGGCATTTATAGCCTCGACAGGGTTACCTGTTACCCAGCAATGATCTTGTATCCTACTTAAGGTGACCTACAACTTTCAAAGAAAAATCCATATCCACACTTATTGCTTTGATTTTCTTTTCATTCTTAAAGAACAATGTCTTGTTTTGGTAGCCAAATTATGACACAGTCATTCACTTGATTTCTAACTTTGTTGAACAAGCTGGCTCGTGATGAGACCCCTTGTATTTTGATTGCAACAATCTTGAGTCATTTCCCTGTTGTGGTGTACAGTATTGGCAAAGTCAGCAAGTTATAATATCTGTGATAATGATAAGCCGGCTCGTGATGAGACCTCTTATTCTCCAAGATAAAGTGTATCCTTGGGTTATTCCTCTGAAATTTGTGATTTTCCTTAGCAGGGAGGAAGTCATTGTTTCCTTAAGATAGCTCTGGATGACAATAATAGAGTTTTTGGAAACAGTTGTTCTACAGAGAATCTTTATTTTGTTATTGATACCTTTCATTGTACTGAGATAAAACAATTTCTTCACTAAAGGTTGCTTTCATCAAATTTTTTGAATTTGAAACTAGTATCATATCTAAGCTAAAGTTTTTTAACTATATCTATCAATAATAAAGATCAGTTTTCCAAAAGATTTGCTATTTATACAAGCGAAAAGTTCAAAATCTGAAAGAGAATTGGTATCTTTTTCGTAAATGCCTAATGTAACCACTCACAACTGGTTTTATTATGAAAAATAAAAACAACTATTCTACAAAAATAGAAGAATAATCTTCTACGGAAAATATTTCTTGAGAATTTGTCCATTAACAGGCAAAGGATCCCTCTTACCTGCTAAATCCTGTAACACAAACATTGATTGACCTATGACTTCTACAATTTGAAAAGGACCAAGCCACATCCTTTGAAATTTTGTATGTTTGCCCTTTTCTTCATGAGCCTTGTCCCACTTTAAAACTAAATCTCCCATCTGAAAAAAAATTCTGGTCATTATGTTTGAATCAAAAGAGGATTTTACTAGTGCTTGATGATGAGCATGCGTTTTCCTAGCTTTTTCTCGTTGTTATTCTAATTTAATTATTTCCATTTGTCTTCGCTGTAAGGAGGAAGTGGGTACTTCATCAATGTATTGTACTAAAGACAAAGAGGGAATTTCTAAGTGAGTCGGAAGAACCACTTCTTTCCCATAAACTAAATTAAAGGGAGAAGTGTCGATAGAAGCCTTTTGCGTTATCCGATCTGCCCATAAAGCATATATCAAGGCCTTGTGCCAATTTTTATGATTTTGATCAATTGTTATTTTAATAATCCTGATTAGGTTTTTATTTGTTGACTCAGCTAAATCATTACCTTGTGGGTAGTAATTGGCTGAATATTTAAGTTTGAATCCTCTTTTAAGTGCAAATTCAGTCATTGCATTTCCAGAAAAGTATGATGCATTATCAAACATTAAAGCGGATGCCAATCCAAACCTGGTGATTATAAATTGATCTATGAATTCAATGATATTTTCAGAATTAGCCGTCTTGAGTGGAACTACTTCTACCCACTTAGTAAAATAATATGTTGCTGTGAGGATGTATCTATGCTGCTTAGAAGAGTGAGGAACGATCTCACCTATTATGTCCAAGCCCCACTGACTGAAAGGTTGCTCGATGTTTACTGGCTGTAGTGGCAGGGATGGCTTCTTTTGTCTTCCAGCAGTAGTTTGGCAGACTTGACATCTTCTTACGTAACTGTGTGAGTCTTTAAACAGCGTGGGCTAGTAATATCATGCACGTAAGATTTTATGTACAGTAGCATCTCCAGCATAGTGTCCGCCTGCTGGCCCATCGTGGAGTTCCTGCAAAACTTTTTCAGCTTCAGCTTTCTGAAGACACCTAAGAATAACATAATCATATTTTTTCCTAAAAAGAATATCATTTATGAGCTAATATTGCTTAGCTTTCAACCTTAGAGCTCTTTTCTTAGTATGATCAAGGTGTGAAGGAGCATACATGTTCTTAAGATAATAAATGATATCAGCATATAATGATTCAGCATCGTTTAGGCTTACCTCACACATTTGTACCTTTTCAGATGGAATTTCAGAAATTTACGATGCTCCAGCCAACATTTTGCAGAAGCCTTGACCTCTTACAATGTTTGCTGGTTTGATCTCAATATCATATTCGTGTAAGGAAGTAACCCAATTGGCCCTTTTCTCACCCACATCCTTCTGTACTAGAAGATTCCTTACCGCTGGAAACGGTACTATGATCTTAGTATGGGTTTTAAGTAAGAAAGGTCTGAAGTATTTTACCGCTTTGAAAACAACATAAGCCTGTTTCTCCACATCTGAATAATTTAGTTCAGCACCCTAAAAATTTGAGCTAAAAAATGCAATTGGAGCTTCCGCTTTTTCTTGATTTGCTTGAGTTAGAATCACAGCATATGACTTATCTGAGGCAAATGTGTATAAAATAAAAGGCTCTGAAAAATTTGGAGTTGCTAAAGATGGAGCATTAATAATAGCTTGTTTGATCAGGTTGAATGCTTCATGTTCATCTTGACCCCATTTAAAATTTGAATTCTTTTTAATCATGGTTTGCAAAGGAGACACGATTCGTGAAAAATTTGGAACGAATCTCTTTACAAAATTGATCTGACCAAGGAAAGATTGCATGGCTTTTTTGTTATAAGGTAGGGATATTTCAGAAATTTCTTTAATTCTGTCAGGATCAATGTGAATACTAGATTTTGACACTATGAATCCTAGAAGTTTCCCTTCACTTAGTGCGAAAAAATATTTCTTTGGGTTAAGTGAAATTCCATACCTTAAACACCGTTGAAAGATTTGTTTCAGGTCTTTGAGATGGTCGCTTCGCTTCTTCGAGTACACTGTTATATCATCCAAATAAATTACTACAAATTTATTGACTAAACCTTTGAATGCGATGTCCATGGCTCTCTGAAATGTGGCACCAACATTAATCAAACCAAATGGCATCTTTTGATATGCATATGTGCCCCATTTAGTTCTGAATGTGGTTTTCAATTGATCATCAGGATGTACCAACACTTGATTGTATCCTGAAAATCCATCCAAGAAAGACATTAATTCTGAGCCCGCCACTGCCTGCAGTATCTGTTCCATAGGTGGTAGAGGAAAATTATCTTTTTGACAGGCTTTGTTAAGGTTCCGAAAGTCAATGAAAATCCTAATATCTCCGTTTTTCTTTCTAACAGGTACCATATTGGAGACCCATTTGGAATGTTTGACGGGAAAGATTATCCTGGCTTTCAATAACTTATTGAGCTCAGTTTTTATCTGACTTTCTAAATTGGGGTGGATTTTTCTCAGCTTTTGTTGGACAGGTTTTTTATTATTGATCATGGGAATAGTATGTTGGATGATGGAAGTGTCGTATGTTTTCAGCTCATCATAATTCTAGGCAAAAACATTTTTATATTGTCTCAAAAGACGAATATACGCTAGTTTCGCTTCAGGGGCTAGGCCGAGGCCTAGATTAATGTTTTGTGGTTTAGCATCGGTCCCTAGGTTTACTAATTCGTAGTTCAAGGTTGAAATTTGGAGTTTTGAATTGGTAGACCTCTTAAACCGATCTTTCAAATCGTACAAGTCTTATAACTTGACCACCGACTTAGGTATAGCATTATTAGTGCTATTTTGTTGCAATTGTCGATCGTTCTGGTCTTCGTCAATTATTTGATTAGAGTAGGATCCTTCAGACGTGAGGAAATTTACAATATCAGGATCATCATTGAATACTCTCCAATTTGTGATGTTGTTAGGAATGGACAGTCTAAAGATTAATTCTATTGAGAATCTATCTGGACTAAAATCTTCGGACGGAATAAGCTTAGAAGCTACATTAGCCAAAAGTTCTACACTTGCGTTTTGGAGTCTGGGGATTGAAGAAATATAAAACGCTATGAAATGCTCAGTCAGATCTTGTACTAAGGATTGATAATGTTTTAAATGACCTGATAAGCAATGTATAGTGTTACGTACCTGTTTAACAACAATCTCAGAGTCTCCAAAAACTTGAAGATACTTGACATCTAATCCGATTGCTTTGTACAGACCTTGAACCAAAGCCTCATATTCTACTGTATTGTTTGTGCAATCGAATTTGAGTCCGCATGTGAGCATGATTTTATCTCCTTCTGGACTAATCAGAACACATCTTGCTCCTGCTCCTTCGTTAGATCTAGAACCATCGAAAAATAATTTCCAAAACAAAGATTTATTTACAGATTTATCTAAAAAATTGATACATTTCGAACTATCAGTTCAAGAAAAAATTTCAACTTGGGACAAAACAGAGTGTTCTAAATATGGTGACGCATGAGCATTGAAATTGCCGAGGAAAGAATCTACCGAGTAATTTCCAATAATGCTGTTGTTATACGCTACTAGTCCATTTTCTCCCTCTAACTCCGTTACTACGTACTTCTAGTGTAGCTCTCGTTCAACTTTCATTTGATTCGGTTTACCGTTGTAGGACAGCCACATGTGCGACCAGTCGGTTGCGAAGTATCCATGGAGTTTTTCTAACCAATCCCTGCTAAGAATTAAGCCATAAAATTCTGGGATATTAGCAACTAGAATGTCAATAACCTGACATACCTTTGGGTTGGATGACAACCTTATTGTTACTTGATTTAGTTCGCCAATCACTTCAACTTGAGATCGATCTAGCTGAACTATGCGGACTGTGGATTTCTGTGGTTGGACATTTAACTTGGCACATATAGATTTAGGTAAAATATTTGATGAAGCACCGGAATCTACCAGACAATTGTGCACATTTTTGTTGAAGATTTCATAAGTAAGGAGAAACGGGGGAGTGTGAGATCTTGATCTTCCTCCAATTAGGGCAATGTCATTTGGATCAATCTTATTGATCGCGTTAGTTGGAGGTCTTCCCATGTTATGGGAAGCTTGAGAAAGTACAGCGGCAGGCAAAGGTGCAACCGGCACGGCATGCAATTCTTTCATCATTATCTTTTGTTGATGTTTCAACTTGCTCAGTTTGTAAAGGGTGATGTTAGCCCTAGTCTTCTTCATGTCTTCAATAATATTCTACTCCATTTCATCTAACACTATCAGTGTATTAGATGGAGTTTTTTCATCTGTTTGGATGGGGCTGGTTTGAGTCGCTTTAGATATCGTTTTCTTTGTTGAGACTTTATCCTTTATTGCAGAGCTTGCGCTCTTCGGCTTAGGGATAGTTTGGGGAGGATCAAGCTGATTTTTGCTTCGTGTGCTAACTGGAAATACTTCTTGATCTTCTTCTTGTGGGAGGATGAAATCCCACATTCCTTGTAATTCCACAACTTCTTCGTCATCAGTTTTCCCTTCAGTGGCAATTTCCTCTTCTTCTTCCTTGGATTCAACATTTGAAATGGCATTTGGTGGCTTTGAATCCGTTGAAGGACCTCTTTTAAAAGCTCTGTAGGGATTTTTTGAAGAAGTTTTTGCTACTTGCTTTTTTATGTCGACCATTTCATTGGACATGGTCTTTAGAACTTTCTGCAATCCTTCCAAATCATATGGATCTTTTTCTTGTTTCTTCTTGGAGTCTTCCTTGAAGGTGACTATTTTGGATTTACGTTCCTCTATCGCGGATCTCTTTTCCAGGGCTATTATTCGTTTCTCTACTGCTATCGCTTCTTTCATGTTATCAGCTAAGGTTATTTTATTTGCCATGTCCACAAATATTGCTATGTTCTATGGTAGAGCGGTGATATACCATTCACATCGTACTTCTTCGCTGGGCTGGGAAGCAATAGGAATTTTGTTGAAAATTTTGTTGAACCGTAAATTGAAGTCCTTGTTAGGCTCTCTAGTCTCGGCTTTAAGATTGGATAGGTCATTGATTAACGTTTTCGTAGACCTGTCATCACCAAACTTGGTTAGGAATTGGTCCTGGAAGATGTCCCAACTTGTGATGGATCCAGAGGGTAATGAAAAGTACCATGACCCGGCTGTTCCTTGCAGTGTATAGGGGAAAAGCCAAACAATAGCATCTTCATTAGTAACCCCATTGAGATTAATGGAAAGCATGAAGTTGTTTATATGCTCTTCTGCTAGCATGCCTGCCTCAGGATTGAATTTAGGCAGCCATTTCTCAGGATGGTCTGGTATTTGACTCAAGGGTGCAGGCATTAATACTGCCCCAGGGTTATTCCATGGAGACTGAGCCATTGTTGAACTGCTAACAGAGGAAAGTGCAGAAGATGATCCCTGTGGCTGGGAGGATGAGGATACTACAATTATAGATGATTGAAGAGGGGTTGTGGGGGTTCCAGTGGATGGATGGACGATGATCTGGAGTGGAGGTGTGGATGGTTGACTTCGCGGTGAAGTAGTTGAGATGGACGATGTTGATGAAAGAGTCTCACTGTCAGACTCTTTAGGTGATTTCCTCGCTCTTTTCCTGGTGGGAAGAGGTAATTCGATTGGCTGGACGCCAAACTTTTCGCTCTTTAGCCTGGTCAGGGGATGAGCAGGGTTGTACTGCGAAGTCACGCTGCCTTGAGATTTATCAGACCTCTGAGGGGAAATGGAAAATCGATGAAGTTTGTGAACCAGGGATTCGACTTCAGGAAGTTCTACGATAGATTGTTCTGAAATATCAGGGTGTGTAGCAGCGGTTGATACTTGAGCGACTTCTGACTCTGGATTTAAATGTAATGGAGAAGTTGGGGGAGATGATGAGGGAGATTTACTCTCAGAATGGTATTCAGATTTGGATTTACTTGCCATTCATAGTTTAGGCCCTCCTTCTAGCGCCAAATATGTTGAAGGCCCCGAAAATCGGGTCGACAACAAGGGGGATACCCGCCCGATCCGGACCTTGGTTGGCAGCTCCTTATCTGTTTGGTATAGCGGGTCCGACTGGGGATAATGGGACCAGTTTCCCAATCTATGAGTGTGTGTGTGTGTAGAATTTGATGTTGCTGATCTAACAGTTCCTATCTAAGATATTCTAATTCAAACTTTAATCTAATTCTATGCTATTGTCATCTAATAAACAGCACATCTAAATCTATACTAACCCGGGATGTAATTATTTTATTATGCGATCTAAAGAGATTTCAAATAACAACTGGTAATAAAGATCATTCAACGATTATAAGAAAGGAAATCAATCAAGATGAACCACCTCACATAAAAAGTTAGACGAAACAGTTGTGAACAACATATCGCATAATGAGCTATTCATACATTAGGCATAAATAAATAGCTATCACCGTACAAAAGTGCCAAATGATAACTCAAGCATTCATGCAATAATACATAAATAACTAAAAATTGTATATCACTTTAACATATAAGCATAAATGGTCAAGAGATAAAAGTACTATTTATGACTAGTCCTACTCATAAGCTTCAAGCAACAATGATTTATCTCTCCTTGCTCTAACATCCACTAAGAGTACAGAAGTGCAACATCAGTAACAGATATCAAATTGAAACATCAACAAATCTTGATCCGTTCATTCACCAAAACCTCCTATGAGGGTGCAAAAGTGCATGTTCTAAGGACAAGTTTTTGATAAATTTTTGGACCCCTCTCTAAATGCATGAGAAGGGTTTAAATACTACTAACTAAATAACTTAATTACACAGATTCAGGATATGGTTTAAATGACCGCCCTTTTTCTAAGCAAAACTATTTCTAAAAATTAAATCTAATATCTAACTATTTCTGCATTTGCTCCTTAATGTTGCGAGCATTCAATATTTGCCTGGGTAGAGTCGGGTAACTGTCTTCTGCTTTCGGTTGAGCTAAGCAAACAAAAATGGTAAGAGATGGCACCATCTTTTCAGCAAAATTGATGATATACTCGAGAGTCATCCTCTGGCTATGTGGATTTACTATGTATGCCCAGTAATAATCCAAGTTCCACTTAGTTAATCCTCGAATTGCTTCTGCCTCTTCTTTTAGCTTTATGTTTCCAGTTTGTTCTTTACCATTGCTTTCTTGCGTTTTCCAGGCTTACAAGTGACTGAGCAGTTAGAGGCTTTTCTTTTTGAGTAATTTTCTCAGCGATGTGTGATTAGCGCTAGGCGCTAATCGCGCATCGGAAACTGCCTCCATTTTTTGATCCAGGCCTCTCTGATGTGTTTTTCGCCTTTAGCGCCTTTTCCTTCACCGGGTATAAGCTTCAAAATTTGTAAACATACTGCTTTCGTGAGATTCTGACCTTGAGCGTTAAACCGCCTGTTGATATCAACATTGTTCAACTACTCATTCAACCATGGCTGTGAATGAAAGATCTGTAACAGATAGCTCAGCAGCATTCTATGAATCTGTGGCTCTGTTGCATGTGGTATCAGTTTATGATGGCATCTTTTCTCTGTCTCTGAGCATTGGAGTTTTACCCTTTTCCTTCATGGCTTCCTACACATTGTTTTTGTGTTACTTCTATTTTTCGTTCCTGCAGTTCACACATGAGGAGAGAGTAATGATAATAAAAATCGACAAGAAAGCTTTAAGCTCTACGAATGTACAAAAACATGCCACCTGACGTGAACTGACTCTTCGAAAAACACAAAACCGTCTTTCATTAATAACTGGCGTATCATTCATTAATTATCATTAAAGCGTGTATCCAGTTCTTGGTTTATGGAAAGCTTTTCTTGAATTTTGAGCCGGGGAAAATCTGCGATGGAACGTTTCTGCGATTCGCATCGCATATCGCATTATCGCATTACCGCAAATTTCATTAAGATGTGCTATCGCAGGGTTGCTCGATCATGTTATCGCAAGATCGCGGATCGCAGTATCGTGCTATTGCACGATCGCGGATCGCAGTATCACACTATCGCAAGATCGTATATCGTTACAATCGTTAAATGGTTATGTGTTTTTCATGCGGCATTGCGATATGCGATATCGCATATCGGATATCGCAATTTTTTAAGGTTTTTCAATGTGAGCATTTCTTAATGCATGCGATGCGATGGAATTCGCGTCGCATCCTCGCAGTTTATCATTTTTACTCATAAGGAAATGTCCTATCATTCTTTCCGCGATGCGATGTTTTCTTAAGGAGTAAACTACATGAGTATTAATTGAATCTTTTGAATTTTTTACTAAGGGTCCCCACTTACCTAGTGTTATTGCTAATACTAAATAAGGAGGGGGGTTGTTGGTGGCCACAACAGAAACCTAGAGTAAGGGTCGGCAAGGAGTAGTAGGCCGCTCCCTGAAATTAGATGACACCATGCCCCTGTCCAAATCCGAATCTACACCTACCCACTCTCCCATTCCTGTTTCTGAACTCCCCTAGATAGTTGATGACAGTTTGAAGGATGGCGAAAAAGTGGTTCCTGTGGAAGCCCCGGTGAGATCACGAAGGAAAAGAAAATGAGATTAGGTCAAGCCAAAACAACCTAAGTTGAGCTCCATTACAAAAAGCGACACATTTGAATCCCTAGCAGAGCCTTCCCTGAATCCCCAAAGCGCCACACTAAAGTCCAAATTCTGATGACCCCTATTTTCCTTCAGCACTCCCCTGGCTTCTTCGGCCGAGACCTCTGCTCAAGGCTACTGTCAGACTCGGAGCATGCCTCAGGCCCCGCAGTCCAAGGCTGAAGGCACTGGCTCAAATCATATCCATATCTCATCCTCCCATGATATTGATGTCTAGCAATTTGAAATATCCCTTGAAGGAGAGCCCACTGCCATGGCCAAGGTGAATATCCTTGCGGATATTGCATGAGATATGGAGACCTTATCTCCCGCTCGACCTTCAGTAAGAAGGATCATCACAAAGGCCAGTCCACATCATTATTCCCCAAGAGAACGCAAAGGAAAGTCGCCCGGAGGTAGTACCTCGCAGCAGTCGATGACACCAACCAGAGCTCCTACATATGATGTCGAAGAAAAATTAAAGATCTGCCTTGTCAAGTTACAGAAAATGATCACCAAGCTCAGAGAACAAGGAAACAAATATAAAGTTTTATTCCATTTCATCAGGCATGTGAACCAGCAATTGCAGGACTCCAACATGAAGTTATATGCTCATAACGATGCCTTGACCAGGAAAACAAGCAACTACTACGGTGGAAAGTGGCAAGGAACAAGCCTACTAAAAGATTAAATGCAAAAGGGTTAGCTCTTCAATTTCAAAAATTCTCACCACCAATCAAACAGGGGATCAAGGTATTGATCAAGACTGCTGGTCTTTGACCACGGTCTCTTTTTGGTTAAACACAATTTTATTTTTGGTGGATGCATGAGGACATGCATCAGAATCGGCGTGGGAGGATGTTGATCCCCCATTTTGTTCCCACCACTATTGTTTTCCATCTCTATTTTGACCTTTTTGGCACTCCTAAACCTACTCACCTGCCATTCTTATTGCCCTAAACACTGTCCTAATCTTACTATGAGGTAAAGTCTTTCATGGTAACATTTTGTTGTTTATTAGTGAATTTAAGTGGATATGAGTAGCTATCCATAAACTAACTAATCACTATGGTCGAAGTGTAGACATTGCAACAGATGTGCAGGGTGACAATAGGAGAATGCAGGCAGTGAACCATGGTTCCTCCACTTTCATACTCAAGAGCCATTTTGGGTTCCAGTACCTAACAACGCATGGGATAAGAGGTCATATACTTCTAGATGGCAAGTTGCCTCCCGCCATGTTTGAACATGTTCGACTCCAGCCATGACAAAGATCCTCATTGTCCTCTCTGAATGGAGCAGACACCAAGATTGGGGTTGGTTGAAGGTTGTTAAGCTAAATTGGAAAAGTTGTTTGAGCCATCAAATTTGAAAGAATGAATTATCTAGGCTATTAGGATTTACTATCCATGGTTTAGTTTGTTTTAACTTAGTTAACGCCTATAAAAGGCTACTATGTAATACTTAGAAGCTAGCAAACAGAAGTTAAATTGTTACTTTGTATCCTTCAACTTATATTTGAATCAAAAATGTTTACAATGGTTATGCATTAAGTTCGAGTTAAATTATTCAATGGTTCGTTGTGGATGACAAGTTAATTGTGATCGAAGTCTCTCGCTTTCTCTAAGTTAATCAGCTCCCTAAGGGTGGCTGGGCCCATCCATCTAGGTTCAGCTCTGTAATATTGCGTAGCAGTATATCTGGGTGATAGATATAGTCACTCCTCAATTATCTGTGATTCATTATTAGTTTACTTGTTGTGTGGAGATTTTTCTTAGTTTCGATTGATTGTACTAGGTTGAAGATATGATTCTTTTAAACCCCTTTGCTTCAGCGATCCAAATCTAAATCTCTGGTGTGACCATCACTTTTTCTTTCAAGGCAAAGACATACTCTGTTCATGGACACTGTACATTGTGTTGGACTGTGATTGTCATAGATGCATATGAAGTTTGTTGAATTACATTGTCATCTAATGCTTATGAGGAGCTAGATTATCCATTGACAACACAGAAGATAATTTCAAATGCCTAAATTGGATAATGTATTCAGAGTTGAATTTGGATTGTGATGAGTCAATTTCAAAATCGCTTCTCTTGTTTCCTCTAGTAATTGAATTGATTGACTCTCTTCTAGATTGTTTCTGTAGATGTGTGCGACATAGGAAGTATTTGTTTCAGGTTGATTATTTGGATAATGTGATTGGCATGAGCTTGGTTTAGTTTAAGTCGATTGGCTTTATGTCAGGTTACTTGCATGAATGTGTATACAACATAAGCATTTCTTTCAGAGTAATTGATTTGAATGATTTAGTATAGCTTCAGCTAGTTTCATTTGTCAAATGGATTTCTCGGTTGTTAAGTAGACTATGTGGATTAACTTCAGAGTGCAAAAGAGTGATCTAGTGTTAGTTTTCAAAGCAATTTCCTTCGATTCGTTTGGACTGCTTGATTCCCCTATTTCATTTGAATACTTGGTTATATTTTCCATAACTTAGATGCCTGATTGTATTTCAAAAGCAGAGTATTGGCTTGTTAAGGTTTCAAATAGGGTTGTTTACATTTTGATTGATGTGACTGTAGGGTAGTTTTGAGTACAGTTTCCCATAACTGTTTCATTTAATTGCCATGTTTGAGTAGAGTTGGTGCTTGAATTTGTGCTTGCGGCCATGATCAATTAGGGAATTTTATGCAGCTTAGTTGAGAGTAAAACAGAGTATCTAGATTAAGTGCTCAGCACCAAGATTTTTTATTATTGATAAGCTAGTAGGGTTAATGAATTTTGATTACAGTTTGGTTGATCAGCTAGAATTGGATTGTCATTACAAGTAGTAAATCTTCAGGTGTGGATTGTAAGAATTCGAACTTGAGTGTTTTGACTAATTAAGTTTTGTATCGGTTCGTTTGATTAGGTATTCATTCTCATAACCTGGAATCTATGTGTCACACGGAATTGGTCAAGGGTGCGGACACGGCTGACCTTCCTAGAAGTCTAAGACATTCTAATGACAAACAAGACAAAATGGAGTGATCTTTCTCTAAATACACCTTTTACAACATGAAAACTACAAGTGTTTAGGCTTACCTTATTCCAAAACGCTGTTGTTGAAGTCCGTTCTTGACGATCCGGATGAGCTCCTCCTTCAAGTCAATTCCTGCAACCACAAACAATCAAACAATTACCAAGCACTTGCATTTCATATAATAAAACATATATTCAACATGCAGACCAAGGAACACATGAAATAACTCATTAACACAAGCTATTGAGAAAAATAAACCAGTTTGTATTAATAACGAAACAAAGAAACTCTTACAACCTGGCCTTGGTGTTGTGCAAGTTCCTCCCAGGGTCCATCAAGGGTTTTCCTCTACTTTGACAAAGCTCACCCTCTTCCAAGTAGAATCAAGTGAAGACAATCTCTCCTCACAAAGGCTCTAATGGAAGACCTAAATCCTGCAGCATTTACCCAAAGAAAATGTATAGCTCCAACCTCCTCTCCCTCTGGCTCAATGTCTTTATTTATAGTGCTGTAAAGAGGTTATTCAGGTCCACTATCAATGGGATCATCCCCCTCTTTGGGTGGGATAGCTCCCTTATTGATGGGATAAGTTCCCCCTTAATAGAGATACATGAACCAACTGGAGGCGCATCCATTTCATCAAACCGACCTCTAGAATGTTCTAGAAGTAACCACAAGTAACTTTTTCAAGATAAAACTCGCGCATTTTGCCTTTTACAGAGGGACGCACCTGTCCCTTAACATACAGAGCGTCCATGGACGCAGATTTTGTGAACATGGTCAGCGTCCCCGCAGGTAAGGCTAGAGAGAACCTGCGACCCCAGAGATAAACATAGTTTTTACAAGACTTTCTCTCTTCTTTGAGTTTGAGATGGATAACAGAGGCATGAGACTTGCCTAAGAGGGTAGCATGACTGTTGATTTGAGCCATACTAACTGTAAGTAGTCAAGGTGACATTTTTTAGTGTAACAGATTGCCCCCTAAAGTGCGAAGCCTGGAATAGAGTAGGGTTTTGTAATTCTAGGAAGGGTGAAGCGCTTTATCATTTCAAGGATTGTCTTGTGGATGGCCTGGTTGGAACCTGCAATTTTCAACACAAAATACATGGATAAGATTATATCATCACTGAGGTAGGCATTCCCATACTCAGATTCAAAACTTTAACTAATGGACTAACTATTCTGATACAGGAATGATCTTGCAGTACATCATTTTTATAGACTTTTGTAGACACAGTATGGACGCAGCCATCTGTTTATGATTAGTCTACATAGATAATGAATACAAAACTCCTCGCAGCCTGGATGGTAGAAACTAGATCCAGGGTCTTCACTTCTACTTCCCGAATTGGTACGATTCTAGCCATGTGATTAAATGATTCGATGTCGAACATGTTAGAAACCACTTGATTACCAGTCGATGATGTAAACTGTTAACAAGCGTGAGAGAAACCACCAGTAATGTCAATGGTTCTCAAAGTACCAAGCACAACCCGTGAAATGTGAATAGATGTTTTGATGTCGAACACTTCACGGAATCCTTTGATCGAAAGTCAATGATGTAAACTGACGTCAAAGGCGAGAAACCTGCCATTGATGCATGCAGACTTCAAGGTACTGTCGATTCCTAAGTCATCTTTCTAGATAATGTGTCGATGTCGATAGAAAGCGACCCGTTGCAGGCAAGCCCACAACACGAAATCATTGTTCAAGTTGAAGAAATGTTGCTGTAAGGACTGACTCAGGGATGGTCAAATGGATGACAAGTATTTTGCAGATGAAAGTTTTTCTTGCAGACCTCTTGAACACATAACGACACAACAGATGGCTTGGTGACGAATAACTCAAAGTTAATCCCCGGAACCCGGTTAAAGACTTTCAAAGTGGTTTGGTCAACTGTGAGGTAAAAGATTTCCCAACCCAGGTGAATGAAAAGTGTCGTGTTCAAGAGCGGTAATAAAGTTTCTTTTGAGACAAAAGGTGACAAACAGGTTCATTCTTCTCTCTTTTCCCCCACCATTTCTGGCAAGTACCTCTTTATTTTTAACAAGCTTGAGGAGGATAACATATGCTTGATTATAAGCTCATCCTTCGGACGAGTCCAACCTAGTTTAAATTCGAACCCTAGGAAGGAGTGGTTCGTTCCTGTTTGTAATTGAACAGGTCCTCTACTGTAAAAGTTTAACGAGCCCAGTATAGGAGAAACTCGGCGTTTTTCAATTTTAGAGAGTCTGAAAAAACTAAAGGAGACTCCACGTTGAACTTTTTCGTATATTTGTGTCCCTCAAGCCCGAAAAAGTATAAAATAATACCTGGGGGAACCGCTTGATCTTGCGACCAAGGAGTACTTTCATAATAGTGTCGTTGACCTGAAAAGTAAAAAGCGATCAAGGACACGTCGTTTTATTTCCTTATCGAGTTCGAAACGACAAAAACCCGGCAATCTTTTCCTGATTTTGCGGTCAGAAAAGAGCTAAAAGGGGACCGTCTTTTAATTCCGTTTTAACGAGTGAAAAAGAAACACTCGGCGATCTTTTCATGTTTTAGGAGTCAGAAAAGGGCTTAAAAGATGACTCTGATATTTTTGTTTGTGAAAAATTACAATTTCCCTCGAAATCCCTTTGTCCTGCACAAAAGCAACACATTACTCATACCTGTTTAAAATAGGCAAAAATACATTCAAAAACATCTTTTCATGGTAAAAAATGAACTAATTCATCCAAAAAACCTATAAAAAGACCTTTTACCATGTCATTTTTACCGTTTCACTGTTGAGGTTGAAAAAGGAGCTTTTGACAAGAAACTTCCCGTGGTCGCTGCGGAAAATCTGACCGTCGGAATCGAACGCCGTCTCATCCAGGTATTTTACACATCCTACTCTGCATTTCTATCCGTTTAGAATTAATTTTTAGGTCTTAGTTTCATTTTTTGGGGGGGTTTTGGTTTTGGAATGCGCCTCTCGGCGGACGCAGGTGCCCTTCGGGTGACCTGCGTCCCCCGACTTTTTCTCATACGGGAAAACGGTCGGAAGACGCAGCCCGCCTTCAGGCCAGCTGCGTCCGGGCGCCCTGTGCTACAAAGCCGGGGTGCGTCTTCCGAGAAACGCGCATTTCAAAACCCCAACTCTCTCAAAAAACCACCAAAAATTCCCAAATCAATTTCTAATTGCTATTTTTGATATGCAGGGCATTAATCATGTTAGACTGGAGAGAAAGAGAGCATGTAGAGGAAGATGAAGCTGCAATAAATCATCAACCTTCCCTGGATGCCCTAAGAGCATGCGGATTATACAAATATTGGACCATACCGGGCATGAGGGGCCAGGTAAGATTCTTGGAATGGCTGGTTGAGCGATGGAACGTTCAAGAACAATGCTTTTACATAGGAGGGCACCAGCTCGAGATAGAGCCCTCGGATGTATACTTTCTCACTGGCTTGCCAAACAGAGGTGAGCAACTCAGTCTTGCGGGGACTAGGCCGGGTGGCCAATCCCTTGATAGTCTCCGCGAGGATTGGTGCACACGTGGGGCTCACCATTCAAAAGGCATAGAGATAAAACACATCACTCTACCGGAACTCAAAGTCATAGCGTTCACGGTTACCAGAATTTGCGGCGCGGCCGCTTTACACATTGCTTCCGGATCCCAAATGCGGATGGCAATTGACTGTTACCAAGGCACCATTTTCAACTGGTGTGAAGCTGTGTCGGCTCATATGAAGAGCCAACTGACCAAGGCAAAGAACGGACGACTAAAGACTTTTGGATATGGGCCTATAGTCGTGAGCTTTGCCTTGGAGAGAATTCCAATGCTGATCCCTCAGCAACTCACTGTTGATATCTTGGGTCCTCGGCAGCCAAAGCTGATACGATGGGTTGCGGTGATGGCCCGGCATCCTGACGAGGGCGCGACAGTAGTTCGATTCTCAGATAGTTATTTTGACTGGTTAGAGGGCCAGCTTTTTGTGATACAGGACTTTCCGTATGCCGGAATGGATTTCAGAGGTGATCCGGACATGGTTCTTCCACAGGGAGAACAATGGGATGACAGAGGTACTTTTATTTTCACAAGTTTTCTAATTATGTATTTTTTGTATTTTTTATATATATCGTCTCAAAACTAATAGTAAAACTTTTTCAAAATGCAGATGTTGGTCCACAGCGTCCAGCCAACCTCCGGCCTTATGATAGACTACATCCAGCTGCACCGGTACCGGCCCCACAGGACGCGACAGCAGAAGTACTAGCTGAGTTGGAGCATGATCTAGAGCGTCTCACGGCAGATATACCTGAGACTACTATGGACGACATTCCTATCAGGCTTCAGCGCTTCGTAGTCGCGGTCCCTGGACCGTTTAGGAGATTTTTGCGTAAGGTAGCCCGCGCAGTGGTGTCGTACAGAGAGCACCACCAGTGATTGACTAGTCACTTTTGTAGTCACATGTGACATTTTGACTTTTTGTACTATCATTTTGCCGATCATAAGGTGTTTTCAACCTATGATCGAAGACGATGTATATATTTTTTGACACACTTCTATCTATATATATCACTATTACCGGCTTATCTTGTTTAACATATGATGAAATGTTTTTAAATTTACTTGCATGATTATTATAAATGTCTGTCCAACACTCGAGAAGCAATTGCATCTGCTAATGTATTCAAAGACCTTGGAATATGTTGATATTCAATGTAATCAAATTCACGTTCCAAGAGACGCACTCTCAAAAACAACCTTAATAACACAGGATTTCTAATGGCATAAACTCTATTAAGCTGTAATACAACAAGTTCAGAATCTAACCTCACTATCAAACGTCGAATTCCAAATGAAATAGATTCGGATAATAATTCAACCACTGCACTGTATTCTGCAATGTTATTCGTTGTTTGACCGAGGCTTACCCCATGCATAGAAACTAACTCGTCAGAGGGCGAATAGATAACCCAAGCTGCGGAAGAGATATTCCGTGTATTACGACAAGCACCATCAGCAAATCCAATGTATGTTTGGAGAGGCGTCGACATCTACAATATCAAGAGTAAAACCAAGATAAGCCAGAATAATGACGAAAAACCACACTCGCTAAGCTAAGCACACTGACTAAACTAACACACTTGCTAGCTAGAAAGGAAATCTAACCTATCTAAAAATTTCTCCATACCCATCATTTTAAGCATAATACCTCTTTAGGTAAAGTCCATTTCTGGGTTTACCCAAAGAGTCCCCATCAAAATCAACTAACTCATAAGCCCCTTTTGCTAGCTTTCGCTTTACAATGTAGGGCCCATGCCACATGGGAACGAATTTTCCGGCACCTAGCTTATCGTTAGCTTGATCATATAATAGTACTAGGTCTCCTTCCGAAAAACTTCGAGGGGTTACATTTTTATCGTACTGAGCTTTCATTCGTTTCGCGTGAGTCTCGATAGCTAAAGTAGCGTCACGTCGAGTCTCATCTAATTTAGCCAAGTATAATAACCGTTTCTCCTCTTCGGAAGTAGCTGGAAGTAATTCGACAGCCATTTGAAGTGATGGGATTTCGCATTCAATAGGTAACACAGCTTCTAAGCCATAAACTAGCTGGAAAGGGGTGAAACCTGTTGAATTTTTCACTGAAGTTCGATATGCCCATAGCGCCGAAAATAACATGTTATGCCAATTCGTTCGATGGATACCAATGATCCGTCGAATCATGATGACTAGAACTTTGTTGATTGACTCAACCAAACCGTTGGCTTGCGGATAATAAGGAGTAGAGCTATCGTGGCGCAAACCAAGCTGGCTTGTAAGCTCAGTCATCATGACGTTTCGAAAATGGCTCCCATGGTCAGTAATGATTGCTTGTGGGACACCAAACCTAGTTATGATATGATTGAATACGAAAACTGCAGCTGTCTTGCCGCTTGCGTCGAATGTAGGCATCGCCTCGGCCCATTTTGTAAAATAATCAACCGCGAGGATGATATACGCATGCCCCCCGGCCGAGTGAGGGTTACAAGTAATAAAGTCAATGCCCCATTTGGCGAATGGACCAGCGGCAATTATAGGGTGGAGAGGAGCAGGTGGAGCGCGCATCTTTCGATCAAACACTTGACAGTTGTGGCATTTTCTGACGGCAAGGATACAATCTTTAAACATAGACGGCCAGAAATAGCCAGCGCGCAACACCTTCTGAGCTGTGGCATACCCAGACATATGACCGCCACATGCTCCAGAGTGACAATCATTCAAAACTCTCTCAGCCTCTTCGTGAGTTAAACAACGTCGAAAAACTAAGTCTGCCCCCCGGCGATAAAGTGTATCTCCAATAATTCTGTATTGCTGGGATCGAAACCGAATTTTTCGACGGTCTTCCTTGGAAGCTTCAGGCCGAAAGGTTTGGGTTTGGAGATAGATGATTATATCCCCATACCACGGATCTAAAGTGCTAATAAGAAACAAAGATTCGTCCGCAATGGACTCCTCTGCCACAGTCTCTGTGTCAGCACTCGGGAAATCACACATCAATTCCGCAAAAACTAAAGATTTCTTAGACTTGGACTTCTCGAACTCCAAGTCGAACTCTTGCAGGATAACAATCCATTTAGAGTACTTGCCCCCTAGCAGTTGTTTTGTCAAAATATAAATCATAGGGTTGCAATCCGAAATAACGTAGTTTTGCGGAGAAGAATGTAGTGACGAAAACGCTGGACAGCTTGAACGGCTGCCAGGGCCAATTTCTCCACATGCGAATATTTTAACTCAGTGGGATTTAAGGTTCTACTAAGATAATATATCACATGCTCGCTTGAATTCATCTTCTTGAACTAACACCATTCCAATGGTGGAATGCGAAGCTGCGAGGTATAAGAAGTAGTCCTGGTTGTAGTTGGGAGGATGCAATAACGGTGCATGGGTCAACGCGTGTTTAAGTGCATCAAAAGATTGTTGGGCAATCTCGTCCCAAAAGAATTGTGCGTTCTGTTTCAACAACCGTGTAAAACCTTTAGTGACCTCGGCGTAGTTTGGGATGAATCGGCGTAAAAAGTTCGCTTTCCCTTGCAAACTTTGGAGTTGGCGCAAACTCGAAGGAGGAGGCAATTTGATGATAGCCTCGACTTTCGAGGGATCGACGCGAATGCCGGCTTTTGAAACAACAAATCCCAGCAATCGACCTGTTTCTATACAGAAAACACACTTGTGGGGATTCAACCGAATTCGATAATGCCTACACCTCATAAAGATTGCTCGTAGGTGGACAAGGTGATCAGCTCGATGTAAAGAATGAGCAGGCAAATCATCGAGATAGGGTTGCACAATGTGCTTGATGTCATGAAATGCATAAGACATCGCCCGTTGAAAAGTGGCCCCGGCATTCTTAAGCCCAAAAGGTAATTTGCAATAAGCAAATGTCCCCCATGGACAAATGAATGCCGTTTTTGGTTGGTCGGCAGGTAGAATATTGATTTGATTATAGCCTGAGAAACCATCCATGAAGGAAAACATCTCACTTCCGGCACAATCATCAATAATTTGATCGATATAAGGCGTAGGATAGTTGTCTTTTGGACAAGCTCGATTGATATCCCTATAGTCGATACAGATTCTTATTGTTCCTTGTTTTTTATTGACGGGAACAATATTCGATACCCAATCCGTTAACGGGATCGGATAAATGAAACCTGCTTTCAACAGCTTTTCGACTTCTGCTTTAATCGCAGCCGCTTTTCGAGGGTGAATCTGACGCAACCGTTGCCGAATGGGTTTAGCATCCGGGTAGGTTTTGATTTCATGAACAACAATGGCAGGATCAATTCCCGGCATTTCCTCGTAAGACCAGGCAAACACGTCGCGGAATTCTTGGAATAGGGCCTTGTAAGTTTGGATTTCTTCTTCAGTACATGCGGCACCTATATGAATGTTCTCCTCGATTCCGGGCTTCACTGAAATATCAATGGGAATAGTACGAGAAATATTCCCTAAATTCAGCTCTGAATCAGAATGTTTCGTTGGATCCTGAGCGTCTTTGACATATTCAGCGGTAAAGATAGATGAAAAATCATTTTCAAATGCATCATCCTTAGGTAAAAACGAAGATCTGTGATGGAGATCTTCCCATGGTAGATCATCTACACTTAGGATTTCGCGAAGTTGTTCGTCAGATGACACTTCTTCGGGAAACGTTATCCGTTCTAAGGGTGAGGTGAAAAGTGACTCTTCACTGACCACATTCATTTGGTCGGTTTCGGTTGAATGAAAATCGGTAAAAGACATAAGAGCTTCATAAGCAATCTCATACGGACTCAACGGCATAACATCACCGAGTGAGTCTAGCTCAGAGTCAGATGGAACATACCAAGGATCATCATAAATAATGTTTTCTGACGTGATCATATGAATTGTTGCAAACGAAGGGTCTGCATTGAGTGGAGGGAGAGGAAAAGTTCCCAGTAAACCGGAATCCTTAACTAAACCTACACCAATGTCCCTATAAGGGATTGTCGTTTTACCAACATGCTGGATACTCTCTGAAGAGGCTGGGTCGGATGAAAAGTATGTCAGCTGATCAATAGTCACGATCTTACCGTTATGTGGAAACTTAATGACTCTGAAGACCGATGAAACGACCGCTGTCATAGCATATGACCAACTTCGACCCAAAAGAAGGTTGTAGTCTAGAGGGGCATCAACCACTTCCACATCCAGACTAACGGTTTTACCTTCGACCCCTATAGGCAATTCTTGTAGAATACCAAACGGACGGAACCCACGGCCATCAAAGGCCTTAAGGATGGTGGGGGATTGGTTCAACGAAGGAGAACCAAGCGATCTCCAACATTGAATCGACATAATACACGTAGAAGCTCCCTCATCAATCACAGTCCGATGAATAGGCCTGTTTTTGACTATCACTGGGATTTGGAAAGCCATTTGATGGGGGAGACGCGGTGTACTATTTTCTAGATCAAAGATCATTAGGTTCGGGTCCTGAACATCGACAGCTCCGATAGCCGACAAAAGCAATTTTCGTTGCGCTGGACATGATTGCAGCACTTCGAGTGCCGACATTGCTGAAGGTGAAACAGCTAAGTCTTCAACAATGTTGTAATTCTGGGCTGCTCTCGCATGTGGATTGAAAGCAGACCTTCGAAGTACACCCTTGGCGGGCGGCTTAATCACTAAGTCTGGGTTAGGTTTTTCGATCTGTAGTGGATCGGAACCAGGAGCTGAGGTTGATGGGTTAGAGTGAGAAGATTCTGCTTCCTTACCATCAACAGGAGCCTTACTACCATAATCTTGCGATCGAGTCGCAATCCTGACATGAGACATCATCAAAATGGGTTCTTCACTGGCATTCGAAGAAGAACCTATCATCTTATTCTCCTGCTCTGGAAATGGATTTTTTAACACAGCAGGAGTGGGAGAACCTTTGACTATTTTCACTACCTCGGCCCGATGAGGGCAGTCTCTCGTAAAATGATCTTCTTCACAAATGAGACAAGGATATCGAGGTTTGCGTTTTTCGTCATTGGTTTCCGACTTTTCCGTTTTCTCCTTTGGAGCCTTGTCTGCTTTAGCCTTCTTCTTTCCTTTCTTCTTTCCACCGTTTTTTGGTTTGGCCGTAGATGACTCTACAGCGTGAATGTCGGCGGTAAGTTCAGGAGAAGACTCTCCTGTCGGAGAATCAGGCAAAGTGATAATTGGAGTATTGAAGCCTTGGAAGACTTCTTCTTACTCTTCGTAGTCACGATACCAATCATACCATCAGCGGCATGAGATCCCGAAGGAGCAGCAGCGATTTGGTTTGACTTTGGAAGATCCGGAATTTTCTCGTGTAACGTACCCGACTGAGTGTAAACTAAGTCAAGGTATTGTGCCTGAGCAATGACTTGCTCCTCAGTAACTACTCCGGCCTTAGCTACATCTTCAGTAATTCTTGGTAATAATGATTTGACAAACCATTCAGCTAAGATTTGGTCCGGGATAAAAACTTTCACTAATCTTCTTCGACGTCTCCACTCATGGATGTGATCAGAAATGTACGTGGATGTCGATTGTTTTAGCGAAGTTAATAATTCTGTACCATTATCGTATCTGACTGGTAACTGAAAATGAGTTAAGAACGAGGTAGCTAACTGGCTAAAGTTGTAAAAAGAGGCCCGTGGTAACTCAATGTACCACTTGGCTGCGAGACCAATGAGTGTACGCTGGAAAAGACGTAAGCGGATGGAATCATCTGAGATGGAATTTGATGCACACCAGAGGTGGTAAGTCATCACGTGATTAGACGGATCCTCTCCAGACTTACCTTCGAACTTGGGTATATCGCTGGGCAACTTATTTGGCATTGGCGGCCAGAACTGAAGATATTGAATTGGATCGTTCGTTAGGCGCGTCAAGTCGGGTAAATCTAAAGTCGCAATAAACGGTAACTGCCGGTTAGGATCTCTAAAACTCTGAGTCACAATACCAGCCCCAGGAGGAGGATATCCAGGATAACTAGGAACAGGAGTCGCATTTGGGATATTATATCCTCCTGGAAAACCAGGATTAACCGGACCGTACTGGGGTTGCTGAGGTTGTTGATAAGTGTACCCAGGATACGGTTGATACTGGTAAACCGGTTGTTGGGCAGCTTGCCCAGGTTGATACTGTCCCTGGTACGGAGGTTGAACAAATTGAGGTTGAGTAGTAACAACCGTACTTGTACCAGGTTGGCCTGCAGGCATCTGGACTGTGGTTTGAACCGTAGGTCCAGACAACGGTACAGATGTCTGAGGAGTGGTTACAGGGACAGTAGAAACCGGAGCTGCCGATACTCCAGAAGTAAGCATGGTAGATGAAGCGGTAGTTGCTGCAGCCGTGTGAGGTGGAGTACCAGGTGCAATTGGCGGCTGAGTAACTACGGAAGTTACAGGGGTCTGAACACTTGACTGGACAGGTTGCGGTTGCTGGGGTGGACCAGGAACTGCAGGTTGTCCTGCTTGAGGTACCGACTGTATACTTGGTTGCGACATCTGTTGACCCTGTGACGGATCCCATGTTAACATTCCAGGGTATTGACTCGTAACAGGTTGAGGATACTGAGATCCATAGCCGTATTGAGGATAGGGTTGATAACTGTAAGGTGCAGTCCCATATGATTGCCCTTGAGGTGGTTGATAACCTTGACCAGGGTATTGACCCGTAGGTTGATAACCTTGAGGTAAATACGAGTACTGGGGTTGACCTTGACCTTGAGGTTGGTATCCTTGAGGTTGATACCCTTGGGGTTGATACCCTTGGGGTTGCCATCCTTGAGGTTGCCATCCTTGAGGTTGATATTGATACTGAGGTTGACTTTGGGGTACATATTGAGGCTGGGGTTGATACCCTTGAGGTTGCCCCCCAGTCACGAATGAAGTACCTTGAGGTTGCCCCCCAGGCATTAACGAAGGTTGCCCCCCAGGCGGTAATTGGCCACCTTGAGGTTGGTTAATGGGAGTTGAACCTGACATCATATAAATGTCACCTATACTCAATGGTACATTACCACTGTTTCCAACTAATAACCCATGATCAATGGGTTGAGGAGATGCTCCCGCAAAGGTACCAGAAAGTGATTGATACCCAGTAGGAACAGAAGGACCGCCATGTAAAAATGATTCAGGACTTTGTGAAAACACAGATGACTGACCAGACATATTTACAGGAGAATGAATTCCTCTAGGTGGAAAAGGAGTACGAGGTGTAGAAAAACCTACTGAGTTGTCTAAAAAATTGGTTAATGCAAGGTACCAAGATTCACTTCTAGGAGGACTGTAAAAGATGGATTCACGCTCCCTTAGATCAAGGGTAATTAGATCTTCAGAATCAGAAACGCCTATTTCTTCCTCTGGAACAAGTTCTTCTATAGCAATTAATCCAACAGGAAGATTTTCGGTGATAATTCTTTCTATTCTTGGTGAATCAGGAACACTAGGAGTTGGAGTAACAGGTTCGGAAATTTCAGGTTCTTCGCCTGTTTCACTGGCAGATGAAAAACTACCAGCAAGCTCGGAAACTGTAACAGCTTCGGGATTGTAACCTGTTTCTAAACTTTGGTAATCTGGATGGACTACCAAGGAAGATTCTCCTTCTTCAGGTGAACCTACTCTACTGTCACTAGGAGGAGTTACAAGGACCTTTAACCCTTCTAAATTACCTGGGTCGTCTCGAGGAGGGGATCCCCTAAGTCTACGGGATCTTCTCAACAATTCGGCCACAGAAACAACTTCAGGAGACTGGCCCGCAATTCGACGGGACCTTCTCGGTAATTCCGCCACAATTAAAGATTTTTAACTACAACACACGAAAACAAAGTAAAAATTTCAAATCAAACCACCTAAAGTCTTCTAAAGAAGCAAACAAATTTGAAGCACACGCCTAAATAATCTAGAGCGTCAAACCACACACAAACAGTAGTCTTCCGGACCAAAAGCGCTAGTTGGTGATTAGGCCCAACCTCGCAGGATTCAGTACAGAAATGGCGGGTGGAACAGTTACCCCGGCAACCTGCTTAATGAATAGACTGGCACAAGTTCCTCCACTTTAACCGTCTCGAAGTGAAGTGAACCCCCCAGAAAATCCAAGTGAGTATAACCGACGTCTGCTCCAGGTACAGTGGGACCTTCCCTCCACCGTCACCTTCGGTAGAATCCTAAGATTATGGCCACTAAGGTTACCAATCACAACAATTACACCTGGGGGAACAGTCTAAACTCCGACAGCACGCAAGGGCAGAGTAACAAGCTCCAATCCCCTTACCGGCTCCTTGACAACAATCCAAGGTTTACCGATAAGTGACCCCTGGCTCCTCGACAATGGTTAATCCGAGGTTTACCGTTTGTAATACGTACTGTCTGGCGTCGTTCCCAACGAGGGAGGAATGATCCCCTCACTGGTTCGGACACGAGCTCGTGCTTCTCCTTTAAGAGGAGCTTTCCCAGAGTGTAACTGAAACAATTGGATTTAATCTACTCAAGATAAACTATCTGTTTGGTTTTGTAGTCTTGGAGAGTTAAGTACTCACCTACTCCAAGACCCTAGCCTAAGCTATGTTGGTGTTTCAGAGCCCTAGAAAAATAAAGATTACTAGATTGATTTTAATTTAAGCGTTACTTTTAAGGTTGTTTCTTAAGTCAAAAGGTGATGGAAGTGAAACCAGTGGTGTGTTGACTCGACTCGAAACCACTACAAAATGCACCTAGAATGATTTATCCACTACTTTACTTTTTCGATGAATTGCTTAACTAAAAAGTTGAGAGAATGCAATCTTTATAAAAGCAACTTCTTAATTGAAGACAATCAAAGAAACAATTCGTTTTTCTTTTCCAAGCATAAAAACATAACCTCTCTTTACATGCACGAAAAAACTCTTTTCTTCTTTCAAAAACAAAAAGCTACTTGAAACAAGACTTTTAAAGAAGATGTTTTTGTATTTTTCTTTTAATAAAGCAAATAAATCTAATATAACCAAAAATCAATCTTAACAACTATTAAAATCTATGAAAATCCACTCATAAGCAAACTAAAAGTAAATTTATTCTAAGCAAGTTTAACGAGGCCAAAACTAACAATGATTATTCTAAGGTGTTTTACTTGATCACAATCAAATCAAGGACTAGCTTATTGCAGAACCAAAAACTAGCCAAAACAAAACTCTAATCTTTTTGTTCTTTTTGTAAAATGGAAATCAATACTTTATAAACAAGCAATTCGAAATTTGACCCAAAACAACTTAAATGGCAAGCTGCTCACACAAGGAGACTTTACGACAGGCCCGACTTCTAAGAAGGTTGACTAACCAGAGAGATCTAAGGTTGGACAACTTTCTACTATCAAAGTCACTACAAAACCTATCCAAAAATCAAACCCTAGGTCTAAACTTCGTTGAAAACCACTAAAACACTCAAAGCTCACAAAACAAGTTCAGGTGAAAATTCTTGACAGGGTACTAAAGGATCTGGGCAGAAAATACTAAGGAAAATCAAAATCTAAAAGCAATTTAAAGCAAAAATGGAATTTTCTTAAAGTTTACAGGAAGACGCAGGCAACCCGTTACACAGGTGCGGGCCCGCTCTGTGCAAACGGCAACAGCGCGTCCAAAGACGCACTGTGCAGTACTCAGAGAGTGCGTCCTTCTGGAAAAATGAAGAAAAACCAAATCTAACTAAATCTAAAGCTAAGCCACCCAAATACTAATTCTCACAGTCAAAAACCAGAAAATAAAAATGATTTTCTCAAAGCAAAGTTCACATAAAGGAAAAGACTCTCTCATTAATGGATTCCCCAGTGGAGTCGCCAATTTGTCACACGGAATTGGTCAAGGGTGCGGACACGGCTGACCTTCCTAGAAGTCTAAGACATTCTAATGACAAACAAGACAAAATGGAGTGATCTTTCTCTAAATACACCTTTTACAACATGAAAACTACAAGTGTTTAGGCTTACCTTATTCCAAAACGCTGTTGTTGAAGTCCGTTCTTGACGATCCGGATGAGCTCCTCCTTCAAGTCAATTCCTGCAACCACAAACAATCAAACAATTACCAAGCACTTGCATTTCATATAATAAAACATATATTCAACATGCAGACCAAGGAACACATGAAATAACTCATTAACACAAGCTATTGAGAAAAATAAACCAGTTTGTATTAATAACGAAACAAAGAAACTCTTACAACCTGGCCTTGGTGTTGTGCAAGTTCCTCCCAGGGTCCATCAAGGGTTTTCCTCTACTTTGACAAAGCTCACCCTCTTCCAAGTAGAATCAAGTGAAGACAATCTCTCCTCACAAAGGCTCTAATGGAAGACCTAAATCCTGCAGCATTTACCCAAAGAAAATGTATAGCTCCAACCTCCTCTCCCTCTGGCTCAATGTCTTTATTTATAGTGCTGTAAAGAGGTTATTCAGGTCCACTATCAATGGGATCATCCCCCTCTTTGGGTGGGATAGCTCCCTTATTGATGGGATAAGTTCCCCCTTAATAGAGATACATGAACCAACTGGAGGCGCATCCATTTCATCAAACCGACCTCTAGAATGTTCTAGAAGTAACCACAAGTAACTTTTTCAAGATAAAACTCGCGCATTTTGCCTTTTACAGAGGGACGCACCTGTCCCTTAACATACAGAGCGTCCATGGACGAAGATTTTGTGAACATGGTCAGCGTCCCCGCAGGTAAGGCTAGAGAGAACCTGCGACCCCAGAGATAAACATAGTTTTTACAAGACTTTCTCTCTTCTTTGAGTTTGAGATGGATAACAGAGGCATGAGACTTGCCTAAGAGGGTAGCATGACTGTTGATTTGAGCCATACTAACTGTAAGTAGTCAAGGTGACATTTTTTAGTGTAACACTATGGTAAAAAGTCAAGTCACCTATTAAGCCCAGATTTCAATTCCAGTTCTAAATAGGTTAAGTTCATAGAAATTTTGGAAGTCTTTAAATTAAATTTGATTGTTTATTTTGCCTGTGCTAGCTCTATTTTTGATTTATTTTGAGTTTGCAAGCATTGGTGTGTCTCTTACCTAGCTGATCATTATAAAAGAAACATTAAACTCTTACCTATAACTGAATAAAGGAAGTGCAAGACAGATCATGCTTACGAGCGCAGATTAACATATAAATATTAGGAGATTAATTCACCAATTTAATCTCTCAACACCCGCATTGATAGCTATCTGATGAAGCTTGGATTTATGAGAAGCAATATTGATCCAAATATCTAATTCAAAGTCGTCCAAGGTATGCCCTTGATTTTGGTATTATATGTTGATGATTTATTCTTGATAGATGGAGAGCCTCTTATTCTCTAGTGTAAGAGGGAGTTGGCCTTTGAGTTTGAGATGAAATACCTTGGTTTGATGCACTACTCCCCGAGCCTAGGATGTGGCAAAGACCTGGTGAGATTTTCCTTTCTCATGGGAAATATGTTGTTAAGCAGTTGGAAAGATTTGGAATGGTGGAACTCAAGTCCATGGCCAGACCGATGGAGATATATTTTAAGAAGCTATGTGGTGAAGTTGGAGGACTTGACCTGGAAAATTTTTTGAGCACTGACAATTGATTAGGGCACCAATGTTCTTGGCGAAGACTAGATTGGACATATGTTTCACTGTTAACACTCTGAGTCAATTTATGGTGGAGCCACTACATGCACATTGGGTTGTTGCTAAGCATGTGTTGAGATACCTCCATGGGATTGTCAATCTTGGATTTAGATACACTGTCAAAGATGTGAGACTTCATGGATACATTGATGATGATTGGGGTCTTCTATGATATCTTGGATGAGTAGGATGCAGAAGTATGTTGCCCTTAGTATGGTCGAGGTTGAGTATATTGTTGCTAGCATGGCTAGCTATGAGGTAGTATGCTTGAGGAAGCTCTTTGGAAATCTATTTGAGCAGGTACTGGATATGGCTGTGATATACTGCAACAATAGAAGTGGGATCTGAATTTCATAGAATCTCGTGTTCCACGAAGGTCCAAGCACATTAATATCAAATATCACTATATTCGTGATATGGTGCAGAGATAATTTGTAAGAGTCCATCACATTTTGACTGATGATAAAACAGTCGACATTCTTACCAAGCCTTTACCAAAAGGAAGTTCTTGGTCTTCAAAGAGTAGCTTGGACTGGTGGAGATAACCTTTCGGGAAGGGGTCATAGCTGATCATGAATACTAAACTCTGGGAGCTCCTAAGGGTGTGGGGTACTCCTTTGGAGCTATAGGATTGGAAGATCCTTATCATTTTGATAAGTTTGGTCTCTCCTAGTCAAGTATGTGACTTGACGGAGTACATACCCCAGTATGCATCCTACCCACTATCCGGGCTTGTTGGGATTACCACTCATCTAATCAATGAGTGAGGAGACTTAGGTTGGAATATCTTTACCTATGGTGATTGTATTTGGTAAATTGATCTCCCAAAGTCCGGGATGCATAGTGTTCAAACCACTTGATCACTAAGATCAAGTTGGTTGACATAGGGTTGGAAGATCCTTATATTTTGATAAGTCTGGTCTCCCCTATTGTCGAAGATATAGGTTTGGAAAATCTTTAACCTAGTGGTAAATTGAATCTCCCCTATTATCTGCATGAAATATCAATCGACTATTTGGACATGGGGTTGGAAGATATTTGTCATTTATGGCAAATCATATCTCCCCTATTGTCCTCGATATAGGGTTGTAATATATTTACCCTAGAGGTAAATTGATCTCCCCTATGATGATTCTTCTTCTTTAGATCGAGACATCATTGTTTCAAGATGATAAAGGATGAGAAGAGATGAGACATGATGTAGTCAGAAATTCCTCCCTAGCTAAGAGGGAGTGTTAAAAATTGGCAGCTAAGGGAGAAATTTCCCCATTCGGGAAGCCAAAAAAACCCTAAGGAGACCCCACTTTCCCTTGGAAAAATTAAATTTGCACATGGGAAAATATTATATTTTAATGCTAGTACAAGTCGGCCTAAAGGAAAAATTTGTCCACCTAGACCACATATAAATAAACCAAGTTTGGCATCACTTGGAGGCAGCATGACACACATCATTCTTCTTCATTTGTTTTGACCTGATTTGAAATTGTAGCATCTAAGTTCACATGTGCGAAAGAGAGAGAGGGCATTTTTGTGGACTGTGTTGACTTTATGTTTTGCATCTTTGACCAGCGTTGACTTTGCGTAGTTTGTCCTGGTTTGACTTGGTTTTGGAACTGTTTTGGAAGGATGAATTTAGGGAGAAGAAGATCGAACTTTTCTAGGCTCTTTGACCAACTTTGACTGCAGATCTGAGGCTAGGGTTTCTACAGGTCAAACTGTTGATTTTAACCGATTTGAGTAGGCTAGAGTAACATAGCGCTAACTAGCGCATGGATGAGAGGCATCTAAGGCTAGTTATTCATGGATCATGGTAGAGCTACTGGTTGGCAAGTTGAAACATCAAGAAAATAATTTTCTCCTAGGGATCACCCACATGGTTGGATAACAGTAACTAAGCAACAAATTTTGTGTAAAAGTTGGTAGCTTCAAGAATACCCCATATGTTCAATATAGTACAAAGTGTACTATGTATGTTATGTATTTAATATAAATTATCCTTTAGTTTGTAATGTTGAATTAAAGTACATTTAAGTCATCTTATGGTTGATGCACTTAGGGTTTATGTCGTTCCTTCATTTTATACACTTAGGGGTTTTGACATGAAACATTTAAGCCTCCCACGTCATTGCTTAGGACTAGAAGTTTGGAAAACATATACTCATATTTTCATTCCTCAAAAAAAAAGATGTTAAAAATTTTATCGGACTAGGTCAAGAATCTCATATTCTAAAATCACATCTACACCTATGGAGAAAGTGCTAAAACTTTCAATGAACGTTGCTACAAGGCATTCAATGAATCAATGTACATAGAATTAGTGAGAAACATGATCCATCTTACCACCACTTTGGCATTATATATGGAAAAAGAAAGGAATGTGGATATTAAAATTTGAGTTGAGCAGTATCTATGGATGACAAGAAGTCCATAATAGATTATGTGTTCAATGTTGGCATATGAACAGTTTCTTGGATCGACAAAAGACATGTACTTTCACTTTCTTATATAGAAGCATAATACGAAGCAGCAATAATAGAGGTATGTAAAGTAGTTGGCTTAATATGAATCTTGCATATTAGCAAGCCAATTGAGATAAGCCCACATTTCTTTTTTGTGATAGCCAAGGATTCCTCAAGTTGGCAAAGAACCATGCCTACCATGAGAGAAAAAACATATTGATATGCATTGTCAATTCATTTGATAGCTTGAAAAAGATAGAGAAATTTAGCTAAAATTTTTCACTTAGGGTTCAGGTCATTCCTCTACTATAAAAGGACATGCTCTATTAATTTGATATTTAAGAAGTATTTATTTCTTTCAAATTTTCATGTCCTCGGTTTCATTATCTTTGGTTTCAATCCACTTTCAAGAAGACTAAGGATTTTAAATTTTCTCTAAAATCATGTATAACAACAAAATCTAACAAAAAGTACTATTAAAACTTGATTATCATTGGAAAATATTAATGGATAATATGATCAAGAAATTCCCAAATTAAGAGATGGAACAAGTCTTCTATTCAAACATTTTGAACCTTAGTCCTTGTTACCCACCACCTATGGGTGACACCCATAGGAGAAAATTTTTCTCATGTATTGTCTTCAGTTGGCAGCCAACAACCCCCATATAGCTGGATGTGCCACCATCTCCGCCACCCGAGCCAACCATTATACACCCTCGCCCATCTGTCATGATCGTATGTTTGAAGGTGGGCCTTCCAACCTCGAAGGTATGGCTTCCATTATGTAGTTGGTTATTTTGTCTTACTTATCATGGACATTTTGGGCATGTATTGGTGGGGGGATTTAGTGGAAAGAATGGGCTTGGTTTTTACTCTTGTCCCCTTGTCCATCTTGGTGGTTAACCTTGTATCCTAGTTTTGTGGGATCTCCTTTATTGGCCATTGGCTTTAGGAGTGGCACTAGATGGGAAATATTGATTTTGGTTGTGTGGTCCTGCTTCCAAACACCACATACATCACTCCCCTCCACTCACTATAACCCCTTTTCACATATTTCCTATCTGTGTCCACATTTTTCCATTAGGTCCACAAGGATTTAGCCTCCCCCTCCTCTTGTCCACACTTTTGGTCAGGCCTAAAATGATGCCTCAAAGGTTGATGCAGCTAAACAAAAATTTAAAAGCATAATTTGGCCACTTGTAATAGGAAAGGTACCATAAAATGCAAAATATGGTTGGGACATACAAATTTAGCACATGGGCAAAATCCTGACATGAGCTCTACCCCTTATCATTATGGCCATCACCCTGGTTCTTAGGCCCCCATTATATTCACCTCCTGCATCGTTAAGGTACCCATGGGCATCACAACCCTTGGTGGGTGATGAACCACCCAACCTTAAATGGGGTATTCACTGTTATATCATTCACATCATGCTCTCATCCCCTGAAGCCCCGAGAAGTTATAAAATAAAAATGAATAAAAGGCAAAAGGCATATGAAGAAGGGTGGAAAAACAAAGGTCGGGGTAAATCCTGTACCACGATTTCTCCCTCCTACATCTATACACCCAAGTATAGGCTTCCCTCATAATAGATACCCTTGTACCATGGCATGTGGCTTGGAGCCTCTCCCTGATGCCCCACTTCATTCCATTATTATATCACATGACGCCTGCCATATGACGGATGTAACATAGACATGTCACTCCCTTATAGGTTGAAACCACTTAATAGGGTCCTTGATTAACCTCCTTCTTGAACTTGGAGACACATGTACACTCTAAATCCCATTATCGAAGGGCATTCCACTATGCAATGCCCACTTGGTTCCATGACTTGTAAGGCCATTTTCTCAATTAAAATAATGATTTGTTGTATTGGATGGTGAGGAGACACAAATTTGGATCTTATGCAGGATTGCAGGTGGGTCTTCATCTTGGGGTTTGGTCTCTCTATAGAGGGTCCAAGCCCTCCAAAGGATCATATTAGCATTTATAGGGTATGGATGAGAGCCATGGACCTCCACTATTGCAGAGAGTTGATACCCATGCCATGTGATCCCTCAGCACCATTCATTACTCGCTCGTATCCGACTTATTTGATGATGATGATGCATCTAGACCACCTTGCCCAACCAGCTACACTCTTGCATCACACACTTGGCAGTTGATCCAGGGCCCATAGGGGTGGTGTCTCACCATGGGAGACAAAGGGAGGGCTTGCATCATTGTTCCATCTCTTGCAGATGGGATACATGCTTGTTCGATTGAGTTTGAGACCCATGAGGATGCCTTTGTGCCCCCATAGCCACTTGGGTGTACCAGAGATTATTTGCTTGGAGATCAAGGGGCCATCCCATTCATCATTATTTTTGGAGTCCTTTCATCTATTTTGGCACATATTGGACTTTACTAGGCCTTCCAACAACCCTCCTAGTTATTGTATTATCATTTTAGCCCTCTTGAGAGGCTTATTTTTCATATTATGGAGCCATTTGGTAGGTTTGTCACCAAAATGTAGTTATTTGTGCATTATTTTATTATTAGGGGCATCATTAGGCATAATTAGGAAATTTTAATCCCTTAGAGGATCATATAAATTGATGAAAGTTTCATTTCATTCCTCATCATCACTTGGAATTGTATCTTTCTCTTCTTGAGAACTTTGCACTTCCTCTTGATGGACAAATTGGAGGATATTTAATGCATTTTGATGTTTTTATTATTTTTATTATATCTTGGAGCTTCTCTATTGCAAATATGATGGATGGATATACCATTTTTTCCGTGTAAGTTTCTCTTCCATGAGAAATTTTCTTCCTTAATTATGGAATACTGCATCATCATGATGCTTATGCTCTAAATTAATGTGAAATCTTGAATCACCTGGTAATCTTGATCTATTGTATACGTTATTAATTTGGAAATAAGAGTGAATTTTCCTAGGGATTGACTTAGGTAATTCAACCTTGAAACTCCATCTAGCATTGCAAAGCGAAGTGTAAATTCCTTTTGTGACTTAACTAACACCTTCCTAGGCTAGCAAAGTTGCATATAGGACTGCTTGATGAAGAAAAAGTCTAAAAATCAAATTCCATTCTTGACTCCATTCTCCCAATAGGCTAGACACTAATCCTTGTCTTTGTGATCACATCAAACCTTTATTTTCTCCTCTTCTTGCCCTAACCTTTGTACCCTCTAGGGCCTAATGTGAATTGCATTAGGGAGCTCCTCTTCAAGTGTGAGTTGGTCCACTACTGCGCTAGGGTTTTCTCTAGGTGTCCTCAAAGTTTCAACGAAATCTTGTGGCTAGATCTCGAGATATCCTAAGCCCTAGCCCCAACTCCATTGTTGTCCCTAGGTGTCCTTGGTTAGTGGCATCTTGGAAAGTCTACTTGCCCAAAAACTCAAAGGAAGTTAATCATTCATTTGACTTTCCTCCATCCTTTCTTAGCCTACACATCCTCTCAAGAATCATTCAAACCCTAGGCCAAGCTAGGGCTTTCCCAAGGCTCCCTTTGTGGACCCACAACATAACTTTTCCTTAATCCACAAGTCCACTTTGGGAATCTTGTTTCTAAAGGGAATCTTAGGTCTAGGACATTCCTCATTAAGGAATACCTCTAATTCCTAGGCCCTAGCATCCCTCAAGCCCTTCCTAGAGAGCCCTTCATCTCGCTTCTAAAGCAAGCAAGCCCTATTATTTGAGTCTCTTATGTTAATAGGCTCTAGAAATCACTCCCTATCTTATCATTGACTCGTCATTCCTAGTGATTTTCTTACACTGGGACTCCTCCCATTGGTGAAAGTCCGTAAAGAGCACAGAGCATCGACTGAGGTGACATTGGTTTCTTGTCCCATTGTTGCCACTTGATCTACTATTAGTCCCTTTGGAACCCCTCTTAGGACCCCTGCTAAATTAAGCGATAACAATCCCTTCGTCCAAGTTCATGTATCTAATTTGTTAATTATAAGTAAGCCACACTCTACTCAAGAACTTTTCCTAACTTGGAATAGTTCTATGGAATTTAAACTATATAGAATTGACATTGAAAAGAGACTTGTATATATTTGTGTTCTACATTCATATTTTGTTTACTATTCAACTCGTTCTAGAGGAAGGTTGGTATGTAATCACACAATTCCCATAGGATTTTACATAGTCATGCATGTTATTACAAAGGTTGGCCCGTGATTACACACCCAACATTACATAGGTCATCCCATATTAATCCAATGCCTTCTAATTCCTCTCACAAATCACATTGGATTCACACCCTAACAAATCATATTTATACAAATTATGATCTAGATATTTTCACAAATCATGGCCTAAAGTTATAGTGCCACTTCCCACGAGATAGCCAATTTGAAGAGTGAGCTAATAATTCTCCCCATGACTTGGGATCTAGTAAACATAGTAAGAAAACATGCACAAAAAAGTAAATTTGATAGGTATGATTTAAAGCCTTGATGATTTAGGAATGGTTACTGCACGAACAATACCACAAGAAAAATGAACAAGTAATCACTAGTGAATGTGATCTATGTTGGTCTAATTAATGTGACCTAGTGAACATGATCTATGGTCACTCCATCCCTGTGCACTTTTATTTTGTCTACAAAAAGTCTTGATGTCCCTCCTCCCTTTATCTCTTATTCTCACTTTCTACCCCTTCCTCACCATTGCACAAATCATGGGCTAGAGTTCAAGTGTCACTTCCCACAATATAGCCAATTTGAATTTGTAATGAGTGAGATAGAAATTCTCCCCATGATTTGGGATCTAGTAAATATGGTAAGCAAACATACATAACAAGTGCATCTCATAAGTATTATTTAAAGCCCAGTCATTTAGGAATGGTTACTAAATGAACAATAACACATGCAAGATGAACAATGGGGTCTTGGTGAATGTGATCCATGCTTGTCTAATTAATGTGACCCAATGAATATGATCTATGGTCCCTCCATCCAAATGCACTTCTAGTTTGTCTTCAAAAATTTGTGTTTCCCCTCCTCCCTTGATCTCTTCTCCTCACTCACTACACATTCCTCGCCTTCCTCTCCTCCCCTTAATTCCCTACCCTCCCCAATAGAAATTACCCCCTTGCCATATCCCTTACCATGCGCTCACCGAACCTTGCCTAGAATTCCATTGTGAAACAAAGAATATCTTTGATGGCATAGCTAAGTAGTGGAAAACCCTGAAAATAGACCCACATTTTGCATTGCAACGAATAATGAAGTGACTTCAACACTTGGAATTCATGAATTAAAAACTACAAGTAGAATTTCAAGACCAGTCTAACTACGTTTCAGAGGTGGTGTCCAAAAACCTCTCCCTCAATTAATTAATCACAACATCAAGAATTTTGGATTCCCTCCTAGTCATATTATTAGAGAAGCCAAGACTAGTATAGTTTTTCACAATTGATAATTACTTCTAATGATATAATAAGTCTTCTTTTAGTATTCCAATCCTTAAGAAATTATACATGAAAAACTTCAACCATATACATTCATCAATAAAGAAATAGAGATCACATTAGACAATAGAACAACAGACAAGAGACACCAAAATTAGGCTCACGGTCAGGGAAAAAACCACAAAGGGAAATACCAACCAACCTTTCCTTATGAGAGAGAGATTTGTTCATCAATAGTACATCAAAATATTCCAACAAGATTCTAAATCTGACCTCAAAATATCCAAGTCAAAACTAGTCAATGAAGAGAGAGAAAGTCAACTTATGGTCAAAGTCAATTCTGCACCAATAAGGTCAAATTTCGGCTTGTGCGAGCTTTGAAATAAGAGGGCCAAAATTTAGTCAACCTTAGTCAAAACAATCCTTGCAATTCTCGACCAAAACCTCAGTCATGCTTGTGGTCAACAAAAGTCAACAAGCCAAAAACATAGATGAAGATTTAGTCAAACAGAGTCAAAGTCCTCCTACAATGATCAACCTCCAAGACAGTCAAATAATTTGGTCAAAGCAAAAACAAACTAGCACAAGTCAACGCAACTCAAATAGATCAGAAAAGACTGGTCAATGGTGGTTAGAAAAGCCTCCTTGTCTCCTTTTCACGTGTCGGTGAACCTCTTCGATTTCAGATCGAATTTGTTGTGTGATGAGATGGTCCAAATGATGCCCAATGATGTCATATTTATGTATCATGAGAGGTGGATTTTCACACATGTGGGAAAACTTTTCCTTCCTAAGGCTGACTTGTTCAAACATGAAAATTTGAATTTTATCTGTTAATTGCCAATGAAAATACTGACCATAGCTACTCATTTTTCAACACCCCCTCTTAGCTAGCTCTCTCTCTCTCTCTCCCCCAACCAATCCACAGGTCTCATAGCACACAACCTAAGGGAGAGAACATCAATCTCATCCAACCAATCCACAGGTCTCATAGCACACAACCTAAGGGAGAGAACATCAATCTCATCCAACCAATCCACGGGTCTCATAGCACACAACCTAAGGGAGAGAACATCAATCTCATCATACACAACCTAAGGGAGAGAACATCAATCTCATCATAAAGGAAGATACATAGCATCCAATTCATCTCAATGCATCTCCCTTGACCACAAGGTCTCACAACACACAACCTAAGGGAGAGAACATCAATCTCATCATAAAGGAAGATACATAGCATCCAATTCATCTCAATGAATCTCCCTTGACCACAAGGTCTCACAGAACACAACCTAAGGGAGAGAACATCAATCTCATCATAAAGGAAGATACATAGCATCCAATTCATCTCAATGCATCTCCCTTGACCACAAGGTCTCACAGCACACATCTCAATGCGTCTCCCTGACCACAAGTTGTCACATCACATAGCCTAAGGGAGGATTCATCCCTCTCTCTCGCTTTGGACCAATCTCTCCAACCAATCCACAGGTCTCATAGCACACAACCGAAGGGAGAGAACATCAATCTCATCATAAAGGAAGATACATATCATCCAATTCATCTCAATGCATCTCCCTTGACCACAAGGTCTCATAGCACACAACCTAAGGGAGAGAACATCAATCTCATCATAAAGGAAGATACATATCATCCAATTCATCTCAATGCATCTCCCTTGACCACAAGGTCTCATAGCACACAACCTAAGGGAGAGAACATCAATCTCATCATAAAGGAAGATACATAGCATCCAATTCATCTCAATGCATCTCCCTTGACCACAAGGTCTCACAGCACACAACCTAAGGGAGGAATCATCATCTTAATGCATCTCTCTGACCACAAGCTGTCACAGCACATAGCCTAAGGGAGGATTCATCATCTCAATGCATCTCCCTAACCACAAGGTCTCATAGTGCACAACCTAATGGAGGAATCACAAAATCAATTCCCTCGACCACACTGGTCTCACGGTCATCATGACCTAAGCGAGTGACAATATTCCCAACCAATCCATAGGTCTCACAGCCTTAGCCTAAGGAATATTGTTCATAACATGATGTTATGAAATCAATGCTCAACAAATCCTAGTTCTTCTTTGAAACAACCAAACATCATCTAGGACAGTGACTTTGTCAACACATTAGCAACCTTCTCATTAGTAGGGACATATTCGAGCCTCGTAGCTCCCCTCTGGACAATATTTCAGATGTAATGATACTTTATCTCAATGTATTTTGACCTATCATGGAACACCGGGTTCTCAGAGAGCTTCACATAACTTTTATTATCACAACATAAAATGGTCGATTCCAGCACTTGATCAAACAAACCAGCAAACAATTTTCAAATCCATACAACTTCAAAACGGGAAAAACATGCAGCTATGTACTCAACTTCAGTCGTACTCAGAGCAACAAAATTTTTCTTTCTATTAGACCATCAAATCATAGTAGAGTCCAAGCCAAAAAAACTTCAAAGGTGTTCTTTCTATAATCAGAGCTTCTAGCCCAATCAACATTAGTGAATCCATGCAGTTTCCATTCTCCATTCGAAGAAAATCTCAGACCATATTCAATAGGACCACACAAATATCTCAATATATTCTTTTTTGCAACCCAATTCACATGTCGAGGCTCAACCAATAATTGGCTAAACGTGCTCACAACATAACAAATACCAGGCTTGGTGTCCACAAGATAATTCGACAAGTCAATCAATTTGTGATACACAGAGAAATCAATCAAATCAGAGTCACAGTCCAGGATCTTCTTCCAATTCGTCACCATCAAAGTATCCATGGACTTGTATTCCATCATGCCAAATATCTTAAGGATCGAAATAGTATATTTTCCTTGGCCAACAAATATTTTGTCGGGCTTTTCCAAAATTTCCAATCCCAATTAGTAGCCTTGAGAAATCTAAAGGGCTACAACTAAGATGGTTTCTCTTCAACTTGATAACTTCTTGTGATGTATTTTTATTTTTCTTGATTATTAGCTTCTTTTCCTATTATTATTTTTTTATTGTCATCAAATAGCTACCAAAACAAGAAGATCAACAATACACAAGAACACAGGATGTAGGTTGCAAAACCTCTCCACTTGAGATGAAAACCCACAAATCTCTTCTCTTCTTATAGATTCTTCAAATGATGAATTCCAAGACCTCTAGACCAAGACCAAGTATGACATCCTTGATGATGTGCTTCCTCTTTCCAAGTCAATTCCATTCAAATCTCTTCCAGCTATACAACTTCAACCCCTAGCTACAAAATTTTGGTCTCCACTGCAGATCTGAAATTTTTGTCCCTTGCAATAGTTATTTCTTCGAAATGTGTGAGAAATTTTAGGGCTTCCAAGGCTTCCTTTGGCCTTCGCTTCGATTCCACCTTCTTCTAGGGCTTGTAGGTGACAAAATATACCTTCCTTCGACCTTGCAACATCAAAATCCTATCCTTCCTTCTTCGCACATGTGAGAGAGAGAGAAAGAGAAATAACCCAAACCTTCATCCTTTATCATTCTTCCTTCTTCGCTAGTCGTCTTCTGCTTCCCCTTCACTTAGATGATGATAAGATGAGTGTGTGTCCATAGGAGGTCAAGTTCCCTCATATATATAGGCTTCCAAGGACGGCGTCATGCCCTAATGAGGTTGACTTCTTAGCTATCAATCTGACTTGGTCTTAGAGGGTATTTTGACACTTTTAAATACAAAAACAATTCTTTTTGCATGTTATAATGTGCCCGATGGGGTCTTCTTCATATGATAATGACTCTTTTGAATTATTGACCTTAGGATAAACCCTAGAAGCACTCAATGGGTTTTTGACTTCTAAATAAAAGGCCTTGAGCATGAAACCATGCTACAAAAATAAAAATAATAAATTTTTCTTTCTTTTTACAATATACAAGAATCAAAAGTACATTTGATATTTTTGAAGACCGAACCTAGTTACACATTTCAAGGCTCCCTCTTAACTAGCTAGGTATTCATAATGGTACAAGGACATTCTCAAACTGAAGAGATCTCATAAGAAGATTCGGATTGGTAAGCCATCTTATAAGCTATCATTTCAACTTATCTCTTTGCATCATACCAAACAGAATTGTCACATAGAAAGGCCTTGAAAAACAACTCTATCTCTCCACAAGATCAAAGCACAATTGGAAAAATCAATGACTGATAAACACCGTCATCATTGTCTCTTAAGTTACATACCCCTCCTGGTTGTTCACAGGGTATGTCCTTTTAGGATAATTTATATCTTGGAATAACACACCCTCAAGGAATTTCCTCTTCGACTACACTTACATGTTGGATGCCCTACCTCATCCTCAAAGAGTATTGAAAACCAGATTCTTACCCAATCCTCCATTCTTTATTCACAAAGTGAAGACAAGCATGATGTGTCCATCTCCTCCCTCTAAACTAGGGAGGATATATTAACCAATCCAAGATTTTCTCTCAAATACACAGGCTTCTTATTAGGAAGAGATTTTGTCAAGATGCCAGCTACCTGCTCATCAATGGAGATATATTGTAGTTGCAACACTCCATCTTGTGCTAGCTTCTGTCTATAGTGATACTTGTTATTTACGTGCTTTGTCTTTCTATGGAACACTAGGTCTTCAGACAACCTTATATAGTTGGTGTTGTCACAGTGGATCACCATAGGGTCCATCAGTCCTCCAAATAAGTCAGACAACAACTTCCTCAAACAAGCAACTTCTCTGCTTACTTCACGGGCTGCAATCTATTCAACCTCAGCACTATTCGAAGCAATCGATTCTTGCTTTCTACTCATCAAGGATATCATGTAGAATCCAGAACTAAAACATCCTCCAATAGTTCTTCTCCCATCTATCTCACAGCCTGACCAGTTAGTATTTGTATATCCAATCAAGTGGACATCATTCTTTGTATCATACTTCAGGAAGTAGTGGATTTCTCCTTGCAGATATCTCAGTATATGCTTGGCTTCTATCTAATGATCATGATTGGGCTCTACCTAGAACTGAATGAGAATATTCACCACAAAACAAATGTTTCGTCGAGTAGTGATCCAACCAATTGTATATACCTTGTTAGATCCACAAGGCTTGAATAAGAACTTCTTAGCCTCTTCAAATTTTTTACCATAGGGGGTTTTCATAGGTTTGAAATCCATCATGTCAAACCTTTTCAACATCTAGATCACATATTTTCCTTGACCTAAATATACCTCATCAGGTCCTTACCAAACTTCCAACCCCAAATAATAGTGCATCATCCCTATATCCTTCATATCGAATTCTACTACCAATTGCTTTTTACACTCTTGAATACGACCTTCCATGCCTATCATGAGAATGTCATCCACATATAGAAGAATGGTTACAGGCTCATCCTTCACAACCTTGATATAGAGATTCGAATCAGCAAAACTCTTCGATAAATCCAATCTTTGTAGGTATGTGTCCATCCTTGCATACCAAGCCCTTAGTGCTTGCTTAAGGCCATAAAGTGCCTTCTTCAACCTGCAGACATGAGTCTCTCTATATTTTACTTCAAATCCCAAGGGTTGTTCTATATCAGCTTCTTCATTGATAGTACCATTCAGGAATGTTGTCTTGATATCCATTTGATGGATGTTCCATCCCATCAATGCTACCAAAGAGACCAATGATCGTATAGTTGTATACCTTGTTGTAGCTACAAATGTCTCTTCATAATTGATGCCTTCTTATTGGGAGAAACCCCTAGCCACAAATATTGCCATATATTTATCAATACTTCCATTTTATACATGTTTAATCTCGTAGAGACACTTTGAAGTTACCACAAATTTATCTTCAGGCCTAGGAACGATTTCCCAAACTCCATTCTTCATTATTTATTGATATTATTCATTCATGGCATCTTTCCCTTCTTGATGTTTGACAACCTCTTCAAAGGTGGATGGTTCTGCTTCAATTAACTTTGTCATATAGGTTGCATACCCTGAATATATTTTAGCCTTATTACTTTCCCTAAACATATCCTTGGCTATTACATGTCCCTCTGCATCTAGAAGAGTAAACTTTAACCAATTAGGTATGTTTTTACTCTCAAGGATGATGACTTGTTGAACAGTTTCATTGGGACATACTTCTCCATGAATTGAATCATCTTCCTCCCTAGTGCATTCTTCTTCAAATATTAGAAGTTCATCATCAAAGTCAATCTAGAGGTCCTTTGATATCCTGAATGCAATACTTTCATCAAATATTACATCTAAGCTTACTTTTATTTGGTGCCCTTCCTTTATGTACATCCTATATGCATTTGAAGTGTTACTATAGCCAACAAATATTCCATTCATGCTTGTAGGATCCAACTTGTTTCTCTTATCTTTCGAAATGTGAATATAGACAGAACAACCAAATATTTGGAGATGATCTACACTTGGTTTCTTCCCAGTGAATGCTTGCTCAGGATTCATGTTGTCTAGTGATATGTGAGGAGTTTGATTTTGAACATGTAACATGTAACATGGCTCTAACACTTTCCTCAATCGATTGATTCTTTTGTTCAGTAGCTCCGTTTTGTTCAAGATTATATGGGACTATCAGTGCCCTCTTAGTCCTAGCCTCCTTACAGAAAGCTATGAGTTCCTTAGATGTATTGATCTGAAAATGAGATCTTAGACTAATATTAAGTTATTACATACTCATGTGCATGGATTTGCCTACATTACTTAGTGCAACAGATCGATAAGATTGCAAATAATATAGACAGCGAAGCAGTTAAATAAACATAATAGACAAACACACATAACACAACAAGTTTAATATGGATTTCACCCAAAACTCCTGGGCTACATCTCCTGGTCCAGCCTTCAATGGTGACCTCTCTATTATGTCTTCAAGAGAATAGTTTACAAAATGTGAGCTCAAATTGAGTCTCAACACAACAGGAACAAATAATAGGGGTTTGCTTGAATCCCTCAAGTCTTAATAAGTACACAGACTCTCCCTCTTGCTTTCTGTCACTGTCTTCTCTCTATCTCAGCACTGCATGCCTCTGCTTTTGTCATTATGTGGCTTTTAAGCCAATCGGCGTTGTCTATTCGTTTCCTCTTCTGGGCTCTCTGGCTCCCGGCCTCTGTCCGCTCAAATCCCCCTCTAAGCATTAGCAATCATTACTAAATGCCTTCAAGTATGGTGGCCACCTATTCTATAACGGAAGGGACCATTGCGCCTTTGAAATAAAAAAAATGGTCGTTCTTTGTTTACACAGAGAAATACTCTAAAACACGGGAAAATCCGCCCAAACGCAGTCTATCGGATCTGAAATATTATCAATTCCACCTTACAACTCCATCGGGTTCGCCTTTATATCACTATTGCATGTCCACCATTGATTTGAGTGATCTTGATCCAATGGTTGAGATTCATTTCGGGTGGCTTATGCGTACGGGGATTAACCGCCCGAAAAGGGTGGTTTTCTCTCTCTAGCGCCTAGCCACTTGTCAGCCAGTGGATGGGATCGGGCGAAGCCCATCCAATACCACTTACTACCTAAGGCCCGCCCGAAATCCTGCTCATTACGGAACTCAAAATATATATATCTGCATGTATAAACCCTTTCGGGTCTGGATTCATTGCATCAGGCGTATTCCCTTTGTATTTCGTTTATTTGGCGAAAATGCGAAATACATAGAAAAATGTTGTTTTCCGGATCTCAAAATATGTTAAATATCATCTATAATCCCATTGGGTCCAGCGATCGTGAGTCATAATTATATTGGCCCCGCTCCATTGTATTACTCTGACGCGATATTGCGATGCGATTGATTGCAATCGCATATCGCATAGACCCTAGGTCGTTTGTAAGCGTTCCTTTGTAATCTACCAATTGTGATATTACGAGTTAACCTGGGCCATCGATCTGCGCACTTGATCGATGGTCCTTGTTGACCCACGCTAATCGCTATTGCATATTTCATATGGTAGCCTCCAATAGCCTCCGTCGATTATGATACGCTGATCATATCTGGACCATTGATCATCCAGATCCAACAGCTCCTATGCGTCATTCCTTTGACCTCCGATAGGTCTGTTTTCCACTGTTTCTTCATGTTTTTTGCTCCCGTTAGCGTTTTCCTTTTGCAATAGTTTTGATTTTTGAAGACTTAGAAGGTTTTTTGGATCCATTTTGGATCATGCCTTCCCACTGAAAAAGCTTTTAGACCACCAAAAGTTGGTTTTTAAGCATCGATCAAGTGAGGATATAGCTTCCTCACTTGTCCAATCTCTATCCATCTTGCACTGCTTGGTTTTTAACCTTTGAGTCCAATTCTTAGGTACTCAACATCCCCTCTACGCGTAGTTCTCACCTTCCTGTCCAAAATTATATCTTCCTACAACTCATTGAGATATTCAGGCAATAGATCATTAATAGAAGGCAACTGACTTTGCTCTTCGGGATCTTCAATCAATGAAGGTTCATATAGTCTCAAGTTCTCTGCATTAATGACTGAATAGATATGCATATAAGCTGGCAAATTACGGCGAAAAGCGTTTTCACCAATTTTCTCAAGTATCTTGAAAGGCCCATACATTATTGGCTTCAACTTCTTTCCTTCACCTTGCATTCTGTCTTTGTTGATGTACAACCAGACTTGATCACCAACTTGGAAGCTATGCTCAATTTGATGCTTGTCATGCCTTGACTTGTTCTTGGTCTGGCTTCTTTCTAGCTATTCCTGCACTGCCTGGTGAATTTCTTGGATATGTTCAATGAACTTGGTTTCTTTGTCCACATCGTTGTGTCCATCAACTGTTATGTCTTTTCCAAAGACAAAATCCAAGGGAGACCTTGGTGTAAAACCAAAACAAGTCTCAAAAGGAGATCTTTGTGTAGAAGAGTGCTTGGCACGGTTGTAAGCATATTGCACATAACACAAATGTTAATCCCAAAGCTTGGGATGCTTGCTGCAATAGCCCCTGAGCAACTGGATCACTGTCCTGTTGACCACCTATGTTTGGCCATCTGTTTGTGGATGAAATGTTGTGCTCTTCTTCAATTTGGTTTCCATCAACTCCCATAGATTAGACCAAAACTTCCCAACAAATCGGGAATCTCGATCAGATACAATGGAAGTGGGTAACCCAAAATGAACCCATACATGCTAAAAGAACAACTTTGTTGTTTGTTTAGTTGTAATCTGCTTGTTACAAGGTATTAAAATACACATTTTGTTGAACCTGTCCACAATAACATCTAAATAATCATGACCTTTTCTAGATTTTGGCAATCCCCCAATAAAGTCCATGGAAACACTTTCCCAAGGACAAGAAGGAACTGGAAGTGGAGTGTACAAGCCTAATTTTCTATTACTGGGCTTGCTTGTAGCACACATGGTACACCCTTTAATATATCTAGAAATTGTTTCATGCATTCTTGGCCAATAACAAAACCTTTGCAACTGTGCAACTGCTTTACTTACACCAAAATGACCTGATATTAGAGAAGTATGTGCTTCTCGAATTATGTTAACTCTTTCAGTTTGAGGAATGCATAACTTTCCCAAATTATATAAGAGTTGGTCCTTAACATGATAATCCAATTCTTCTACTTGTTTTCCCTGACTTAAAGTTGCATATACATCTTTAAAATCTACATCTTGAGCATATTGTTCAATGTAGCTTTCATGCAATACTGAGTTATGCTTAAGTATAGTAGATGCATTTATGATTGGTATTGATAACATATCTACAACTTTATTGTGTATGCGCTTCTTTTATCTGATGACAAGATGAAACTGTTGTAGAAAACCCATCCACCTATAGTGTCTTGATTGCTGCAATTTAGTTTGTGAGTGAAAATATTGAAGTGGTTAATGATATGTATGTATAATTTTCTTTTCCCATTAGGTAGTGTTTTCACTTTTTCACACTCTATACTAATGCGTACAATTCTTTATCATATGTGGGATAATTAACTACTGCAGAAGTAAATTTCTCAGAATGGTAACATATGGGTTTACTGTGTTGCATCAACACTGCTCCCATGGCATAGTCACTGGCATCTGTTTCAATCTCAAATGGTTTTTGAAGATCTGGCAATGCTAGTACGGTGTTGTACTATTTTTTTCTTTCAAGGTGTCGAAGGCTTTCCATTGTTTGCCTCCCCATTGACAAACCTTGTTCAATCCTGTTAAAGCATGTAAGGGAGCTACAATCAAGGAAAAGTTAGCAATAAACTTTCTCCAATATTGCGCTGCTCCTAGGAAACTCCTAACTTCTGTAGCAAATTTTGGTTTAGGTCAGTTCACAATGACTTCAACCTTAGAGGGATCTATCTTCAATTCACCACCCCCTACAATATGGCCCAAATAATTTAAAGATGTTTCGCCAAATTCACATTTTGATAATTTCACATAGAGATTTTCTCTTTTCAAAACATCTACAGTCTGCTTTACATGCTTCAAATGTTCTTCCCATGTTTTACTGAAAACAAGAATGTCATCTAAATATACAATTACAAAATCATCAATAAAAGGTCTGAGTACATCATTCATAACTCTCATGAAAGTGGCAGAGCATTAGTTAAGCCAAAAGGCATAACCAACCATTCATACAGCCCTTGCTTTGTTTTGAAAGAATTCTTCCATGCATCTTGTTCTGCTACTCTGACCTGATGATAGCCACTACGCAATTCCAACTTGGAAAAGTAAACAACTTCTTTCAGCTGATCTAATAGATCATCAATGCGAGGAAGAGATTCTTGATCGTTATTTTATTCAATGCTCTGTAATCAATGCACATCCTCCACAAACCATCTTTCTTTCTCACCAACATGATTGGAGATTCGCATGGTGATGTGCTTGGTCTTATGAACCCTTTATCGAGCAGCTCCTGTACCTTCTTCTTGATCTCTGCATTCTCTAAAGTGGATAACCTTTTATACCTATGGTTGTGACTGTTGTTTCATCACCTGAGTCTGACCCCAAGTCTTTCTGAATAGCAGCAGCAGCCTTCTTCTTCTTACCACCGAACTTCTTAGGTTTTAGCTCTAGATGCAAAGCCCAGCAGTGTTCATCATCGTGTCCATCCTTCTTGTAGTGAGTGCATGAAGGTTTGTCTTTCTGTACAGTGTCTACCTTCCTCTCCTTCCATTTCTGCTTCTTCTTTTCCTTGTTCTTTCTTGCAGAGGGTTTTGATGATCCCCCAATCTCTGGGTTCACATTCTTGCCTCTAGCCTCTAGATGTGTAGCCTGAATTGATACATCATCTAGGCTAGTGGGGTTAAACATGAGAATGGTGTGCCTCAAATAGCTATACAGACCACCTATATACTTCAGCAAAGTTTCAGGTGAGTCTAGAGAAATGTCTAGGGTTAAAGCTCTTTTTCTAAATTCCTGGGTATAGCTTTGTACACTTTGGCCCTTTAATTGGTGAAGAGTTTGCCAACTCATCATTGCTTGTTGCATATAATCTAGTGGATAGAATTTTTTTTTTAATGGCAGAAACAAATTCATTCCAGGTAGAAAGAATTTTACCATGCTTCTTCAAATCAGCGTGTGTCCTGCCTTCCCACCACACTAGTGTAGTTCCTCCAAGGCAAAGGCTAGCCAGCTGAAACTTTCTCCTTTTTGAATTAATTTTCTGCACCCTACAAAATACATCAAACTGTCTAATCTAGTTATCTAGCTTTTCTGCATTTAATTCACCATCATAAATTGGCAAATCAAATTTCACATCTAATTTAATCTCAGCAGTTTTCTTCTTTTTCTTTCCAGGGCTAGTTTTATGTGAAGAAGATGATGAGGATGGTGATGATGGAGTAGATGGTGGAGAAGTCCTCTCTTATTTTCCTTTTCCTTTTGGATGGGCATCTAGAAGAGGTTCCTCTGTTCCTTTGTCTTTTTTGGAGGTTGAAGTACTTTCACCTCGACCTTTCTTAAATTCTCGATACATCTCTTCCACCATGGCTCTCATGGTCATGAAACTGTCCATGAACTGAGGTTCTGCTCCCAAGGGAATTTCTTCTGCCATTTTCCTCCGAGGATAGACTCTTCCAATTTTTGGATTGGCCTCAACAAGTTCTCCTTTTCTCTGTTTGAGCTTTGACCTAGTTAGCATTCAAAAAAATCCAGCAGAAGCTTGTCTAACCTTAGCAAACCTAAAGCTCTGATACCACTTGATCTGAAAATGAGATCTTAGACTAATATAAAGGTATTACAGACTCATGTGCATGGATTTTCCTATATTACTTAGTCCAACGGATTGATAAGATTGCGAATAATATAGACAGTGAAGCAATTAAAGAAACATAATAGACAAACACACATAACACATCAATTTTAATATTGAGTTCACCCAAAACTCCTGGGATACGTCTCCTGGTCCAGCCTTCAGTGGTGACCTCTCTATTATGTCTTTGACCTCTCTATTATGTCTTCAAGAGCAGAGTTTTACAAAATGTGAGCTCAAATTGAGTCTCAACACAACAGGAAAGAATAATAGGGGTTTGCTTGAATCCCTCAAGTCTTACTGAGTACACAGACTCTCCCTCTCACTTTTTGTCACTGCCTTATTTCTGTCTCAGCACTGCCTACCTCTGTCTCTGTTATTCTATGGCTTTTAAGCCAATCGACACTATCTATTTGTTTCCTCTTCTAGGCTCTCTGGCTCCCGACCTCTATCTGCTCAAATCCCCCTCTGAGCGTTAGCAATCATTGCTAAACGCCCTCAGGGATGGTGGCCACCTATTCTGTAACGGAAGGGATCATTGTGCCTTTGAAATCCCAAAAATGGTTGTTCTCTGTTTACACAGAGAAATACTCTAAAACACTAGAAAATTCACCCAAACGCAGTTTATCGGATCTGAAATATTATCAATTCCACCTTATAACTCCATCGGGTCCGCCTTTATATCACTATCGCATGTCCGCCGTTGATCTGGGTGATCTTGATCCAATGGTTGAGATTCATTTCGGGCGGCTTATGCGTACGGGGATTAACTACCCTAAAAGGGTGGTTTTCTCTCTTGGCGCCTAGCCACATGTCGGCCAGTGGAGGGTAGAGCTCGTCCAATACCACTTACCGCTTAAGGCCCACCCGAAATTCCACTCATTACGGAACTCAAAATATATATATCTACATGTATAAACCCTTTTGGGTCCGGATTCATCGCATCGGGAGTATTCCCTTTGTATTTCGTTTATTTGGTGAAAATGCGAAATACACAGAAAAATGTTGTTTTTCGGATCTCAAAATATGTTAAATATCATCTATAACCCCATCAGGTTCGGCTATTGCGAGTCATATTTATATCAGCCCCGCTCCGTTGTATTACTCCGATGCGATATTGCGATGCGATTGATCGCAATCGCATATCACATAGTCCCCGAGCCGTTTGTAAATGCTCCTTTGTAATCTGCCGATTGCGATATTATGAGTTAACCTAGGCCATTGATTTTTGTTCTTGATCGACGTTCCTTGTTGACCCACACTGATCGTTATCACATATTTCATATGGTAGCCTCCAATAGCCTCCGCCGATTGCAATATGCCGATCGGATCTGGACCGTTGATCGGCCAGATCCGACGGCTCCTGTGTGTCGTTCCTTTGACCTTTGATAGGCCTATTTTCCATTGTTTCTTCATGTTTTTCGCTCCCGATAGTGTTTTCCGCCATTTTGTGAAGGTTTTCCTTTTGTGATAGTGTTGATTTTTGAAGATTTAGAGAGTTTTTTGGATCCATTTTGGATCATGTGTATTCTCATCCATTGTCAAATCTTAGTAACTTTATCCTCCTTTCTATAAGGCTCTCTACTTTAGCTTTGAATTCTTGAAATTTGTTGAATACTTCATCCTTTGACTTTAGCAAATAGATCCAATTTTTCCTTGAGTGATCACCAATGAATGTTACATAGTATAAATGACTTCCAAGAGACTTCGTAGACATTGGACCATAGACATCAGAGTGAATGAGATCCAAAATTTCTTTTGACCTTGACGCACTATTTCCAAATGGTCTCTTAACATTTTTACCTAATGCACATCCCTTGCATAATCCTTCATGATCCTCCTTGAGTTCAGGGATGCCATTCACCATCTAATTTAAAGTTGGTAAGATTTTGCAGTGAAGGTGTCCAAACATTCTATGCCAAAGTTCACATGGACTTACTTCAATGTGAACCAAAGCTTGAGATAGAGGGGTCAACAATCTATAGTCTTCCTTTACGAATCCAAATAATTTTTTCCTTACCGATACTAGAACTTTTATACCATACCACAACCTTTCCATCTATAAAAGCAACTCCATGGTCCTTATCTTCTAGACATGAAATAGAAAGTAAGTTCTTTTGCAAACATGGCATAAACAAAATGTTATTGAGATGAATGTTTCCTCCATTTTCCAACTCCAACGAAGTTGATCCCATTCTTCTTACAAGATAGCTCTTCTTATCACCAAGTTCAACAGAGTAGGATGATTTTACTCTTAATAAGGTCTTTAGTTGTTTGTGCTTACCTGTCATATGTCTTGATGCTCCACTGTCGATTACCAAAATATTTTCATCCTCAGGTGTACCTATAAGTGTTGAGACTAACCGTTTGTCCTTTGTAGAAGTCTTGCTCATACTATTATTGATGGGTAATAGGAGATTCCACAATGCCTTGATACCTTGCTTGAGATGAATTGCCACCATATAACATTGCTTCAATAATTTCTTCAAGGATGTCATGATCTTCATCATGCCCTTAGCCAACCTTAGCTCTGATACCATGTTGATAAATCTCAAGGGTTGCAACTAAGATTATTTCTCTTCAACTTGATAACTGCTTGTGATGTATTTTTAATTTTCTTGATTGTTAGCTTCTTTTACTATTATTGTGTTTTCCTTGTCATCAAATAGATGCCAAAATAATAAGAGAAAATAAACACAAGAACACAGGATGTCGGCTGCAAACCAAGGCCAAAACCTCTCCACTTGAGAGGAAAACCCAAAAATCTCTTCTCTTATTATAAGTTCTTCAAATGATGAATTTGAAGGCCTCTACACCAATACCAATACCCTTCCAAGACCAATTCAGGCCTCCTTGATGATGTTCTTCCTTTGTCCAAGTCAAACCCAGTCAAATCTCTTCTAATTGCACAACTTCAACCCCCAACTACAGAATTTCGGCCTCCATTACAAGTCTGAAATTTTTGGCCCCTGCAACAGTCACTCCTTAGACACGTGTGAAAAATTTTAGGGCTTCCAAGGCTTCCTTTGACCTTCGCTTGGGTTCCTCCTTCTAGGGCTTGTAGGTGACCTAATATACCTTCCTTCGACCTTCTATATGCAATTTCCTCAACTTCAACCTTGCAGCATCAAAACCCTAGCCTTCCTTCTTCACACGTGAGAGAGAGAGAAATAACACAAATCTTCATCTTTCATCCTTGTTCCTTCTTTGCTAAGCTTATTTTGCTTCTCCTTTGCTTAAATTATGAGAAGATGAGTGTGTGTCCATAGGAGGTTGAGTTCCCTCCTATATATATGCTTCCAAGGAGGACGACATGCCCTAATGAGGCCCGCTTGGTCTTAGAGGGTATTTTGACACTTTTAAATACAAAAATCATTCTTTTTACATGTTACAATGTGCTCGATGGGGTCTTATTCATATGACAATGAATCTTTTGACTTATTGACCCTAGGAAAAACCGTAGAAGCACTCAATGGGTGCTTGACCTCTAAATAAAATACCTTGAGCATGAAACTTGTTACCCAGCATTTTGTGGGTGATATCCCTAAGAGAAAAAATTTCTCCAAGATGGTCCTCAGCTGACAGCCAACAGCCCCTTGCAGCCACCAACTAGCTCTTTGTGTCATTTCTCCTCCACCTGAGCCATCCATGTGGGCCCTTACCCATATGTCATGATTGTATGTTTGAAGTTGGGCCTCCTGAACTTAAAGGTATGCCTTATCATTTGGTAATTGAGTATGGTAGTATGCTTATCATGGACACTTCTAGGCATGGATTAATGGGGGGATTTGGCAGAAAGAATGGGCTTCCACAACACTAGACAACACTCCATGGATACCTAGAGATGTTCAGAAATTACTTGATATTCACCTATTGGACAAGGAACATGCACTTTGTTCACATTTTCCTAGCCGGCCCACAGATGTACCATGCTCTTGGAAGCTGACCCGGGACTTGTAGGATGGTGTACCATCATCTTAGCCCTTAAAAATGGTCTATAGGCATCTTCAACTTACTTGGAGACCCATGAGGTCACTTGTGTGCCCTCACAACCATTGGAAGCACCACAAGTTTATTATGTGGCGAACAAGGGGCTAGCCCCTTGTCCATTACTTTTGGAAGTCCAACTTGTCATTTTGGCACTTATGGACTTCATCATGACTCTTAGAGAGCCCAACGACATGCATTCTTGATCATTCAAGCCCTTGGGAGGCTTATTATTCTATTTGTGAGCTAGTTTGGTGGGCTTGTCACCAATAGATAGTTATTTGCACATAATTTTAGTTGATGGGGTAAAGCAGGCTCAAATTAGGTAATTTGAACTCCTAATGAGTGTATATATAGGAGATACATGAATTCATTTGTATCAGCGCTTTTGATTGGATCATTCTTCTCTTTAGAGAATTTCGCACTTTTTCTGGGAGGATGAATTGGAGCATGGATGAATTTTGATGTTTGGATTGGAGTATTTTATCTTGGAGCTTCTTTATTTTCAAATTGTTGATGGTTGGATATGTTCTATTACATGTAAGTACACACATTTAACGCTATTCTTGTTTTACTTTTTGTCATATGCATTGAATGGGATTTTCACTATAATAGGGCTAATTATTGCATAATTTGCATAATTGCGAAATTGTGGAATTATTGTTTCTATAAAGCATCTCTCAATGTATGGGCCATGTATGTGAATGAAATCTCCTAGGGATAATTCCACTAGTGAATTTATCTTGATAAGCCATTTATTTTTGCAAAGCGAAGTATAAAATCTTTGAGATCACTTCTTCTTGCCCTAAAGGCCAAGCAAAGTAGTCATTAAGGCCTCCTTGACAAAAATACGAAGTAATTTCTCATCATTCTCCTAGAATCCATTCTCCCCAAGGTATTAGGCACTTTTTTACCAATAGGTGATCACTCAAAGAACATTTTCTCCACCTCTTCCCTTTCTCTTCTAGGTCTAGCTAGGTTGGTTCACCTAGGGCATCATTTTCCCAATGAAATAGCCATAGAAAAAGTTTGTTCTCCAATCCTCTACTGCACTTTCATTTCCTTAAGGCCTCCTCCAAATTTGAATCCATTCTGATTGTGGAGTTGTGGGATAACCCAAGCCCTAGCTCTGAGATCAAACTTTGCCATGTTATTCCTTAGGCTAGCACCTCATAGGATCAATTTGAAACTTTTACTTGGAAATTCTTTCTTTGATCCTTTCCCATTCTTTGTCTGGGTTAACAACATCATTGGTTGATAGATTCTCTCTCCTTAAGCTAGGTTGGGTCCACTTGGGCCCATGTGGTCCCATACCTTTGAAAATTTTATTATTCAAGAACCATTCGGGAAGTCGAGTTCAATAAGGATTTTAGGATTGGGAAACTCATTTACAAGACATATTCCTCTAAGCTAACCCTCAAATCCTCCCCTCCTTATCCTAGAAATCTTTGTTCCTTGCTTGAAGAGCATGTAAGCTCCATTCTTTGCCGCTTTCTAGGAAAAGGATCATCGAGGTCACTTCACATCCATTTGTTGATTCATTATTCACAAGTTACTTCCATATAACGAGTCTCCTCCCATCGATGAAAGTTCATAAAGAGTAGGGAGTCTTAGTTGAGGTGACAGTGAGCTAAGTCTCCATTGTTTCCCTTGGCCTAGCAGTTGTCCCCATTAGGAATACCCTTTAGGCCCCCTACTAGTTTGACTGATAACAAAACCCATGCTACAAAAATAAAAATAATAAAGTTTTCTTTCTTTTTACAATATACATGAATCAAAAGTACATTTCATATTTATGAATATTGATTCTAGTTTCACATTTCAAATTCAGAAAATGACTCCCTCTTACATTGTACAATTAGAACTTCACCCCTCTCAAAAACAAATCATCTACATATAGCAACAAAATCAAGGGCTCACCTTCAACAACTTTGAAATGCAAGTTCGAATCGGCATCACTCTTCTTGAAACCAAGACTTGGCAAATAACCATCAATAAGGGAGTACCATGCACAAGAAGTCTGCTTCAGCCCATGCAGGGCTTTCTTCAATTTGCAAAAATGTGTTTCTCTATCATGGACCTCAAAACCTTGAAGTTTCTCAATATAGACTTCCTCTTCAATGACTCCATTCAGAAAAGCAGTCTTGAGATCCATTTGATGTAATTTCCAACCTGCAATAGAAGCAAGAGAAATGACAGGTTTAATAGAAGCATACGTGGCAACAAGAGAAAACGCGTCTTCATAATCCCCTCCCTCTTTCTGGGAGAATCCTCAAGCCACAAATCTTGACTTGTAATTTTCAATACTTCCATTAGCAGCATGCTTGATTTTGTAGATCCACTTTGAAGGTACAATAGACTTTCTTCGTTGGAAAATGTAACTAGTTTTGGTCTTCATAATTATCTTTATACTTATAACATTGTATATTTTTGTAAAAAGAAAAATAATTATTATTTTCTAGCATGGGTTTCATGCTTAACATGATTTTCCACTAGGTCAAGCATGTTCTTCATGCTTGTAGGGTTTTTCAGTCAAAAGAATATTTTTCATAAGTTTTTAAGTCAAGTCTCATTTGGAATTTGACAAGAAAGAGAAAAGATAATTTTATTTTAAGTAAAAATGTCAAATTTGTCCATACAAGCCCAAGTTGGCCCTTCCAGCAAAAGTCGGCCTAGGAGAGGCCTATTCGCTCACTTGAAAAGGGTATATATAGAAGAGAGCTTGACTCATTTTATGACATCAAAAAAAGTTTGATCTCTTGTGCAAGAAGGAGCTAAAATCGGCAAAGAAATCAAGCAAAGAAGCCAAAGCAAGAGGATATAAAAAGTGAAGTCAAGAGAGAGAGGATCTGCCCTAGAAAATCTATCATGTGCAAAAAAAATTAAGTTGTAAGGAGGCTGAAAATTGGAGGTCTGTTACAAGAGCCTGAAATTATGTTGCAGGGGCCAAGATCTGAAGCTTGATAAGCTTTGGAAGGGCTTGACTAGTGTTGACTTGTTAAGACTTTGACTTGTTAGAAAGGCTTGAAAGGAGAGTTGACTTAGGGCTTGTGAGTGGACTTGGTCTTGGAATTTGGGTCTTGGATTTCCCATTTGATCTGATTATATAAGAAGAGAAGAGATTATTTCTGGGTTTTCTCCTTTGAAGGGGTTTTTCCCTGGATTGGAGCCTACATCTTGTGTCCATTGCCTTTTATGATCTTCATGGTTTATGGTCTTGATAATTGTTTGATGAAAATAATCTAACAAAGAATAATAAGAAGTAAATATAAGTTCACAAACAGTGATTAAGTAAGGAGAATTGCTTTAAATAGTTTTCATTCTAGATTCTCCAACATGGTATTAGAGCTAAGGTGAGAAGAAGGCATCTTGAAGATCATCATTGTTGGAAGAATTGGAAAACATCTATTGAAGGACATTATTTACTATAGGACACAAGGAAGGGTTTAAGGAAGAGGACCTATTGACCTAGAAGAAAGATGATTATAAGCTCTCATCAAATTCTCCCTTGAAGAAGAACATTTATCTTTCTCTCTTGAAGGCTTTCTACTATTTAAGGCCATCTTTTGTTAGGTCCCTATAATACTAGTGATTCCCCCATTACTATTGTCATTGTATCCCTTATTGTTATTGTTGTGCCCCTATTTTCCCCATATTGTTATTATTGTGCCCCATAGAAACCCACTATTGTTATTTTTGTGCCTTTATATTATTATTGTTAGGTCGGCTTGGTTATATTGCGTCCCCTTAGACTCCTATATATAGAAAGGAGGTTTTTTCATTTGAATCATCCAAGAATTGCTCATTTGTGTAATGTGAAGGAGGTTTCCCCCTCGAAGAGGCTGAATTCTAAGGCATTGATCTATCTTTTTATCTTTTTGTGAGCTGGTTTCCTAACATTTGGTATCAGAGCTTTGGATTCTAGGGTTTCGCTGCTCCAAATAGGTCATCATGGAATTTTCGTTATAACTTTTTTCTGCGACGTTTCAGAAGCAAAAAAAAAAACCCATTTGAGATGAAATCGCACTAAACCTCAGGTCCGAATTTCAAAGCTTGTCTCGCTATATTTTCAGAGATATGATCTGAGGAAGTTAGGGTTTTTACAAGCTCCAGATTGGATAAAAGAAGCAAGGGATTAATGGAAGAATGATAAGGAAGTGTGGGCACTCATTCAAAAGATACAACAAGATCCCAGTACATCTAATACATTTAGTTGGAAAAATGATTCATTATGGTACAAGGATCAATTATACCTATGTAAGAATTCCCAACTCAAACAAAAGATTCTTAGGGAATTGCACACCTCTCACTTAGGAGGGCACTCAGGATTTCTAAAAACCTACCACAAGGTTAAGAAGGATTTTTTTTGGGATGGCCTTAAATCGGATATTCAAAAGTTTGTGGCAGAATGTTTGGTTTTCCAACAAAATAAAGTTGAAACAATTAAGAGCCCAGGATTATTAAAACCCTTATCCATTCCAAGCCAACGTTGGGAGGAGGTTTCAAAGGATTTTATCACAGGTTTACCCAAGTCCGAAGGAAAGAGTGTTATCATGGTGGTAATTGATAGACTTACCAAGTATGCACACTTTTGTGCATTATCTCATCCATTTAAAGCGAGTACAGTTTCTACTACGTTTATGGAAACAATTCAAAAGCTACATGGAAACCCAAATATTATTGTAAGCGACAGAGATCCCATTTTCACTAGAAATTTTTGGACAAAATTATTTTCTTGTCTTGGGACTCAGTTAGCTCATAGCTCATCTTGTCATCCTCAATCTGACAGGAAAACTGAGATAGTAAACAAATTTTTGGAAGGATATCTTCGTTGCTTTGTATATGATAAACAGACACAATGGGTCAAATGGTTGCCTCTAGTTGAATGGTGGTATAACACTTCATTCCATACTGCAACAAAAATGACCCCATTTATGGCACTTTATGGATATCATCCACCATCCATCACATCATACTTAAGAGAAAATTCTAAGGTTCAAGCAGTGGAAGATCACATCAAGCATCAGCGACAAGTTCTCTAACTCTTAAAGGATAACCTTACCTTGGTGCAGAACAGAATGAAATAACAGGCAGATCAACATCGTAGCGAAAGAAGTTTTGATGTAGGTGATTGGGAATTCCTATGACTACAACCATATAAACAAATTTCCCTCAAGCAAGTTAAGAACGATAATAAATTATCACCAAATTATTATGGTCTATACAAGGTGTTGCAAAAGATAGGTATTATGGCATACAAATTGGAACTTCCTGCAGCTTCCCGAGTGCACCCAGTTTTCCATGTTTCATGGTTAAAGAAGGTTATAGTTGACAAGATTCCAGTTCAAACAATATTTCTAAAACTTGATGAGGAAGGAAAAATCATATTGGAACCTAAAGCAGTCAAAGAAACAATAACTTGACAGCTATGAAATCGATCAATTTCAGAGTATCTCATCTAGTGGAATAACTTACCCGTTGAAGATTCCACATGGGAGGATGAGAATTTTATACAGAAGCACCCAGAGCTACTCAAGCGTTGAGGACAACACTATTTTGAAGGAGAGGGGCATGTTAGGTCCCTATAATACTAGTGATTTCCCCCATTATTATTTTCATTGTATCCCTTATTGTTATTGTTGTGCCCCTATTGTCCCCATATTGTTATTATTGTGCCCCATAGAAACCCACTATTGTTATTTTTGTGCCTTTATATTATTATTGTAAGGTCGGCTTGGTTATATTGTGTTCCCTTAGACTCCTATATATAGAAAGGAGGTTTTGTCATTTGAATCATCCAAGAATTGTTCATTTGTGTAATGTAAAGGAGGTTGCCCCCTCGAAGAGGTTGAATTCTAAGGTGTTGATCTATCTTTTTATCTTTTTATGAGATGGTTTCTTAAAATATTTGAATTCTTTTGAAGGTTCTTGAAACCATCAAGATAATTGAAGGCATCATCAAGAAGGACACTTGTTTGACAAGTACGTACCATATTATTCTCCATGTCTCAATCTGCAAATCAAATGGCTTCATTTTTCAGGGAAAGAAACAAGCTTGTTGGATTAGCAAACTTCCTCACCTAGAAGAAAAGAATTGATTTGGTGCTCACAGAAAATGAAGTCATGGAATATGTTCTTGGCAAAATTACTCAAGCAAACAAAGAAAAGACTCAATAATTAGCTAAATACAAGAAGGAAGAAGTAAGGGCACAAAGGATTCTTATTGAATCTACAAAGGATCATCTCATTCCTTTTGTTGCTAATTTGAGTAAATTTAAAGCAATTTGTGATAAGTTGGTGAAATTGTACTTTATATGTACATTAGGTCAGAAAATATACTTGAGAAATAAACTATATAAAATAAGGATATCAAAGAATGATGATATGGCCTCATATCCTATGAAGATATCACAATTTAAGGACTAATTGCAAGGGCTTGGGTAAGTCATCTTCAATTCACAAATGACTACTTATGTACTAAATGCTTTGCCACCTGAATGGTGCAGTTTTGCAACTAGTGTCTACTCAAGAAACGATACTACTCCCTTTGATAAACTATGGACTCAATGTATCTTGGAAGAAACAAGATTGAAGACAAAGCATGACACTGAATCAAATGAAAAGTCTCAAGCCCTTATTGTAAAATCCAAGAAAAAGAAAGGGAAGTTTGGAAAGTCCAAAAGAAAACAAGATATGTCCAATATACAATGCTATGGATGCAATGAATATGGACATTTCAATAGGGATTAACAAAATAAGAACCTAAAAAGAAGCCGAAAGGTGAAGATCCCAAGGATCTATACCATTGAAGGAGCTCAACCACTATCAGTTTTATTGACAGTTTGTCTTTATTTTATTAGAAAGTAGCAATTAGAGTAGCATGCACCATTGCATTCTCTAGAAGTGTCTTGATTTTTTTGAAGCATGGCATCATAGAAGGAAGCATATGATAGTAGAATATTTATAGTTTACATGATCAAATTGCTTTGGAAGATATCACCTAGCTAAAAAGAATGAGACGATTTGGACCACCTTGTACATCATAGTTCATCCAAGTATTTTCTAACATAATGTTAGAGGTAGTCATCTTGCATAAAGGATCACCAGGATCCTCCAATAAGAACCATATTTGGGGAACGTTCTTTAATATTTGAAAGAAGAATTATGACATGACTAGTATATTCCACTTCTATGTTGCATGAAACTTCTAAGAACCAGGTGTTTCGAGATGTACCTGTACCCCAAACTCAAAAACTCAGCCAAAACTTGACTGAAACTCGACCATCATGTAATCATCTATGACAGTTAATATAGACTTGGTTTTCCTTCTAAATTGTCATCTATGAATCTTGTTCCATTTTTCTTGCAAGATATTGTGTTATTCACTTATTTATAAAATTCTTTATATATATATAAACATATATGATGTTTCAGATGATGTTTCCATTTTTGGGAGGTGACATTTCTAAATGTACACATTTCAGAAACTCTGAAATGTTTTGGCGCTTCATGCAACTTATTTCCACTTAGTGTGGAAAGAGTAGTCTTGAAGGATGAAGGGATGGTGATGGTTAAGTTGCAATTTGAAAGGTAGTATTGAGGTATTTCTCCTCTTATGAAGGAAAACTTATCGTAGATCAGAATACAAGCAAGCTCATTCAAGAAAGGATGGCTAGATGATTGTATGGAAGAGTAGATATGCATGTTTCTAGTAACACTTCTCTAGTAGGTATAATTCATGTCTACAGGAACATTGCAAAAAGGGTTGGTTGTAAGAATGTGCTCGGTAAGATAAGTATGAAAGGTCTTCCATGTGGCTACTCAATGATTGAAGGAGTTTGGTATGCTTTGGAATGGCTAAAAATCAACACTCTTCCATAAGATAACAAGAGTTACACATGATGATATTGATCAACATCAAATATCATCTCCTAAAGAAATAAAGAGAGTTGGCAACAAAAACTCCAAGAAAGAAGATATTGTAGCCTGTTGATTACCTCATTCCATGAACACTTTGATTGAAAGTTGAAAGCATGGAGAAGGATTTTTGTACAACAAGGAGATAGACCATGCAGAATAATGTTGATCTCAAAGGAAAAAGGTAAGCAAAATACAATATATTGAGAAAAATCCATCATGATATGGAAATTATGATATTGATATTTTGGTATTGGTAATCTACTTAGTATATGTTTTTTCTACCTGGAATAATATTGCAAAAATGCATAATGGGAGTTGAGGAAAGTGTATCTAAAACTATTTGTTTTGAACTCAAATCAAAGAATAAATGGATTGAGTGGATGAATTTGGTAATACTTGGAGGATTGTATGCTCAAAATGTATCCATCTTCTTGGAAATTAAATGTAGCAGTACAATAAGATAACTTGATCCTTATGGTTCAATGAAAATGAAGATCACTTTCATGATTAGAGAGAGCTACGATTATCTCTACTTTGATTCGCTCAATATAATTCCTTTATTGATGATGATTAGAGGAAAGTGATATGAAAGGTTGATGGCTTGAACCCTGTCAAATTTTTTGGCTCCATTACATCCAAAAAGATAAAAGCTCAAAAATGATGAGATGAAAAGGAGAGAAGGAGCCATGCAATGACTTGAAGATCTCCATGAAGAACTAGTAGATGATGTATTGATGAAGACAAGCTAAAGAGCTTGTGATTATGACTTCCCAAATGAAAGGAAGTAAGGAAGCAAGGATCTATTCCTTAATCAAGAGTGAGTGAGGATCTCCTCTCAGGTTGAGAGGGTGTGATGCTAGACATCATATTCTCCATGTGTCATGCACTATGCCAGAACTAACAGTCGTAAGTCTAAGCGAAGGCACTTGAAGGGAGAATGGAGGATTAGATAATCATATGAGATTGATAATCCTTGAGGATAGAGAATCCAAGATAGGAAATAGTATTGTGGACCAACACTCTTTGAGGATTAGAGAGGTATCCAAGACAAGAGTGGTCAAAGAGGACTAATATTCTTTGAGGATTAGAAATCCAAAAAAAGAATAGTCCTAAAAGGACATACCCTAGTCAACATCTGGATGAGGTATGCTCTGATATAAGTAGATCTTGTCAGTTAAGGCCTTACTATGTTGACAATGTTAGTTGTGATGTTGATGCTTAAAAGATGGCTATCGATCTAACTCTTCTTACAAGAATATTTCAGTTTGAAAGAATCCTTGTACTAACTATGAAATTATGAATAAATCCCTAGTTAAGAGGGAGTGTTGGAAAATGTAACTAGTTTCGGTCTTCACAATTATGTTTGTACTTAAGACATTATATATTTTTGTAAAAGAAAAAGATTATTTTCTAGCATGGGTTTCATGCTTAAGATGATTTTTCACTAGGTCAAGCATGTTCTTCATGCTTCTAGGTTTTTCCAAGTCAAAAGAGTATGTGTCATCAGTTTTGAAGTCAAGTTCCATTTGGACTTTGACAAGAAAGAGAAAAGAGAATTTTAGTTTAAGAAAAAATGTCAAAATTTTCCATTCAATCCCAAGTCGACCCTTCTAGTAGAAGTCAGGCTAGGAGAGGCCTATTCGCCCCCTTAAAAAGGGTATATATAGAAGAGAGCTTGATTCATTTGATGACATCCAAGAAAGTTCTGTCGCTTGTGCAAGAAGGAGCTAAAATCAATGAAGTCAAAGCAAGAGGAGAAGAAAAGAGAAGTCAAGAGTGAGAGAATTTTCCCTAGAAAATCTCACACATGTGGAAATTTCAGAGTTGCAGGGAAGCCGAAAATTACAGGTTTGTTGCAGGAAGTGAAATTTTGTTGCAGGGGTCAAGACCTGAAGTTTGACCATATTTGGAAGGGTTTGACTACCATTGACTTGTGAAGACTTTGACTTGTTGGAAAGGCTTGAAAGGATGGTTGACTTAGGGCTTGTCAATGGACTTGGTCTTGGCATTTGGGTCTTGGATTTCTCATTTGGGTTAGCGGATTTTTGGATCGAAATTGTGGGTTCCTGTCAGATGTGGAGCAATTTGTGGTAGTGGGAGAACTAGGAGAAGTCATAAGTTCTTCAGTTTTCCACCAAATTCGATGCAAAAAGAGGCTAGATGGTCATTTTTTAGTATTCTAGACTAATTGGAGTAGGTTTCAGAATCATTTGAGCATTGTAAACACATATTTTTACACTTTTGAGCATAATAGAGGGGCCCAAGCCAGTGGAAGCTGGACCAAGGAGACGTAGCCCAGGAGGGGTGAACTCCTTTATCATGTGCTTGTTGTAATGTTTTTTTGATGATGTTTTGTACATGTTTATGTTGATGTTTAGTTTCTAGTTTATGTTAAATTTCTCATAAAATTAACATAAAAACTCTTCATTTCACTTGCAAAAATTAATGAATCCTTAAGCACAATGAAAGCATTTTGTTTATAATCTGAGGAAGATATTAGCACTGCAAACTAATTGTCTAGATCAGATCAATTTGGTATCAGAACACTAGGTTTTCTTTGTGAAAGAAGGATTTAATTGTTTGCAAGTTTATATCATGCTTACAAGGTTAAAACTCAAAAGAGGTGAAGGAAATTTGGTTGGAAGCCCTAAAGTTGGATCAACTGGAAGAAGAGCAAGGTTGCCACAATCTCCAACACCAGTTCAGCCTCAAGTTGCAATTGAGACTCCAGAGATCATGTCTCATAAAGGAGAACCTACAAACATGGCAGAAGATGAGAAGACCTTCAGAAAGGATTTCTTTGATATGATAGAGATGGTGAAGGTCCTCTATGCGAAGAGGAATAGCAGGATACAAGGAGAAAGTTGCAAACCCCCTAAGGGAGAAGGATCTTTCGGAGGAGGTAATGGAAAAGGAGGTAATGGGAATGGAGACAAACCTCCACCCTCTCCACCATCTTCTTCATCTTCTTCTTCACAATCATCATCACACACTTCCACTAATACAACCCTTACTCATACTCATCATCATTCTTCAAAAGGAACTGGTAAATAACCTTTTTATGAAATTGATGTTAAATTCGAATTGCACATGTATAATGGTGAAGTGAATGCAGAGAAGCTTGATAATTCGATTCGTCAGTTGGAGGTCTATTACAGGATTCAAAACCTTCAAGAGGATGACATAAAGATTCGGCTAGCTTCCTTGAGAATGGAGGGTGCAGCACTGGTATGGTGGGAATCAAAGACCCAAGAGGAGATTAAAAAACACGGTAAGATCTCTATTTCTTGGAATGACTTCATTGCTACAATAAAAAGATGATTCTACCCTCTCGCCATCATGAATTGGTAGAACTTTAGACAGCTAAAAGGTCAAAATGTACAAGATTACACCCAAAAATTCAGAAAAAATGTCTCTGATGTTAGGTGTAGATTTGTAGTCAGACGACACTTTACTGAAGTACATAGGGGGTTTACAAAGTTACCTTAGGCATACTATATTAATTTTTAATCCTGGTAATCTAGATGATGTGTGTGTGAAAGCCAATCATCTTGAGGCAAGAAGGAAAAACACCCCAGAAGAAGGTAGTAAAAATCCATTTAAGACTAAGGGAAAAGAAAAGGCTTTCAAAGGAAAGGCAAAGAAAAATTCATTTATCAAAAAATAAGGAGAGAAAACAATTTGTAAACATTGTTCCATAGAGGGTCATGATGAAGCTCACTATTGGAAGCTTCATTCTAAAATGAAACCAAAAAGAAACAACAACAAGGGAAAATATAAGACAATTGCAACCACTCAATAGGATTTGGGATCCGCTTCGGGTGATGAAACTAAAATCACAGCCATGGGGTTAAAAGGGAAAGAATCCATTGCCAGCACTAGTTCTTCAGACTCGCAAAATGAAACTCCAAATGAAAATAGAAGAATAGAACTATTTCACATAAGGGTGATCTCAAAACATAACAAGATTGATACGTTGTTCGATAGCAGCTCTCAAGCCAATCTTATCTTGAAAACATTTCCAAGAGTTTAAATCTAGAAACTGTTCCACATCATAAATCGTATCCACTTGGATCGGTATGTGGCAATGCACAATTGCAGGTTACTAGAAATTGTAAACTGAGATTCGCTATTATTGCAAATTTCATAGATGAAGTGGAGCTTGACATTGTGTCATTAGATATATGTGGCATGGTTTTGGGCAAACCATACCTTTATGACAAAAAATTTATCTTCCATCGACATGAAAATAAATATCATTTATTCAAAAATGGAGTAGAATATATTGTGAGAGGTCATAACAAGAAAACAAATATTTCTCTTTTTAATGCAGGGCAGATGAAAAGACGGGTGAATTCGAGCAAGAATTTCATGCTTCTCATGATCAAACCAAAAATGATGTTGATAATGAAGCTTTTAAAGCTTGTGATTCGAAATTGAAATCTGAATTGGTTGACGTAGTTAACCAATACGATGAAATGTATCAGGAACCAAAGGTGCTACCTTCCAAGAGAGGAATCCAACACGAGATATAGTTGCAGCAAGATTTTCCTCTTCCTAACATTAGCATGTACAGGATGTCAGAGATGGAAAGTGCAGAAATTAAGATGCAAATCCAAGAGTTTTTTAATAAAGGGATCATCAAACCATCTTCCTCGCCTTGTGGTTCACCTATTTTCTTGGTGCCAAAGAAAGATGGAACATGGCGCATGTGTGTGGACTTCCATGCATTGAACAAAATTACAGTAAAGAATCATTACCCACTGCCCAGAATAGTTGATTTACTAGATCAATTAAAAGATGCAAAGTATTTTACTAAGCTGGACTTAAGAAGTGGCTACCATCAAATTATAATAGTTGAAGGAGACATTTGGAAGACAGCATTCAAAACAAAACAGGGTTTGTTTGAATGGCTAGTTATGACGTTTGGTTTATGTAATTCTCCTGCTACATTCATGAGTGTGATGAATGATGTGTTGAGGCCATTTCTTGATGAATTTTCCATAGCCTACTTAGATGACATCTTAATTTTCAGTAAAGCTCGTGATGAACGTGTCATGCATGTAAGAAAAGTACTTGATGTCTTGAAAAAAGAACAGTTGTATCTTAAGATGTCAAAGTGCGAGTTTGTAAATACTTCATTAGTTTATTTAGGTCATATTGTTGGAGGAGGTGAGTTGAAAATATATCCCTCCAAGGTTGATGTCATTATAAATTGGCCAAGTCCCAAGAGAGTTACAGAGGTAAGAAGTTTTCTAGGAGCAACCCAATACTGGAGGAAATTCATTTCTAATTTTTCTCTTATAGCAGCTCCTTTATAAGCATTGGCCAACGTGAAAAAGGTTTTTCAGTGGAGAGGTAAATAGCAAAATTCCTTTGATGCGTTGAAATAAAAGATCAGTACATCTCTCGTACTCGCACTTCCAGACTTGAGACAGTCATTTGAGATTCATAAAAATGCTAGTGACTACACTATGGGTGTAGTCCTCATGCAGCATGGTAAGCCTATATGTTTTCATTCAGAAACTTTTAATGGTGCAATGATTAATTATCCTACATATGAAAAGGAATTGTATGCTTTTGTGAAAAGTGTGAAAAAATGGAAACACTACTTAATGGGTAAGGAAACAGTCATTCACATTGATCATCAACCATAGCAATACCTGCAATCACAATCAAAATGGCAGCAGTCACGACACTTCCGATGGATGGGTTTCCTTCAAAAATTCCAATTGGTAATCACGTATAAGAAATGTATCTACAATAAAGTTGTTGATATGCTTTCTAGGCCAATTGTTAGTGCAACTACTTTACTCAAGCATAATTTTGTTTTACATGAAAACTATATTGAGAAATATGCATTAGATAATGACTTTCGAGATGTTTATGCAAGCTTGATTCAAGGTAACCAAGTAGAGGAATTGGATTATCATTTGCATGATATCTTGTTGTACCATCTTGGCAAGATTTGTATTCCACGGGGATAGAGTTAAAATCATAAGAGAGGCACATACTTCTCTTATTGCTGGTCATTTTGGTGTAAGTAATATGGTAGCACATCTACATAGGTATTGTTATTGGCCTCGTATGCTTGAATGTGTGTCTCATTTTATTAAAGGATGTTCATTATGTGAAATCAGTAAGCCTAGCAATAGGAAGTTAGGATTGTACACACCACTTCTGATTCCATCAAGACCGTGGGAGAGTGTTTCTATGGATTTTGTAGGAGGTCTTCCATTGTCAAAAAGAGGTCATGATTATCTGTATGTAGTTTTGGATAGGTTCAGAAAAATGTGTATTTTTATGCCATGTAAAAAGAAATTTATAGTTGAACAAACTATTCAGTTATTCTTTCAGAATGTTTGGGTGAATTTTAGATTGCCCACATCCATTATTAGTGATCGAGATTCTCGCTTTTTGGGGAATTTTTGGTCAAACTTATGCGGATTCATGGACACCGATTTCAAAAAGAGTACAACTTGTCATCCACAAATAAGTGGTCAAATAGGGTAGTGAACAGAACAGTGATACATCTTCTGTGCGGGTATTGCAGCAAGCATCCTAAGTTGTGGGATGAACAGTTGCACTATATTCAGCATGCTTACAACCGAGCCAAGCACTCTTCCACTCAAACTTTGCCATTTGAGGCATGCATGGGATACTTTCCTAAATCTCCTTTTGATTTTATTTTTGGCAAATATGTTTCTATTGAAGGTCATAGCGACATAGACAAAGAAGAAAGTTCATTGAACAAATACATTTAGTACACCAAAAGGTTCAAGAACAGCTTGAGAAAAGCCAAGGCAAGTACAAAGAGAGGCATGAAAAGCATCGTCAAGATCATAAGTTCCAATTTGGTGATGAATTTTGGCTCCACATTAACAAATAGAGGCTCCAAGGAGAAGGTAAAAAGCTCAAACCAATTAGATATGGTCCATTCAGAAGTTTGGAAAAGATTGGTAACAATGCCTTTAGGTTGGATTTTCCTTCATATATGAAAATTTAAGTTCTTTTTAATGTTGAGAATTTAAGGTTGTATGAGCCTCCTTTGATTGAAGAATGAGAGAATATTCAAATTCCATCTATTGAAGACTTTTCTCCAGAATTCCTTGATGTGCTTCAGCAAGACACTATACTTGACAAAAGAACAAGGACAACAAAAAGAGGAAGTATTGATTATCTTCGAGCGGGGCTCAAAGGTACAATTTCGTCAAAACCCAAATGGATAGAGGTTGAAAAGGTGAGGGAATTGTACCCTCACCTGCTGAACAATTGAAAGTGATCCTTTTGGGGTCCAAAAGGTTCCAATGGGGAGGAGTGATCAAGTGCTCAAAGTTAGGCTTAAAAATAAAAAATTTAGAATCTTGTTAAACGTAGCTTCAGGACAAAGAGCTCCTCATTTTGATTCCAACGGTGTGAATGGAACTCAAATCCGAGCTCGTATGCAGAAATTAGAGTAAGTCGAAGTTCATGTTTGACTTTCTCACATGGCAGGATAGGATGATGTGGCAAGGTCCTTCAGCGAAGGAGGAGGCGCCAAGTGGAAATCTGTCATTGGCCCCCACCTATCGCAAATCGCAATCGCAGGCAAGTCAGTGTTAGAAATCACTCCCCGAGAAAGGAAGAGTGCAATGCAATAAGGCAAGCGGGAAGTTTTTCAAGAAACGGCCAGAGGCGCAATGCGATGGATCGCAATCGTAAATCGGCGAAGGGTTGTCGTTACAAAATCATCCCCTGGTAGGTACTATGTTTAAATCTGATATCGCAATCGCGAATCACAATGGTGGAAAGTTATGCATATACAAAACCTCGGTTATCTACCGAAATGCGATAAGTCCCTGGATGCGAGATGTTTATTGGTTCTGGTTAATACTCTTTTCGGGTCTGCCACATCGCAATCACACATCGCCTGTCATGTTCATAAGACCATAAGCCCATAGAACTCCACTAATTGTGATTTGCGATAAGACAGTCAATGCCGACGGATTAAGGTCCACCGCGTAGCAAAATTCTCGCTTAGTTAGCGGATTTTTGGATCGAAATTGTGGGTTCCTGTCAGATGTGGAGCAATTTGTGCAACGAAGAGTGGTAGAACTAAGCAAAGTCATAACTTCTTCAGTTTTCCACCAAACTGGATGCAAAAAGAGGCTATATGGCCATTTTTTATTATTTTGGACTGATTGGAGCAGGTTTCAGAAGCAATTGAGTATTATAAACACATATTTTTACACTTTTGAGCATAATAGAGAGGCCCAAGCCATTGGAAGCTTGACCAAGGAGACGTAGCCTAGGAGGGGTGAACTCCTTTATCATGTGCTTGTTGTAATGTGTTTTTGATGATTTTCTGTACATGTTTATGTTGTTCAATTTCTGGTTTATGTTAAATTGCTCATAAAATTAACATAAAAACTCTTCATTTCACTTGCAAAAATTGATGAAGCCTTAAGCACAATGAAAGCATTTTGTTTATAATTTGAGGAATATCTTAGCACTACAAACTAATATTCTAAATCAAATCAGTATAATATAAATGGTTATCAAGAAAAACCATGAGTTGTCTCTATAAACCATGGATTGATTTAATGATGATTGGAATTTACATATGGGTATAATATAAATGGTTATCAAGAAAAACCATGAGTTGTCTCTATAAACCATGGGTTGATTTAATGATGAGTGGAATTTACATATGGGTATATTTGGTGTTTTTTTTACCATGGTGCATGAGATCTTATTTTACATATAAATCATTATTGGAATTACTCAAGCACGATCAAGCAATTGCAAGTGAATATTACCATAGTAAATAGCTTTGGTGAATATTATCTTGATGAATATGTTGGTGCTCTGTGTTGCTATATGGATGAGAATAGACTATGGGACATATTGCATTGGTATTTGTTGCCTATTTGTTGGGGTTGTTAATTGATGTATTACAATACATGGAGCATTGGAGCAGCATTAATACAAACTCTGGAGCAATGTTAATACAAACTTGGAGCAGTGTTAATCCATTCTTGAAGCAGGGTTAAAACAAACTATGGAGTAGCGTTAATTCATTCCTGGAGTAGCGTTAACATTTTATTGCCAACAACATTTTTAATTACCAACATTGAATTAATATGCAGGCATATTATTATTATAATGTGTTCTTATATCCCAACTTACATTGCAAACATGGAATGATATTAATTATTATAATGCACTATTATTATTATAGTATGCAACATTATAATAAATTGAGCACATAATAGAATCAGTGGTGGTATAATATGCAAAGTGGAAACTCATATCATGGAGAGCATTGGAAAGTGTTATTAATAAAGAATATGGATAACGAGTTATATTTCAAGTTATGGAGAGCATATTATGGAGATATGGAGAGTGTATTTTATGGTATTATGAAGCATTATTTGCAGTGCATTGTTTATAGTGCTTCGATATGCTACTTTAATATGGAATTTTGTCAAGAATTGGTATATGGAATGTTACTGTGCTATCAGGAATGCTATGGAATGTTGTGTCAAGAACCCTGAATACAGTGAATGGTACTTTCAATGAGAATGCTACAATACTTGGTTGTTGTCCTTATGTTTGTTGGCTTTAATACAATTCTCACTGGGGTTAATGCTTGTTGGCCATACTTTTGTTGGTAGATACAACAAAATCCAGCCATGGGAAAAGGTTTATCCAAGCACTGAATACCATATTCATGATGCCCCTTTCAGACATTAAAACATATGCTTTAGATGTAGACAATGAATGTAGCAAATTTGGTGTACTACAAGAGAATATCTTTGTAAGCCAGCACAAAGAGTGAGGGAGCTCCACAAAAATTATATTTGTAAGAAGAGTTCCACAAGAAAAATATAGATCCATTGTTCACAACTATGAAGAGGAGAATCATTTACATGCTAAAGTTATTGGCATCAATTGTCCCCTAGATGTTGTCAGACTATTGGAAAAATGAATTGATAATGCATGCAAGCATGTGCAAGCACAAAGCGAAATTGCAGCTCATGTGATCATATCCTAATTTGTAGATTGTGCATTTGAAGTCCATGCTAGAACATTTGTCTCAACTTCTATTGAAGGGTCTAAAGAAGGCTTATCTCAATGAGTACTACTCTCTGATATTTCATATTGAAAGTCGCATTGAAAGTTCATCTAATATGTCTGCAATAAGAACAAATGTTATCAATAGTCAAACCATATGCAGTTCGTATTAGTTATAATGAAGCCTACCTTCAGATGCATTTATACCTAATAGTCTATGTGTTTATATTCTCTCACAACAATATGTGATGCACTTCTTATTTGGAGAGTTGTGGCTATCTAGTTGATACAGTAACCATAAACATGATCCTCAATTATTATGGTACTTAACAGGAGTTCAAAAGCATTAAGACATGGCTTAGAAGAATGCAAGTTGATAACAATGGTTTGTCCATCAGGAGATGTAATGCAGTTTCCAATTATTGCCATATTCTTATATTCTTTTTTTGCAAGAGGACATTTCTCAATATAATGTATTTCTCATGCATGCCATGCTTTCCTTACAAAGTGTTCTCTCAACAGTATTCTTGCAACATTTTACAGAGTGTTCTCACAACAATATTTTGCAGCGCTCTTACAATGTTAAAATTTTATGAAGCATATTTGGAGCAATATTTATATGTCATATGGAGTGGCATTCATTCAATGATAGTGTCAACATTATTTATGCAAAACAAGACATTGCAGGTTATAGAGCATTAATGCAATGATGACAACTACACTAAGGACTCTTTTACAGGCTACAAGGCATCTGTAACCCCCCTGCCATTGATGTCAAAGGGGGAGGTAATGAGAGGAAGGAAGACACTTCGCATAATGAAAGGGGGAGGAAAAATTTGTTGCCATCAATGCCAAAGGGGGAGATTGTTGGCAATATTGTCATTGATGGAAAAGGGGCATTGAAGGAATGTAAGGAGCGGCAAGAAGTAGCAAGGCAAGGAGCAACATCAATGCAAAGAGAGGCAACAAGCATCAAGGCAAGGAGAAACAAGCAGTAAAAGAGGGCAAAGACGGAGGAGTATTTGTGATACATTGAAATGTTTTGATAATGTTGCAGAGATTGCTATATTGAAAAATTTGCTGTGATGTAAAATTGTTGATTAACCTGAATTGTTGTGATGCAAAGGCAAGACTCCAAGGAAAAGGAAAAGTTGTTGCAAAGATTGTTATGATGTATTAATGATACATATTGATATTTGATGTTGGCATTAGGTTGATGCATTTAATGATTACATGTGGCTGAAATTAATATTATATGGATTATTTATTTTTTTGTTCTAATATTCAAGATATGAAGAGTTTGGAAATGAATGAGTGGAAGGCAAAGATCCAAGCCTATTCACTTCATATTCCTATGTGAGATACAAACAGCCAGCAAACTATCTTTATAAAATATGTGATTTTGGAAGGTATTGAGAAGGTTAAAGAATGTCAAGGAGTAGATTGAGATATTATGCATTAGTTACCTAGAACTTATGCAGTTGATGTGAAGCAGATTTGAAGGGAAGAAGATGCAGAAATGAAGATGGAGATCTGTAGAAATTATCACCAGGTAAACCAACACATTGTTATTTCTTGTTTGCATCAAGAGATGGCAGTCTCCTTTCAAGTAGTGCCTTGATAAACATCAGGTTGGAGCCTTTTGAGGTAGGAGCCTCCTGTGGAATGTAGCCTACAGAAAACATATGGGAGTTGGAGCTTCCTTGCAGTTGCAGCTTGCAGAAATGTGAGGTAGCAGCCTCATGTAGGTTGCAACCTACAGAAAATCAAATGTAATAAGGAGTAGGATCTTTCCTTTGCATCACAACAATAATAAAATAGTGGTTTTCTACCTTTATGAATTTCCACATATATCTGGTGTCAATATATGTTGTTATCGTGTGTTGATTTGATGTTTTGATTAGTTTATTACTTGTTGTTCACATATTCAATATGCTAGTAATTATTTGTTAAGATGCTCATGCAATGCTTCAGTTAATGAGATTAAGGAAAATAATTTTAATGTCCATGAATATACTAAACTGATTCACCCCCACCACTTATTTTAGTCAAGTTTTCATCAGGTCAGGGGACCCCGCAATTATCCTCCATCGTCGATTTGATGCTCTATTGTTTCTCCTACAACAATAATAATATCAAGCTTCTCCTTCACCAAGTCATTCCTAGGGTATGAATTAGGTATTTCTCAATATCATGCTGGGATATATTGTAATGGAATGACAACCCTTAACAATTGGTGCATTCGTACCCTGTAATTTATGCCAAGGATTGTTGTTCATGACGAAGGAATGTTCACAGGAAAATAACACAGATCCTATTTCGCATCCTCAACAATGTCATTGTAGAAAATCCTGTAGATTCACAAGCTCATGCAATGTACTAAAGCAAAAGACAAGAATCTACTTCTAGTTTCAACCAGCAGAAGCCAATAGACCGATTAAAACAATATGAACAAGAAGAAGATAAATCAATGGCACATAACACAAGATGTATTTGGGGAAATCCACTCCTCAAAACTCCACTATCTGTATTGCATATATTAGAAATATGAGTGAAGATACAAAGCTTGTTCTAACTAGAACAATTCCGCACAAGTATGATCAACTCTCTCAGCTCACAAGCTAGCTCTTGGCCAACACTTAGCCAATTTTGTAACTCTCCGAGCTCCTAATATCTTGCGTAATTCCTAGTATGAATAGCCAGTATTTAAAGGGAATTCATGCTTCCAAAATTGTGCAATCCAAACATAGGATCAATCTATGGTGCATGCATGATATTTACACTCTAGTAAATAATACCATCGATAGTACACTATCCCTGCACTCTAGTCTCAAATGGATCTTTCTCATAACCGACATGCATGAGTTTTTGATGAGGTAATCTTCAGTTAACTATAGTAACACTTGTGGATGCACTAGTGCACCAACTGACTGTTAACTCTCTATTAGTTCTTCAAACAGTTTGGTACTAATATAACTTAACTTAACTCAGTAAACTGAGTGATCTAATTTCCAACTCAATTTAAACTCATATTGGACCCCTAAAACTTAGGCAGAACATATACATGACTTTAGAAAGACTTCTAAATTGACATTCCTAAGCTTATTATGTTAATTAAGCTTAATTAACTATTTACAAGTTTCTATGAGAATAGAATTCAATTTTAATTCTCAGTTTAATTCAAGGACAAATTAAACTGGAATTTCTTGTTGCCATTTCTCAACGCTCCCTCTCAACAAGAAAGGGATTATCAGTTACCCTAATCTTGTCTCTGTGAAACTCAAATTTACATCTTGACAATGCCTTTGTCAAAATGTCAGCATCTTGCTCCTCCATGGGAATGTACTCTAACAACATGCTGGCTTGTTTGGGCCTGACCCAGGTTCGGAAGAGTTATTCAGCCAAACAAATCACGCAGCTACCGGCCCTTTCGGCAACATCCCACGGAGCGCGGACTGAGGTCTCACCCGAGGTAGCAGGGGAGGGTGCTGGAACCAGGTTTCTGCACCCTAGGGATGTCTAGATGAGTACTAGAGGGTTCGCGCCCTAGTCTACAGCTCCGTGTTGCTCGGTCTCCACACCGATCCAGAGTGATTATATCTTTCTTATTAATGCGTTATTCTACTTGGAGGAAGCAGTTAAGATTCAGAAGTATTTAACAAGGTCTTTAAGCAAATATTTAACCAGCATAATCTCTTTGCACACAAAATGAACCCAGATTCGCATACATTCATCACATTTTCATTAACCAGATATAGAAAGGTAAACCTTAAAGATAAATGCGTGATAACACAGAATTACAAAAGAAAACTTATCTTTATTATTATTCTCCACCAATACATCCAGATCTACCCTGCACACTCAGTTGTAGGAGTCCGGGCACACAGCTGCAGACTTTCCAGGCCTTTGTGCACACAGCTGCAGAGCCTCTCCCTACTACCAACCCTCGACTCGGACTTACAGACACTTTCAGACTATCTTCTTCAAGAACGCATTACATTTTATAACCAAGATCATCCATCAAAACCTTGACTTTCTACCCATAGAGCCTCGCTCTATTTATACCCTTCCTTGGCCCGCGATCCCAGGAGTGGGCCGACTCTATTTACATTTCTTTATATTTTTTCAGGTGGAATACCCTTCGACTCAACCTATTACAATTCACGCTCCACGCATTCAGGGAAGTATTTACCCTAACTTTACCCAAAATGTCCAACTTTGCGCCCCTTAACCGTTGCGCAGGGCTTCCGCTACCCAACAGTCCCCCAACACAATCATCGTGACTCGTCCCGAGTCACTCAGCTAGCGCGGTGATCTTCTTACGAAGGTTGGTTACTAACTTCTGCACAACGCGTGTTTCTTCAACAAATTCTACGGTGATCTGTTGTACCTGTTCCACCCGAGTCACAGATGCATCCGTGTCAGTTGGATTCGCCTGCTCAGAATCGCATACTGCCTGCATATGTGCTAACTTGCCCTCAATCATTGTAGAGACAGAAAATGCTTCATCAAGCCAAGGCTGAATGCATTCTTTAAGCTCTGCCTCTTATTGCCGTGCAACATCCATTTGGGCTTTGAGAGCCTGGGCCTCTCGCATTTTAGCCAACCGTTGTGTGAGAGCGACCATCTGTGCATCACTGCGAGCTGTATCATAGGCCTATTGTAGTGTGCGCGCCTCAACTTCTATGCGTTGTATGGTGGGGTCCTCTTGGAGAGATGTAAGTATACCAATCGACTGATCTAAGAGCCCCGAATATTCACGGACAGTGCACCTCATTGTTTCTATGCCTGATTGAATATTCACACGACGTTGTTCCCGGTCTGCCAATGTTTTCTACGCCTGTAGTCTGAGCTCTGTTATTTGTTGAGTAAGCTCCCCCTGTGCTTTTGCGGCCGCCTCTCGGGCCATGTGGGCTCCTGCGGCCATGTGTTGAACCTTGGTAATAGTTGGAAGGTCCACAGGGATATCTAATGCCAGAACTGTGTTGCATGCTTCTGTTACGGCTTGTTCAATGTCCCGGTAGCGTTCGACCAAGGCAGCGTGCTGAAGATTTACCTATTCTAACTCAGCTTTTTGCTCCCTTAAAGTGTGAAGGGAGCGACTTTCCCTAGCCCGGAGTTTGTTAGTGATTCTGTCCTACAGTTGGTAGAGTGACCCCCCAGGTAGGGCAGCCAGATTTAACTCCCAACTATGGTCATCACCAGTGCTTTTGGCTAGGATAGCATTGGCTGGAAACTGTACAGTATTCGGTGTGGGCACGTGCACCATCTACTCAGCTGCACTTATATTATCATCGAAGAGGACTCTACCTAGAGAGTGCACCTGCATTGCCTCCAATTGCATCCTGATCTCCCCCAACACAATCGTTTGCTCTGTAATTAGAGCAGGCAAGGCACTAGTAGTGGTAGGACTCGCTGTGAATTCTTTCTCCAAAGCCTTCGCTATTTTGGACTTTTTCTGGGCAGTTGGTGAGTCTTGTGTGCGCGATCACTTGCCCTGGTCCGCGTGGTCCTGCGTCTCTGTTTCCTGGTCTGACTTCAATACCTGTTCTGTCGTGATCTCTTCTACTGGTGGATCCTTAGCCACGCCTTGCTACAAGGCCATCTATTGTTCCCAATTTCCTTTACTGCCAGGTGCATGAGCCACTGTTGTCGGTCCTTCTTTTTCTATTACGCGGCGATTTGGTAGAGGATGCCCTTATCTAGGGTGTGCCATTCGAGTGGCCATGCTACTAAAACTGCGTAGATTTCCTCATATGTTTCCATGAACAGAAGTGCGACCCAGGATTGTTTCGGATCCTTCTGCGCTCGGATGTACAAGTGATGCATGTCGACTTTAAACTCAGTCATGCTCTAAAAATTATTATAGATTGTGGGATACATTCGTGGTCATTGAGCAATCCTTGTCCTTATGCTTCCTTCCATAGAGGTCCAGAATGCACGAATTGCGGAAACCCTTGTCGCATCCCTGGTACCGCCCAACGCCATATACCGCACCGCCTCCGGGAGGTCATCTGTAATGCTGGGGAATTGGCTATCCTGCGGTAGCTCGCCTGTAACCAAGAGAATTGACAAAAGCAACCATGCATAGTGAAATGTCTTACCTTTGTCCTGAGCTTCTTGACAGTTGGTCAGGAATTCATTATATAAGAACTGTGCCCAATTGAACTACACCCCTTCAGCACACTGTCTAGCCAACGCAATGACAGAAGCGGGTACTTCGTCTGCGTAGCATTTCCTCATGAGTTTACAAGTGAGGAGTTGGGTAGCCACTCGGACGGCTTGATCGTTGATGCTAGCTATGACATATCCGTGCTTACCTTTCTCCAGCTGATATCGTGTTTTTGTTGCTTCGACGAGCCCTACCTCGCTACTGGTTCCTAGGGTGTCAGCAGGATCAGTTCCCTTCAGCGGTAGGTGTGTTATTCAGTGGATTAGCTCAGTTGTGATCGGGATCGGCTCTTCCAACCACAAGAACCCATCATGTACCAAACAGAGTAGTTGCTGGGTTACAAATGTGGTAATAGTCACACAATGGTAATGGGGTAGCCATCTGAGGTTGAGGATGCCTGCCTTCTCCACACCTAGTAGCCAGACCCGTGGTAATAACATGTCTTCGGCTAGCTTAGGGAACTTATCGTGGTCGGCCAGATCCCAATCTTCAAACTTGAGGCTTGGAACGCATCCCAACGGCAAGCCTTCGAACCTTATGTCATCTAGAAGAAGCGGGGCCTAAAGCTCAGTATTCGCAACATCTAAGTCCTTGGGTAACTTAGTGGACCCTCGCCACGGAGAAATATATGGAGGTAACGATGGGAGTTGGAATGCATCCACCTCCTCCTCAGCCTGCGCGTCTATCTAGTCAAGAAACTCTTGGAGAGCATCATCATCCTCATCAGTCTCGGTGGAAACGGCTTTGCCCTTATCGGCTGTGGATTGCTTGGTGAACCATGGTGAGGCTCAAACTATTCCTGTCTTTTGCTTAGTCTTCTTTTTTCATGGTGTACGTGGGGATTTCGGAACCCCCGACACCCGACTCCCGCCTTTTGGCTCTCCGGATTCAGCTGCATTTCTTCTGTGAATCGTGCTCGGGTTCTGGCCATAGTACTCATGAGGTGTCTAGGATCTAACTGCTTGCTGCTCCGCTCTGATGTATAGTGCCAATATGCTTGTGTCGTGCCTCGATCGTAAAATAAAGCCGAAATTTTGAACGTCTTTCTTCCCTCCTTTTCTAGCATAGTGCTAACATTCTCTTGGCAAATCTTAGCATATCCATCTCGGAACCTTCGCTTTAAAGGTCTGCCGCCCACTCCTTCCTACCATACCGTAACGTCCTTGTCATGAATAGTGGTGCTAACGGTCATCTCTAGATTGGTTCGCGCGGTAGCGCAGTCCCTCGGACGCTGCTGCGATTGGGGGGAAAGTGCTTCACCAGATCGGCTTTCTGCAGCCTTGTTTATAGTCCCACGCCTTCTTTCAACTGCTCGGGGTGATGAGACTATAGTGTCAACCCGTAGTCAGTTGTTCGCACCACTGCTGCGTCGTTGTAACGTCCCTACCATCCCGGGTTGCGAGCACCGCTCAGTCACTTGAGTAGCCATTTCTTCGCTCCAAGGATGTGTGCACAGACATGACAGCAGGGTCCTAACTCGGTTGTCCCTCCGCAGTCTGACTTGCCTTGGGCACAGAGGGGTTACACTATTGTGCGTGTCACGGTGTGACATTCTGCTGAATCCGTTCCCACATATCGCTCTTTGGTCTCTCGACCCTACGCGGGGTCTGCAGCTATCCGGCTTCCTCTGAGCGTTCTTCCATCGCTGACTCCAGACCCATTTAGGCTGCGGTATTTGCAACTTCCAAGAGGTTTGTGTCACTGGATGACCGCGATGTGAGCTACCCCTTGAGTTCCTACGGATGTTGTCGTGGCCACTAGCAACCAGTTTTGCTTTAGGCTGCTTCTCTTAGCTTGTTTGGCCGCTTGTGCCTACACCTGTCCACGACCTCCATGCTTTTTCCTTTTCTTTAGTACGACTGCCCTTTTTTCTGAAGCCAAGGTCATTCGGGGAGCTACCATAGACAATATCGGCGCACCTGGTTGCAATCTCACCGGGGCAACCGGTTTTTCAGCTTCCTTCGCGGATGGTTCTATAGCTCCCATCACAACCATCCTGTTGCAATTTAATGTGGTTACTTCATGCAGGTAGTTCTGCCATCATTCAATCTCTTCATCCGAATCTGACGTGCAAGAGCTATCACGGTCCCATGAGAGTCGATTGTCCGTTGTTGGATTCACCCTGTCCCGATCTCACGCTGTGAGCTGATAGATACAGTGTAGTTCCCCATCACTGTTGTCGTTGCACACAGGTTTAGTATAATGTGTTCCTTCAGCTGGATCCAATGGAATCACTACTCGAAGAGAATTCTTTTCAAAGATCATTTTTCGTTTCTTAAGGTTGATGATTCCGTTCATGTTTGTTGCCCAATCTATCCCTAGTAACACTGGATATGGATTACTGTCATCCACGATTTCAATGACCTCAAAATCTGCTTGCGTGTTGGCGCCGTCGATGTCCACAGTAACCCCTTGCAGCCTTCCCATAGGCAGAATCTTTTGTTGGTTGGCCATTCATAATTGGATCGAGGACCATTGCAACGTAGGCCTGCCCATGCGTTCCCAAGTTTGCTTTGGTAGGACATTTGCGTCAGACCCCAGATCTAACACGACTTGGTCCATCTCATAGTCGCCAATCTGGACGGTCAGTCACATCTCCCGACCGGTACGCAAAACCTGTTTTCCCAATTTGCGGATCAGGCGCAGTTCGTTTGCCCCAGCACACATTTATTTATTAATTCTTGTAACCCTTTCACTGCATTAGCATCCCTTAGAAGCTTCATACAGGTTTCTAAGAAGGTAGTTATCAAAGACCGTTCCTGTTCCAATTCTGGTTGCCCTTTACTACCCGAAGTCGATGCTTCTGCAAAAATTTTCTTAGCCTCCAAAAAGGTTTCCTTTGCTTGCGCCAAATCAAATTTTGTTTGTTTTGTGGGAGCCTTACGAACCCACGTATCCTCTTCCAGCTTCTTCCCCTTATCTTCCCCTGTAGTTGCGCCGCTTCTAAGCATCATGTTTATGTTGGGGTTTTCAGTGTGGGGTTCAGCTTTCATCATCTGGAAATTCTGGGTGGGGCTTGCTGGGAGCACTCCTCTTTCCCGTAATTGAGCGATCAGCATAGGACAATCAACTACATCGTGATCAAACTAGTAGCATGACGGACAACAGGCCTTAGTTGGATTCGTACAATTACGAGTGTAATGTCCCTGTTCACCACAATTATAACAAATCATCTGTCCAAGGCCCCGTCCGGGCCCCCAGTCCTCCCGGCCTCATCCACGTATCAGGAATCCCCTGCATGAAAATGGTGCATCTAGGTCATGTCCGCACATCTCTATTTGCATCCTATACGTAGGAGGTCGATCCATCAACATGCGGCAATCCCTTTCCTCGTGACCCATGTTCTGCAGAAGTTACAAAATAAGTGTTGAGGGGGTTGTCGTAAGTTCGGCAACAGATGATAGTTGTCCATGGCATGCTTTCCTCCTACATGGAAAATTGCGCACCAGAGTACAGGCAGAGCACTTGTTCCTGCTTGTACCTCCACTTTTAACAGCATCAGGCCTCCTTATGCCAGGTAGTTCAAGAAAACCGGACAATGGTCCTTATCGTGCATTTGGCTCTTACATTTAATACAGCCTACCTCCAAGCGTATCTCTAGTTGGGACATTCTTCCTTGCTTCAGACTCTGCACTTCCAGGCTCAAGTTTTGGAGTTGCGTGTGGATTTGTTGAACTCCCAACCCTAGCTCCGGTATTGGGGTCGCGTGTAACCTCATTTTTGTCTCCAGTGCCTCGGCTTGGGTTGATATCTTATGTTGTGACAAAGCCATCCCCAAATGGGGTTTCAAGGACACCACAAACCATGTGCAATGTTGCCCATCTGTTAAAGTCATGTTAGCTTCACGAATAGTACTCTTAAATCTAAGTCCAAATCCCACGGGGTTTCACCAAGAAACATTGATATCTCCTTCAATCCAATGATTGACTAGGCTTTAGACTTTGGTCAGCCAAACTTTCTATTCAATGCATCCTGGATCGTCGCTATTCCCTCACTTAGATGGTCGGTTGAGTATTTTATGTACCATGTTAGCACGAGGTCTTGCAGTGCACTAACTAGCATAGGCCTCTTAATGTTTTCATCTGTTATGCCTTGCGCATCCCATATAGAATTTATCACAAACCAGAACTGACTTGGCTCTTCATTCCCTACACCCAAGAAGGTCGGTAACTTGATTGCGGTCACCATCCCAGCCTTTGGTGGTGGAGGAGGTGGCGAAGGTGTTGGTGTGGATGGACTTGATGCGAGTGAAGTGGGTGGCAGCATAGACGGAGGTGGTATCAGTGGGAAGCGTTCTTTAATCAATCAGACCACACTCCCTGGCGAGAACCTAGCGAGATCCTCCTCGCTTTCCCGCGAGATAGAAACCAACAGGTTGTTCTCTACTTCTCCTATTCTTCGATAACCCTTTCCGCTCCACATTACCGCAGACATCAATACACGCGCAAAATCTGTTTTTCGCACAACAGCATCTTAATCCAAGTATTCAATGATTTGATGCACCTACCCCGCAGTCCTTGGAGAAAGTGCCTTTCTACTTCACTGTAAATTATGGTTTTATCTATCACGAATTCAGTGATAAATCCCCCAATGATCTGATCTAACAAGTGGTCTACCGCGCGCGTAAGTCTATCTTCGATGGCTTCCAGCCTTCGCACCAGTTCTGGAATCCACACTATGGGTTGGTCCAATCTGCACCTCCCCACGCTATCAGCTAACTTCGCGATCCACTCATACAATTCTATCGGGAATGTTACGAAGAAGATCTCATGTATGTCCGTGAATATATAGCGATCCAACCACTATTCCTCTAATATTCGCGAATTTCTGTTTTCCTGAACCGCGAACTCATGAAGCTTCAGATCCCACCAATCTTCAAGTTATTTCTTCGTAGGATTCCAGTGTTCCCACATTAGACACCCCTTAGGCAAATCCCGGTCCCGACAATGGAACCATTTGTTGGCTTGTTTGGGCCTGACCCAGGTTCGGAAGAGTTATTTAGCCAAACAAATCCTGCAGCTACCGGCCCTTTCGGCAACAGCTCGCAGAGCGTGGACTGAGGTCTCACCCGAGGTAGCAGGGGAGGGTGCTGGAACCAGGTTTCCACACCCTAGGGATGTCTAGATGACTACTAGAGGGTTCGCGCCCTGATCTACAGCTCCGTGCTACTCAGTATTCTCACCGATCTAGAGTGATTATGTCTTTCTTATTAATGCGCTATTCTACTTGGAGGAAGCAGTTATGATTCAAAACTATTCAACAGGATCTTTAAGCAAACATTTAACCAGCATAATCTCTTTTAGCACAAAATGAACTCAGATTCGTATACATTCATCACATTTGCATTAACCAGATATAGAAAGGTAAACCATAAAGACAGATGCGTGATAACATATAATTACAAAAGAAGACTTATCTTTATTATTATTCTCCACTAATACATCCAGATCTACCAGGCGCACTCAGCTGCAAGGGTCCACGCACACAGCTGCAGACTTTCTAGGCCTCTGCGCACACAGCTACAGAGCCTCTCCCTACTACCCAACCCTTGACTCGGACTTACAAACGCTTTCAGACTATCTTCTTCAAGAACCCATTACATTTCATAACCAAGATCATCCATCAAAACCTTGACTTTCTACCCATAAAGCCTCGTTCTATTTATACCCTTCCTTGGCCCGCGATCCCCTGAGCGGGCCAACTCTATTTACATTTCTTTATATTTTTTCGGACGAACTACTCTTCCACTCAACCTATTACAATTCGTGCTCCACGCGTTCAACGAAGTCTTTACCCTAACTTTACCGAAAATGTCCAGCTTCACACCCCTTAACCATTGCGCGGGGCTTCTATTACCCAACACAACATAATCTACCTCAATACACAATCTCTAAGATGATGATATTAGATATCAATATGATTGGACCAATCATGAAAAACTGGATTTTCCGAGAGTTTGATACAACTTTTATTATCGCAGTAAATCACAGTTGGATCCATCTGCTGACCAAACAAACCAACCAGGATCTTCCTCATCTAGATGGCCTCACATGCTTCCTGACTCGCAGCCATGTACTTTGCCTCTTTCAAACTGAGTGCAACTGATCTTTGTTTCTTGTTGTACTAAGAAATTATTGTTGACCCAACACTGAAGATCCCTCATAATGTGCTCTTCCTGTTAGATGGAATCCCTGCCCAATTTGCATCGGTGAAGCCTTGAAGCTTCACTCCCTCTGCCTTTCTGTACCATAATCCATACCGAGAAGTGCCCATGAGTTATCTCAATACATGCTTTTCTGCCTTATAATACAGCTTGGTAGGCCTAACCATTGTTTGACTAAGTTGGTTTGCAGAATCTCCTGAGTATATCATTGGCATTCTTGCCCTGAGACACAAACAACTCCCCATCTCCCTACCATACCTCCATGCCAAGAAAGTAATGCATGAGCCCCGCGTCCTTCATCTCAAACTCTCTTGAAAGGTCCTCCTTGCAAGACTTGATCAGTTGATCATCACCTGTCAGTATGAGATCATCAACATAAAGTACAATGATCAACAGTTTACCTTCCACCATTATGTGGTATAGGTTTTCATCCACTTCACTCTTCATGAAGCCCAACCTGGTGAAGTAGCTATATATCATGGTGTACCAAGCACGGGGTGCTTGCTTCAACCCATACAATGCTCTCTTGAGCCGGCACACATGTGACTCATGGTCAAAGGTTTCAAAACCTTCAGGCTGCTCTATGTACACCTCTTCCTCAATCATGCCATTAAGGAAGGTTGTCTTCACATCCATATGATGTATCTTCCAACCCATCTATGCTGATAGTGCCAATATAGATCTAATTGATGAGTACCTTGAAACAGGATCAAAGGTCTCATCATAGTCAATCCCCTCTACCTGTGAAAAGCCACGGGCCACAAATCTAGCCTTATGCTTCTCCACACTACCATCTGTAGCTTTCTTTACCTTGTAAATCCAATAGGATCTCACCACTGACTTGTCCTCCAGTCTCGGGACCACATCCCAAACATTGTTACGAACTATGGAGTCATACTCCTCCACCATGGCATCAACCCAAACCAGTTGTTGCACTGCTTCCTTAAAGGAAGATGGCTCTATCACAACACATTCACCCATAAGATCCATGTATCTAGTGTACCTCTCAGGTGACCTCCTCTACCTGTGCTAAGAAGTGGGTGCTCCCACATTCTCCCATGCATCATCCAACAATCTGTCAGCCTCTCTGGTGCGCTTTCTTCCCTCTCTAGAAACTATTCCTTAGTGGATGTCTCCACTCCCAGATCCTTTGCATGTGGCTACTCCACATCAATCTGAGGCTCCTCAACCTTAGGATCTAAAAGCTCCTCATCAGCATGTAGCTCAAGCTTCCTCTCAAGGGAAACTCGCATGGCCTTCTCCTAATGAATCTGACATCCTTGCGAACCATTATCATCATGTTGGTTGGCAAGTACACCCGTTAGTTGTGAGGTGTATCATTGTACCCCAAAAATATCCCAAACTATTTTATCAGATCAAGCTTCTTCCATGCATCTTTGGTCACATGTCAATATACCGATGACCCAAAAATCTTGAAGTGACCACCGTATGGCCTCTTACCAGACTAAGCCTCCTCTAGTGTCTTCATCTCAAGTATCTCATGTGGGCTACCGTTCTGAACATAAACCATTGTGTTGCATGCCTCAGCCCACAAGTGTAGTAGTAGGCCATGATCATGCAACATCACCCTCGTTGCCCCTACTATGCTTTTTTTCTTCCCCTTGGCCACCCCATTCTGCTGATGGTTGTGGCATGTTGTCAATTCCCGTTTAATCCCTTCCGTTGCAGATAATTTCTTAAACTCATTTGAGACATACTTTCCATTATTATCACTCCATAGATCTTTAACCTTCTTGCTCGACTCTTTCTCCACCAATGCTTTAAACTCACAGAACTTTGTAAAAGTTTGATCCTTTTTATGCATGAAAAATATCCAACATTTATCAGCATAGGCATCAACAAATATAACATAATACATGTGTTTGGTTGTGGATGTTGTTGAGAATGGTCCATACACATTTGAATGGACTCGCACTAGAATAGCATGTGCTCAATTGTCTCTGTCATGAAAGGAATACTTGGTGTACTTTCCCAAAGTACACCCCTTGCATGTATCAACTTGCTCAAGCGTACCTTTGGGAAGACCGGTAGAGATTTGTCACAATATCTTCAAAGCCCCATGATGCAAGTGGCCCAATAGCATGTGCCACAACTCACCAACGTCTCGGATCTGCACCCTTTCTTCTTTTGTGCTCAAAGCAGCACACTCCTCTACCTCCAGCTTATAGAGATTATTCACCCAAATCATTATCTTCTTTAGTTGACCCATGGCTATGTGTTGAAGGAACGCCTTTCCTTTCGAGAGTTCACATCATAGCCTCTATCCTCAAGCATGGAAATGGATACCAATTTCTTCTTCAACCCGGGCACATACATAAAATTCTTTAAGGTGAGTGGAGTCCCATGCTCCCTCTGAAAATTAATCGTGCCCAATCCAGTAAAACGATACTTCCCGTCATCACCCATCTCGATATGCATCTGGAAATATTTCTCCTCCATGTCACTAAATAACTCTTTGTCGCCAGTCATATGGAATGAAGCTCCACTGTCTAAGTACCATACACTTCCCATCATTGATGACACCATGAATGTAATGAGGGAAAAGTCCAATTTGAATTGAGAGGTGAAAGCCTCACCCGCCACTCCCCCTAAGGACTTCTTCTTGGACTTCTTGAGTGGACAATTTGTAGCAAAATGGCCCATCTCATGACAATGAAATCACTTAACTTTTGTCATGTCTTTCTTCTTACCTCCATGATAAGAATCTGATTTGGAATGGGAATCTTTCCCTTTCCCCTTCTTCACCTTAATCGCTAAGGCACGGTTCTCTTCATCATCAGTATTTGATGAAGAGCCATCCCTGGTGTTCCTCCTAATCTCCTCCTGCATCAAATCTGACCACAGTCATTCCCAATCTGGCAGCTTCTCCCGACCATTGACAAAGTCCTGAAAACTATGCCAACTTTTTGGGAGTCCTAGAAGAGCAAGAATCACCATATCATCCTCGGCAACCGTGATTCCAACACTTCCAATTTCATCACGAAATTGAGTGAACTTGGTCAAGTATTTTGGAATAGTCTCGTCTTTCTCCATTTTGATTTTTCGAAGTTTTTCCTGCAGTACCAATTTCCTTTGGTCACTATTGTCCTGATACAAGTCCGTCAATTTTTTCCACATAGAATACGTAGTTTCCTTGCCATGGAGACTCGAGACAATGTGGTCTCAAACTCCCTCAAGGATTATTCGCCTTGCCTTCATCACACACTTCTTCCATTTGGCCAAATTCTGTGCATTCGATGTTGTTGGCTTAGGAATTTCTTGATCAATGAATTCCTTCAAGCCATTATCCTCTATCACATCCTCCATTCTGTCCCTCCAGGCTATAAACTTTGGGTTTCCTTCCAAGGCATACTCTAGCCGCAAACTGTAGAACGCCATCTGTTGATCCTAAAGTATGTATTGCAAATTCAAATTTCAACTGTAACCTGTTGAGGCCCCGAAAATCGGGTCGACAACAAGGGGGATACCCACCTGGTCTGGACCTTGGTTGGCAGCTCCTTATCCGTTTGGTATAGCGGGTCCGACTGGGGATAATGGGACCAGTTTCCCAATCTAAGGGTGTGTGTGTGTGCATAGTTGGATGATGCTGATCTAAGGGTTCTAATCTAAGCTACTTTAATCTAATTCTATGCTATTGTAATCTAATGAAAACAGCACATCTAATCTATGCTAACCTGGGATGTATTTCTTCTATTATGCGATCTAAAGAGATTTCAAATAATAACTGGTAATAAAGATCATTCAGCTATCATAAGAATGAAAATCAATTAAGATGAACCACTTTGCATAAAAAGTTAGGCAAAACAGTTGTGAACAGCATATCGCATAATAAGTTATTCATATATCAAACATAAATAAATGACTCCACCGTACAAAAGTGCCAAATGGTAACTCAAACATTCATGCAATAACATATAAACAACTAAAAACTGTATATCACTTTAAGAATATAAGCAGAAATGGCCAAGAGATAAAAGTACCATTTATGACTGGTCCTACTCATAAGCTTCAAGCAACAATGATTTATCTCTACTTGTTCTAATATCTACTAAGAGTACAGAAGTGCAACATCAGTAGCAGATATCAAATGAAAACATTAATAAACCTTGATCCATTCATTCATCAAAACCTCCTCTGAGGGTGCAAAAGTGCATGTTCTGAGGACAAGTTTTTGACAAATTTTTGGACCCTTCTCTAAATGCATGAGAAGGGTTTAAATACTGCTAACTAAATAACTTAATTACATAAATTTCAGATACGGTTTAAATGACCGCCCTTTATCTAAGCAAACTTATTTCTAAAAATTGAATCTAATTCCTAACTATTTCTGTATTTGCTCCTTAATGTTGCGAGCATTCAACATTCGCCTGGGAAGAGTCGGCTGGTTGTTTTTTGCTTTTGCTTGAGCTCTCGCAAATAGAAATGGCAAGCGCTGGCACCACTTTTTAGTAAACTAAAAGATATTTTTTGGAATCATCCTCTGGCTGGGCGAATTCATTGCGTATATACTTGGTAACAACCCAGATTCCTCTTAAATTGCCTCTGCCTTTGCTATCTCAGTTTCCGGACTCGTGGATGACTAAGCAGGTTAGGGACTTTGCTTTCTGAACAATTTTCTTAGCGATGCGCGATTAGTGCTAGGCGCTAATCGCGCATCAAAAACTGCCTCCGTTCTTTGATCGGGCCTTTCTGGTGCATTTTCTGCTTTTAGCGCTTTTTCCTTTACCGGGCATAAGCTTCAGAATTTTGTAAACATGCTGCTTTTGTGAGTTTTTGACCTTGAGTGTCGAATCGCCTATTGATATCAACATCTGTTCAGTAATACTCTGAAATCTGCGTTTCTGTTGCATGCAGTATCCGTTTATGAGGGCATCTCTTCTCTGTTCTCCGAGCATTGACGCTTTCCCTTTTTCCTTAGATGTTTCCTGCACATTGCTTCATGTTGTTTCCTATTTTTTATTCCTGCAGTTCACGCAAAGGAAAAGAGTAATGATAGTAAATTTTGACACGAAAGCTCTAAGCTCTACGAATGTATAAAATCATGACACCTCATAGTGAACTGACTTTTTGAAAAACACAAAACTTGTCCTTCATGAATATCTTGGCGTACATTCATTAATTTTCTTTAAGGCGCGCGCCCAATTTTTGGTTTAGGGACAGCTTTTCTTGAATGCTAAGCCGAGGAAAATTTGCGATGGGTGATTTCTGCGACTCGCATCACAGCATCGCGTTTATCGCATTATCAAGATGTGTCATCGTAGAGTTTCCTATTCAGTTTAGCACAGAATCGTGCAAATCACAGGATCGCAACATCGCAAGATCGCAGATCGCAGCATTGCAAGATCGCAGATCGCATTTATCGCAAGATCGCAGATCGCAGATCGTTGCAATTTGTTAAGTTATTTGTGTGCTGTTTATGCGACGTTGCGATATGCGATGTCGCATATCAGCCATCGGAGATTTCTTAAGATTTTCATTTATGGGTGCTTCTTAATGTATGCGATGCGATGAATTTCGCGTCGCTTCTTCGCAATTTTTTTTATTGTGCTCATAAAGAAATGTTTCACTCTTCTCCGTGCGATGTATTTTTTGAGGAGTATAATACAAAAATTTTTATAAAAAAAAATTGGATTTTTTACTAAGGGTCCCCACTTCTTTAGTGTTATTGCTAATACTAAAGAAGGAGGGGGGTTGTTGGTGGTCACAACAATGGCGATTCACTTGGAAGAACCAGTTATCTCTGCTTTTCTATTGAATTCTTTAAACTTCCAAAACAGAAAAAATTTCATAAATCTAAGCTTTGTTATGGACAGATAGAGTACATTATGCCTTATTCTATCAATGATATTTTGTTTCAACATCTTTCTATTCTAATTGTTTGCTTCCTCAGGCTTGTCCTTGTATCTACATCAGCCATTACTTAGTCTTGTAAAGATAAAATAAATTATTCTCTGTGTGCTAGCTTTAAAATATGCTCGTTTGTCGTAGGTAGAGCCACTGCTGCCAGCAGGCGTCCATAGCCTCAACAGGGTTATCTGTTACCCAGCAATGATCCTTTATCCTATTTAAGGTTATCTACAACCTTCAAAGAAAAATCCATATTGACACTTTTCCTTTTTTATTCTTAAAGAACAATGTCTTGGTTTGGTAGCCAAATTATGACACAGTCATTCACTTGATTTACACTTTTGCTGAACAAGTTGGCTCGTGATGAGACCCCTTGTCTTTTGATTTCAACAATCTTGAGTCATTGCCCTGTTTTGATGGACAGTGTTTGGCAAAGTCAGCAAAGTTATAATATCTGTGATCATGATAAGCCGGCTCGTGATGAGACCTCTTATTCTTTGAGATATAGTGTTTCTTGGATTGTCCCTCTGAATGTTGCGATTTTCTTTAACAGGGAGGATATCATTGTTTTCCTTAAGAAAGCTCTGGACGACAATAATAGAGTTTGAAAACAACAGTTTTACAGAGAATCTTTATTTTGTTATTGATACCTTTCATTGTGCTGATATAAAACAATTCCTTCGCTAAAGGTTGCTTTCATCAAATTTTTTGAAGTTGAAACAAAATATCATATCTAGGCTAAAGTTTTTAACTGTATCTGTCAATAATAAAGATCAGATTTTCAAAAATTTCTATTTATATAAGCGAAAAGCTCAAAATCTGAAAGAGAATTGGTGTCTTTTTGCGAATACCGATAGTAACCATTAACAACTGGTTTTATTATGAAAAAGAAAAGAGAAAAAAAAAACAAAACTATTCTACAAAATAGAAGAAAAATCTTCTATGGAAAATATATTTTAAGGATTTGACCATTAGCAGGCAAAGAATCCCTTCTTCCTGCTAGATCTTGTAAGACAAACGTTGATGGACCTATGACTTCAACAATCTGAAAAGGACCAAGCCACATCTTTCGAAATTTTGTATGTTTGCCCTTTTCTTCATGAGCCTTATCCCATTTTAAAACTAAATCTCCCATCTGAAAAAAATTTCTGGTCATTATGTTTGAATCAAAAGAGGATTTTATTAGCGCTTGATGATGAGCATGGGTTTTCTTAGCTTGTTCTCGTTGTTCTTCTAATTTAATTATTTCCATTTGTCTTAGTTGTATGGAGGAAGTAGGTACTTCATCAATGTATTTTATTAAAGACAAAGAGGGAATGACTAAGTGAGTTGGAAGAACCACTTCTTTCCCATAACCTAAATTAAAAGGGGAAGTGTTGATTGAAGCTTTTTTTGTTATTCTATCTGCCCATAAAGCATTTACCAAAGCTTTATGCCAATTCTTTTGGTTCTGGTCAACTGTTCTTTTAATAATCCTGATTAGGTTTTTATTTGTTGACTCAGCTAACCCATTACCTTGCGGATAGTAATTGGCCGAATATTTTAGTTTGAACCCCCTTTTAAGTGCAAAGTCAATCATTACATTTCCAGAAAAGTATGATGCATTATCAAACATTAAAGCCGTTGGCAATCCAAACCTAGTGATTATGAATTGATCTATGAATTCGATAATATTTTCGGAATTAGCTGTCTTGAGAGGAACTGCCTCTACCCATTTAGTAAAATAATCTGTTGCCGTGAGGATGTATCTATGTTGCTTAGAAGAGTGAGGAACGATCTCACCTATTATGTCCAAGCCCCACTGGCGGAATGGTTGCTCGATTTTTACCAGCTGTAGTGGCAGGGACGGCTTCTTTTGTCTTCCAGCAGTAGTTTGGCAGACTTGACATTTCCTCACGTAATTGTGTGAATCTTTGAATAGCGTAGGCCAGTAATATCCTGCACGTAAAATTTTATGTGTAGTAGCATCTCCAGCATAGTGTCCGCCTACTGGTCCATCGTGGAGTTCCTGCAAAACTTTTTCAGCGTCAGTTTTTTCAAGACATCTAAGAAGAACAGAATCATAATTCTTTCTAAAAAGAATATCATTTATGAGTTGATGTTGTTTAGCTTTCAATCTCAGAGCTCTTTTCTTAGTGTGATCCAGGTGTGATGGAGCATACCCGTTCTTAAGATAATAAATGATATCAGCATACAATGATTCTGCATCGTTTAGGCTTACCTCATACATTTGTATCTCTTCGGATGAAATTTCAGAGATTTGCGATGCTCTTGCCAACATTTTGTAGAAGCCTTGAACTCTTACAATGTTCGTTGGTTTAATCTCAAGGTCGTATTCCTGTAAAGCAGTGATCCAATTTGCTCTTTTCTCGCCCATATCCTTTTGTACTAGAAGATTTCTTACCGCTGGAAACGGTACTATGATCTTAGTATGGGTTTTGAGTAAGAAAGGTCTGAAATATTTGACCACTTTAAAAACAGCATAGGCCTATTTTTCTACGTCTGAATAATTGAGTTCAGCACCTTGTAAATTTGAGCTAAAAAACGCAATTGGAGCTTCTGTTTTTTCTTGATTTGCTTGAGTTAGAATTGCAGCATATGATTTCTCTGAGGCAAACGTGTATAAAACAAAAGATTCTGAAAAATTTGGGGTTGCTAAAGATGGAGCATTAATAATAGCTTGTTTGATCAGGTTGAATGCTTCATGTTCATCTTGACCCCATTTGAAATTTGAATTCTTTTTAATCATGGTTTGCAAAGGAGACACAATTCGTGAAAAATCTGGGACAAATCTCTTTACAAAATTGATTTGACCAAGGAAAGATTGCATGGCTTTTTTATTATAAGGTAGAGATATTTCAGAGATTTCTTTGATTCTGTCAGGATCAATGTGAATACCGGATTTTGACACTATCAATCCTAGAAGTTTTCCTTCACTTAATGCAAAAAAAGATTTCTTTGGGTTAAGTGAAATCCCATACCTTAAACATCGTTGAAAAATTTGTTTTAAATATTTGAGATGGTCGCTTCGCTTCCTGGAGTACACTATTATATCATCCAAATAAATCACTACAGATTTATTGAAGAAACCCTTAAATGTGATGTCCATGGCTCTTTGGAATGTAGCGTCGGCATTAATCAAACCAAATGGCATCTTCCGATATGCATATGTGCCCCATTTAGTTCTGAATGTGGTTTTCAACTGATCATTGGGATGCACCAGCACTTGATTATATCCTAAAAATCCGTCCAAGAAAGACATCAATTTTGAGCCTGCTACTGCCTGTAATATCTGTTCCATAGGTGGAAGAGGAAAATTGTCCTTTTGACAGGCTTTGTTAAGATTCTGAAAATCGATACAGATTCTAATATCTCTGTTTTTCTTTCTAATGGGTACCATATTGGAGACCCATTTGGAATGTCTGACGGGGAAAATTATTCTAGCTTTTAATAACTTATTTAGCTCAGTTTTTATCTGATTTTCTAAATTGGGGTGGATCTTTCTCAGTTTCTGTTGGACAGGTTTTTTGTTGTCAATCATAGGAATAGTATGCTGAATGATAGAAGTGTCGTACGTCTTCAGCTCATCGTAATTCTAGGCAAAAACATTTTTATATTGTCTCAAAAGACGAATATATGCTAGTTTTTCTTCAGGGACTAGGTCGATGCCTAGATTAACGTTTTGTGGTTTATCCTCGGTTCCTAGGTTTACTAATTCGTAATTCAAAGTTGAACTGTATAGTTTTGAATTGGTAGACCTTTTAAACCAATTTTTCAAATCGTATAAGTCTTCTAACTTAACCACTGATTTAGGTATAGCATTATCAGTGCTATTTCGTTGTATCTGTCGACCGCGATGGTCTTCGTCAATTATCTGATTGGAGTAGGATCCTTCAGAAGTGAGGAAATTTACAATATCAGGATCGTCATTGAATACTCTCCAATTTGTAATGTTGTCAGGGATGGACGGTCTAAAGATTAATTCTATTGAGAATCTATCTGGACTAAAGTCTTCAGAGGGAATAAGCCTAGAGGCTACGTTATTCAAAAGGTCTGCGCTCACGTTTTGGAGTCTCGAGAATGAAGAAATATTAAATGCTATGAAATGCTCAGTCAGATCTTGTACTAAAGATTGATAGTGTTTTAAATGACCTGATAGGCAATGTATAGTGTTACGTACCTGTTTGACAATAATCTCAGAGTCTCTGAAGACTTGAAGATACTTGACGTTTAACTCGATTGCTCTGTATAGGCCTTGCACCAAGGCCTCATATTCTGTTGTATTGTTTGTGCAATTGAATTCGAGCCTGCACGTAAGCATGGTCTTGTTTCCTTCTGGACTAATCAGAACGCATCCTGCTGCTGCTCCTTTGTTAGATTTAGAGCCATCGAAATATAATTTCCAAAACAAAGATGCATTTACAGGTTCATCTACAAAATTAACACACTTTGAACTATCAGTTTGGGAAAAAATTTCGACTTGGAACAAAACTGAATTTTCTAAGTAAGGTGATTGTTGGCTAGTTGAATTGTTTATTGATTAAACAGTCAAGTACCACATTAATTTGTCAACCTGGGAAAGTCTTTTATTTCAAAGGCTACCACGTACTGTATGTACTTAACTCTAAAAGCATTAAAAAGCTGTAGTATACACGATCCTCACTCTATGTTATAACAGTGCATTGCAAAGATAAAATGAAAGCAGTTAACTAAGATTACAAATCTGAAAAGAAAAGTGATGGATGCTCTGTTAGCAGAGGATCAGGACCCTATCCTCCAGGTAAGGACGTTCAACACCTGCCCCTGTAACCAGATTGCTAATACACACTGCAATTCTAATTCACCGGTGAAGTATTCTTTTACAGCTTCAAACGATTAACAAAACAGAGTACCAGCAAAAAGGAAATTATCAGAGGTAATGCTACAGAATCCAAAACAGAGTACCAGCAAAAAGAAATTACCAAACACACTTACACACTTGACAGAAAATAAATGGGTGAATCTTGTGAAGAAGGTGGGCCCTGTCCCTCTCACAAGATTCCCCAGAACACAAATGTTGGATTAGGTGCTCAGAACAATTTTCTATTCATCTGCCAAAAGATCCAGTTACAATAAAAGTTCAGACTTTGCTGTTTGTCTTTCAAAAACTTCCCTTACAATTTGTTTTTCTCCCCCCCTTTCTAATGTAGATGTCTCCTCTTTATAGAGGAGACATCTATTACAATAGACTGTCATAATTCATTCAGTTAAACCTTTTTGTCAAAAATAAGAAATCCATCCTTGTTACAGGATGTTGTTACAACAGTGTGACAGCGTATTCTTTCTTGGGTCTCTTTACTGTTACACAGCTGGTAACCAAACTTCAACCGTCTTCTTGGAATCCTCGCACTATCCTTTGCCGCTTCCCCATTGTTGCTGATTTAGTAAACTCATGTTGTTCCTGGTATTTTAGCAACTGTAACCGTGTTTTACCCTTTTTGGACAGTTGTTGATCATGCTGCGTCAGCATGGAATTCTGGCGATCTTCTGATAGTTGCCGTTTGTTATTTCTGGTATTCCAGTTGTTTGCAAAATAACATTTCCCTGCTTTAGATAGTTGCTGTTGCTTGGTGTTGTAGCAACTGTGTAGTTGTTGTTTCTGGTGTTGTAGCAACTACGTATTTGCTGTTTCTGGTGTTACAGCAACTATGAATTATAATTTCTGCAGACTTTAGACAGTTCAACGGTTACTTAGCAACTTAGTTAGCTTTTCCAAAGATAAATATAAAGATAACATGAATATGTAATGAATAATTAAACACATAGTCATGCGGAGAGTTACTTCATACCTTGGGGTGATTAGGTCATTATGTAATCAAAGCTTTCAACTTATGAACTGAAAAAGGGTAATATTATAGCAAAAATACAAGGTCAAAATGGTCAATTTGGAGTCCTAACATCCCCCCCAACTGAAGAGATTGCATGTCCTCATGCAATGCTTACTCTGAATCTGAGTCGGAGTACTGGGATGAACAGTGTAAATTACTGAGACAGTAGCTATAGAAAGTGGCATCAAACTTGTCTCTGAACCCACAGACAGTCTGTATTTGCCTCCATGCTGCCGCCTCTTCTTTCTTTGATAATCCAAACTGACCCTTGTATTGCTGACCAGATAACCATAGAAGTGGAAATTTAAATCTGTAGCCAATCCAATTCTCAGCACATTGTTCCATACATCTAACATAGTAAGGTACCCTTGAAATTGTTGCTTGTAAATTGGGTGGATTATAAGGATGATACTCTTGCCTTTCCTTGGGACAGTTTTCCCAAAATAGATTGTTAGCCTTAATAGCCAAGGGTGCCTTGGTTCTCACATAGTGTTGGAAATCTCGCAGGACCACTGCTTGTAGTTGCCTGATGTGATCCTTCATTGCAGGCTCACTTAACATTCTTTGGTGCTGTGCAATGAAAGTGGCTGCATTTTGAGGTTCAGCCCTGATCCACAGAAGGCAGTTCTGTTCATTATGTTGTGCTGAGATAAAGGCGTTTTGCCACATGAGTTGGTTGGCTAAAAAGGAAATGAAAGCTCTGAGTTGTATGTCGCCAACAAGAGGGAGTATATTCATGTTTCTCTCTTCGGACATGGCTTCATTGTGGAGATAAAGCTCGCACAACAAATTTTGATCATTTTTTGGCGCCTCTACAAAGGTTTGAATAAATTGTTCTGATGTAACCACCTGATGAGGTCTACCTTCTCTAACTGCCTTTATCTGTAAGAATGTCAGTCGTTCCCTCAAAAATGTTGCATAGTTGAAAGAGGGTTTCCTTGTGGCAAGTATTCTTTGGAACAACTCAAACATCTGGGACAATCTAGCTTTTAGTTCCTTAATTTCTTTGTACTGAGCTCTAGACTGCTCAAGTGCTTCCCAGTTCTTATATGCATAATTGAACCAGATCCCCTTTTGCAGTTGGAATGCTTTACCTTGTGACAGCTCATATTCTCTCCACCATTTTCCCTTTAATTCTTGAAAACTAGCGGTCTCTGTGCATGCATCACTAACAGAGGGAGGTTCTGTTTGTGTAAAGGCATCAACAAGGATTTTCTGCTCTGTGATAATTGGAGTAGGCCGGGATGATCCGATGTCTTCCTTTCCATTTCCAGCTACTGTTTCTTCTTCTTGTTCTATAATAGTTTGGGTAGGCCGGGGTGATTTTACGTTTTCTTCATTCTGTACTGATTCCTGCGTAACTGCTTCTTCTTCTTGTTCCATTTGGGTAGGCCGGGGTGAGTTTATGTCTTCTTCGCCATTTCCTCCTGATTCATGTGTTACAACCAATACTTCTTTTTCTTTTTTCATAACAGTTTGGGTAGGCCGTGGTGACTTTATATCTTCTCCTTCATTTCCTGCTGATTCCTGTGTTACAACAAATCCTTCTAGTTCTTTCTTCACACTTTTTAGAGATCCTGCTGGTTCTTGTGTTACAGCAGGTTGTTCTGTTTTCACCTGTATAGTTTTTGGAGAATTTGCTGGTTCTTGTGTTTCAGCAAGTTCTTCTGTTTTCTCCTGTGCAGTTTTTGGAGAACCTACTGGTTCTTCTGTTACAGTGGGTTCTTCTGTCTGCTCCTGCACCTTTTCTGGAGAACCTACTGGTTCTTGTGTTGCAGCAGATTCTTCTGTCTGCTCCTGTGCAGTTTCTGGAGAACCTACTGGTTCTTGTGTTACAACGGGTTCTTCTGTCTGCTCCTGTACAATTTCTGGAGAACCTACTAGTTCTTGTGTTACAGCGGGTTCTTCTGTCTGCTCCTGTACAGTTTCTGGAGAACCTACTGGTTCTTGTGTTACAGTAGGTTCTTATGTTTCGGCAGAGGGTTGTGGTGGTTCTATTTTTGCTTCTGCAGTTTTTGTAACAACAAGTTCTTTCGTTTCAACCACAACAGCAGAGGATTCTGGAATGACTTCAGTCATTGGTTCTGCAACTATCTTGTATCCTGCTTGAGTGTATATCTCACCACAGTTGGCGCACATGTATTCGCTCTCTTTACTCTTCTCTGCTGCAGATGCTTCGTGCTAGAATGTGCAGGCTAAATTCATTCTGATAGGCTTCCTTGACCCTTATTATTTCCTCCTGGTAATCCTGAATTTGGGATTTCAGAAATTCAATTTCTTCCTGCAGGGCAGATATGGTAAGCTGATCTTGTGGAGCGGCAGGTTCCAGTGGAGGCAGAGGTTGTGTTTCGTCATTTTGATCACTTATACCCCCAACAGGTGGTTCTTGTGTGTCACCTGGGGTAATGGTTGTTTCTTGTATTGCAGCTGCTTGGCCAATATTACCTTGGGTGTCGGCAGCTGGTTCTTGTGTGATAGCTGCCTTAAAAGATGATGTCGCGACACTGTGAACACTCTGCATCTCAGCCTCCGAGGGTGAGGGAGAGGAGTTTCCAAGGCTGGTGGGAATGCGGGTTTTTAACGTAATGGGTGGTGAGCTGGGGAGGGTGTGGCTAGGAGGTTCAGCTATTACAAACGACCGAGTCCTTTGCTTGGGTAGAGAAGCAGGGAATTCAGAAATTTTTCTTTTCAGGCTGGCTTTCTTTAAAATAGGGACAGTGGCAGAAATAGCAGCTGCTTTAGCCGAAGCCCTAGTTCTTCTTCTTTTTGGTGGGGTTTCATTTTTCTGCTGCATTTTTCGTTTGAGAAGGGTAATAGGGATGTTATCATCAGAGTCATCGGTAGAAATACCAAGTATGGCAATGGATGGGTTGGTTTTATTGGGGGATGGGGTTGTTTCCATGGGTATTTCTACTGCTGATTGTACATTTTCAGCAACTTGCGGGGGCGTTTGCTGTAAGATCTCCTCGGGCATTTGTTCTGGAATATCGTCTGTTTGCTGAAAGATTTCTTCATTCTGCTGAGGTATGTCCTCAGCTTGGTGAAGAATTTCTTCTTCCTGATGAGGAATTTCCTGCTCTGGCTAACGGATTTCTGCCTCTTGATGGGGATTAATGGGAGGTGGGGGGTTATTTAAGGCGAGGCCTCTATTTATCAACAATTGAGCTAGACGGTGGTGTTTCAAGGAAAGAAGCGGACGCTTTGCGTTGACAGTATAACGTAACATATTTTTAAGACATCCCAATAGATAATATGGCATATTTATCAACTGACCATTCCTCAAATGATTCAACAAGACGAAATCGTGCTGGTAAATTACCTGGTACCGGCCTTCGCACGTCAGGTATTGCTTCACGAATTCAGTAACTTTCGGCCACGGTTGAGGTAATGACTGAAGTGCTACGCCTCTGCCCTTGGGTTCCACCTGCTCGCCTGGTTGAAGAAAATCCTGTTATGCATTAAGGATCAAGTGCTTCCTACTGAACCACCGTGTGCCATTAGCTGGTAGCCCGGTAACTTGAGCTATGACTTCCTCCATGACTGGAATTTGAACTCCCTGAACGACAGAAAACGCCTCTGTTAAATTGCATGCAAACTAGAGGACTTGCTGTGCGTCAAAGTCTGGAAGTCTCCTAAAATAATCTAGCCATCCCGCCTGCAGAAAGATTTGATAAACCTCGGGATAGAGCTCAAGAAGTGCTGTTGTGCCAGGTTCGTATGTGATGAGATTTCCTCCCATAGCTGTTGTTTCAGTAAAAATTCTCAGTTCAGAGCCGAGCTTCCGAGTTCAGTTCAGAGTAAACTGTTGCAAATGGTAACATGTCGTGATGGGATGACTTTTACATATTACCGGGAAAGTTAAGGGCGGCAGCAGTTGGCGTACTATGCAATTATGAGGGCGCTTTGGTAATCCCCCCCAAAAGCTATGCGTAAGTGATATGATTGGAAGTACAATTATTCGGTAGTCCTATCAGCATCTCCACATTAACTATTATTTAATGTCCATACATAATCATGCGTACCTTTATGTTTTATCTTTTTGGTTGCTGCGTCGAAAAGTCTTGCCTTATCTTTTGCTGGATCCATAATGATTAAAGCGGGTCTAAGAGTATGAGAATACCGGCAATTTTTAATAATAATGATGGGAAGTAATAGTGGAGTATTGTAATCATCATAGGAAATGCTTTATTTTATAAAAATTCGTTTCTTCGGGGGCTGAAGTGGAGAGACTGGTGCTTTTATAAATGAGAGAAATGCTGAAAAAGGTATTACGGGATCGGGAAGTGGTGTTGCAGCAACGGGGATTGGTGTTGCAGCCACTGGAGGTGATGTTACATCAACGGGAAAAGATGTTGCAGCAACAGGAAGTGGTGTTGCAGCAACGGGAATTGGTGTTGCAGCAACGGGAAAGTGGTGTTGCAGCAACGGGGATTGGTGTTGCAGCAACGGGAAATGGTGTTGCAGCAACAGGGCTCCCAAGTCCGCAAAGTGATTCCCTTGAAGCTTTTGTTCCCAGCTATTTTCCAAAGCTAAAATCTGCAAAATACTGAAATATAATATGGCAACCCTTGGCAGGGATTATTAGTTAAAAAGAATATCTAATCTAAAAAATGCATAAATAAACAGAAATTTAAGTGCCTTGAGGGACAGCAAGTTCCCCTAGAGAAGCATAGTGTTTATTTGCCATGCAAGTGGCTTTAAAATCTTCTTTAGAAACAGGTCGCTGATATAAACGGAGTCGATACCCATTCACTAGTAGTGGTGTTCTGCTTCCATCAATTGTTAGAAGTCTGATTGTCCCATTTGGAAAAACAACATCCACTTCATAAGGCCCTAACCACCTTGTTCTTAACTTACCTTGGAAATTCTCGAAACGGGAATCATAGAATAGAGCCCAGTTACCTTTCTGAAACTGCTTTTGCTTGATAGTTCTGTCATGCCACCTGCTTCTTTGTTGTTGTATCATGGTTGTTTGATGGATGGCATCTAGTCTCTTCTCGTCCAATTCTTGAAGCTGCTGCAACCTGGCTGTCTGTGCATCAGTCAAGTCAAGATTAACAGCTAAAGCAGTTCTTAAAGTTTAATTTCAAACTCTACAGGGAAAACAGCATTTTTTCCAAAAACTAATTCATACGGTGAAAAGCCTGTAGTATTCCTCCAAGTAGTTTGATAGGCCCATAATGCCTCAGGCAACCTTTGAAACCAGTCCCTCATATTCTCCTTTATCGTTTTTGTCAAAATGGCTTCTATGACTTTATTGGTGCTTTCTACCTGCCCATTTACTTGGGGGTGATAAGGTGTAGTCATTTTGTGCTTAATATGATATTTTTGAAGTGTATCTTTGAAGCCATGAGAGTTGAAAGGAGGTCCTACATCCGTGACTAATTCTCTAGGCAATCCAAATCTAACAAAGATCTCTTCAAATAAAAATGTTAGTACTGCTTCTTCATTAGCTTTAAGGAGTGCCTTAGCCTCTACCCATTTAGTCATATAATCTGTGCATACTAATATGTACACTCTTTGATTGGATGGAGGATTAATGGGACCTATAAAATCTAATGCCCATCTCTCAAAAGGTTCAAGAATTACCTGGGGATTGAGTGGCATTTCATCCCTGTGATTAGGCTGGCCCATTCTTTGACAGCTATCACAGGCCTTCACATATTTCCTTGCGTCTTTGAAGAGTGAGGGCCAATAATAACCCATTCTGAGTACCTTGTGTGCTGTTCTTTTGTCTGCAAAATGCCCTCCACAAGGTCCATCATGACAAGCTTTTAATACATCATAAATTTCATCTTCACCAATGCATCTCCGGATTTCCTGATCAATTCCTGTGTGGAAAAGACACCCACTTATCCAGCTGTACCTCGCACTTTGTTGGATGATCTTTCTTTTTTCCCTGTGTGATAGGTGTGACGGCAATTTTCCTGCAACTAAATAGTTGGCAATGTCTGCATACCAAGGTGAGTGGGCAGATACTGCAAATAAATATTCATCAGGAAAAGAATCATCTACTGGAATATTTTCATCAGTTTTTAATCGAGAAAGGAAATCAGCAACTACATTCTCTTTTCCTGGCCTATCTACAATTGTGATGTCAAATTCTTGTAATAATAATAACCATCTGGTGACTCGGGCATTTGTAACTGATTTATTCATTAAATATTTAATGGCCGAGTGATCAGTATGCACAAAAGAAGTGTAGCCAGTAATATAATGTCGAAATTTATTTATAGCATAAATGACTGCTAGGAATTCCTTCTCAGTGACTGTGTAATTCAGTTCAGCTGGTGTCATATTCTTACTGATAAAATAAATGGCATAGGGAAGACTATTTTCTTCCTGGCCCAAGACAGCTCCAATTGCAGTATCTGAGGCATCAGAGGATATATGAAAGGGTAGTGCCCAATCAGGTCCTCTCAAAATGGGAGCTGTAGACAACTGATGTTTAAGTTCATTAAATGCTTTTTCACAATCATCAGTCCACTTAAATTCAGCATTCTTTGTTAATAACACAAATAGAGGAGAAGCTATTTTGGAAAAATTCTTAATAAATCTTCTATAGTATCCAGCATGTCCTAAAAAGCTTCTTACATCGGTTTGTGTTTTGGGGATAGGGAGGGTCTGAATTACCTGTATTTTGGCTGGATCGACTTGTATTCCTAGGAATGAGATGAAGTGACCCAATACAATACCTTGATTCATCATCATATGACATTTTTCAGTGCTTAAGGCAAGGTGTGCTTCTACACATCGCTTAAGTACTTTTTCAAGATTCTGTAGTGCATCTTCAAAAGTCACTCCATAAGGAGTAAAGTCATCCATAAATATTTCTAATGAATCATTTAGCATATCAGAAAAAATCCCTATCACTGCTCTTTGAAATGTTGCTGGAGCATTACATAGCCCAAATGGAAGAACCCTGTAAGCAAAGGTCCCCCATGGGCTAGTAAACGTGGTCTTGTCCTGGTCTTGGGGTGCAATCTTAATCTGATTGTATCCACTAAATCCGTCCAAAAATGAAAAGAATTTCTTACCTGCCAAATTATCTAATACCTGATCAATGAATGGTAAAGGAAAATGGTCTTTCTGGGTGGCTTTATTCAGAGCTCTGTAATCCACACACACTCTCCATTTTCCATTTTTCTTGGGTACAATTACAAGTGAGGAAACCCACTCACTATCAGATATAGGGTATATGAATCCTGCATTCAAGAGTTTTTGAAGTTCCTCCTTCACAATTTCCCTTAGATTGGGATTCATCCGCCGCTGGGGTTGACAGACTGGGCGGGATCCTTCTTTAATATAAATGTGGTGAGTGCATAGCTCAGGAGAGATCCCTTTCATGTCCGTATAATCCCACGCAAATGCTTCTTTATTTTCCCGGAGTAACTTTATTAACTGCTGTTTTTCATTATCAGTTAAGTTAGGATTTATATTTAATGTTTTGCCAGGCTCAATTTCTATTGTTGTACTTTTGGAGGGGCTGCCTTCTGTTGTCTGATATAAATTTTTATCTTTCAGGTTCTGCTGAGATTCAGATTCCAAGATTGCAGTGAAGTGATTATACATTTCTGGGCTGACCGAAGAGGGTTCAGAAATAAAACTGCTAATTAATTCATCTTCGGTAGAGTCTTTGAAAGTTAAAGCTTGTTCGATAGTCAAGATAGGTTGGGTTTCTTCATCCTCATAATCTACCCATATAGAATTTTCATTATTAATCATGGGTGTAGCATGAGGATAAAGGGTAAGCTGTTTGGTTTCCTGCCCATTAGAGATGGTCATTGATCCTGATCTACAGCTGATGAAAGCATCTGCTGTAGCCAGCCAAGGTCTTCCTAGAATCAGCGGATGACCCCCCAACTTTGTTTTAGTTTGTAACACCACAAAGTCAGCTGGGTAATTCCAGGATTCTACAGAAATTATTAGATCTTCAATGACCCCTTCAGGTTTAATTGTAGAGCGATCAGCCAACTCTAGGATGGTTGGAGTTTCCCTAATAAAGTTTTTTAACTGAAGCAATTGTGCTGTTTCAAGTGTCATAATATTTATTGCAGCACCTAAATCTACTAGAAATTTAGAGACAAAGGTTTTTCCAACCTGAACTGTTACTGTAGGGTGACCAAGGTCACCATATTTCATAGGAGGATCTTTTTCTATCATTAAAGCAGTCAGCTCTCCCATCACATGAACTGTGAGGGGGTCCTTAGCTTTTCTTCCAGGTTTTTTATGCAGATATCTCTAATAGTCCTAGCATAAATGGGAACATCTCTTAGCGCTTGCAACAATGGGATTTTAACATATAAATTTTGTAGTTCGCCTAAAAGTTTAAAAGCAGGTTGCTCAAGTGTTTTAGTGAGAGCCAGACGTTCAGGAAATGGCGGATCTGCTGTTTGATCATTGTTTTTAGATGCTGATTCAACTGTTTCAGTATTATTGTTAGGTGGTTTTTCTTTTCTAACTTCCTCTTTATCTGAGTCAGTAATGTCATCAATGATGGGTTCAACAATTCTCCCTGAGCAAAGATGGATATCGTTACATTGCATGGGGGAGACAGGCTGATTTTGAATATCAATTACTTGCAGGGCTTTATTGTTATTTGGGTTGGGGTTGGGTTGCACAGGCAGCTACGGTCTAATTGTCTGGTTATTTGGAGGAGTATTGGATGGTAAGGAAAGAGACTGTTGATGTTGAGGAAATGGGATCTGTTGGCCTGCCCAGTTCGGATTCCATTGATTAAAATACGGTTGCTGGGGAGCCCAAGGATTCCATATGGTAGGATCAAGAAAAGGAAGATTTGGTTGCTGCATAGGTAGAAAATTCATTGTGTTAAAGGGTGGGTATTGCATTTGGTTCATGGGTGGGTAATTTGTTTGAAAAGGAGAATGATTATTCCAATGACTAAATGCTGTGTTAGAATTCATACCTTGTCTTTGTGGCCATTGCCTCCTCTGTGTCATCAGGTACACTGCTTCAACCTCTTCTTCAGTTGACTGCAATGCTGCTTTAATTCCAGGCAGAGAGGGGCATTGCTGGGTCTCATGGTCCTTTTCGCAGATCATGCAAATTGGTACCTTATCTAGTGGGCATTCCCTGAGTGGGTGTTTTTCCCTGCATTTGGAACAAAAGATAGCTAGGGCAGCTTTTGCTTCTGCCTGTTTCTTTTTTACCTGCAGAGCATCAATTTGTGAAGCAAAAGAGCTTAACATCTCAGTTTTAAATTCTTCCAACAAATTACCTATTTCAGCCCTTGTTGCTCCTCCACTTGCCGACTTCTGAACTCTTGAATATACATTGTCCTTGCTTTTTGATCTGCTTACTGCTCCTCTTGAACATCTCATGCAGAGGTTGATAATTTCATCAAATGGTTCCTTGGAAATGTCCCATTTTCCCAGCATATTCAACATGTCCAAGCAGTCATCTCGTACCCCTTTCAGCAATATTGTTTTCAGAATATCTTTACTCATGTTAGGGTGGTCAGACCGCTGCAGATTATACTGCAATCTTTCCACAAAATCTTCCAGATTCTCGTCCTCCTTCTGAACCATTTTAAACAATTCTTCCTTCCTTTCTCTTGTCCGGCAGTAATCCTGATATTTGGCCAGAAAGCTTTCTTTCATCTGATCCCAGGTAGTGATTGCCTGAGCTCCTAAGCTCATAAACCACCTTAACGCATTCCCTTTCAGTGTTGCTGGAAACAGTTTTAGTTTCTGATTAGGGCTCACATAATCATAACTCCTACATAGTATATCGAATTCAAAGAGGAATTCATCCGGGTCTTCAGAGGATAACCCATGAAAGTTGGGTAATGCTGAGAGTGGAATGTTCTTCATAGGGGTCGCTCCTCTCGGGAGCTCCCCAATAGGGAACTCCAAGGTAGAGAGTGAGTTTTCCCCCCTTCCTTCTGCTCTGTTATCCTCCATTGGTATTTTTCCTGAATCGCTTACTTTATCTTCTGTATCTTCTGTCTCTTCAGGTTCTTCTACTAGTTCCTCAGTGTATTCTGGTACTTCCAGCTTCCTCTCAAGTCCCAGTACTTCCTCCGTCTGTCGATCTGTTTGTGAGGAATACTGGATCTGAGGTCTCCGGGAACTTGTCCTCTGTGATGTCTCGGCCTTTGAGATAATTTCGTCAATAAAGGTTTTTCTTCCTCCTCCACCTTTTCCGCCTGTGAAATTAGGTTTCCTGCGTCCTCTCATGCACCTGTTATTCTTAAAAAGAAATCATTAATGCTTTTAGAAATCTCTAGTCGCCTTCCCCGACAACGGCGCCAAAATGTTGGCTAGTTGAATTGTTTATTGATTAAACAATCAAGTACCACATTAATTTGTCAACCTGGGAAAGTCTTTTATTTCAAAGGCTACTGCTTACTGTATGTACTTAACTCTAAAAGCATTAAAAAGTTGTAGTATACACGATCCTCACTCTATGTTATAACAGTGCATTGCAAAGATAAAATGAAAGCAGTTAACTAAGATTACAAATCTGAAAAGAAAAGTGATGGATGCTCTGTTAGCAGAGGATCAGGACCCTATCCTCCAGGTAAGGACGTTCAGCACCTGCCCCTGTAGCCAGATTGCTAATACACACTGCAATTCTAATTCACCGGTGAAGTATTCTTTTACAGCTTCAAAAGATTAACAAAACAGAGTACCAGCAAAAAGGAAATTATCAGAGGTAATGCTACAGAATCCAAAACAGAGTACCAGCAAAAAGAAATTACCAAACACACTTACACACTTGACAGAAAATAAATGGGTGAATCTTGTGAAGAAGGTGGGCCCTGTCCCTCTCACAAGATTCCCCAGAACACAAATGTTGGATTAGGTGCTCAGAACAATTTTCTATTCATCTTCCAAAAGATCCAGTTACAATAAAAGTTCAGACTTTGTTGTTTGTCTTTCAAAAAATTCCCTTACAATTTGTTTTTCTCCCCCCCTTTCTAATGCAGATGTCTCATCTTTATAGAGGAGACATCTATTACAATAGACTGTCATAATTCATTCAATTAAACCTTTTTGTCAAAAATAAGAAATCCATCCTTGTTACAGGATGTTGTTACAACAGTGTGACAGCTTATTCTTTCTTGGGTCTCTTTACTGTTACACAGCTGGTAACCAAACTTCAACTGTCTTCTTGGAATCCTCGCACTATCCTTTGCCGCTTCCCCATTGTTGCTGATTTAGTAAACTCATGCTGTTCCTGGTATTTTAGCAACTGTAACCATGTTTTACCCTTTTTGGACAGTTGCTGATCATGCTGCGTCGCATGGAATTCTGGCGATCTTCTGATAGTTATCGTTTGTTATTTCCGGTATTCCAATTGTTTGCAAAATAACATTTCCCTACTTTAGATAGTTGTTGTTGCTTGGTGTTGTAGCAACTGCATAGTTGCTGTTTCTGGTGTTGCAGCAACTGCGTAGTTGTTGTTTCTGGTGTTACAGCAACTATGAATTATAATTTCTGCAGACTTTAGACAGTTCAACGGTTACTTCGCAACTTAGTTAGCTTTTCCAAAGATAAATATAAAGATAACATGAATATGTAATGAATAATTAAACACATAGTCATGCGGAGAGTTACTTCAAACCTTGGGGTGATTAGGTCATTATGTAATCAAAACTTTCAACTTATGAACTGAAAAAGGGTAATATTATAGCAAAAATACAAGGTCAAAATGGTCAATTTGGAGTCCTAACAGTGATGTGTGAGCATTGAAATTACCGAGAAAAGAATCTACCAAGTAATTGCCTATGATATTGTTGTTATATGATACTGCTTAATTTTTTCCCTCTAATTCCGTTACTATGTACTTCTGGTGTAACTCTCGTTCAACCTTTATTTGATTCGGTTTACCATTGTAGGGTAACCACATGTGCGACCAGTCGGTTGCAAAGTATCCATGGAGTTTCTCGGACCAATCCCTACTAAGAATTAAGCCATAGAATTCTGGGATATCAGCCACTAGAATGTCAATAACCTGACATACCTTCGGGTTAGATGACAGTCTTATGGTTACTTGATTAATTTCACCAATCACTTCGACTTGAGATCAATCAAGCTGAACTATGTGCACTGCGGATTTTTGTGGTTGAACATTTAACTTAGCACATATTGATCTGGGTAAAATATTCGAGGAAGCACCGGAATCTACCAAACAATTGTGCACATTTTTGTTGAAAATCTCGTAAGTGAGAAGAAACGGGGGAGTGTGAGATCTTGATCTTCCTCCAATCAAGGCGATATCATTTGGATCAATCTTATTGATTGCGTTAGTCGGAGGTCTTCCCATGTTATGGGAAGCTTGAGAGAGTACAGAGGTAGACAAAGGTACAATAGGCACAGCATCTAATTCTTTCATCATTATCTTCTGTTGATGCTTCAATTTGCTCAATTCATAAAGGGTAATATTAGCCCTAGTCTTTTTCATGTCGTCAATAATATTGTACTCCATTTCATCCGACACTATCAGTGTTTTTGATGGAGTTGTTTGATCTGCTTGGACTGGGCTAGATTGAGTCGCTTTAGTGGTTGTTTTCTTTGTTGCGACTTTATCTTTTGTTGTAGGGCTTGCGCTCTTCTACTTAGGGGTAGTTTGGGGAGGATCCAGCTGATTTTTGCTTCGTGTGCTAACCGGAAATACCTCTTGATCTTCTTCTTGTGGGAGGATGAAATCCCACATTCCTTTTAATTCCACAACTTCTTCGTCATCGGTTTTCCCTTCAGTGGCACTTTCTTCTTCTTCCTCTTCCTCAATTTCAGCATTGGAGATGGCATTGGGTGGTTTTGCATCCGTTGAAGGACCTCTTTTAAAAGCTCTGTAGGGTTTTTTTAAAGAAGTTTTTGCTACTTGTTTTTTTATGTCAACCATCTCATTAGACATGGTCTTTAATACTTTCTGTAATCCTTCCAAATCGAAAGGGTCTTTTGTTTGTTTCTTCTTGGAGTCTTCCTTGAAGGTGACTTTTTTAGACTTTCGTTCCTCTATCGCGGATCTCTTTTCCAGGGCTATTACACGTTTCTCTACTGCTATCGCCTCTGTCATGTTTTCAACTAAGGTTGTTTTATTCGCTCTATCCACGAAGTTTGCTATGTTTGATGGTAAAGCAGTAATATACCATTCACATCGTACTTCTTCGCTGGGTTGGGAAGCAGTGGGAATTTTGTTGAGAATTTTATTGAACCGTAAGTCGAAATCTTTGATAGGTTCTTTAGTTTGGGCCTTAAGATTGGATAGGTCATTGATTAACGTTGCCGTTGATCTGTCATCACCAAACTTGATAAGGAATTGATTCTCGAAGATATCCCAACTTGTGATAGACCCGGAGGGTAATGAAAAATACCATGACCCGGCTGTCCCTTGCAGTGTATAGGGAAAAATCCGAACAACAGCATCTTCGTTAGTAACTCCGTTGAGATTGATAGAAAGCATGAAATTGTTTATGTGTTCTTCTGCTAGCATGCCCGCTTCTGGATTGAATTTGGGCAGCCATTTCTCAGGATGGGCCGATATTTGACTCAAGGGCGCAGGCATTAAAATTGCCCCAGGGTTGTTCCATGGAGACTGGGCCATCGTTGAGCTGCTACTAGAGAAAAGTGCAGAAGATGATCTCTGTGGCTGGGAAGATGAGGATACTATGATCCTAGATGATTGAAGAGGGGTTGTGGTAGACGGATGGATGATGGTTTGGAATGGAGGTGTGGGTGGTTGACTTCGCGGTGAGGTAGTTGAAATGGGCGATGTAGACGAAAGAGTCTCACTGTCAGACTCTTGTGGTGATTTCCTCGCTCTTTTCCTGGTGGGAAGAGGCAATTCAGTTGGGTGGATGCCAAATTTTTCACTTTTTAACCTGGTTAGGGGATGAGCAGGATTGTACTGCGAAGTCACTCTACTTTGAGATTTATCAGACCTCTGAGGAGAAATGGAAAATCCCTGAAGTTTGTGAATCAGAGATTCAACTTCAGGAGTTTTAATGGTAGATTGGTCTGAAATATCAGGGCGTGTAGCAGCGATTGATACTCGAGCAACTTCCGACTCTTGATTTAAATATACTGGAGAACTCAGGGGAGATGATGAGGGAGATTTACTCTCAGAATGGCATTTAGAATTTGATTTAAGTGCCATTCATAGTTCAGGCCCTCCTTCTAGCGCCAAATATGTAGAGGCCCTGAAAATCGGGTCGACAACAAGGGGGATGCCCACCCGGTCCAGACCTTGGTTGGCAGCTCCTTATCCGTTTGGTATAGGGGGTCCGACTGGGATAATGGGACCAGTTTCCCAATCTACGGATGTGTGTGTGTGCAGAGTTGGATGATGCTGATCTAAGGGTTCTAATCTAAGCTACTTTAATCTAATTCTATGCTATTGTAATCTAATGAAAACAGCACATCTAATCTATGCTAAACCGAGATGTATTTCTTCTATTATGCGATCTAAAGAGATTTCAAATAATAACTAGTAATAAAGATCATTCAGCTATCATAAGAATGAAAATCAATTAAGATGAACCACTTTGCATAAAAAGTTAGGCAAAACAGTTGTGAACAGCATATCGCATAATAAGTTATTCATATATCAAACATAAATAAATGACTCCACCGTACAAAAGTGCCAAATGGTAACTCAAACATTCATGCAATAACATATAAACAACTAAAAACTATATACACTTTAAGAATATAAGCAGAAATGGCCAAGAGATAAAAGTACCATTTATGACTGGTCCTACTCATAAGCTTCAAGCAACAATGATTTATCTCTACTTGTTCTAATATCTACTAAGAGTACAGAAGTGCAACATCAGTAGCAGATATCAAATGCAAACATTAATAAACCTTGATCCATTCATTCATCAAAACCTCCTCTGAGGGTGCAGAAGTGCATGTTCTCAGGACAAGTTTTTGAAAAATTTCTGGACCCTTCTCTAAATGCATGAGAAGGGTTTAAATACTGCTAACTAAATAACTTAATTACATAAATTTCGGATACGGTTTAAATGACCGCCCTTTATCTAAGCAAACTTATTTCTAAAAATTGAATCTAATTCCTAACTATTTCTGTATTTGCTCCTTAATGTTGCGAGCATTCAACATTCGCCTGGGAAGAGTCGGCTGGTTGTTTTCTACTTTTGCTTGAGCTACGCAAATAGAAATGGCAAGCGCTGGCACCACTTTTTAGTAAACTAGAAGATATTTTTGGGAATCATCCTCTGGCTGGGCGAATTCACTGCGTATATACTTGGTAACAACCCAGATTCCTCTTAAATTGCCTCTGCCTTTGCTATCTCGGTTTCTGGACTCGTGGATGACTAAGCAAGTTAGGGACTTTTCTTTCTGAACAATTTTCTTAGCGATGCGCGATTAGCGCTAGGCACTAATCGCGCATCAAAAACTGCCTCCGTTCTTTGATCCGGGCCTTTCTGGTGCGTTTTCCGCTTTTAGCGCTTTTTCCTTTACCGGGCATAAGCTTCAGAATTTTGTAAACATGCTGCTTTTGTGAGCTTTTGACCTTGAGTGTCGAATCGCCTATTGATATCAGCATCTGTTCAGTAATACTCTGAAATCTGCGTTTCTGTTGCATGCGGTATCCGTTTATGAGGGCATCTCTTCTCTGTTCTCCGAGCATTGACGCTTTCCCTTTTTCCTTAGATGTTTCCTGCACATTGCTTCATGTTGTTTCCTATTTTTTATTCCTGCAGTTCACGCAAAGGAAAAGAGTAATGATAGTAAATTTTGACACGAAAGCAACAAGCTCTACGAATGTATAAAATCATGACACCTCATAGTGAACTGACTTTTTGAAAAACACAGAAATTGTCCTTCATGAATATCTTGGTGTACATTCATTAATTTTCTTTAAGGCGCACGCCCAATTTTTGGTTTAGGGACAGCTTTTCTTGAATGTTGAGCCGAGGAAAATTTGCGATGGGTGATTTCTGCGACTCGCATCGCAGCATCGCGTTTATCGCATTATCAAGATGTGTCATCGCAGAGTTTCCTGATCAGTTTAGCGCAGAATCGCGCAAATCGCAGGATCGCAACATCGCAAGATCGCAGATCGCAGCATCGCAAGATCACAGATCGCATTTATCGCAAGTCGCATTTATCGCAAGATCGCAGATCGCAGATCGTTTCAATTTGTTAAGTTATTTGTGTGTTGTTTATGCGATGTTGCGATATGCGATGTCACATATCGGCCATCGGAGATTTCTTAAGATTTTCATTTATGGGCGCTTCTTAATGTATGCGATGCGATGAATTTCGCGTCGCTTCTTCGCAGTTTTTTTATTGTGCTCATAAAGAAATGTTTCACTCTTCTCCGTGCGATGTATTTTTTGAGGAGTATAATACAAAAAAATTTATAAAAAAAAAATTGATTTTTTACTAAGGGTCCCCACTTCTTTAGTGTTATTGCTAATACTAAAGAAGGAGGGGGGTTGTTGGTGGTAGATGGATGGATGATGGTTTGGAATGGAGGTGTGGCTGGTTGACTTCGCGATGAGGTAGTTGAAATGGGCGATGTAGACGAAAGAGTCTCATTGTCAGACTCTTGTGGTGATTTCCTCGCTCTTTTCCTGGTGGGAAGAGGCAATTCAGTTGGTTGGATGCCAAATTTTTCACTTTTTAACCTGGTTAGGGGATGAGCAGGATTGTACTGCGAAGTCACACTACTTTTAGATTTATCAGACCTCTGAGGAGAAATGGGAAATCCCTGAAGTTTGTGAATCAGAGATTCAACTCCAGGAGTTTTAATGGTAGATTGGTCTGAAATATCAGGGCATGTAGCAGCGATTGATACTCGAGCAACTTTTGACTCTGGATTTAAATATACTGGAGAATTCGGGGGAGATGATGAGGGCGATTTACTCTCAGAATGGTATTTAGATTTTGATTTAAGTGCCATTCATAGTTCAGGCCCTCCTTCCAAGGCATACTCGAGCCGCAAACTGTAGAACGCCATCTGTCGATCCTAAAGTATGTATTGCAAATTCAAATTTCAAATGTAACCCAAAACTAAAAACTTCAAAATCTCATCTAGTATATTGTTCTGGATTTGAGACCTCTGTGGTGCAATATTTTTGATTTAGTCATCGGAGATTCCACAGTAAGAAAATTATTCTGCCAACGTTTCAAATCCAGAATTGTCGCAACAATAATCTTATCCGCAAAAATATTGCACCACAGAGGTCTCAAATCCAGAATTATTTCCCTACACGGAGGGGATACCTGGAGTGAAATCATTTCACTTGAAAAGACTAGAGCTAAGATAGCAAGAAGAGCTGCTGATTTACAATTTCTTAAGAATTGTCGCAACAATAATCTTATCCTCATCTCTATTTATACCTAATTAGCTGCTCTTCTTCTATCAAGCTTCAAGTTGCCCTGATGATGGATCCCAGTTGGGATTTGAAACGTTGGTAGTATATTGTTCTTAGGTTTGATACCATGTAGAAAATCCTTTAGATTCACAAGCTCATGCAATGTACTAAAGCAAAATACAAGAATCTACTTCTACTTTCAACCATTAGAACCCAATAGATCGATGAAAACAATATGATCAAGAAGAAGATAAATCAATGGCACATAACACAAGATGTATCTAGGGAAAGACACTACTCAAAACGCCACTATCTTTATTGCATATATCATAAATATGAGTGATTATACAAAGCTTGTTCTCACTAGAACAATTCCGCACAAGTATGCTCAACTCTCTCAGCTCACAAGCTAGCTCTTGGCGAGCACTTAGCAAATTTTGTATCTCTCCAAGCTCCTAATCTCTTGAGTAATTTCTAGGATGAATAGTCAGTATTTAAAGGGAATTCATGCTTCCAAAATTGCACAATCCAAACATAGGATCAATCTCTTATGCATGCATGATATTTACACTCTAGTAAATAATACCATTGATGGTACACTGTCCCTCCACTCTAGTCTCAGCTGGGTCTTTCTCAGAATCAACATGCATGATTTTCTGATGAGGGAACCTTCAGTTAACTAGAGTGACACTTGTGGATGCACTAATGCACCAACCGATTGTTAACTCTCTATTAGTTCCTCAAACCGTTTGGAACTAATTTGACTTAACTTAACTCAGTAAACTGAGTGATCTAATTTCCAACTCAATTTAAACTCATACTGGACCCCTAAAACTTAGGCAGAACATATACATGACTTTAGAAAGACTTCCAAAAACTTAATTAACTTTTTACAATTTGCTATGAGAATAGAATTCGATTTTAATTCTTAGTTTAATTCAAGGAAAAATTATACTGGAATTTCTTGTTTCTATTTCTCAATAGTCATTTATGTTAAGAATGACAACAATTATTGTTTAAAATGTAATTATCGAGCCGAAAGTCTGATTCTACAACCCAGTATGAGGGTGATGTGTAATTATGTTTGTGCTCATCGTGGAGTTGACACGAGTCCTCTTAAAATAAAAATAAAATATATCTCTAAATAAAAAATCGTTGTCGACTAAAATAAAAAACAAAAATGAATATGTTATGCATGTTTAGATAGTTTTCCATATGACATAATATATTTTGATGTAAAGTAATTAGAAGTAAAAAAAGTGTGCAAGTAAAATATTAACATTATGTAATCTATATAGCATTCAAAATCACATACGTTATATTTTGTACTCTAAAAGAAGTTTTCACCTGAAGAAATTTGATCCCTTTCGGCTCATGTTAGATCCAGAGTTATATGGATCTAGGTTGGTCTAAGTAAATTTGGTTTTACCATTCAGACAGTTGTGTAACCATAGGTTGTTATGTAACGAATTTTTTTCATATTACAAAGATGATTTCCCGAGAGGATTGATATAATGGTTGGAGAGTCATTTTGGACCTTGAGCAATAAGAATTCCAATCCCTTGCCCTGTGGAGGTTGCCTTGACACACTATTAAAATTTTACGACATAAATTCCTTATGTTTTCTTGTGTGATTCAATTTCCAATTTCTGTTCATTTCTTTCTTATTTAATATAATTTAACGGGCTCAAATACCAACAACTCGTATCATAGCAAGGATCGTGAGGACTTTGAAATGAGAGAAGCATTTCTGGAGTGAGCGGGTAGTTGTTTATACACCAATTTGATTTAAAGAGGAGACACTGAAAGATAAAGCTACAGTGTGTTATTGTTGCATAAAGGCGTGAAGCTATTAAAATAAATATTGAGGGGCCGTAAGGAAACAACCCCTTTGACTTCAACTGACACTAAGGAAGAATACAAACATCCGCAGAGAAGTCGTCTACATAGAAAGTGAAAGTATGGTTGAAAAACCTTTGGAGAAGCCAGGTCGGGCCCACCAAGCCATGAAACAAAGTCAAGCAAGTTTGTTGTTTCAAATTTTAATTCATGAAGCAAGCCTGCTGATAGAAAAAGTTGTTGTCTAGTTGTTGAGCTGGGAGAAGTGAAGTCGAGAAGGTAAACCTGTAAGCAATCATTGAGGGTTCTGAAGCTGGAGACCCATCAAGAATATGCAAAACCCTACACAGAATTGTTTGTTGGCTAAAGTCAGTGGAAGACCTACCAGCATAAAGGAAATTGAGAGCCACAGAGGGTTGCCAAACAAAGAGGAACAGTCGAACGCACAAAGCAGGCAGAACCTCAAAACTATCGAGGAGGACTTTAGAGGAGCCGGAAGCAGTGTAGGTTTAACCCCATAGATAAATTACCTGCATACGAATTCTAAAGACAGAATATAAACAAAGGCGAGAGCATATCACATAAAACAAATATACACAGAGATTTTCTCTTGGATCCCAAAACCAGGACTACCAAATTGATTTTTCATTATATTCCTTTCAATGTTACAATACATATATATACATGCCAAAGCATTCATAACCCCAATCCATTAACCCTAGATTAGAACATAACTGTAGTTCCCTTGACCGGATCTACAAAATGCCATGGACCGAAAACCATCGTGCCCAAAACCATGTGCGAGAACCATGCACAAAACCATAGGTAGGTCTGCCCACCTAATATAGGGTCCAAAAGAAATTTCCCTAGGGCAGCGGGCTAACCGCCCCCCTCAATCCCCTTGTGACCCCTGCACTGCGCAACAAAGGCCAGCTAGTCGTGGAAATAATATAACACAACCCAACAAGCAGCCCATTGTGGATGAAGGGTAATTCAAAAAAAAATTATGTCTTCAAAGATTGATTTCTGGAAATTGTCATTGAAGAATTAATTTATCTGTGAACAAGAAAATAAGTAGGGTTTCTGAAGACTGATTGATTTTTCTTAGAAAGGAGTTTGTTTAGTTTTATTCTATCAAAGGGAGTGGGGATTTTTAAAAGACAAAAAAATGTTGTGTGTGTGTGTATTTATTTGAAGAAATAGACAACAAGATTGCTTATTTTGAAAAAGAGAATCATAATTTTTTGTGGAAGAAACCCTTAATTAAAATTTAAAGCAAATAAGAAGGAATAAAAACCTTAATTGAAAGTAGAAGGGAAACCCTAGTTAAAGAAATTAAACTCAATTGTTTCATGTAAATCATTTAAAGAGCCTGTGTAGAAAGAAAAATGACCAAAACGACTAATGCTAAGTTTGAGGTGGAGAAGTTCATTGGTAAGAACAATTTTGCATTATGGAAACTAAAGGTATGAGATTTACTGGTACAACAAGGGTTGCACAAAGAATTAGATGGGGTTAGAAAGAAACATGTTGGCATGATAGATTTGGATTGGGAGGACTTGGATGCCCAAGATCTCAGTACCATCAGGTTGTGCCTAGCGAATGAAGTTCTCTTTAACATTGTTGAAGAAACCTCAACAACAGATTTGCTGGGGAAATTAGAAACACTGTATATGACCAAGTATTTAACCAACTGAACATATTTGAAAAGGCAGTTGTATAGCCTCCAGATGGAGGGTACTAAAATTGCAGAACACTTAAATGTATTTAATACACTTATTTTCCATTTGTTAGATATGGATGTTAAAATTGAAGAAGATAAAGTTATTACCATGTTATGTTCCTTTCCTGAGTCTTGGGATCAATTTATGACTTCTATCAGTTTTAGCACAACCAAATCTTTAGAATTTGTTTCCGTTGTGGGAGCTTTGTTAAGGTATGGAGGAAGTCTAGTAGTGAAACTTCCACACTGGAAGCTATGGTAGCTAGAGGTTGGTCCAAGGAAAGCGGAGAGAAAGAAAGAATTTCTTCCAGATCAAATTCAAAATGCAAGAAGTGTAAATCCAAATATTGGTGCTGCAACAAAATAAGTTAAAAAAGAGTCTGTTGAAAATGTAACACCCTCCTCCTCTCGTCTCATGTTTCACAGGGTAAACATGAGATGAGAGGCTGCTATGATCGTCTTTTACCTCCTATGTGACCTTAAGGAAGTGGAATCGACAGAAACATCACACACAGTCATCCAACATCAGCAACAAAACCCTCAAGAGACATGTCAGCCACTCAGACAACCTGTCCCTAGGTCCCACTGTTGTTCTGGATCTCTTAGAACATAGTCGCTCTCATGTTATGGTCAAGGGAGCGACCAGCAACCTAAAGTCACTCTCATAGGCTTTCCTTCCAGTGACCATAGACCAAAATTGTCAATTATGTGTCAGCGACCCCGAGATTTAAGCCACTTTTTCAAGCCCAGAGCCCAGGCCACTGCCCAGAATGGAGTGATAACTTGACATCATTAAAAATATAGAGAAACAATGATGCAAAAGAAATAAGCTGAACAAGACCATAACCAGACCCCTACTAGCCATGCCAGCGATTTCGTCAAACATACCATCAACATTTAAACTACAGGTGTAAACAACAAAATTAAGTGTAGGGATCTCATAATTATCTAAGAATCACTATGAACCATTGTTCCCTCGTGTCATTTGTTGCACTATCATCTAATATGCCATAGATACACTATCCATTCATTTACAAGTAAAAACATGTTGAGAGCCATACATAGTTGTTGTCATAAAATATACATATAACCAGCATAATAGGAAAAGAATTACCATAAACATATCAACCATCAAAATCCACATATACATCAATACATTTGCACGTGGAAATCAAGGGAATGAATTTCTCATTAATGATTGCAATAAACCAACTGAAGATGGGACTACCACGTTCCACCTGACCATAGAATGGCTAAGCCAAATATCTCTTCATCCATTCACCCCCATGCCATATTCCAAACATGAATGTGGGACTCAAGCCAAAAGAACTAACCAGGGCATACCGAGGCTCAACCACCTCACCCTCATCAACAGAAACCAGGCTTTATCGTAATCCATCTCGGATCACTAGGCCAACATAATGAACACATCATAACATGATTTACCGTGATCTCCACCCGATCGCTAGGCCAAACAAGCATGGATTCCACCGGATTTCTCCACCTACACCGTGAGGAATTTTCCAGTCTCCTAGTCTCTCAGGATTTACCGCAATCCAAACCCAGATCAGTAGGTCCTAATCCGATACCCACTCTGTAGGATTTACCACATATCCCAAACCCAGGATTACTAGGCCCAACTGAGAGCAAGCCACCCCTTGGCTTTAGCATATATCTTGCCATTCACTAGTAAGGATTCCTAGGCCCACCGAGGCGACACAATTTTCGCTTTACTGCAACCCATAGTCTGGCTCAAGGGTCACTAGGCCAGTGGCTTTACTATGATCCACATTCTGGTTCAGGAACCAGTAGGCCATGTGCTCTATCATTTTAAGATCCACCCCACTAAGATTTGAATCCATTCGGCAATCCATCTCAACCAAGACATGAGAACCCCATCACACCATGGCTATCCAGAAATGGCAAGGCTAGGCTGAAAACATTGTTACACTTGGAAAAACCCATGCCATGATAGAAAAGAACCACATGCAATACCATGCATGCCAAATATAGCAAACAAAATACACTTGATCCTACCTTTCCCTGCTTGATTTTTGCTTCCTCTTTCCTTCTTTGCCTTTATTGCTCCAATGCCAAAATGCTCCAAGAAAACTTTGTGTCCAAGGGTGAGAAAGAGAGAGAATAATGAGAGAGCTCCAAAGCTCAACTGACAAAAGGTTACCAAGTAGTCCTCAAAATCACTTTTTATGAATGAGGAATCTTTTTTCTTCATTTTCCATTATTTTCCTTCATTTTCCTCCTCACATGCAACTTGTGACCTTTCACATCCTTTTTCTCCTAATTTCCATTATTTTCATAAGTAATTGTGCCAAAATGGCCTTTTGCCTTTCCAAACCCTTAGCCATTGCTTTTGCCAATTTCCTTAGCCATAAACAACCAAATGAACACCCCCTAGGATGTCTTGCCCAACATTCAGCTTGGAATAAGTGTCTCATCAACTGTGGCTATTGTTTTTAACTTTTATGACAAGGAATTTTCACCAGGTTTGATACAGAAAACCCAAAGAAGGAAGCAAATCAATTTGAATCAAGTATGATTGATGAAGTTTTATCTGTTGAATCAGGTATGATAGATGAAGCTTCATCTATTTTCAATGTTTATCAACATTATGAAGATTGGTTTTTAGATTCAAGCGCTTCTCATCACTTGATTCTGCATAGAAATTGGTTCACTTCATATCAAGTTGTGAATGGTAGTTATATGTTTATGGGAAATAATGTATCTTGTAAAACTGTTGGGGTGGGAAATGTTATAATTTAATAAAATGTATGATGATACGATTAAAACATTAATTGATGTTATACATGCACCTAAGTTGAAAAATAATTTGATTTCTTTGGGATTATTGGACTTGGAGGGTTATAAATTTACAATTCAAGGTGGAGTGCTGAAATTTTTAAAGGGCGCTTTAGTTGTTATGGAGGTAGAGAAGATTGGAAACCTTTACAAACTTAAAGGAAGTACTCAGGTCAATGAGATAGCTACTGTATCTGATAAGGCAAGAGAAAATACTTGCCTATGGAATCATTGACTGGGTCACATGAGCGAGAAGGGCCTTTAGATACTGGTGAATCACAAATTACTTCCTAATTTGAGATCATTGAGTTTGCATTTTTGTAAACATTGTGTATATGGAAAACAATGTAGACAGAAATTTAAAGCCGGTACTCATAATAGTAAAGAAATTTTGGACTATATTCATTATGATATTTGGGGACCATCTCCAATAGTATCTTATGGAGGTGCATCTTACTTCGTAACATTTATTGATGATTACTCTAGGAAAGTCTGGGTCTATATGTTAAAAAGAAAAGTTGATGTATTTAATGTTTTTAAACAATTTAAACCTATGGTGGAAAAGAAAATAGGAAAAACAAATTAATATTTAAGCACTAGCAATGGTGGTGACTTTACTTCCTTAGAATTTGAACAATATTGCATAGATGAAGGGATTGTTAGACATAAAACTATTGTCTATACTCTTCAACAAATGGCATTGTTGAACATATGAACCAAACTCTTATGGAGAGAGCTAGAAGCATGATCAACAATGCTAACTTGCAGAAGGAGTTGTGGGCAGAAGCAGTATCCATTGCTTGTTATTTGGTAAATAGATCACCTTTAGTTGCTATTAATTGTAAAATTCCTGAAGAAGTTTGGTCGGGTCAGTCTTGTGATTATTCATATTTAATAATTTTTTGTTGTAATGCCTATGCTCTTATTCCAAAGAATCAACATTCTAAGTTAGACCCAAAAGAAAAATGTTATGTCTTTGTTGGATATGACAATGTTGTGAAAGGATACAGGTTGTGGGATCCTTCTTCACGTAAGATAGTCATTAGTAGAGATGCAACATTTGATGAATCTTCTCTCCTAAAATCAGGTGTTGAAAAAGTTGAACGAGAACAAGTATCACAGAATCAACAAATTCAGTTGGAGACTCAACCTTTTTCGAAAAGTCGAAAGGAAGAAGAGACTTTTGAAGAAAAAGGTGAAATAGATATACAGGAAATTGTAGAAGTTCAGGAACCAATTCAACAACCAGTCACTCTAGGGAGGTCTACAAGGGAAAGAAGAACACCCAAAAGGTATAAAGATTTTTCTTCCTCTATTGCGTTGATTACTGAAGATGGGGAATCTTCTTGTTATCAGGAAACAACGGATGATGTGAATAGTGAAAAATGGAAGAAGGCCATTGATGAGGAAATGGATTCCTTAGCCAAGAACAAAACCTGGGATATCGTAGAACTTCCTAAAGGGAGAAGTGTTGTCAGATGCAAATGGATCTTCAAATTGAAGCAAAATGTTGATGGAAGTATTGAAAGATATAAGGCGAGGCTGGTAACAAAAGGGTATTCTCAGGTAGAAGGTATTGACTTTCATGAGATTTTTTCACCAATCGTAAAACTTGTTTATATTCGTACTATGTTAGCACTAATTGCATTACTTTATCTTGACTTAGAATAGTTATATGTTAAAAAATATTTCTTCATGGAGATTTGGATGAAGAGATCTGTATGGAACAGCGAGAAGGTTTTGTACAAGGTCGCAACATAAGATTAGTTTTCAAGCTAATAAAATCATCATATGGCCCGAGGCAATATCCCAGGCAATGGTACAAGAAATTTGATTCCTTCATGGTGAGCCAGAACTTCAATAGAAGTGAGTATGATCATTGTGTGTACTTTAAAAGTTTCAATGATATATTCATTATCTTGGTTTTCTATGTTGACGATATGCTTATTGCAAGCAAAAGCATGGAAGAGATCAACAGTTTAAAGGCACAAAACATTTGATATGAAGGATCTTGGAGTTGCAAAACATATCTTGGGCATCGAGATACACAGAGACAAGAAAAATGAAATATTCGGTTATCACAGCAGAAGTATGTGGAGAAAATACTTGCAAATTTCGATATGGACAATGTGAAACTTGTTATTGTTCCTTTAGCTTCCCATTTTAAGCTTTATTCAAATTTGAGTCCTAGAACTGATGAAGAAAAGAAGTATATGTCTCATGTACCATATGCAAATGTGGTAGGAAACTTAATGTATGTCATGGTATCTACAAGACCTGACATTTCACATGCAGTTGGAGTTGTCAGCAAGTTCATGGCAAATCCAGGAGAAGAACATTGTCGAGCAGTGAAATGGGTGCTTCGGTATTTGAGAGGCACAAGTGACCATTGTATCATCTTTAATGGTAGTGGAGATTCAGTCTATGGATATGTGGATGTTGATTATGCAGGTGACTTGGACAAAAGGAGATCTACTATAGGATGTGTCTTTACTCTTGCAGGTAGAGCAATTAGCTAGATGTGAAAGCTTTAGGAAACAATTACCTTGTCCACTACTAAAGCAGAATATATAGCTTCTTCAGATGCCCATAAAGAGGCAATCTGGTTGAAAGGTCTACTTGATGAGTTTGGAAGGACACAGGAGAAAATGAATGTATTCTGTGACATTCATAGTGCTATTCATTTGGCTACAAATCCAGCTTATCACCGCAAGACTAAGCACATTGATGTAAGATACCATTTTGTAAGACATGTGATCGATGGCAGCAAAGTAGCTCTCAAGAAGGTCCACACGCGGGAGAGTTGTGCAGACATGTGATCGATGGCGACAAAGTAGCTCTCAAGAAGGTCCACACGAGGGAGAATTGTGCAAACATGTTCACGAAGTCAGTGTTGGTAGAGAAGTTGCGATGGTGTTTGGCTTCTCTTGGATTGTAGAAGAGATGATGAATGGGCATGGGAAATGGATTAGGAAAATTGTTGTCAAGGTAGAGATTGTTAAGAATGACAACAATTATTGTTAAAAATTTAATTATCTTAGTAAATCTAGGTTTACTGTTCAGACAATTGTGTAACCATAGGGAGTTATGTAACGAAGTTTTTTCATATTAAAATGATGATTGCCCGAGAGGCTTGATGTAATGGTTGGAGAGTTTTTCTGGACCTTGAGCAATAAGAATTCCAATTCCTTGCCCCGTGGAGGTTTCCTTGACACACTGTTAAGGTTTCACCACATAAATTCCTTGTGTTTTCTTGTGTGATTCAATTTGCAATTTTTGTGCATTTTTGTCTTATTTTGTATAGTTTAACGAGCTCAAATACCAACAATTGCAGGATTGGGTTGTTGGAAGGTGATAAAACATTCGAAAATGTCATCATTTTCATGAGTGATAGATTTCCTAATGGATGAGTCTTAATTCCAGCACATAGAATATAAATAACCTCAAATTTGTGCATAATATTGCTTTCATTTACGGTTAGAAATGTTGTGCCTTAGGTAACATACACAGGTTGTAAATACCCTCTTAGTCTACCTTACTAGAATATCAAGTAAGGTTGGGGAAAACATTGTTCTTCTTACAATAGACAATAATCTTAAGAACAAGGATGGGTCAACCCTGGTATTCACTTGGCACAAGTCGGCCTTTCCAAAAAATATTCATTTTCACTTATTCCTACACCGGGATCTAGAAGAGATGTACACCCAAACATTATGATGAAATGTCAACTGGTAATAGATTCATTTTTGATACATTAACAAGAGTATACCTGCTACTTTTTCCTCTTCAAAGAGAAGATCATGACTTTGGTTTTGCTAGTGTTTACTTGCATCCCAACTTCTTGATAGAAGAGCTCTAAGGCCTTCAAATGCTCTCTCAAACCATGAGCAGATTTTGCAATTAGGATAAGATCGTCAGCATACAAAAGTAGCTTCACCACATAACCCACTAGTTGAATACCCTCTCCACTGGTGTTGTTTAGCCATTCTTCTAGCTTATCAATATATAAACCAAATAGAGTGGGGGAAAGGGGGCACCCCTGCTTGACCCCAATGTCACTACCAAAGCATTCTGAAAAGCCCTCTTTAGTTATAATTTTAGCACTAACTTTCTCATAAATTTTATGGACAACAACTTCATATTCACTTGGGATTCCAAGCTCTTCCATTCTTCTCCAAAGCTTATCCCTAGGAATAGTGTCAAAATCTTTTTTGAAATAAACAAAGCGACAAAAGGCTTCTCCACATCCAGTACTTTTTCGATGAAGTACCTAAGAGTGATGCAATGATCAATTGTAGAGTGCCTTGGCCTAAAACCATCTTGTCCTTTTTCTCTTTCACTCTTTTTTTCTACCCAGTTGTTGATTCTATGCTTCATCCTGCTCCCAAACAATTTTCCAAGAAGAGGATTGACAATAATAGTGCAATAATTAGAGGGATTATTGATGTGTCCACTTTTGTAAAGAGGGATAGCAACATTTATTGCCCATTCAACTATAAAATTGCCTTGTGTGATGTCGTTGGAGATCCTTTCGATGATTGGGGCCAAGATCTTAACACCCCATTTTAAAAATTATGCATGTAACCCAAATGTCTTGGGCTTTACCACTTGCTGAAAAAATTATACCACGCTTGGCATCCACCACTAAAAATAACTTTGTTGTAGTGTTGACTATGGGAGGGCTACTTTTCTCTTGTTTTCTCTCATAGAAGAGCTTTGCATATTCCAACGAATGTGTATCCAAGATATTATTATCTATTTGCTTTCTCTTTTGTTGTAATTCCTACCAGAGTCCTTTAAGTTATGATGTAATATTCTTGCAAAGTTCTTTGTGAGGCTTGTCTCATTTTTCTATTTACCTTGCAAAGTTTTTTGTGAGACTTGTCTCATTCTTCTATTTACCATGCAAAGTTGTGATTATTTTCATTTTCTTACATTGTATTGAGGAGGAAAAAATAGTTTGTTTGACCAGCCCAATATTCGTTTGCGATTTACAAAATATTCATTTACATTGTGCAAATGGTTGCAACTCCCTGGTCTATTCTCAAGTGGAAGTGAACAATTAAAGGGTTGTTTGTTATCATACGAACATTTTTAGTTTGTCAGAGTTAAACTTATGTGGGAATTTACTACCTAGTTTCTCTCTACTTCAATTGACAAGCTTAAGTGAGGGTTATCCTTCACATAGAGGAGTACCACCTCTATAACAAGAGGAAGGGTGCTCTTCAATCCCCACAAAGATTCCCCTAGTCTTTGAATACTTGTATCTTGTGAGAAAAGGGACATCAACATGCATTACTAGATATAGGCTTGTTAGAGTGGGCTTCAAAGAAACATGCAGAAAGACTTGGCCTTTGTAAAATGTGGTTATGGCTTTAGGAATTTTAAAGTGAATATAATTTTGTTGTACAGTTTTGTCTATATTGACCCATGGAGTTTTTTATTTTTCAAACCATCTTAATACATAAACAGTATTGAATGTCCACTACTTATCATGTTTGTCAAAAGGTTTGTGCTCAACTTGTCATCGTTCAATAACTTTCATAGTGTTGTCAATGTAAATGTAAATGTAAAAACATTGCGTTGATAGTCTAAAATGACTTAAGTTGAGTAGGACTTTTGAAGTTTTTTTTATCTAGTATCTACTATCCTACTACAATATAGCTTTATTTACCCTATAAGTAACTAATTTGTACATTGGCTTAGCATGAAACTTTTTAATACAGCTACAGGAAGAATAATGAAAAAAGGACGAGAAAAAAATCACCAGTTTGTTACCAATCTCTTAAGACATGCACAAGTCAATGTATTGAGACCAACCCCTATGTTGTTTAGTGTGCAATCCACTTCCTAAAACTTGCAAATGTGTGGTAAATACAAATACACTAATGAAAGCTTTTGACCACTGAAAACTTCACATGGTGACATTTTGGTAGAATTATGATAATTTCGCATTGTACCCATCATTTGGCAAGTGGTAGCCATTGAACCCCTTAATGTTATTGATCTAATACAAAACATCATGAATAAGTTTCCAAGCGCTTGTGGAACACCATTTGACCATCTATTTGGAGACGGAAAATTGTCCTTTTAAAATGCCTACCCTATAGTTTAAACAACTTCTACCAAAATTTGCTAGAGAAGGTGGCATCACAATCTATCATAATATTTTCAAGATGCCATATAATTTCAAAATATAATCCATGAAGTCTTGTACAACTATGAATAACATAAATAGATGTTGTAAGGCACATAAGTAAGTATATTTGGAAAGATGATTTATTAACACAATAACAACAAATTTTTCAATTGCCTTGGGGAGTTTAACTATAAAATCAATGTAAATGTCAACCCCAATAGCGTCAAGGATTGATAACAGCAACAATGCCCTAAGCATCTCATTGTTACATGTTTCTATGACATGTATCACTCTCAACTACAAAACTATGGATGTTGTTTTTTATGCCTCTCCAAAAGGAGAAGTTAACTAATTCATATGTTTTTCGAAAGCCTAAGTGACCTGCACTAGGAGATAACAGCAATTCACCAACAATACAAGACAAATGTAATTTCGCTAACTCAATCTTTTAAAGCAAAGTTTATATACCAAAAATATACACAAGGTGTCGTGCTACAAAGTATAGCACATAGCAAGATAGGGACCCTTATTCACATTTGGATGAGTTGAACCACCTTGTCATTTAGCCAACCATTGTGGTACCACTTCAATCCAATCTACTACTTACAAGAATATGGCAAAATGGTAACCTTCCTATTTCCTAAATAAGGCATTAACAACCACATTCTCCTTGCCCTTCTTGTACATTATCTTATTATGATATATTAATAGTTTAGTGACCCTTATGTACAACTCTAATGACGACAACTATTGTTCAAAAAAGTACTTTAAGCTATGATGATTCATCGTAATTTTGAAGCTAGCCCTAACAATAAACAAACTAATGCATGATATTAAATTATATTAAATGATAACCCTATCCTACATTGATAATAACCCTATCCTACAAGCATTAAAAAGAGAAACATAAGCGAGGCTTCCAACCCTATCCCATTGATTAAAAAACTTATGACATTGGCCCCATCCATTTCTAAAGGGCCAATGCCCATGTAGCCTCATCCTAATGGTTATAAAGCCCCCCGACACAATGATGTTAATTCCCCTATCACTCGCTAGACCCAACCCCCAGTAATGGCTAACATGCTCATGATGCTACAATGATTAGTCCTTAATGGTTTATAGTGAAGTTTTCATCTTTGTCTTTCGACTTCTAGTTAATGAATCATGCTAAGGGATATTACTTTATTAAATGGTCATGTTTATTAAACCAATGTACAAATGGTTCATATTAATTTAAAAAATAAATAAATAAATTATTAGTATGCGAATTTAAAAAATAAAATAAAATATTTTGTATTTTAAATATAAATCATGTTTTCTTTCCTATTTTTCAATATTTAATTTATTTTAAAATTTAATGTGAAAAAAATTAAACAAAATAAAAATATACTGGCCAAGAAGATATTTTGAGAAAATGCTAATCAAAATTTAATAAATCAAATTAAATGAAAAAGAGAAGTTTAACCAAGATTTTATCACGTCACAAATGACAGCCTACGAAGATCTTATGATGAACAATGTTCAATTTTTGGATGAACATATGCAAAGGCATTTAGCGCAACTGACCATACTAAGCTGTCACAAATATACAAATATAAACTAGTGCCATGTTTCCATTCAACACGAGGCACAATTAAATTTTGCATACTATTATTTTAGATATCGCGAGTTGTATTTACTCAAAACATTATCACAGATTGGAAATCCCTCTACAAGCAGTTGAATAAATGAAAACTGAAAACATTGATATCTTCAAAGCCCAGAACATGGTTCTAACTACTGCTCAGATAATAAGAAAGATGCGGAGGAAATATGATAATCAACAGCAGCAAACTATAGAAGAAGCTGATCAGACTGCATATACCCAAACATTTTGGGAAGTTCAGATTACAATGTTTGCAACGCAACCAAATTCCAGTTCTTATGGATTTGTGAATTAGCAGTAGCGCCAGAATCAGAGGAAACGTTGATAAGCATTATATTAAATCTTTACACAACGATTAAGATAACAATATGCAAATAAGATGATGTAAAATCAGTTTATTAGTCTCCAACAAATAATCACAAATAAGCAAATAGGATTGCTAAGTACATCTGCGTTAATACAAAAGTAATGCTAAGTACACCTGTGTTAATACAAAAGTACAAGTGCAAGCCGGAATGGGTAGCCCAGTTAGTCGAAGCTCCCCTTCCAAGTTGCTGGTCCTCGTGGAAAGCCCTTTGTCACGAGGAGTGGGTTTGACTCTCCTCCGGTCCGTCCTGGTTAGGCTCCCTGAAAAAACCAAAAAGCACGAGTGCAAGAGCCACTGGGACAACTCAAAGCCCATGGGATTAAACTTTTTTAAAGTTTAACATGATTTTTTGATGAAAATATTTATAGGAGAGAAAAAACTTTTTAACATGATTTTTTAGTACTATTAAGGTAAAACTTGCTCCAATTTTCACGATGACGTCACAAAGCCTCCTGGACAAGTATTTACGTTTACCTGTATAAAAACAATACCGACCTTTCTCAAAGATTAAAACAGGTACCACCACTGGAAAGAAAACTCTTATTGCACCTTAAACTCAACTGAAGCTTGTATATGTAAAAGATGAGCATTTTCACTTGCAGATGTATACTATTAGATGACAGAATTTCATACCACCCAGCGATTAAGAAGAAATTTCAAAACATATAAAATAACAAATGGCACCACTGAAAACAACGTTCTTACTAAACCTTGTGCCTCCTAGCACATTATTAGTATTCAGAACGTTCTTGAATCGATATTCACTAAGCACAACTCAACAACAAAATGCACATTAAGCTAGATACCAAAAGTATTTACATACAGGCCATAGAGAGTTTGGCCAGGGTTGAACCTTGGTTAGGCTTCAAATTCATAAATGTTACATAATAAAATCATCCCTGCAACTTTGCGTATCTCCTCAAGATTTTACACATTGTACCAGAAGAGGGCATTGATCTAAAATAGAACTTATTCCAAAACAGCCATTTAGATGAGAAGCAATCCACTGATCTTAACAGACCGTGCGAGGCCATTAGATAAGATAAAGCATAGACAAACTGTCAAGCAATAGAATATTGCCTTCCCAATATGACATAAATGAATACAATAATGTCAGTGCAATGCTGCAAATTCCACCAAATGAGAGTATTGTTCATCTACATATGATTCAACCTTCAGGTTTGGAACTTGATCCTTTTCAGCCCTTGCAGGAAGCGGAGAAGAATATTTTATTCCAATCACTGTTGCCAGACCTGGAAAAGCCACAATAAGAGAGTTTTAAAGATAAATGATAGTAAGTTCAACATAAAAGTGCGAGGGAGAACTGTACCAGATATTATTAAGTGACTATGATAAGTTATTTTTTGTACTGGAACCAAAAACAGATAATTTCAGAGGTCCATTCAAACCTCTGGCTTGTGGGACCAAAACTATGATAAATGTGCTTTCCAAAAACTTCTGCATCTAGTTGGGGTAGTTTCCACAATCACTTGGTGCTTGGAAATACATAGTCGCATTGCAAGATCTATTATGTGGGGCATGATCATAATGTGCCCCATAGAAACAACAATTTAAAGTAGGGCAGGCATTTCAAGTTACAGGAAATTTTGTGAATTTCTGAAATTTCAATAATCACAGGAATTTTTGCAACATAAATAACTTGTGAACCATATTTAAAAATATTATATAAAATGTTTAGGTTAAATTTCACTCTCGCAACATATGATCCTTGCGTAATGACCATCATTAATACTTCCCAAAGGGAATTTCCCAGAATCATCACTTTCCCCCAGAAACAAAGAATTCATTACAACTACGTGACATATATTGCAGACACATTCCTAAAATGACTATTTATGAGAGAACCAGATCGACGACTCCGGCATGCCTCATATGATGCATGATATTATTCATTGATAACTGAACAACCATATCCATCGAACTAATTTCTATACACATATTCTGTGACAAATTTATATATAATGAATATGTACCAGCCATGACAATGTGCTCTTGAACATGCAGTTGCATCATTTGAGCCTTGGAACTAGATCTGACATTCATGAATTAGTTTGTGTTACACACTGGCCTATGTGTCCTGCACAAAGTTATCAGAACCTGCCGGCCAGACCAATTCTGGGGGATTTCCAAGCAGAACCAGTCATTCCAAACCATGAAAACCAGTTCCATCCAGCCAGCTCCGTACAGCACCATGGGAGTTGCATGAAGCCCACTTGAACCACTTAAGAAAAAAAAATTATCTAAAAATAGAAACCTAAACCCTAAACCTAATTCGAACAACCTCCCCTTTGTATTTAACAAGGCCCCCTCTAGTTGTCTCACACACTCCACAAGATCGATTTCAAATTTTTGAGCGACTCTTTGGCATCATTCTTTTTTGCTCGTTTGGAGTGCCTCTTCAGCTGGATTTAGATGTTGAATCAAAGAGTTCCTTGGGCTGATTCGACGGCCAAATTGGAGAATCTTGTAGACTATTATCAAACTGTTTTTTTATATTTTGGAGCTGGTATTCTGAAATTTTTTGGAGCTACTGTTTTGCTGATCACCAGTTCAGATTTGAAGTCTTCATTTAAATAGTTTGTGAAGCTATGTAAAATTTTAAAACTATTTCTATAACCCTAATTTCTTTCAATAACATTGTTGTCTTTTTCCTAAAAATTAAGAAATCATGGTTTTATTCGTTAATTTCCTTTTGTGGCTAGAAAATTTGTATGACTTGTAAAAAGGAGGATTTGGCAGGGAAACATTGCCAATTGGTTTGGGGAAAAATAATATGCAACCACTGTAGGAATGAAATCAGTGATAAGGGGTATCAACAGGCTGAAACAACGCTGTGCACATGCACGAGGAAATATAAAACCATGCAAAGAAGCCTCTACTGGACTAAGAGCCAAAAAGCAAGGTTATCTTGATGCCTTCCAAGCCAGCAAAGCCATGTCGAGGAAGAATTTTTAGATGATTAAACTATAGATAATAGTAGATATTAGTTAATGCTATGCTTAATTTTGGCCTCCATAGGCTATTTAGAGACTCGTTTATTATTTTCAATCACATACGAATTGCACTCTATACTATTTGGTTATGTGCACCCTAAGAATGTTGCTATACACATAATAAAACTTTGCATATTTGTGTCCCATTGTTTTGAATTCGCATGAATGTACATGAATATATTTTTAAATCAAAAATTGAATATTTTATGTAATCTTTTGTCAACTCATTTTTGCTTCCAATTTTTATCCCATCCTGTTTAGATCTAATTTTTGGGGTCAATCGGATTAGGAATCAGTCCAATTCTAATAACTTTGTTCCTGCATGCTGTAATCACTAATCTATAATGACAGGGCAAAAACTCTTTTCTTGATTTTTCCAATAAATAAATAAAACTTTTGTATTGACTTTCTTTAAAAAAATACCTGTGAATAGAGAGAATCCTTAAAAACCCCAGGGGTTAGCTCAATAGATTGAAGCATCCAAGACATGTTGTCGATGGGTAAGCCAAAGGCCATATGTTCAAATCCAATCAAGTTCCCCAAGGTTACAGCAACTATTATGGCTGACAGTTGAGATGCCCACCCAAATATTCAGAGGAGTGTGAATCCCGAGAGGTTTTCTTTTCGCATAAAGATAAATAAATAAATAAATAAAATTACAAAACAAAAAACTAGTATCCTTAAACTGTTAATCAAATGGCAGCTTTTTCACTTGTATAGATCACATTGTTCACCCTGCTCCCATACATAAAAAATCAATTTTCAACATTCTTCAACATTTATATATAGAGCAGAGTTCACCTTGCTATCATTTCACATATTCATAGCTCCCATAACTAGAAAAGCATTTTTAAACATTCTTCGGCATTTATATTAAAGCAAGATTTATTTTACAAATAATATTTTTTTATCAAACTCTACCTATCACATTAGGTTTCAATAGATAGCTTTTATAGTAACATATTTTACTCGTATCATAATTGCTTTGGTATTTTAGAAGTATCCCTTGTATGCTTTTAAAGATAATTTTCAGAAGTAAAACATCAGCACAGAATTTTGGGATTCATAATTTTGCCATCCATCTCGATTCAAAGGATGTGTGTCAAGCCCCTTCTGACCACACTGTGGATAGGGCCAAAATGCTCTACAACACTAGATTTCTAAGTAGTAGAAAACAATTAAAAAAATACTAAAGACTCTACTGAAGAATAAAAAAAGACAACTAAAAGGAAGAATATTCAAAATCAATGCTTATAGCATGCACAATCTTGCAACTCAATGCCTTTCATGCCACATAAAATTCATAACAATCCTCTACTTCCTTCAAGCTCCCTTCTTGCTCAGCTTCTTTGTCTTCTCATCCTCTTCAAACCTTATAAAACAACAAGCCCCTTCCATAGCTATTTTGCTCTTAGCATCCAACCTTCAAACAAGCAACCTGATCTCCTTCAAGTTTTGCATATTTAACTTCTTTATGCATCTCTTTCCTGTATATCTCACCATATACTCTATAGACATTCACACACCAAATATTTTGTGCATCTTTTTGTGTTGTGGTTGCAACCTAGTGTACCCCTAGACCTTTGTTATGTGCCTAGTCTGGTGTTTAACATTTAGCTAACCTAAGTTCAGAAACCTTTGTTCATGTGCAATACACTCTTGCATCAAATTCCCCTTTCAAATAAAAACAAGTGCATCCCCTCCACATATCCTGCACGCTATCCTTGCCTACATTCGCCTTCCCATCGTCAAAACTCTCATACTCATCCTTAAAAATATACATACATTACTCTAGGGATCTACCTTTCCATTTCACAAAGTATTTCATGTACGTTACACCTCATGTCTAGAAAATCTCATTGAGGACTTCAACTTCTTGAGCCTTCTTCTTTGACATCTGGTTGCACATATCTATTATCAGCCTTTGGAGCCTCCTCTGTTACATCCTCCTTTTGCCACAATGAACTCATACAACTCTACTACATTGAATATCCCACATAGGACACTATGTCACAATTTCATTTTATTATATTCTCCATTGGGATAGTGTTCTTTCCTAAGATATTGCATAACTTCATCACCAACTTTAAAAGATTATACCTTCTATAGAGTGTTGCTTGCATCACTTAACTCAAAAGTTAGAACATTATGTTCTTGCACATACACTTCTTCCATCAATTCAACAAATTCTTTAGCATTGTCCCTCCTTTGCATTTCTACTAGCAAGTCAAGCAAGTCCACAACTCCTCGTGGTTTATGCTCTTACTCAATCTGAAAAGGTGCCTTCCAATCCACTTGTTCATAAAATTATTGTTTATGAGTAATATGTTGAACTATATTGCAGCTTCATTCCTAGCTTCTTCCACAAAGTTCAAAACAAACTTAAGGAATCTCGTATCTAGATCTGATGTAATGGTCTTTGGTAATCCATGCAAATGTACAATTATCATGAAGAATAATTGCAAGTAATAAGTCACAACATCAATTTTCTTGCAAGAAATGAAACATGCCATCTCTAAAAAGTAAAAACCCATCAACCAAAACAAACAAAGCATTACATATACCAAGCACAAAATCCATGGATAAATATTCACAATAGATCTCCAACATTGACAATCTTGTATTTTGAATTGTATCCATTACCACAAAACCTAGCAAGAATAGTCCAAAGCCTCACTAGGCAATCTATCTCTTATGGAAACAAAGAGATTAGCCACCATTGTCACCTTAACGACCTCTCTCCTCTTGTTTTGTGGTTGGATGTTATCCCTATTACCCACCACTTCGTGGTGATATCCCTGAGAGAAATTTTTCTCCATGATGAACCTCAACTAGTAGCCAACAACCCCTTGCAGCCTCCAACTAGCTCGTTGTGTCATTTCTCTGCCACCTTAGCCAACCATGTGGTCCCTCACCCACCTGTATTGATCCTATGTTTGAAGGTGGGTCTCCCGAATCTAAAGGTATGTCTTGTCATTTGATAATTGAATATTGGGTTTACTTATCATGGATAATTCTGTGTATGGATTGATGGGGGGATTTGGCAGAAAGGGCGGGCTTAGTTTGTGCTCTTGTCCCCTTGATCTCTTTTGGATATTACCCTTGGATCTTAGTCCCGTGGGATCTCCTTTATTGACCATTTGGTTCTAATATGGTACTACTTGGGAAACCCCGACTTTGGGTGTGTGGTCCCGCTCCTTTATCCACATATATTACTCCCTTTCCACTCACTATACCCCATTCATCATTTCTCCCACCTGGGTCCACATTCCCATTCTAGGTCTACACAGGGAAAGACTCCCTATCCCCTTGCTCACACCTTGGGTCAAGCCTAGAATGATGCCCCGGAGGTGGAAGCAATTAAAGAAAAAGTGAAAAGCATAATTGGCCACATTTAACAGGAAATTGTACCACAAAATGTAAAAGATGGTTGAGACAAAAATAATTAGCACATGGGCAAAAGCCATTACATGAGCTCTACCCCAATCATTGGCCATCACCCTAGTTCCATAGGCCCTAGATGAGCCTCCTCTATCATTCAAGAACCCATGATTGTCCCAACCCATGGAGGGCAATGAACCGCCCTACCTAAAAGGGGGTAATCACTGCTATATCTTACACATCATGCTCTTGCCCTTTGAGCCCCAAGCAGTTAATTAGAGAAAATTCATAAAAAGCAAAAGGTATATGAAGAAAGGTGGAAAAATCAAGGTTGGGGCACCTCATGTACCACAAATGCTCCCTCCTACACATTACATACCATGGTGTGGGCTTCCCCTTATCTAGCTACCCCTATGCCCCACTATCTGGCCCAAGACTACCCCTCTCATTCCCTATTCCATCTCACTTATTTTTCACTTGCCACCCCCAATAGAGGGATATACCTTGGACATACTATCCCCTTTAAACGCTGAAACCCCCTAATAAGGTACTTGGCTAACCCCCTTTGGAACTTGGAGACACTAGCACTTGTCAAAGCCCACTACAGAAGCGCATGGCATTATGAAGTATCCACTTTGTTATCCATGATTTGTAAGCTCTTTTACACGATTATTTTAATGACAAGTTGTACTGGAAGCCTAGGGGACGCATTAGATCTTATGCAGGATAGCAGATGGTTTCCATTTGGGTTTAGTCTCCCTATATGAGATATTAAACCCCATAGGTCTACATTGGCACATGTAGGGTGTGCATAAAGAGCCATTGGCCTCCACAACATCAGACAACACTCCTCAGATCTTCATGGATGCTCGGAAATTACTAACAACCAACTTTTGGGATGATAATGATATGGTTGGCACATTATGCCCAACAGGCCCCATAGGAGCCCCACACTCTTGGCAGGTGTCCCAGGACTTGTACGATGTCATGGCAACATTCATTCCACCACTTGGACCCTTGCAGAGGATTTCTGATACATATGGAGACCCATGGGATCATCTCCCCCATACCCACTGGGAGCACCACAGGTCTACTACTTGGAAAACAAGGGGCCACCCCCTTGTCCATCATATTCAGAGGAATTTATTCCTCAATATGGCACTTTAGGAAATTATTGAACCTTTAGAGAGCCCTATGACATCCATATATTATGATTTGGTACCTTGTGAGGCGTATTTTTACACTTATGAGCTAGTTTGGTGGGCTTGTCACCAATAGGGCTTTTATTTGCACATTATTTTATCATTAGGGGCTAATGTAGGCCCATAGGCTAATTCGAACTCCTTAGGAGGCTATATATTGATGTTAGATACATTCATTTGAATCATCACTTGACTTGGGATCTCTCTACTCATAGACAATTTTCGCACTTTTTCCTTGGAGGTTATTTTTGGAGATGGATGAATTTTGATGTATGGATTTCGACTATTTCTCTTATCTTAGAGCTTTTCTATGCATAACAAATTCATGTTGCGTATACTCTATAACGTTGTATGTGCTTTTCATCGTTGTTATTCTTGTTGCTGCATACTGCTAAAATTAGGGCTAGTTGTTGCATTATTGTAATGTGGAATTGAGCAATGTTTTAATTATTAGATGTATGGGCCAATGTTATATGAATGAAATGTCCTAGAGATTATTTATCTCGAGAAGCTTGAATCATTTGCTTTAAAGTATAAATGCTTGAAAGTCACTTTTATTTTCTTACTATCTACAATGGATGAAGTTGACTTTCTTAGCCTCCTTGATCAAGAATCCAAGTTCTTACTCATTACCATCCTTGACTCCATATACCCAAGTGAATTACAAACTAGTTCCATAAAAAAGGGTGATCATATTAACCTTATTTTCATCATTTTTCCCCTTTTTCCCGAGTCTAGCCCTAGTGGGTCACCTAGGGCATCAATTTCCCAGCAATTGGCCCAAAGAAAAATTTTGATCTCCTCTAGGGTAGTACGTTGGTGGGTCCCCTTCCTCTCCTCCAAATTTGAGGCCATTCTGACAGTGGAGTCTCTAGGAATCTCAAGCCCTAGCTCTAGGACTGAATTTTGCCTAGGCATCCCCAAGGCTAGACACTTATAGGATCAATTCAACCTTTTGAAGAAAATATTCTTGTTTGGCCCTTTCCCCTCACCTGTCCATGATAGGAACATCATTGGTCACTATATTCCATCCCCGAACCTAGGTTGGGTTCACTTGGCCCTGTGTGATCCCACCTCTCAATAAACACTATTTGTCAAAGACCATTTGGGAATAACAGTTTCCAAGGATTATAGGGATTGAGAAACTCCTTTATAAGCCTATTCTTTCTCCCTCAACCCTCCAATCCTCAACCCTTACCCCTAGTGGACTAAGTCCCTTACTTAAAGAGCAAGCAAGTTCCATTTTTCACTCCATCCTTAGGAAAGGGCTTTCAGGGTCACTTTGCACCTATCCATTGACATTTACTTTACAAAGTGATCTCTACACTACCGAGACTCCTCCCATCGGTGAAAGCCCATAAAGAGCAAGGAAACTTAGTTGTGGTGACAGTGGGCTAAGCCTCCACAGTTGCCCTTGACCTAGCAATTGCCCCTTAGGAACCCCTTTTAGGTCCCCTGCTGGTTTGAGCAGTAACATTTCGGGCATTGTTGTCGAGGACACAAGACGTGTCTTTTTTTCCTCATACGACATATCGACATATCATTATTGGCAACTCCATTTGAAGAACAAATCCCTAGTTCTTCATTGAACTTTAAGGTCGACGCTTGTAGGGTGAAGCAAGCATTTTTCTAGGCATCTTTGATGTCACCCTGACGACTCCTAAATATGTTTCATTTATACCTCAAATAGATTGTCATTTTTTCATAAATTTCCTGCTTTGGACATTGCTAGCATCCTAGGACATCCTAATCATGTCGTGGGAAAGATGCTACGTGGGATGCCCGTGTTTGATGGTGACCCAAGCTCCGCAATTGACCATGTGGAAAAATTTAATGCACATACTTCAAAGGAGAAAGTGGTCCACTAGGATATCCTTATGTTGTTATTCTTTAGTTCCCTCTATGGTCATAACTCATGGTTGCAAAATCACGAACCTAGGAGCATCTCATCTATTGAGGAGTTCGTTGATGGCTTTCTTACACATTTTCAAGTATGCCCCGCATTGAGCATTCAAGAGGAAGCCTTCATCAAGAATCATCAAGACCCTAAGAATTTAAGTAATGAATGGGAAGATGAGTCCTTGGGTCCACAAGATGAAAAGGGTGATTTAGAGAACACATATGTCAGGAAGGATGAATCCATGGAAAGTGAAGTTGAGACTAACCTTACCTTTCTAAAGGATATTAGTCTTGATGAATACCTTTTTGAGAAACTTGAGGAAGGTGATCCCATTAGCCCCTTGAAAGATGACATTGAAGATTACTTCCACATTGAAAAAGGCAAATGGGAAATTGTTGCTCCTCAATTTGATTGTGCTCCCATTTATGACACCAACAAGGAAGATGAGATTGAGAGTGGCCTCGCCTTTCTCTCAGTAATTATTTATGATGACATATCCATTGATACCCTTGAGAAGAAGGATCATTATTTTCCCTTACATGAAAAGGATGATTTTGAGGAGGAAAAACTCGTTAAATATAATACTTCACCCTCCCCTTTCCCTTATCCTCTTGTTCATCACTTCAAGTCTTCCACAGCTGATTCCCTCACACCTTTTCAAATGATCATGAGTGACCATGAGCCCTTCCCCCCTTTTGAGTATGATGTCAAGGAAGAACCCCTCATTGAATATACTTTATCTCCTTTGGCACACCATCAAGATTATGATCACCACACAACCTCCCCTCTCCAATGTGACCATCACTGTAAGCAACCCATTTGTTGCACTCCTCCCTTCCCTCAACCTTCGCTCTCCCATCATCACGACCTTGTAGCATCTACAAAGCATAAGATTGTAAGCAATGATTATGATAGGGGGTTCTTAAGAGTGATCTTTTATTCCACCATTGTGTACTTAGAAGGAAACCCACGCACTTTTAGATTGACCTATTCTCCTTCTCCTAGGGTTTCCTTTTACCTCGAATGGAGATCATGTTTTCCCACTTCCCACCCACTTCACCCTCCATCTGATTATGTCCACGTTCGCTTTGCGTTTTGTTTCATGAGTAATCATACCGGCAGGCATATGTATACTGATACGATGATATGTTGGTTGCACTGGCTTTATGATTACACTTATCATTAGCATTATCATATGTATGTTAGGGTAGGATGCATTGCATGATAATTTTTGCATTAGAACTAACTGCATATGATGTTTCTCATGATAGATTAGATTGCACCTAAATAAATAAATTGCAGATTTCATTTCTTGTTGGTTTGTGAGCTAACATTACGCATCTGTGATCATAAGACACTGTGAAAAGCATGTTGCTTCGTGCCTTTGATCTTTGACATGTGCAAATAACAAGTCTACGGTGACCAAGAGATTGCTAAAGTTCTTGTGACCTCCCGTTCAAGCAGCCTCGTCCACTTCGAGAGAGATTGCGTCCCAGTTGGAGCCAGATGTTACCCACGACTTTGAGGGTGATATCCCCAGGAGAAATTTTTTTCCATGATGAGCCTCAACCGGCAACCAGCAGCGCCTTGGTGCCTCCTACTAGCTCGTTGTCCCATTTCTATGCCACCTAAGCCAGCGATGTGGTCCCTCACCCACTTGTATTGATCGTATGTTTGAAGGTGGGCCTCCCAAATCTAAACGTATGTCTTGTCAATTGGTAATTGAGTATTGGGTTTACTTATCATCGATATTTCTGGGTATGGATTGATGGGGGTATTTGGCTATTAATTTTAGGTATGTTCTATGCTTAGAGCAATTTATTTCAATTTTCACAGTTAGCTCAGTATCTTTTCAAGGTTAGCAATCACATTAGCATAATAGTAAATTGCACATAAAACATAAACATAAATCGCAAAAAACAAGCCAAGACAAGAGGACACAAGATGTGGCGCTAGCCAGGGACAAACCCCAATGTGGGGAAACCCTTGATCAATTCTTATTATATGTTCTTCAATTGTTCAGCAGAGAGAGAGAGACAGTACATATACAACAGAAGTCAACACTTTGACTTATCTAAATAAGAGCATAGATTATCTCCAAGTAGATGATACATGAGGTAGCTGAACTCAGTTGAAAACATGTTGCTTCAACCGATTCTCCTAGGTGACTCCATCACCATGTTGCACCAATCATTGTGCTGCTCCTCATCATCATGTTGCACCTCACGGTGTTGCACCATGCTGCACCCATCACTATGTTGCATCTCATCATGCTTCACTAATCATGATTGTACCCATCATTGTACTGCATCATGTACTTGTTGTCCCATGTGCCATTGTTGCACCGTGCTGTCACACTGCTTGTCCCAATGTTCACACACGTTGTCCCAATGTTTAGCACTGTTGTACCTTGTTGTCACACATGCTGTCCCAATGTTTAGCATTGTTGTACCTTGTTGTCACACATGTTGTCCCAATGTTCAGCACATGTTGTCCCAATGTTTACACATGTTGTCCCAATGTTTAGCACTGTTGTACCTTGTTGTCACACATGTTCCAATGTTCAGCACATGTTGTCCCAATGTTTACACATGCTGTCCCAATGTTCAACACATGTTGTCCCAATGTTTACACATGCTGTCCCAATGTTTAGCACTGTTGTACCTTGTTGTCACACATGTTGTCCCAATGTTCAGCACATGTTGTCCCAATGTTTAGCATTGTTGTACCTATGATTTCTTATTGTCCCATTAACCTACAACAACCCAACAATCATACCCAAAACATACCTTGAACATGGCTGCCTACTCATGCTGCTATTCTGGGCATATGGCAGCCCCTAACACTTCCATGTTGGCATGTTTAGGAGTGGCTAGCCCTGTGGCTTACCACAAACATTTGCTACACACACACCAAGCACCTAAAATGCATGCTACAGCTCACTGTTCTAGGGACCTTTGACTGCTGCAATTCAAATCTCATTAGAGTACTCAAACATAGTCCCTAACAACCCTTCAATCTGCCCAGAAGTGCCCTCCTTTACTGCGGTTGCCCTTCTAGGAGGGGAGGAGACCCTACGCTGCAATTTCTAGGAAGTCTAGCCCTCACCAACAACTTCGGCCTTCGTCCTTTTGTTGCGGCCAAACAGTCCCTAAATTCTTCGTTGGTCTTGCCTCTCTTGTTCCGGCATCCTTAGGATTGCAACTAGGGCATCCTTAGGACTACGGCTAGGGCTTCCTTGGGACTGCGTGTAGGGCTTCCTTGGGACTGCGGCTAGGGCTTCCTTAAGACTGCGGTTAGGGCTTCTTTAGGTCATCATTAGGGCAGCGTAGAGGTTCCTTCCATGGTTTCGCGGGCTCGTCTTCTTTGTTGCGGCTAGGGCAGCCTTGTTTCCTCCAACGTTTTAGGGCTACGTCCTCCTAGATTTCTCTCACACTAAAACCCAAGACAAGTGGAGAGAAATCAAGAGAAGTGTTTGTGAAATGACTATCAAGTCATCTCCTTTTATGCTAAAACGTTGAGCACATGAGGGGTTTATTTGGCTGTTGGCCGACCATGACAAATTGTCTTAAGATGACCCACATGGAGTTTGGCCCTAGTTGCCAATTTTAACATTGGCGGAAAGGGTGGGCTTAGTTTGTGCTCCCGACCCCTTGATCTCTTTTGGTTGTTACCCTTGGATCTTAGTGTTGAAGAAAAGTGTAACTAGGTTTAGTATTTGTCAATGTAATTTTGATCTTTGTACTTGTCAAGAAAAAGAAATATTATTCTTGTAAATTATATGAATGAGTTTCTTGCTCATTCCAATAGGTCTAGGAAAGTCAAAGAGTCAAAATCATGTTAAAGAGCTCTTCTTGAGCATTTATGTAATGTACATGGGTCAACCTAGTGTCAAGTAGCCCTCCAAGACAAGCACCATCCTCCAAAGAAGAAGACTACCAACTAAACAATGAGAAAGACAGTCATGTCGGCCTCAACGCATTTACAGATGTCAAGTCAGCTCAAAATTGGTGTCACAACGATCTACTGTAATGTCGGCTTGATATGGAAGACATGATCACTATATATATACGACTAAAGATCAGCGTTGAAAGACAAGAACTCGAACTCCTCTATAAGTCTCAGTGAGTACAGCAAAGTATAGCATCTCAGCATTCGATGGATACTTTGTCTTGATGAAAGGAGAAAACACTGTCTCGGCATTTCTATGATCATAATCTCAACGCAACTCGGATTCCTCTGATATCTTGAGGACACAAAACTTGGATCTTCGGATACATCTCAGAAACTTCGGATGGTGCAGTAGGTAGAGGTATCTCACATGAAGACAAGGTTACAGGGTTTCGATTGAAGAAGAACTCAATGATATTTGATGGTTATTACAGTAGCATATACTCTTGACATAAAGATAATCTCACCATGATCTCAATATCCTCGGTGAAGGAAATACTTTGTCTCGACACCCTTATGCTAATACTGTCTCAGCATTACCGTCTCCATGACAACACTATCTCGGCATCTTGTATAACGCAATCACTATCTCGGTCTCTTCATATAGTATTCAACGCAGTCACTGTGAGATATGTTCTTGACATACTCGTGGATGAAAAGATACTGTGAGATATATTCTTGACATACAAAACACAGTCATATATTCTCGGCATACAAACGCAGTCACACAAACGCAGATATATTCTCGGCATACAAATGCAGTCATTGTGAGATATATTCTCAACATACTTGCAGATGCAGTCAGTCATTATCTCTACATAGTGACAATGATGATAATCATGATTCTGAAGAAGATAAGGTGAAGATCTCAGTAATGAAGTAGCAGCCATGATCTAGATGAAGATTTCATTAAAGTAACAATAGTGTGACAATAGTAATGAAGATCTTAGTTACATAGTAAAATTAGCTTCAGTATTACAACTATGATGACGACCTCAGCAGTGTCAAAGAAGAGGATTGGTGTCTTGGTCTTGGAGTAGCTGAATAGGTCAAGGGTCACGGTCTTGATGTTCGTCAATAGGAATCTCTATAAGAATAAGTTTGTGTCGGTTTTCCTCTCCAACAGGGAGAGGTTTTGACCCTTGCAGAATGTCATATTTTGTGTTGTTGTCTCTTTGATTTGATAGTTATTTGTTGAAGTAAGAAATACACACACTAATGATAATAAGCAAAAGATTGTGCTAATACTCTAAAGAAAAAATGTCTCACAAATAGTTATCATGTACGAAGAATCTCATTAACTCATATGCCCTACATTCTCCAACATGGTATCAGAGCTATGGTTACAGTAAAAGGAAGGGCGGAAAAGAGATTCAAGGATCAAGTTTCTAGCAACACATCAAAGCAAGCTGAAGGAAATCAAGATCTACATTGCAAAATCAAACCCTAGATCAAAGAGCAGTCTACAACAACAAGAGCTCTTGTCTCCATAGTCATCATCAAAAGGCCATCAAGGCACTCCTCAAGTTGTCCATAAATCAAGGTAGCTTGAAAGTCCTCAAAATGAAGATCACATCAGCTTGGATAAAGTCAAAACCCTAGAAGCAGTTCTAATCTACAAGGCAAAGCATATTAAAAGCAATAAAACATTGTCATCATCTTCAAGAAAGCAAGGATAATTTCCTTACCCTGGAAGACTATTGTAGAAGAAGCCCTCTCCAATCTTCATCAACATGATCAAGGTGAAGATTTGTTAAATGACTTCATGATTGCAACGAGACCTATCGATTGATAAGTCGTCAAAAGCCCTTGCATAGAATAAGGAGGATTGTTATAATCCTCATAGAAAAGAGAAGACATTGATGTCTATCGAAAGGTCTCTGACAGTCAAACATTGTTGGAAATGCAACAAGAGACTTGTAGGAAATCACTCAAAGGTCCTCTCATGCCGATGTAGCAGAATAGGAGACATAAAGAGAGATGTATGAAATGCTAGAAGATATACTCTTTGAATTATAGTAAAGAAGGTCACATCACTTAGACCTACACAAAAATATCAAAGAATGAAGAAATATCTTCATGAGATCTCAATTGAGAGATCTGGGAGAGATGATAAGAAGGTTGTCATCATTGATAAGCACGATAACAAATGTCAATGAACAAGAAGGTTACCTCATCCAGCGATTTGTGGTCTTTATGCTAGATAGAGAAAGGCACGCTGCAGGCAAAAGTATTAAAGGTTAAAGAAATCAATCATGTGCAGAAACGAAAGAAAAGTTTGGTCCTCAAAACAAAATAGTATAAGGTTCAATGCTATGAAAAGAATATGGAAAGAAGTTCATATCGCCGGAAAGATGAAGGAAGCTAAGAAAAGGGCCAAGAAAGAGGGAGCAACAAATCTCCACTATGATTAAATGGCCTCCCTCACAAAAGGGGTCCTACCATAAGCTCCTAAATCTTTAGATATGGCCCTGATAATAAGATGCATCGTGGCATCACGAAAGCATTAGAAGCAAGAGTTCGTGGCATCACCATGTGCTAAAATTGGCAACTAGGGCCAAACTTCATGTGGGTCATCTTATTTATGGTAGCTGATATTTTTCTTGGATCCCTCTCATCGATAGGTGTAGGATTGATCTAAAAATCATCCAATTTTGATAAGTATTCATAGAGATATGAATTTATTTGTGTTATGGGACAATTCGTCAAGGTCGGCCAGCAACCAAATAAACCCCACATGTGCTCAACGTTTTAGTATAAAAGGAGATGACTTGAGAGTCATTTCACACACACTTCTCTCTTGATTTCTCTCCACTCGCTTTGGGTTTTAGTGGAAGAGAAATCTATGAGAGGATGCCCTAATGGAGATCAGATCTCAGCCATGAAGGAACCTCTAAGTTGCCTTAACGCTGACCTAAAGAAGCACTAAACGCAGTTCTAAGGAAGCCTTAGCCGCAGTCCTAAGGATGCCCTAGCCACAATCCTAAGGATGCCCTAGACACAGTGTTTTGGGCCGCAGCAAAGGAGGAAAGACCAACGAAGAATTCAAGCACTGTTTGAAGGGTTTTTCAAGGGTCCGAAGTGCTGGAGAAGGGGCTAAGTTCCCTTGTTGTCATGCCGCAGCCATAAGGATTGTTTTAGGGTCGTTTGGAGGAGTGCAGACTCTTGGAAGGGTTGTCGCAGTTAAGAAGAGGCTTGATGTAGCAAGCCGCAGCAAAAGGAGGTAGGTTGAAGTTGATGAGGGCTAGACTGCCCAAAAATTGCAGCGTAGGGTCTCCTCCCCTCTTAGAAGGGCAACCGCAGTAAAGGAGGACACTTCTGGGCAGATTGAAGGGTTGTTAGGGACTATGTTTGAGTACCCTAACCAGTCCAAGATTGCAGCAGTCAAAGGACCCTAGAACAGTGAGCTGAAGCATGCATTTTAGGAACAGCAACTACAGCAATACAACTGGGATAGCAGCGATACAATTAGGACAGCAGTGGCAAGTATGGAGCTGCAAGGGACAGCATAAATAGGACAGCAATGACATTGTGCAACGATAACAAAATGGACTGCAACAACAACAAGCACATGGTGGCAAGCATGGTGCTGCAAACACATTGGGACAACTAGGCTATGATGCTTGGTGGAGCATGGTAAATGGGACAGCAAGGACAGTGCTTGGTGGAGCATGGTACATGGGACAGCAAGCAATTATGGATGCAGCTAAATATCGAGATGCAACAATTGGATGCAACATGGTGTTAGAGGACACAGTATAGTGCTGCATGATCATCAAGTGCAGCCCGATGATGGGAGCATGTGATGAAGAGTAGCTTCATGGCACTGGTGTAGTGTGATCATACTTTGCAGTATACATTGAGCACAGTGATGGGTACAATCATGACTAGTGAAGCATGATGAGATGCAACATAGTGATGATGGATGCAGCATGTTGCAGCACAGTGAGGTGCAGCATGAGGAGCAGCACAATGATAGGTGCAGCAAGGCGATGGAGTCACCTTGGAGAATCAGTTGAAGTAGCATGTCTTCAACTGAGTTCAGCTACCTCATGTATCATCTTCTTAGAGATGATCTATGCTCTTATTTAGATAAGTCAAAGTGTTGACTTCTGTTGTAAATGTACTATCTCTCTCTCTCTCTGCTGAACTATTGAAGAACATATAAGAAGAATTGATAAAGGGTTCCCCACATTGGGCTTTGTCCCTGGCTAGCGCCACATCTTGTGTCCTCTTGTCGTGGCTTGTCTTCTGCAATTTGTGTTTATGTTCTATCTACAATTTACTATTATGCTAATGTGATTGCTAATCTGGAAAAGTAATTGAGCTAACTGTGAAAATTGAAATAAATTGCTCTAAGCATAGAGCATACCTAAAATTAACAACATGGGAATCATGGAAAACAAAATCCATGACAGTTTAACGTGAAGGACATAACTCTTGGGAACCTCATTGGACATTGAAGCAAAAGAAGAAGTCATCTAGGACAGGTCTCATCATATATCAAGTCAAAAGGGAAAATGTCTGCCATATGAGGATATACAAGATCCTCAAAATTCTCTAATAGAATCCTAGTCGAAGGATTCACTAATCAAGAGAGGAAGCAAGTGTTTCATCAGGAACTCCAACTTATGGAATTTATGAGATGATGGTATGATGTCATAAGAGATGAAGCAGATCAAGGGATTGAAGACACTTCAATCAAGGAAGCTGCTGAAAGAATCCTAGATGACCTAAAGATAAAATGAGGTATGTATGCTTGAATTTAATTTTTATAATGTCATGTCATATGGTTACAGGTAATATAGATCATCAGTTCTATCTTAAGAAGCATGATCGAGGGAAAAGGATCTCCTCTGAAAGGATGCAGAAAGGTATAAGTCACACTAGATGAAATCATTATAATATGTCCTCATATGAAGTATGAGGTGATTGACTACAATGAGGAAACTCTAATTAATAACTGTTGGGAACGGAATGTGCGAGGAAAGAAGAGACCGTGAGATATACAACCAAGATGAAGGCAATCAACATCCAAAAGACCAATAAGATTTGAATAGGAAATCTCCCGGAAAGATATGAAGACTCTGATAAAAGTCTGAAAAAGATGAAGACCCTACACAATGGATATCTTTGGGAGATATGTCAATATGTGTGCGGGATGTTGATACCTACCAAAAGATGTCGTGATGAAGAGCCACCTAGTAAGGTACGATTTGATTTAATGATATACTTCATTTCTTGAATAATATCTGGATAAGTTCATGCAGGGCTACTTTCAAGTACAATGAGCATTCATGTGATGAATGGCAGAAGCATCATGAGAAAGAAGTAGTCATACGACGAAATTTCCAGATATGAAGAAGGCCAATTTCCATGAAGAAAGGAATTACATGACGAACTAAGGAGGAAAGTGATCAATGACTGTTGCCCTACAAGAAAGAAGCTCAGCTAACTTTCATGATATAAAGGAGAGAAGTTGATCAAGCAGTTGAAGGACCCACGAAAAAGAAGTTGTTGGTGTATTGAAGACTCCCTAGCTGAAAGGAAGCTCTGGCAGGTCCCTGATCAAGAGGGAGTTTTAATTAGATCACCCCTTATTACAAAGGAGTGACAGTTGAGTTTTTCTATTTCATGTGTCATGCACTAGACCAGGACTAACAGCCGTAAGTCTAAGTGAAGGCCATGAATGGAAATGTAGACACATGATAGACACAACATTCTTGTCTTCATCTAGAAAGAAAGAATGGAGGGTTGTGTAATCATTTGGCATCCGATACTCTTTGAGGATGTGTAGGGCATCCAAGATAAAAGTAGGCAAGAGGACCGATATTCTTTAAGGGCTGGGAACCCATGATAAGAATAGTCCTAGAAGGTCATACTCATAGAACACTCGGGTGGGCATGTACCTTGAGAGAATGATGAAGGTGTCTATAAATCATTAGTCTCACCAGAATTGTAGCTCATGGTCTCGTGGAGAGATGGAATTGTTAGTCAATGCCTTGCACTGTGACAATGTTGGTTGATATGATGCTATACAAATGGGAATACCCATCCGATTCTTCTTATGAGAAATTCTTCAGATTGACAATAACCAAGTACCATTGTAAATACCTCCCTAGTTAAGAGGGAGTGTTGAAGAAAAGTGTAACTAGGTTTAGTATTTGTCAATGTAATTTTGATCTTTGTACTTGTCAAGAAAAAGAAATATCATTCTTGTAAATTATATGAATGAGTTACTTGCTCATTCGAATAGGTCTAGGAAAGTCAAAGAGTCAAAATCATGTTAAAGAGCTCTTCTTGACCATTTATGAAATGTACATGGGTCAACCTGGTGTTAAGTAGCCCTCCAAGACGAGAACCATCCTCCAAAGAAGAAGACTGCCAACTAAACAATGAGAAAGACAGTCATGTCGGCCTCAACGCATTTACAGATGTCAAGTCGGCTAAAAATTGGTGTCACAACGATCTTCAGTAATGTCGGCTTGATATGGAAGACATGATCACTATATATATATATATATATATATATATATATATATAGATAGATAGATAGATACGACTAAAGATCAGCGTTGAAAGGCAAGAACTCGAACTCCTCTATAAGTCTCAGTGAGTACAGCAAAGTATAGCATCTTAGCATTCGATCAATACTCTGTCTCGATGAAAGGAGGAAACACTGTCTCAGCATTTCTATGATCAAAATCTCAATGCAACTCAGATTTCTCTGATATCTTGTGGACACAAAACTTGGATCTTCGGATACATCTCTGAAACTTCGAATGGTGCAGTAGGTACAGGTATCTCGCATGAAGACAAGGTTACAGGGTTTCGATTGAAGAAGAACTTGATGATATTCGATGGGTATTACAGTAGCATATACTCTTGACATAAAGATAATCTCACCATGATCTTAATACTTTGTCTCGATGAAGGAAATACTCTGTCTCAACACCCTTATGCTAATACTATCTCGGCATTGCCATCTCCATGACAACATTGTCTCGGCATTCTGTATAACGTAATCACTGTCTCAGTCTCTTCATATAGTATTCAACGCAGTCACTATGAGATATGTTCGTGACATACCCATGGATGAAAAGATACTATGAGATATATTCTTGACATACAAAACAGAGTCATATATTCTCGGCATACAAACGCAATCACACAAATGCAGATATATTCTCGGCATACAAACACAGTCGCACAAATGCAGATATATTCTCGACATACAAATGCAGTCATTGTGAGATATATTCTCAACATACTTGCATATGCAATCAGTCATTATCTCTACATAGTGACAATGATGATAATCATGATTCTGAAGAAGATAAGGTGAAGATCTCAGTAATGAAGTAACAGCCATGATCTAGATGAAGATTTCATTAAAGGAACAGTAGTGTGACAACAGTAATGAAGATCTCAGTTGCATAGTAAAGATAGCTTCAGTATTACAGCAATGATGATGACCTCAACAGTGTCAAATAAGAGGATTGGTGTCTTGGTCTTCGAGTAGCTGAGTATGTCAAGGGCCATGGTCTTGATGTTCGTCAATAGGAATCTCTATAAGAAGAATTTTGTGTGGATTTTCCTCTCCAAGAGGGAGAGGCTTTGACCCTGGCAGAATGCCATATCTTGTGCTCTTGTCTCTTTGCTTTGATAGCTATTTGTTGAAGTAAGAAATACACACGCTAATGACAATAAGCAAAAGATTGTGCTAATAATCCAAATAAAAAATGCCTCACAAATAGTTATCATGTAAGAAGAATCTCATTAACTCATATGCCCTAGCTTCTTCAACAATTAGTCCTGTGGCGTCTCTTTTATTGACCCATCGGTTCTACGGTGGTACCACTTGGGAAACCCCGACTTTGGGTGTGTGGTCTCGCTCCTTTACCTGCACATATTACTCCATTTCCACTCACCATACCCCCATTCATCTTCTCTCCCACCTGGGTCCACATTCCCATTCTGGGTCCACACAGGGCTAGCCTCCCTATCCCCTTGCCCACTCCTTGGGTTAGGCCTAGAATGATGCCCCAGAGGTTGAAACAACTAAAAGAAAAAGTGACAAGCATAATTGGCCACATTTAACAAGAAATTATACCACAAAATGCAAAAGATGGTCGAGACAAAAATAATTAGCATGTGGGCAAAAGCTATTACATGAGCTCTACCCTAATCATTGGCCATCACCCTGGTTCCATAGGAACTAGTTGAGCCTCCTCTATCATTCAGGAACCCATGAATGTCCCAACCCCTAGAGGGCAATAAACAACCCTACCTAAAAGGGGGTAATCACTGATATATCTTACACATCATGCCCTTTCCCTTTGAGCCGCAAGCAGTTAATTAGAGAAAATTCATAGAAGGCAAAAGGTATATGAAGAAGGGTGGAAAAATCAAGGTCCGGGCACCTCATGTACCACGACTGCTCCCTCCTACACATTACATACCCTGGTATGGGCTTCCCCTTATCTAGATACCCCTATGGCCCACTATGTGACCCAAGACTGCCCCTCTCATTCCCTATTCCATCTCACTTATTTGCCACTTGCCACCACCATTAGAGGGATGTACCTTGGACATACTATCCCCTTTAAAGGCTGAATCCCCCTAATATGGTACTTGGCTAACCCCCTTTCGAACATGGAGACACTAGCACATGCCAAAGCCCACTACAAAAGGGCATGCCATTATGAAGTGCCCATTTTCTTATCCATCATTTGTAAGCTCTTTTACATGATTATTTTAATGATTGCTTCTACTAGAAGCCTAGGGGACGCATTGTATCTTATCCAAGATTGCAGGTGGCTTCCAATTGGGTTTGGTCTCCCTATATGGGATCCTAGCCCCAAAGGTCCACATTGGCACATGTAGGGTGTGCATGGAGAGCTATTGCCCTCCACAGTAGCAGACAACACTCCTCGCATCTTCATGGATGCTCGGATATTACTAGCGACCCACTTTTGGGATGATGATGATATGCTTGGTACATTATGCCCAACAGGCCCCATAGGAGCCCCACAGTCTTGGCAGGTATCCCAGGACTTGTATGATGTCGTGGCAGCATTCATTCCACCACTTGTACCCTTGCGAAGGATTTTCGATTCATATGGAGACCCATGGGGTCATCTATGTGCCCTCATACACACTGGGAGCACCACAGGTCTACTACTTGGAAAACAAGGGGCCACCCCCTTGTCAATCATATTCCGAGAAATTTATTCCACAGTACGGCACTTCAGGATATTATGGAGCCTTTGGAGGGCCCTACGACATGCATATATTATTATTTGGTTCCTTGTGAGGCTTATTTTTACACTTATGAGCTAGTCTGGTGGGCTTGTCAACAATAGCGGTTTTATTTGCACATTATTTTATCATTAGGGGCTAATGTAGGCCCATAAGCTAATTCTAACTGATCAGGAGGCTATATATTGATGTTAGATACAATCATTTGAATCATCACTTGACTCGGGATCTCTCTACTCATAGACAATTTTCGCACTTTTTCCTCTGAGGATATTGGAGATGGATGAATTTTGATGTATGGATTTGGGCTATTTCTCTTATCTTGGAGCTTTTTTATACAAACGATTTCATGTTAGATATACTATATAACGTTGTAAGTGCTTTTTATCGTTGTTATTCTTGTTGCTGCATACTGCTAAAACTAGGGCTAGTTAGTGCATTATTGTATTGTGGAATTGAGCAAAGTTTTAGTTATTAATTGTATGGATCAATGTTATATGAATGAAATGTCCTAGAGATTATTTATTTCGAGAAGCTTGCATTATTTGCTTTAACGTATTAAAGCTTGAAAGTCACTTTTATTTTCTTACTATCTACATTGAATGAAGTTGACTTTTTGGGCCTCCTTGATCAAGAATCTGAAGTAAAAAAACTTCTGATATGCAGAAAATATGTATAAATATTTTATTAAAAGATGAAATTACAGATGATGTCTTTTACAATAGGGTTTCCTGGCTTAAATACTGCAACGGGCACCCTTTGGGGAAAGGGCATGATCTTATGATCGTGCCCTTTCATCTAATTTAACTGAAAATTAAATAATAACCTAATCTAACTAATTTTTTACATAACATTGCCTTCCTCTCGAAAGAATGCTTTGTCCTCAAAGCATAAGTAACGACGGATGTTGTTGAAGAATGATTCATTCTCCCAGAAGGCGTCTTCTTCGGGTAAGTCCTTCCACTTGATCAGATATTCCAAGATGATCAAGGTCGCACACTCTAAAAGGTCTTGGATTAATCTCTCAAGTTCCGTTTTTGGTGATGTGGATATCGGTATGGCTTGACGTTGACAGGGTCTGACCCTGCCTTGACTTCTATTGTATGCTCAATTTCCCTATTAGGCAGCATCTTCATAGGTAGGTCTTGAAATACTTTTTCATGTTTCTGAATCAGATCTTGTATCTTTGGTGACTCTTCTCTGGTCATATTTGCAGATAACATTTCTAATTGGTGACATTGTATTGCATAAGCAGGTGCTCTTCTTTGACTCAGCTTCATCATCTGAGATGATGATACAACTTGATTTTCTGGTGCTTGGGATCCGTGTAGTTTGTACTTCTGACCTCCCCATTTGAATTTTATAAATTGTACTTGATGGTTGGCGGCATAAGTACCTAAAGTTCGTAGCCATTGGATACCTAAGACTACATCTACTCCTCCTAATGGTACCGTGAAGAATGGAGACTCTAGATTAAAGTCTTGAATCTGCAAATTGACCTTATGGCATTTCCCTACCTTTTCGATCTTCTTACCATTAGCTACCATCACTTTCATGTTTGGTAAGGGAAATGAAAAGATATTGAGTCTCTTTGCCACGGTTGCATCTAAAAAATTGTGTGTGCTTCCAAAGTCAACGAGAACCACTACGTTGTTCTTCTTTATGTGTCCTTTTAACTTTAAAGTCTGAGGTTGTGATATACCTGTCATAGCTGATAATGACACTTGTGGAATACTTCCATCATCTAATTCTGGTGAGAATTCTGGGCCGTCTTCTGTGTCTTCTATGTCATAATCTTCACTGTTTGAATCATTGGTTGCTTCACAATTATATAGGTTCTTTGGTTCTTTTCCTTTAGCACATCTATGTTTGGGGTCCCACTTCTCACCACAGCGTTTACATTTACCCTCTTTTATCCTTTGCATTTCCACATTAGATTTTTCATCTTCACGACGATGCGGTGGAACATATCTTGTATTATTTGAGTCCACATACTGGGGTATCCTTCGTCTTGCATAAGTTTTTTCCGCTTTTGACCAAAATATTGGTTCGGATTTCTTTTCGATTGTTTTTGCTTTTCGTCTTGCTACTTCTATAGATGTAATGTCATGCATCTCAAGTTCTGCTTGTAAATGGATTTTGAGTCCCGATATGTATGACTGAATTAGACGAGATTCTGATAACCCAGGTACTCGTGTTACTAAGGTCTCCCATTCTTGAGTGTATTCGTCCACACTTCCTTTTTGTCGTAGTTTGATGAGTTTTGAAACGAACTCTTCTTCCTTTACACCTTGGAATCTTTTGAAGAATGCATCTTTAAATTTCCTCCAGCTAATGACATGTGTTGTCTTTTTCCACCACATATACCAGTTATATGGTTCTCCCTCCATTTTCATGGATGCATGTCTGAGCTTTTCGTCATCGTTAGTGATGTCATATATCTCAAAGTATTCTTCTGCTTTATTTATCCATGCAACATTGTTTTTTTTCGTTTCCATCGAATTTAGGCATCTCAACCTTTGCCCTCTTCTGGTATGTGGCTAATGGTTGAGCAAAAAAAGGGTGTTGATTAGTAAGGGCATCCCAAAGTTGCTTGTTTGTAAAGGTCGTGTTACTTGCTTCTTGGTGGGGTGTCGCTGATTTTCTTGGGGATTCAACCTTTTCATGAGAATTTGTTGACTTTGTTGAGTCTGATGAGAGGTGTTCTTGATTCTCTTCACTTTCTTTTAATAGCTCTTCGGGTGTATAATTCGACCTTTTACACAGAAGTCTTAGCATTGTTAAGGCATCTCTGATGTTTACTTCTGTTTGGACATGTTGACTTTCCATCTTTATCTCTATTCGATTGGTCGTATCTTGAAGATTTTTGATTTTGTTCGCTTGCTCCCCAAGCTTGATCTCGAATTCATTTAGTCTTTTATTGACCTCATCGTGGTTGTTATTTATCTTATGCTTTGCATCCAACAATTTTTTTTGGAAATCCGCCATTGTCATTGTCGACATTGAGCGGGTTTGCGGGGGCGTGTATTTATTTGCCAGTTAAAATATTTTTCCTCCCTTTTTTTTGTTAAATTAGCTAAAATAAATTTTATACAAATAAATTTTAATTAATTAAAATAAATTTAATTAATTAAATTAACTTATATATATATAACTTTTAATTAATTAAAATAAATTTAATTAATTAAATTATATATATTATATATAATATATAATTATTTTAATTAATTAAATTATATATAATATATAATATAATTATATATATGTTATATATATTATATATAGATTACCGTTATATATATAATATATATATATATATGTATATTGCACGTTATATATATATATATATATATATATATATATATATATACATACACTGTCACGTCCGCTGGTGGATATATGTATATTGCACGTTATATATATCTATATATATATATATATATATATATATATATATATACATACACCGTCACGTCCGCTGGTGGGGGGTCACCTCCGTTGACCGGTCGAATCTTCCCATCGGACAAGGATACCGTAGATAAAAAAACGTGAGCGTACAGCGTTATCACCACAACTGGACTCTCAGCGCACGACTCACCGCAGGTATAAAACAAACGCTGGAATTTAGTGTTATTACCACAGGTAAAAAAATGCCACTCGATCTTGGGCTGGAAATCACGGTGTTTAGTTTAGCGTATCCGCAGACAGACGTATGGACCCTACGTGTCGCAGACAGACGTACAGCACACACGTACCGCAGACAGACGTACAGCCCACACGTGGATACGGTTTATGGAAACCTGATAGAGCCTGATGGCCAGCAGAACTATAGAGCCGAGGAGCGAATGTGCTCTGATACCAGATGAAGTAAAAAAACTTCTGATACGCAAAAAATATGTATAGATATTTTATTAAAAGATGAAATTACATATGATGTCTTTTACAATGGGGTTTCCTGGCTTAAATACTGCCACGGGCACCCTTCGGGGAAAGGGCATGATCTTATGATCGTGCCCTTTCATCTAATTTAACTGAAAATTAAATAATAACCTAATCTAACTAATTTTTTACATAACAGAATTCAAGTCCTTACTCATTACCATCCTTGACTCAATATCCCCATGTGAATTAGGCACTGGTTCCATAAAAAAGGGTGATCATATTAACCTTCTTTTCTCCAATTTTTCCCTTTTTCCCGAGTCTAGCCCCAGTGGGTCACCTAGGGCATCAATTTTCCCGACAATTGACCAAGGAAAACTTTCGATCTCCTCTAGGTTTCTACATTGGTGGGTCCCCTCCCTCTCCTCCAAATTTGAGGCCACTATGACATTGGAATCTCCGGGAATCTCAAGCCCTAGCTCTAGGACCAAATTTTTCCTAGGGATCCCCAACGCTAGACACTAATAGGATCAATTTAACCTTTTGAAGTAAATATTCTTGTTTGGTCCCTTCCCCTCACCTGTCCAGTATAGGAATATCATTGGTTGCTATATTCCATCCCCAAACCAGCGCTGGGTCTACCTGACCTGTGTAGTCCCACTTCTCAATAATGACTATTCGACATAAACCATTTGGGAATCCAAGTTTCCAAAGATTATAGGAATTGAGAAACTCCTTTATAACCATATTCTTTCTCCCTCAACCCTCCAATCCTCACCCCTTACCCCTGGTGGACCAAGTCCCTTGCTTAAAGAGCAAGCAAGTTCCATTTTTCACTCCATCCTTGGGAAAGGGTTTTCAGGGTCACTTCTCACCTATCCATTGACATCTACTTTACAAAGTGATCCCTACACTACCGATACTCCTCCCATCGGTGAAATTTTGTAAAGAGCAGGAACACTTAATTGTGGTGACAGTGGGCTAAGCCTCCACCGTTGCCCTTGACCTAGCAGTTTCCCTCTTAGGAACCCCTTTTAGGTCCCTTGCTGGTTTGAGTGGTAACAATCCCCACAAGGGAGCCTTCTCCAATAAGGCTTAGAGGATAAACCAACTAGAAATGTCTTCAACAAATGAGGGTTCAAGGGTGATAGAAGGACTTGGATAGAGAGGGTGGAAGACTAAATAGCTTCTCTTAGAAGCGCTACTGACTTCTTTTAATACGAGATTAATATCAAAGGATGCATGCAACAAGTTCCTTTTACGAATTCTTGAATGACAAATTTTGAGTAAAATGTAGAAACAAGATTTCATGAAATATTTTGCATTTTTTAATACAACACAATAGAAAACCCTAATTTCATAAAATAGCATGCAGAATGAAAAAAAAAAAAAAGATCAATAAACTTACACCATTCAATCAAAAATCACTTCATCAATCCAAAGATTGTCTCTCCATGCAAAAATATCCCTCCCAAGACAAATCGTTCCACTAATTATCCATTGTGTCCAAGAGAAGAAGGGGAGAGGATGGAATCAAACTCCCCTTTTTTATCAGTTTGAACATTAACACTATAGGTTTTCCTTATTCTACAAGGGAATGTTGTTTGGTGCTTTAAACCTAGTTCAAGTGCTTCACACTATAAACCACACAAACACCAAATTCTTTTTAACCCTTATAGCACGCTAAACTATTAAACCATACAAGTACCTCGTTTATGCCCCAGCACTAACACATATTGAATGTCGATGAACCAGGAGTTTTACCATATAACACTTGTTTTATATCGACGATATCGAGCACCAGAGGGTCAGCGTATCGGAATTTAACTAATATCAAGATATCGAGCCCAACCCACATTAGATGCATGCTTTATTAAAACCTCGATATGGATTTCTGATATGATTAAAATTACTTGCCAACAAAACTTATGTCAAAAGGTTCTATCAGTTGACAGCGATGACACCAGAGTATTGGCATTTTGACAAGCAACGGTCGAGTGCAGAACTTTGACGACGAACCACGATACCAGAGATCTGGCATCCAATAGAACAAGCTTAGGATATCAGTAAGTCACCAAAATAGAATTGACAGAGTATTGGCATTTTGACAAGCAACGGTCGAGTGCAGAACTTTGACGAGGAACCACGATACCAGAGATCTCGCATCCAATAGAACAAGCTTAGGATATCAGTAAGTCACCAAAATAGAATTGACACAAGATTTTGTTGCAAAACGTAGAGGCTCGATAAATAAAAAATAAAAAATAAAAAATAAAAAAAATCTATTGTGGAACCTTGATGATAGAAAATCGAATGCCAGTGGGACAAACATTAGTTGTCAATGTTATTTCCATCACTAATTTTCATTAACTTGCTGAATGGAACATCGACAGATGCAAAATATGAAGTTTTGTGTGATATATGGTTTTCTCGATATATGTATAACTCTGCAATTGGAACCCTTTACAAAGCAACTCTGCCTCATGACGAACGGGTCACATGTGAACACCAAATTTGGAACCTCGACTAGTTAACAATGTTGAACAAGAAATTGTTACAATAAGTACACAAAGCCTGATGATTCAACAGTATATTATGACATTAATGCACAAAGGAATCTTTTAACAAATCAATAGAAAAATATACAAACTCTAATATTTTATTGAAAATAAAATGGGATGATTAAAAATAAGGCGACATATGTGCTTAGTCTCCTTCTTGGTCTTCTTGAATCTCTCCTCTCTAATATAATTTCATTGAAGAATTCATACATACAAATACTCTCGTACTAACAAATTCAATTGTTTTCCGAAACTATCTGACAATTCCTAATTTAGCAAATTTGTCCTATTTGATACGCATTAAAACCTCTAAACCATGGAGATTTTTTAGAACTATATATCTAAAAAATACTAAATATTACAATTTAAACGAAAATTTGAGGAAACCATCTCCCTTTAGTAAATGGAAATTTGAGGAAACGAAATTCCTCTAGTAAATCATGAATTTAATTGGTAAGATGCTCCTGCATCAGAATATGACCAGTGCACACTAACCCAAGCGAAGATAGAAGAGTGTTTGTGATGATGATCGAATGAAAATGACTTCCTTATATTTATGTCGAGCAACCAAGTGAATTTGATTAATTTACAATCAAAAATCTCTAATATGTTTGCTTGAGGCATTCAACTTGACTAATAGGTCACAATCCAACCTAAAATTGGCTTTACAAATGACAATCATAATAAAAATGACCTAAATCTTCCACACGTGTGGAGGAAAGGCTCTCCAACATGACATCTTCCTCCAAAAATGGGAATCTCCATCAAGCAAGTGACAATCTCATCAAGTATGAGGTCACGTTTCACCCTTTAACATCTTTGTGGACTTCAACTTATCATCCAATATCAATACCTAGTTCTTGTTCTTTTTCTAAAACAAATTCTGAAGATACATCCACATCTCATGTGTGGTGTTCTTCCTAGACAAATGAGGTATTAGGGCATCCCTCACACCATCTAGGATGATCAGTCTCACCCTCACATCCAAATCTTCCCATATTTCCAGCTCCTTAGGATCAGTTGGCTTCTTGATCTCTTTCTCGACAAAATCCCAGATTTTTTTGACCTGCAATATCAACTTGATCCTTTCCTTCCATGAACTATAGTTGGACAACCCCTCCAACCTATCCTCATATCGGATACTTGCCTGCAACTTCGACATTGTAGTGAACCCTTCACTCACATGTGACCAACTCCCGCTCACACTGTACTTCGTTGCGCACAACTCTGATTTACTTAACTCCCTCTCACGTTGTACTTTGCGCACAACTCTGATTTACTTACTTCCAAAGTAACTCAGGCACGCTCTAATACCATGTTGAATTTCCAAGACCTTGGATCTAGGTTAGAGTCTTAAAATCACTGACGCTACCAAACCAAGAGTCTCAACCATAAACTACTTTGCACAACAGAAATATAAAGCAGTAAATCACACATGCACAATATACACAGTTTTAAACAAAATTGTACAATATGTACAATCCCAATTTACCTTAATTTTAAACAAACTAAGTAATACAACAATCTATGGTTTACAAGATACAATGACAATCTTCGTTGCATAACTTCTATGTCATATCTTGTCCTGTCGATCCTTCGCTCTTGTACTGCTCACTAGTAGTGCCTTACTCCATCAAGGCATCTACACATCGAGACTCCAAGAGGGTTGCCTTCTATCACTACTGCAAATCACGTCTGCTACAATGAACACGGGCTCATCAATTGCTCTCTAGGTAGGCCTAATTCTGAAGGTCCAATCTGCCTATCTAACAGTCACTTTCGTCCATCAAAGTGCTACACATAAGGTTGCAATCCTTCACCCAAACACGCACCAACAACGTCCTTCTTGTATGCTGCTCTAGGGCTACTTTGGGTAGCCAACACACTACCCTCCAATCAGATCTAAGGCACCCAATCCAATCATTGTTGATTCTACTCCTAGGAGGACATTTCACCATCGTGGAATGTTATCCACATGGCACCAACACGCTGCAATGTAAATTGATCCAAACTGGTCAACAAACTGTGACCCAACACATGGCAAATGCTGCTCTCCAAGTTTGTTGTTCTTGTTGTCCCTAGTTAGGGCTTTGTCCACGCTGCAACAACCCTTCAATTCCCACACAACAGCTTCCTTTTAACTATGGCCTAGGCAAGGTGAAGTGATCTCATTGTGGGTTTTTGTTCTAGGCACCTTCCAGCCCCAAAAACTCCCACGCTACCCTGTTTTGAGGTGGTTAGGGTTGCGGCCTATCACAGTCCTTGTTGTTACCAAATAGGCCACCTAAACAACCTCTCCTTACCTCGTTTCTGCCTCCAAACAGACCTGAAAAAACTTACTTCTGCCTCGACACTCTAGGGAGTTGCCTCGGCCTCTTTTCCGGCAGCTCTACCCTCTAAACAGACCCGTGAAACAACCCTTAAAAACCCTCACTATCCAGTCTTCTTGTTGCGGCTAAGTTCAGAAGTAATCCCTCTTTCAACAAGCTCCTTTTGATGCATATGTGTTGCACACAAAATGGATGCTTAAAATGACTCAATATGCTTCATATTTATACACAAACGAAGGCTCAACGTCACATTTGAAGTGACACTTATCAAGTCGGAATACTTGACAATTAATTAGTTACACCAACTTCAAAAATTCATATCTCTCTAACGACAACTCAGATTTGAACAATTTTCGATACGTTGGAATCGTCTTTCCGAGCACTATCATCCTCATCCATCACATTGCGTGAATCCATCATGGTTTTGCCCCAAAATACGATGGGTGCCAAAACCCCACACTTGGGTTCCAAGCCCACAAGCTACCCTTATGGCGCTTTGTCCTCCAAAACATAAACCCTAGGGCTTGGAGTACCTCCCAAGCTCCACAAATCAACACTCCATCTTAGCGAGGGGGGTACTTCCAAGACTAGGAAGTATCTCGTCATCATCATCATTTCTCGCAACACTTGCCCAACTCTTGGCGCTCACAATCACAGCAATCCTTGTACGATGAACTACGTGCTTCTTAGAAGTGTCGCTATCACTGCCAGAACCAACCTACTTCTTCTTCTTATCTTGTAACGTCTTCCACTTTTTCCATGATTCCTTGTTACCAGTTGTAGGATCACCCTTGCTCACCACTGACCACGCACCCTTCTTGGGCTACAGAGTCCCCCTCTGAATTTGCAAGCTCCCTTTCAAACTAGACTCCTTTTGAGTCTCTGGAACCTAGACCTTCTCGGAAAAGTGTACCTTCTTCTCGAGAAACTTTGCCTTCTCGTCTAAACCCTGCACCTGCACTTTCTCCTGCTTCTCTGCAACCTGCACCTGTCCCTGCTTCTTTCCATGATCCTCAGGCTTGGCAGTCAACCTGTAGGGACCATGCTCTCTAACTTTGAGTACAATCCCATCGGACTTAGACCCTCTGAGCCTAAGTCTTGCCTTTCCATCCTGGAACAATACCTCAAACCCCTTCTTCTCCATCATAGAGACGGAGAGCACATTATATCTGAGTCCTGGTACAAACAGTACATCATGGACCCGCATCATACGTCCTGTCTCCATTCTGAATGGCACAATACCCGATCCTCGAATCTCCAACTGACTCCTATCGCCCAACACCATGTGCAACCTTGAGTCCCATCCAACTATAGTCTCAAAAATATCCTGTGACCCTGTCATATGCTTCATCGCACCACTGTCCACGTACCATCCATTGTCTTTGATAGTACTCTGCGAGAAATGAGAAATCATAGAAAAATCCTCCTCTTCAACTTCCAATCTTCTAGCCAGCTCATCCATCTCTGTTTTATTAGTAATGAGGGTGGCCTTCTTTCCTTTTCTTTTCTCATCATCTCCCTTCTTCTTCTTTGGATATCTCGACGAAAAATGACCCATCTCGCCACAGTTGAAACACTTGACTTTACTCAAGTCCTTCTTTTGCTTACCCTTCATTCGTGATGCAAGTGCCACGTCATCATCTGAAGCTTTCTGCTTCGGCTGAAGATCCTCGTCTCGCAACTCTTCCTGAATGAAGTCATCCCACAGCCTATCCCAGTCTAGCAGCTTCTCCCTGGCAACAATTCCTTTGATGAAGGGCTTCCATTCCTCGGTGAACCCTTTCAAGGCAATCCTTACCATATCTCCATCTGAGATAGTCACACCGATGGCAGCAAGTTCATCTTTGACCTGAGACAATCTCATCAAATACAAGGTCATGCTTTCACCCTTTAACATCTTTGTGGACTTCAACTTATCCTCCAATGCCAATACTCGGTTCACGTTCTTATTCTAGAACAAATTTTGAAGAGACATCCACATCTCATGTGCGGTGTTCTTCCCGGAAAAATGAGGTATTAGGGCTTCCCTCACACCATCTAGGATGATCAGTCTCACCCTCCCATCAAAATCTTCCCATATTTCTAGTTCCTTATGGTCGGTTGGCTTCTTGATCTCTTTCTTGGCAAAATCTCAGATCCTATTGACCTGCAATATCAACTTGATCCTTTCCTTCCATGGACTATAATTGGACAACCCCTCCAACCTGTCCTCATATCGGATCCCTGCCTACAACTTCGACATTGTAGTGAACCCTTCACTCACAACATTGTAGTGAACCCTTCACTCACAATGTGACCAACTCCCTCTCACGTTGTACTTCGTTGCGCACAACTTTGATTTACTTACTTCCAAAGTAGCTCAAACACGCTCTAATACCATGTTGAATTTCCACGACCTTGGGTCTTGGTTAGAGTCTTAAGATCACTGACGCTACCAAACCAAGAATCTCAACCATAAACTACTTTTCACAGCGGAAATATAAAGCAGTAAATCACACATGCACAATATACACAATTTTAAACAAAATTGTACAATATGAACAATCCCATTCTTCGTTATATTAAACAAACTAAGTAATACAACAATCTACGATTTACAAGATACAATGACAATCTTTGTTGCGCAACTTCTATGGCGTATCTTGTCCTATCGGTCCTTCGCTCTCGTATTGCTCACTAGTAGTGCCTTAGTCCATCAAGGCGTCTACACATCGAGACCCCAAGAGGGTTGCCTCCTATCACTGCTGCAAGTCACATCTGCTACAATGAACACAGCCTCATCAATTGCTCTCTGGGTAGGCCTAATTCCCAAGCTCCAATCTACCTATCTAGCAGTCACTTTCGTCCATCAAAGTGTTGCACATAAGGCTGCAATCCTTCACCCAAACATGCACCAACAATGTCCTTCTTATATGCTGCTTTAGGGCTACTTTAGGTAGCCAACGCACTACCGTCCAATCAAATCTAAGGCACCCAATCCAATCATTGTTGTTTCTGCTCTGAGGAGGACATTTCACCACCACGGAATGTCATCCACATGGCAACAACAGGCTACAACGTAAACTGATCCAAACTGGTCAACAAACTGTGACCCAACACACGGCAATGTTGCTCTCCAAGTTTGTTGTTCCTGCTATCCCTGGCTAGGGCTTTGTCCATGCAGCAACAACCTTCAATTCCCACACAACAACCTCCTTTTAACTGCGGCCTAGGCACAGTGAGGTGCTCTCATTGTGGATTGTTGTTTTGGGCACCTTCCAACCCCAAAAACTCCCACGCTACCCTATTTTGAGGTGGTAGGGCTACGGCCTACCACAGTGCTTGTTGTTACCTAGCAGCACACCCAAACAACCCCTCCTTACCTCATTTTTGCCTCCAAACAAACTTGAAAAGACTTACTTCTCCCTCAGCCCTCCATGGAGATGCCTCGACCTCCCTTCCAGCAGCTCTTCCCTCTAAACAGACCCCTGAAACAACCCTAAAATACCCTCATTGTCCAATCTTCTTGCTGCGGCTAAGTTCAGAAGTAATCCCTCTTTCAACAAGCTCCTTTTGATGTCTATGTGTTGCACACAAAATGGATGCTTAAAATGACTCAATACGCTTCATATTTATACACATATGAAGCCTCAACGTCACATTTGAAGTGACACTTATCAAGTCGGCCTACCTGACAATTAATTAATTACGTCAACTTCAAAAATTCATCTCTCGAACGACAACTCGGACTTGGACGATTTTTGATGCATTGGAATTGTCTTTCTAAGCACTATCATCCTCATTCATCACATGTCATGAATCCATCATGGTTTTGCCCCAAAACACGATGGGTGCCAAAACCCCACACTTGGGTTCCAAGCCCACACACTGCTCTTGTGGTGCTTTGTCCTCCAAACCCTGAACCCTAGGGCTTGGAGTACCTCCCAAGCTACACAAATCAACAACAAAGTGGTTCCAAAATTCCTCCTCACTCCAAGGGTCATCATCAAAATGCATTGGCACATCTCCAAGTACCATCTCCTCCACCAAGACATCATCATCAAGAGGGCTCATGCCACCTTCCTAGGGGATGCATGGGTGATGTGGAAGTCCTAGTATCAAATGTTGGCATCAAAACTTGGTGTGCTAGCCCTTCCAAACCATCTCAAGTGGTTTCCATCATCACCTGGGCTCTCGAATAAGAAAACATCCATCAAGCATGTTCAAGGCCAACTTGGGGGCATCCTAGGTCCATCTGAGCACATCATCAATGAAGGCAACACATTGGTTTCTTGGCTTAGCATTTCAACATCTAGAAGTGTAGCCAAGGGCATACAACCATGTGGAAGCTCCTCAAAGTCCAATGCTCATCTCAGAAGGGGCAACATTAGGGCTTCAATGTCAAAAGTGTTATGAAAGCTAGGCTAGATGTCCTCTTCATCGTGTTAGAAAGGTGTCAAGCCATCCCTCAAGGGATCTCTACTACATGTCTAATAAACCAGTTGAAATATACTCTTAACATCAAGTGAGATCAACATCATTAAGGACAAAAACCATTAAAGCATCATAGTGTACAATATTCAATGTTAGGGGCACAAAAATGCTTCACACAAGTCTTGCCTTCAAATATTTTTCTAGCTCATGACTTGTTCGCAAGTTACCACACTTGTGTTAGGCATAATTATGTATTTTGCCCTATTATGTGCTCACATCCCCTAAAGAGAAGGATGTTTCACATATAGGCCCAAATATTTTTCTAGCTCATGACTTGTTCGCAAGTTACCACACTTGCGTTAGGCATTATTTTGTATTTTGCCCTATTATGTGCTTACATCCCCTAAAGAGAAGGATGTTTCACATATAGGCCCATCAGTCCACATATGCATGTGATAATTGTGGCCATGGCATGGGAAAGACTTCAAGGAAGATGGCCATAGCAATGATATTGTGACCCCTCTTTTCAACAAGGGCACATATGAACACTTTTGCAGCATCTTTCACCACCATTGTAAACACAAGGTCACAAGTCAAAAGCTATGTACAAACCATGTGAGGGCCTACATTAAACATCCTAGACCTATGTCTTTTGAATCTATATCTTGTTATCTTGGTCAACCCATGGCTAGTCACTTAAAGTTACACTTCGAGTTACTCTTGTCTTGTACAGGATTGTGGGGCCTTAGGAAAACTATCTTATAGACTCATGTTTTTATGGAAACCTGCAAGTGTAGGGGTGATCACCAATGTATGGGCCAGTCCAACCCGCATCAAGGTTCACCTATGTCATTCCACATGGTTAGTGTTAATTAAGTTTCTAGGTGACTACCCTTTCGGTACAGTATTCCTCATGACAACTCTCAAAGCATGGCAGTCTCATTTGACAACATTTCATGTTTCTTGAGGCAATTCATGGTTCCCAATGCAAACTAGTCCCAATGGTCAAAAACTCAACTTGGTCTCAGAATGTGTTGTTTGGAGAGTGGAATCCATGCCATGTAAACATTTTCCAATCAAAGAAGGCAATGGCTAGTTACAACTTGGTCAAACAAGGTCAATAAGTCAAGACAAGTTTCCATGAGGGTTAATAGAGGCAAATCTTAACAAAATTTGACACCTAATAAGTCAAAATTGGCCCACAAAATGAGAAGAACAAAACCCATTTTTCAAAGTTATCAAATCCTCAAGGACACTAGAGCTCCAAGATTCTCTAGTTTCAAACAAAAAGGCTCACTAAAAAGAGCCTTTTTTCTATTTGGGAGGATTTATGGGATGATAATAGTGGAGGCTGGATCTTTTAGGACACTTACTCATTGTTGAGGAGCCTTCTGGCTAAATATAGATGTAGTATTAGAGGTTTACAGCCTCTCATTTCAAAAGAGGTTCTTCTTGGGATGAATACTTGTATAGATGGATCCATTTGGAAAGATTGGTAATGGTCCAACATCAATATCATTTTAGAGCTCAACGAGAATAAGAATTTTCAAATAATGCACAAGCATATGCCTTAGCTCATACTTACGAGAAACAATAGGGCATCTCAAACAATAAGCTTTAATGGATCACTGGGTGGATAAAAGCTTGACCTTACAACATTTCCTATTAGTTGAGAAATAGGTTATCTAATACATTCCCTCCTTATCACGAATCCAATGAATCAAACTCATCAACATGCTAACTCACCCTTCCAAAAAGTTAAACTCAAGTCAAACACATGCCTTGTGGAGGACACATGTCCAATGCAAGTTCGAGTAGTGTGAAGGACATCCTAACGAATTAGACTATTCGGACAATAAAGAATGTGCCCAACATAGAAATAAAGGTGTGTTTCACCCTATTTTAGATCATTTTTCATCAAAACTCTAGCAAAGGAGAATGCAAATAGAAAACAAGATTCACTACATTTGGTGCATCTACACACTACGATTATTTTGTTGCATTTATCATTTCACAAATAATAGTGTTATTTTACAATTGCCTTACTGAATTTATTGTTAGAAAATCAAAAAGGCAAAAAGATTTTCTTTATGTTGATAATTACTTGTGAGAATTTTATGTTCTTATTAACTTTCTTGTGTTCTTCTTTTATCTTAATTCATCAAGCAATTACCAAAACAATAGCACAAAGATCAAAGACACCAGATGTAAGAGGATAACTAGGGAAAAACCCCAATCTAGGGGAAAACCCAGTCAACAACTCTTCCTTCAATAGTTTCACAAGATAATCCAAAAATCTTGACCTAGACACAGACTTACTCCACACCAAGTCAGCCCTTTCTTCCTTCTGTAGATGATAACCCTTTCAGCAACAAATTTGACCTAGCAGCAGCAACTAGCAACAACAACTTCGACCTAGCAGCAACAGCTTCGATGCAGCAGTAGAGACTTCGATCTTCCTAGAAATTTCACAAGTGTGAGAGATAGATGGCCCAAAACTTCGATCTTGACCTTCCCTGCAATTCTCCTCCTTTTCCAACTTCGCACTTTTTAGCTTCCTCTTCTTGTAAATCGAACTTGTGTGAGTGAATTTCCTCCAAATGAATCAAACTACTCCAATATATAGCCTTTTGGTGAGGTCGAATTACTCAGTTTAAGTTCGACTTGATCTCCTTGAGGCCAACTTGGTGTGGAGTTGACAAATGACATATTTTACTAAATATTAACTATTTTTACATGATTCAAAAGCCCAAGAAGGGTCTCTTTAAATGGACAATGACTCTAATGACTCAAGACAAAACCTAGAAGTCCTCAATGGAGACTTTGACCTAAAACATTATGACCCAAGCATGAAACCCATGCTTTAATAATTCATAACAATAATAATAAAATTTCTTTTTCTTTCTTTTGATAAATAATATTTCATGAAGACCGAACCTAGTTACATTCTTCAACACTCCCTCCTAATTGAGTAGGTATTCATACTTACGTATACAAGTACATGGAAGATCTCAAAACACATGAACCATGAAGAGTTTAGGCACTTACGGTGCCACGGATTAGATTCCTGACCAGGGCAATCTATCCGAGTGGGACTAAGATGGACTAAAGCTTTCAGCCTCTCTAGGTACCATTAGGCTTACTTGCATCAAACCAGGGAACTAGGTGTGTAATGCAAGGTCAGAGCTTTATGACTAATGCCACCCTCCCTACTACTTCGAGAACTAGACATCAACACATATGTCGGCCAAATGTCCTCCCATGCATTTTACGCACACAATGCCTCAACACATCAAATCTCTCTAACCTCAAGTATGCTTTTCAAAAACTTTGAGAGATTTACCTGAACAATCACAACCCCAACCAGTAACAACCTTTCAAATACTCATGAGTAAACACAAACCTTCGAGGTCTTCAGACATCTTGATGCTGCTTTACAATTTATCACAATAGGACTTAGAGGCTTCCCAAACAAATTTTGACAGAAGGTTTCCTCAATCATTCAGCTTCTTTTCCTACTTCACATGCAACAACCAAATCATGCTTTCCTTCTTTCAGCAACACCTCAATATATATTCTCCAATTTCTTCTTCGAGGTATCCATCATGACTATAATATGCCCTCCCTCTCAACTTGGGAGATATCCTTCTTTTTATCTCGACTCCCTCTTAAGTTAGGGAGATTAACTTCTTTCTATAACATCAAAGAATCTTTCATGGCTTCCATCCTTCTTATCGAAGTTATCTTTATCATCATCATTCATATAACTTTCTTCATCATGCTTATCAATCAAATCAACTTTACTTATAAGCATCTTCATTATCTTGAATATTATGTACCCGCACAACTTTAGACAGCGAGTACAACCAAATACATATAGAAGCATGAAGTTAACTATATCAGAATCATACAATAATGGAAGCATTAGACTTTAGACATCAAATACCTAAACTTAGTTAGGTTCATAATCAACAAGAGACACATACTTTTATACTTCAACTTCTTGCTAGGGTTTTGTCATAAACCCTAGACTTCATTATCAAGACTTCGAGCAAGTCAATTAGACTTCAACTTCTTGCTAGGGTTTTGTCATAAGCCCTAGACTTCATCATCAAGAATTTGAGCAACTCAATTAGGATAACAATCTTCATTATATCTAGGGTCTCGATATTTCTTCGAGAGATATGACATACTCTACTATAATATATCGCAAACCCTAGAAGCAATTCAAACAAGTATAGTTCTATAATGCATCTAACAACTTTAGAATTCATATGTTAGACTTCTACTAGGATTTAACGTGAACCCTAGATTACATTCTTGAGACACTAAGCCTTAGATGTCAACAATCAAAACCAATCACAACACAATCTAAGGTTTCAACTAAATTCTCAATTCTACTAGGGTTTGTTGTAAACCCTAGATTTTATCATCATAATGGAAACATTATCACCATATCCTAGAATATTCAAACTTCTACTAGGGCTTAGTTACAAACCCTAGAACTTCATGAACATCAACAATTTTGGTTAGCACATATATCTAGGATTTCATAATCATGCACAAGCATATCACAATAATATCCATTAAGTAAGACACAAATATCAATACATTTAAAGTCAGACATATAACAATCTCGATTAGCCTAGGGTTTTGATCAGACAAACAAACATACACCTAGGGTTTCATTCCTAGGAGCTTACACTCAATACATAAGGGTTTTGCTCATAAACCTTAATTTACCAAAACTTCAAGGTCTAGGAACACATTACCATCCAACCCTAAAGGACTAGGGTTTCATAATAATACTAAAACTCTAAACATGGCATTACCATCAAAACCCCAAACATCAAAAGAATAGTATTTTCTAGATTTCATTTGTAATCCTAAGTAGATTAGGGATTTTACATTAGCATACCCTTAGGTTAGGGTTTTACAGAGAACCTATTAGGGTTCCACAAACATAATGATTTTAATGAGGGTAGATTCAATCTAATGATTAATCTCCCAAACAAGAATCTCTATGATTCAAAGGTCTTAGACATAATACTTGTTAGTAATGTAGAGCAGATTTCTTAGAATGATTGAATATACCTTTATCACAAAAGAAACAAAACTTATATTCTAAGACATACCTTTGAGTTAGACAAACCTTATAAGACATCAATTCCAATAGAACTTCTATTGTCTTGTGAGGTCTTCTTCATAGCCCTTGAGCATATCACCAAGCTTTTCCAAAACAAGGAAAATATAAAAAGAAATATTATTAGCATCTAGTGTAAACACATCTAGATAAGAAAAGGAGAACCAAATATAAAAGATAATACAAGGATTAAGATACTTATCTTTGGAAAAATGGTGAAAGCTCCCTCTTAATCTAATCTCGAGGGATACCTATAACTTTACAAAACAGTTCAAAAATGTTTTTCCAAAGTATGTTAAACCTATAAGTACTAAATATCGAAATATAAAACAATTCAAAAAGTTTAGAGTAGAAGGACTGAGTAGTATAAGTCCTTCATTTCTAATTCTTCAGTCTTGTGCTTCTTTGGAGATCCTTCTTCGGCAACATTTGCATGATCCCTATTTCTCTTTCTATTTCTCAGATTCTCAGGACAATCGCTTTTGTAGTGACCCATCTTGTGACAATTGTGGCATTCGATTTTGGATAGGTCTATCTTCCTTCTAGGCCCTTTAGAATTCTTGAATGATCCTTTGTTCTTGTGATGAGAGAAATAGGCATTTGAAACTTTCTCCTCTCCATTCTCTTTGTTGCTTGCTAGAGAAATTATGACTTCTTATTCACTACATGCATTCCATAGTTGTTCGAATGTAGGAGTTTCCTTCCAGCTGTTGAGACCTGATTAAAAGGCACTCCAAGATGTTGGTAATCCTAGAAATGCAATGATTAAAAGTTCTTTTTCAGGTAATATCTCATCGATTGAATGGATTTCATCTCTGATTCTAGCTATTCTCACAAAGAAAGATGCCACAGAGTCTTCCTTTGTCATCTTTATAGATCTCAATTCATTCTTAAGACTTGCTATTTGACCAAGATTCTTGAATAATTTGGATAATGCCTCATACATCTCAAGATAAAAATCTATGTTGGATATATATGGGATGAGGTTATCCTTTATTCCATCCTCCATTAGTGTCATGGTCAATATTTTTGTTTCCCTGAACTTTTCCTTTTCTGTATCACTTGACTCATTTGTAGGTTTCTTTACCTTTCCTTTGACTAGATCCAAAACTTTATTCTTCTCGAGGATGAGGTTTATCCTCTTCTTCCATGCCCTGTAGTTGGATGCTCCTTCTAATTTGTTTTCTCCCTTCATTGAGTTAGACATTGTCCTTGAAGATGGTAGGCTTAACTTCTTAAAACTCCTTATTCTCCTCTTAATAGATCTTCAAACTACTTTTTCCTATCTTCTTCACCTTAGCTTTGATACCATGTTAGAAAATCAAAAAGGCAAAATGATTTTCTTTATGTTGATAATTACTTGTGAGATTCTTATGTTCTTATTAACTTTCTTGTGTTCTTCTTTTATCTTAGTTCATCAAGCAATTACCAAAACAATAGCATGAAAATCAAAGACACCAGATGTAGGCAGACAGCCAGGGAAAAAACCCCAATCTAAGGGAAAACCCACTCAACAACTCTTGCTTCAATAGTTTCACGAGATAATCCAAGACTCTTGACCTAGACACAGACTTCCTCCACACCAAGTCAGCACTTTCTTCTTTCTGTAGATGATAACCCTTACAACAACGACTTCGACCTAGCAGCAACAACTTCAACCTGGGAGCAACAGCTTCGATGCAGTAGTAGAGACTTTGTTCTTCCTAGAAAGTTCACACATGTGAGAGATAGATGGCCCAAAACTTCGATCTTGACCTTCCCTGCAATTCTCCTCCTCCTTTTCCAAATTCGCACATTTTAGCTACCACTTCTTGTAATTGAACTTGTGTGAGTGAGTGTCCTCCAAATGAATCGAATTGTTCCAATATATAGCTTCTAATGAGGTCAAATTACTCTGTTTGAGTCCAACTTGGTGTGGAGGTGACAAATGACTTATTTTACTCAATAATAACTCTTTTTACATGATTCAAAAGCCCAGGAAGGGTCTCTTTAAATGGACAATGACTCTAATGACTCAAGACAAAACCTATAAGTCCTCAATGGGGACTTTGACCTAAAACATGATGGCCCAAGCATGAAACCTGTGCTTTAATAAGTCATAACAATAATAATAAAATTTATTTTTCTTTCTTTTGATAAATATATTTCATGAAGACTGAACCTAGTTACATTCTTCAACATTTATGGCCCAACCATCTATGGTGTATTCTTGACACTTATTTTTTATCATTCGTGGACTATCTTTTAAGTTTTTTGAATATTCAAAAAAATTGTCTTCGTGTCTATAATTGTATTCTATAATCCTTTCTATATCATTTCAATTGGTCTAGATGTCTCCTATTAGATACTCAAGTACCCATATCAACCTGTCATGTGACCTGGTTTTGAGAATCTTTTGTGTGTCCAGCAATTAATCAAGGCCTAAACACCAAGTTCAGATTAGCAAAACCCAAAGTTAAAAATGGCATGCACCAACTATGTTGTAGGCCAAAGACAATTAAGCCTCTAATTTTGGAAAGCCCTCTAATTAAGTCATGTTAAAAGATTCATGAAAGAGATCTGTCAACTAGAGATTCACCCTTAGTAGAAATTGCAAAATATTGGTTTGGACTTTGGAGCCTGTCGTCTCTAGCAAAATGTCAAGATTTGAGACCACAGCTTCATATGCTTAATGGCATAATTGATGTAAATGGCTAAGAAGAGACATTAAGAAATGCATTGCGAAGGCTCAATCAGACTACATTACCTCTCTGGAAGCAGTGAGGTAAGCGAGTTTCTCTTTGTGTCTGCATTTTTCTATTAATATAATAAGTAGTTTTCAAAAACAGATGAAAACTACAGATGGTATTCTATATGTTCCTTGATTCAGTAATCCAACGATTTACTAGGTTGCAAAAGGCAATAATCTTCCATTAAAAAGGTAAACATATCCTTTTATTTGATAATAAATTTTAATAAGACTCAGCAGAAATGTAATCAATAAACAACTACAACTAGCAACGCTTTTGCCAAGCAACCCTCACGCTCAGAAAAAGACAAACCAGATTTTGTAAAATTTATGGAAATAGTGTTTGTACTAGTTTTACTCGAAGAGCCTAAAACTCAAAATGGATACAAAGGCAACTTTTGATCACTACAAAGGACACACTGAATTCCTAATTTGTATAATGGATTGAATTAGTAAAATAAATCGTTGGTATTATTTACCAGAAAACTAACATGCCAGAAATGAGTAGCAGAGGTGTTTTAAATGTTGTTCAACGTTTAGGTTACTAAAACAAAGGAAATACACAAGGGAAATGGTCTTGATACGTTTCAGGGACAATAGATTCAGAAAACTGAGTTTTAGGGCTGCAGAGCCATCTCAAGCACATTTCACCAACATTTCAAAATTTATAAAACCAAAAAAGCCAACATTTTGGCCTTGCTATTTTTAAAAAGTCAAACAAACAAACAAAAAATTGAAAGTTGAACGTTTTGGTAATTATAGTAAAAGGAAGATAATTAAAAAGAATTGAATATGCATAATAAATATGTATTGTAATTGTCTTTTAAACATTGTATTGTATCCTGCTTTTCCAAAACCCTTTTGTATCTACTTCACCATTTACATATTACTTTCAGTGCAACTTAGCCAAAAAGTTTCATCCACTAATGTTGACATTGATACCACTGCAGAATAATGAACACTTCATAAATCACAACAAAAGTGCTTAACAATATATAATGGTATTCACTCGCACAATATATCCAGTGCAACTAACATAACCATTTTACATTTTAAAGCTTTCTCTATCATCAAAATAAAACTAACAAATGACATGAAACACGTTATAAGCAATAATAGCTACTAGATAAATCACAGCACAAATGTTTGAAATGAGCAAGGTTAAGCACTCACTACTATGTATACGACCATATAAGAACCTTTCGCCTCTCCAATACTCTAAAGGTCTTGATCTTATTCTTGTACTCCGTCTTACCCCACTTTTCCATAAAGTTCCTGCCCCTATGGAAAGGGAAAAAACCAATCAAGCTACATCCCAACAATCAAGAATTTTGCATCTCCATATACCAATTCAAGATAAACTTAGAGAATGGCAAAAGTTTTAAAAGGTCCACAAAAAAAGAGAGATAACTATTCCACTGAAGCCACATTTAATAGCATTTCAAATCAAAATGATAGCACAATATTAAATGGAGCATACCTGCAAGACTTTGTCGGTGGTGATATTCAGATTTTTTCTTGTTATTTCTGTTACCTTCAATCCCCTTGGATATAATTTGATCTCCCTCGTGAACATCACAATTACTAGTAGTTGCATTATTCTTGGATTGCCTTTTAATCTTGAGTTTATTACAAGAAGCACAAGTGAGTGTCACTAAATAAAATAGTAAAAACTAACAAATATTTCTCAAGATATACAACAGACAAGACAATAGTTGAGGAAAATATAAACATAACATATTGAGGCATTAAAGGAATTTATCAAGCATCAACAAACAAATGTATATGATGCTGAAAACTGTAACTAGTGTTGGTCTTCATAATGTAATAAAATGTAATTTTTATCATTGATTATATTCATCATTATTATTATTATTCCATTTCTAGTCAAAGCATGCTCTTCATACTTATAGGGTCAATTGAGTCAAAAAGTATGGAGTCAAAGTCCAGCAAAATTGTCCAGTCGGCCCTCCTTGGGAACAATTCAGCCTGGGCTCCAAGAGCCACCTATTCGACCTCCTGGACAGATATAGATAGAGGACAGTTTGATCACTTTGGAGGATAGACAATCATCATCATTGTTTAGATAATCTTCGGCAAAATCACATAACCAATCTTTTGTCGACGCGTTTCGAACCAACCAGTGTGGTTCATCGTCAGGACAAGTTGAAGAACCAATCAGGCTTAGCTTGATTAAATAGAGTGTGCAGAGACTCCAACAGCTATAATGCTAACGGCTAAGGTAATTAATGAGGCCATGAAGGTAATTAATAAGCTAACTGACCCTGATACGGCTAAGTTAGTTGAGCTTTGCCTTACCTCTACCTTTTTCAGCTTCGAGGGAGAATTCTATGAGCAGTCTTGCGGAGTTGCCATGGGCTCCCCCTTGTCCCCGGTCGTGGCTAATCTCTTCATGGAAGAGTTTGAGTCTAAGGCTTTGGCCTCCTCTCGCCTCTTACCAAAGCTTTGGAAAAGATTCGTGGATGACACTGGTGTTGTCTGGTCTCATGGTCCTGTCGAGCTGGATCGTTTCTTTAGTCACCTCAACAACCAATCCGCCGCCATTAAATTCACGATGGAAAAAGAAGATAATGGTTGTCTTCCGTTCTTGGATGTTCTCATCTCTAAGAAGGTGGATGGTTCCTTTTCTCATCAGGTGTATAGAAAGAAGACGCATACTGAGCAATACTTGCATGCTTCTTCGCATCATTTCCCCGCTCAGAAGTTAGGGGTTCTTAGCACGCTTGCCACCCGTGCTGTTAGAATTTCGGATGAGGAGAACCTGGAAGCGGAGAAGGCTCACCTCCTTGAAGTCTTTGAGAAGAATGGTTACGATAAACACCTCGGTCAAAAAGCCTTCCTCAGGGCCAAGAAGGAGCCTTCAATCCGAAGGGTTCCTAATGATCGTTTCATGGGTGTGAACCTTCCTTACATCCAAGGAATCACGGACAGGATTGCGAGGATTCTGAAGAAGTATGATGTTCCCGCAACTTTTAGACCTCTCAATACTATCCGTGGCTCCCTCAGGTCTGTGAAAGACCCGATTGACCCTAAGGACATGAAGGGCGTCTATGTCATTCCTTGTTCCTGTGGGACCCCTTATATTGGTGAGACTGGTCGCTCTATCAATCAGCGGATTAGCGAGCATTCGGCTGACTTAAGGCATGGTAGGACCAAGTCCTCGGCCCTGGCTGAGCATGCGGGGAAGACTATGCATCATGTATGTATAGAGGAGGCTCAGGTCATTGCCAAAATTGCGCAGTTTCACCGTCGCAAATTTAGACAGGCCCTGGAGATTGAGAAAAGGCCGAACAATCTTAATAGGGATGATGGCTGGAAGATTAGCAGTTGCTGGGTCCCAGCCTTATCTTCCTAGCCACCTCATTCCCCTTTTTGTGTTTTGTCTTAGGGTTTCTGTCTCCCCCCTCCTTTAATTTTTCTTTTAGCAGTTTTGTCCGATTATTATGGAGTGTTTAAGTCTTTAATAAGTTAGGATTTGGTTTCGGGCTAATTATTGTATTAACCTTAACTTGTTTATGATTCTATTGGGCATATTATACTTAGATTTGATTTTTTCCATTTTTTCATTATTTATACATTTATAATTATTCCTATTATAACCTTAGAATTGAGTTTCCCTTTAACTAATGTCTAAAAAACCCCCCTTTTTAAACCTTATGAATAATATTATATTTACCTAATGACATTGTTAACTTTAATATTTTTGGAATGAATAAATATTAAATAAATATTGATTATTAATAGAAATTTGACCATTAGGTTTAAACGATAAATTATGATATACCAATAATATTAGTTATTCTATTAGTAATAAACATGGTCTTTATCAACCCTATAGGTAATAATATATTTACCTAAGGGCTTAGTTACCTTTAGTATTTTTATTGGAATAAAAAATATTGAACGAATATTGATTATTTGACCAGTAGGTTTAAAGGATGAATTATGATAATATTAGTTATAAATTATGGTATTTACCTAATATAACTAAATTCTAGGAATAATAATGTTTTAACAATTTGTTTGAAATTATAAATTATTAAGTAGATGTAGATTATTTAATAAACATATATTATTTTATATAACTTATTATTTTAATGGACCAGTATTTTTAAATAATAAATATGATATATTTTAAAGAACTAAATAGTGAAGACCTAACTTACCAATGGACCATTAAATAATTATTAAACATTTACCTAGTGTAACTAAATTATAAAAATAATAGTGATTTATTACCATTCACTTGTATTTAAATAATATTGGAATAATAATAAATATAGTTTATTTAATATATATTATGAGATATATTGACCATTATAATTAAAATATTAATTCTCTTAATATTTGAGATATTAATAATAATATATCTATTTATTTTTAATTAACAAATGAATTCCTTTATTTACCTATTTTAGCTTTTTCTAGAAATATTAATTTAGTGGTTTGACCAGGAGCATTAGGTCAAATTAGCCGTTAGCATTATAGCTGTTGGAGTCTCTACACACTCTATTTAATCAAGCTAAGCCTGATTGGTTCTTCAACTTGTCCTGACGATGAACCACACTGGTTGGTTCGAAACGCGTCGACAAAAGATTGGTTATGTGATTTTGCCGAAGATTATCTAAACAATCATCATCATTCTTACATATCTTCTGCACTGAACCAACGGAAAATAGGACAAAAAATTAAGAGAGAAAAAGCTCGCACAAGTGGAGGAATTTCTGTGAAGAAAAAGGATGAATTTCAGAGATCATAGCAGACCCGAAATTTCAGGAGCAAGATTTCAGAGAGGCCTGAAACTTCTGGTAGACCAGTTTGACTTATGTTGTCTTCTGACTTTGGAGGTGACTTGGCGGAGGGCTGGACTTGGAGTTTTGATGGCAGTTTTGGTCTTGGATATCTCATTTTGATCGGTGATTCTATAAGAGAAGGATTGTTTGGCTTTTCCCACTTGTGGGGTTTTACCCTGGCTTGGAGCCTAATTTCTGGTGTCTTTTGTCTCTTGTACATTATGCTCTCTATATTTTGATAATGTGTAATTGTTTGATGACATAGTTAATCAAGTAAAAACTTACAAAAGAATAAATATCAGTCACAAGTAATTACCATGACAAGAAATTCTATCATCTAACAGAATTTCAACATCGTATCAGAGCTATGGTGAAGACAGGAGCACTGTTAAAGAATCCCTAAGTAAGGCTCAGTCTGAAGGAAGAAGTTCAGTTTGCAAAAGAACTTAAGAAGCCAAGACTATAAGGACCAAGACTTCTCACTATATGGACCAAGACTTCTTCCCTATATGGAATGTATCAATCATATTCTTATAGAGGACCAAGACTTCTCACCGCTGAAGAATAAAGAATCTCTGTGGAATGAAGGCAGGCATCCGAACTACTGTAGATAAGTGAAGACTACTCAGCTGAACATAGAAGACTAAAATACTCACTGATTGAAGAAAGACAAGGCTACAAGAAAGACGAAAAGATAGCAAATATATATATATATATATATATATACACTATGTTGCACGGGGACCCATCCCCCCAAAAAATACTCACGTACCCTCTGCCCCTGTGTTCCGGGGACTTTTGGACCCTTAGGAAACATCCCCAAACTGTTGGGGACTTGGGGACTTGCTAGCAGTCCCCAAGACATTCCAGTCAGATTTCAAGGATGTTTTTGGCAGATTTTGAGGGTTTTCTCAGCAGATTTCAGGGATGCTTTGGGAAGGTTTTAGGGATAATCCAAGCACAAAGCTTCAGTTTTGACAATCATGGACATTGATGATTGAACAATATGATCATTTTTCCCATTCATTTTTTTGGAATGCATTGAATCTAAATTTTTTGTGCAAGTTGCAGTTCAAAACATGGGTTTTGTATGATGGGTTTCATTTTGGATTTCCAGTGATTTAGATATTGGATTTTCAACGGTAAAATTACAAAAACACCCTCCATGTCAAGAAAACAGAAAATACAATGTTTTAAAAGGATGATCCTTGAGGTTATTTTTCTTGTTCTTTCTTAGGATCATCTCAGCTTTTACATATTGTATGTGGGATTCGAGGACTCATTCAAGTTCAGTGCTTCCATCATCCCAACACCAAGCATTGTGAAAACAATCACATAGTTGTGAATTGGATTGAGTACTAAATGCTTAAATAAATTCTTATTCAATCCCCTTCTTAATCTGAAATATGAATTTAATATCATTAGAAAACCAAATTATTTTATAGTGGTTTTCAACACAACACAGCTATAAAAGTTTACAAAACCTATTGAAAAGGGAATGCCTTTTGTGTTTAACATAGTCATCATTAACAAGAAATATGAGGAAAAAAAACTAATATAAAGACAGTTCTCCTTGATAGATTGTTCATGGACCTTATTACAAATTTAAAGTTGTTACACTTAAGTTTCCTAAAACTAAAGCTCATGTCTAGTGGCCAATAATGGAATGTCACTCAATCCCTTTTCAAATTTTTTGAGATTTTAATTGGAGAGTGTAAGGGTTGTGGATAATACTTTCTTGAAACAACTACAAATGTTAAAATTGAATTCTGCATAGATATATAGATATATATATATATATATAGATATATATATATATAGATATAGATATCCGTCCCCAACCATCATCCCCTGAAAATTTCGGGGTGCACTCTAGCCGCCCCGTCCCCAAAACCAGTGCAACATAGTATATATATATATATATATATATATATGAAATCAGTTTTTCTCTGTGAATATGTAGACACCAATTTTGTGATGCAAGTTCCTGCGATAATACAAGTTCCAGTTCCTATGATTTATTTCTCTGTTTTCTGTAACAAGCTCCTATATCTCTGTGACTTGACAAGCATGTTCAAATAAATCCAAGTTTGCCGTCTATATTCAAGATTGAGACAATGGTCTGTAGCAGAATAGTTCAGATCCTTAAGCACATATGCAAGCTTCCTGTAACATGAAATGTGAGACACCCAAGCTCACTGTGGACATTCGAGTTTACTGAAGTTCCATACCTCTGAAATCTGAACCAAGTTCTATAACATTTTCTAGTCTGAAGCAATCCTTACTATATCCAAGACAACGAAGAATAACAAGGACTATTGAAGGAAAATTGCACTTGATATTCTCTGACGTTTATACAAATCTCATATGACACTCTATGCAGGAACTGTGGACTATATGGAAAAGGAACGAATTACTAAGAAAGAACTGTGATAAGGAAGCTCATCTCTGTGGTACTGAATCATGTTATCTAAGAAGCTATTGAAGTTTGATTTGAATTCTGAGTTGAAGTTGTAATGATCTGAATTCCCCTGTAATGGTATACCAAGTACTTGGTGATGATAATAATGATGCAAGTTTTGGTGACATATCTCTCCATAATAAATCGAGTTCCTATGATAGATCTCTCTGGCCTAATGCAAGCTCCTGTGGCACTTCTACATTGAAGCAAGCCTTCTATGTCACCTATATCTCTGTGACGTGGCAGACATAATCAGAATGGTTGATCATCTTGTGGAAAAATCATGGCAGAACTGAACACTTAGTGAAGCTGATACAAAGGTAAAATCTGGAACTATACTCTTATGGAATTCTCGAGGCATAAAACAGTAAGAGACATGACAAGAAATGTGAAGAGTATCTGAAGCATGGAAACAGTGTTTTATCTGGACTATGACTGTGAATAAAAAGTATATCTATGATAAATTTAAGACATCCATAATGACATCAAGTACATGTCCAAGATCCAAATAGTCAGGTTCAGAAATACATATAATAAATCTGTGTGTGGAAGAATCTGAGACTCCATTCTATGATAGCCTATATGAAGTTCTGTGGATTCTGTAACAATATATGTCTGTATGCGAACTCTGAGACATGTTATATGAAGACCAGAGATATATGCGAAGGACAAAACTTTGTTGTGAAGCTCTAAATATCATCATCTTTGTGACATATGCGAAGGACTGATGCATCGTTACAATAAAGGACAGACATGCAACTGTCTTGACTCTTTGGAAGGTTACTTTGTTCGACCTGAAGTCGGTAGTATATAGTGGAAGGGACCAGAATTACGTAAAACATCACTAGAGGCCGAGGCCCGAGATCTTGTGAAACATGTGGAATAACTGTGAAAACATATCTTTGTGAACCTAGAAGAAAGACTAATCACATAATCAAAGCCAACCTATACAATACAATAAAATTCTGATAAGGGACTGAAGATTGGTGGAAAGACTATAGCCTCCCCTATAGACGATATATATGCAAAGAACATTGCAAGCGGCCCAAATAAATTTCTATGACTAGCATCCTAGTTCGATAACTGAATGTCTACGGTGCCTCTTTTGAAGGAAGTCGACTCATATCAATAGAAGAAACAGGACCAGATCTCTGCAAGGATGGATAGGTGAGGTTGAAGACGTATGTATAATTTGTGTGCATTTCATAATCTATGTCAATTATATTAAGTCTTCTAGGTCATGCTAATGATCTTTTGAAAGATAGTAAAAGGGTCTGATAGATATATATTAGAGACCGCGACATAATTGATATGTTAACATTCACATTATTCCCTTATGAAGACTAGGTCAATGAATGAAATCTCTTGTACACTAGGCTTGTCAATAATGTCTCTAGGGTTTTGCAACTAACTTATTAGTATGCTTCTAGAATTTGCAATCTTTTAAAATAGCAGATGGAGAAAGTAGGGTTTATAAACCCTAGCCAAGGTTTGAGTTAGAAAACCCTAGGAACAGAACCCTAACTAATCGCCTACAACGTAAAAAGAAAACCTAGCTCTTGAGAATGACGGGAACAATATCATGCTAATGTGAGGACAAATTTGATGAAAAGGTCCAAGATTAAGAGGGAACTGACCTTCTTCAAAAGATAACTACTCTACATCTCCTTGATCACTACTAATGCTATTGTCTTTGTACTTTACCTTTTGTTCTTTTATGGTCTTCTAATAAAGCTTGCAAGTCAAGACAAGAACTATCTAAACTTGACTAACAGATGGAAGAATTGGAAGATGTAGTGTTTTTAAAACCGGCCTTCCTAACCGGTAATCGATCTAACCGGTCAGTCAGCAAGGCCATCGGTTGGAACCGGCTGAAAAACCTGGTCAAGAAGGCGATGTGGCGGAGTTTTGGCCCTAACCAGCCAGTTTAGGACGGAACCGGCTGGTTTGTAGTCAAACCGGCCGGTTACCTGCCATCCCCGCGGAAGACCCACACAGTAGCTCTGCCAAGGTTGTTTAGGGGTTTTAGAGGGAAATTAAGGGTCCTTTCCCTCCAAAAACACCCTCTCCAAGCCTTTAAGAGGGCCTTCTCCCTCTCATTTCTCTCACACATTGGGAGTGTTTATCACTGTTTGTGAGTTTGCTTGGGAGCTTGGAGAGTGTTGAGATTTTGTTCAAGTAGTCATCTTGGAGGCTTGGAGTTGGAGTTGGAGCTATTTTGGAGATAGTTTGTAGCTGTCAATGGAGTTGGCATCTTCAAGAGGAGGCTAAGGAAGCTAGTTTGCATTTCCAGGTAAGGGTTTTCACTTGAAAATTCCTCATTTGACTGTTGTCCATGAATTAAATTTTTTCATGTGTTATAAATTTATAAACTTCTCACTTCTATCATCTATGCTATCAAATCTCTAGTTCTATGCTATCAAATTTTGTAGCCTACATGTGCATTTGTTTTCCTAAATTTAGCTTTGGTTTTCCATGTTTCTTAGCTGCAATTTTTTTTTAATGGCAGATTTCTTTGCAAATTGTAATTATTTCAAGCAAACATGGCTCCAAAAGGAAAGGGCAGTGCATGGGCTCATTGTGATGTAATTGATGGAAAAATGATATACAAATTATGCCATAAATCTATTGGAGGTGGGGGTATTCTTAAATTGAAACAACACTTGGCTGGGGTAAGAAGCCAAGTAAAGCCATGTGATGCACCAAATGCAGTGTTAGGTCCTATTAGGGTAGAATACATTTCCAAGCTTGAAAAGTTTTATGAGGATAAGGCTAGGGAGAAGGCCATCCAAAATGACATTGCAAGGAAGAGGGAATTATTAGAAGCCATGAAAGAGAGTGGGTATGATGATTATGAGATTCAAGACTCAACTTCTATCCCTTCCACCAATGGCCCCTTTCACTATGTTCATCCTTCTTGTGGCCAACCATCAAAATGAACAAAGAGAACAAACATCCAAACTTATTTCTCATCTTCTGCCAACATTGCCTCTTCTAATCCCACTTCCTCCCAGCCAAGTCGTCAACCCACTTTGGATCAACATTGGAAAAAACAATGCAAAGAAACTTCTCATCAATACATTGCTAGATGTTGGTATGATTCAGATATCCCATTTAATGTTGCCCGCTCACCTTGTTACCAAGCTATGTGGGACTCTGTTATAGCTGCAGGAAAGGGCTTCAAAGGCCCTAGTATGCATGACGTGAGGGGAGCTCTTTTGCAAAAAATAGATATCTTCCATTCATGAGTATTTGGTTGAGTTTAAAGATTCATGGCTCAAAACAAGTTGTTCCATCATGTCAGATGGATGGACCGATGGAAAGAACCGCACTATCATTAATTTCCTTGTTTCTTTCCCTCAAGGAACCATGTTTTTGAGATCAGTTGATGCATCTGATAAGGTGAAGGATGCAGCCCTTCTATTTGAGATTTTGGACAACATTATTCGGGAAGTTGGGGAGCAAATGTTGTGCAGGTCGTCATCGACAATGCCTCAAACTATGTTCTTGCGGGAAAGATGCTTGAGTCCAAATATAGGACCATATTTTGGACTCCATGTGCTGCACATTGCATAGCCCTCATGCTTGAGGACATAGGCAAAGTGGAGTGGGTAAAAAACATTGTAGAGCATGCAAAGTGCATTACAAAATACATTTACAACCACTCATGGGTATTGAACCTAATGAGGAAAAACACTGGGGCCAAAGAGCTTGTTAGGCCTGCAATTACGAGATTTGCAACTCACTTCCTCACGTTGCAGTGTCTCAATGGTCAACATAAAAACTTGCAGAAAATGTTTTCTTCTGAAGAATGGTCTAAATCTCGGTGGGCTCGTAGACAAGATGGAAAAGACACCAAAGGGAAAGTGTTTGACAATTACTTTTGGAAAAGGTCTATAGAGCTTGTGAAAGTTACCAAGCCCCTTGTTAAGGTGCTAAGGATGGTGGATGGGGAAAAATTGGCCATGGGCTACATTTATGGGGCTATGGATCAGGCAAAGGAGCAGATATGGGCAGCTTACAAGGACAGGGTAGCTAAATATGGCCGTATATGGGAGATCATTGATAACATATGGAACAATCAACTCCATTGTCCTATACATGCAGCTAGGTATTTTTTGAACCCAAAGTATCATTATAAAGATCGACTAGGAGATCTGCATGATGGGGAGGTCAGAGCTGGATTGATTGATTGCTGGACCGCATGGTCCCTACCATGCAGACCAGATGGAAATACATAGACAACTTACTGTTTTCACTATGACAGGTGGTACCTTTGGCAGAAACTTGGCAAAGATGGCAAGAGATGTGGATCAACCAGGTAAGCAATTCCAATTTCCAATTTGTTTTTCTTTTCAAGTTAAAAATGTTTACGTTCTTTACAATTCAAATTATAAACTAAGTTACTAATTAATGTCTTTTTGTTTGCAGCACATTGGTGGGAGTCATTTGGTCGCCAGTGTCCTCAATTGCAAAGGTTTGCAATTAGAGTCCTCAGGCAAACTTGCAGTGCTTCAGGTTGTGACCGCAATTGGTCTATTTTTTAGCGTATACACATGAAGAAGAGAAACCGTTTGGAACAAAAATGGTTAAATGATCTTGTTTTCGTGCAATACAACCTTCGACTGAGGAGGAACTAAATGATGAACAAGACACCTGATCTAGATCCCACTGTGTTGGACGATATTGATCCAACATCAGAATGGGTGGAGGAGACTGAAGATCCTGTGTTTGAGGCTGATTTTGATATCGACATGGCATTAGCGGGGGATGAAGCAGATTTTGTGGCGGCATCAGAACCAAGATCAGTAGCGGCATCAAGGAAAGGCAAAGAACCAATGGAAGGCACTAGTCGTGCAGGTTGAAAAACTCGTGCTTCCATTAGGTCCACTTCTATTGTTATTGGTGGCATTGCTACTGAGGTTGCAGATCAGGCTGAGGCATCCTCAGACTCTGAACCAGATGATGTCTATGTAGCTCTTGATGATGATCCTATGTCTAGTAGTGGTGATGAACTTGATGATTGATCATGTGTACACTGCAGACTTGTACTAGTAACTAGGCCAATGGCCTCATAGCTTGTAGCATTGTTTTTGGACTTTATAGGCCATTTAGAGCCTCATTGCTTGTGTATTTTGCTATTTTGTCGATGATATGTATTGCACTCAGTGCCATTTTGATATATCCACCTTTACATGGTACATAAATGAGCAAACTTTGCATATTTTGTCTCTATTGGCTTGGAATCATGGTTTTAAATCTTAAAAATAGTTTTTTCATTAAAAATTAGTTATTTAATGTATTTTTCTAAAACTGGTTTGTTTAGACCTAACCAGTCCCGGTTCGACTAGTTCCGGTCGATAAACCGGTTCATTAGGTGGACCGATCCAGTCACCGGTTCCGGTTTTAAAAACATTGGTTTTAACTAGTACTATAGATACATGTGCAAGGAAATAAGAGTATTCTTAAATCTGGGCATTATACAGTTCCAGAAGTTGTGTATTGATTTACTAAGTTGTTGGTATTGCAAATCAAAAATTCAAAAAGGAATTCTCATTGGTCTCATGTCTATCTACCAGCGACATCACCAATAGTGTTTGGTACTTGGACAGTGGTGCATCACAGCACATGACAGCAGCACAAGAGCTATTTAATAGTTTTATGGAGGAGTCAAATTCACATGTGGAGCTTCGTAATAACTCCAATTATGCAGTAACGGGCATTGTGACCAATATGTTCTAACATGGAGGATAATTGGAGGCTAACGATGTGAAATATGTACCAATACTAAGGAATAACTTGCTCTTAGTCTCTTGGAGGCTAACGATGTGAAATATGTACCAATACTAAGGAATAACTTGCTCTTAGTCTCAACTATGGAGGCCAGTGTATTTGTTGCGATATTTCAAAAGGGGTGGGTACTCATATATCTAGAAGGAGCTAGTCTTGACACAGTAGAGGTCATTGGCATTAGAGAGGGTAGTCTTCATGGGTTGTAAGGGAAGCTAGTACAAGCCTTTGTACACAACAATGACAAGTTGTGTGAGTTGTGGCACAAGAGAATGGGACACTTGCACTACAAGGCATTAGCAATCTTGAGGGAGATTGTCACTGGTCTCCCAGAATTCAATACCAAGCAGTAGGGCATGTACAAAGGGTGTGCACTTGCAAAGAATGCCAAGGTTGCATTTCCAAGTAACACGAGTAGGTCCAAGGGGATCTTGGATCTCATTCATTCAGATGTGTGTGCATAGATGTCAGTGATCCGTAAATTATCATGGATATTCCACTGGATAGTTCCTCACAACATATTTAATAATAATATATTAAAATTCTGAATTTTTACACTACTACAGTTTTATTAAAACTTCTAGATCTCTAATTAGTGCATGCATGTGAATGGAAATTATGCAAAAAAGTAGAGAACGACAAAATAAGCTCACACACACACATAAGATACAAGCTATGCTCTGGGAAATTGTTTCGAGAGAAAACCCAACTGAAAGGTGAGGCCACTTCGCTCTCTTTCTTTTTCTGGAAATATGGCTGTAGGTACAAAGAAGTAATGCATGTGGCCTGTGGGCTGCTACAGTGCACAGATCCTCTCTGTGTACTCTACCTCCTATCTCTCCTAGCTATCTTTGCTCAACTATGGAACAAGATGTTCTCAAAAGAATGAAATGCCTCTTCCTCCTAGTGGCCCAATTATAACACAACTCGATAGCCTACTAGTGGTTAAGTTTGAATACATCAACTCTTAACTAGAGTTACAATATAGACACTTCTAGAGTCTTTTACATCAAAAACATGAGCTAGCCCGTTTTCCATGAATAATGGGAGCTGATGTAGCATCCTCCGAAACTATAAGAGTTAAAACAGGAAGGTCAACTTTTGAGTGGCATAACTTTTGGATACAGACTCTGATTGATGCGTTTCTTGTGTCATTGGAAAGATCTTTGTGTGTAGAACACCATGAAAAGGTATTGGCCTAAAGTGGCAAATTTTTGCCCCCAAAAAATGTCGTTAGATACCTCAAAATGCTCCCAAAAGGTCTCAGACCCTGTTTCGCCAAACTGGGTCATGCGCGTAAAAATGGTCCCACTAATTGATTCCTCCACTTTTTCCTCTCTAAATGCATCGAGATGGATGACAAACAATATAATGAGCCAATCTGAATCACACCTCCCCATTTTGGGAGGCTTTTGGTCCCCAAAAGCCTTTACTGAATGAGGTGAGGAAATTTTTCCTCCACCTTCTCTCTAGTGTACCATTTAGCTTTGTCTGGAAGTTGTCCCTTCAATCCAATCTACCAAAGGTTATGTTGCCATTGTCTTGTAGTTCTAGACCTCTTCTGCAAAACTGTATCTTATGACAACTCTGCCTGAGCGTCTGGTGCCAAATCCTCCACAAAAGGTAGGACATGTTCCTCTTCCTGATCTAGCATGGAAGGCTCATAGAGTTTCAAATTCTCCACATTCACAACTGAGTAAATACGCATATATAGTGGTAACTAAGTCGATAGGCATTATCACCCACTTTTTCCAGTATCTCAAAGGGACCATACCTCGAAGCCTTGATTTTCTTGCTAAGCCCCTGTAGCGTCTCCTTGTTCAACTGTAGCCATACTCTATCTCACACCTTGAATGATTTCTTTGTTCTGTGTTGATCATGTATGTCCTTATACTTCTCCTGCAACTCTTCTGCAGTGTTTCTTGTACTTGTAGATGGATCTGCCTGATATTCTCTATAAATTTTTCAGCCCTCAAAGCATCTCCTGTAAGATCTTCCCTCACTCCTCCTTGTTGCCCATATACAATATCCAAAGGTGAAGGTGGCAAATATCCAAAACAAGTTTCAAATGGGGACTTTACTATAGAAGTGTGGATTGTTCTGTTGTAGGAATGTTGTATATATACCAGATTTTCATCCCATGTCTTCGGATACTTTTTGTTGTATCCCCTCAGAAGCTGCACCAAAGTCTTGTTAACTACTTTTGTCTACCCATTTGTCTATGGATGGAATGTTGAAGATCTCTTCAACTTTGTGTCCATCTTCTCCCACAATGTAATCCAAAAAGCACTGAGAAATCTTGTACCCTTGTTTGAAATGATGCTCCTTGGTATCCCAAAGTGCACCCAAACATGTCCAAAGAACAAGTTTGTTGCTTCTTGTCCGTTGATGGTTTTTTACATGGCATCAGAACACACATCTTGTTGAACTTTTCAACTACCACGAATAGGTAGTCATATCCTTTCCTGGTTGTCGGTAAACCTCCCACAAATTCCATGGAAATGCTTTCCCAAGGACAAGTAGGTACAGGAAAGGGATGATATAGACCATATTTCTTGTTGATAAGCTTTTTGGTACAACAAAGGATGCATCCTCTTATGAACCTAGCTACCTGCTCTTGCATCTTGGGCCAATAGACATAACTCTGCAACGTAGCCACGACCTTCCCTACACCAAAGTGCCCTGCAACCTTGGAGGTGTTAGCCTCTCTAATCAGCTGCAATCACCCACCTTTACGAACACATAGCTTATCCAGCTTGTAGAGTAACCCTGCATAGAGATGGTAGTCAATAGTGTTGTTGCCATCGTGCATGAATCTGACTCTACGACTATTGATACACCTCCTTGAAGTCCTCATCCTTTGAATATGCCTCTCTATATGCATCATGGGTGAATGGCTCCATGTGGATAGGAGCCCCCAAAGCTGTGATCTTTGATGTGGATGGCCTTGATAGCATGTTTGCCAACTTGTTTGAGTTGCCCTTATTATACTTGATCACCAAATGAAGTTGTTGTAAAAACCCCATCCACTTGTAATGCTTGGTCTGTTGTAGCTTACTTTGAACCTGCAAGTATTGTAACTTAATTTCCTCAAGTACTGTGTTGCCCCAATGAAACTCTTGACCTCAGAAACATTAGTAAGCACTGGCCATTTCATGATGACCTCCATCTTGGAAGAATCTACCTTCATTTCTCCTCCACCGATCACATACCCCAAATACACCAAGGACTATTGCGCAAACTCGCACTTCTTGAGATTTGCTAGCAGCAGGTGCTTCTTCAATGTTTCCAGCACCTGTGTCAAATGTGAAATATGCTCCTCCCAGGTAGCACTATATACCATTATATCATCCAAATAGACAATAACAAATGAATCTATAAAAGGGCATCCTACATCATTCATTAATCTCGTAAATGTAGTTGGTGAATTACATAGGCCAAATGGCATAACTAACCACTCACACAAGCCTTGGCTGGTTTTGAAGGCAGTCTTCCATGTATCTTCCTCTTTGACTCGAACCTGGTGATATCTAGACTTCAAATCCAACTTGGTGAAGTACTTTTCTTGTTGCAATTGATCTAGCAGATTGTCTATCTTGGACAGGTCACAAGGGGTATATGTTCTTGAGCGTGATTTTATTCAACGCCCTGTAATCTATACAAATCCACCAAGTCCCATCCTTTTTCCAAACAATGATGATGGGTGACCCACATGGTGATGTACTTGGTCCAATGACACCATGCTCCAGCAGTTGCTGCAATTGTTTCTTCAACTCACTTACTTCTATAATAGACTGCCTGTACAGCACAATACTTGGCAATGAAAAATCTAACAATAGGTAGATCTCATGTTCCACTTCTCTTAGGTGGTAACCCTTTGGGATCTCAGAGCACATCCCTGTATGCCTGTAACAACTCCTCCAATTGTTGTTTATGTTTCTTAATAAACCCCTCCAGGGTGCCTTGCCTCTTATTGACTCTTCTTCAGATTGACTTTCTCTTAAAAACAATAAAACATACTTTTTGTTGGAACCGATCAATTTCTTGGCTTGGTTGGCGCTTACCAGTGAAATTTTCGTCTTGCCTTTGTGCGAGTTGATGATAAACAATTTTCCATCCTTGACGAGTCGATATTGATTGGCTCTCCTCATGAATATTGCATCTCGCATGTACATGTATGGACTCCCAAACACGACTCCACATACATCAAGGGGAGCCACATCTAGATCTACTTTAGTAAAATCAGCACTGATAGCAAATCTAATTTTACACTGTTTTGTTACCTTCAGCTATGCATCCTCATTTACCCATCCCATTGGATATGGATTTGGATGATCACGAACTTCCACCCCAACTTCTTGACTAGCTCCACTATAATGAGATTCGCATGCGATCCTGAGTCAAATAGAGCGTCAATCTTTGTCTTCTTGACCTATATCTTTATATGGAAGAGTTTCGTCATTTCTTTCTCTTCCTGTTGTTTAAGGCTGTTTAGATTCACCTCCTTTCATACTGACGTACAGACGATCTTCTCATCCACGTTCGAGCTGCTTTCAACTTGGTTGCTTGAATTCATGGCCATGAGATTTTTCTTCTTATTATCTTTCTTCTTATTCTTCGGGTTTAGCTTTGGATGCAACTTCCAACATTTTTCCTCTGTATGACCATCGATGTTGTAATAGTTGCAGTGATCGCTCAAATCTTTGCACTGGTGTGTTGTCGTTATCGTCTTGTCTTTCCCCCCTTTTGCTTCTTCTTCCCCTCCTTAGAAGCTTCTTGTTGCTCAATCTGCTTCGATCCACTTGATTTCGCTTTTTTCAGGCCTATGTTCTCCAAGTATTGTGCTTGTATACAAGCCTCATCCATCGATTTGGGCTTGAACAACATCACTTGCTCGCATAGATGGCAGTGCAGACCGCCCATATACTTGAGGAGTACATCTAGGTTCTTTGGAGAGACACCCAACACTATAGCCATCTTTATGAATTTTGTGGTGTACTCCTACACGCTTTGGCTCGGCGTTTTCCTGAAGTAATGCCACCGAATCCACTAGTCCTTCACGTACTCAATGGGATAAAATTGTGACTTAATGAGGGTTTTAAAATCTTCCCACTTAGTCACTGGAGGTTCTCCCTCTAACCTCAGGGTTTCCGTGTGGCGCTTCCACCAAGTCAGTGCATGGCCCTCCAATTTAGGCCGCAGAAATGAGATTTTTTGTCCTTCCTCAATCTGATAGACCCTGAAATAAACTTCCAGTTGTTGCAACCAATGTTTCAGCTTCAGAGCGTCGATCTCGCCGTGGTATGGCTTGCTATCAACTTTTCCTTCCATTTTATACAAGGACTAATTCATGGCACTCGAACCAGGTTGATCTCTTTCAGATTCTTTCTTCGACTAGTCCTTTGTTTCTCCCTGATCTTCTGATCCCAGTTCAAATTTGTCCTCTGCATTCGAATCCCCATCTTCTCCAAATATTCCCAGCTTGTTGTTCAACGCCGCCATGAGGAGGCTTACATTACAATTGATATCTGTGACTTTTTGTTCCAGCCACGTAAACCTCACCTCACGAGGATAGTTTACAAATTCGTCGGCCATGATTAGGGTTTTACGTCGAACAATTTTCAGCCCCGCCGGTCTAGATCCCTGCAATCTCCACAAAATACCCAAAGAAACTTGCTCTTATACCAAATGATCCGTATACTGCCATGGATATTCTACTGGTCAGTTCGTCACAACAGATATGATAATAATATAATAAATTCTAAATTTTTATACTATTACAGTTTTATCAAAACTTCTAGATCTCTAATTAGTGCATGCATGCAAATGGAAATTATGCATAAAAGTAGAAAGCAACAAAATAAGCTCACACACACACGTAAGACACAAGATATGCTCTAGGAAACACTTTTAGGAGAAAACCCAACTGGAAGGTGAGGTCGCTTCTCTCTCTTTCTCTATCTGGAAATATGGCTGCAAATACAAAGAAGTAATGTCTATGGCTCGTGGGCTGCTACAGTGCATAGATCCTTTCTATGTACTCTACCTCCTATCTCTCCCGGCTATCTTTGCTCAACTATGGAACAAAATGGTCTCGGAAGAATGGAATGCCTCTTCCTCCTAGAAGCTCGGTTATAACACAACCCAATAGCCTACTAGTGGTTAAGTTTGACTACATCAACTCTTAATGAGTTACAATATCGACTCTTCTAGAGTCTTTTACATCAAAAACATGTGGCTAGCCCATTTTCCAAGAATAATGGGGGCTGACGCGGCATCCTCCCCAACTATAGTTGTTAAAACAGGAAGGTCAACTTCTAAGTGGCATAACCTTTGCATACTGACTCTGATTGACGCCCTTCTTGCGTCGTGGAAAGATCTTTGTGTGTAGAGAACAACATGAAAGGTGTGGCGCTAAAGCTGCAAAGTTTTACCCACAAAAACGTCGTTTGATGCCTCAAAACGCTCCCGAAAGGTTTCAGACCCCGTTTCGCCAAACTGGATCCCACCAGTAAAAGCGATCCCATGAGTTGATTCCTCCACATTTCCCACTCCAAATACATCGTGATGGATGACAAACAATATAATGATCCAATCTGGATAAGTCAGTAGTATCAATGCGAGGGGGGCACTACATTATGTCATATTCATAGTTGATTATTACAAGATCTTCATGAAGACCAAGGATGGGATCTTTAGTCGTTTTGAGGAGTTCAAGGTCCAAGTGGAGAATCAAACAGAGAAGAGGATCAAGGTTTCGAGCTCGAATAATGGGGGTGAGTACACCTCCAATGACTTCAAGTATATCTTCAAGGAAGCAGGGATCAAGAGGGAGATGACAATCTCGTACAACACTCAACACAATCGGGTTGCAAAGAGAAAGAATCAATCCATCATCCTTTCTTCCTAGGAAATGATACATGACTAGGATCTATCTATATTTTGTGGGCAGAGGTGTGTAACACTATAGTATATGTGTAGCACAGGAGTCCTCACAAGATATTAGGGAATAAGAATCCAAAGGAGTGTTAAAAATAAGGGTACCAAGGAGGTGTTTCCTAGTGCATTAGCCTTTTTGCCTAGGAAAACACTTTAATTACCTTTTTGGCAGGTGACTTTATGGGTTATATTAAAGTCATGGTGAAAAAGTTACTTTATGTGGTACTTGTACTAGGTACTTTATATTAATGTCACTTTATGGGAAAAAAGTACTAAAGTACTTTCTAATATTAAAGTCACTTGATATTTTAAAGTTGACTTTATATGGAGACAACATGCAAGGTACAAAATAAAGTTATAAAGTGACTAGGAGTCATTAATGAGGGTGACCACATTAAAAGGGAGTCAAGTGAGGGAATGATCTCCACCATTGATTTCATGGGCTAAGATCTAATCTCAATCCTTGATCGAAAGGGTTAGGATTCTACTATCTAATGAGAAACAAAAAGGGAGAAAAGGCAAGAGAAGCTCATTCAATTTTCACATGGGCATTTGGAGAAGAGAGGGAGCAAGGAGAAGAGAAATATAGCGAAAGGAGAAGAATTTACAACAAGAAAAATAGAAGCTACAATAGACTCGAGTTCCTAGGAGGCAAAGTTTAAGCCCAAGGAGGGAGCACAAAAATCAAGGAAGCTAGAGCAATTTAGCACACAGTTTGAGGTAGAAACTACAGTCTGGTTGAAGGTTTTTCGTGGCAAAGAAAAGCTACAAGTTGCACGCATTTCTAGATGCAATCTGCACAAATTTTGATGCCACTCTAGCAACAGTCAACGTGTTTTTCGGGACAATGGTAGGGAGAGTATACACGGAAATCAAGGATAAGACAACTTGTTGACTAAACTGAGTGTCTAGGCAGTCAAAGTATGTATTAAGGCCTGAATTTCTTGTAAGATAAAAGCAACCAGAAGTTCGAGTTTCTATGCTTTGAAGGCTAAACAAGAAGCGTAGTCTGTGGTTCAAAAGTCAAGCTGAAAGTGAACTTACAATGGCACTCTTCCCAAGAGAGAGATAAGTACATTTTATTGTTAATATCTTTGTAATAATTTCCATGAGAAGCTAAAATATTAAATCCTCCTTAGAATTGCTTTGCCCCATTCTAGGGTTTTTTTAGGGTCAGTGTTGACCAAAAATCATTGTGTAAATGGTGTATTAAATTTTCTGTGTGCTTTTCATTCTTTTCTTATCAACTGGAAAGAAAAATGAAAAGTGTAAGGTAGTCTTGATGTTTCAAATTAATTAACATTATAAATTTCACATTAGCTAACAATTTGGGGCTTAGGGCATAAAACAATATGCAGAACACTTAAAACTGGGAGAGCTACAGATTTCATAAAATTTCTAAAAGGACGTTTCACTAAGGTGAGGCTAGAGATAGGACACATGAGAATCTTTGGTTGCCCAAATTTCATCTATGTTCTTGTGGAGAAGAGGACGAAGTTGCAGCCCTCGGAAGAAAGGTGCATATTGGTGGGCATAGTGAGACTTCAAAGGAAAACAAGATCTTCATTATGACAAGAAAGAAGGAAACAGTGAGCAGGGATGTGAAGTTCGAGGAGGACCTAGTATCCAAGAAGTCTCATGAGCCACTTCCAATGATAGAGGACGAGCAACAACAGGCTTTGATGGATGACAAACATTCCTCAACTACTTCCAATTCAAGGAGTCAGACTTCAATTCGGGAGTCATCAACAACACCTCCTACCAGTTTTGTCAAGAGACCTCAATGGTTTGAATAGACGTTGAAAATTAAGGGATGCTCAGGAGCATATGGAGGCTCCAAGGAGCATATTTAGGGTTGGCAACCTTCCGAGGAAGTTTCCAAACTACATGGCACTTATGTGTAACATTATTGATTCGAAGCCTTTCAGATTTCAGGAGGTAGAAGACAAGTAGGTTTGACAGGATGCCACGATGGAGAAGTTTAACTCCATTATAAGGAATGATGTATGGGATATAGTGCCAAGATTGAAGGGCAAGTCAGCGATGAGTTCTAGGCATTGTTTTAAGATCCGGCCGACTCGGAACAGAGTCGGCCGAGTTTGTCCGAGCCGAAAAAAAATTCAACCCGACAAAAAATTCGGTTCGATCGGCCGAGTTATGACTGAACCAGCTGAGTCAGTCATAACTCGGCTGACTCGACCGAGTAGCTGACAGTGGCCAGTGAACCATAAAAACACGCCTTTTTTTATTTTTTTAAATCTCTCTAAGTGTGGGGGACTCCAAAGGGGTTTATGAATTAGTTTGCTGGTCTTTGGGGTCCATTCCCCTCTCCCAAACCCTAGTATTTGATCATATTGCCCTACTAAGGCTATGCTATTCATGGTAATGTTTAAGTAAAAATGACATTCTCCTTAATCTTCATTTTCATCCTTTTACTTAAATTTTTAACATTACCATGAATGACTCAGGATGTTTGAGAGTGGTTCCGACCTCATTGGATTTCATATGGAGAAAGTACAATTTTAGATTTCATTCAAAATCCAGCAGACTTATCGGGTTTTCAGGATTTCAGGATTGGGGGATTGCAATGTTTCCATTGAATTTTGTCATGTATTAGGGTATGGAACTCGTACTTAATCAAGAGCACCAATCCCTCTATGTACCTTGATGTTAGTGACATTGGTTGTCGAACTCCTCCGGGATTTGCTCCCAAACCAGGAGCTTCCTCCTTAGTCGCTCCCGCTCCCCAGTAACACTGAGCCAAATGATGTTGGCAACTCTAGCAGTAGCAAGTAGTACTGGTCACAAACTTTTGTTGTAGAGGCCATTTCTAGCCTCCTTGGTTATGTGTTTTTGTTTTGATCTCTATATCATCATCGTGTATGTATTGGACAGTGCACTGGGTGCCATTTTAATATAATGGATATATTCATGAGCCTACTTTGATCATATGTTGTCTTCTATCTATATTCTAATGCTGTGTTTTTGGAAACATGAATGAAAATCTTTAAAATTATGTGTTTTTATAAAAAATAAATATTTAATGTATTTTTTACAACGACTGAGTCATTGAAATCGAGCCGACCGAGTCGATACCAAGTCGGAGTCGGAGTCGGAGTTGGAGTCGACCCTCGGTCGAGTCGGAGTCCGAGTCAGAGTTTTAAAACATTGGTTCCAAGTGGGTCTTCAAGATCAAGCATGTTGCAGATGGAGAGAGTTCTCCCAAAAAGAGGGAGTGAACTATGAGGAGACACGTACTTCAGTCGCCAAATCTACGTCCAAGAGAGTTGTCCTATCTATTGCTTCAGTGATAAAGTGGAGGATATATTAGATGGAGGTGAAGACAACATTCCTCAATGGAGTGATTAAGGAGGGGCTGTATATAGAGCTACCTCAAGGCATTGAGGTACATGGGAGCAATGTTTTAAGATTCGACCAACTCGAAACCAACTCGGTCGAGTTGGTCTGAGCCGTAGCCTCCCTGAGTCAACTCGGCCAATGAATCGATTCGGTCAACCGGGTTAATACCGAGCCAGCCGAGTTTTAGCCGAGTTGTCTAACAACTCGACCGGCTCGACCGAGTCCGAGCCTACTCGGCCGTGTTGGAAAACAGCGGCCCGTGAACCCAAAAACATCGTTTTTTTTTTCTTTTTTCTTTTGGGGGACTCCAAACAAGTTTATATTTTGTATATTGTGTATTTGGGGTCCATTCCCCTCTCCTAAACCATATTTAACCCACCCAACCCCTCTCATTTCCTCACAACCATCTCATGCATTTGAGTGAGAATTTCAATGAGAGTTCGTGAGGAGTTGTTGGGTTTGTTTTCGGAGCACCAGTGAGGAGTCTTGGGCAAGCATTGTAGCTGGAGTAAGGAACTTCTTGGGCAGCCATTTGGAGCAACATTGGGGAGTTGGTTTCTTGGAGCAACCTTGAGGAGGCAGTTTGTGCCTGGAGATATTTTTTTTTCACTTGTAAAAATCTGTTTTTGCTTATTAAATTTTATGTGCAAATCTGGAAACTGAAAAGTGTTTTTTGTGAAAGAAATGAACATTGAATCAATGCTATTCTTTTTGTTTTCATTGTCAAATTTTTTGCTTTCATTTTCAAGTCAAAAAATGGCACCTAGAGTGAAAGATGTTGCTTGGGCATATGTTGAAATGGTTGATAGTCAAATGCATTGCAAATTTTGCCATGTCCTGGGGGCATTAATAAACAGAAACGACACTTGGCAGGGATTAGAGGCCAGATTACTCCATGTACCTCACCAGAAATTGGGGAAATTAGAAGGATTTGTTAGCCAACTTTGAGAAGTTTAAAGAAGATAAGGCTAGGCAAAAAGAGTTAGAGGCTGAAATTGGGAGGAAGAGGAATATACAAAAAATGCTGGCTACCAACCCCCATTTTGATTTTAAGGGTTCTTCCACTATCCCGTGTACTGATGCATCCAACCCCTTCCGATATGTTCCTCCCTCTTTTGAGTCTATTCAAGAAAAGGGTAAGGGTAAAATGAAAAAGGGCGACATGAATATCAAAAGTTATTTCACTGTCACACCCTCCTCTCCATCAGATGCACATGGTCCTCAAGCTAGTAGAAGTCATATGCAGCCCACTTTAGATGACCATTGGAAGAAAGAACTGAGGGAGACTGCTTGTGACTACATATGTAGATGGTGGTATGATGTTGATATCCCCTTCAATGCTTCCTGTTCACTATATTATGAGCCTATGTTTGATGCCATACATGCTCCTGGAAAAGGCTTCAAAGGCCCTACTATGCATGAGATAAGGGGGTATCGTTTGCAGAAAGAAATTGCCTCCATTAATGAGTATTTAACAAATTTCAAAGACTCATGGGCAAGAACAAGATGTACCATCATGCCAGATGGATGGACTGATCAAAGAAACCATACCATCATAAACTTTCTTATCTTTTGTCCATAGGGAACCATGTTTCTAAAATCAGTTGATGCATCTGACAAGGTAAAAGATGGAAAATTGTTGTTTGAGTTATTGAATGAGGTTGTTGAGGAGGTGGGGGTGGCTAATGTTGTTCAATTCATCACAGATAATGCCTCTAACTATGTTCTTGTTGATAAACTATTAGAGGAAAAACACAGAACCATCTTTTGGACCCCATGTGTTGCACATTGCATAGACCTCATGCTTGAGGATATTGGCAAATTAGATTGGGTCAAAAACACTGTAGATCATGCCAAAAGCATAACAAAATTTATCTACAATCATTCATGGATTTTGAACCTGATGAGGAAAATTATTAGGCCTGCCATCACTAGATTTGCTACTCGTTTTTTGACATTGCAATCTATGCTTTCACAATATAGAAACTTGCAAAAGATTCTTTCCAATGAAGAATGGAATCAAAGCCAGTGGGCTCACAAACTGGAAGGCAAAGAATTGAAAAAGAAAGTTAATGAAGAAATATTTTGGAGAAATTCAGCAAAGATTGTGAAGCTTGCTGAGCCACTGGTTAAGGGGTTGTAGTTGGTGGATGGGGAAAGATTGGCTATGGGCTTCATTTATGAGGCTATGGATCAAGCAAAAGAGCAAATAAAGAGGGCATACAAGGATAAAGTGGCTAAGTATGGGCCCATTTGGGCAATCATTGATGAAAGATGGAACAATCAACTCCATCGCCCTATACATGCAGCTGGGTATTTTTTGAACCCATGGTATCATTATAAAGTTAAGGCGATAGAAGCTTTGAAGGGGGAGGTTAGAGATGGATTGATTGACTGCATTGATCACATGATCCCATTGGAGTGTGATCAGATGGAGATACACCGACAGGTCACAACCGTCAACAATGCCTCAAGTACCTTTGGGAAGAACCTAGCAAAGATTGCAATGGAAGCAGATGAGCCAAGTCAACAAAAATTTCAATTTTCAAATTCTTAATACTTATTTTGTTAAATCGTTTATAATTTGAAGTTGGATATCATTTGTAATTTTGTTGAGCTAACTCATTACGCTCCTATGTTTTTTGCAACACAATGGTGGAAGGCTTTTGGTAGCCATTGTCCTGAATTGCAGAAGTTTGCAATTCGTATTTTGAGTCAAACTTGCAGTGCTTCTAGCTGTGAGTGCAATTGGTCTGTCTTTGAGAGGATTCACACAAAGAAGAGAAATCGTTTGAATAAAAAACGGTTAAATGATCTAGTCTATGTCCAATACAACCTCCGGCTCAGAGGCAACCAATTGCTAAACAAAAGACCTGATTCAGATCCCATTGTGTTGGAAGACATTGATCCAACATCAGATTGGGTAGTGGAGAGTCATCCAACAGAGTTTGCTTCTAATGAGGATATTGATTATGAATTACAGACGATAGCATCACTCAAACATAATGTTCAGTTGAATGTAGATCCTAATCCCCTTGTACCAGCCTCAACCTCAAAGCCAACAAGTCCTCCAGTTGTAAGCGCTTCTTCTGCTCAACCACGACAGAAGCGCATATCTCGTCTATCTCAGCTTGCAACTGTTGCACAGCGTGCTAGTGCTACGACATCTACAGTTGCAGTTGGAGATGATGATGAGGAGGAGCCATGGGGCCCCCTGTCTGACTCTAATCCGGAGATTGATCCAGATGATCTTGGCTCCTCTAGAAGTAGTCAGCGGTACTGGTCACAGTTTACTTTGGAGGCCATTTCTAGCCTCCTTGGTTATGTGTTTTTGTTTTGATCTCTATATCATCATCATGTATGTATTGGACAGTGCATTGGGTGCCATTTTGATATAATGGATATATTCATGAGCCTACTTTGATCATATGTTGTCTTTTATCTATATTCTGATGTTGTGTGTTTGGAAACATGAATCAAAATCTTTAAAATTATGTTTTTTTCATAATAATAAAAAAATATTTAATGTACTTTTTACAATAACCAAGTCATTGAAATCAAGCCGACCGAGTCGATACCGAGTCGGAGTCGGAGTCGGAGTTTTAAAACATTGCATGGGAGGGATTCTCATGTAATCAAGAAGGCCTTATATGGACGCGAGCAGGCACTTAGGCTGTGGTACTCCAAGATTGATGGGTATCTACTAAGCAAGGGTTTCACCAAGAGTGAGATGGATCCCAAGTTGTATTTTACATTTGTTGGAGATGATCCACTCATCTCGATGCTATACATAGATGATTTGTTTCTCACAAGTGCAAATTGCAAAGAGGTTCATAGCAAGGTGCAAGGCAGATCTGGCTACAAAGTTACAGATGAAGGGCATTAGCTTGATGCATTACTTCTTGAGGTTAGAGGTATGGCAAAGGCCATGTGAGATCTTCCTTGGTCAGGGGAAGTATGCAATAGAGATCCTGAGGAGATTCAAGATGGAGGATTGTAGACCTATGGCTACACCTATGATCACTAACATGAAGGAGGTCTTCACTTCAGATTCAAACTTGGAAGATCCCACACTATACAAACAATAGATAGGGTCCCTGATGTATTTGATCAACGCAAGGCCAAATATCTATTTGCCTGCGAACACCTTGAGCCGAGTTTACAGTGGAGTCGAGGCAAGTGCATTGGTAGCAGCGAAGCATGTGCTGAGGTACCTAAGAGGTATAGTGGAATATGATCTGAGGTATTTTGTGCAGCATAGTACATACCCATTAAAAAAGGAGCATTCAGTTATAAATGTGCATTGAACTTTAGACTATGACAATCTTGTATCCATAATATTCAAAAACCAGAACCGGTGACTAGACTAGTCCACCTCTCAAACCGGTTTTTGAACTAGAACCGAAAAACATGATTGTTCAGATATCAATGAACCGGTCTTTAAAAAAATATATTAAATAATTAATTTTTAATGAAAAAACTATTTTTAAGATTTAAAACCATGATTTCGAATCATTAGAGACAAAATATAAAATGTTTTGACATAGAAATAGGGCAAAATGTGTTTCTTTTGTACTAACCAACTTACAACACTTTTTAGTGGCCTGGAAGTCAACTAAACCAGAGCGAAAAACAAAATAAAATATGAGAAGCGGACTTCACACCAAGCATAACAATTTCACAAAAAGCTTTCATGGGAAGATCAAAATTAATCAAACAGAACATGACCAAGTGTCCTCAATTAATAAACCTGGGCCAAATTTATCCCAAACAAATTTCAGCAGTTGTAAAGCTAATTGCACCAAGGATGCACCAAGGAAAACATGTTGCTCAATCCAAATGAGCACCTTTCCTATCTTTGAAAAATAAGATATCATAAAAGTAAGTAGGCTTATGGGAAAAACAAAAGAAAATTTATAACAAATGGGCAAAAGAAAAATAGTTGACCACAAATCTAGTTCCAGTAAGCAGAGATCTGTATAGGATTCAACAGAAACAGAAATATGCAAGAGACAAATCAGCGACCGAGTACTGATGGAATAGATGAACTCAGCGATTCAGCAAAGACATATTTTATTATTTATAAATAGATAAATGATGATACAATTTGTGGGAGGCCCCTGGCTTTATATTGCCTTGGGTGCCTCTTGGTGAATGGGCATGATCTTTGATCATGCCCTTTGCTAACTATTAATTACAATTAACTAATTTTTATATAGTATTGCCTTCCTCCCAAAAAATGCTTTGTCCTCAAAGCATATGTAACGACAAATGTTGTTGACAAAATGCTTCAGTCTCCCAAGAAGCTTCTTCTTCTAGTAAGTCCTTCCACTTGATCAAGTATTCCTTGATAACACGAGATCGGAGCTTCTTTTCCCTAGTGGATATGATACCTTTTGGTTCTAAAATGACCCTTCCTTCATCGTCTAAGGATGGAAGCGTTGTTTGTGTTGATTGATGGTTGCCCCAGTGCCCTTTTAAGGCAAGATACATGGAAGACGTTGTGAACACAACTTTTATCCGGAAGGCTTAAACTATATGCAACATGGCTGATCTTTTTATTGATCTGGTATGGTCCACAGAACTTTGGTGCCAACTTGTTTTTTTCCTTTTTGTTTCAAGGACAACTGTTTATATGGTTGGAGCTTGACAAATACCTATTCTCCAACTTCGACTTCTCTCTCGGTTTTGTTTCGATCAGCTTGTTGCTTCATACGATTTCTTGCATTATTTAAATTTTCTTTTAGGGTTTGGACGATTTTTTGAGTTTCTTCTAGTTGGTTTTTAATAGTTGGTAGCCTTATCTGGACGATAGCTAGATCCTTCCATTTCAGAGGTTCGTACCCATACAAAGCTTGGAATGGAGTCATTTTTGCTGACGTATGATAAGTAGAATTATACCACCATTCAGCGAGATGCAACCACTGAACCCACTTATTTTGTTTTTCTTTAGTGTAACAACGTAGGTAGGCTTCCAAACATTTATTAGGAACCTCTGTTTGTCCATGTGTTTGAGGGCGGTAACCGGAACTCATATTTAGGTAGCTCCCTATATGGTTGAACAATTCCTTCCAAAAATTTCCCTTAAATTTGGCATCTCTATCACTCACAATGACTTTCGGAAAACCATGTAATTTCTAAATATTTTTGCAAAATATCTCAGCAATTTGTTTTGTTGAGTCTAATTTCTTCATTGCAAGAAAGTGAGCATATTTGGTGAGTCTATCGACTACTACAAAAATCTTATCCTTGCCATTGGATACAAGCAACCCCTCAATAAATTCCATTGGTATTTCTTCCCATTTCTGATTTGGAATGTTTAAATTCATAGTGACATTCGTGTGTTCGAAACACAGTTTTTGGTATGTCTTCCAACCTGATTCTGATTTGGTAATAGCCTGACCTTAAGTCCAATTTTGAGAAGTATTTTGCGCCATGTAGTTCATCCAACATTTCATCGACAAAGGGAATTGGGAATTTGTTTTTAATCGTTATTTTGTTTAATCCTCTATAATCAATGCATAGGCTGAACGATCCATCCTTCTTCCTTACCAATACAATTGGAGCAGCATACAGACTCTTACTTTCTGAGATGATCCCACATTTTAAAAGGTCTTGGATTAATTCCTCAATTTCAGTCTTTTGGTGATGCGGATATCGATACAGTTTGATGTTGACAAGATCTGATCCTACTTAGACTTCTATTGTATGCTCGATTTCCCTGTTAGGACGCATTTTCATGGGCAGGTCTTGGAATACTTTTTCGTGCTTTTGAAGTAGCTCTTGTACTTCTAATGACTCTTCGTTGATCACTTTTGCAGATTACATTTCTAATTGGTGACATTGGACTACATAGGCTAGTGCTCCTTTTCGAATCATTTTCATCATCTGGGATGATGACACGATTTGATTTTATGGTGCTTGCAATCCATATAACTTGTACCTCTGCCCTTCCCATTAAGAGCTTATAAACTGCTTTTGATGGTTGGCATAGTAAGTGCCTAAGTTTTGTAGCCATTGGATACCTGAGACTACATCTACTCCTAATGGTATAGTGTAGAACGAAGATTCTAAATTAAAGTCTTGAATCTGCAATTTAACCTTATGGCATTTCCCTACCTTTTCAATCTTCTTACCATCAGCTACCATCACCTTCATATTGGGCATGGAAAATGTGAAAATTTTGAGTCTCTTTGCCATGGTTGAGTCTAAAAAATTGTGGGTGTTACCGGTGTCGATGAGAACCATTAAGTTGTTCTTCTTGATATGTCCTAATTTTAAAGTCTGGGGTTGTGATATACCTACCATAGCCGATAATGACACTTGCGGAATGCTTTCGTCATCTAGTTCTGGAGAGAATTTTGGGGCATCTTCTATTCCTTCTATGTCTGATTCATCATTGTTTGAATCATTAGTTGCTTCACAGTTATATAGGTTCTTTGTCTCTTTTCCTTTAGCACACCTATGTTTAGGGTCCCACTTTTTGCCACAACGTTTGCACTTGCCCTCTTTCATCCTTTGCATTTCCACATTAGATTTTTCTCCTTCACGAAGATGTGGTGGAACATATTTTGTATTATCCATATTCACAGACTGGGGAAATCTTCGTCTCGAATATACTTTTTTCGGCTTTGACCACAATATCTTTTCAAATTTCTTTTCAGCAGCTTTTTCTTTTTGTCTTGCTACTTCTATCGACGTAATGTCATGAAGCTCAAGTTCTACTCATAGATGGGTTTTAAGTCCAGAGATGTACGATTGGATTAGACAAGATTCTAATAACCCAGGTACTCGTGTTGCTAAGGTCTCCCATTCTCAAGTGTATTCATCCACATCTCCTTTTTGTCACAATCTGATGAGTGTTGAAAAGAACTCTTCTTCCTTGACACCTTGGAACTTTTTAAAGAACACATCCTTAAATTTTCTCCAACTGATAGCAAGGGTCGTCGTCTTCCACCACATATACCAATTATATGCTTCGCCTTCCATTTTCATGCAAGCGTGCCTAATCTTTTCGTCATCATTGTCAATATCATAAATCTCGAAATATTTTTCTGCTTTGTTGAGCCACGCAACGCCGCATTTTTCGTTACCGTCGAACTTACGTAGCTCGATTTTTGCTCTTCGTTGATACATCGCTAATGGTGGAGTGAAAAAAGGGTATTAATTGGTGAATGGATTCCAAATTTGCTTATTTTGAAAATTCGCGTTACTATTTTCTTGATGGTGCGTGAAAGATTTTTTTAGAGACTTGGTTTTTCCATGAGAAACTATTGAATTTGTTGAATCTAGTGAATTGTGTTGTTGATCACCTTCATCATTCTGGAATATTTGTTCGGGTGTAATATTCATCCTGTCACAAATAGCGATTAGTATTGTCATTGTCTGATTATAATCCATTTTGGATTCGATATGGTTCTGCCCGAGCTGTCTTTCTATCCGATTTGTTGTATCCTGAAGCTTCTTGATATCATCGGAATGTCCAGTAACCTTAGTCTTGAAATCGACTAAATTTTGGTTAAAATCATCGAAATGGCTAGTAATCCCATTCTTAAGATCAATCCACTTTTAGCTGAAATCGACCATTGTCATCGACGACATTGAACGGGTTTGTGGGGGTGTATATTTGTCTACCAGTTTAAGCTTTCTTCCTTAAATTTGAACTAATTTTTTTAAATAGTTAAATTTAATTAATTAATTTAATTATATATTGAAATTATTTTTATAACATATAATTGTTATTTTTTTAAATGATTATAATAATAATAAAATAATTAGGAATTATAATGTGGGTGAATTACTTAGGCGTATAATGAAAAAGGCACAACAATGGGAAACGATGTCAGTGTATAATGAACGGGCACGAATCAAACAGCGTGACGAAAGTCAATGGACAACTGGACGGCAGAGTGGGCAGCACGATCGACGGTCGAGGAAGACAGGGTGTCGAATATGTGGAGTGCAATGACAGGTGTGGGAAACTGAGGCAAGATACCGAACGTCGATTTTGACAGTCAGCAAAAAGTGTGGCAGAGATATGTCGCAACAGGTTTAGCGGAAAATGCAAGCACGGTGAGGGGCACGATTGAGGAGGGAGAGAACAAAGTGCAGAAAGGATTTGTGGGACAATGGTTGTGTGGATGGCAGTTGAACACAAAAAATATGGATCGGAAGTGAAGAGAGGTTTGGATAGGGAGGAACGCAGTGAAACAAGGAGGTAGCGATCAGTAGGGACAGTAGCAGGAGAAAACCATGATCTGTGCAACACTAAACCGAGGAGCAAACCTGCTTTGATACCAGATGGAATAGATGAACTCAGCAATTCCGCAAAGACATTTTATTATTAATAAATAGATAGATGATGATTGATCCAAGTCCAGGGGTGACAAAGGATCCTTCCAAGACCTTTTACTTTTGTGATGTGTTAAATTGCATTTTTAAAAGAACATAAATGAATACATCTGCATGCTGTAAAGAAGAGGAACATGACAATCATCAGCACATGAAAACATAAGACATTGATAACAGAGTTTGTCCAGGAGGGACTATGTCTCCGGGCCCTATTGTCAAGATGGTGTAGGCCACTGCGTTAAGTGTTGTCAATAGTGATGATGTACATAAGAGGTGATGTGGCTATCATACAAGGAAAATTCCCTCACGCAGGAGTGGCTCCAAGAAATGTTCCGCTACAAGAACTCTATATAAAAAAAAGGACTCCTATCAATATGACATAAACTCATGCCTAATGAGCATCCTGCCAACATGGCATAAAAGGGATCTCAATGCAAACATACATGGCAACAACATGAGTATCCCATCAACATAACAATAAAGGATCTCAAATAAAACATGACGAATCATGACAACAAGTACATCACACAAATGATTTTGCATCACATCAAGCAGGAATCATGAAATCAAGTAAGAAACAAGATCCCACATCAAACAGGGATCTATGCAACACAATGCATAGTAAAAAGAAGTACATGAACACACCGCATATACCTCACATCCAGGGGCCATCTGAAGAAGCAAATGTCAAACTGTTGAAGTTGGTTATACCATCAATCTCGCGGCGTCGAATCTCATGGAATGACTGCTCGCAAGCTGAATAATGACACCTGCACTCCACTTAGAAAAGTGGCCGAAAAATGAAATGAGCAAATGGAAAATCTGAACACACCATCAGAATTGTGGCGTTGAATACTACAAAATCAACTGTCAAATTTCTGAATTCTAAGAAAGTGAAAATCTGGGCTCAAGGAATCTTTTAGATTCCCCCTAGATTCCTCAAAGATTCCCTCCTCTGAGTCCTCTGCAAATCTGTTGCTCAAATAAGGAAACTGACTGTGCCACCGGGTTTGTGTCGTTGAGAGGTGTAAGATCAACATAGAATTTGTCCAATTTGGACATCGCCAAAATTTCATCCTCCTCGAAATTTTGCTCAATCATGGTTCCACCTGCATAAAAAAAATTAATTAAAAAAATATTGCCTCGAATTCCGTGCCCGCTCCTGGTTCCTCCATGCCTCGAACTACATGTGCACTCCACTTCCTAGGCACACTGATGAACTGGGTTTAAATATGCAAAGGTAGGCGGATTTTACAAAAACTCTGTTAGGCAAGTTGGTTGAAGATCCATTTATTATGGAGGAGGTCGGGCGATCAAACCCTGCCTCCTCCTTTTTTTACATAACAAACTTTTAAATTAAAAAAAAAGTTGGGTTGGGCCCGCCTTGGGCGGCCCGCCCACCTTACCTGTCGCCGGCTCCAACGGGTCCATACCCCTTCACGTGGCGTTGTTTGGTTTAATGGGGGTTGGTACCATGCCCCAAGGGTTGGCCCACAACCCAATCTTCTGCGTGGATTAATGGCAGTTCCGTGGTGTTGGGAGAGGGGCCGAGGGTAGTGGCCCGCCCCTCCCTAATATTACATAATGTTTTTTATTAATTATTATTATTATTATTAAAACAATATGGTTGTTTTCAAAAAACCGGATTTTAGGTCGAAGAAGACATTTTAACCAGACGACAATTTCGCCCGAAATCTGGCCAAAGTTGGCCAGATTCCATCCACCGCAAAAAGTTCAAAATTGTGTCCCCATTAACTTGCCCAGTCAGCAAAAGTCAACCAAAACTTTGATTGCCTCTATCTTCCTCATCCAGACTCGAATTGACGAACCGTTCACACCACCATAATCACGATGACGAGATCTTTAATATGAACGTGGATCGAGCATAATACAAACACTTTGATTTTTGAGCTTTCATAAGCCCTCTTTGTCTTGTGTGTGTCTCTAAAGCCCCCTGGATCAATCCTCCCCACTGAGGAGCTTTTGGTCCTCCAAAAGCATGAAAAATAATATGCAACTTCTTGTACCTTGTCCGCATCACAAGCATTTTGAAAGGTCTCGCTTCCATCTCCCTCAACCTTGTTCTTCGGAGCCTTAAGCAATGGGCTGACACCTACAATCTCTGCAACCTGTAGTACATTGTTGCAAATTACATGCTTGACTTTCATGACCAACTAATGATCCAAGCATCCCACACTTGCCATGAGTTTAAAACACATATTCGGCGGTCAAGTTTACATCAAGATGGACGCAATACCCCAGCTACGAAAACAGGGCCAACTTATCATTGTTGCTTCAACAAGTGATGGAAAACACATCATCACTGCAAAACATGATTTACAAAGATAAGGCCAAACACTATTGTTTCTTGGACGAGTGATGGAACACGACATCACTTTCACATTTTATCATGCAACTCAAAGTAAGACCAGACATCATTCTTGTTGAACAAGTGATGGAAAACACATCATCACTTTTACATCTTAAAATGCAACAAATGATTTACAAAAGCACGACCATGAAACACTAGCATATCTAGAAACCATTTTTCACTTATCAATGTGAATGGGTCATCTCTCTATGGTGGTGTTGCTTGTCGAACAATCATTTCATCTCGTTCATGTATCGACGCATTGTCTTTAAGGCGCTGCTTTGGATGGAGCCTCCAACAAGTGGCTCTTTGATGGCCATTTCTGTCGCAATCACAGCAATACATCTTCTTCCTCCAAATTTGCTTAACCTGTTTCTTTACACGCTGTTGAGAGGGTCTTTCACGCCTCATCCTTTTGTGTGTTGCCATTCTTTTCCAACACTTGGAAAATGTAAGGTTATGTAATCCACAACAGGTACATGGTTTTCGATGCCATGTTTTACGTTCATCACTAAAAACATGATTATAATCGAAATGAACATTCGAATGTCAAGAGTGGTTATACATTTCCTTGCCATCTCTGGTGTAAGTATGGCAATGAGAGCTTGCCTCAGCTCTTTCCTTGCGATGGCCACTGCCATGGGATGATGGGGATGTGTTCCCATCATTCTCTTTCCTCAACGGCTTCAATGATGTCTCAGAAGCATCTGACACCTTCGAGCATTCTCCTTCGGTGTATCTCAAACCTACAAGTTGAGGTCTCTGCACAACCTCCAATGGTTGAGTTATGCCTTGGTTATTAACACCAAGTTCTTTTTCCTCCTCGTGCCTCGTCCTGGTAAGGAGCCTCATGTTTGTCCCTATAATTGGGATCTCCAAATCTCCAACAAAAATCATACTATGTGAAGACGAAACCGAAAGGAAATCAACATCTTTTACCTCCTCTGTCGATTTGGAAAGCACTGATGAGGGCTTCTCATCATCTGTTGCTGGTGATTCGCTTGCTGTCTCGGCGCATTCCCCAACTTCTTTTCTCACATACCCAAGTCCTGTCTGACGGGGTAATTCTTCCACTTTGATGGGGTTGACAATGCCTTGGCCATTAATGCCCAAGCCTTTCCCTTCATACCCCATTTTCTTCAATAGTTTGGAGCCAATTCCTATGGTATGATTTTCAAAAACAACGAAATCATCATCAGGACACGTACATGAATTCAGAGAGTTACATTTTACCTCACATTGGTCACGCTGCAGCTTTTCCAAGGCCTCGTCCTTATCTTGCAGCTGTCATAGCAAACTATGTTTCTCCTCTCTCTTCATGTAGACGCATCTTCAATTCAGTGTTCTCTGTTTGAAGATTTTGGCTGTTGTGCTTCAATTCTTCCAGGGCCTCTTCCGTGGTTTGCAATTGAAGCTGCAACTACTCCTTTTCCTTTGTCTCTCTTTGTAGAATTTCATACATTATTTCCACCCTTTTGGAAATTTTGAGCATGGTCTTGTACATCGCTTTTTCATCCTCTGTCGTGGCACATTCCATTGTTCACGCTGCAATTCACATCCACGCAAAGACCGCTCTGATACCACTTGATCCAGGTCCGGGTGTGACAAAGGACCCTTCCAAGACCTTTTAATTTCGTGATGTGTTAAATTGCATTTTTAAAAGAACATAAAGGAATACATCTGCATGCTATAAAGAAGAGGAACATGACAATCATCAGCACATGAAAACATAGGAAGTTGATAACGGATTCGTCCAGGAGGGACTACGTCTCTGGGCCCGGTGTCAAGATGGTGTAGGCCGCTGCATTAAGTGCTGTCAATAGTGATGATGTACATAAGAGGTGATGTCGCTATCATACAAGGAAAATGCCCTCATGCAGGAGTGGCTCCAAGAGATGTTCCGCTACAGGAACTTTCAGTCAAAAAAAATGACTCCTATCAGTATGACATAAACTCATGCCTGATGAGCATCCCGCCAACATGGCATAAAAGGAATCTCAATGCAAACATACATGGCGACAACATGAATATCCCATCAACATAACAACAAAGGGATCTCAAATAAAACATGATGAATCATGACAACAAGTACATCACACAGATGATTCCGCATCACATCAAGCAGGAATCATGAAATCAAGTAAGAAACAAGATCCCACATCAAATATCAAACAGAGATCTGTGCAGCACAATGCATAGTAAAAAGAAGTACATGAACACACCACATATACCTCACATCCAAGGGCCATCTGAAGAAGCAGATGTCAAACTGTTGAAGCTGATTGTACCATCAATCTCGCGAAGTCGAACCACATGGAATGAATACTCGCATGCTGAAGGCTGACACCTGCACTCCACTTAGAAAAGTGGCTGAAAAATGAAATGAGCAAATAGAAAATCTGAACACACCATCAGATTTGTGGTGTCGAATACTGCAAAATCGACTGTCAAATTTTTGAATTCTGAGAAAGTGAAAATCTGGGGCTCAAGGAATCTTTTAGATTCCTCAAAGATTCCCTTATCCAAGTCCTTTGCAAATCTGTTGCTCAAATCAGGAAACTCACTGCGTCATCGGGTTTGTGTCGCCGAAAGGTGTAAGATCAACATAAAATTTGTCCAATTTGGACATTGCAAAAATTTCACCCTCTTGGAAATTTTGCTCAGTCATGGTTCCCCCTGCATAAAAAAATAAATTAAAAAAAATATTGCCTCAAATTCCATGCCCGCTCCTAGTTCCTCCATGCCTCGAACTATGTGCGCACCCACTTCCTGGGTGCACTAATGAACTGGGTTTAAATATGCAAAGGTAGGCGGAGTTTACAAAAACTCCGTTAAGCGGGTTGGTTGAAGATCCATTTATTATGGAGAAGGTCGGGCAGTCAAACCCCGCCTCCTTTTTTTACATAACAAACTTTTAAATTAAAAAAAAAGTTGGGTTAGGCCTGCCTTGGGCGACCCGCCCACCTTACTTGTCGCCAGCTCCAACGGGTCCATACCCCTTCACGTGGCGTTGTTTGTTTTAATGGGGGTTGGTTTTGTGCCCCAAGGGTCGGCCCACCACCCAATCTCCTACGTGGAGTAATGGCAGTTTCGTAGTGTGGGGGGAGGGGTCGGGGGTAGTGGCCCGCCCCTCCCTAATATTACATAATGTTTTTTAATAAAAAAAATTATTATTATTAAAACAATATGGTTGTTTTCCAAAATCCGGATTTTAGGCCAAATGAGACATTTTAACAAGGCGACAATTTTGCCCGGAATCTGGCCGGAGTTGGCTGGATTCCGTCTGCCGGAAAAAGTCCAAATTGTGTCTCCATTAACCTACCCAATCAGCAAAAGTCAACCAAAACTTTGACTGCCTCTATCTTCCTCATCCGGACTCGGATTGACGAACCGTTCACACCACCACAATTATGACAACGAGATCTTTAATATGAACCTGGTTCAAGCATAATCAAAACACTTTGATTTTTGAACTTTCACAAGCCCTCTTTGTCTTGTGTGTGTCTCTGGAGCCACCTAGATCAATGATACAATTTGTGGGAGGCCCCTGGCTTTATACTACCTTGGGTGCCTCTTGGAGAATGGGATCATGCCCTTTGCCTAATAACTATTAATTACAAATAACTAATTTTTATATAACAACTAATATTCCCTGTTTTTTTAATTCAGTGGAGGTATATTTCTAATTTAAGATATACAATTCTTTCTATACCCATTTGGCATTTAGCTATCCTCTGCAATATTTGTAATTACCACAATCACATAACATAGAAACACAGATCTCTGACCAGCAACCTTATAAACATGGATTGTTAACAGCATAGATCTTTTGACCTCCACAAATAAAGAAATCAACCCAACTATATGCAACCAGTCAAACTAGAAATACGAAGACTTTCGAGCAACAAAATTTCAGCAATTGCTAAATGAACAATGGAAGCAATTGAGTGTTTGTTATAGAAATTTTGCTTCAGAAATAATTACAGATGAATAACCACACAGGATATATAAAACAGGTTAACAACAGAGAGAATCCAACAATTCTCCGGAGGTGCATTACAAATTCAACCTCCAACTTCAAGGTTATAACAAAGAAAAACGTAAACACTGCAAGTAGAAAATGACACTATGCATTCGACAAAATTTCTGTCCAATAACATGCGCTGGTAATGAACTGGCGGGTTTATGACAAAACTAACTGGTTTTTCCATAAACCGGCCTGTCCCCTCATAAGCCAGCCAGTTAATGACCAGTTTGATGAAAACCATAGGCCTGCAAGGGGATGAACCAGGTTTATTGGCTGGTTTGACTGGTTACCGGTTCAACCCGGCCAGTTTTGAATACTATGTTTGGAACTCAACCTGGAAAGCTACTTCAAGAAGATTCTTCTGGTCAAAGATTATTAGTGCCACTGCAGCAAATAAATCTGCTTAATATTTGAATTTCTGTTCGATTAAAGTATCCTGCTAAAATTATTGTCTTATAGTTAGTTTTGCATAATATTTGTGATCATACAATAGGCCCCAGTTTTACGACATCAATAAGCCAATAACCACATTGAGGCATCCCTTTGACTAGCTAGTAACAATATAGCTGAAAAAGAAGCACGAAACGGCCATTCCAAAGCATACTAAATAGTAGACATATGGGGTTTAAGGATATGACAACGCAGAAAAAAAGGTTGATGTCTTCACAGTTCCTTGGATTCAATTTGGATTTTAACAGAAAGTGTGCAATGCCCCGTGACAACAATATTAACTTAGAAAGAGTACCCTGAGAAAAAAGAAAATCATTAAAAGAGATGCTAGAGCTGGCAGGCATGAGATGACTAACCATACTGTGCTTCTTCTCTACTAACTTCGACACATTCATGTACACATGTAAACAACAGAGTTTAAACCATGATAAAATATGCATTCAATAAAATGAGCAGAATGGCAATTGAACTTAACCAAAAAGGTAACATTGATGCTTGTGAAATTCTCACCAACCTTTTTGGCATTCCTTTTGCGAAATGCTACTGGAGATTCTTCAATTTGCTGCCCTAATGCAGAACCAGGAACATCGTTCACAGGATGTTCTAAACCAACATGTTTAAACATATTAGCTGTCACTGTGCATTTAGTAAAAACTATTGTAAAATAAAAATGAAGGAAAAAACAGTGGTCCCCTTAAAGAAAGAGCAACCTTATACAAATTCATTGTTCATTCACATTTTCTCCCAGAGTTGAAAACTGCAACCTTCATTAAGACAGCCTGATTCAAAATTGACTGATTTCAAGCAAAAGGAATTATTTGACTATAATAAGGATCGTCACTAAATATGAACAAAGCCTACCTGATCCAACTGCATTGCAATTAGTTGGTCCACTACTGCTCACTGGAGTGCTCTTTTCAGGGATAAAGACAGTTTCATTTGAGAAGTCTACATCGCCTCTCACCATTTCGACCTGGCAATAAACATTGCACTAAGTCAGAATTTCTTAGTAACTCCTTCCTGGACCATTCATAATGTTGTTTCATGACACATACTAACAATAAAGTGAGAAGCCTATACCACAAAATCAACAGTAACACAGATATACTTGCCTTGTCATCCTCCCTAGATTGTTTGGAAGGGGATCTAAAATTCATCAAAACCAAGGCTGTGACATCATTGACACCTTCCTTGCTGTTAAATTCAGCAAGGTCTGGTGATTGAGAAGCACAGCCAAAACTCAATCTTCTCACCCCACTGCTCCGCCCTTGCTTTGAAGGGTTTGAAGTGGCATCTTTGAGTGCCTCTTCATCCTTATCTCCTGAGGCTGGTTTACATGCATCTACAGATTTACCCTTAACACCACTTCTGCGCTTCTTACTTGACCCAAGAGCAGCCGAAAGTCTTGCAGGTGGAGTTGGGGAAATTGATGGACTGACTGATGTTGTTTGCTTCTGATGATTTTTTTCAGGTGGCATTCTATCAGACCCTGTGAATCCCATTGGCGAGTGACTCAGCTTCCATTCAGTTTTTTCCTTGGGTTCCTCTTCATCTCTATTTTTGTGGGTTGGTTTACCTGCATCTTCAGATGCACCTTTATCCCCATTGCTTCCCTTCCTCCTTGACCTGAGAGCATCTGAAATTCTTGAAGGTGGAGTCGGAGACATTAACGGACTGCCAGTTTTTGTTAGCATCTGAGGTGGAGTTCTATCAGAACCAGCAAATCCTTTTGGCAACTGCCCAAGCTGCAATAGAGTTCCTAGTTCAACTACGCTTAAGGACTGTGAATTGATAGTGTTACTTGACTCAGTCTGGGATTGTTGCAAGGTATTCAATGTGTCAAACTGTGAATCTTTTGCATATGGATTTCCTATCTCATAATTCCCAAGTCCAGATCTAGAGAATGGCCCCTTATGTATGTTCTCCGAATCTGCTTTCATATACTCATTTAATAACCTCTCCAGAGCACTTCCTGTGGAATTGTCAAAAGATGACAACAAATTCTTGGGGGGCATGTTGACTGTTTCTTCAGTTTCAAATGTTGAAATGATTCCTGCATTTTTCAACAAAGGAAAAATGACTTAAATAACACAGGTGTAATTTTGTGTAGATAAAAAAGGAACCAGAGAATTACCTAGAGTACAAAAGTAGGAGGGAAAAAAATCTCTTCAATAACTATATGGGGCATCGTCAATTTCGATTGTTAAAGAAACAACACTTAATCAAACCTTTTCCTTGAAATAGATTTAGTTGGAGATCATGAACACAATGTGCCATACCATGCTGATCGTGAGTGTGCATAGCACTCTGTGAGTTGTCGTCCAACTGAGCATCCTTTTGGGATTGCAATTCATTAATAAGAGTCTCAGGAAGAGATTCTTTATTTCCTGACTCTTTAAGCAATACACTGTTACTTATTTCTCTATTTCCAGGTTCAGTTATCAATTCACAAGCCTGTCCTTCAGAGCCAGTGAAAGTAGACACTGGGCATTCTTCCTCCTCAATCTCCATTTTTTCTTCATCTAATTCCATAAATTTTTCGGTGTTCCCAAGCAGCTTCACATCATATTTCCTCGGGATCGTTTTCCTGGCAACCAAGGGAAGCATATTAAACAGGCTACACATCCAATGCTATCGCTCAAGTACCAAGATGGCATCCACACACCTGCCTGTCCCTTGTCGTCTGACACGTGTCTTAAAAGATTGGCTACAAACGGGTGATTTTTCTCCCCTCCATTTTCTCAATATTTTTTCTGCAGCTGTAATCAAAAATTCCATACTAAGCCACTTTTCAAATTAGTTACTAATAGGGTAAATAAAGCTATACTATAGTAGAATAGTAGATACTAGATACAAAACTCAAAAGTCTAACTCAACGTAAAATCATTTTATGCCAACACAATATGTCTACATTTACTCAAACTGAAAGTTATTGAATGTTGACAGGCCCACCAAAGACCTTTTGACAAACATGATAAGTAGTGGATATTCAACATTGTTTATGTATTGAGATGGTTTGAAAAATCAAAAAATCCATGCGTCAAAATAGACAAATTTGTGCAACAAATTTATATTCACTCTAAAATGCCCAAAGCCCATAATCGCATTTTACAAAGACGAAGTCTTGCTCCATGGTTCTCTGAAGCCCACTCTGACAAACCTATATCTATTAATGCAAGTTGATATCATTTTTCTCATGAGAGAAAAGAAGTCAATGACGAGGGGAATCTTTATGTGGAAGTCGATGAAAAGGCTTGATCTATTTTTTTGTTTAGAATGTCTTCTCGTCTCGGAACTGTCATCTTTGTTGATACAAGTATATATGATCCTCTAAGTGATAAAAAAAATTGTTGCACTGAGAAAGGATCTGACCATCCTAAATCAATATTTTGTGGAATCTTTCGGTTACTTGATAACTAGGACAATTTGTTATCGTCAGTCTAGATTGTGCCAACATCATTATTCTTTTGAACATGAGTGAGTTTGTTGCTTCTGTTTTGAGTGATACAGATACGCAGACTGATTGGGATGTTTACTCTCGTGGTTTGGACGTCGATAAGGAGTACAGGTGATTTGATTTTCTCTTATGTGTTTGGCAATTTCCTGATTTACTCTAGGTGTCGATGTTGAGTTGGTTACTGAATCATCACTAGGAATTTCCATCATTCGAACTGTAACATCTGAATATGTATTTCCTTCAACTGGTTTGTCCTCTTTTTGAGTTGTGATATTGACTGGATCAGCATTTGTTCCCTCATCTTCAATTTAGACAATTACATCTGACGACTTCGATACATCTTTCGTGATGAGTTCTTCCAATTTATTTTTCAATGATTGCTTATCATGTTTAAGTTTCTTAATTTGAGTGAGTGATTTCTCACTATGGTCCTTAAGACAGGTAATTTCTTTCTTTTGTCAATGGTGATTTTATCAACTTCCCTTTCCATATTTTGTATCGCTTTTTTACTTTCTTGAAGAATTATTTTTGAGATTTCTTGTATGTCTTTTGGCTCCGAAGTAATGTCCTATAGTGTTATTTTTTTCTTTTTGTGAGAAAATGTCAAAAACTTTTTTTTCGTATTTAGGATAAAGGACCCTAGTGATTCCATCCAGGACGAACCCAACATTATATCACTACTATCACAAAATAAGATTTTAACGATGAATTGCGAGGCAAAAATATAGTCTCCAATGCATAGTTGTAGATTGTTTATGTTATATTGTTTATTATTCATCAAATCCATCATTTCAATTATGTTTGATTATGGAATCACTAATTGGTTAGCACATTCAGTACTTGTTGAAAATAGTGTAACTAGGTTCGGTCTTCATGATATCAAATATTGTAATGATGTAATTTTGTATCAAGAAATTTTTTTTTTGCTTGAGACATGGGTTTCATGCTCAAGAAGTTTCTTGGTCTAGTTGTGGCTCCAGTTCAGAGCCTTAGGATGAGTCATGTAAAATGAAGATAATCATGTATTGTTACACTTGTAAATGTAATTGTTGTAAGTCAAAAGTCCTTCCAGATCATCATTGAAATACTCCAACATGTACCCACTGAATTGATGCAAAGAAACCTCTTGAAATTATTAATTTGAACAATTCTGGAAACCTCTTATTATGTCAGCCTAATCAAGGGATCACGTCGGCCTAGAGATGAGGAGGCAAGCCTATATAAAGGCAGCATTGATACCTCCTCACAACACATCCATTCTCATTCATTCATGAAGGAAAAGCAAAGTAAAAGGGTCGAAGAAAAGGATAGCCACAGTTAATGACCCTCATCCGAGTTCTTCATTAAGTCTGTTCACACGTGCAACATTTTGATCTGATCTAGGGCATCATGTTATATGAGTATGTTGTTGGGTTAGAGGTCCGATCTAGCCGCAGTTTGAAGGAGGAAATCATAGCCAAGGAGATCGAAGTTATCAAAGGGCTAGAAGAGCCCTAACTCTCCTAACATGTGTGTCTACATTCTGAAGCGAAAGGTTATGTTCTCGTTGCTCTAGAACAGTCACTCCTTTGGCATCACGAGATCTCAGATCAAGCTCAAATCAAAAGGTTATTATATGTATGATGGGTCTACAAGAAGTGAGAGGATAAGAGGAGGCTAGATGAGCCTGTCCTAGACCATATTTGTTGACTGCCATAATATTGTTGCAGACCTGCTATACTGTTCAAAATTGCAGGAGGAGACAATTTGTTTGGGTACATGTTTGGAGGTATTGTCATTTGATGTTGAGGCATTGCTGAGTCAAAGTTTGGGTCTTGGAATTCCTCAATAAAGATTCTATAAGAAAGAGTTCAAAGGGTTTTTCCTCTCACGATTTGGATAAGTTTTTGCCCTGGCTTGGTGCCAATATCTTGTGTACTTGTGCATTTTTTATCTTCTTGTTTTGATAGCTGGTTGATGATAATAACACATGTTAACAATAAGAAGCAGAATCTAAGATTTTTTAAAGTTTCAATATTCTGATAACATTGAAGAGTTGCACAAGGGGTGTGTGTGGGGAGTCGACTGAGAGGCAACGAACGGATTCGAACTGTAAACCTGCCGCTTCATGGCTCTCACGGCGTCGTCGCTCTCTGTGATGCATGTGGGTCGCAGAAGGCCCAAAGCTCTTGTGACGGCCTCGCCCAGGGCCTCCTCCACCTCCATCACCGCAGGGGAAGAAAATGAACCAGCTGCGAAATCTTCCTGGCGGAATGGGGAAGAAATGTGGGCAGAGAAATTGGGAAAACGCGATATCATGACGGAGCTCTGCAACGGCTACCGTATCTCGTCAGATCCCCAGCAGCGTTTGATTAACCTGGCGAGCCTGAAGGGAAAATCAGATCTGTTAGGGTCGGATACCCTAACGGATTCAGAGCAAAGGACGATGATGATTGAAGGGGTCTTTGACGGTGACGGGGCTCTGAACCACCCGATCCACCGCGCGGTAAAGAACGAACTCAGATCTATCACGCCTGAGACAAACGCTTTCCCCTGCGAGTCGCTGATCGCCGTTACAAAACCCGAGTTTGAAAATGATGCCCCTGCATGGCGTTTGTATGGAACCGGGCAGACTCTTTCTACTAGGGAAAGGACTTTTCTCTTCAGATCCGCCTTCAATCTGACAGATCAGACATACAGCAGGCCGGAAGGCCCATCCCAAGCCCAGATCGGGAGGCATGCATGCGCTAAGTCATCCCTCTGGCCAACTGAAAAGGGAAAAATGGAGAGCGCGTGGGAAGTTTCTTTCGACCCAGGGTTTTCTCTGGAACCTCTCTCGGATACGGAGTTGAATGGCTCAGATCCGACAAGAATCGAGCCGCCCCAGAGTGCCAGGTCGGGGTTTCAAATTTTTGTTAAGACGCCAAAAGGAACCACAATCGTGATCTGGACATATGACAGCGACAGAGTTTCAGATCTGAAGAACAATATCGCCGATCAAACTGGCTACCCAGCTGAGGAACAACACCTGTTAAACGAGGGCAGATCTTTGCAGGAATGCAAAACCATGCAAGAATACAACATCAAGCCAGGATCTACAATCTTTCTCAATATGAGATTACGAGGAGGAGCCGAAAACGCTGGAACTAGCTCGCAAAGCAAAGGGTGGTTCAAGGAAGCAGTAAAGGGCAAAGGAAAAAACACCACAACTGGCACTGAACCTCCAGGGCAGTACATTGTAGATCAAATGCCGGAGAGCCCATCCATCTCCATCGAAATACCAGAGGTAAAAAACATTTATTCAGATCTACAAAAAAATGCAGTTATTTGTAGATTTAATGGTTTTTGGCCTAGAACTGATGCACTGTATCAATGGATCTACTCGGTTTGGACAAAAAAGTGCCAAATCTACCTATACCCTAAAGGGTTTTTCATAGTATGTTTTGATACAGAGGAAGAAAAGGAAAAAGTTCTCAACCAAGGGCCATGGTTCTGGGGCAGTGCTGGACTGTTTATTACCCCTTGGTTTCCTGAATTTGATGCTAACACCATGGTGGTTTCAAGGATGCCAGTATGGGTTAGGATGCATAATCTTCCATTACATTTTTGGCATTCAAAGGTCCTAATAGCAATTGGAAATACCCTGGGGAAAATATTAAAGATAGATGGAGAGAGACACATAAAAGGAATATTTACTTATGCCAGAATATGTGTCGAGGTAGATCTCAGCCGAGGACTACCTGAGAGCATCATCCTGAATTTCAACAATACACAGTGGAAACAATCTTTGGACTATGAGAATACAGCATTCAGATGCCGGGGATGTCAACAAACAGGTCATCTGTACAATGCATGTCCAAGCCACAACAAGAGCAAGCAACAACAAAGGAAGCCGAAAGGATGGCAGAATATAGACGCCGCACTTAAGAAGGCATCTACAGCAAAAAATGAAGAACAAAATACAGAAAAGGATAAAAATCAGGACAATAAGGACAAGGAGATTAATGAGGAAAAGGACCAAGACCTTGAGCTGGAAATAAGTGGTAATAAACGAAGTCACAGCCCTGAAGGATCAGATTCAGATAAGGAACAACCAATGATTACGTCGGAAAACCAATTAGCCGTTATTGTCTCCGCCCCCAACATGGATGGTTGGCGTAAAGTGGAGAAGAAGAAGGGCAGGAAAACTTAGGCCAGCTGGTTTTTCCGTTAGGCTGCTCTCCGGAAAATTGGTGCAGCTCTTTCTCTTGCTGCTTTTAGGCAGTAATGTACATTGTGGGTTGTATGATATTTTTTCACACAGCCAAACTGAATGCTTAATGCATATACTTGTAACTTTTTATTTCTTTTTAATAAAAAGTTCGTTTTTTTTCCTTGGAAAAAAAAAAGAAGCAGAATCTAAGGAAATAATATCACAAGCAGTTATCATAGTTAAGAGAAATTGAATATTAAAATTGCCCTTAATTTCTCAACGGTACTAACATAATTTTTATCTTGAGTAGGATCAATAGAGATTATAACGCCCCTTCCTGCAAGTGATCCTTTGATCATAAAAGTTTTAGGAAATCTTCCATCATTGATCTCCATTTTTTCTTCCTTCGTCATTTTTGAATTAGATTCCATTTTGCGTTCGTTGATAGAAATGATCCTTTGATGTCAACAACAAATGATTCTTTTAATATTGTTTTTTATAATCGAAACCTTTTATGCCTTGAACACCTTTTAATAAAACTTTTCTTCTACTTTATAACAATACCTTAAATACCAATTAAACTCTTTATATATTTCACTTAATAATTCCCCCTTGCTTCAAATGGTACTTTTTATAACCTTGATGCTACCCTTTTATTGATTTTTTTAAACACCTTTTATAAATTATTCCAAAAAGAATAATAGTAGATTTGGCTTTTTATTGTAATCACTAAAAATATCTTTTATCAGACCCACTTTTCTTTGGCGTTTTGTGGGTATCTCTAAATCCCACAATTGTACTTATTAATATTGATGAAAAAGATTAAAAAATCTTAACATATAATTTTGGCAAGATAATTTATCATATATAACATATTATAAACCCTTTTAATTTGAATTCATGAGACGCGACCATGTATGCATAAGAGGGGATGTTTGGTACAATTTCTGTTTGAAAGTAGTCATTTTACAACCACTCACGGAAAATGGTGGAAAACCCGATAACAATGTTATAGGTAGACAAGTCTATGTGGGTCGTGGCAGCGATCGATTGTACGGTGGTTGTACAACATTGAAGGTGGTGATAAGTACAATGGTTATAGCCAATGTTTTGAAACTCCGACTCTGGTTCAGAAACGACCGAGGGTCGGCTCCGACTTCGACTCTAACTTGGTATCGACTCAACCGGTTTGATTCCAATGACTCAGTCGTTGTAAAAAATACATTAAATACTACTTATTTTTTTTATAAAAAAACATAATTTTAAAGATTTTCATTCATGTTTCCAAACACAAAGCTTTAGAATATAGAGAGAACTAGAAGACAACATATGATCAAAGTAGGCTCATGAATATATCCATTATATCAAAATGGCACCGAGTGCACTGTTCAATACAAAGTTCATACTTAGCCACCAATGCCAAGATTCTTTTCTGCTTCAGCCCAAGGACAATCACTAGACTACAACAATAATAATACCAATTCTCTACAACCAATCATAACTTCCCAAATGATAAGCCAATGAACTGATCAACAGATGTCTTCAAAATTGTGCCTTTGCTACACGACGGCCTGTCTCACGCTTCTACCTAGACTGCTGGTGATGATTCCAAGAAATATACCCCTAATGAAGTCTCAAAACCCTTGATTTAATTCTGGTCAAGCTCCAAAACAATCAGAGGTAAATATGTATCTATTAGTCCATTGCCAAAACCTTTGCCTTTTTAAAAACATTGTATGGCTCAATGCATTGTTTCAGTTTTCTAATTCATGTCACTAGGATAACCATACTTCAGCCTTGTAATTTTCAAAACTTTCTCACAATGATAGATTACTTTAGGGCGAAGGTGTTATTCTTTAAATAATAGATGTAGGATTGGTGATTGAGGTCGAATAACGAGAGGACGAACAGCAAGGTCGAATAGCGAGAGTTGCAGACAGTTGCAGTCGGTGAACCCTATGGAGGGCCATAGAGGAGGGAGCTCCACTCCCTCCTATAAGGAGGTCGTAACCAGTAGAGGCAAGAAACCTCTAGAAAATGCCAAAGGAACGTGGGAGGAAGGAAAAAGAAACATGGAAGAGGAAACCGGAGAAGCCATTAATAAGGAAAAGAATGGCACAAAAGACAAAGAGGCAGAAGACAAAAAACAGGGAACTAAAGACAAAAAACAAAAGGGACCCTGCAAGCCCAAAGCAAAGATAACGCCCAAGGTCATTTTAAATGATCCAGCTCTGTAGGCACACAGGGAGCACATGCGAACGTATGCCATCATCTGTAAGTTCATGAGATTATGGCCCACTGAAAAAGCTTTACAGTCGTGGATCAAATACCACTGGAAACCTAAAGGGAGCATAGAACTACATCTTGGGTCCAAGGGATTCTTTACGGTGGTGTTCACGAATATTGAAGACAAGGACAGAATATTTGAAGGAGGGCCTTACTTCTACGCTGCAGTGGGACTCTACATGAGGCCATGGATGATGAATTTTGTTCCAGAAAGAGAAACTTTTACTTCAGTACCAATATGGGTAAGGCTCTATTCTCTACCTCTTGATTACTGGCAAAATGAATCGTTAGCCGCCATAGGCAACAAATTAGGTCGCTATGTTAAAGCCTCTGAAGCCACTAGAAGGGGAAAATATACTTCCTTTGCCAGAATATGTGTGGAAATGGATCTATCAGGAGCTCTACCGGATGAGGTGATCTTGGAAGTTTTTGATGAAGAATGGGTGCAAACAGTAGACTATGAACACATTCCGTTCAGATGTCACAGATGTCATGAACATGGACACCTTTTCAGAGACTGTCCGCTTAGTAAAGAAGTAAACAAGAGCAAAACTAGGACCGAAACAACATCAACGCGAAGGAAAATAGTTCAGCCAGAACAGATTCCAAGTGCTTGAGGAAGAGGAAGAGATTACAAAAAGAAGAACAAGCAATGGACGGAAGTACTGTGGAAAACGAGAAGGAAGAAAACCGAGATCAAACACAAAATATTGATTATCAGAAAGAAGCTACCATGAGTGATGCAGAACAGGAAATGGATCAGGAAATGACCCAAAATGAGATGGACTTGCAGGACCATGAACTACAGGAAATTCTTGACAAAGAAAACCTAGATCTAGAAGGGTTCTTGATTCAGGGAACCACGAGAGGAGTGGATTCGTTACCTCAAGAAGAGATCAACAGAATACAAAAGTTGTTTCTATGGAAAACGCAGGCTAAAGCGCTGGAAAGAGGAAAAACCATCGATAAGCAAGACAACAGAGGTGTGAAAATGATGAAAACTACTCTGGGACTAGCCACTAGAAACCCAGGCAAGAAAAGAGGTAGGAAAAAGCAGAATGAACTCTTGATGGAGTGTGGAAAGCTGATGATTGATTCAGGTAAGATGAAAGATCTAGCCAGCTACTCCTTTACAAATCTTTAATAATGAAGTTTACATCTTGGAATATTAGAGGTCTAGGGAGTAAGAGAAAGCAGAGAATGCTTAGTAACAGAATGAAACAAGAAATGCCGAATATAATTTTCATCCAAGAAACGAAATGTTCCATTCAAAAATTAAGACAAATTCATAGCAAATGGCTCAGCAGATTTGAGTTTCTTGAAGTCAAAGCAGAGAATACAGCAGGGGGCATACTCACTCTATGGAATCCCCACAAAATAGGCATTTTGGATGCTGAGGCTTCCAGGAATTATTTGTCAGTTGTGATTCAACCGGTAGGAGAAAGGGACACCTTTCTGGTCACTAATGTTGTAGAAATTTCTGTTTTCCCACCCCGGTTTTCAGTTTCACCTTATTTCTCCCATGTAGTTAAATGTCCATTCCCATAACCATACATTTAACAGACTGAAAAAAATAAATATGGCTGAAAACACAAATTCTGGAAATTTTTCAGAATGCTGGAAATTGCAGAAATAAAAATCAGCAATTAAAAACAGTCATTAAAACACTGATATTTTTTGTCAACTTGACCCTTGAAAAACCCCCTACAACTCTTGGGGAAAACCAGTTTGAGAGCTCTTCTTTATTTCTGAAAATTGTCTTTTTACAGTGAGAATTATTCAGCAAAAAATCAGCAAGCAAATTTACAACTTATCTCCTTTCCCGTGCCTCACAGCAATCTGGAAATTACAGCAAACAGGACAGCAATAAATGTTGTACGACCTCCGTTTTGTGTGCAAAAAAATCAGCAAACTGCTCCTCGATGTTTGTGCAAAAATCTGCCTTTCACTATGTGTTGAATCAGCTGTACAAATCTGCTCAACTGCTGCCTTGGAATGTGTGCCAAGCTGCTGTCTCCTTCTCCTTCCTGCTCAGAAATCTCTCTTGCTCTCTTGCTCTTCTTCTCCCAATCTGCTCATGAAAGAATGAATGACATTTTCTTTCTTTTCCTCCTTTAATCTAACTCCAAGTGACTTTTGGGTGATCCAAGTGACTTTTGGGTGATCTCTAAATCCAATGGCTGAAATAGATTTAGATCAATGGTTGACATTAAATGCTCATTTAAATCTCACTTTCTATTTTTTAATTCACCCCACTTTAATAAAGACCCACTTAGTCATTTATTTCCAAAGTCACTTTTCCTTTCTAATTTTTCATTGACTTTATAAAAGTCACTTTAAAATTAGACTTAATAACTTTATCACTTAAAGTCACTTTTAAATTAGATTTAACTTTATAAAATTATAAAGTCACTTTAGGAGAAAAATTAAATTCTTTTGGACACTTTTCCCTAGGCCAAAGATCAAAGCCAAGGGAACCACCTGTCCTCCGGTACCAAATTTCAACACTCCCTCTTACCGAGGAAGGTGTTCCTCACCACACCCATCTTGTCTCTGAAGTAGACATGCTTGCCCCGTGGTAAGGCTTTGGTAAGGATATCTGCAACCTGCTCATCAGTGGAAATATACTCAAGCTTCACAGCTCCCTTCTGAACATAGTCTCTGATGAAATGATATCTGATCCCGATATGCTTTGACCTGTCATGAAATACTGGATTCTCCGTGAGTTTAATGCAACTCTGATTATCACAGTAAATCACTGAAGGTCTCAACGGCTGACCAAATAAGCCAAACAACATATTGCGAAGCCAGATGACCTCACAACTAGCTAGATTGGCTGCCATATACTCTGCTTCCGCTGAACTCAGTGCTACTGACTGCTGCTTCCGGCTGAACCATGACACTACTGCTGAACCCAACCCAAAACAACACCCTGAAGTGCTCTTCCTATCAGAAGCACAACCTGCCCAATCAGAATCAGTGTATCCTGCCAATCTCACTCCATCTCCCTGCCTGTAGTCCAGACCATAATCCACTGTCCCCTGCAAGTACCGCAAAATGTGTTTTGCAGCCACCCAGTGAACCTTCCTAGGCTCACACATAAACTGACTCATCGTGTTGACTGCAAAATAGATATCTGGTCTAGTGTTGACCAAATACATCAAGGAACCAATCAGCTGCCTGTACAATGTGGGATCCACCAACTCGGAATCCGAAGCATGAAGCTTCTTCCAGTTGGTGATCATCGGTGTCGACATGGGTCTACAATCCTCCATGTGGAATCTGCTAAGGATGTCCACAATATACTTCCCCTGCCCCAAGAAGAAATGCCCCTCCTCCTGCCACACCTCCAAACCCAAAAAGTAATGCATCAAGCCGATGTCCTTCATCTCAAACTCTGCCGCAAGATCTCTCTTGCAGTGCTCTATGAGTCTCTCTGCACCTGTAATGATCAAGTCATCCACATACAGCACCAGAATGAGAGGCTCCTCACCAATCACAATAAAGTAAAGGTTCGGATCTGCCTCACTCTTTGTGAAACCCATCCCCTGCAAGTATGCATCTATCCTGGAGTACCAAGCTCTGGGAGCTTGCTTCAGGCCATAAAGGGCCTTCTTCAATCTGCACACATGGGACTCCTTCCCATGCACCTCAAAGCCCTGTGGCTGCTCAATGTACACCTCCTCCTGTATGAAGCCATTGAGAAATGCGGTCTTCACATCCATCTGGTGGATCTTCCAACCCATCTCTGCTGCTATCGATATAATGGAGCGGATCGAAGTATATCGAGCCACGGGAGCGAAGGTCTCCTCATAATCAACTCCCTCTACCTGGGAGAACCCTCTAGCCACAAACCTCGCTTTGAATTTCTCAATGCTGCCATCTGCAGCATGTTTTACCTTGTAAAGCCATCTGGAAGTAACCATGGATTTGCCCTCAGGCCTCGGCACCACCTCCCAAACATCATTCTTCATGATAGAAGAATACTCCTCCTGCATGGCCTCTCTCCAGACCTGCTGGCTAGCTGCCTCCTCATATAGCTAGAAGGCTCAGAGTCAAGGATGCTGGTAACCATCGCCATATAACTACAAAACCTCTCAGGTGGTCTACTCTCTCTGACCGGCCTCTTCGGCTCAGCAACAGATGTGGCATCTCTCAAGGTGTCCTGAAGCCACTTGGGCTTCCTCTTCCCTGAGCGCACTTCTTCCACCGGAGAATGAAACTCCTCCTCCTCATCATCATCAGTAGCCTGAACTCCTGACTGTCTGTCTGCTGTCCTCCTGCCTGCACCTGAACCTGTAGAAGCTGAGGTACCGTGTGAACTGTCCATCAGTGGACTCCCTAGTGAACTGCTCTGTGAACTGCTCTGCATGCTGCCCGGAGCACCACCCCTCTGGCTCGATGAGCCACTGCTCACTGACGGACCTGACATCCTCATAGATGTACCTCCGGATCCTCCTGATCCCTGCCCACTGGATCCCTGCGACTGACTCAACTGCTGCTGAGGGTCTGGCTGATCCAGATACTCTAACTCCCGTGACCTCCTAAAGGCCCTGTCCTCCTCGAACTTCACATCCCGTCTGACAACAACTCTCCTCTGTGCAGGAATGTAAATCCGAAAGGCCTTTGAGGTCTCACTGTAGCCCACAAAGATACCCTTCTCTGCGGTGGGCTCTAGTTTGGTCCTCTTCTCCTTGGGTATATAGGAGTATGTAATGCATCCAAAGATATGAAGATGACCAAGATTAGGCTTCTTCCCAGAGAAAGCCTCCTCCGGAGTCATGTGCCCCAAGGCACGATGCGGACTCCTGTTCTGCAAGTAAACAGCTGTGTTGCAAGCCTCTGCCCACAAGAACAATGGCAACCCCTGATCATGTAACATAGCTTTGGCAGCCTCTATGATGGATCTGTTCTTCCTCTCCGCAACCCCGTTCTGCTGGGGGTTGTAAGGAACAGTGAACTCCCTCCTAATGCCTGCCTCCGCACAATAGTCAACAAACTCTCCAAGGGTGTACTCTCCTCCATTGTCCGACCTCAAGGACTTGATTTTTCGGCCTGTATGTGTCTCCACAAGAGCTCTGAACTCCTGAAACCGCTTGAAGACCTCACTCTTGGTCTTCAAGAAATAAATCCAGGTCCTCCTGGAGTGATCATCAATGAATAAAACATAGTACTCATACCCACTCAAGGAAACATGAGACATCCGACCGCTCACATCGGAATGAATCAAATCAAGTATCCCCGTCGCTCTGCTGTCACTGCTGGGAAAAGGGGATTTGGCAAATTTGCCCATCGCACAACCTCTGCAAGTATCAAAGTGATCAGTACTGAAATCTGGCACACCTGTAGTGATCTCCCGCAATGTCCTCAAGGCTCCATGATACATATGTCCCATCCTGCGGTGCCAAATCTCACACAGCTCAAAACTGCTAGCTCTGCTGTCGGTACTACTGCTCAATGCCAAAAGGGGCTGGAATGCAAACTTGTACACCTTTGCATGGCGTACACCTATCACTCTAGCTGAATCAGCTGGAGCGTCCCTGGGATACATCAACACCTGTCCTCCCCTGAACAGTACGTCATATCCTCTGTCCTCCAAAGCTGAGACGGATATGAGGTTCTTCCTCATCCCTGGCACATAAAGAACCTCTGACACCTTCAAGGGAGGTTTGGACTCCCTCTGAAATGTCACTGTCCCCACCCCGACTGATCTAACAACTCTGTCATCACCGAGTACTACCTCAATATCAGTGCCACTCTCTGAAAGCTCTGAGAAGTACTCCCGGACTCCTGTCATGTGACGTGAAGCCCCACTGTCCACATACCAGATACCTGAAGATGCTCCGCTAATCGAGGGAAAAGCATGCTCCCTCTGAACCTGTGTGGCAGGTGATCCTGTACTAGAGGACTCACACGTAGTGAACGCAAACTCTCGGTCAAAACGACCAGCAAAGTCCTCAATCTCTGCTGAAGCTGCCACGTCCTGGTTCTTCCCCTTCTTCTTCTTCTTCTCCGGACACACAACTGCATAGTGTCCCATCTTTTGACAATTCCAACACTTCACCTTGGAATAGTCCTTCTATGAGTTACCCTGTTTACCTTTACCTTTGCCTTTGCCCCCACCACTGCTTGTGGAACCCTGCTTCTTCCCTTTGCCTTTCTTGCCTCCTGCCACCAGTGCTACGTCCTCATCCTGCTCAACTGGCTTGGCTGCCCCAAGCTGTCCTTTCCTGATCTCTGTCTGAATGCAATCATCCCAAAACCTCTCCCATGTGGGAAGGGTCTCACGTGCACAAACCCCATCAGCAAAGTTCAACCATGAACGGGGAAGGCCATTCATTGCAATACGCACCAACTCAGTGGATGGAATGGCCTCTCCAATCGCTGCCAACTCATCTCTCACATTGGTAATCTTTGTGAGATATCCAGCTGCACTATCATTACCCATCTTAATGTTCTTCAGCTTCTCCTTCAGGACCATCTTCCGGTTCTCATTGGTACTCTGGTAGAGATTGGACAATGTTGTCCACATCTCATGGGCATTGCTCTTTCCTCTCACATGAGGAATGCAATGGTCTTTGATTCCGTCTAGAATCAGCCTCTTACCCTTATTGTTCTTCTTTTTATACTCAGCCAACTGAGTAACATCAGTGGGCACAACAACAGGGTTCTGTGCGGTATGCACCATGATATCCCAGACTTCTGCCTCCTCAAAGATACTCTCCATTCTCTCCTTCCAAACGCTGTAATTTATATGCCCATCCAGCCTATCCTCCACCCTCAATCCCAATGACATCCTGCTGTCCTAAAACTGAAAAATAGCACTGCTGTAGTAAAGATAAAACTGTTGTTTATGAAAAAATCAGCTTGCTGGAATTTTCTGAGTGAAAAATCAGCAACTGTAATTTTTCCTTTTGCTGTCCCAAACTGCCCTTCAGCACTCAAGCTCCGATACCATGTAGAAATTTCTGTTTTTCCACCCCGGTTTTCAGTTTCACCTTATTTCTCCCATGTAGTTAAATGCCCATTCCCATAACCGTACATTTAACAGACTGAAAAAAAATAAATATGGCTGAAAACACAAATTCTGAAAATTTTTCAGAATGCTGGAAATTGCAGAAGTAAAAATCAGCAATTAAAAACAGCCATTAAAACACATTAAAACACTGATATTTTTGGTCAACTTGACCCTGGAAAAACCCCCTACAACTCTTGGGGAAAACCAGTTTGAGAGCTATTCTTTATTTCTGAAAATTGTCTTTTTACAGTGAGAATTATTCAGCAAAAAATCAGCAAACAAATTTACAACTTATCTCATTTCCCGTGCCTCACAGCAATCTGGATATTACAGCAAACAAGACAGCGATAAATGCTGTACGACCTCCGTTTTGTGTGCAGAAAAATCAGCAAACTGCTCCTCGATGTTTGTGCAAAAATCTGCCTTTCACTATGTGCTGAATCAGCTGTACAAATCTGCTCAACTGCTGTCTTGGAATGTGTGCCAAGCTGCTGTCTCCTTCTCCTTCCTGCTCAGAAATCTCTCTTGCTCTCTTACTCTTCTTCTCCCAATCTGCTCATGAAAGAATGAATGACCTTTTCTTCTTTTTCCTCCTTTAATATAACTCCAAGTGACTTTTGGGTGATCCAAGTGACTTTTGGGTGATCTCTAAATCCAATGGCTGAAATAGATTTAGATCAATGGTTGACATTAAATGCTCATTTAAATCTCACTTTCTATTTTTTAATTCACCCCACTTTAATAAAGACCCACTTAGTCATTTATTTCCAAAGTCACTTTTCCTTTCTAATTTTTCATTGACTTTATAAAAGTCACTTTAAAATTAGACTTAATAACTTTATCACTTAAAGTCACTTTTAAATTAGATTTAACTTTATAAAATTATAAAGTCACTTTAGGAAAAAAATTAAATTCTTTTGGACACTTTTCCCTAGGCCAAAGATCAAAGCCTAAGGGAACCACCTGTCCTCCGGTACCAAATTTCAACAAATGTTTATGGTTCTCATAGAATAGATGACAAACTCAGGTTTCTAGATTCCCTGGTGGATCTCAGAGACAGACATGCAAATATACCCTGGATCATGGGAGGGGACTTCAACATGATCAAATCTCTTTCAGAGAAAAAAGGAGGAACAAGAGCTCTAAGTAAAGACTCTTTAGCTTTCCAAAACTTTTCAGACAATATGAATCTTGTTGACAATACTTGGAATACTGGTCTCTTTACTTGGAATAACAAAAGAGGTGGAGATTCCCATGTTGCCTCTAAGTTAGACAGATTCCTCATCTCTAAGAATCTTATGCTGACAGATAAAGAGGTAACAGCGCGAGTTCTTCCCTTTGGAGGCTCAGACCACTGGCCGATTCAATTGGAGCTTAAGGGTATTGGTACTCCCAAGAACAAACCTTTCAGATTTGAAAATATTTGGCTGTCACACCCAGACTTCATCAGCAACATTGAAAAATGGTGGTCAGAAGATTTGCAGATTCAGGGGACAAGAATGTACCTTCTTCACAAAAGACTAAAACACATCAAGCTGCAGCTTAAAGAATCGAACAAGAAGGATTTTGGCAATATTTTTGAGGAGAAAAAAGTTGTTGAAAACAAAATGCAGGTTCTTAACCAAGCTCTGATCACGGAAGGCCTTAATAAAGACATTAGTGATCAAGTGGATAAACATCATCAAGAATGGGAGAATCTATGTAAACAAGAGGAAATATTTTGGAGACAGAAGTCCAGAGTTCAATGGCTCAAAGAAGGAGAGCGCAACACTAAGTTTTTCATAGAGCCACCATGGCCAATAAAACTCATAACAAAATCTCTTCGATCAAGAATGAGGAGGGGGAGCTTCAAATCTCCCATGAAGCTATAGAAAATGTGTTAGTCCACCACTTCCAAGGTATAACTCAGGAGAACAATGCAGATAGAGAGCAATTCATCAGGGAGATAACTAGTAATATACCGAAACTGGTGTCCAGAGAGGATAATTTCAACTTTAATAGACCAGTAACGGAAGAGGAGCTTAGCGAAGTCCTCAAAGAAATGCAAAATGGCAAAGCACCAGGCCCGAATGGTTTTAATGTGGACTTTTTCAAAGCTTGTTGGAATATTGTTAAGCAAGATATTTTGAATGTTGTGGAGGACTCCAAGTTAAACAAAACCATTCTGAAAGCGCTAAATACTTCCTTCATCGCCCCGATCCCCAAACAGGACACTGCCCATACACCGGATAAATATAGACCCATTTCCCTATGCAACGTGGTCTATAAGATTATATCCAAGGTCGTGGCTAACAGACTCAAACCTTTGCTTCCGGTTCTTGTTTCAGGGGAACAATCAGGATATGTGGAAGGCAGACAAATTCTTGATAACATCATTCAAGCTCAAGAGGTGGTTCACTCATTAACTAGTAAGAGGCAGGCGGGCATGATCATGCAATTGGATATAGCCAAAGCTTATGACAAGGTAAATTGGGCCTACATCAAGAAAATGTTGATTTCTTTTGGATTTGATCATAATTGGGTCAGATGGGTAATGGCACTGGTGACCTCCAGTTTTTCTATATTAGTTAACGGCTCCCCTTCAGAAATTTTCAGTCCTTCAAGAGGCCTCAGACAGGGAGATCCACTCTCTCCCTTTCTTTTTATCATCATGATGGAAGGACTGGGCAGGGCTATAAAGCTGGCGAAAGCAACAGGAAAGATTAAAGGTCTACAACTAATTGATAATGGTCAGGCCCTGACTCACCAACAATTTGTAGATGATACCATGTTACAGGGAATCCCAACAGTCAAACAAGCTACAACCTACAAAAAAATTCTGAATCTCTTTGCCATGGCTTTAGGTATGGAAGTTAATCTCTCCAAATCAAGAATCTTTTTCTTCAATACCAATATTGCTATTCAAAAAACATCTCCAGAATTCTAGGCTTTCAAAGGGATTCCCTTCCTTCAAAATATTTGGGAGTTCCTCTAACTGCTAAACCGATGCTCAAAAGTATTTGGGAACCTTTGATCAATAAGTTGCGAGATAAAGTCAGTAAATGGACCATCAGATCTCTAAATCTTGCTGGCAGGTTAGTTCTTACAAAAGTTGTCCTGCAAGCTATCCCTATTTTTATGTTATCAGCCCTCCCAGCTCCAAAAGGAGTCCTTCAGCAATTCAGAAATATTCAAAGAAACTTCCTTTGGGGCAAGGAGGAGACTACGAAGAAATGGGAGTTAGTGTCTTGGGAAAAGATTTGTAAGCCCAAGATCCATGGAGGGCTAGGCTTAGATGATCAGGAGATACTCAGCAAAGCTTTAGGGGCCAAACTTTGGTGGCGCTCAATGGGCAAATATCTGGAAGGAAAAATATGCTAGCTCCTGGCAAAATAGTGATCTCATAAGAATGTCAGGAAATATAAAAGGCTCATATATCTGGAACAAAGCCTAGGAGAATAGAAGACTAGTACAAGAAAATAGCTTCTGGGAAATCAGAGAAGGAAATCTTGCTCTTTTATGGGAAGACAAGTGGCAACAAGAATCAATTCTGTTAAAAGAAGACTTCCTCGATCTCAAGCAGGAGTCAGATGCCCAAGGATTAATTAAGGTAAAGGACTTCTGGAACCATTGTCATCACACGGAAAAGTGGACAATCTGGAGAAACATTGATTGCAGAGATAACAATCTCCTGAAAACAAAAGTAGAGGAACTTAGGAAAATAGTGGAACAAAAGAAGATCTTAGTTGCAGGGGGGCAAGACCAACTAAGATGGGGCAATTACAAAGAGGGCACCTTTAATCTAGAGGAGGCTAAAAGCATTCTCCTTAGGCTGGATCCCCAGGTTTCGGACAAAATCTGGCAAAACCTTTGGAGGCACCAAGGATGGATGAAAATCAAACTCTTCATGTGGTTGGTATACCACAAGAAAATCCTAACTTGGGACAATGTCAGGAAGAGAGGTGTTCTGGGGCCTTCAAGATGCCAGCTCTGTGAGGCTCAAGAGGAAACAATGGAACATTTACTCAACAGCTACAGTTTCACTTCCCGGTCATGGGACATATTTGCTACAATCTTTCAGCAATCTGATAGAGACAGAGGAAGCATCATTAATACCCTCAACAATTGGAGAAGAAATTTTTCGGATTGTGAAATTCTCAGCTCAGTGTGGGCTCTTACACCAAGCTTCATTATATGGAACGTTTGGAAAGAAAGGAACAAAAGAACATTTAAGGACGAAAAGAAGCCCCCACACCGCCTATTTGAAATAATCCTGAAACAGCTCAAGGAGACAGTGGGAAGCACGGTCAGCAACTACCCTAAAAAACCTCCCTTAGATGTTGATTTCAAAATTCTTAGGCAGCTGGGGATGCAAGGGCTCACTCCCCTAGGCCTAGACAAAAAGGTTATATCTATGAAAACGCAGAAAAATTTCAGGCATCCTCCTCCGAAAGGCTATTTAAAATACAACATTGATGGGGCTTCAAAAGGGAACCCGGGAACAGCTGGGTATGGAGGTGTCCTCGAGAATGTTGAGGGAAGTATTATATTCATCTTCCATTGCCACCTAGGTATAGCCACCAACAACATGGCTGAACTAATGGCTATGGAGCAATGCCTAGACTTTCTTAGTCAAGAGAATTGTTTCAATGTTATGATAGAGGCGGATTCTGAGTTAATCATCAACTCAGTGCAAAAAATAAATGATGGTACTGCGCCGAAGAAAGTCTCTAAACATTGGAAACTAATTTGGGTCTTTCAAAGAATTCAGAGGCATCTTTAGGGCCTTCGCACGGTCAGTTTCCACCATGTTCGCAGAAAGGCAAATAAGCTAGCGGATCTTCTTGCCAACCAGGGGGTCAGTTGTACTGAGGAAAAGGTTTCGATGAAGTGGCAGGAGTTGCATCCAAGCAGACTGAGAGCTCCTTGTTGTGAGCAAGCGGAAGAAGATAGAGAAGTGTTTAGATACAAAGCCATGAAGGCTAGATCGATTTGATTTAACACCTGAATGTGTCATCAATATCTAGTAAACAGTTCTTTGGAGAGGAGAAAACCATGTCTGATCGCTCATATTCCTGGTGTAAGCGAGATGAAGATCTCAGTTCATAATGGGGAGCGAAACGATTCCCTCAGGTCTTCGTTCACTGGAAAGCCTCTCATCTTTTCAGGGTTCCAAGTTCAGGCGAGGAAGATTAACATGCGCAAGAAGAACCCTATTTTCTTCTGGTTGCCGTATTTTTAAGAAATCGTGGACTCGATATGGAAAACCGCCTCCCAGGCGTTTTCAGCTGATCGCACCGCTTTCAAATGGGAAATGGTTTTGGCGATTTCGCAGCGATTCCATTCAACCTCCAACACGTGGCAGGGAGAGGGTTCCAAAAACCGCCCTTCATCGCACACTAATGTCAGACCATCTTGTCTGGTGCGATATCAATCTCATCCATTGGATTGAGTTGATGGGGATCAACGGTTGTGTCTGATCGAGCAACTTGGTGGGGCAGGGCCGTTAAACATCGGTCTTTTTGGCTGAGCGATATCTTCCTTGGTCGTCGATCTTAGTGCTTTTTTTGGACGGCTCAGATGGTTCGGGCTTTTCCGAAAGCGATGAAGCGGGAAAGTTCGCGGGCTTTCCGGGCTTTCCAGGGGCCAGGTTGCGTTTTTCATTAGTTTCTCCTTGGGTTCGGGTTTTTCTTGGTACGGCTAAGAGGTTTAGCCCTTGGTGGCATGAGTTCAATTTTTTCTCATTCCTTGGCGTCGGGTGGACGTTTGTAAAAATTGTACACTATTTTTTGGCTTAATGAAATAGAAGGATCCACACTTGCTTCAGCAAAAAAAAGATAGATTACTTTAGGGCTATAAATATGTAATAAACAACAACCCAACTATTGATATGTAGGAGGCAAAACAACTTTTGACAAATGTGCTTCAGGATCTTTTTCAAAGAGCCGAGTCGGCCAAGTTGTTACCAAGCCGGACAAGTTGTTACTGAGTCGACTGAGTCAATGACTGGCTTGACTAGCTCGGTAACAAACCAACCGAGCTGACCCGGCTAGGCATTGGCTTGGCCGAGTCATAGTCGACTCGGTTGTTTTTTAAAACACTGGCTATAGCAAATGGAATCCAAGGGTAGATAGATATGGTGGTTCTCTGTGTTGCTACAAATGGACGTAATGAAGGAGATTTGCAACAGTGGTGTAATAAACAAATGGATACTATGTGTTGGCCAACAGAGAAGTGACAAGTCAAGGCCACCGGAGCAACGATTGGCACGAGCAAACCCAGTGATGGCTGAAATGGTGGTGGCTTGGAGTCTTCGACTGGCAACCTAGGTGTGCAACGAAAATGGTTGAGGTCGCAGCTGCTTACATTGTTGGTCATTGTCCGGAGGCATAGGTAAGTTGACAATGCCAACGGTGTTTTTTTTAATAAAATATTTTATTTAATTTTTAATTTTGATTTTTTATATATATATATATATATATATATATATATAAAATAATTTTTTTAACATTTTTTTCAATTAACTCTTTCTTTCTTTTTCTTTTTCTTATTTTTTTACTTTTGACCTTTTTCTTTGTTTTTTACATTTTTTATATTTTTTTACTTTTTCTTAATAATTTTTTTTTACTTTTTTTTTAATTTTTTTTAACTTTTTTTAAACTTATTTTTTATAATTTTTTTCCAATTCTTTTTAATATATATACTCTCTATTTCTTCCCCCTTTTTTAAAATATATTTTGACCCTTTTTTTAATCTAAATATTATGGCCAGAGGCCTGAATGACAAAACCCGCGAAACAGAGAAACTCCAAAGGCTTTGTAGCAAACACTTTAATCATGATTGCAACAAGGTTGACAAAAACTTAATGGCCAAAGGTCGGGATCGGAGAATGCGGCTCTATGCAGCAGTTAAGTGCCCAGGGGATCGAACAGCTTTGATACGAATGTAACGAACAAAGTTCATTAACTCAGAGGAATGCTCTGATACGAATGTAATGAACAAAATTCGTATACACAATAAAATACTCAAAAGATCTGGTATATAAGAATATCCATCATGGAATAGATAATATATTAATATATTATTTAAGAATATTTGAATACAAGTGAGATGATTACAAATGAGGAAGAAGGCCTGCATATATCCCTAGGCAGGTGCCCTTTTATGAATGGTCATGTCCTTAGGGACGTACCTCTTCATTAACTAATTACTAATTAATCATTATTTATGATGTGTTATTATTATTTATATTTACACTATTTATATCTATGTTTTATTCATAGCAATTTTCTTCAGGCAAACAGGTCTTTTAGCGTCCAGGCTCTTTGTATCTATGTATTTTCATGAATTGAAGGCAATATAAATTAGAACTGACATCTTACTTACCCTAAAAAATATATTTCTAACCACTGGTTCAAATTTGGCAAAAACTATATCAAATTTTACACAAAATTCAACATATATAAGTTATTTGATTTCTGCTAAAATGGTCTATTATTACTTCACTTTGAAAAGATTTACGCAAGAATTTTTGTTTTAACCAAAAAGAAAAACATAAACAAGGTAGAAGAGTATCTCTCCCAACATTAAAAACCTGGAAAAACCATTTCCGTGCAAAATTTTCTTTAATGAATCTTAATCTTTTAAGATCATAAAAGGAAAAAAATATTCAATGAATCCTAGTTTTAAAAAATCATTAAAAAAAAATAAAATATTACCCTCCTGACGTTCAAAAGCTGCAAAAAATTCTTCCACATTTTCCATGTTACTGGGATCCCTCTGTGAATGCAAATTTGATCCAGATGAACTGAAAATGAAAAGACAAGAGTTAAACACTCCTGCCAGTTCCTGGAATCAAGAAATTGAAGGTAACTTTAATGCATACAATGGAACTGTGATTGACAGAATAAGTTACAGTCTAGTGTGAGAATCAGTTGTCAGCTCTACTACCAAATATGGACTGTTGGAGGTATGTTCCTCGCAATGCACTTATAGCAGACAAATATTGCCTGGCAATGTAAAGAAGACAACAGGCTATTCATGCTGGACACAATTTCGAATTTATGCACTGTCCTATTGAATGATCCAGGGAAGTGTGGAATCATAAATAACATGTACAAAAAATCCACGCATGATGCAAGCACAATTGAAATGTGACCAAATAAATATACAAGCATTTCAGAATTCACCAGACAACGAAATATATTACATCAATACTCACGTTGGGATAATGTTGAAAGGCCGCCGAGTAGATATACGCCCACTACCTTCTCTTCTTATGCGCCGATTTGGACAATTTTCTTTGGGTGGCAGATTTTCTTTTGATAATGCAGGTAGCTGTGCAATTTCTTCCATGTTTTCAGAATTCTTACTCTGAAGTTCAGCAGCAGAATAAAATTCATCCATATCTTCCAAGGTTTTGGGATCTCTCCGTAAATTCGTATTGGATGTAAATGAACTGCAATTGAAACATCAGAGAGTTAAACACTGGTGTCTGTTCTTTAACTCAAGAAACTGAGGGCTATAGTTATGCATATGTATTTAAGGGAATTGTGACTGATGGTGTGTAAGAATTCAGTTGTCAGCACTTCTGCTGAAATATAGACTGTTGGAGATATTTTTCTTGAAGTGTGATAACTGCAGACAATATTTGCCCGGTAAAGAAGTATACAAAGCAAAAGGATATTCACAGTGGACATGATTTTAAACATGCAATTTGTCCAGATGCATAAGCAAGGGGAATTCAGAATCATAAATAAGATGTCCAAACAAACCATGATGATGAAGAAAATTGAAATGTGGCCAAATTAATATGCTATCATAATAGAATTTGCCAAGCAACTAAATATACTACATCAAAACTCACATTGAGCTAACATCGAAAGGTGGCTGTGTAGGCACACGACCACTGCCTTCCATACTTATCTGCTGCTTCGGACAAATTTCATTGGGTGGCAGATTTTCTTTAGTGAATGCAGGTATCTGTGCAACTTCTTCCATGTCCTCGGGCTGTTGATTTTTGGGCTTATCATATGGAGTTATATCACTATGGTTTTCTGCAGCATCTGAACTTCCTGTGCAACTTAAAATTGCAGTTGCCTGTTCAGTGACTTTGCTAGTTTCCTTGAGCACCTGCCAAACACAAATTCCAAATGTGTCATGATCATGAAACATAAAAACATAAATAAAAGTCAATAAAATTTAAAAGGCGGGCCTCAAAATCGACAAGTCAGGGCATCAATATCCAGATGCTAAAAAAAATGCAATCCATGCTTTACACTGGAACACGCACAAACCATGAATTATTGTTGAACATGCAATTCATGATTTACAAAAATTTAATAAACAGTTGAGTGCAAAGATGCAGGGTTTGACCTCAGCAGTGAACCCTAACTTGGCCTAGCATTGATCGCTTATAAAATGAAAGAATACTAAATGACAAGAGATTGAAAACAAGTACCTCCTGTCTCAGGGCAAGATGTAGAGCTTGAGTTTTGAATGTATCAATTGATTCTTGTTTGATAAGACCCTTGAACAAATTGGGCATCAAAGAACAAAGACTGTTGTGCTCGAATGGATCTTCTGGAGAAGAATGCAGTGGCTGTGCTACTACAGATGGCATCAGGGTGGCTCAAATCACCAGTCTTCGACATCCAAAATCTGCACATGCACCTCCTCTTCTGTTATGCTATCAGATAATTAATATCTAAAAAAAATAGCATAAGGAAGGATAAAGTTTATGAAGTTTGTCAAGGATAAAAAAAAATTAAGGCTTAAATATGTGATTATTTATTTTCATGTTATTTTTTTTTCTTTTATAAAATGATTAAAAAAGTTTGATGTTTCGATTGATCAATTTGGATTTAATGGATTTACGTTGATTTAGTTTTTAATGTTGTGATGTGCATATGCATATATATAAATTTATAATTTTAATTTTGTTTTTGTCATGTAACATAACATAATGTTATGTAACATCTCCATTGTAGGTTATACCAACATAGATCCATCTTAACTCCAGAACTACCAAGCGTCCAAAGGGATCAAATCCCTCAAGATGCAAAACTCTTTTTGAGTGCAAAACTTGAGAAAATATTTGCATCATGAGAGATTTGGTTCCTTTCGACACTTCGTAGATCCGGATTTAATATGGATTTACGCTGGTTCTTAATAATATTATTTATATTTATATAAATTTTGCATCTCTATCTCAAGTTTCATTCTCATTGTTTGATCTATCATTATGGTCAAGGCCTACTTTGTGTGATCTATCCTAATGGGCTATGATGTTGGTCACTTCACTGGCACTATTATATGTTTATTAATTATATGTTCTTAAAAATCATCGTTATGAATATGAATCATTTTTATTTAAATTTATTTTAGTATGATATGCATATAATGTTTTTTTTGCCGGGAAAAAGGAAATTGTTTAGAATTTTATTAATAGAAATAAAATTGCAATTTAACAAATTGAATTGAATCCATTTATTATTTTTATTACTTTTTTAATTCAGTCCACATTATGTTTTATTATTATTATTTTTTATCTAATGTTTATGTTACAGACACTACATCTCTCCTATATTGAGCCAACATTTAAATGTTTCCACTCATTTACAAACACTAAAACATCTCCCCCATATTGGGTTGTAGAGCGCCTCTCAGTTCAATAATACCTCACTAATGTGCAATAATATATTTTACTATGGTTGAGTACTTTATTATCCCATTCAGGTCATAGTATTCAAAACTGGAACCGATGACCGGACCAGTCCACCTATCAAACCAATTTTCGAACCGGAATCGGAAACATGTCAAATATCAATGAACCGGTCTTTAAATAAAATACAATAATCATTTTTTAATGAATTTATTAAAAATAAAAATAAATAAATTAAACCTTTTTTAAGATTTAAAACCATGATTCCAAACCAATAGAGACAAAATAGACAAAGTTTGCTCATCTATATACCATGTAAAGGTGAATATATCAAATTGGCACTAAGTGTAATACATATCAGCTACAAAATACATAATTAATGAGGCTCTAAATGGCCTCCAAAGTCCAAAAACAATGATACAAGCTATGGGTCACTAGCCTACAACAAGTCTATATATCGGTGATCAACATGATCACTCCTCATCATGATCAAATTCATCACCACTACTAGACATGGGAACATCAACATGAGCTACGTAAACATCATCTGGCTCAAAGTCTAAGGACTCCTCTACAACCTCAGTAGTAGTAGTAGTAGCAGCAAAACTACAAATCATTAATCAACACGATCACTCATGAAATGCATTATTGATTTAGCACTACTAGAAATGGATCATCAAGAAGAGCTACATAAACATCATCTAGCTCGTAGTTTTCAAACTTGGATTGCTCAACCTTATAATAAGGTAGAAATTGAAAAAATTTAACATGCCTTATGAAAATTCCTCAAAATGCAGCAACTAGAATTTATTCTTCTAATTGATTAACTATGCAATTTATTTTGTTACGACAAAATATCGAATAAATCACACTGCAATTTCTTCACAATAAAAATACTGCGGAAAATAAACTGGAAACTGAGAAAATAGAGCACACACACAATAAAATTGACACTGTTAACTTTGGACAAAAGTCCCCGGAAAAACCCAATGTGGGAAAACCGATGCAGCAAATGAGGGTTTTATTATTATTATTATTATGCATCAAAACCTGAGTACAATATTTGGATACCAATCTAGCAAACATCTCCCGAGAAATCATTGGCAAAATTATTTGAGGAAAATTTCGCCTCTCCACAAGCAATCCCAAAACAAATTGGCCACAGAATCTGGCTCTGGAATACCCTGCATAGGCCTTTGTGCAAATGTTGCACAATCCCTCACACGCACTCCTTGAAACTGCCTTTGAATTAGACGTTCTGCCTGTTGTTGCCTCTGGACGTGATTCTCCGACCCTCTGGAAGATTATCCTGGTCTTCGACAACTAAATCGACCTCCTCTTTGGTTGAATCGAATTGCCTCCTTGAGGCTTTGCACAAGCCCATGCGCAACCTCCTATGGAATAACTCGGTCTCTCTCAGTTCACTACTTCCGGCAATGGAAATATCCACCAAAATCTTTGTTGTTTCTCCTCTACCTTTGTTATTGATCTTTGGCTCGAATTACCTTCCCGGCTAAATCTTTGCTCTCTGGAAAATTCGATCTGCCTAGATCACCCACTCACTCGATGTGTCTTCTCTATCCCCATTGTCCTTCTCTGATAATCCCTCATTGGTGAACCAACGGCCATGATTAGATCCCAATCAACAGCTAAGATCATCTCAAACTCAATCCATGTAAAAATTTAAAATTAAATATCTTGATTACATCACAAATATCACACCTACACCTATAGAGTACACCATCATAGCATGTAGTAGTGACCCCTTATGCATAGCTTTGACCATCTTGAGTATAATCTAGTGATTTCATATCTATTGATTTAGATACAAGAGTTTTCACAAATCTTATAACTCAAAATGACACCCCCTTGGCTCTACTAGAGAAGCAGTTCAAAATGAAGCAACTCCACGGAAACCCTATAAAAAGCTCAGTTTTTCCTCTTTAATGCCCTCAGTACACTAGAAAAATGTGTTGCAATGCCCCAAATAGCTTAGCAAAGAGAGTTGAATGCTCTAACATATCAACAATAGAGCCTTGAAGCGGCCAGGTTGTCAGAGTGCATGGATAAGGGTTGAAAGGGTAAAAAATGATCAGAATTTGAATATAAGGATGAAAGGATCATATCAAACATGGTCAAAAAAATGTCTAGATACATACTATCACCCTTGTAAACTCATTTAGAAAAGCAAGGCTCTCCAGGGAGCAAAAAGGGGAAAAAGAAGAGATATGTACATGCTATCAGAATGAGAACCTAGTTCTCCTTGAGATAAGCCAACAACAAATAGTGAAGCATGATTGTGAGTTGTGGAGAGAAGAGAAGCCAAGGACAAGACTGCCAGGAGTACAACTTTTGTAAGTTTCCATTGATTTAATAAGAAATCATACTTCCCCCCACTCACATGTGTTATTCATATATTGGGAGCATATGTGTTTAGGTTATTTTTAGTACAATTGCTAACATGGTTTGCAAGAAGAAAGATCTAGTGGATCGGTTGTCTAGTGTGCAAATTACGAGGGATGGGAGCTAGAAGCAAAGGATCTCGAGAGCTTTTTCGACTAAAAGCATTAGGCATCCTGTTATGAAACCAGCTCAAGAAAAGATAGAAAAGATAGATCAACGCCTTAGAATTCAGCCTTTTCGAGGGGGCAACCTCCTTTACATTACATAAATGAACAATTCTTGGATGATACAAATGACAAAACCTCCTTTCTATATATAGGAGTCTAAGGAGTCACAATATAATCCAGCCGACCTAACAATAATAATATAAAGCCACAAAAATAACAATAGAGGGATTCTATGGGGCACAGAAATAACAATATGGGGGTAATAGGGGCACAACAATATAAATAAGGGGTATAACTACAATAGTAATGGGGTAATCACTAGTATTATAGGGACCCAACATGCCCCTCTCCTTCAAAAAAGTGTTGTCCTCAACGCTTGAGTAGTTCTGGATACTTCTGCATAAAATTCTCATCCTCCCATGTGGAATCTTCAGCGGATAAGTTCTTCCACTTGATAAGATACTCTGAAATTGATCGATTTCGTAGCTGTCGAGTTCTTGTTTCTGTGACTGCTTCCGGTTCCAATATAATTTTTCCTTCCTCGTCAAGTTCTGGCAATATTGTTTGAACTGGGAGCTTGTCACCTATAACCTTCTTTAAACATGAAACATGGAAAACTGGGTGCAATCGAGAAGCTGCAGGAAGCTCCAATTTGTATGCCATAGTACCAATCTTTTGCAACACCTTGTACGGACCATAATACTTTGGTGATAATTTATTATCCTTCTTAGCTTGCTTTAGGGACATTTGCTTATATGGTTGTAGCCGTAGGAATACCCAATCACCTACATCAAAACTTCTTTCACTGCGATGTTGATCTGCCTGTTGTTTCATTCTATTTTGTGCCAACACGAGGTTATCCTTTAAGAGTTGGAGGACTTGTTGTTGATGTTCGATGTGATGTTCCACTGCCTGAACCTTAGAATTTTCTCTTAAATATGATGTGATGGATGGTGGTTGATACCCATAAAGTGCCATAAATGGGGTCATTTTTGTTGCTGTATGGAAGGAAGTGTTATACCACCATTCAGCCAGAGGCAACCATTTGACCCATTGTGTCTGTTTATCAGATACAAAGCAACGAAGATATCCTTCCAAACATTTGTTTACTATCTCAGTTTGCCCATCAGATTGAGGATGATAAGATGAGCTATGAGCTAACTGAGTACCAAGACAAGAAAATAATTCTGTCCAAAAATTTCCAGTGAAAATGGGATCTCTGTCACTTACAATAATCTTTGGGTTTCCATGTAGCTTTTGAACTGTTTCCATAAATGCAGTAGAAACTGTACTGGCTTTAAATGGATGTGATAATGCACAAAAGTGTGCATACTTGGTAAGTCTGTCAACTACCACCATGATGACACTCTTTCCCTCAGACTTGGGTAAACCTGTGATAAAATCCATTGAAACCTCCTCCCAACGTTGGCTTGGAATGGATAAAGGTTGTAATAGACCCGGTGTCTTAATTGTTTCAACTTTATTTTGTTGGCAAACCAAACATTCCGCCACAAACTTTTGAATATCTGATTTAAGGCCATCCCAAAAAAATTCCTTCTTAACCCTGTGGTAAGTTTTTAAAAATCCTGAGTGCCCTCCTAAGGGAGAAGTGTGCAATTCCATAAGAATCTTTTGTTTTAGCTGGGAATTCTTACAGAGGTATAAGCGATCTTTGTACCATAACGAATCATTTTGCCAGCTAAATGTATCAGAAGTACTGGAATCTTGTTGTAGCTTTCGAATAAGTGCCCACACTTCTTCGTCATTCTTCCATTCCTCCCTTGCTTCGTTTATCCAATCTGGTTGGATAATAGAAATGGCACACAACAATGCTTCCACATCCTCATCCTTTCTTGAGAGTGCATCTGCCACCACATTTTGCTTCCCTTTTTTGTAGATGATTTCAAAGTCATAACCCAACATCTTTGTGACCCACTTTTGTTGCTCTTCAGAGGATAATCTTTGTTCTAAAAAGTATTTAAGGCTATCATGATCCGTTTTTACCTTGAAGTGTCTTCCCATTAGGTAGGGTCGCCATTTCTTAAGTGCATGGAGTATTGCCAACATTTCCTTCTCATAAATAGCTTTGCTTAAAAACTTTCCCTTGATTGGACGACTTTCAAAAGCAATGGGTCTTTCATCTTGCATTAGAACAGCACCAATTCCATTTCCTGAAGCATCACATTCCACAATAAAGGTTTTTGTGAAGTCCGGTGTAGCTAAGACCGGTGCTTGGCACATTGCCTCTTTAAGATGTTCAAAGGCCTTTGTTGCTTCCGGAGTCCATGAAAATGAATCTTTCTTCAATAATGTTGTTAGAGGTGCTGCTATTCTCCCATAATTCTTAACAAACTTGCGATAATACCCTGTCAACCCAAGAAATCCTCGCAGATGCTTTATGGATGTGGGGATTTTCCATTCCTTAATGGCTTTAATTTTGCTAGGGTCTACCTTAACTCCTTCATGAGATACAATATGACCCAAATATTCCACCTCCTGGACTCCAAAGAAACATTTGGATCTTTTTGCATATAATTGTTTCTCCTCCAATAGTTGTAGCACCCTGTCAACATGTTCAACATGATCCTTCCAAGACTTGCTGTAGATTAGTATATCATCAAAAAATACTAACACAAATTTTCTAAGGAATGGTTTGAAAATTGAATTCATCAAACCTTGAAATGTTGAAGGTGCATTGGTAAGGCCAAAAGGCATGACCAAAAATTCATAATGACCCTCATGAGTTCTAAATGTCGTTTTCGGAATGTCTTCAATCTTCATTCTGATTTGATGATATCCCGAACGAAGATCCAACTTGGTGAAGTAAATTGATCCATGCAATTCATCCAGTAATTCATCAATGACAGGAATGGGGAACTTATCTTTAATAGTGAGCTTGTTGAGCTCCCTATAATCTGGACACATGCGCCATGATCCATCCTTCTTGTGCACCAATACTACTGGAGCTGAGAAAGAACTTTGACTCGGTTGAATTATACCAGCCTCTAGCATTTCTGCAACCATACGTTCAATTTCACTTTTTTGGACATAGGGATATCTGTACGGCCTGATGTTTGGAGGAACACTTCCTGGAATCAGATGAATAGCATGATCATGATCACGCATAGGTGGGAGACCTTTGGGAGTCTCAAATACCTTGGAATGATTGTCCAGGACTTTTTGGAGATCTGGAGAAATAGATGATTCCAATGTGGAAACATCTAGCGAACATAATTGTGCAATTACACCTCTTTGCTCCTTTTTTAGAAGCTTTGTCATGCCATTAGAGCTGATTATCTTTCCTGGTTTCCCTGCAATACCCCTTAATTCAACTTCCTTTCCTTCCACAGAAAATTTCATGAAAAGTTCTTGAAAATTAAAAGCTATTGTACCCAAGGATTGTAGCCATTGGACTCCTAGTACAACATCAGCACCTCCCATTGGAATGGAAAGCATTGGGCTAGTCAATACATATTCTCCCATGGATAGCTTGATATTATGGCACTTTCCAGAACAATTTATTGTTCCTCCATTTGCAATCATCACTTGACACTCTGGTGCTGGATATAGGAAGCAATTCAATTCTTTTGCTACCCTACAATGAATAAAATTGTGGGTGCTTCCTGAATCAATCAACACTATTACCTTTTTCTTCTTGATTTGTCCTTCTATCTTGATGGTTTGAGGAGTGGTAATTCCCGCCAATGCATTACAAGATATGGTCGGATTTATTTGTTCTTCATCTAGGCTTTGTTCCTGGAATATATCCTCTTCTTTTGACCTTTCTTGCTCCTTTTCTTCTTCCTCTTCACAATCTATGTAGAATAATTTCTTCTCAGCACACTTATGACCTTTTGTGTATTTGCTATCACAATTGTAACAAAGCCCTTTTGCTCTTTTTTCTTCCAATTGTTGTGGTGTCAACCTTGTAGGTTGTGGAAGACTATGGGCAACAACACTTCCGTCTTTATAGTTGTGAATGGTATGCTTCCTAGTTGCCATAATTTTGCTTTCCATTTTTCTTGCTAACCTGAATGCCTTCTCTAATGAATCAGGTTCCCAAAGGCGCACATCATGTTGGATATTATCCTTTAAAGACCCTATGAACACATCAATCCTATGCTCCTCTGGAATATCTTTTACCCTTATGTTCAATTTTTGGAACTCCTCAATGTGCTCCATTATTGAACCCTTTTGTTTGAGACTTATCAATTGGCTAAAAAAAGTGTTGCTTTTTGTATCCTCATAATGTGCTATCAATTCTTCCGTAAAAATTGCCCAAGTGATAAATTGTTTACGAGAACAAAGCCATTGATACCATACAAACTGATTTGGTTCCAAATATAAAGTTGCCATACGTACCTTTTGTGTGTTTTGCACATTATTGAGATCGAAGAATTGCTCCATCTGTAATATCCATGTGGCGGGATCCTTGCCATCAAACTTCCTCATATCGATTTTTGGAATATGGTGATTCTTCGATCCAACATTAGCGTCTATGGAATCATGATTAACATTTCTTTTGTTCTCATCATGAGTTTCCTTTACTACCTTTTCACCATTAGTGACCCTTTCTTGTAGCAACTTCTTCAATTCTTCCATATCTGTCTTCAAATCTGCCATGTCTCTCTTCAAATCTGTCTTCGAATCATCCATCTTAGCTTCCATGCCCTTTATCTTAGATTCCACGCCACTTATCTTAGCTTCTGTTAGCTTTTGTGAGCGTGACATTTGTTGCACTTGTTCTTGTAATTTTGATATATCATGTAGCATTTCTTCCTCTTCTTCATGAGTCATGCTAGAGCTTTCAGGTTCCTTACTAGGTGTTTGCATTTTCTTTCCTCGGGGCATCAGTTACCGATAATAATGCTTTACTATGCCCTTTGAATTCCGTTAAACCAAGCTTACACAAAAATTTAAAAAAAACTACACACCTTTTTTCACTTTATAGAAGCCTGATATTGAATCTGATGTATCTCTGTAATTTCGGATCATCTAGTTCTGAAATTGCTACCTGTAGTAGCCTTCTGCGTCCTCTTTCCAATGCCACAAGTCTGAGCCAAATTGGATTCTCCAAGGAAGAGTTATGTGAAATCTCCCACAGTGACTTGCTTTTAGACTAGTTCAGTAGAGCGAACTTGTACGACGTGCCACGAGTCACTGTTTCAACCTTTGAATCTGAAACACACACACAAGAAACTACAGTCCGTCCTCTTTCTGTACCTTTTTACGAAATTTCAATCCGATCCTCAGAGAGAGAGTTATGACGATTTTCCCCAGGTCACCTGTTTTGAATGTAATTCAGGAGTCTGCAAAAAGACCAACTTCCTCAGATCATATCTCCGAAAATATCGCGCGAAAAGCTCTGAAATTTGGACCCAAGGTTCAGCGCCAATTCTTCTCAAATGGGTTTTTTTTTGCGACTTCTGAAACGTCACAGAAAAAAAAAAAGTTATAGCGAAAATGCCACGATGACCTGTTTGGAGCAGCGAAACCCTAGAATCCAAAGCTCTGATACCAAATGTTATGAAACCAGCTCAAGAAAAGATAGATCAACGCCTTAGAATTCAGCCTCTTCGAGGGGGCAACCTCCTTTACATTACATAAATGAACAATTCTTGGATGATACAAATGACAAAACCTCCTTTCTATATATAGGAGTCTAAGGAGTCACAATATAATCCAGCCGACCTAACAATAATAATATAAAGCCACAAAAATAACAATAGAGGGATTCTATGGGGCACAGAAATAACAATATGGGGGTAATAGGGGCACAAAAATATAAATAAGGGGTATAACTACAATAGTAATGGGGTAATCACTAGTATTATAAGGACCCAACACATCCTCCTTCAAAGCCATAGTGCAACCATAATTGTTTCTCGTCTATTTTAATCATGCATGCATGTGTCATTTTGGGGTTAAGAAAGTCTCTTGTGCATCATGTGTCACTGGTCTTGGGCAAACTCATAAGCATAAAGCACTCTATTACTCTAGAGGAAATTTAGTATAAACAGAATCGACGACTCCACTAGGGAGTCCTCATAGGTTTCCTTGTAGTGTTTCTTTTCTCATTCATTACTTTCTTTCATTTTCTTGCTTCTAAGTCATAAGTAGGAGTTTTGGTAGGATATTAATGAAAAAATCCATCCCTAAAAACTCAAGAATAAGGTATACAATCCTTTCAATTGCCCTACCCAAGCTTGACAAAGCGTTAAACTTTTGTTCAATGCCTTGCATAGCCAGAACTGAGTGTTGCAACTCTATGTCTGCTTAGTGACAAAGCATTGAAGCAGCTCCAAGAGGGTTTTGAAGAGGTCTTCCTTGCAATTTCTTTAGTTTTCCTACATCATTTTAAGCCCAGGGCTTAGGTCATTTTCAAATCTAATTCTTAGGGGCTTCTTCTCAATTAAGTCACCCTCAAATTCACTTCAAATATGTGGATTTATAGTCTTGTTAAGGGTCTTCATTCCTCTTGGGTTTGATTACCAATAGTAACATTAGGGATGAGTTCACATTTGTCACCATTATCCTATGGCCTTTTCATTTATGCCTATTGATGTGAGTGTGTTGAAATCTTTTGATTTATTTCTTTGATGCATGCTTGCTTGTGAGTAGGGTCTTCGGTTTTGGGTGTGTTTTCTTTGGTCTTTCTTTGGTTTGAGTGTTTCAATTCTAATTTGTTAGTGAATGTTAGAGTGATAAATGAGAGAGTGGTGAGGAATGCATTCTTATTGCATTGGAACTATTCTCTAAATAGTTTTCATCAAAAGTAAAGATTACATGTTCATATTTTTGCATCTCTTTCTTTAGAAGAAAGATAAATAACACCATAGTGTTTCATTCTATATACCCTCAACTTAAATAACAACCACTAAAAACAATGTTCAATAAAATTTATCAGACATTTTTTCCTTTCTCTGATAGCACGTCAACATTAACTTAGGATTTGATGGCCCTAGAATAGGTTGGTGAGGACACTCTCAAAGGCCATCAAAACAAACACTAGAATCTTGAGTTAGGGAGTGGACATCCATTTACAATGTAACGTTTCCTGGGAAGCTCTTCTAACACAAGCATCAAGTAGTAGGTCATGCTGAGATCAGGAGTGATCACCTCGTTGCATTTGGTTTCAATGATGTGGTTTACGCACACACAAGGGCCTCTTTCAGGAGGTTATGGAGAGACATTGGTTAATACTCATTTGGATCCCCTAGAGGGTAACCAATTATAATAAAGGTACTCGCACTGGTCGTGGAATCGTTAAGGAGGAGGCCATGGTAATTGTCCCATCCATATCTTTGCAGTTGACTTGGGTTCTAATCAACCAAGCTCTAACTGAGGGAATATCAGTTTGATCCATTGGTTTTCTTGCGTGTTCCTTAGATTTGTTAAGTGTGTGTTGTTCAATCGAGTCTAGTTGGTCGTAGATGTTACTTCTTTTTTATTTGCATACATATTTTGTAGTTAGCATGACTAAGATTAGTTTGTGTTATTCACGTCATTTAAATTTTAAAGGGCCTTCTACCTAAGGAAGAAGGTCCACACATCCATACACAAAGGATTAACCCCAGTATCAACATAAACTCACCTACCTCAAGGACCACTTGGATTGGCTCTCAAGGGGTCAAAACAATAGTCCATGAAGTGGTTTGATCAAAGTCCACCACCTCATCCTCATTCTCATTCCCATATGACCCATATTTTTCCACCCATCTTCTTAGGTTGGGGTGTAGATTCGATAAGGACTTTCCAATAAAATGGTCTTTACCAAGTCAATAGTGATTGGTGTTCACCAAATGGCAAAACTTAGTGTGTCCGTACCTAGTGTCACAAGAGTTGCCCCCAAGGCAACTTCTATACCTTCTTTGACTACCATAGGTACTTTCTCTACCACACCCACTTCAACCATCTTCTCTGATTGGCAGAATAGTCCATTATCGCTTTTTCCTCTGTTTGGTACATCTAGCTTAGGTGCCTCAACAACATCAATGGTGATCACTCTATTCACATCTAGCAAAGGCTCTAGTTCCACGACAAGTAACATACACACATCAACTGTAGGAGATTCAAACCCTACATTCGCACCCAAGTCCACATGTCCATCCTCTGGCCCTAATGTCTTTGTAGGTAGTTCATTCACACCCAATGTTGGGTTCCCTTTTGGTAGGAATATCAACACTAGGTCCATGACATTCCTTATCACAACTTGGGGCACACTGTCATGTCCCTTCTCAAACACATTAGTAACAAGGTGTTGCTACACAATTTTGCACATTTTTTACTATGGAAGAGGGCCCCACACTTTCGACTTAGGGACTTAGGGGCCAAATCGACTTTATTTAGCTACTAGTGGAATGTGGGGGCCACCCACAAAGGAGTTTGAATTAGCCATTTGATATGCTTGGAGGTAAAATTCGAATGGGTGGATGGAGGGACCCACATGAGGCTAAGGGGGCCCAAGCAGTTATAAAGAGAGATCAGCTCTCATTTTGTTTTCATTCTGAATATTTGATAAAAAAAACTCACTATTGTAAGCTTTGTTGCTTAGCGACTCTACCGGTTGTTTAGCCACGAGTCTTCTGCAGGGAAAATTCAACCTCTACTTCGAGGGACCATCCGTGCCCGCCCTAGGGAGGCTGTTCCACAGAGATTGCAAGAGTTTCCAACAGCGATTCACAGCTCAGCCAGCCACGCAGAGGAAGGGACTGCGTGTTTTCTGGGTAGCCAGAAATACGCAGAGGTTGATTTAGCCACCCAAGAGGCTGAAAATCCAAAGTCAAAATCAAAGAAATTCCCTTCTAGGTTTTTCTGGGTTTTGTCCAAGGAGTCTAAGGCTAAAAAGAAAGAATTTTCTGAGCCATTTTTGGGCACTTTCCAGCAGGCCGAAAGTTAGCAAGATGTAGCCAGAGAGCAGCACCCAAGAGGCCGAAAATCCAAAGTCAAAATCAGAGAAATTCCCCTTTGGGTTTTCTTGGGATTTGTCCAAGGAGTCTAAGGCTAGAAGGGCAGAATTTTTTGGGCAGTTTTTGGGCACTTTCCATCAGGCCAAAAGTCAGCAAATGTAGCCGGAGAGCAACTCCCAAGAGGCTGAAAATCCAAGGTCAAAATCAAATAAAGTCCCTTCTTGGTTTTTCTGGGTTTTGTCCAAGGAGTCTAAGGCTAAAAGGGCAAAATTTTCTGGGCAATTTTTGGGCACTTTCCAATAGGCCGAGAATTAGCAGATGTAGTTAGAGAGGAGCTCCCAAGAGACTGAAACTCCAAAGTCAAAATCAGAGAAATTTCCTTCTGAGTTTTTCTGGTTTTTGTCCAAAGAGTCTAGGGCTAAAAGGGCAAAATTTTATGGTCAATTTTTGGGCATTTTCCAGCAGGTCAAAGTCAACAGATCAGCAGTTTACAGGGACAACACAGACCATAGTAGAGCAGCAGCTGAACAACCATCTTTCTAGTTTTCTACCACCTGGGTTTGGTCCAGCTTGTCCTCGAGACAAGCCCAGGTGCACTACTCCATTTATATATTGTACTCATGCTCTCATATTTCATAATATATGGCTCAGTAGTTCCAGTATTACAGTGTTTCATGGGTGTTTGTTAAATGTTTTTAATTTTCCACTTTTGCACTATTTGTTTAATTGGTTTATCACTTAAATTATTGTTTATGAATATTACACACACACATTTCTGGTGTGTTCACATATCCTTAAGTAAGTCAACATTTGGGGAGGCCACTTTTTCAAGGGGATACTCAATTCCCTTGGAATGCCCATGGGGTTGGGGGCAACATCCCTAGCAACACGTTCTATCCTTGGGGTACCAACTACTTTGGTCCTAGAGGTCCACCATCTTTTGAGAGTCACGTTGTCAATGGCGGCCCACCCCCTAGTGGCAATCACCCTTGTGATACCACCATGGTTGTTGGAGTTAATCCCTCTAGTAACCCTCCTTCCCAAGTACTCCTTCTGCCTACGAAAACAATGTTACGGGAGGATCACAACATCCATCCAATATGCGGGAGCACCTCCTCCTCAAACATCATCCGACTCACATTTCTTGGCAACCCTTTCGTTGCTTGATCTCTTGAAGTTCATGAACAATCACATTGCATAACCTTGAATGGCCCACAATCCCACTTAAACTGCCTGTTGACATCCCTAGATTCAATGGTAAACCTGGAGGAAACTCCATAGCACATACAACCGCTTATCATTTATGGTGCTCATCCAACTCCTTCATGGATGATAACATCGATTCACGACTTCCCTAGAGGACTCTCACCAGTGGTGCTACCAAATGGTACATCGATCTTGAAAGTGTTGCTTATGTTGACTTCACTTCCTTAGCACAAGCTTTTGTCAACCATTATCAATTGCATGTTAGGTATGAAACAAGAATGGACATGCTCACCAACTTTTGTCAAGACACCTCCACTCACATCTCTAATCATATACATGAATAGAGGTGAAGGCGAAGTTTGTTTAGAACTAAGTTCCCCGATGAGCTAGTTCCTAAGTGGTTCACCAAATCACTATTGCCTACAACCATTGAAGACGTGGCTAAGGTAGGAACCTAAACTAAGGAACATTCGATCATGTGTGCCCACCAACTCAACTTGATCTATTCTCAAGCAACACTCTATATTATCCCTTGGTCCTTTAATGACATTTCAAAACCCAAGCTAAGATCCCATGTTGATGGTGTAGTGAGGTCCATATCCTCGATAAAACATAGGCCAAGTAGCCAATTAGATGGGGCAATAAAACATTGCTTATAATGCCCCTGTTGTTAAGCTTAGCACCCAAAACCCTAGTGCCTCCATTCAAACCTTCGAGCTGAATTCAATGTAGTTTATGCCCTCAAAGAATCTTTAGCAACCTAGAGAAAGCATAATATTAAAAATCGGTCGGTCTGAACCGGAAACTGGTCAAATTGGCTGGTTCACTGGCTAAACCATCTGAACCACCCAAATAATGCAATCAGACCCACTCTTTCGCCTTTTTTTAAGAAAAATCAGGCCTAACCAGTTAGTTTATGATGGAACCGACCGGTTTTCCCATAAACTAGTTGGTTCCATCATAAACCGATTGGTTTATTGCCATTGTACTTAAAAGAAAAGTTTATTGCCATTGCTTTGTGGTTGTCCAACATTTTTTGGATAACACTTATCCATATGATCAAATATCCTTTGAGTGCGCAATAATGATCACCTCACTGTCAAGTTCATTTCTTTAATATGAGTCATTCTAGTCTCTAGGAGAAGGCAACAACTTTTGTTATCTCAGAAATGAACTTTCTGTTGCAGGGAATTATGGCAGAACGAATCCCAAGGAAAACTTGAAGGCAACATAAACCCTATCCTTCTAGAGCCTAAAATGCCAAGTGCTCTTTTTTCCCTTCCATGGTGTTCTTAATGGTTTAATAACTTTCACAAGCCTAAAAGTCTTAAAATTCTTTGAGGTAGAATGAATTCAAGTGATAACTTCTCCCATGTTGAAGTCGTGAAGCATAAATAATCACAATGGTACAAAGTAGAAATTAACATGTTCATGAGTCATCTAATTGATTTATGGGTTAATATACGTAATGCATAAAAGAGCATTAAAATGGTAATCCTTTCTTTTGATTTCCATTTGTTGTTGTTGTTGCTACAATGTTTTCAAGAAGTTGAACAACTTAGTTTGGTAGAGCCAAATTATTGGACAAAATTTTCTTGATTGATCGACGGCAATGATGGATTCCATCTCTTATATAAAAGGGCATTGCATTGAGGGTTTTGGACACTTGGATGTCTAGGGTTTGTAAACCCTAATAGACAAAAAGAGTTACTAGATGTTTAGGGGTTGGATGTCTAGTTTTATTGCTATTGGTGCTACTAGTGAGGTTGCAGATGACGCTGAGGCATCCTCAAACTCCGATCTAGATGATGTTTATGTAGCTCTGGTTGATGATCCTGTGTCTAGTAGTTTGATCATGTTGATCACTGATATGTAGACTTGCAGTCGTGTAGTAGGCCAATGGCCCCATAGCTTGTAGCATTATTTTTGGACTTTATAGGCCATTTAGAGACTCATTCATTATGTATTTTGTCGTTGATATTTATTGCACTCGGTGCCATTTTGATATATTCACCTTTACATGGTATATAGATGAGCAAACTTTGCATATTTTGCCTCTATTGGTATGTGTTAGGTCCTTATACTACTAGTGTAACCCCTTATTGTTATTAGTGCAACCTCCTTATTGTATTATTGTGCCCATATAGTCCCCATGTTGTTATTATTTTGTCCCATAGATGCCCACTATTGTTATTGTTGTGCCCCTACAATTTTATTGTTTTGTAGGTTTTGATTGTAATTGGACCCCTTAGACTCCTATATATAGAAAGGAGGTCTCGTCATTTGTATCATCCAAGAATTGTTCATTTGTGTAATGTAAAGGAGGTTGCCCCCTCGAAAAAGTTGATTTTAAAATCATTGATCTATCTTTTGTATCTTTTTGTGAGCTGGTTTCATAACATTTGGTATCGAAGCTTTGGATTCTAGGGTTTCGCTGCTCCAAACAAGTCGTCGTAGTTTTCGCAATAACTTCTTCTCTACGACATTTCAAGAGCTGAAATTAAAACCCATTTGAGCCAAAATCTTGATAAACCTCGAGTCTGAATTTCAGATCTTGTCTCGATATATTTTCGAAGATATGATCCAAGGAAGTTAGGGTTTTTGCAGGCTCTCGAATTACATCTCAAACAGGTGACCTTGGGAAAATCGTCATAACTTTCTCTCTGAGCATCAAATTGAAAAAAGAAGCTAGAGAAAGAGGACGGAATGTAGTTTTGAATGTACCGTTTTCAGGTCTGAAGGTCGAAATAGTGACACGTGACACTTTGTACAATTTCGCTCTACTGAAAAAGTATATAATCAAGCCATCTTTGGAGATTGGGCATAACTCTTTCTTGGATAATCCAATTTCGATCAGACTAGTGGCGTTGGAAAGAGGACGCAGAGGGCTACCACAGGTCGCAATTTCAGACCTTGTAGATCCAAAATTTCATAGATACAACAGATTCAAGATCGAGCTCTTAAAAGCAAGAAAAATAATGACTCGAATCAAGAAAATAGAAACACCTAGTAAGCAAAATTGGAGGGATGACTTGAAAAATGTGATCGAAGATATGATCAATAAGATAAATGGTATAGAAGAAAACTGAATGGAAACATGGAATATTTGAAGAAAGACATGGAATGTTTGAAGGAAAGTGGGACAAAGTCACTACAAGAAAGGCTTCCTAATGCTGAAAAGGTAGTAGAGGAAACTCATGATGAGAACAAAAGAAATGTTAATCATGATTTCAGAGACTCTAACGTTGGACAAAAGACCCACCATATTCCAAATATAGATATGAGGAAATTTGATGGCAAGGATCTGGTAACTTGGATGCTACAAATGGAGCAATATTTTGATCTACATGATGTGCAATCACCACAAAAGGTACGTATTGCATCTTTATATTTAGAACCAAATCAGTTTGTATGGTATACAAAGATTTGCTCTTGTAAACCACTTGTCACCTGGTCAATTTACACGGAGGAAATGATAGCACATTATGAGGATACAAAGAGCAACACCTTCTTTAGCCTTTTGATAAATCTCAAACAAAAGGGTTCAATGACATAACACATTGAGGACTTCCAAAAATTGAATATAAGGGTAAATAATATTCCAGAGAAGCATAGGATTGAAGTCTTCATAGGGACTTTAAATGATAACATCCAACATGAGGTTCGCCTTTGGGAACCTGATTCATTGGAGAAGGCATACAAGTTGGCAAGAAAAATTGAAAGCAAAATTATGGCAACAAGGAAGCCTACCACTCATAACTATAAAGATGGAAGTATTGTTGCTCCTAGCCTTTCACCACCTACAAGGTTGACACCACAACAATTGGAAGAAAAAAGAGAAAAAGAGCTTTGTTACAATTGTGATAGAAAATACACTAAAGGTCATAAGTGTGTTGAGAAGAAATTAATTTACATAGATGGAGAAGAGGAGCAAGAAAAGGAACAAGAAACATCAAAAGAAGAGGATATACACCAGGAACCAATCCCAGAGAAAGAAGAAATGAATCTGACCATATCTTGTAATGCATTGACAGGAATTACCACTCCTCAAACTCTCAAGATAGAAGGGCATATAAAGAAGAATAAGGTAATAGTGTTGATTGATTCGGGAAGTACTCATAATTTTATTCATTGTAAGATAGCCAAGTAATTGAATTGCTTCCTATATCCAGCGCTACAGTGTCAAGTAATGGTTGCAAATGGAGGAACCATAAATTGCTCTGGAAAGTGCCATAATATCAAGCTATCTATGGGAGAATATATCTTGAATAGTCCAATGCTTTCCATTCCAATGGGTGGTGCTGATGTTGTACTAGGAATCCAATGGCTACAATCTTTGGGTACGATAGCTTTTAATTTTCAAGAACTTTTCTTGAAATTTTTTTGGGAAGGAAAGGAAGTTGAATTAAGGGGTATCACAGGGAAACTGGGAAAGATAATCAGCTCTAACAACATGACAAAGCTTCTAAAGAAAGAACAATGAGGCATAATTGCACAATTATGTTCACTAGAGGTTCACACATCGAAATCATCTATTTCTCCGAATCTCCAAAAAGTTTTGGACAATCATTCCAAGGTATTTGAAACTCCCAAAGGCCTCCCACCTATTCGTGATCATGATCATGATATTCATTTGATTCCAGGAAGTGTTCCCCAAAACATTAGGCCTTATAGATGTCCATATGCCCAAAAGAGTGAAATTGAACGTATGGTTGCAAAAATGCTAGAGGTTGGTATAATTGAACCTAGTCAAAGTTCTTTCTCTACTCCAGTGGTATTGGTACACAAGAAGGATGGATCATGGTGCATGTGTCTGATTTATAGGGAGCTCAACAAGCTTACTATTAAAGATAAATTTCTCATTCTTGTCATTGATGAATTATTGGATGAATTACATGGAGCAATTTACTTCACCAAGTTGGATCTTCGTTCATGACATCATCAAATCAGAATGAAGACTGAAAACATTGCAAAAACAGCATTTAGAACTCATGAGGGTCATTATGAATTTTTGGTCATGTCTTTTGGCCTTACCAATACACCTTCTACATTTCAAGGTTTGATGAATTCCATTTTCAAACCCTTCCTTAGAAATTTGTGTTAGTATTTTTTGATGATATACTAATCTACAACAAGTCTTGGAAGGATCATGTTCAACATGTTGACAGGGTGCTCAAACTATTGGAGGAGAAACAATTATATGCAAAAAGCTCCAAATGTTTCTTTGGAGTACAAGAGGTGGAATATTTGGGTACTCAGTTAGCTCATAAGCTCATTTTATCATCCTCAATCTGATGGGCAAACTGAGATAGTAAACAAATGTTTGGAAGGATATCTTCGTTGCTTTGTATCTGATAAACAGACACAATGGATAAAGTGGTTGCCTCTAGCTGAATGGTGGTGTAACACTTCCTTCCATACTGCAGCAAAAATGACCCCATTTATGGCACTTTATGGATATCATCCACCGTCCATCACATCATATTTAAAAGAAAATTCTAAGGTTCAAGCAGTGGAAGATCACATCGAGCATCAACAACAAGTTCTCAAACTCTTAAAGGATAACCTCACTTTGGCGCAAAATAGAATGAAACAACAAGAATATCAACATCGCAGCGAAAGAAGTTTTGATGTAGCTGACTGGGTATTTCTACGACTACAACCATACAAACAAATGTCTCTCAAGCAAGCTAAGAAAGATAATAAATTGTCACCAAAGTATTATGGTTCGTACAAGGTGTTACAAAAGATTAGTACTATGGCATATAAATTGGAGCTTCCTGCATCTTCCTAAGTGCACCCAGTTTTCCATGTTTCATGCTTAAAGAATGTTATAGGCGAGAAGGTCCCAGTTCAAACAATATTGTCAAAACTTGACGAGGAAGGAAAAATCATATTGGAACCTGAAGAAGTCACAAAAACAAGAAATCGACAGCTATGAAATCGATCAATTTCAAAGTGTCTCATCAAGTGGAAGAACTTACCCGCTAAAGATTCCAAATGGGAGGATGAGAATTTTATACAAGAAACATCCAAAACTACTCAAGCATTGAGGACAACACTTTTTTAAGGAGGGGGGCATGTGAGGTCCCTATAGTACTAGTGTAACCCCTTATTGTTATTAGTAAAACCCCCTTATTGTATTATTGTGCCCATATAGTCCCCATGTTGTTGTTATTATGCCCCATAGAAGCCCACTATTGTTATTGTTGTACCCCTACAATATTATTTTTATGTAGGCTTTGATTGTATTGGGACCCCTTAGACTCCTATATATAGAAAGGAGGTCTTGTCATTTGTATCATCCAAGAATTGTTCATTTGTGTAATGTAAAGGAAGTTGCCCCCTCGAAGAGACTGATTTTGAAGTCATTGATCTATATTTTCTATCTTTTTGTGAGTTGGTTTCATAACAGTATGGAATCCATAGCTTTAAAAACTGGGTTGTCTGAACTGGAAACCGGTCAAACCAACAAGTTCACTAGCTAAACCAGTCGGACCGGTCAAAAAATCGAGTTAGAGGACCGATTTCACCTATTTTTCACAAAATTTGGGCCTAACCAACCAATTTATGACAGGAGTTCCATCATAAACCGGTCGATTCATTGGCATGCCGACCGTGGACCCACCGAGAGGCTTTTTTGAGGCTTTTTTGGGTGGAGGAGACTAAAGATCCTGAGTTTGATGTTGATTTTGATATTGACATGGCATTAGGGGGATGAAGCAGATTTGGTAGCACCAGCGCCATCGAAAACAGAATTAGTAGTCGCATCAAGCAAAGGCAAAAAACCAATGGAAGGCACTAGTCATGCAGCTCGACCAACTCGTGCTTCCATTAGGTCCATTTTTATTGTTATTGGTGGCAATGCTACTACTGAGGTTGCAGATGAGGTGTTAATTTTAGGTATGTTCTATGCTTAGAGCAATTTATTTCAATTTCACATTTAGCTCAATATCTTTTCCAAATTAGCAATCACATCAACATTAAAGTAAAGTGCAGATAGAACATAAATGTAGATTGCAAAAAACAAGCCAAGACAAGAGGACACAAAATGTGGCGCTAGCCAGGGACAAATGGGGAAACCCTTCATCAATTCTTCTTATATTCTTCAATAGTTCAGTTGAGAGAGAGAGAGATAGTACATTTACAACAGAAGTCAACACTTTAACTTATCTAAATAAGAGAGCATAGATCATCTCTAAGAAGATGATACATGAAGTAAGTAGTTGAACTCAGTTGAAGACATACTACTTCAATTGATTCTCCATTGCCTTGCTGCACTTATCATTCTGCTGCTCCTCATCATCATGTTGCACCTCACTATGCTACACCATGCTGCACCCATCTTCACTATGTTGCATCTCATCATGCTTCACTAGTCATGGTTGTACCCATCACTGTGCTCAATGTATACTGCAAAGTATCATCACATTGCACCACTGCCATTAAGTTGCTCTTCATCACATGCTCCCATCACCGAGTTGCACTCAATCATTATGCAGCACTATATTGTTGTCTCTAACAACACGCTGCATCCAACTGCTGCATCTAAATATGTAGCTGCATCCATAGGTTGTATCTTAACATGTTGCATCAACTGTTGTAGCCAACCATAATGCTTCATCACACCATGTGACCTTGATGTCCCATGCATCTTTGCAACACTATGTAGCCTAGTTGTCCCATGTATCTTTGCAACACTATGTAGCCCAGCTGTCCCATGTATCTTGCTGCACTAGTCACCTTGTTGTCCCATGTATCATGGCTCCACCAAGCTCCATTGCCTAGTTGTCCCATTTACTAGCACTGTTGTCCCTTCAACATTATTGTTCCAAGTCTACCTTCACTGTTGCTTATATTGTGACTGGTTAGGGCATCTGGCAGCCCTTACACACCCATCTATCAGTCCAAAAACAGCCCTCAAGGACTGCAACATACCTTCTTGAGACACCTCCCCTAGCATGTTGTTCTAGGCATATTTGAGCCCTCAATTCACCTTACACAAGTCCTAATTGTGATGTTATGGCCTACGGCCTAGCACACAGTACTTATGAAGCTTATGGCTCGCACCGTACAAGTATTCCAACTCGGCCTACCCAACAAGTAACCTCGACCTCCTTCCAGTAGCTCAATGCCTTGTTTTAGCCCTTAAAACAGTCCCTGATCTCCTCTTGCTAGGGCTTGCTAAGGCTTCCCTCGGCCTCCTTAATCTCCTCCACATCACACTGTCCAAAATCTCCTCAACCTTCTCAATTACGGCTAGGCTTTAATGTTAGGACAGTGTAGAGAATTACCTTGGCCTCTTCTTGTTGTGGCTTATCCTCCTTCAACGAGCTTTCCCCTAGGTCTACGTTACACTAGGGCATCCTTAGGACTGCGGCTAGGGCATCCTTAGGACTGCAGCTAGGGCTTCCTTAGGATGGCCTTAGGGCAGCTTTAGGTTAGCGTAGAGGTTCCTTCCATGGCTTTGCTGGCCTATCATCTTTGTTGCGACTAGGGCAGCCTCCTTTCCTCCAACGTCTAGGGCTTCTTCCTCCTAGATTTCTCTCACACTAAAACTCAAGACAAGTGGAGAGAAATCAAGTGAGAAGTGTGTGTGAAATGACTCTCAAGTCATCTCCTTTTATACTAAAACGTTGAGCACATGTGGGGTTTATTTGGTTGCTGGCCGACCTTGACAAATTGTCTTATATCACAAATAAATTCATAACTCCATGAATACTTATCGGAATCGGATGATCTTTAGATCAATCCTACACCTCTCGATGAGAGGGATCCAAGAAAAATATCAGCTGCCATAAATAAGATGACCCACATGGATTCTGGCCCTAGTTGCCAATTTTAACACTGAGGCATCCTCAGACTCTGATTCAAATGATGTTTATGTAGTTCCTGTTGATGATCTTGTGTCTAGTAGTGATGATGAATTTGATCATGATGAGGAATGATCATGTTGATCACTGATATGTACCAATAGACTTGTAGTCTTGTAGTAGGCTAATGGCCCCATAGCTTGTAGCATTGTTTTTGGACTTTATAGGCCATTTCAAGCTTCATTGCTTGCTTATGTATTTTGTTGATGATATGTATTGCACTCGATGCCATTTTGATATATTCACCTTTACATAATATATAGATGAGTAAACTTTGCATATTTTGTCTCTATTGGTTTGGAATCATGATTTTAAATCTTAACAACAACTTTTTTCATTAAAAATTAATCATTTCATGTATTTTTTAAAAACTAGCTCATTGAGATTTGACCAATCCCAGTTTGAAACCCGGTTTATTAGGTGGACTGGTCCAATCACCAGTTCCAGTTTTTAAAACTATGATGGGATCATGGTTTTAAATATTAAAAATAGCTTTTTTCATTAAAAATTAATTACTTCACATACTTTTTTAGAAATTGGTCCATTGAGATCTGATTAGTTCTGGTTTGAAACCCACTTTATTAGGAGGACCAGTCTGGTCACCAGTTTCGGTTTTTAATACTATGGTAAGAAGAAGGAAAACAAAGCAAATAAACCTTGTAATAATGAACAGGGGACACCTCAAACCTAAGAAATCATTGGTGGTAGCACGAGAGAGAAAGAGAATCATTTTTCCTTGCAAGATTTGTGGGGAGGATCATCTTGCTCATGAGGGTCCCAGTTTGGAAAATTAGGGTTTGAAACCTTCTAAATGTTGAAATTTGATGACTAAAAAGATTCTTGCAATCCCAACCTGGTTTTAATTTCACCCTATCACTCCCATTCAGTTAAATGCCCTTTTCCATAAACATACATTCAACATATAGAATTCTGGAAATGAAAATTTCAGATTAAAACACATGGCACTGTCCACACATGCTGAAAATAAATATGGATATAAATAGACCAGCAACACACATAAAAATACAAACAGATTTTTGGTCAATATAGACCCACGCAAAACCCCTTCAATCTTCTCCTAGGAAAACCTGTTAGAGAGCTCTTCAAATTTATTTATCTTTCAAGTTCAGGAAAAATACATTTGCAGACAAAACAAAATAGCAAAATACAACTTATCTCTTCAGCACAAAACTCCTTGAAAACCGCACCCACTTTGCCTCGATTTCCACGCCCACTTGAAGCTGAAAATATATATTGTATAGATACAAATGGTAGGGACTGTGTCGTACGGATTCCGTACAGACTTTCCGGATTTCCATACCATTGTACGGGTTGTACGACTTTTTCAAAAAAAATCAAAAACTTCTCTCGAATGGCGTGCAACTCACAGCATTACCCGTTGTTCGTATTGTACCTTCTGATGTCTTCTATGCCTTGATTTCCATGCCCAGTTTTGCTAAGAAATCACTCCTTTAGATTGCCACAACAAATTTCTCTTTCAAAACTTTTCTCCAACTCTCAGCCTCCTTTCTCCAATCTACTCGTGAAGAATGAATGCAGTCTCTCTTTTCCTTTCCCCCTTTTGTTTCCCTAAATGACTTTTGGGCAACCCTAAGATCTAATGGCTTAGATTCATTTAGATCAAGAGATGAGAATAAATGTGCATTTAATTCTCACTTTCTATTTTTTAACTCACCCATTAAATAATGTACCCACATTGTACTTTATGTCGAAAGTCACTTTTCACTTTATAATTTAACATTGATTTTACCACTTATAAAGTCACACTTAGGAAAATAATTATTTTGGACACTTTTCCCTAGGTAGAGACTAACCCATGGGAAACCACTTGTCCAAGGTACATTAAAGATCAACACTCCCTCTTACCAAGGGAAGTGTTTCTCACCACACCCATCTTGTCCCTGAAATGGACATGCTTGCCTCCTGGCAAGGACTTCGTGAGAATATCGACCACTAGCTCATCTGTCGATATATACTCCAGCGTAACTACCCTCTTATCAACAAAGTCCCTGATGAAATGATATCTGATGTCAATGTATTTTGACCTTTCATGAAACATTGGATTCTCTGTGAGTTTAATGCAACTCTGATTATCACAATGAATAATTGTCAGTCTCAATCCCTGATCAAATAGGCCATACAACAACTTGCAAAGCCAAATGGTTTCACAACTAGCCTGGCTAGCAGCCATATACTCAGCCTCAGAAGAGCTCAAAGCAACTGACTTTTGCTTTCTACTGAACTACGACACAACTGTCGAACCCAATCCAAAGCAACACCCTGAAGTGCTTTCCCTGTCAAAAGCACACCCTGCCCAATCTGAATCTGTGTAACCTGCCAACCTCACTCCATCTCCCCGCCTATAGTCTAGATCATAATCAACAATCCCTTGCATGTAGCAAAGAATGTGCATTGCAACTACCTAGTGCACCCTCCTGGGCTCAACGATGAACTAGCTAAGTGTGTTCATTTCAAAGCATATATCTAGCCTAGTGTTGACCAGATACAATAAGGACCCAATAAGTTGCCTATACAATGTGGGATCCACCAAACTAGAATCTAAAGCATGAAGCTTCTTCCAGTTGGTGATCATAGGTGTAGACATGGGTCTACAATCTACCATGTGAAATCTGCTCAACGCATCCACAGCATATTGCCCCTGCCCCAGAAAGATATGCCCCTCCTCCTGCCGCACCTCAAGCCCCAAAAAGTAATGCATCAACCCAACGTCCTTCATCTCGAACTCCATAGCAAGATCCTCCTTGCAACCACTAATTAGTCTCTCTACCCTAGTAATGAACGAGTCATCAACATACAGCACAAGAATGAGCGAATCATCCCCTACAACAATGTAGTATAGGTTCGGATCTGCATCATTCTCTGTGAAACCCATCTACTGCAAGTAAGTATCAATCCTTGAATACCAAGCTCTCGGAGCTTGCTTAAGTCCGTAGAGTGCTCGCCTCAACCGGCATACATGGGTCTCCCACCCAAGTACCTCAAAGCCCTGTGGCTGCTCAACATACACCTCCTCCTCTATAACTTCGTTCATAAATGCAGTGTTCACATCCATCTGATGGATCTGCCAACCCATTTCTGGAGCAACAGAAATAAGGTACCGGATAGAAGTGTACCGAGCTACGAGAGTGAAGATCTCATCATATTCAACTCCCTCTATCTATGAGAACCCTCTAGCCACAAACCTCGCCTTGAACTTCTCAATGTTGTCATTCGCAGCATGCTTGATCTTGTAGAGCCACTTGGAAGTCACAACTGACTTGACCTCAGGCCTAGGAACCACTTCCCAAACATTGTTCTTAATGATAGAGGCATACTCCTGAGGCTCCATACCTCCTAGCTGGCAGCCTCCTCATAGCTATTAGGCTCAGAGTCAACAATGCTGGTAGCCTTGGCTACATAACTGCAGAACCGCCCAGGTGGCACACTCTCCCTGTTCACCCTCTTCGGAGGACCAACGAACTCCGCTTCCTTCAAGGTGTCTTGAAGCCACTTGGGCCTCCTCTTCCCCGAAGAAGCTTCCCCATAGGGAACCTCATCCTGTGCCCCCCAGTCTGGTGAACCTGAAGGTCTGCCAGCTAACCGTGGTGTGCCTGTACCAGCACCTGTCCTCGAAGAACCTGCACCGACACCTGCGCCTGTGTCAGCTGAAGTGCCATGTGAACTCTGTACTAGTGGACTCCCTAAAGAAGTGCACGGAGAACTTGCCACTGGTGTCCCAGATGTCACTGACACTGAAGTACTTCATGTGCCAGTCGATCCAGAACCCTGAGGTCCTGCTCCTTGTACCTGAGCTCCGCATTGAGGAGAAGTATGTGACTCTCTCTCATCATACTCCCGTGATCTCTGATAGGCCCTCTCCTCCTCAAACTTCACATCCCTCCTAATCATCACTCTCCATTTAGAAGGAATGAAGATTCGATAAGCCTTCGAAGTCTCGTTGTAACCCATAAAGATACCCTTCTCTGCCATGGGTTCCGGCTTCGTCCTCTGCTCCTTGGGGATATAAGAATATGTGAGACATCCAAAGATACGAAGATGTCCCACATGAGGCTTCTCTCCAGTGAAAGCCTCCTCTGGAGTCATATTCCCCAATACTCTGTGAGGACTCCTGTTCTAAAGATAAACAGCAGTATTGCAGGCCACAGCCCACAAAAACAAAGGCAACCCCTGATCATGAGTCATCGCTCTAGCAGCCCCAACAATAGCTCTGTTCTTCCTTCAGACACCCCATTATGTTGGGGGTTGTAAGGAACCGTGAACTCTCTCCTAATACCCTGTTGTGCATAGAAGTCAAAAAAACCCACCATCGATGTACTCACCACCATTGTCTGACCTCAAGAACTGAATCTTCCTACCTGTCTACTTTTCCGCAAGAGCTTTGAACTCTTTAAAGCGACTGAAGACCTCACCCTTGGTCTTCAAGAAATATAACCAAGTCCTCCTAGAGTAGTCATGAATGAATATAACATAATACTCATAACCACCCAAAGACACATGAGACATACGACCACTAACATCAGTATGAATCAAGTCTAAGATACTTGTAGATCTGTTGTCGCTCGCTGGGAATGGTAACTTGGTGTAATTGCCCAAAGCACACCCTCTGCAGACCTCATAATGCTCGACATTGAAATCAAGAACTCCAGTATTGATCTCCCTCAATACTCTCAAAGCTCCATGATGCATATGTGCCATCCTCCGGTGCCATAACTCGCACAAGTCTCTATTGTTGGTGGTACTAGTGTGAGTGTTACCAGATGTGCTACTCACCAATGCTCTTGCCGACTGAAAACTAAACCTGTATAGTTTCCCAAAGCAAACTCCAATCATTTTGGCCGAAGTGACGAAAACTCCCCTAGGATGCATCAACACCTGCCCTCCTGAGAAAGTGACGTCAAACCCCTTCTCCTCCATAGTAGACACTGAAATCAAGTTCTTCTTCATCCCCGGAACATACAAAACATCCATGACCTTCAAAGGAGGCAAAGACTCCCTCTCAAAGGTCACAGTCCCCACACCAACAGCTCTCACAGTGTGGTCATCTCCTAGTACAATCTCAATATCAAGTGCCCTCTCTGCAAGCTCTGAAAAGAACTCTCGTGCACCTGTCATATGGCGGGAAGCCCCGCTGTCTATGTACCACACATTGGATGATGTACTCCTACTAGATGTAGAAGTAATAAATGCAAAGTCCTTGTCAAACTGTGAAGCAAACTGCTCCACCTCTGCTGAAGCTACAGTACCCTTCTTCCCCTTGTTCTTCCTCTCAGGACACGTAGCAGCATAGTGTCTCATCTTCTAACATGCCCAACATTTGACCTTGGACATATCCTTGTCTTTCTTCTTCTTCTTCTTCTTTCCCTTTGCCCCATTTGATGAGGCCCCTTTCTTGGCCTTCCCTTTGTTCTTATCCCTGGCTGTCAAGGCTACATCCTCCTCATCTACTACTTCACCCCACCACTGCCAATGTTCTGTATCTCATGCTGCACACAATCATCCCAAAATTTGTCCCAATTACGAAGATTCTCCCTAGAGGTAATAGCAACTCCAAAGACCTCCCAAGACTTAGGAAGTCCCGCTACAGCTATCCTAACTAACTCTGTGGGTACCACTGCCTCACCAATAGTAGTCAAATCATCACGTACCTATTTGACCCTACCAAGATAATGAACTACACTTTCAGCCTTTGTCATCCTGATGTTCTTCAATTGTTCTTTGAGTACCATCTTCTTGCTCTCATTGGTACTGTAATAGGGAGTGGTTAGAGTTGTCCACATCTAATATGCATGTGTTTCCTCTCACATGAGGAACCACATGATCCTTCAAACTATCCATCAAAATCTCTTTTTCTTTTGCATTATTTTTTGTGAATTCAACAAGTTCATCTGCAGCAGTAGGAGGTACAACCACTTGCCGCACTATGTCCCAAATTGTTGCCTCCTCAAACATTGTCTAAATTTTGTGCTTCCAAACGGCATAATTGAATATCCCATCTAGTCTGTCCTCTATCCTTAAGAACATGGCCATGATTGCTGTCTAAAATTTACAAAACCAAGAAAATGGAGAAATGAACTTTCCAGCACACCTTATTGTGCCAAAAGTTCAGTCTGTTTGAAATTTCACCTTGTTGTCCCAAATCAGTTTGTTGTCCAAACTGAGTTTGCTGTCCAAAAATTCAATTTGTTGTCAAAACCACTGTTTGTTGTCCCAAACTACTGTTTGTTGTTCAAACTACAATTTTCAACATGTAGCTCTGATACCATGTTGAAATTTGATGACCAAAAAGTTTCCTGCAATCCCAACCTGGTTTTAATTTCACCTTATCAATCCAATTCAGTTAAATGCCCTTTCCCATAAACATACATTCAACATATAGAATTCTAGAAATGAAATTTTCAAATTAAAACATATGGGACTATCAACATATGCTGAAAATAAGTATGGACATAAACAGACCAGCAACACACATAAAAACACACACAGATTTTTGGTCAACTTAGACCCAGGCAAAACCCCTTCAATTTTCTCCAGGGAAAGCCTGCTAAAGAGCTCTTCAAATTTATTTACAAAATACAACTTATCTCTTATCTCTTCAGCCCACAACTCCTTGAAAACCGTGCCCACTTTGCCTCGATTTCCATGCCCACTTGAAGCTGAAAATATGTAATATACAAATACATACAATATGGATTTTCATACCATTGTTGTACAGATTTTTCAAAAAAAAATCAAAAACTTTTCTCGAATGGTATGCAATTCATAGCATTAAATGTTTTCGTACTGTACCTTCTGTTGTCTTCTATGCCTTGATTTTCGTGCCCATCTTTGCTCAGAAATCACTCCTTCAACTTGCTGCAACAAATCTCTCCTTCAAAACTTTTCTCCAGCTCTCAGCCTCCTTTCTCCAATCTGCTCAAGAAGAATGAATGAAGTCTTTCTTTTCTTTTCCCCCCTTTGTTTCCCTAAATGACTTTTGGGCAACCCTAAGATCAAGGGATGAGAATAAATGTGCATTTAATTCTCACTTTCTATTTTTTAACTCACCCATTAAATAAAGTACCCACATTGTACTTTATGTCTAAGGTCACTTTTCACTTTATAATTTAACATTGACTTTACCACTTATAAAGTCACTTTCACTTTATAAAGTCATACTTAGGAAAAGAATTAGTTTGGACACTTTTCCCTAGGAAGAGACTAACCCATGGGAAACCAATTGTCCAAGGTACATTAAAAATCAACACTAAAAGCATTTTGAATCATCAGATGGAGTTTTTAGGGGGTAAAACTTTGTTGCTTAAGTGTGACACCCCTAGCACTATTCTACACAGAGATAAATTTCAAGCAAACTCTTGTATCACCTTGCTTCCTATACACCCAACTACATTTGCAATACTTATAAATAAAACAAAAAGGGTGAATATAATGAAATGAAAGGAAATTTGAAAGAAATATTTATAGTTTGGGAAGTACATACTACAAATAAACCCAAGGAGACTATGGTCACCCACTGGCATCGAGGCCATGCTTGTGTGGTACAAGGAAACTTCATTGGGATTATGGATGCTTCTAATAGCGAAGCTATGGCAAGAAAAGAAAGATGAGGAACATACATATAGATGCTTGTTTAAAAACCTCCCATGTTCAAACCAATGTTGCACGAAGCGGGGACGTTTTTTGGAAGCGGGGACGCGAAAGCATCATTTTCCAAAAATCTAGGAAGCGAAGCGTCTGTTTTATATATATATATATATATATATATATGCATTTATACTCAAAACAAACATCCCAAATACCAAATTAGTTGTAGAAGACATGAAAACATGCATATTTTTGCATAAATCAAGATAGATATGGCATCCAAGCTCTTACTCCAAGCTCCTCCTCCTTCTCCTAGCTCCTCCTCCTTCACTCCTCCAAGCTCTCCTCTCTTCTCCTCTCCTTTCCTCTCTTCTCTTCTCCTCTCTTCTCTTCTCCAACTCTCATAAACTCAAATTGATCAAATGAGGAATGAATGGGGGCTTTATTCCCCTCATTCCTCACCCTAACCCAAGGTGGACCCACCCCCTTTATGCCAAGTCAGCTAAACAACAACAACAACAAAAATTCGCATTTCTTCCCTTCGCGCGGCGCTTTTCCAGAATTGTACAGAGCCGTACAAAAAGCGTTCGCTTCGCCCTTCGAAGAGCCACGCTTCGTATGGCCGAAGCGTCGTACAAAGCGCGCTTCGAAGGAAAGCTTCGGAAATTTCCAGGAAGCGTCCAAAACAGGTGGAACCGCGCTTCCGAGGACGCTTCCTGTACGAATCCGTACGGGATGCGCTTTGGGCCTTAGAACCAGGGGGGACGCTTCCTGCAACATTGGTTCAAACCAAAGCTAATTGGTAGTGTGTGGCCAGTGAAATAAAATTAGCTTGCTAATTAGATATTTGAAAATGGTATGTTAAACAATAAGCATTTGAAATCTGGCTTCATATCTTTCAAGAAATGACATCAGTGTGGTCCGCGTGACTTCTAGAAGTTTCCTTCTATTAATGAAATTATTACTGACATTTAGATTAAAATCTCTAATTTTACTAACATATATAGCTAGTTCTTCAAGTGTGTTGCCAATTGTTGTTGCCACAATAGCTGTCCCTTTTATTTTTCTTAGATAAGTAAAAGAAAAGGGGTCCCCACTACCAAAATCTTCATTTTAATGCCTAACATTATGAGATTACTATCTATTCTTTGACTACCTTTGGTTTTCAAAATTAGACCATTGATCTTCTTTTTGTTTTGACTCTAATTACATTCATTGTTTGTGATAGAACCATAAATCAATGTGCAATTAAATTTTAGTACAATAAGTAGGATATAAAAATTTTGTTTCTCTCAATTTCATCATTACCTAATTTCGAGGCCACCATCATATTCTACTCATCGAGAGCATTCCAGCAATATAAAAACATTCTCATTCTGAGTTCAAGACATAAATTTATGGCCCTGAAAAGTTTTGCATTATCACTGTGTTTAGGTGACATGGCATATGACATTTTTCATCACCCTATTTACCACCCTAGATTTGTTGTCTCTATTTACCACCACAGGGTTGGAAGGGGGACCAAACCTAACCTGGACCAATTTTCGGAGATGAGATACACTTCAAACATCCCTATAGATACATTTTAGAGCTCCATCAGTCCAATTATGTGGTAGAAGAATGATGCAACGCTCTAATGTAGTGTGCAAGGGGTGAGGAAGTTGTCTTCATCACCTTTTAACCTCAGCAAGGGAGCGATGAAGTGTTAACATTATAGAAATCGGGTTTCCAATATGATCTGTTCGGATGACAAAGAAATGACTAAGCAAAGTTCAATAATTGGAGATTTAGACTAAGACCTAGGTAAATGTCTACATGTATCCTCTCAAATGTACAAGAAACCCATACAAGGAAGACCATTCTAGGTGAGAGGAGGAAAGATATAAACATATTTGTAAGTAAATGCTCGTGGATTTCAAGGACAAACCTCTTTGCATGATCTTAACCCCTCCTTTGTTGATAATTTGAAGAGTGATGCATCACTCTAATGTAGTGTGTAAAGAGTGAGGAAATTGTCTTCATCACCTTTTAACCTCAACAAGGGAGCGATGAAGTGTCAACCTTATAGAAATTGGGTTTCCAATATGGTCAGTTCAAATGAGAGAGAAATGACTAAGCAAAGTTCAATAATTCGAGCTTTAAACTAAGGGGAGAGGAGAAGATATATAAACATATTTGTAGGAAATGTTTGTGGATTTCAAGAACAAACCTAATTCCATGATCTTAAACCCTCCTTTGTTGATAATCTAAAGCCAAGTTCACTGAACATGCAAAGAGGTTTGTCTCTGAAATTTGGAAGCATTTACTTGCACATGTGTTTCTATCTCTCCTTCTTATAGATCTGAGAGGATGTATTTAGACACCTAGTGCAAGAGAAGTCAGAATAGGCTCTAATTATTAACCTTTTCTTAATCATTTCTCTCTCATTTGACTTGATCATCTTGGAAACCCAATTTCTAGATGATTAAACATTCACTGTTCTCTTTTTGAGGTCAAAAGGTGATGAAGATAGCTTCATCACACTACATCATAGTGATGCATCACTCTTCTACCTCACCAGCCTAGATCCATCTTAACTCTGGATCTACCAAGCGCCAAGAGGGATCAAATCTCTTGATATGCAAACCTCTTTTGTTAAACAAGAAAAGATTTGATCCCTCTCGGTGCTTGGTAGATCCGGAGTTAAGATGGATCTAGGCTAGTTTAATTTCCCCCTTTAAATAGGCTACATTCCATATGAATACCATGGGCCATTTTTATTTTGATTACTATTTTATTTTTATAGGGTTATTTTTATTTCATTATTTTTATTTTTATTTTTATTTTTATTTTTATTTTGGCAGAGTTAAAATGTTTACAATGCAATAATATTTTTATGTAATGTTATTTTAAAAATTTTATTTTATTTTTATGTAATTTGGCTTAGTCAAAATGTTAAACATTACATTATAACATCTCTACCATACCGAGCTAGAGAGCACCTCTCAACAAAGTATCTAGAGCAATGGAGCGATAAAATGTCTCTCTAGGGATATTGTATCAAATTAATCGAGAGGAATTTTTTTTGAGCTGAGCTGCTGCGAGCGCGCCTCTGCTCCCGCCCTGCAATCCCCCGAGACCCGCATCTCGCGAGCGTGCCCACCCTCAACCGCCCTGATCCTCGCGGGCGTGTCCGCCTGGGGCTCCTTTACATCCTGCGGTCGGCCTTGTTCATGGAGGATCGAGCTGCTCCTGCTTGCTGACAGGCCCGTTCCCTAGGGTTTGCGCCCATGGAGGTGCTGGGCACTCCACAGCCGTCTCTTCCATCTTCTCCCCCGCCGATCTCATCAGCTGAGGCTTTCAACAGGCTTTTGGCAGGGCTCCCAAAGAAGATCTTTGAAGCTGCGAAATTCGTTAAAAAATTGGACGATATACCTGAGATCTCCCTCCCTCCTGAAACCCCGATTCAGGTGGCATTGTCCTTGTCCGAGCGAGCTCTCATCGGCCAGTTCACTGGACTATGGCCATCCCCCAAAACCACCGAAAGCTGGGTCAACAGAAACTGGGCGCCGTTGATTAAAGAAAGTGTTACCTCATACTTTCTAGGGAGAGGATTCTTCCTCTTCGAATTCACCTCAAAGGATGATAAAGATCTGATATTTTGAAACGGCCCCTACTTCATGGGCCCTCAGGGTTTGTACCTGAATAAATGGACTCCGGACTTCGATCCAGCAGTAGATGTCCCCAAAGCAGTCCCGGTGTGGGTTAGGCTTCCAAATCTCCCAGTTCATTGCTGGAATTGGGATTCTTTGATGCACATTGGAAATGCCCTGGGGAAATTCATAGATCGAGCGAATAACAAGGATCAATACGATTGTGCCAGGATCTGCGTAGAAGTAGATCTGGAAGTGGGGCTGCCAGAGGCCATCAAAATCAATGTTGGAAGCTGGACGCATGTGCAGAAGCTGGACTATGAACAGCTGCCTTTCAAATGCCGGAAATGCCATGTTTATGGCCACTTCGCCAGAAGCTGCCCGACCAACAATGAAGCTGTGCAAGGGAAGGATGACGGCTGGAACCAAGTTAAACGATCCAAGACTTCTTTCAAGTCACAGAAATCGGGAGGCACCAATAGTAAAGGTCCTCACCAGGCCTCTGCCCAGCAGATCCAGACCAAGCCTGCTCCAGAAAACAAGTTCGATCCTCTTAGCTCGCAGCCAGAGGACACACATGAAGTCGTGGTCCAAAAAGCAGTGTCTCCAGAAAAAGGTAATCCGCCTATTTCTTCCAAGGACGCAAGTGTTGCAGAAAGCTCAAAAGGAACCCCTGTCGAAGTTGAGGAAGAGGACCAAGAGTCAGAAGACTCGGAGGAGGAAGGAGAAATAGGTGACACCCAAACCTCTGTAAGGAGATCCACAAGAGGGCGTAAAACAGATCGTGAGAAAAGAGAGCAAGAAACATACAAGGACAAGTTACAGGGCAGCCAACCAACCCTGGAGAGGTTGCTAGCTAAAAAGCCGAAGTTGGCAAGAAATCAGCATCAAGGCTCCAAGGGAGCCCATCACCATAATCCTAAATGATGAAGATTGTCTCCTGGAACTGCAGAGGAATGGGGAGTAAAGCGAAAGAAGAAGCAACGAGAAGTCTTATTAAAAGAGAAGCCCCAGATATTCTTCTGATCCAGGAGACCAAAATGGAGGACAATGAGTTTCTCCAAACCAGTAAAAAAGTCTGGAAGGGAAGTAGAGCCCAAGCAGTTTCAGCACGGGGAGCTTCTGGGGGGCTGGGCTCTCTTTGGAATCCTCTCAAGTATAGGTTGGTCTCTGAGATCCAAAATACCCACTGGCTGTTCCTGAAGCTACAATCGGTGGATTCGAGGGAGACATTCTGCCTTTTTAATGTCTACGTACCAGTAAATTTAGGGGAGAAAAGGGAGTGTTGGGACTCCATCAGACATCTGTTGGAGTCTGAGAACCTGGAAAACATCATTATTGCGGGCGATCTAAATCTCACTCTGCGCATGGAGGAAAAGCGAGGAGGCACAATCGTAAGGGACCCAGCAAGGGAGTGGGTGGAGGATATCATGCAGGACTGGGATCTGCTCGATATTCCCACAGAAAATGGTAAGTACACCTGGTCCAATAAAAGAATAGGCCCTGGTCATATTGCTGCTAGACTTGATAGATGTTTGGTGCAGAGTTCTTTTCTTTTGTTGGGATTAGAAACCAGATTGCATATTCTCCCTTGCAGTGTTTCTGATCATAAGCCTATTATGCTTGAAATGTTGGCTCACAAGGATCTTGGCCCCATACCTTTCAGATTCAACCCTTTGTGGGTCAAGGATCCTGAGTTCCTGAATATGGTTCAGGACAGTTGGAAATTGCCAGTGAAGGGTTCTCCCTTCTTCATTTGGGAAGAAAAGCTTAGAAGACTGAAAACAGTTCTTAAATCATGGGCCAAAACTCTCCCCTCCCCTTCTAATGAGAGAAAGCAGGCCCAGGACAGACTTACCCAGCATCATGCTCAAAGTGAGGATGCAGAAATTACTAAAGAAGTGTTAGATAAGGAAGCCGAGCTACAGCAAACCTTCCACAAAGCCTGCCTTTCGGAGGAAGAGCACTGGAGACAAAAGTCTAGGAGCTTATGGCTTAAAGCGGGAGATAGAAATTCTGCCTTCTTTCATAAACAAGCTCAAGCTAGAAAGAGCTACAATTCTATTGCAGAAATCAAAGAAGGAAACTTGACTCACAAAGACTTTGGGAGCATAAAGAGAGCAGCATTCAATCACTTTAAAAATCTGTACAGAGAAGAGGGAGTGACTGACCCAAACTCTAAATTTCTGGAAGCGGTTCCTTCTATGATCTCCCCTCTAATGAATCAGCACCTAGAAGCTAAGATCTCTATAAAAGAAATAAAAGATGCTCTCTCTGACATGGAGCCTGACAAAGCCCCAGGCCCGGACGGCTTCACTGCAAGATTCCTTCAAGTCTGTTGGCAGATTGTGGAGAAAGATCTCTACAAAATGGTCTTGAAATCTCAAAATTGTCAGAAAATAGGGGGCAGCACTAACTCTGCCTTTCTTGCCCTCATACCCAAAGAAAAGGGCGCTAAAGATTTCAATCGGTTCCGCCCTATTTCTCTTTGCAACATTGGCTATAAAATAATCACAAAGGTGATTGCAAATAGGCTTAAAGGCATCCTCCCAGCCATCATTCCGGAAAATCAAGGTGGGTTTGTTCAGGGGAGACAGCTTACTGACAATTTCATTCTAGTGCAAGAGGCGATTCATTCGAGCCAACTTCGCAAAGAGAAAGGTATGGTAATTAAACTAGACTTGGCAAATGCCTTCGATCGGGTCAGACTTAGCTTTCTTTGGGAAGTCTTGCATAAATTTGGCTTTGGCACGGGCTTTATCAATTGGATCCGGGCTTGTGTTGTCGACCCCTGGATCGCTCCCTTGGTGAACGGGAGAGCAGCTGGCTTTTTCAAAGCTTCCAGAGGGCTTAGGCAAGGTTGCCCCCTATCCCCGCTCCTCTTCGTCCTCCATGTTTCTGTCCTGAGTTTCTATCTTGACCAGAAATTGGTTGATCAAGAGATCCTAGGGCTCAACATAGCCAGAAGGGTAAAAAATGTAAATCACACCTTGTTTGTTGATGACACCCTATTGTTAGGGGCTGCCACTGTCAGAACAGCCTTAAAGTTCAAGGAGGTTCTGGACGATTACAGCGAAGCTACAGGCAGCTGTTTGAACAAAGGTAAATGCAAAGTTTTTTGTTGGAATATCTCTGCCTCCTCTCTTTCGGCCATCACCAGAATCCTTGGCTTTTCTGCCTCCCTCAGTTGGACCTCTTTTACCTATCTGGGCCTTCCTATCTTTCGAAAACTAGCTTACAGCAAAGACTGGATCCCTCTTTTGGATAAATTCAAGGCCAAAATTCAAGCATGGGGATTCTCATGGCTTAACCTTGCCGGCAAAACTGTCCTCATCAAATCTGTTCTCAGCAGTCTCCCCATCTTTCAATTCTCTGTAGCCCTTGCTCCCATTGGCATCATCAAGAAAATGGAAGCCTTCATTCGCAAATTCTTCTGGAAAGGCGGCAATCTCAATGACAGGAAAATCCCATTGGTAAGCTGGGAGAAAGTCTGTAAGCCTCAGAACGAAGGAGGCCTAAATTTCAAAGATCTCAGCCTTCAAAACGCAGCCATGGGAGCCAAGATTTTCTGGAGAATCATTGGTCCTCAACCAGGATGGGCTCAAAGAGCTCTATGGAGGAAGTATTTCTTGGGGAAGCAGAAAAGATGCCTGGAATCCTCACTGCCCACCTCAGGATCGCAATTGATCAAACTCTGCCACAAAGCAGCTCCTCTAATCAGAGACAGAGCGTATTGGATTCCTGGCAACGGCAAAGAAATCAGAATATGGGACGACAGCATTATGATGCATCCCCCTTTATCGAGCTATACCTCTCTGCATGTGCTACGACCGTGGCTGGAAAGAGCAGGATGCGTTTCTCTTTGGGACATCTCGCTGTGGGCTGGCAGCAACTGGCTGCGATGGAGTCTGTCGCCTGTTCCTCCTGAGTTGAATCAAGAACGCGACCTCTTACTCACACTGCTGAATGGTAAGGCGCCTCTGCGCGTTGGAAAGAAGGACGCCCGTGGTTGGAGAGCCGCCCCAGGTCTGTACACAGTAGCGCAGGGGTATAAAAGCCTTCAAGAATGTCCCCACATCCCTCCAGACCCTGCTGTGTGGAAGGGGCTTTGGAATTACAAATCCATGCCAAAAGTTGACACATTCTGCTGGCTGTTATGCCACAAAGGAATCTTAACAGAAGACAGATTGAAGAAGAAAGGATTTCAAGGTCCCTCTCGTTGCCATTTGTGCTGTGACAGTGAAGAAAATGCCCAACACATTATTTTGGACTGCAAATACGCAAAAGAGATCTGGCAGAACCTCTTGAGCCATTGGAAAACAGAATTCATCTTACCTACGTCCATCTCTGACTTGTTTGCAAACTGGCGAAGCTTCTACCCAGAATCGCTCCCTAAAAATGAAAGTTTCAAAGCAGCATGGCTCTCCTTGCCGAAATTTATCTGCTGGCATATATGGCTGGAGAGAAATAGAAGAGTCTTCAGAGATGAAAGCTTAAATCCGCATTTCACCGTCATCAAAATTAAAAATCTATGGAAGGAAAGTCTGGGGGAACATCTGTCGGACTCAAATCTAAGACAGCAAGACTTAGATTGGGGTGCCTCGATGGATCTCCAATTCTCTGGAGAAACAAGGCAACACAAAGATACAAAAGAGTGGCAATTCAGAGGGAAGGAGAATGAACTATATGATCTGCTCAACAGGCAAGCCAGATACTCTCTATTCTTCGATGGGGTAGCGAAAGGCAATCCCGGATTGGCTGGGGCAGGAGGAGTGATAAAGAACAAGGAGGGCAGAATTGTGACTAAGTTCGCTTGGGGATTAGGACAAACCACCAGCATTCAAGCAGAAGCCTTGGCTCTTCTTCAAGGACTCAAACAAGCAAAGGCCTCTGGTATTTCAGATGTCAATATAATAGGAGATTCTCAGTCAATTATCAAAGTCCTATTGGAGGATTCTTCACCTGCAGATATTAGATTGGCAAGAGTGATTTCAAGAATCAGAATTCTGGTGAAATCTTTCCAGACTGCAAACATCCATCATGTTTTGAGGGGGAACAACAAAGATGCTGATTTGGAAGCCAACAGGGCGGTGACTCTTCCAGTTGGCTCGCTCCTGAAAGACGAAATGGAGGAGTGGGACTCCATACCATAAAATAATCTTATGTTTTACCGCATTATCCTGAATCAGTTTGTTTGCACTTTTAAAATAGGAAAAATAACGAAGATAGATTCTCTAGTCTTGAGTAAAATTCGTGGATCTCCAAAGCTTGGGGCCTATGATCAGTTAGTGGAAGAAAGTTTAAGGGTTATGCCTGATCTATTGTAACCGGTGAAAGGCACTTTGGCCACTATCTAATACAAATCCATATCCGTTTCTGTAAAAAAAAAAAATGTCTCTCTAGGGATGTAAGAGGTGCATCTCAACTCTAAAAATTGGTGTAGGTTAGGTTAGGATCCCTTTTCCAACCCTATTGTTGCAAACAAGCTAATAACAACCCTAGGTTGGTAAATAGGGCGATAACAACATTTCTCTCTGATACATGTATCATAACAAGGATATTTCTAAGTCAGCGTGCATGCCACATATTTTTGCTAAGTCATCCCTTCGTTATTTTTAATGTCATTAGAATCAGGAAACTCATTTATGTAATTTTTTTAAATGTTCCAAATTCCAAATATCCAAACATTTGGATATTATCCAAAATCCAGATTTTGAATGCAACAATTCTTGATCTTAAGAAATCTACTACCAAGATTGGTTTTGATTTATCATTCAATGGTCAGCACTTAAGTAACCTGACACGTGGATTCGAGATTCGTCGAATACGGGGATTCGAGTGTCGGATTCGGACACATTGACCCCCCAGAATAGGACACGTTCAAATACGTTGTATATTATTTTATTATTATTATTACTATTATTATTATTATTATTATTATATATATATAGATATATATATATATATATATATATATATATATATATATATATATATATATATATATATAATTAGATACTTCTTACACAAATTCTCATTAATGATACAAATTCATTGATTTCAAACATAGATCATCTAGATGTAAGTTTTAATGTTTACAAAGTAAGTTAGTAACATTATAGCATGCATAGTACATACAAAATTCAAATACATGTCACATAAATGATAAATCAATGAATCATAAATTCTAAATTCATAAATGATAAATCATAATACATATTCAATTCATCAATGATCCAATAGGAGAAAGACAAGATAGTAAGATAAAGACACTGGCGGCTGTAGTTTTCTCATTAAGTCATCAAAATCAAAATGTGTTACATAGGTAGAAGAATGCCAATGGCAAATAGAAATAGAAAATACAAAACAACTACAAGTATACAAGCCTCAAGGTAATGGGTAGCCCATGACTCATGAGTCATCAATCCTCATAGTCATCATCAAAATCAGCATCATTGTCCTCATCATCATGGTCACCATTGCTCTCCTCTGCATCCTCCTCCTCACCTGTATCCAAAGTTACCTCTACATCTGCTGGTGTGGAGGATGACCCCTCTACAATATCACCACCATCAAATCTAACAGGCTCTAGCACTGGATCATTGAGATCCATGTTGGCCAATGCCAACTCAACACTGTTGTCCAAACCCATATCATCGAGAAAGACATCCCGCATCTTTGTCTTTCCCTTCAACCACTCTTCCCTCTGCCTGTAAATAAGACAAAGGTTGGTGTGCACATACACCATTGTCTCTGCCCTGGACTGCTCAAGACTGCTCTTCTTAACACTATACAAATTCCCATATGTGCTCCAATTCCTCTCGCAACAAGAGGATAAAGTCGCCTGAGAGAGAAGCCTCATGGCTAACTATTGTAGAGGAGGGATTGTTGCCCCATGATTTGCCCACCAAGAATAGGGCTTCTTGGCCCCCCTGTCTCTAATCACATCATATCCTGCAAATCGACCAGTGCCAGTGGAAAACTCTGCAAAGGCATCCTCCACCTCATCAAGCAATGCTCTATCCTGGAAAACCCTCCTGAATGCATCTTTCCTCCCTTGTGAGATTTCACCATCCATGTGAGGGAATCTGCGAGAAGGTCCACCATTCAGCCACTCATGGCTGTAGTATTTTGGGTTCAAAGAGTGAGCCAAACAATGTAAAGGTGTGCAATTCTTGTCCCATCTGCTGACAAGAATATCTTGTATAGTACCACAGAAGGCCTTTGGTGATGTCTCATACTCGGGGCACTCACTCTATAGAATAATGCTCCTCACAGACTCAATCATGGAATCCCATCCCTCATAAACCTCTCCTAGGATGGGTTTGTCTGTATCTACAAATTGAAGCAAAGAAATGATAGGGTCCATGATCTGATTAATTGATCTACCCTCTCCCACCAAACATCATCTAGCATTGTGTCCTTCAGTCTTTTAGAGGCTACTTGATCTGTCTTTCTCCAAAAAGACCAAAACTCTGAAATAACCATGGTCCCAAGAGTGGTCTTAACCCCCTCAACCTCTTCAACATGATGAATGAAGAAGCAAACCGTGCATCCGCAATCTTCAATAATGATAGATTAATGTACTCCTTGTAGATAGTGAGGGCATTTGTATGATTTTGTACAAAGTTACGGATATGTCGTGTATCCTCAATAATGTTACCAATCCAAAGCACATCAGAAGCAATGGATTTCAGTGCTAAGTTCAATGAATGGATGATGCAAGGTGTCCAAAACACTTATGGATATTTAGCTTCCACAATCATGCCAGCAACCTTGCAAATAGGTGTATTATTTGTAATGATTTGCACACAAAAATCAACACCTACATCTTCAATAACTTTAATAAACAACTCACCCATATATTGTGCATCCTTGTATTCTCCAAGTGTATCCACTGCTTTCAAGAAAATTGGACCATTCAAGGAAGACACCATGAAGTTGATGAGTGGGTGTCGTGCTGGATCTGTCCATCCATCAGAAACAATGTTAACCCCAGATGTTGGCCATGATGCTTTAATAGGCTCGAGCATTTTGTGCACCTCTTTTTCTGCCTTTGTCAACAATGTGGTTCTAAGCTTCTCTGAACCAGGAGGCACATACCATGATGGAGACCCGTGAGTTAGAGCTCGACACATCTCAATAAATAGAGGTGAGTGTGCAACATTAAAGGATATGAAGTTTTGTTAGAAAAAAGGCAATGGTGAGATCAAGCTTTTCCCGTTTCTCTTTTTGAAAAATCTTGTCCATTGGACCAAGTGAAATTGCCTTTCTTTTTGTTGCTTGTCCCCCAATAGAACTCTCAAATGGAAATTTGTTGCTGTCTTTCCTCAAAAATGGAAGGGGGTCATCATTCTTGGTTTTTTTTTATTTTGCAACCACATTTTCCATACCAATAGTGAACTCTTTTTCCATTTTTTTTCTCTTTGGTAAAGAAACTTGTGTACAAGCTCCAATTCCACAACCTAGTAAAGCCAACAAATGGCCTTTCACACGAAAATATGTGCTTGTGAAAATATGGTGGCAAAAGTTGCATCTCTAATCACATTTCCTCCTCTCTTCCCCTTACTGCTTGGCCCATCCTCTCTTGTGACATATTTCCACAAGGGGTATTTCTCAATGTTACCTTTAGGAGGAAGTCTTCCCTCAACATTACTTGCAGCAGAATCTGATGAAATTGGGGGAGGAGGGGCATCTCCAATCGGGACATTTTTCCCCTTCCTTTGACCCCTACCTACCACCCTTGATTGAGCCATGAATATTGTAAAAAAATAAACAAAACATGCACAAATTTGTAAAAGAAACGCATATACAAACTCTTGTAATACAAATGCAAAAAAAATAGAGAGGAAATGTGTTTACCTATTGCTTGAATCTCCTTGAAACCGCTCCAAACCCTTGGCTCCTTGCTCCAAACTCTTAACAGCAAACCCACAGCTCACCTATTGCAAAAGAAATGACACAAAATGATAAAAATTAGAGGCATTTCTGCCCTTTTTTGGCCACGCGGGTCCCAGTTTGCCGGATTCGTGTCTAGATTTCGTGACATGTTGTGTCCAAACGGGACACAATCCAGATTCGATTGTGTCCCATTCGAACATGACGTGTCACGAAATCTGGACACAAATTAGGTCGAATCGAGTCCGCTTTGACGGATTCGAACACGTGGCCCTCAAACAACAAATCCAGTTTCAAAGACTCAGCACCCATCAAGTTCTCATTATTTAATTTATTTTATTTGTTTATGTATTTTAAATATTTATTTATTTTTTATTTTTTATTTCATATTGATTTTAATTTTTATTTATTTCATTTTCTTTAGGTATTTGGGCATTCGAACTAACTTTTCCCAAATATTGGATATCCAAATTTTCTAGCAGTGTCTGAGCATTTGAGCATCCAAGCCTTTCACATTGCATGACATTTAAATGTCACAGATAATCTAGATTTGGTTGTCTGATAGATGTCCTAAATCCTGCGTACAATGTTACTTGGGAGCGGGAGCGGAAGCGGGGAGCGGGAGCGGAAGCGGGAGCGGGAGCGACCATTTTCAGAAGCTCCCGGTTTGGGAGCGAATCCCGGAGCGATTTTTTAAAAATATATATATTTTTTATATTTTTTAATTTTTGATACATATATGTCAACCAAAACATGTAGAATGATGAATTAGATATAAAAAACATAAAAAAGCATAGATTGAACCATATAACAACAATCATCTAGAAGTTATAATCTTCATCAACCACGTCCGCAAGTTAATAACATAGTAACATACAACATATTGAGTCTCATGATTCATCAATCTTAAAGTTTCAAGCTTTCAAAATTCAATATATAACATTTATCATCATTGATCACCAAAGTTGTACTTGTAAGCTAAGTGTAACCATTACAACAAATAATATCTAACATGAAATGAAATGTTATAAAATGAAATGAAATGAAACAACTTTCAACTTTCATGAAGCATCATATTCATAATTCATTACTAATGAGTTATAATTGCCAACTTCAAACTTAAATTGTCATATATTGTTTAAAAAAATATCATAATAAATATGAAAGAGTCAATAGTTATAAAAGCTACTAGAAACTAGAAAAGAGAAGTAAATCTATTATCTATTTCTTATGCTTGGGCCTCTTGCCACCACGAGAAATGTCTAATTTTTTAGTCTTGTTGCAAAATCAGGATCTTTGTCATTAATATCACCCTCCAAGCATTAATATCCAGAGGTATCTTTGTCATTACCTTTGTATCTGTATAGGGATCTTTGTCATTAATATCACCCTCTAAGCATTAACATAAGATAGAAAAAGCATAGCATGTCAAGTCAAGATTTTGTTTGAGTGATGCGTACATTTTTTGAAGGGTCATGATAGAGGAGTTCGACAACCAATGTCACTAACATCAAGGTACATAGAGGGATTGGTACTCTTGATTAAATATGAGTTCCATACCCTAATACATGACAAAATTCAATGGAAACATTGCAATCCCCCAATCCTGAAATCCTGAAAAACTGATAAGTCTGCTGGATTTTGAATGAAATCTAAAATTCTACTTTCTCCATATGAAATCCAATGAGGACGAAACCACTCTCAAACATCCTGAGTCATTTCATGGTAATGTTAAAAATTTAAGTAAAAGGATGAAAATGAAAATTAAAGAAAATGTCACTTTTACTTTAAGAATTTAACATTACCATGAATAGCATATCAATACTAGGGCCTAGACTTGATCATTAAGTTGCCCCACTCAAAAACTATTTGTTTCTTTCAAAAAAAATTGCATTTCGAACATTACTACAAAAAAAAAAATGCAAAAAAGGCAAAACGCTCCCGAAAAGGCAGGGAGCGAAATTTTTTTTAGGGAGCGCGCTCCCGACCCGCTCCCGAGTCGCTCCCGCCCAGAGCGCGGATCGGGAGCGGGAGCGAGGGGGGGGGGGGGCGCTCCCCCGCAACACTGCCTGCGTATATCCAAATCTAGATATTTAACGGATGTTCCACATCCCATATATCCAAATCCAAATGTTATGGATTTCCTAGATCCCAAATATATCTAGATTCACATTTTCCACAAGTGCAACCTTTCTAATTTTTCTGGATATGTTGGATCCTGTATTTTCCATATCCCACATATTTGCACATACATACAAAACATTAATGTGGGCTCAATTGTCCCATACTTTTTGTAGCCTCAATACAAACTGTTATGGGTGAAAAGAAAAATATAAATAGCTCATAACGCCTTCCACAATGTATGTCGGATAAAGAATAAGCCCATAAATCAACAATCCAAAATTATTCTAAGGGCAAAATAATTGGATGGTGAGTCCTAACTTCCATGAGCCATATCTTAAGTTTTAGCTAAATAAATAAAAATGTTTCAGCAAGCAACAAAATCAATAATTTTAAATGAAAATTGCAATCAATAGTATGTGCGCATAATACCAAAGCCAATAGTGTAGTTTGAGACTAAACATCAGACTAATGTTTGACTTCCTGCATTTTTAATAAAAGCAAATTTGGAATCAGATCCTACACTTCTGAGTGTATGATGTAATCCTTGGTGATGTGATAAATCATAAATAACCATCGATAGGACCACCTGCACTACCGTGTACAGGGTCAAATTCCTCAGACAGGTCCAACTAACATTTGACTTCCTGCATTCTCAATCTCAATAACAGCAAATTTGAAACCAGATCCTAGACTTTTGAGTGTATGATGTGGTTCTTGGTGATGTGATAAATAACCATCGATAGGACCACCTACACTTTCGTGTACAGGGCCTGATTCCACTGTTGCTTGCCTGTGGTCCTTGTGGAACACCTATTGTCCCATCCACAAGACCTCTTAAAAGAATAGCAAATGGTTGCTTATGTGGTGCCCCATGAAATGGTGAAAGAGACACCTATAATAAGAAATCATCTTGAGTGCATACCGAAATTTGGATTACCATTGGTGCTCACTGCCCAAACAGTGTGGATGAATTGCCTAAGATGCATTGCCATCAAAGAAACTTATGGAAGTTTTGATGGGTGACTCAAATGAGAGGACCTCGTCATTCATAAATAGCATCTCATACAGATATACAAGAGTCATTCCCATTCAATGATCTATACAATAACAATTCCAATCACCCCACAGAAGGGACAAAAATTCTATTCTTGACTGACTATATTATCTCTTGGACAAGCACCCATTTGTCCTTAACAAGAACACCAACAAAAACTATCACCAGCATTTGGTAACTCACTTCTAGAGAAAATTCTCTAATCATTATAAATTTGCTTTCATGTATGAAAGTCAAGATTTTCAAAGTGGAGTTATTTAAACAATGCAGGCATGTGTAAATTGAAATTTCTAAAACCATGGTGATAGTTACTAAATAAATAACAACATGGTCAAAGGTTTTCTTCTCCTCCAAGAAGTTGGTCAGAGGGTTGTAAGCCTAGTAATTTCAGGCAAACACAACTAGGTATTCAAAGTTCAAACCTTCTTTGGTTTCTGACGTTGCACCATGATTTGCTTCAGATTATGAAAATTAACGAAGTTCTTTGCTTCCTTAGATCTCAATATGTTTCTCTTCCTGTAACCACGCACAGCGGCACCATAACAACTTGTTATGGGATCACCAAGAAAAAAATGCATGCAGATATGTCTACGGCTAACTTACAACAATGCTCAGCCATAAGTTCGAACCATGGACATGGTAAATGTGACAGACATGGAAAAAATTTAGAAGAGACTAGATACTATACAGCTACAATCTGGCAAATTTTATCTATCCTATATGCAAAGAAAACCATGAGCCCGAAATTGTTTTTGCCTGCTCTAAATCTTCAATTTGCACAACTCCAAACATCAAAAAAAATGAAAACAAGGTTCAAGGCAACTATAATGCATGCAAGCCGCATAAATGACAATGACATCACAATAGCAATTTCCTCTCTACGAGCTAGACAGTTATTTTCCTCGAAAATTGTATTAGCAACCCAATCTAACGAATTCCAAGCACACCTGAAGACTTGGAAGGGAAAGCAATGAGGCACTAACGGAATCATTCACAAGTACACGGTGAAAGATGGGCTTCTTAGTATAAATGTTGGACAGGTCCTAATCACTTTGACATATAGTTTTGATTGGAACTTGAAGATACAAAGCCCAAAACTCCCTTAAGTTTAATCTGCAATTGCCTCCAGCAAGGATTTTATTCAGTCAGTGAGTGCTGCTTAGAATTGTTAAATAATGAAAACAGTTAATGATGTAATTATCTGAGTAAATTTAGTTTTTCCATTCAGGCAGTTATGTAACTATAGGGAGTTATGTAACGAAGTTTTTGTATTAAAATGGTGATTGCCCAAGAGACTTTATGTAACTTGGAGAGTCATTTTTGACTTTGGGGGAATATGAATTCCAATCCCTTGCCCCGTGGAGGTTTCCTTGACACACTGTCAAGGTTTTACCACGTAAATTTTTGTGTTTCTTGTTATGTGATTCAATTTCTCTTTTAAACTGCATTTTTCTTCTTTACTTATGTTATTAAAGGGCTCAAATACTAACAAGTGGTATCAAAGCTTGGTTGTGAGGGTTGTGAGCTTAAATTATTTTTTTTAACTTTGTCCACCCATAGAGCCACTGGTAAGAAGTTGAGTCTGCCATCGAATGATCAAGAAACCTGGCTGTCATCAAACTTGTCTGTCATCGAGCGCTTAGAAAGCCGCCACTCATTGAAGTCTGGCAAGGGTCGTTAGAAGGAGCCGAGTGAGCAAAGCCACCTAAGTCGCATAGCAGAGCCGTCGTTTTTCCCCTGCCGCACCAAAAAGGAGTTGAACAATCGCTTTTTTTCCTGTCATCGGGTCATAAAATTTATCTTTTGGCGCCAATGATTAAGTTGTCGTTTTGGGAGTCGAAGCTGACAAAAGCAGAGACGTCGATGAGCCTCAAACATAACGAGTCGAGTCGAGGTCAAATTTTTTAGAAGGTTCGTTCAGCCCAATTTCAAGCAATCACTGGCAGAGAAAGTTGCAAAGGAGGTCGCAGAGGAGCAAACCGATTTCAAGCAACTGCCGACAGAGAAAGTCGTACCGCCACAACCAAAGGAGAAACCTTGTCGCCACATGTTTGTAGCCTGTATAACGAGGCCATGCAGAAGAAAGTCGAGAAGAAATCGCTCTGCGTACAAGAGATCGGCTGACGCTAAAGGAGAGACTTCACCCTGTCGCTGACTGAAGATAAAGAAAGAAAGAAAAAAACTAAGAAGAAGAGACAGCCCCATCGTTGACTAAAAAAAGGAAGCGAGCCACACCAAGGAAGAATTTTATTGAAAAAAGAAAAAAAAAATCTCAGGAAATGGGCCGAAGTAGTCACTGGAGGAAGTGGATTTATTTTTTGAAATCCTAGCCACTGCTTGTAGAAAGAACAGGTATTTTTTAATACTGTTTGCAGAAATTTTTTGTTGAAGAATTGTTTTTTTGTGAACAAACAGTGAGATTGAAGTAATATTTCTAAAAGAAAAGTTATGAGTTTGAATTTCTGTAAAAAAGAAGGGGAAGTAGTTTGTTTTTTAAAAAAGAAAAACTATTTGAAAATTCAAAAAGCAAGAAGTTGTTGAAAACCCCTAGCTGAGAGCAAAAATCAAAATAAACCCTAGTGAAAGCAGAAAGGAAACTTTAGCAGAATTTTTTGAAGGAACCTAGTCATTAATAAAGAAAAAAAATTTAAAGAGCCCGTGTAGGAAGAAATGGCTAAAATGACTAATGCTAAGTTTGAGGCGGAGAAGTTCACCGATAAGAACAATTTTGCATTGTGGAAACTGAAAGTAAGGGATTTGTTGGTGCAACAAGAGTTGCACAAAGCTTTAGATGGAGTTAAAAAAAAAAAAACTATTTCCATGACAGATTTGGATTGGGAGGATTGGATGCTCGAGCTCTCAATGCTATCAGGTTAGGCCTTGCAGATAAAGTTCTCTTCAACATTATTGAAGAAACCTCAGTAGCAGGTTTGTGGGTGAACATTGTATATGACCAAATCTTTAACCAATAGAATTTATTTGAAGAGGCAACTGTATAGCCTTCAGATGAAGGAGGGTGCTAAAATAGCAGAACATTTAAATGTATTTAATACAATTATTTGTCAGTTGTCAGATATGAATGTTAAGTTTGAAGAAGAAGATAAAGCTATTACCTTGTTATGTTCCTTGCTCGAGTCTTGGGATCACTTTGTGACTTCTATCAGTTTGAGCACAATCAAATCTTTAGAATTTGATTATGTTGTGGGAGCTTTGTTATCTGAAGAAGTACGGAGGAAGTCTAGCATTAAAACTTTTGCACCAAAAGCCATGTTAGCCAGAGGTCGGTCCAAGGAAAGAGTGGAGAAAGCAAGAAGTTCTTCCAGATCAAAGTCAAAAGTCAAGAAGTGTCAAGCCAAATGTTGGTGCTGCAACAAAATAGGACATCTCAAGAAAGATCGTTGGAAAAGAAAGGAGTGCATTGAAAACCCAAAGAAGGAAGCAAATCAAAATGAGTCAGGTATGATTGATGAAGTTTTATTTGCCGAATTAGGTATGGTAGATGAAGCTTTGCCTGTTTGTAATGTTTCTCAAAATTATGAAAATTGGTTGTTAGATTCTAGTGCTTCTCATCACATGAGTCCGCACAAAAATTGGTTCACTTCATATCAAGTTGTGAATGGTAGTTATGTGTTTATGGGTAATAATGTATCTTGTCAAATTGTTGGGATGGGAAATATCAGAATTAAAATGTATGATGATACAATTAGAACATTGACTGATGCTAGACATGTACCTGAGTTGAGAAAGAATTTGATTTCTTTGGGAGTATTGGACTCGAAAGGTTACAAGTTTACAAGTCAAAATGGAGTGTTGAAAGTTTCAAAGGGCGCTTTGGTTGTTATGAAGGCAGAGAAGATTAGAAACCTTTACAGACTCAAAGGAAGTACTCAGGTCATTGAGGCAACGATTGTATCTGAGAAGGCATAAGAAGATACTCGCCTATGGCATCAGCGGCTAGGTAACATGAGCGAGAAAGGCCTTTAAGTACTGATGAATCGCAAATTACTTCCTAATTTGAAATCCTTGAGTTTGGATTTTTGCAAACATTGTGTATATGGAAAACAATGTAAACAAAAATTTAAAACTAGAAGTCATAATAGTAAAGGAATTTTGGACTATATTCATTCTGATCTTTGGGGACCATCTCCTATTGTATCTTATGGAGGTGCATTATACTTCTTAATATTATTGATGATTACTCCATAAAAGCCTGGGTCAATATGTTGAAAAGAAAAACTGATGTATTTAAGGTTTTAAACAATTTAAAACTATGGTTGAAACGAAAACAGGCAAATCAATTAAATGTTTAAGAATTGCCAACGGCGGTGAATTTACTTCGTTAGAATTTGAACAATATTGCAAGGATGAAGGGATTGTTAGGCATAAAATTGTTGTCTATACTCCTCAGCAAAATGGCTTTGCTGAATGCATAAATTGGACTCTTATGGAAAGAGCCGGAAGCATGATCAGCGATGCTAACCTGCAGAAGGAGTTGTGGGCAGAAGCAATATCTATTGCTTGTTATTTGGTAAACAAATCACCTTCAGTTGCTATTAATTGTAAAATTCTTGAACAAGTTTGATCGGGTCAGTCTTGTGATTATTCACATTTAAGAATTTTTTGTTGTGATGTCTATGCTCTTATTCCAAAGAATCAGCGTTCTAAGTTATACCCAAAAGCAAAATGTTATGTCTTTGTTGGGTATGACTATGCGGTGAAAGGATAAAGGTTGTGGGATTCTTCTTCACGTAAGATAGTCATTAGTAGAGATGTAACGTTTGATGAATCTTCTCTTCTAAAATCAGATGTTGGAAAAATATGAACAAGAATAGGTATCGTTGAATCAACAAATTCAGTTGGAGACTAAACCTTTTTCAGAAAGTCAAAAAAAAAGGAGAAACTTCTGAAGAAAAAGGTGAAGAATATGCAAAAGAAGCTATAGAAGTTCAAGAACCAATCCAACAACCAATCACTCTTAAGGAGATCTACAAGGGAAAAAAGAACACCCAAAAGGTATGAAGATTCTTCTTCATCTATTGCATTGATTACTGAAGATGGGGAACCTTCTTGTTATTAGGAAGCAATGGATGATGCGGATAGCGAAAAATGGAAAAAGGCTATGGACGACGAAATGGATCCCTTAGCCAAGAAAAAACCCTGGCATCTTGTAGAACTTCCTGAAGGGAGAAGCATTGTCAGATGCAAATAGGTCTTCAAGTTGGAGCAAAATGTTGATGGAAGTATCGAAAGGTATAAGGCAAGGCTGGTAGCAAAAGGGTATTCTCAGGTTGAAGGTATTAACTTTCATGAGATTTTTTCACTAACCATAAAACTTGTTTCTATTTGTACTGTGTTAGCACCAACTACATTACTTGGCATTGATTTAGAACAGTTGTTAAAACAACTTTTATTCATGGAGATTTGGATGAAGAAATTTATATGGAACAACCAAAAGGTTTTGTACAAGGTCACAACATAAGATTAGTTTGCAAGCTCAAGAAATCATTGGATGGCCTGAGGCAGTCTCCCAGGCAATGGCACAAGAAGTTTGACTCCTTTATGGTGAGCCAGAACTTTACTAGAAGTGAGTATGATCATTGTGTATACTTTTAAAGTTTCAACGGCATATTCATTATCTTGGCCTTATATATTGATGATATGCTTATTGCAAGCAAAAGCATGGAAGAGATCAACAGGTTAAAGGCTTAGCTTTCCAAGACACTTGATATGAAAGATCTTGGAGTTGCAAAACATATCTTGGGCATGGAGATACATAGAGACAGGAAAAATGGAAAGCTCTAGTTATCACAACAAAAGTATGTGGAGAAAATACTTGAAAAGTTCAGTATGAACAATGTGAAACCCATTAATGTTCCATTAGCTTCCCATTTTGAGTTTTCTTCAGGTTTGAGTCCTAGAACTAATGAAGAAAAGAAGTATATGTCTTGTGTACCATATGCAAATGCGATAGGCAACTTAATGTATGCAATGATATCTACAAGACCTGTCATTTCACATGCAATTGGAGTTGTCAGCGGGTTCATGGCAAATCTAGGAGAAGAACATTGGCGAGCAATGAAATGGGTGCTTCGGTATTTGAGAGGCACAAGTGACCATTGTATCATCTTTAATGGTAGTGAAGGTTCAGTCTACGAATATGTTGATTTTGATTATGCAGGTGATTTGGACAAGAGGAGATCTAGTACAGGATATGTCTTTACTCTTGCAAGTGGAGCAATTAGCGGAATGTCAAAGCTTCAAGAAACAGTTGCTTTGTCCACTACTAAAGTAGAGTATATAGTTGCTTCAAATGCTTGTAGAGAGACAATAGGGTTGAAAGGTCTATTTGATGAGATTGAAAGGATGCAGGAGAAAGTGAGTGTATTTTGTGACAGTCAGAGTGTTATTCATTTGGCTACAAATCCAACTTATCAGAACAAGACTAAGCATATTGATGTAAGGTACAGTTTTGTAAGACGTGATCGATGGCAGTAAGGTAGCTCTAAAGAAATTCCATACATAGGAGAATCATGCAGACATGTTCACAAAGCCAGTTTTAGTAGAGAAGTCGCGCTGGTGTTTGGCTTCTCTTGGATTGCCGAAGAAATAATGAATCGACATGGGCAAGGGATTAGGAAAATTGTTGTCAAGGTAGAAATTGTTAAAAAATGACAACAATTGATGATGTAATTATCTGAGTAAATTTAGTTTTTTCATTCAGGCAATTGTGTAACTATAGGGAGTTATGTAACGAAGTCTTTGTATTAAAATGGTGATTGCCCGAAAGGCTTGATTTATCTTGGAGAGTCATTCTTGACTTTGGAGCAATAAGAATTCCAATCCCTTGCCCCATGGAGGTTTCCTTGATACACTGTCAAGGGTTTACTAAGTAAATTTTTGTGTTTCTTGTTATGTGATTTAGTTTCTCTTTTAAACTGCATTTTTCTTCTTTACTAATGTTACTAAAGGGCTCAAATACCAACAAGAATAACTTTAATTCAAAATGTTTGGTTAGTGAACAGAATTTTGGGTCCATTTCCAGGCTCCTATGGAGACTCGAACAAGGGCGGGTTGGTGATGGATTACCTAGAAATGAAATTCTGGGTCTATTTCCAGGCTGCCGTAGAGACTCAAACAGGGGTGAGCTGATGACGGATTACCTGGAAAACTATGCTCGTGCAAAAACTCTTTCTATGTGTCAGGTTTTTATTGCTTCATGGAGGAAGAAAATGGAGGCATGTGATTGGCTGGGGTGAACAGTGTTTGCTCACCCCAACTCTGCGCAGAGTAAATGTTTATCCACGTAATTAACCATTTGAGCGAGAGGGGTGCATTATTGGGTCGATAAACTCATTTTTTTAGAATTTATTCAAACTTTCACATGGTCTTTGAGTCGTTAACGTGTTTTCTTACATCCTAGAAAAATGAGCTTTTAACCCATCACAAACAAAGTTAGGATACACTCTAGACCCACTATTTATGGTGTTGTTATGGTGAAGTTTTTTTTCTTAAATAAAAGAAAGATATTGTTAATTTTAATAAAATATTTGATAAATTTGGTCAACATTTTCAAAAAAATAATGATTTTTTTAGAATAAATAAATATTTTTGAATATTTTTTCATAAGTTATTTTTTTAGCTTGATTCAAATTTTCTTTGTGATATATTTATGGTGTTGTCTAACTATTTTATTTTTGGAAGTTTTTGGTCAAAATTAGCAAAATAATTTTGGTTGGTTTGTAATCTTTTGCTATTTAAAATGTATTCTTAAGTGCATATATGGATTTAGCACTCTTAAAAATCCCTTTGGGCACTTGAATTTATGCACGATTCATAACTCAAATTTGTGACGCCAACAAAACACTACCAAATTCTAAGCAATTTAGACAAAAAAAAATGTGCCATAAAAGCCTTCAAAACATATATTAAATAGACTACTCTCATACTTATTCATAGTGGGTCATTTTCTAATAACCTATACAATAGTTTTATTCATGAGTTATCATTATCTTGTCGATTGGGGTTATCTCACGTGGTTGGGCAGAATGGTGTTATCTTCCCCATCCAAGTTCAAATCCTAGCTAGTGACATGATGACTTATAATGCCTTGATAAATATTGTTGTAATGGCTCCATGCTATAAATATTATTGTATTGGCTTTGAGTTTTGTAAACTCTTAATGCCTCAAAATGTGATCAAATCATTCATTTTCAATGTTATTTTGCATAAAGAAATGACCAAGATCTAAAAAATCAATGAAGGTTACTCAATGGTGGTGGAAACCACTATTGACTATAAATTGCCCCAAAGGGTGCAAGGCCAATAGGATTGTTAAATTGGAATTGTTGAATTGCAAAAGTTGTACTATGTTTTGAAATAATAATTGGTGTATTAGATTTAGGTTGTTTAGTGTATTTGTGTTAAGTTGGTAATATACAATTAAAATATTGAGATGATGAAAGTTGACAGATATAATTTATCACTTATTTTACCAATGAAAGATTTAAAACCATGGTGAAGAAATATTGATTTTCTAGAATGGACAATTTCTATTAAGAGGAAACCGTCGGTACATATTACTTTTACCTCATTTTAGGTTATTAAATTTTTTTTGTCGGTGTCTGATATGGTGTCATTCAAAATGTATGTTTTATTCTTATTCTCATTTGTATTCCCTATTATTGGTGATTATCTCATTTAGGAAATTATATATACTTGTTGTAAATCAAGACAATGTATTATTACTCTGCATCAAGTTGAACTCAACCCCAAGGATGACAAATTAGAAGAATCCTATGATTGTTGTATATTGGTTGCTTCAATAGTAGGTTTTGGATGACATTGTTTGCTTAAAGAGATCTATGCTTAATGTACCACAACCAATTGTCATAAGTTATATCATAATGCATAGTAATCTACATATGCATTTGTGGAGTAACTCAGAAACACTACAGTGCCCCATCTCCATGGAGTCTCGTAGTTTGTCTATACATATCAAATAGTCGTGGTGCCATATGCCTACTTTTCTTAGCAATGAGAAATGAGATCTTCTTGTCACATACGATATAAGATGTGACAACTATTCAAATGATGGTTCTTATATTACCAGCAATGGAAACTTTTATAATTTTGTATCATCTAATGGACCCGCATACGCATGGAGCTTTAGTATGAACTCTCTAGTATGGTATTCTCACTCATAAGGATAGACAACCTTATTGTTTACAATTATGAATGGGCAACATTGATGGACATCATTTGGAAATCGTCTACTTATGTTAGATATTTTCATCATTATTTAATAGTAAACCAAAAACATAACATGTGACCAAAAGAAAAAAATTAAACAAAAAACAAAAAACAAAAAAAAACAAGATTCAACCAAAATAATCTAACCCATAACCCATTTTTTTAATCCAAATTAAATACTTTTGAAAGATCCTTATCACAAATCAAAGAATGCTTTGTTATAAATATGAAAGAGAGCGAGAGATTGTTTTCACAACACAAATCACACCACAATGATTTTATTGGTCTCACAGACATTACATATATAGGACATAACACACTTACTTCGATACATCTAGATTATGACTCCAACTCATAGTATAGGAATCAACAACTTCTAGATTGACTCCTCGTAACTCATAACGACAACTATACATGACATGGAAGCATTACTTCCAACACCCTCCCTTAATGCTTACATGGAAAACATTAAACACACATATTACAACAATAAATAAATCTTTGTCAGATTTGTCTAATATGGTCTTCATCAGCACCCACATCCACTCTGGAATCTTGCAAACACCGCTCTTTCACCACCAAATCTTCGAGTTGTCACTTGACCTCCATTTAAAATGTAATCGCTTCAGACCATCGTTGACGTGCTTTGCAGAATTGACGCCTCTCAACTTCTTGAAGTGTAACAGGTTAGTCTCGATACTGAACCATTCTATGGAACTTCCACCATCTATGAATCCATGGCCCTCCGCAGCCTTCATCAGTGATCTAGAATAGCATTCTGGGTACAAAATGTCTTGAGCAAACAATTCTACAACTTGACCTTATAAAATAACTTGTACTAACACTCCCAGAGCACAACAGGTCACACCAGCTTCACCTTATTAAGAACTACTTGTGACTAATGCTCTCGGAGCACGATGGGTCACATTAATCTATTAAATAGTTGGCATGTCCTTTGTAGTTCTGCATCTTCCCTTTTCGTTCTTTTTTTTTCAACATACCAAAATAATTTTACAAATGAATAAAATCATTTTACACATCACTCATTAAATATAACAACCACTCAAACATACAATAATGTATTTTTCCTGCATCACCAAACCGAAATTCTCCTTCTAAGATCCTCATTTACCTCTTTCTTTGACCATTAACCTTCCCAATGTTTTCAACCAATCCGCCATTCAAAAATTATCATTGCCTCTTCTTTATGCTAAAGGGAAATAATATGATGGAAAAAATTTACATTTACCTTTAATTTTATTTAACTTTTCTTAAGACATATGGATAGTCGTTCCACTTTTTTTCGGTGCACACAATCAAAATATAGTAATTGGGTGGGGAACGTGAGGGCCACATTAGGCCTGAACTTCCAGTAGATTTTCGTTATGCAGATCTCGTCGGTGTCTAGATTCTTTAGGCTTCTGCAACAAATTATATCCGCTAATTTTTTTTGACTATGGAGCAAGATTCCAAAACGGATGATACAATCGTGCAGTCATCTAAAGCTATAATGCAGGTCACTTACAGAATGCGCTCATATGATCATTACTAAACCGCCATGGCTGCCGACACCATTCCTTTGTGAAATGCCATATATTGCCACATTCATAGATTCTCCCATGCAACGATTTGTTTCGAAGATCTGCTCCTTCGAGAGCCAACAAAATCACCCTCACAACAACAATTTCCACAGTGCTCGCGTCCTCTCTCTCGAAGCAACAACGATCTAATCACCACGATTCTCTCTCGAAGCAACAACGATCTGATCACCACGATTCTCCACACACTCGAAATCTAGCTGGACGTTGCCCCTCCTTTATCTCCATTCGGGTTGAATGAAACGGAACCCCAGGTGCTCCGATGGCAGCAACTGCAGATCTCTAGTTCAACCCTCTTCCTTTCAAAATAGGATGCACAGTTTTTACACCACTCCCTGTGCCACATGCAATGATAGGCAGCGCTTTGTAGATCCCTGGAGTTGTAGATCTCCTAAAGAAAATGGAGAAGAATTCTCGCTTAAGATCAAATCTAGATCTAGAAAACCACACTCACACACAGATCTAAACAGGGAGAAATAAAACTCACAACAGAAATCAACTGTCACACACTTATATTAATCTATCTATGTACAAAACAATAACACTCAAGGCTCTCTCACATCTTCTTGGCTTTCCCGTGAGGGAATCAAGCCAAATCTAGCTTTGATACCATGTTAGAAATATGAAAGAGAGCGAGAGATTGTTTTCATAACACAAATCACACCATAATGATTTTATTGATTTCACAGACATTACATATATAGGACATAACACACTTACTTCGATACATCTAGATCAGGGGTTAAATTTGACGGGTGACCCTACCCGTCAAGGAATTTTTTTATGACGTTTTTATTTTTAAACTGCCCATCATATGTTTTTTAAAATTTATTTGTACAAGTTTCATCTAATTTCAATTTGTACAATAAAAGAACAATAGTTGTGAAATAATTTTCAAACCAAAAACATAAATGTGCATGATTTCTCGGTTGGATACAACGACCTTTTTGGTGGCTCCCAGCCTCCCCCAACAACCAACTTTGCAGACAAGAAGTTATGTTCAACTTCATTTTGGACAAAACCCAACAGTCTAATGCTATTTACTGCACAAACCGCTGTTGAAAGTCCAGTCCAATTTTTTACAACAAATACAAAACAAAGCTCATTTTTTTACATAACCCACTACTCAGAATTCAGCTGGCTTAATATCCCACTAAAGGCAAATGGATTCAATGCATCAAGCTCTACTGAAATTTCAAACATATAGAAGACTTACTGCGCAAAATTCATGGGTGTAAACCCCTTACTCAAAATTCAATCACAGCAAAATCTTGTGATACCCACTTTCCAATGCAAAACCCAATACTCAAACATTCATTCAATGCGAAACCCAACAGTCAAATATATGGACAGAACTTGGACCGGACTGCACAGAGGGCAGTCAAATTTCAAGTGACTGTTGTAACTGGTGAATTTGTTGATTCTCCCACACTCCTAAATTGAATAGAATGAAGTGCCCACTAAGGAGTGTGGCGGTAGTTAATAGCATAGAACCTTGACAGAAATGCAGGAACATAGAAAAAATATTCGGTTTCTGAGATTGAAACAGTAGGAGGGTACTTACCATGCGACCGTCCTCCTTAGGTGTCCACTTTGAGCAACGATCGCACCAACTCCACCTCGTCTGTGCTCTGTGAACTGGTTTGTTAAGAATAAAATCAAGCATAGCATATTTTTTTAATGGATTATTTATTTATTTTTAAACTGCTTCAAAGAACCTTTCACAATTAATTTATAAATTGAACCAGGCTAAAGTTGACTGGGCTGCCCCGTGGAATAGTAAAGAGCTTGAACTATGTAAATGTTCAAAAAGTAGATACAATATCACCATGTATAGAAATTAAATTTTGGACAGTTTCACCAAAAGAGGTAATTGTCAAAACACCACTATTACAAACATAAAAATAAAAGCAAAAACTTTAAATATTTAAGGTTCTCCTTTCTTTAGCATCTTTCCAGATGTCAAATACCCTATCCCATGCCACCATCGATGAATCAAGCCCTGTTAGAGACACCCGCATCAAGGCATCCAATGCAACTAATGATAGCTTTGTTCTTCGGACATCCTTTATTATGTTTTGTCTTGAGAATCCTCTCTCACAAGCAACTATACTTGCAAGAATAGTAGGTATCGCCTGCCATAATTTTGACATGTGAGGAAAATTTGTATGCAACCCTGTAACATAAAAAATCCTCCATGCATCTTTCATGGATGATCCCTCGCAATTAACACGAAGAGTGTCAACAAATGGATGCAACTCTTTCAAACAAGCATCAAAATCAAATGTAGTTTTGTTTTCTTCACTTTGATAATAAGGATGTTGCAAGTGTTGAAAAATGTTTTCGAGCCAACGCTTTGAATTTCGTTCTCTACCATGAACATCCTCTAAATAATGGCAAGGGCTAAACAATCTTGCTGAGTTGAAAAATGCAAGATCAGGGAATCTTGCGTTCAAATTCTCTACGAGAGCTTGAACATAATCTTTTGCAAGTTGTTTGCAACTTTCTATTGAACCTTCAATACATGGTTTCCATGATTGTTTTTGTATATCAACACAATCAACATATGCATGTGGAATTGCTACAAATCGTAATTCATGCTTGTGAACAAGCCCCTCCTTATCACAAATTTCTAGAAAGCCAAATTTAGAAGCATCTATAAATTTAGATAAATAACATGTGCCATCTGCAAATGTGTCGCTTCTTAAAAACCACCTTTTCAAAGTGTTTACCGTGACATCTATGGCTGCCCCTAAAGAGCTAACATCAATGTACTCTTCTTGGAATTGCTTGTTCAATTTGTTTAATTCACACATTATATCTGCAAGCATATGTAAACAAAATTGTACTGAAAAGATTCTTGTCTTATCATACCATGAGTCTTTTCTTTCATTTTTCCACAATGTTAATATGAGAGGCATAAGTGCAACAAGTCTTTCAATGACTTGTCCCCTTGAAAGCCATCTAACTCCATGGATTTGAAGAGCTTGAAGAGTTTCAAGTTGCATAAGTTCTTGTAGAGCAATAAGTTGACTATTTCTTTTCGTAGAATTTTACAGCCAAGAATATACCTTATTTGCTAATTTCTCAACAAATAATAATTCAGGTATTTTTTTTGAAGCATCTGATGCAGCTAAGGCTTCATGATGAGCAATGCAATGAACACCTACAAGATTAGGTACATCTTTCTTCAAGAAAGTGATAAAACCATTTTCATTACCAACCATTGAAGAAGCGCCATCTGTGGAAACTCCTATCAATCTTTCTGTTGAAAGGCCCCTTGATGCCATTAAATGTTTGATTGCATCATAAGTTGTTTTCCCTCTTCCATCACAAACATTTATGAGCTTTAAAAACTGTGAAATTGGAGGACCCAATCCTTTTGAGTTTAAAAACGTGGCATAAACCACAAGATGTTTTTCTAAACTACGATCTGTACTTTCATCTAACATCAATGAAAAAAAAGGGTTATCTAGCATTTTGGAAGTTTGTAGCTCTTCAAGGTACTGAGATATAGCAAAAATGAATTCTTTTGCAACCATGTGATTTGTATACGATGTGTACTCTTTGTTCTTTGGCATATTTGGCATGTGTAAAGACATTGTAAGCAAACAAAGAGATTCATATTTTGAAAGTGGTAGATCCTCTTGCACCATCCAATATACTAATTTCATAGTAGTGATGACTCTTTCTTTGTTCATATCATCAATGCATGCAATGTGTTCTGTAATAGACTTCGCCTTCTTCTCATTTCCACATATCCACTTTGCCTGTGAGAGTTTATGAATGCTTGAATTAGCATGAACAATTATAGAATCATGCTGCAATGTAGAGCAACCAGTCCCAATTCCCCATGGCCCCATTGCCTTATGCATTTCACAATATATGCATTTCATAACTGTTTTTCCTTCATGCTTTGCCTCTCTCAACCACTTATACTTAGTTTTCCACTGATCACGAAACTCTCTTTTTACTTTCATTTTTCTTTTCTTTTGGGTGTTAGGTTCTCCGTGGTGAAATTCTTCATCACTTTTTTCATTATGCTCCAAGATATCATATTCTTCATTATGCCCCAAGACATCTAAATCTTCATTTAGATCAAAATCATGATCTTCTTTATCACGCAATGAAGCTTGAGATGTATTAGACCATCCAATTTTTTTTTTGATAGAAAGTTGATTCCCTTTTTTTGAAGACATTTTTGATATATAATACCTATATAATAAAAATAAAGTATTTAGTATATATGAATTTCATTTCATCAACTAAAACCATATTAAAAAAATAATCTTGCACTGGTATGCTGCTAAAAATCCCAAACGCTAAAAATAAATCTAAATAAATCATTTAATAAAATTATAAAAATACATCTTTAACAAATTCAATTAACTAATCCAAAAGATGAAATTTTACAACAAAAATCCAAACTAAACAATATAAGAGAGCTGTTATCAAAAATGATATAACAAACTTTTACATGAATTGATATAAAAAACTTTTACATATACAATTTATTACAGTGAGAATGCTGGTGCGAGTTTATGTTGTTAAAAAAAGCTAACAACCATATTTAGAAAAGCCGTAAAACGAAGAAATGCATATTAACAGAAAAAAAGCCATAAAATAAGGAAACACAGATACGAGAAAAAAGCCACAAAAGCCATCAAAACTTATTTTTATATTCATAAAACGTGACAAGCGACCTTCATAAAGTTGATTTTGAAAAAAAAAACCGAAACACTCTAAATATTTTTATTTACCCAAAAATAACTAGTAAAAGTAACACAATATCATTCATTCATATCATCGTACTGAACAGAGAGGCAGGCTACCTTATATGGATGCCAATTTCGCTAATTAAATGATATAAATTTAGAAAAAAACGCGTTTAATATAGACCGTTGCTTTAACGGAAGGTTACGATTAACGTGGAGTTCGCACAGAGATCGGATATGATCTGTTGTGGCATAAATACAATCACTTGTAACTTTCTAGTTTTGATATGGATACATCACCGAAACGCCAAAGTTCATCCAAGGTACCATGTAATTGATTATGAATCCACTTTACTTGGCAATGAAAAGGGGACTACGGTAACAATGAGTAAATCAAGAGGTGAAATATGGCAGGGCAGGCACGTCAGTGTTGCTAACGTCAGTGTTACTCATATTTAAAAAAAAAATATGGGAGTTGTCAATGTATTATAAGCTGTATGTATTATAAGAGTTTTGGAGTTTTTGGCGTTTAAACAATTTTTAGTCTAAGCTTTATTTTATTTTTTAATATATTTTTTTAACCTCAAAATGGGATATAAAATTTTTAAAATTCTTGTTATTTGAATAAATTTTTACTAAATTTTAAACAAATTTTACCGAATTATAAACAAATTCTACATAAATATGTAAAAACTCTATGGTAAGAGATAACATGGTATTCATCAACTTAAAAGTATGAATAGATAACAGAAATTCAAAATCCTTTCATGTAATCCCATATGTCATACTACTACTATTATTATTATTATTATTATTATATAAAATTGTAATTTAATTTCATAAATAAATTTAATCAATATATAAATAAATAAAATAAAAGTGTGAATAGATAACAAAAACTCATTTTTTTTTGACATAATCCCATATGCCATAGTAATGGTACATTATTATATATATATATATATATATATATATATATATATATATATATATATATATAATTGTAATTTACTTTCATAGATTAATTTTATTAATTTAAAAATAAAATAATTAAAATATATTGTGAATAAAATATATTCAAGTCATGAGGTTTTAGAAAATGAATTTTATTAGGGTTTTGGTCTGTGTTTAGGATTTACAGACTCACCGGTATCTTTGTGTTTAGGGAGGGAGTTTTCTATGTTAAAATCTATGCAAATGAAGAGTAAAAGGGGCTTATTTTTCCATATGGAGCCCAAACTTTGCCCAAAGGATTTCGGACAAGCATTATGCCCTAAGTTTTTAGAGGGCCTAATCCAAAATTCTTTGGGGCAGTTCTTAAAGGTGGATGAGGAAAGACTCACAAAAATAATTTTTACTTTTTCGAGGATGTGTAGAGGTGGATCTGTGGATGAGGAAAGACTCACAAAAATAAAATAAAAAAATTTCTGACATTTACAAATCTTGTATCCTTAGGCAAAGAAATAACCCAAAAGAAAAGGAAAAAAGACATACCCAAAAGCCAAAGGGTGGACAATTATTAGATCCCCATGACGCCAAACTAGACAAGGAAGAAAACCCATATAACACTACGAATATTATTCAACAAAATTACCAAGAAGTCATAGAGAAAATTTTGTATCCTTGGGCAAAGAAAGAACCCAAAAGAAAAAGAAAAAAGACATACCCAAGAAAAAGAAGGGTAGAAAAGTAGGGTAGAAAAGAAGGGTAGAAAAGTTTAATTTGCCCAAGGAATAAAATGGTGTTCAATAACAACACAGGAATTATCAACTTACATCACCCAATATTAATATGGGGTTGTAAGACTTAACAAAAGGCATTCGAAATCAAAAGAGTCCAAAACCGCGACAGACATGATCTTGATCGAATATGGGAGCAACATATCGAGTCAATAATCTTCACGGGAATCAGCCCAGAAAATAGGCCCATCACGGATTTTGCCATCATTGTGATTTTAACTAATTCAGAGATGGAGGAAGGTAGCATCGCTAAAACCATTGCAATTCAAAAATGAAAGAAATATACTAGCAAAACAAAAGTAATGTTTTTTCAAATAACAACTTGAATAATGCAAGTTCTTTCTAAAAAATTCTACGCATCGTTTAGAACGACAAATAGCATCATCTCCGTAACAAGTTGAAGAATCTTGTTAGCATGCAACTTCCCTATGGCAGACAAAGAAAACCAGTAGATGCATATCAAATTCTTCTTTGGGATTTTGAAAACATGGTACGCATCAATGCTTACCTTCTGATTTGACAAAAGCACAAAATGTAATCCTGGAATGTTTTACTGAATTCCAAGACAAAACACTGGTAAACTAGATATCATAACGAAAATCAATGGTACAGAACCATAACAGCAAAGCAAAACCAATATTAAGGAGTACCTACACTTGTGATGCAGATTATAGATGCTGTTTCTTCTTATCCATCTCTCCTCTATCCCAGTTTTTACATGTAAATATTCATCGTCAGAAGACATGCATACCCCCATTCCATTTTCAAATGAAGATATCCATATTCGGGAGGATATACATAGCAGAACCCAACACAAAATCTTTCAGAAAAATAAAGAGAGTTCCCTACAGCTCCCACTGTCAAGAGCACAGGGACGCTGGAACTCGTAATCAGAAAAAGCAAAACAAAAGAATTCAAAATACCTGATTCACGATGCACAGTCTACAGATCAGCGGGGTGCTGGCCGACATCGACGTTCGAAAGACCTATCTACCATAACCCAATTCTCCCACCAATTTACACACAGACAAGCAGTGAAGATGACTCTGAGTCACAACTTACAGGCTACAACACATCACAGATTCACAACTTACAAGTGATGGGGATTCGGTGGTAAATTGACGATAAAACTTTAAACGATGGATTATTTCCCCGCGGGCCGCGACAGGACTCATTAATGGAATCTTGTATGTATTAAAGTTTACAGGTGGTAAGTTGGTAACTGGTAAGCGGTAAACCCGAAGGGCCCAATGTGAATTGAATGCAAAATCCGCACCGCAGATCTGATACATCATACGGTGATAGCATTAGCCATCCGATCACTGTCACACGGTACACCATATTAAAAATGCCATAGGTTATATATATATATATATATATATATATATATATATATATATATATATATAAAATTTATAAACAAAAAAAAATTAAAACTTTTAATTTTTAAACATGCCCGTCAATATGACGGTTTTGAAAATGAATGGCAAGTTGCGCATGACGTGGAGGTTTTAAATTAAAACGTATTTTACGGGGAAAAATGCAAAATACGAGCATATGGGCGTCAAATTTAACCCCTGATCTAGATTATGACTCCAACTCATAGTATAGGAATCAACAACTTCTAGATTGACTCCTCATAACTCATAACAATAACTATACATGACATGAAAACATTACTTCCAACATGTTTTTTATTGGAGTTGGCATTTGAAAAACATTTGATTTATTAGAAATACAGTAATATTATAATAATAATTTTTATAATTTGTAAAAACATAGTATCTCATTACAAACAATTTTCTTCCAATTTTAAGCAATAAAAAAATTATTAAGCAATATAAAAAAATTGCATTATGCCATAAAAACATGTGAGTAAACTAGTGTTGTTCCATGTGAATTGCAAGGTTTCACCAATGTTAGTGCCCCCCATTAAATGAATAATAAGAGTACCCTCATCATCCTTCATGTTCGCTTTCCCACTCTCACATCGTAAGCCATGGCTCACTCGGTCCTCTTGTGGCTTGTCCTTCACCTTCGCTTCCCCACTATGCAATCCCTCTACAAATCTCACAAGTCTGGTATTGTGCCAACTATCCATGGACACAAAGCTTCTGTTTTTTCCCCTTTATGATGATTATGCTTGTGCTCATGATTCACGCTATTACTTTTCTCCATAGGTATCAAGATTGAGACCCGACAACATCCTTATTTACCTCTTATTTTTGTTTTGTTCCTTATGCAAATACTTAAATTATGGGGAGAAGTAACTGATAAAAAATATATTATTTACCTAAGTATCAAATATTTTTAAAAATTTTAATCTTGAATGATTTTCTTGCAAAGCTTAAGAATAAAAAATCATTACACCTATTTAAAAATCAAGCACGAATAAAACAACAATATCTAGAAATAATGATATGAAATATATAAAATAGTTATCCATATGGAAAAATTTATTTTTAGAATGTTAAATATTATAAAAATATATATATTTTATTTTTTATATTTATATTTAAATAATTTAAATAAAAACTTGCAATCAATAAATATAATTTTGAAATATTTAATAAATTAAAAATTAAAATAATCCTAAAATTCATATTATTAAAAAGTAGAAATTGATTTTACAATTAAAGTAGAAATAAAGAAATCATTCAGAAAATAAATCACAGATGATAAAAAAAAAGAAATCACTATGATATAATAATCCTTACCAGAATGCTTTAACGATATTTGAACACCCTAATTAAACTCCAACGAAATATGAAAGAGATCTTAAAAGAAAATTGTTTCGAATACAACTACGCTTTTGTGTTGTAGTTGTCGTTTTAACGTACAAACCAACGCGAAGCTTCTTCTCAATATATGTATCACAATCATTTCTGGACAGCGATCATACACACATTGTTTGGACTAGTTCCAAACATTATGAAACTCGGCTAGGAATATACCTCTCTCATAGTGTTCTTCTCGAGCTAAGTCAATGTTTTCAAGTTACAAATCAGTTTTAATGCTTTCTCCATAGAGGCAGTTACCCCATGATCCAATTGACAAATCTAGGGCATGGGGTACTATTAGAAAAGTAACTAGGTTCAGTTTTTATAATGATTTTTTTATTTACATCATTGTATATTTTATGTAAAATAAAAAGAAGAAAAATATTTTATTATTATTATTATTTTATTAAATAAGTATGGTTTTCAAGTTTTTAGGATTTGTTGAGTCAAAGAGTTAAAGTTTTTTTTGGATCCATTGTAAAGAAAAAAAGAAAAAATATTTTTAAATATGTAATTTGAGTCAAAACCCTCTCTAGATGCCATGTTGACCTACTTGTCAAGTCGGCCTTGCCCAAAAAGTCATATATATTCGCACCCCTCTAGACAATATAAATAGAGGATTGTGCTCATTTGGACACGCACAATTCGCTTGATTGGTTTAGAAATTTTGTAGAAGAAGGAGGGTCGAAGTTTGAGATTGAAGAAGAGTTTCCCTTGAAGTCTGTTTTTTGGAAATTTTGCCTTATCACATTTCTTGTTGAAGATTTGTTGTTGGCCTCTCGCTGATGGATTTGTTGTGTAGAAAGGAGGGTTTGTGTAACGCCCTCCTCTTACGTCTAACCAAGTAACCGGCCAACCAGAGTAAACATGTGATGAGAAGCTACTATGATATGATTTGACCTCCTAAGTCACCGTAAGGAAGTGGAATCAATGGAAACACACCATATAGACCTTCCACATCAGCAATAAGACTCTTAGGAACCATCCCAGCCTCTCAGATAACCATCCCTTGACTCACACTAAGTTTTTAGACCAATTAACCCCTAGACGCTCCCCTGATATGGGCATGCCAGCGTCCAGAGCCTTCTGGACGCTCCCACAACATGGTGTGCCAACGTCCAAAGACTATTTTGCTCAGTGTTGTGTCAGCATCCCCAGGATTTGAGCTACTTTTTCAGGCCTAGAGCCCAGGTCACTGCCCAGAATTCAATGACACTTTCAGAATCCCTGATTTACATAGTAATAAGGCTTACAAGCCAACACTAACTCCATGACTAGGCTTGACCATCCCCAACCGAGACTGACATTTTGTCAAACACTTGGCATTAATGCAATCTACAAGAAATGAATACAAGACAGAGTATAAATGATTAATAACTCATATGAGACTTGACAAGAAGGATCCCCGCCCTCTTCCATTAACTGTTTTGACATCAATTAAGTCTTGCATCCATTATCCTTTTAGTTACAAGTAAATACATGAAATAACCATGACAATAACCAACCATATAACCATGCTTATAACCAACATTAAACCATGAAAATAACAATGAGATAACAACCATTAAAGCCACATATTAACAAGTACAAAAGCAAGAGAACTTAGCTTTTATTAAACATAGGCAAATCCGACCAGGTTCGAGACTTCCACGTACCACTCGACCATAGACATGGCTGAACCAAATCTTTCTTTCAGCCAGTCACCCCCGTGCCATATTCCAAGCATGAATGTGGGATCTCATAGATAAACCAATCCAAAAACAACCAAGGGAATCCAGAGGTTAAACCGCTTCCACGCTCACCAAACCGTGATCTCACCAAAACTAGCATCAAGATCATAAAACTGAACCAAGCTAGGAATGCCTCCAAACTCCATCACTATCCTTGAAGAATTTTCTATCTTCTCGTCTCTCAGGATTTACCACAATCCACATCGGATCACTAGGCCCTAAACCGAGACACCAGCCTCTCAGGCTTTACCGCAATCCACACTAGATCACTAGGCCCTAAACCGAGACTCCACCCTCAGGCTTTACTGTGTATCCTGCCAAAACCGGTCAAGGGATTCCTAGGCCTTTGGGATTTTCCTGAGACCACCTCTACCTTGGATTCCGAAACCATTCGACAATTCCAAAGCTCAAAATCGAGAAAACAATCCCATCACACCATGGCTATCTGGAAAAAGGCAAGGCTAGGTTGAAAACCACTGTCATAACCTGGAAAAACCATGCCACCGACAACAAGAGAACCATACACCAACATGCAAAGCCATGCATGTCAAAACCAGCTAGGAAATCACACATGCAATATGTTACCTGCAAATATTCTTGTTGAAGCTACTTGATCATGCTCTTCCTTGCTTGATCCTTCCTTTCCTTTCCTTGCTTTTTCCTTCCTTGTTCCAAAGCTTGAGTGCTCCAAGAAAACTCTGTGTCCAAGAATGAAAGAGAGAGAGAGAGAGAATAATGAGAGAGCTACAAATTGAAAAAGGGTTATAAACTGATCCTCACAAGCCTTTTTATCAATGAGGCCTCTATTTTCTTCATTTTCCTTCAATTTCCTCCTCACATGCAACTTGTGACCTTTCACCTTACTTTTCTCCTAGTTTCCTTTATTTTCATAAATAAATGTGTCAAGAATGCCTTTTTAATGCCTTTGCCTTTGCCAGTTTCCTTTAGCCATAAACACATCCAATGATTCCCAATAGGATATATTTGCCCAACATTCATCTTGGAATACGTGTCCCTTAACCATGGTCTTATTGTTCCTTTATTAACTTTTATTACATGAACTTCCAACCAAGTGTTGTTACAAACCCCTCCCCCTTAGGGAACACTATCCTTGGTGTTAAACCACACCAAGACCTCAACAAAGACGCTAAAAAGCAAAGATACTGCTCATGGAGCTTTATAACTTAGCTTGTTGCAGTATTTACAATGAATGATTGCTCAAAAGAAAAACATCATGACAACATGACAAGATAACAACCACACCACTTATTGGAGCTTTATAACTTAACTCGTGGCAGTATTTACATCCATATACATATGTACATATACCAAAACATCAACAAAACATATGCCAAACATATACCAAACATCAAACCAAAACTTCTTTGCCTCAACTGACAAACAAAGAAGGATACATGGTCCACATCTGATCATCCATCCCCCATCTAGCTTCTTCCAACCCAAAGTATTTCCATTGCACTTTAATTTTCTCTATGGCTTTGTTCCTGAGCATGGGATGCTTCCGTTGCAATATGCATTGAGGCTCTGGTTGGATTTCTCCTTCTTGCTCCACTTGCAATACAAACCAATTAGTAACATGATCAACATCCTTTATATACCTCTTAAGCAATGAAACATGAAAAACATCATGGACTTTCACTGTTGGAGGTAGTGCAAGTCGACAGGCCACTGGTCCAATCCTCTAAAGGATCTCAAAAGCCCGCAATACCGTGGTGCAAACTTGGCACGTGATCCAATCCTCAAAGAGCTCTCCTTGGGCTTGATGTGCAAATACACATACCCACCAACCTGAAACTCCTTGAATGCCCTGTGATGGTTCGCATAACTCTTTTGTCTACCCTGTGTTGTCGTTAGATTCTTCTTTATAACCTACATTTCTTGTTCCATGTCTACCATCATATCCGGTCCAATAAGTACCCTGTTCAATGGAACGCTCCAACTGATGGGAGTATTACAACTCCACCCATACAATGCCTCGAAGGGACTCATCCTCAATGACTCCTGATAACCATTGTTGTAGGTGAACTCAACCAATGGAAGATACTCTTCCCATCTTTTCTGTTGGTGCATCATGTACATTATTAGCATATCCTCCAAGATCACGTTGACCCTCTTTGTATGTCCATCTATCTATGGATGATAAGCTATACTAAAGGCCAACTTTGTACAATTGGTACAAAATAACTCCTTCCAAAACTTGGAAGTGAACTTCGCATCCCTATCTGACACAAGCTTCTTTGGGACACTGTGCAATCTCACTATCTCCCTGATGAAAACTTGTGCTACCTCACTAGCTAAATATGTAGTCTTTATTGGAATGAACTGAGCTACCTTGCTTAACCTATCGACCTTGACCATAATAAAATCATTTTGTCTCACTATCCGCTAAAGACCTGTAATGAAATCCATGGAAATGCCCTTCCATTTCCATTATGGAATTGCAATAGGTTGTAGTAGACCACATGGACGCTTACATTCTGCCTTTACCTGTTGACAATCCAAACATATAGCCATGAACTCTGCCACTTCATTCTTCAGATTTGACCAATTGTAGAACTTATTCACTGCTGTCAACGTCTTTTGATATCTTAGGTGACCCGAGTATGGCTTCACGTGAAACTCCCTCAAGATAAGCTTCTTGAGCTCACTGCATATCAACACATAGATCTTGTCGATGAATCTCACCAAACCATCTGCTGTGAGACGATAATTTGCATCCCGATCACTTGTACCTGTACCTGTACCTGTACGTGTCTTCTGTTTTAACCTATGCATAATCTCCATATACTTGTCATCCTGTTGTCCTGCCTGTAAGATCCTATCTTGTAACTCTGTCCCATATGAACTCACAACTGCTATATGATTCACATGTACCTTCCTGCTAAGAGCATCTACACCCTGGTTCTCCTTTCCCTTAATGTATATGATATCGAAGTCAAACTCACTAAGGGTAGCCAACCATCTAGCTTGTCTAGCATTTAGATTCGGCTAGTCAAACAAGTATCTCAACCCACTATGATCTCTCATCGATACAAATCTCCTGCCAAGAAGATAATTCATCCACATGTTCAAGGCATGAATAATAGTTGCCAACTTAAGATCATGAGTCACGTAGTTCTACTCGTGCTCATTCAACTACCTGGACTCATATCATACCACATGTCCCTCATGCATAAGGACTCCACCAAGTCCTCTTTTACATTTTTCTATACACACTAAACTCTTTATTCGGATCTGCAATCTTAAGGACTAGAGCATTGGTCAACAAATGCTTCAGTTTCTCGAAACTAGGTGCACATTCGTATGTCCATTCAAACTTCTTACCTTTCCTCTGCAAGGATGTCATAGGGTATGCAATGCATGAGAAGTTCCTAATGAACCTCTTGTAGTAACCTACAAATCCCATGAATGATCTCACCTCATCCACATTCTTAAGAGTTTCCCACTCCATGATGGCCCTTATCCTTCCTGGATCTATTGTTATGCCTTCCTTGGAAACAACATGCCCCAAGTAATGCACCTCTGTTTGAAAGAAGTTGCACTTGCTAAGCTTGGCATACAACTAATGCTCTCTTAGTAATCTCAATATTGTTGTTAAATGTTTAACATGCTCTTCTTCATTCTTGAAGTATATCAAGATGTCACCAATGAATACAATAACAAACTTGTCCAAATAAGGACATAACACACTATTCATCAAACACATAAATTTAGTTGGGGCATTAGTCAAACCGAATGGAACTACAACAAACTCATAATGCCCATACCTGGTATTGAACGCATTCTTGTAGATATCCTCTTCCTTGATGCACACCTAATGGTATCATGATCTCAAGTCAATCTTAGAGAACATTGTTGCTCTTTTCAACTGATCAAACAAATCATCAATCCTCGGAAATGGGTACTTGTTCTTGGTCGTTACCTTGTTCAGTTGCCTATAATCAATGCACAATCTATGAGTACCATATTTCTTTTTTACGAACAGTATTGGTGCACCCCAAGGCAATACACTTGGCCTAATGTATCCCTTGTCAAGCATCTCCTTGTCTCCTCTTCATGATTTTCTCTTTTATGTTTCTTGTCTTGCCTTTTATGTTTTGAGTCTTGGGAATTGGTTTGGGAAAGAGGAAAGTTAATAGAGCTCGGGGAGATATGTGTGGTACCTGACAAGTAAACTAAGACCTGGAGGAAGCTCGGTGCATGTATAAGGGAAGTTGAAGGCAAGAGTATGACAACCAGTTGGACTGGTTGGGTTCATTGGTGTAAATGAACGATGGCAGGACAATACGTGAAAGGTAATCAAGGAAGGTAACGTGAATGGATTTGTGGCGTCATATGCCTTGGCTATGTTGGGAACTGTTGTTCTCAATGTTGCGCATGTGTTGCACGCATAAAGGGAGTTCTCTTTACCTTGACCTTATGATATCTAGTAATTATGTTGTGATCATGATTATGTTGACATATATATGTGTATACATGTATGTATGTATGTATGTATGTTGTTGTCTGACAGGGTCATCATGGATCATGATTGTTTAATGCTAATATTTATATGTATATATATATATGTATGTATGTATGTATGTCGTTGTTTGACAGGGTCGTTAGGAATCATTCTTGTGGTGTAATGGTTGACTATGCAAGTGAATGACATGAAGAGGTTTTTTGTTTATGAGGAATCAAGTGGAAGAGTAGTCATGACAAATAAATGAGGTCAGTATCATGCGGTTATGAGTTGATATTATGTGATTATATTATGTCTATGTTATAGATAGGCTATAATGAGGGATACATCTGTGAAATGAAAGCCGTGTGGTATGCAGGATGCTGGGATAAGAAGGATGGTGGAGAGACACTGAAAGCAAGGTTGCTTGCTAGAGACAGTGTGGTTTTGGATGTGTGGTACTACTATTGCGCATATGCTGTATATGTGTACATATTGTAATGTGCGTATGTTGGATATGTAGTGTCGTGTACATAAGATGTTATGTATATGTTGTATATGCAGTGTTATGTGCATGTTGTATAAGTGGTGTTATGAGAATGTGGTTCCATGTACATGTTGTACATATGGTGTTGTGTGCAGGTGGCGTTGTGTACATGTCGTACATATAGTGTTGTGTACATGTGGTGTCGTGTAAATGTCGTGGATGTGGTGTTGTGTACGTTTGACATTGTGTACACGTTGTACACGTGGTACGATGTACATGTGTACACGTTGTGTAGGTGGTGCGGTGTACATGTGATGTTGTGTACACATTGTGCAGGTGGTGTTGTGTACAGATGGTACTGTGTGCAAGTTGTACACGTGGTATTATGTGCATGTCATACATGTTGTGTTGTGTACATGCGGTACTATGTATGTGCATTATGTAGCCATGACATCATGACATGCATATTCATTGTGTTGTATGTTGTGTACGTATATGTATTGTGTTGTACATCCGGTGTAAGTGAATGTATTGTGTGGTTGTGTACACCAGATGTAGGCGTATGTATTGTGTTGCGTTGTACACTGGGTGTATGCGTATGTGTTGTATGTCAGGTGTAGGTGCATGTATTGCATGGTTTTGTATGCCATGTGTGGTTCTATATGTGTGATGCACACTGTGTGTATGTGCACATGGTCGAGGAGAAGGCACTGGGTGTTTGTCGGGTGTGGAAACTGATCCGGAGTGCGTACAAAATAAAGACAAAGGTAGAAGCTACGAATTGATTAAAGGATAAGTATCAATATTTTATTTCAGTTTTATTATGCATGTGATTTATGATTCGGGTCTATGATGATTGCATGTGATCTATGATTTTGATCTATGATGGTTGTGTTTTGAGCTAACCTAATGCGATATGTTTATACATGATGATTTGGTCAAAGATGTTGGTTTGACTTGTGATAGGAAGCGAACATAATTGCAAGTGTACCTTGTTGACGGGCCACCAATGAGGTATGATTTGAAGTTATTTCAATTTATTTTGAATCCAATGGAAATTATGTGCTTGGTATAGGAAAGCATGAAATGCCTGGTTGGGTGGTCAAAACTGACGACAAACATTAGAAATAATATTAAAAGGAATTGGAACATGCAATAGTATGTTGGTAAAGCACTTCAAGAGCAGGGCCATTGTGGGACATTGGTTCCCAATAGTGTCCATTGATTTCCATGAGCATGAAATAACTAGTGTGATCGTTTGAGGCAGGGATATGCCTTGGTTTATGGACCTTTCAATGTGATGAAACCTTTCCAAGGGATGGATTGCACAGGATGGGGGTGCCAGCAGAACTTGGAAGGTGTGTGATTGCACAAAAGGGGGTGACTAGATTGCCCGAGGGACTGTGTAGCAAAGAAGGGAAGACCGAGGATGGAATTTTTTTGGTCATTAGCATTTCTAGACGGAATCATAGGCACATTGAGAGTGCGTCTTGGAATGATGAGTCAATAACTGTTCATTGAGAGGACAAGTGGCACTAGATTGTAGCATTGGACATTGGATGCATATTTGACTTTGACAGTGGATTTTGGACTTCCTAGGAAGGAGGTGAATCTAGGTACTACTTTTGAGGGTGGAGGTGTGAGCCTTTGGATTCCCTTGTTGATTGATACAGGCATTGTATCCTTTTATTTGTTGGATGAGAAAATGTGCATATGTGTATATTATTGTAAATACTATATTGAGCTGGATTTATAAAGCTCCATAGACAGTGTGATTATTTGTTGAGTGAAGCAAATGTGTATGTGTGTATATGTGGTTATTATTGTAAATACTGTAATGAGCTGTGTTATAAAGCTCTAGTAAGCGATATGATTGTCAAGTTTCAGCAGTGGTCATTGTAAATAGTGCAACGAGCTGTGTTATAAAGCTCAATGGGAAGTGTCTTTTGTTTTCAGTAGTGTTTTTGGTTATAGGTGTCATTGAACAACGAGGATGGTGTTCCCCTAAGGGGGAGGGTTCTGTAACAACCCTGGTTAAAAATCCATGTAAAAATATATATGACCACGGTCATGGAACACATATTCCAAGCTGAATGGTGGGAAAAACATCCTAGTGGGTGTCACTTTGGTTTATTATGACTAAGGAAATTTGCAAAGACAATGATGTAGAAATTCCTGCAAATTCTCTACAAATCTACCTCTGAGATCTATGTAGAAAATCTGACTGAAGATTAACTCGATAATGCAATATACCAAAGCAAAATACTATAATCTACTTCTACTATCAATTTGCGGAAGCTTAAAGATCGAGTTGAACCAGAGCTGAACACATATAACCATAAGAAGAAGAATCAATACACATGAAACACAGAAAATACTCAGGGGAAAGCCTCAGCTAAAAAACCCCACTATCTGTATTATCATACAAGGTGGAAATATATCATAATAATACAAAGCCTTAGCTCTCACAGCTAACCAGCTCTCAACACAATCCTCCTGGATGCTCACAGGCAAACAAGGCTTCTCACAAACCTTCTCCTCTGCCCTCCAAGCCTCCTATTTCCTTGCGCAGTTTCTCCTGGGTGATCCTGCTGTTACCAAGTGTAACGCTGACATCTCACACTAATCTCACACCTTGTAAAACTGCGCAATCCTCAAGGAACCTTACCTTGACTGCATGCATGAGTTTCCTTTATAGGAGAAAACATGCAACTTATAGTACACTGTCCTTGAATTTAATCTCAACTGGGTCTTTCTCTGAATAGACATGCATGAGTTTCTGGTGAGGGAATCTTCAGTTATTTGGAGTACACTAGTTGAGTGCATGCATGCATCAACTGACTGATAACTCACAATTAGTTCCTCAAACAGTTTAGAACTAATTTAATTGGACTTAACTCAATAAACTAAGCTAGTTAATTACAACTCAAATATAACTCAATCTTATCTCCTTAATTAAGGGATAATCTCCTTAATTTAAGGGATAACTCTTGCATGACTGCAGAAAGACTTCTAACTTGAATTTCTCCAACTAATTAATCCATAATGAATTAATTAATTAATGCCAAGCAGCTGGCAAGACTAAATTCGAATTTTAATTCAAGGACAAATTAAAATTGGAATATTCTGGATTCTATTTTTATCATTTCTTGGTTCTATTTTCAACACTCCCTCTCAACAAGAAAGGAATTCAACTCGATCCGATCCTGAAACTTTGGAATGTTTTGCATGCAACACTTCTCTCTAGTGTTTCTGCTCCAACAACTCTAGAAACAAAAAAAAAAAAAAATCCAACCTAAATCAGTATGATGCATTTGTCATCAAAGTCTCTGACTGTTATTGCCTTTGTCAACTGAAAACTTTGCGCTTCTGCTGACTCAACCTTTTTGAACTGTTGTCAATCCTTCTTTGTTCTCTTCAGTATTTGACTGCTCTAGCCTCTGTCACTTTGATCTCTGACTGCATCAATCCCACTGATTCCTCCCGCTACTCTATACTTTGGGCTTCCATAGCAAGGTACGATCCATGAGATAAAACCTCTCAATGGACCCTGCCCAATTTCAACCTTCTTGGGACTATCACTTCACATTGCCCCACCTCACACCTGGAGGTATGGCTGCATGTGATCCCTCTACCCACTTCTCCAATTGTGGCTCCTCCACAATTGTCTGAGACTTCTTTTGGGACTGCATGTTGAGAGGTAATTTACTCTCCCTCTCAACCACCAAGTCTCTAACATTTGCCTTGCTCCTCAAGGCTGTGCATGCATCTTGAACCTCAAGAGCATACCTGTTCTTGACTCGTGAACCGATTTGCTTCACCTGTCTCGTGGTGATGTGTCTAAGGAAAACCTTTCCTTTACTAAAGACAACATCGTAGCCTTTGTCCTCCAACATCGCGACCGATACCAAGTTCTTCTTCAGTCCAGGCACATACTTCACATCTGTCAAGGTGATAGAAGCTCCATGCTCCCTCTGAAAAGAAACTGTGCCCACTCCTAAAACACTAAACCTTTCATCATCACCCATCTCTATGCGCATCTTGAGGTCTTTCTCCTCCAAGGCACTAAATAAACTTTTATTGCCGGTCATGTGGAATGAGGCTCCATTGTCAAGATACCAACCACAACCCATCATCGATGACACCATGCATGCGATGAGGGTGAAGTCCATTTCGAACTGAGAGGTTAATGCCTCACCTTCCAATCCTTCCGAGGATCCCTTCTTGGACTTCTTCGATGGGAAATTAGTCGCATAATGACCCATCTCGTGACAATTAAAGCATCTCACTTTAGACTTGTCACCCTTCTTCCCTCCATGAGAAGAATTTGATTCGGAATGGGACACCTTCCCCTTCCCTTTCCTTGACTTACTTGCTAAGGCCATATTTTCTTCATCATCATCCTTGGATGAAGAACCATCTCGTGTGCTCCTCCTGATCTCCTCCTGCATGAGATCCGACCATAGTCGTTCCCAATCCGACAGTTTCTCCCTTCCATTCACAGAGTCCTGGTAGCTATTCCAACTCTTTGGAAGGCCAAAGAGAGCAAGGCTCACCTTATCATCATCGGCAGTAGTTATTCCCACACTTCCAAGCTCATTTCTGCAAGCGGTGAGCTTGTTCAGATATGTGAAAATAGTATCACTGTTCTCCATCTTGAGTCTTCGAAGCTTATCCTTGAGCGCCAATTTCCTCTGGTCGCTACTGTTCTGGTAGAGGTCCTTCAATGTCTTCCACATTGAATATGGAGTATCCTTCCCATGGAAACTTGAGGCAATATGGTCTCGAACTCCCTTAAGGATGATCTGTCTCGCCCTCGCCACACACTTCTTTCACTCAGCCAACTCTTGTGCATTAGTTGAAGCTGGATTTTGGATTTCTTGATCAATGAAATCCTTCAAGCTGTTGTCTTCTAATGCAGCCTCCATGCGATTTTTCCATGCTATGTAATTCGAGCTTCCTTCCAAGGCATACTCGAGTCTCGAGCCATAGAATTCCATTGACCAACCTTGAAGTATGAGATGAATTCAATTTGCACCTGCAACCTCGAACTTCAAACTTCGAATTTTCTTTTCCGTATACTGTTAACTGCGTCGATAAAATCAATTCCGATACCATGTAGAAATTCCTGCAAATTCTGTACAAATCTACCTCTGAGATCTATGTAGAAAATATGACTGTAGATTAACTCGATAATGCAATATACCAAAGCAAAATACTATAATCTACTTCTACTATCAATTTGCGGAAGCTTAAAGATTGAGCTGAATCAAAACTGAACACATATAATCATAAGAAGAAGAATCAATACACATGAAACATAGAAAATACTCAGGGGAAGGTCTTGGCTAAAAAACCCCATTATCTGTATTATCATACAAGGTGGAAATATATCAGAGTAATATAAAGCCTTAGCTCTCACAGCTAACCAACTCTCAGTACAATCCTTCTGGATGCTCATAGGCAAACAAGGCTTCTCACAAACCTTCTCCTCTGCCCTCCAAGCCTCCTATTTCCTTGCACAGTTTCTCATGGGTGATCCTCCTGTTACCAAGTGTAACACTGATCTCACACCCTGTAAAACTGCGCAATCCTCGAGGAACCTTACTTTGACTGCATACACGAGTTTCCTTTATAGGAGAAATCATGCAACTGATAGTACACTGTCCTTGACTTTAATCTCAACTGGGTCTTTCTCTGAATAGACATGCATGAGTTTCTGATGAGGGAATCTTCAATGATCTGAAGTACACTGGCTGAGTGCATGCATGCATCAACTGATTGATAACTCACAATTAGTTCCTCAAACAGTTTGGAACTAATTTAACTGGACTTAACTCAGTAAACTGAGCTAACTAATTACAACTCAAATATAACTCAATCTTATCTCCTTAATTAAGGGATAATCTCCTTAATTTAAGGGATAACTCTTGCATGACTGCAGAAAGACTTCTAACTTGAATTTCTCCAACTAATTAATCCATAATGAATTAATTAATTAATCCCAATCAGTTGACGAGACTAAATTCGAATTTTAATTCACAATTTTAATTCAAGGACAAATTAAAATTGGAATATTCTAGATTCTATTTTTATCATTTCTTGTTGCTATTTTCAACAAATGACAAAGACTTTGGAAAGGCACGAGGCATTTATTGACATTTTATTTATGAAAATAATAGAAATTATGAGAAAAGGAAGGTGAAAGGTCACAGGTTGCATGTGACGAGGAAATTGAAGGAAAATAATGGAAAATGAAGAAAATAGAGGACTGATTGATAAAAAGGCTTATGAGGATCAGTTGGCAAGATTTTGATAGGTTTTGGTGGAGCTCTCTTCTATTCTCTTTCTCTCTCATACTCTTGGATACTTAGTGTTTTCTTGGAGCACTCTTGGAGAGTGTGGCATACTTGGAGTTTTGGAGAAAGAAGGCAACGGAAGAGCACGAAAGCACAAGAGGACATCAAGATCAACAACTACATCGGGTTTTGCTTGCAAGTACCGAGTTGCATGTATGTTTTCCTCACTAGTTTTGGCATGCATGGAATATGCATATGGTTTATTGGTCATGATATGTCATTGTCATGGAGGATTGCCTAGATTGATAGTGGATTTTCCTAGCCTTTCAATTTCCTAGATAACCATGGTGATTGTGGGTCTATTTCTTTATTTTGTTTCGGTTGGTCCTCATGTTTCCTTTAGCTTGGGTTGAGTTACTAGTTATTGGAGCCTTGGTTGGACAAATAATCTAGAGTCATGTAACAACTTGAGGTGAATTATTAGTCTTGGAGCCTTGGTTGGACAAACGGTTTGAAGCCCTGTATAAGCTGTGGGTTGAGTTACTAACCTTAGAGCCTTGGTTGGAATAGATGCTTTGGAGTTCTGGAAGGCTTGGGTAGAGAGCAATCTGATGATGGTTTTGTGATGTCTGACCATGAGGTGGAATCATTGTTTTTTGGGTTGAGGTGGTTGGCCTCTGGAAGCCTTGGATGATTTTGGATTGATGTGTTTTATGAGATCCCACATTCTTGCTTTGAATATGACACGGGGCTGACTGGCTGAAGAGAGATTTGTCTCTGCCATGTCTGCGGTCGGGTGGTTCGTGGAAGTCCCACAATTAGTTGACCTTTGCATCATTAATATGAGGTTATTTCTCCATGTTATTTTATGAGTATTGTATTGGTTTATATGTGGATCATATGGCTGTTTTTTTCTTGGTATTTCTGTTGTTTTTATGCTGGTTATGAATATGTATTATGACAATAACTTTGTATGGATATCATCATGTTTTTGCTTGTAAACAAATAAACAATGTATCTATGGCCTAATGGATGAAACTGTAGCTAATGTGTTGAGGCATCAATGCTTTTTAGCGATTCTCAAATGAGTATGAAACCCCTATGCTTAGATCTGTTTTTTTCACCTATAGACTACATATTTGTGACATGTTTGACAAAATGCCTATCATGGCTAGTAGGGGTCCAGTGAAGGGCTTGTTTAAGTATTTACATTTGTATCATCATTGCCTTGTTATCTTTATGTTATAAAGGTTTCATTCAATTCTGGGTAGTGACCCTTTGGGCTTGAGAAAGTGGGTCAAATCCCGGGGATCCTGGAACAACATTGAGAAAAATAGTCTCTGGACGTTGGCACAACACTAAGCAAAATAGTCCTTGGATGCTGGAATGCCATTTTGTGGGAGTTTCTAGATCCCTCTAGACGCTGGCATGCCCATAGCATGGGAGAGTCCAGGGGTTAATTAGTCTAAAAAATCAGTGGGACCCAGAGGTTGGTTACCAGAGAGGTTGGGATGGTTATTGAGAGTATTGTTGTTGTTGTGGAAGTTTTGTATGGTGTGTTTCCGTCGGTTCCACTTCCTTAAAGCGACTTAGGAGGTTGAATCATATCATAGAAACTTCTCGTCACATGTTTACCCCAATTGGCCGGTTACTTGGGTAGATGTGGGAGGAGGGCATTACAGTTGGTGGGTGGTGGAGTTGATTGGAGTCGGCATCAGTGTCTGTCGAAGAGTCGACACTGGACGATGTTGGTTTCATTGGGTTTCAAATTTAATATTCTCCCACTTGAAACCAAATTAAGAGTCTTGAATCAAGTCACATTGAGTCCCACCATGCCTCTACATAACTCATGTTTATTTCTTGGTAGAATATTAATGATCATATCAACAAGGTTCCTATATTTATGGATATTTTCCAAGGACAACTGTCCTTACTCCAACACATGTCATATCTAATGGTACCTTAAGTCAATGTGCTTGGTTTTTGAGTGAAATGTTGGGTCTTTCTCCGAGTGAGTAACATTATGACTATCACAATATAACACATGTTTGTCCTGCTTTATTCCTATCTCTCCTAGGAATCAGTGCATCCAAAACATATCTTTACAAGCTTCTATTGCAACTATGTAGTCTGCCTCCATTGTAGAGAGAGATTTTATTCTTTGTAGCCTTGACACCCAAGATATTGTTGCACCTGCAAATGTATACAAATAACCTATCGTGGAATTTTTGGTGTCCATAACTCCAGCCATATCTGCATCTGTAAATCCTTCAAACACAATCTTATTATGACCAAAAGATAAACAGTAATGACTAGTACCCTTGAGATACCTCAAAATCCATTTTACTGCTTGCTAATGTTGTTTGCCTGGATTGGCAAGGAACCTTCTCACTACTCCCACTGAATATGCAATGTCTGGTCGTGTACATACCATGGAATACATCAAGCTACCAATTGCTGAAGCATAAGTAATCTTGCTCATTTCCTCCTTCTCCTTGTCATCACTAGGACATAACTCAATATTTATATTAAAGTGGGCTGCAAGGGTTTTACCAACTAGCTTGGCATCCTTCATATTAAACCTGTCAAGCACCTTCTTGATATATTTTTCTTGTGACAACCATAACCTTTTGTTTTTCGTGTCAGGCATGATCTTCATGCCCAATATCTATTGCGTTGGACCCAAATCCTTCATTGCAAATTCGTTGCCCAAATCCTTCTTCAAACTATTGATCATATTCTTATCATGCCCAATAATCAACATGTCATCCACATATAACAATAAAATTATATACTTTCCTTGATCATACATCTTGATATAGACACAATGGTCAACTTCCAGCCTGTGAAAACCATGTTCCAACATGAATGAATCAAATTTCTTATACCATTGTCAAGCTGCTTGTTTCAACCCATAGAGGGTCTTCTTCAACCTGAAAACTAGGTATTCCTTGCCTCTTTCTATGAAGCCTTCTGGTTTGTTAGGATATTCTGACACATAGGAAATAGTTAAGTATAACTTGGTCTAGTGTAGAGTTAGGTAAAGTGTGTTTCTTTACTATGTACTTTTGTAAATTACAATCCGACAGTCACGATATGTAGTGAGCTGACGGTTCATTCTCTCCTCGGTATTACCGACACTTGATCCATGTCTTAACACCCGATTGGTCCATGATATCGATTTAAAGAGCATGGAGGGTCATTTGTAGGGTAACTGTTCATGAGAGAAACTTATGTAAATTTTCATTATTTTATTAATAAATTGCCTGAAGTGGTCGCTTTGGCTTAGGCCGTGCACTGTTTCCCTCTTTGAGGGTTTTAACCACGTTAAGTATACTGGTGTATTGATCTGTGATATGTTTGTGAGTGGTTTCCTTCGGTGTTCTTTCTGAGAAACTTACCCTGTAAATTCCTACATGGTATCAGAGCTATTTGAGGGCCGCATCTGTTGGTGATCCAAATCTGAAGCATGTACAACTGCGTCCGACAATCGTTTCCTAGATCTATTATTTTTGACTACTTTCAGGCCGAGAAGACTGCTCTATTGTGTTAGGAGCATTTGTTCTAGTGAGGAACCCCTTTAGTTTCACGCGAAAAGGTTTCTGGTATCCCTAGCTACGTCATTTTTAAGATCTGGAGGTATACAGTCTTTATTTGCAGTTCTAGCTATTCATCTCTCTGTTTATTTTGGTTTATTTAGCTCTCTGTTTTTTATTACCAGATCTATATCTTTCATTTCTGCGTATGCTCTTTGCCCCGCGACTCTATGCGATCTGGGAAAATCAGAAACAAAAAGGAAGGATTTTTCTCATGTGTATGCTCTTTTCCGCCGCGCCTTAGTGTGATCTCGGAAAATCAGAAACATTGAGGAAAATATTTAGTTTCCGGCTAAAGCTAACTTCAAGCCATAAGGTTTTTTTTTGTATGTCTGTGTTGAGTTTTGTGGGTTTTGTTTTGTAGGAAAAAAAGAGCTTTTTCAGGTAAGGACACACTCCAAAGCTTTAGTGACTAAAAAAAAAAAAGGTCTTGATCTTTTCCAAAAATTACTAATCTTTTAAACTAGCTCACTTGGTCCAAAATTACTTTATGAGAATAGAGGTCTTGAGTTCAAGTCTTTTTTTTTTGTTGAGTTATTTTTTCAAAAAGCACATGTAACTTGTGTTTTAAAATACTTTATGTAAAAGTGTTCCCACCCATTATAAAAAGTGAGTCACTGATAATTCTAAAGTCTCTTTATCTTTTATTTAAATTACAATTTAGTGGGTAGCTCAAAAAGTACCATTGTGAAAGTGAATTTCATTTATTTATAAAAGTGAGTCACGTAATTTTTTTTTTTAGTGAGCTAATTAGATTAAGGTTGGAAAGGGGAGAGATTTTTTTTTAATATAACATTATCATTCATTTTCGCACATTCACACACTTCGTTGGCATCTTCAACAACTTTTTTTCAAAAAGCCATAACTTTTTCACCTGGAAACCGTTTTCAGCACCGGTTTTTTTAATCAGCACAATTTTTCGAGATCTTTCCATTGGAACACTTAGTTTCAGCATCTACAACTTCATTTTCTGTTAAAATGGAAAGTCCATGCCAGATTATTCTTGACAGCACTAACAGCTTCCAATGGTGGTCCTACATTGTGGATTTACATAGAAGTAAAGGTATTTATAGAATAGTCTCAAGCCAAGAAACCAAACCTCAAGATGAAGATAAGGTAGCCAAATGAGAAAATAGGTAATATCAAGCACGTGGGTTAATAGGGATGTCTATTTCTCCAGACCTTAGATTTCATATCGCAGAACTTGATACTCCTAATGAAGCAATGAAACATCTCCCTAAAGTTTGTGGAATTAAAAATGAAATTAAAGCCCATCAACTCGAAAATGAGTTGCTTACATTGGACCCCAATAATTTTTCTTCCATTGAAGATTTTTTGTCCAAGTTCAAAACCCTTAGACTTCTCTTGGAAGGTGTTAAGTTTAAAAAATAAGATGGTAGCCTTATCTATTCCATTCTTACTAAGTTGGGACCAACCTACTCTGTGTTTGTTTCCACCTTCCATTCTATTAGAGAAGCCTTTATTTCTCAAGGACAAGACTACAAGTCCCCCTCTTTTGATGCCTTTTGTGATTATTTAATAAGAGAACAAGAAAAACTCTTATATATTGGTTTTCTTAATGTTGAAAACTCTTCTAAGAAAGCCTTAGCTGCCCAACAGCAACCAAATTCAAAGAATTCTAAGAAGCAGTATTCTAAAAATAATGGTCCTAAACCAAACAAGGGTCCTAAGCAATTTTAGTCTCAAAATGAAAAATCATTTCAACAAAATGATAAGGCAAATAAAAACAAAGGGAAGAAGACTGATAGACATTGCCACTTTTGTAAACGATATGGACACTTAGAATCCAAATGCTTTAAGAAGATGGAAGCCTTGGAAGCAACAATGAAGAAGCATAACATCCATTTGGAGCACTCTTCAACTTCAACTTCATCTTCAGGAATAACACTTTCTGCATGTGGTTGTCAAGCATCTCGATCTATTTATGCACTAAATGTATCTTCTTCTTCTCATCCTCATGATTGGCTCATTGATTCTAGATTTTCTTATCACATGGCCAAAAACAAAGCCATGTTTTCTTCTTTAAATGATTGTAACATCAAAAATATATATGTTGGTGATGATAGATCTCTTAGTGTTGTAGGGGCTGGAACTGTTCATCTAGACAATGGTCAATTTAATGATGTATTACGTGTTCCAACCTTATCCTGCAACCTTCTATCTGTATATCAGATAACTCATTTAGGTGAAGGTAAAATCGTTGAATTTTCACTTCTCGGTGTTGTAATTAAGGACCTAAGAGATCCTAGACAGATTTTAGCTACTAGCATTGCTGATGATTCTACAAGGTTGTATAAGTTTAACAACTTTGGGTGATCATATCTTCCCTCGATATTTGTTGCTCATAATGATGAAGTGAACAAACTTTGGCATGAGCGATTTGGTCACTTAAACTATCGCTCCCTTCAGAATCTATGTAAAGAAAATATGGTGACAGGTCTTCCAATGGCATCTTGCGCAGATGGTGTTTGTTTCGGATGTGTACTCGGAAAACATCATCGGGATAGTTTTTAAAAACGTGCCTCTTGGCACGCCTCAGCCCCTTTACAACTTGTGCATAGTGATTTATGTGGTCCACTTCCAATTGTTTCATTCTCTGGATACAAGTATTTCTTAACTTTCATTGATGATTTCTCCAAACGCACTTGGGTGTACTTCTTAAAACTCAAGAGTGAAGTATTTAACATGTTCTTGGCCTTTAAGGCCTTTGTTGAAAAACAATTTGGACATCAAATTCTTAAGCTAAAATTTGATAATGGCGGAAAATATGTTAACAACAAATTCATCAACTTTTGCACTGAGAATGGAACTCAAATGCAACATATTGTTCCATATACTCCACAACAAAATGGTGTAGCTAAAAAGGAAGAATCACACCTTAAAGGAAATGATTAATTGTATGCTTCAATCTAAAGGACTTAGTATTAATTTTTGGGCAGAAGCAATTAAATGTGAAAATTACATAGTAAATCGCACTCCTACTAAGGTTTTAAAAAAGATCACTCCAGAAGAAGCATGGTGCTCAATTAAACCAGATATAAGTCACTTTCGTGTTTTTGGAAGTGAAGCATGGGCCCATATTCTAGATGAGAAACATAAAGCTTTAGAATCTAAGAGTGAAAAATGTGTTTTTGTTGGATATTATGAAGATGTTAAAGGATATAGACTTATTCCACTTAAGTCCAAAAATGTTATCATTAGAAGAGATGTAAAGTTTACTAAAAATATATTGGCCTACGAGCCTAGTTCGGCGGATGTGCCACCTCTCTCTATCTCTTCTACTTCGGAAAATATTTTTTCTTCAGATGATGACAGCGAGGATGACAATCCTCCCCCACCTTCTCAGTATCCTCCTTCAGCTCCCCATCTCCCAAAATGGGTCTGTGCTACTCGGGATACAGTAGGTGCTGTTGCTAGTGATCCTACAGATCAACGATGTACACATTCTCAGTTCGATGGAGCCTCTTCTTTATTGGCTCAAGCTTCAGTGAATTATGATCCTGACACCTTTGCAGAAGCTTCAGACCATCCAGATTGGGACACAACTATGAATGAAGGATATCGTTCATTATTGGCAAATGATACATGGGATCTTGTTCCTCTTCCAAAGGGACAAAAACTTGTTAGATGAAAATGGGTTTACTGAACCAAGTATGGTCTAGATGGAAAAAGTTGATAAACATAAAGCTCGCCTTATTGTTAAGGGTTTTTCACAATTTGAAGGCATTGACTATATTGAAACCTTCTGCCTTGTTGCCAAAATGAACTCTATCTGCCTTGTTCTTTCTCTTGCTGCCTCTTTCAAATGGGAAGTCCAACAGATGGATGTTAAATCTGCCTTCTTGCATGGGGACTTGCATGAATAAATCTATATGGAACAACCTACTCGTTTTATACAAATAGACTCCAGCCTTGTATGTCGGCTTAATAAATCCCTTTATGGTCTCAAGCAAGCCCCTCGGGCTTGGTATGCCAAAATGGATAGCTTTCTTTTAGAAACTGGCTTTTCTAGGTGTCATTCTGACAATACTGTCTACACCAAGAAAGTGGGCAAGTCTCTTATCATTCTTGTTCTTTATGTTGATGATATTATCCTTACTGGTAATGATCCCAACCTTATAAAACATGTGGAGTCCAGTCTAGCCTTAAAAAGAAGTTTGAAATGAGTGACTTAGGCCACTTGCATTAGTTTCTTGGTCTTCAAGTCTTGCAATCCAAGGAAGGTCTTTCCCTTTCCCAGTCCAAGTATGCCTGTGATCTTCTATGCCATTTTCACATGGAAGACTATAAGCCAACCCCTTCTCCCTTTCAGTCTGGAGCCAAACTTTCAGTCACTTGTACTTCCCCTGAATTTGATGCTACCTTATACCGTCAACTTGTGAGAAAACTTTTGTATCTGACCCATACTCGTCCTAACCTTTCCTTTGTTGCTGGCCTTATTGCTCAGTTTATGCAAAACCCACATGAAAGTCATTAGAAAGCAGATAAAAGAATACTTCGTTACGTTCGAGGTACAATTCAGTTTGGGATTCATTATAGTGCAGAAGCATCACCTCTATTGGTTGGTTTCACTGATTCCGATTGGGCCGGTGACCCTGATGATCGGAAGTCTACTGCAAGTTATGTGTTAACTCTTGGTTCATGACCTATTACATGGGCTTGCAAGAAACAAAGTGCCATTTCTCTTTCTTCAACAGAACCAGAGTATTGTGGTGCCGTAGAAGCTAGTAAGGAAGCCCTGTTGCTTCGTCAAATCCTGTCTGAGTTTGGCTTTCAGCAACAGTATCCGACTACACTTTGGTGTGATAATCAAAGTGCTATTCAACAATGCAAAGATCCGGTGCAACATCAGTGACAAACACATTGAACTGCACATGCACTTCATCATAAAGTTCATTCATGACCATATTCTTGAAGTGCATTATTGTTCAACAGATGGTCAAGTTGCAGACATCTTTACAAAGGCTCTCATAGAGGCGAAGTTTACTAAACTTCGATTTATGGTTGGAGTTCAAGAAGTTGTCACTAAGGGGGGATAGGCTCTAATGCCTCTTTCCTTCTCCTATCGTGTCATATTTGTACATCCGTAATCCTGTCCCAAGTTGTTCTTAAGGGGGGATGTTAGGATATTCCGACACATAGGAAATAATTAAGTATAACTTGGTCTAGTGTAGAGTCAGGTAAAGCGTGTTTCTTTACTATGTACTTTTGTAACTTACAATCTGACGGTCATGATATGAAGTGATCCAATGGTTCATTCTCTCCTCGGTATTACCGACACTTGATCCATGGCTTAACACCCGATTGGTCCATGATATCTATTTAAAGAGAATGGAGGGTCATTTGTAGGGTAACCGTTCATGAGAGAAGCTTATGTAAATTTTCATTCTTTTATTAATAAATTGCCTGAAGTGGCCACGTTGGCTCAAGCCGTGGACTATTTCCCTCTTTGAGGGTTTTAACCACATTAAGAATACTGGTGTATTGATATGTGATCTGTTTGTGAGCGGTGTCCTTTGGTGTTCTTTCTAAGGAACTGTTGTGCCCTACAACAACCCCCCATTTCATAATATTTTTATCACAAACAATTAACATATGAAATGGGTCCCTTTTTTAAATTTTAATTGGCATTAATGAATTTGTTCGAAAAAGGTATGATAATCAAATGAATTTGTTAACAAAAGCCTTTTTGAACAAATAATAAGCAATTTTTGGTTAAGACCGAAAAGGCAATCGCAAGACCGTTTGCTACCTTGGTTCTTTCCGATGCGATATCGCTATCGGCCATCGGCGATAGCCAATGCACACACAGAAAAGGCACACATCTTTTCCCCGATGCGATATCGCTATCGGTAGTCGGCAGAATCCCATACATCTTCATAAGACGTTCAGATCTTTTTCCCGATGCGATGTGATATCGCTATCGGTAGTCGGTAAATCAATTGATATGCATTTAGGGATTATGTTCGCCCGCTAATATGATACAATGTCGCAATCGGCATTCGCCAAGATCTCTCCCAAATGATAATGTCACTCACACTCCCGATGCGATGCGATGACGCTTAATGATGACCAGAACTCCTAAAAAAATAAAAGGGTGATTATTTCAAAGCATTAAAGTTATATTTAAATCCGATTTGACAAAAGCACAAATTTCAAAATGCCGTTAAGTAAAGGGATAAGGTAATGCATGCGTATTTAAAGCTTTGCCCCTTCGAATTAACGAGCAATTACGATTAGACCTTTGAAGAAATCTATTGCACGCTTTAAGGGGTCATTCGGTTTAATAACTTAAGTAATGGTCATTTATGGAGCTGCAGGCCGTAAAATCACCATCATTGCATCTGCGGTGCCCTCTCAAATCATTTGATCCATAGCCACTTTTAGAATTAATCTCACCAAGCTTCAAGTTATATATCTATCCCGTTATGGATCGTCATTGTTATTTCTTTGTTACGATTTCTCTTGCATTTGTGTAGAATTCAACCGAGAGAAGTCTGAATATGATGGGAAAGAAGTTCAAAAAGGTGGCAGGTTCTACTCCGACACCTGTCTCAGGCCAAGCTGCTATGGTTTCAAAGAAAGGCTTAATCTCAGATACTACATGCACTGGTCTTCCTGGTACTACATGGCAAGGTACATACAATTTGCTAGAAGCAGAACAACCAGAAAAGACAGTAACGGAGGCTAGTGTGGATGAACTAAGAAAGTCTGAGGCAACTCTTAAAGATTTGGCTGACTCCTTTCTGCACAGAATAGCAGCCAGAGAACAAGTCTTGCCTTATACTGATGTGGTACGTTGGGCAATTGAAGAAATTACTCTCACTGATAGAACCTTCCATACTAAGGATGGAAGGATTTTCGGTTCCTTCAAGCCTGATGACTTGAGACGGATGTATCATTTGCCTCAACCCGAGCTAGTCTATAATAGAGCCTTTTTGGAGAAATTCGCGAAGGAGAATGAATCGCCATCCGAACCTCTCCGAGAGTGGAGACAGAATCCAACTAAACACAAGCATGATATGTCGGGTAAGTACTCCAATGCTTCTTTGGCTTCACCTTATTGCTACGCCGGGATTATGATGTGTAGATTGTGGGGATTTCATGACTCTGCAAATATTCATATTGATATGGTTCCTTTAATGGAAGCGGCCGTCAATAGTATAATCATGGATTGGGCCACTATTTTGTCTGATAAATTGGTCATAGCTATTCGTGAGTTTAGGGCCAAAACCAGAGTCACTGAGAGAAAAATCCCACCCTTCTATTACTCTGCTTACATTATGGATACCCTTTGTTTTAATTCTGAGTTTCCTGTCCTTGGTTGGAGATGGACAACCCATGACCCAACACCCATTCACTTGTACCATCGGAAATTGTGGAAACCCTCCCACAAAGACCATCTGTATCAAATTTGCAATGGTTTTATGGTTCCCGTTCACTATTCTATTTTTGACAGACCTATCCCTAGAATTTCCTATGAAGCTTCTTTTGATCTCCCAGCCGTAGCCCATTGGTTCGGCGAAGAGCATTTTACCTATATTAGAGTTTTTGGAAGCAAGGCTAGGCCACATGTCCTCCCCCTGTACGTCCCAGATAAACTGTTAGCCCGGGAAATCTCCTACCAGATTATGTCTGAGAGTGTCACACAAACTCTCAAGGAGGAGAAGAAGAGAGGATGGCCCTCTTTTCCTTTAAGAATTGGAGTTTATACGCTGCTGAATTATAAACATGCAGAAAAGGAAGCAGCAAAACTCCAATTGATATCCCTGGCTTCTATTCCAAACAGACTTTATGATCCAAAAAAGACTGCTTTCATTGCCTTGGAACAGGCCAAGCTGTCAAAGGTTGTTCATCAAGAAGACCAGTTTGACGACCTGTTCATGAGTGCCGATTCAATAAGCCAAGTCAGACAACTCGCTTCACTGAGATATGAAGATGTGGAGTTAACTGAATTTAATAAACTTAGAAAGCAAAGGTTGCAAACTTTGCCTCTAGATTTATTATCCACAACCCCAACATCTTCCTCAAGCGAGTCTGGTCAGCAGCAAATACACCTATCTCCTGTTACAACTAAAGAATATGATAGACAACAAGAGGAAAGGCAAAACAAGCTGCAAAAAGAGAAGAAGAAGAGAAAGCAAAGAAAGAACTGGAAGATAGGCAGAAAAGGGAATTGGAGGAACAGCAGCAAAGAGCACAGGAGGAGCAACAGCGGAAGGCATTGGAGGAACAGCAGAGGATTGAACGGGAGAAAGAACAAAGTAAAGCTCAAACAGAACAAAGTGAGCAAATCTCTACTGATCCTGAATTAATTAAAGAATGGAACCAATTCGATTCCATCATAAGTGGTAAGGAAGCCTCCAAAGACTCAGACGCCTCTAAGACTCCCAATACTACTTCTTCTCCGGTTCTAGAGGGAACCAGCGGCTCACCCATGGTACAGAATGTAGAGGTAATCACTCAAGACCCATCCGATCAAATTGATCTTCAGGTGGAGGAAATTCCTCCTCTAGACATTTTCTACAGCCCAAAGCATAGAGCCGTTGTAAGGCGCTCGAGGAAAAGGCGAAGGCTTGATCAACCTTCTATTTTGCCTGAGCAAACAATCACGGGCAATGTGGTCTGGAAGGGAGAATTGGATCCCTCTGAAGATCTGACAAAGCTATCGCAATTTGCGGGAGCTTATTCAGCGGCAACTATTGACAAAGCATCCGAAGTAAGTCTTCTTTTGAAGACTAAAGAGCATGAGATATACGCATTACAAGCAGAAGTGATAGAGGCAAGGAATAAGGCAGCACAGGCAGAGGAACAATTGCTGGCCCAACAACAAGAGAATCATTTGTTAACCCAGCAAATTGAACAACTGAGGATAGACCAAAGTGACATTCAGAAAGCAAAAGAATTGTCAGAGGCATTATCCCAGTTGAAGGCATCGAATGAGCTGATGATACAAGCTAAAGACGAGCAAATAATTCAGCTATCAGCTCAGCTTGAAGGTATTAAGAGCGCCAAGAGTATCAATGATTTCAGAGCAGAGGCAACTCGAATAAACAGCGCACTGATATCTCAAATCAGGATCTTATGCCAACAACTTGTTGAAGCTGAATCACTGTGTGAAACATCTACAGCAGTGTGTGAACAAATCGAGAAAGCCAGAAGTAAGTTGGATCAGGCTGAAGACGATATAACAGAGTATATTGAATGGCAAGACACTCCAGAAGGGCAAGCCGCAAATTTCTCCCGAATCTGTGTAACATACAAGGACATACTCTTCATGGAATGGAACACACAGATGATGAAAGCAGAAAGAGCAGCCTCCAGATGCAAAATGATTGCCAGTAACATGATCAATCTAGTCAATGATACATTGTATCTGGCAAACATGATTTCACAATGCACACCTGGAAACATAACAACGGCAAATATGCTGGAGCTCAGGAATTACCCTGATCTGGAGAAACAAGGGCGGTTAATTACTGGAGTAAATACCTTGACCGCCGATGCATACTGGCTTTTCCTGATTAAACCACATTCTCAAAGGTCGGCTCTTAATTGTCTAACAGATGCTCTCCGATACCTGATTGCCGATATTCGAGATGCCACATATGATGCACAGCTGACTTCACGCCTCAATACTCCACCAGAAGTAGAGCCAATGCTGGCGATATGTCAGCAAAGGAGTAAAGGCAAAGAGACCTCTGACTGAAACATCGCCGCCGACTGCCGAATCACCAAAATACAAAATGATATTTGTTAATGCCGATTTAGTTGTTTTTCAGTTTTAGATATTTAGATATTTTAGATTAGCATAGTATTTATAGACCCTTTCATTGTTTTGGAGAGGGTCGTAAAATTTTGTAAAAGACTTAAAGGCTGAAGTTTGCACTATTGTGCTTCAGTCTATATTCTTTTTGAAACTCGACCACTGGTTCTTAATTTTACTTGGAAGGCTGTTTTAAGTAAATTGTGCACTATTGTCGTTTGCTTGGAATGCTTTCTGGTCTGAAGGAAGAACCGCGACATAGCGATTAATATATTGGATTGATCAAACAGCTTGCATGGTACTATTATCTGTATCTGTTCTCTTTTCTATTATATGAATTGCTGTGTTATTACTTTTGCTATTGTTGATTACATGTATGCAATATAACAGCAAGTCTGCATTTCATATCACTATTGAATGTTTTGTGATTTGTTATCTCTTTTAATCATGCGCGTAACAATGATATAAATGACTGAGTACAGTAATTCGCTATTATCGCTCTGCATAACTACTTATGCAGAGCAATCTTAAATGATTTAAACATTTATGCTTATTGTTAGTGTCATCTATATGCCTGCCAGTAAGCCTAAATTATCAAACGCTGTATTCAAATGAATCGATAAGTCCCGGGATTAGCTTATAGTTATTATATTTCTTTTGTAGTTTAGTTATTTATTTATTATCACCTTACATCGTAAATCATTCATCCATCCCGTTTACTTATAATCTTTGGGAAACTGGTCCCATTATCCCCAGTCGGAGCCACTATTCCAAACGGAAAAGGAGCTGCACTAAGTTCCGGACCGGGTGGTTTCCCCGATGTTGTTGCAACGAATTTCGGGGCATCAACATTTTTGGCGCTAGAAGGAGGGCCATCGACTGTGAATGGCAAGTAGGTCCAAATCTGCAAACCATTCTAAGAGTAATTCTCCCTCCAAATCCTCTTCCCCTTCTCAATCACATGCTGGTTCTCCGGCACACAATCGAGAAAAAGAGGAATCAACCACCACTGCTCATACCCATCATATTTCAGAACATTTAAGTCTTGAATCCCCTGAAGTTCAGTCTCTTATCCATAAACTTCAGAGCTTCTCGATTTCACCTCAGAAATCTGAAGTATCACAAAGCAGTGTGACCTCGCAGTTAAACTTATCCCATCCACTTACCAGACTTCAGAGCGAAAAACTCGGTATCGAACCTACTGAGTTCCCTTTACCGAAAAGGAAAAAGGCTAAGAAGATTACTGAAGTATCTGATAGTGAAGATCTTTCTTCCATATCTTCCATCTCAATTCCTCCTCTGCGAAGTCAACCATCCACTCCTCCGTTACACATTGTTGTTCATCAGGGAATAAGTACTACAGCATCTCAAGCTACTCTCTCTCCAACAACTTCTTCTCCTCAGTCATCTGGAATACCAATAGTAGTAACAACTATTATCGCCAGCATAATGGCAGATCCATGGACTACGCCAGGTGCAGTCAATATGCCCGGACCATTACATGATCTACCTGATGCTCCCGAAAAATGGTTGCCTAAATTTAATCCAGATAACGGAACACAAGCTGAAGAACATATTAACAATTTCATGTTAGCAGTTAACTTAAAAGGAGTGACAGAACAAGATGTTGTTGTCAGACTTTTCCCTTATACCCTGCAAGGATCGGCAGGATCCTGGTACTTCTCTTTACCTTCTGGTTCTATTACCAGCTGGACCACATGCCAAGAGCAGTTCCTTACCAAATATGGAGATGACAGGTCTCTGGCGACTTTAATAAACGACCTCTCCAATTTGAGAATAGAGCATAGGGAACCAATAAAGGAGTTTAATGCTCGATTCAACAAACTCCTAAATAAAATCCCCACCGCTTCGAAACCAAGTGAACAAATTAGGAGCGAATGGTACATTACTGCCCTCCCTTCCAATATAGCTATTTTTGTTGACAGGGCTGGCAAACCTACCTTAGCTGAAAACATGAAGGAAGCACTTGCAGTTGAAAAGCGTATTAATGCTCTAGAGAAGAAAGCTGCCTTGGAGGATAGAAAATCCAAAAAAGTTTCATTTAAAGAAGATTCTAAGAAAAAGACCCCAAAGGACCCATACGACATGGAAGGTTTACAAAAGGTCCTTAAAACATTGTCTAATGAAATGGTTGAAATTAAAAAACAGGTGGCCGAAACTTCGAACAAAAGACCATTTAGAACTTTCAAGAAAACTGAAACAAAGCCACCCAATGTTATATCTAATGCAGACTCTGAACAGGAAGAAGAAGAAGAGGAATCAACCTCTCAAACGGATGATGAAGAAGAAGTAGTTGAGTGTCACGGCATGTGGGATTTCATACTCCCAAATTCTGACACCGAGAATCAAGAAGAAGCTTTTCCTGTTACTACAAGAAGTAAAATCGCTTCTGAACCTACTCAAACAACTACAAAAAAGAGGAGTGCAGGTGCTGCCACACCAAAAGAAAAAGTTCTTCCAAAGAAGTCTCCGGTAGCAGCCCCTCAAAACCAGCCTCCAATTTCTAACTCTCCTTCAACATCCAAGACACTAGTGGTATCTGACTCCATGGAGTATAATATTGTTGATGATATGAAAAAGACTAAGGCAAACATAACCATGTTTGAACTAAGTAAGTTAAAACATCAGCAGAAATTGCTCCTAAGAGAATTTAACGCTGTCCCCTCTTCTCCTCTTCCCAGTTCAAAAGCTGCTAATGATTCAGGACAACCCCCTCCAGATATGGTCGAAGCTACCGATTCGGTTCTGATCGGAGATAGATCCAATTCTCATACCCCACCTTTCTTGCTCACCTATGAAATCTATAATCGAAATCTGCATAACTGTTTAATTGATTCAGGGGCTTCATCTAATATTATGCCAGCTTCAGTTTGTTCTAAACTGAACATAGAACCCCAGAAGTCCGCAATTCATATTGTACAGTTAGACAGAACCAAAGTGCAGGTTATAGGAGAAATTAATTCCGTGACTATCAGGTTGTCTGCTGATCCCAGAATAGTACAGAGAATAGATATTTTGATTGCTGACATACCTGAATTCTATGGTTTAATTTTGAGCAGAGATTGGTCTGAGAAACTGCATGGATACATTTCCACGGATTGGTCACATATGTGGCTCCCCTATAAGGGTAAGCCAAATCAAATAAGGATCGACCGTGAGAAACACATGACTCACACAGTAACCGATTTCGAACAAGAAAACCAGCCTGTGGCCTTCAACAACAACATTTTGGGAAATTATTCCTCAGAATCATTCTTTGGCAACTTTGTTGCCCAATCTTCCCCTTTTTTAGTTAACCATTGTACATCTCAAGTAGAAAATTTTTCACAAACCAATTTATCCAAATGCTTCAACGAAAATCAAAAAGATGTAAATATTTTTGTTGATTCTCCTTTATTTTGGTCTTTGTATTTTGATGGCTCTAAGTCCAGTGAGGGATCAGGAGCAGGTTGCATCTTGGTTAGTCCGCAAGGCGAAAAAACAATGCTATCCTGTCGATTAGAATTTGAATGCACCAATAACACGGCCGAATACGAAGCTCTAGTGCAGGGACTATATAAGGCAATTGACCTTAAAGTCCAATATATAAAAGTATTCGGTGATAGTGAGATCATTGTTAAACAGGTAAGAAATACAATTCATTGCCTTTCAAGCCACCTTAAGCATTATCAATCGCTAGTGCAAGATCTTACTTTGCATTTCTCAGCATTCAACATTTCTTCAATTCCAAGATCACAAAACTCGGCAGCTGATTTACTAGCCAACGTAGCTTCCAAACTCCTCCCTTCCGAAGACTATAGCCTTGATAGATTTTCTATAGAATTAATTTTTAGACCTTCAGTTCCCGATAACATCACTAACTGGAGGGTTTTCAACCATGACGAGGACATCTTGCAATTCTTAACCTCTGAAAAGTCTTATGACAATCAAATCATTGAAGAGCATGACCATGATTCTCAAATGAAAGAAACATCTCAAGATAACGCGATTCCTAAGCCTGTAGTAAAGCTCGAAGACCTTTATGACATTAAAGATAGGTTCAAACCTGTAATTAATGCAAAACTCCAAAGCTCTACTCTTAGGTTTGAATCAATCAATTTGGGAACAGATCAAGCTCCTCAAAATATCAACTTAGGACTAGGACTTTCTATAGAAGAAAAGGAAGCATTCATCAAACTCTTAAGGAAAAACAAGCAAGTTTTTGCTTGGAAGTATGACGACCTCAAGACATATGATACATCTATCATACAACATACTATTCCTATGCTTCCCGATCAAAAACCTATCCAGCAGAAGTTAAGAAAAATACACCCGAATTTGGAGAGCCAAATAAAGTCGGAACTTAATAAGCTCCTAAAAGCTAAGATTATCTTCCCTGTCCGACACTCAAACTGGGTCTCCAATATGGTCCCAGTCAGGAAGAAAAACGGCGACATTCGAATCTGTATTGATTTCAGAAACTTGAATAAGGCAAGCTTGAAAGATAATTTCCCACTGCCTACCATGGAACAAATCCTCCAATCGGTAGCAGGATCTGAATTAATGTCCTTTCTCGACGGTTTCTCAGGATATAATCAAGTGTTGGTCCATCCTGATGACCAACTAAAGACTACATTCAGGACAAAATGGGGAACTTATGCATATCAAAAGATGCCTTTTGGACTCATAAATGCAGGAGCGACATTCCAAAGAGCCATGGATACAGCCTTTAGAGGGTTAATTAATCGGACAGTAGTCGTCTACCTCGATGATATTACTGTGTATTCTAAAAAGAGATATAACCACTTGCATGATTTAAAACAGATTTTTCAACGATGCAAAACATATGGTATCTCTCTCAACCCGAAAAAGTCTTTCTTTGCTCTCAACCAGGGTAAGCTTCTAGGGTTTATTGTATCTAAAGATGGCATTTATGTAGATCCTGATCGAATTAAGGAAATTTCTGAAATTCCTTTTCCGCACAACAAAAAATCGATGCAGTCGTTTCTAGGGCAGATTAATTTCGTTAAACGATTCGTTCCAGATTTTTCACAGATTGTACTACCACTACAAACGATGATTAAAAAGAATTCAACCTTCAGATGGGGAATAGAGGAAAAGCAAGCTTTTAATGATATTAAGCAATCAATAATCAATGTCCCAGCTCTGAATACTCCAAATCTTTCTAATCATTTTATATTATATACCATTGCATCCGACTTATCTTACGCAGCAGTGCTCACCCAGTTGAATGATGACAATTTGGAAGCGCCCATCTCGTTCTTCAGTTCAAACTTTCAAGGCGCCGAATTAAACTATTCCGATATTGAGAAACAAGCTTTTGCTGTCTTTAAAGCAGTCAAACATTATCGACCCTTTCTTTTAAAAACCCATACTAAAGTGATAGTTCCTTTCTCAGCAGTTAGGCAACTATTAATCCAAAAGGAATTGGGAGAAAAGAGGGCAAATTGGGTCGCAGCTCTCCAAGAATATGATCTAGAAATAAAGCCAGCAAAGTTTGTTAAAGGTCAAGGTTTTTGCAGGATATTAGCAGGAGCATCAAACATTCCGGAATCAAGTGATACAGAGCAAACCCAAGAAGTTAATCAGCTAAGTATTCCTGATTCCGAATCTCAATATGCAGATCTGATCTTTTATTTAAAGAATGGTTATGCACCTACCAATTTGTCCTACAAAAACAAAAGAGCCATTAGATTGAAAGCTAAGAGTTTTTCAATTATTGGCGATGTGCTCTTCAGAAGAAACTATGATTCTGTCCTATTAAGATGCCTTGAGAAACCTGAAGCTCAAAAGGTTTTGCAGGAGCTACACGACGGACCAGCAGGAGGACATTTCGGAGCTGATACAACAGCTCATAAAATCATTCATGCTGGATACTATTGGCCTACTTTGTTTAAGGACGCTCACGAATATGTAAGGAAATGCATCAAATGCCAAACTGCCAGTGGAAGACAACAAAAACCAGCTTTCCCTTTGCAACCAATCAACATTGAACAGCCTTTTGAACAATGGGGATTGGACATCATTGGAGAAATTCATCCTTCTTCTTCCAAGCAGCACAAATATATTCTTACAGCAACTGATTACTTTACAAAGTGGGTAGAAGCAGTTCCGTTAAAAACAACAAACTCTGAGGCGATCATTGAATTTATAGATCAGTTCATCATTACCAGGTTTGGTGTTCCAAACGCTCTCGTCTTTGATAATGCTTCTTACTTCTCAGGTAATGCAATGATTGATTTCGCTATCAAAAGGGGATTTAAATTAAAGTATTCTGCTAATTACTATCCTCAGGGTAATGGCCTAGCAGAATCAACTAATAAAAACCTAATCAAAATCATTAAGCGAACAATCGAAGAGAATCATAAGAATTGGCATAAATCCTTGGTATTTGCATTATGGGCTGATAGGATAACACAGAAAGCTTCCATAGGGACCTCTCCGTTTAATCTTGTCTATGGAAAAGAAGCAATCGTACCAACCAATCTTCTTTTTCCATCTCTAGCCCTAGTGCAATTTATTGACGAAACTCCTTCTTCCTCTATCCAGTTTAGATATGATCAAATTCTTAAACTTGAAGAAGAAAGGGAAAAAGCCAAGGTTACACACGCTAAACATCAGCAAGTCATTAAAGCAGCTTTTGATCTGGCCTCATCTAGTCCTAAACAATTCCAAGTCGGAGATCTAGTCCTGAAATGGGACAAAGCCCATGAAGACAAAGGTAAACATTCCAAATTTCAAAAAATGTGGCTCGGACCATTTCAGATCTGTGAAAAAGTAGGCCATTCCACTTTTATACTGCAAAATCTATCAGGGGTGAGGGATTCTCTCCCTGTCAATGGTCTGATCTTGAAGAAATTCTTTAATTGAGGAGGTAACCCCTTCTCTATGTAGTTTGATAGTTTTTATATAGTTTGTAGGATTTGTAGAAATAAGGACGTGGGACATCTTCCATTGACCTTTCGCTGTAATTAAAAGTTGTCTCGCCACTACACTATTAATATTTACTTTTAGATAATAGCGTCTTAAACCAAGAAAGATCATTTCTAGGAAATTAGACATCTTTTTATTCTGAACATCACAGTCTAACTTTTGTAAACTTCACTCTGAACGAAGTTCTATGAGTCATCTTGAGTTTTCAAAATAAGTCTCCAAAGGTTATCTATATTAAAAGAGGGGCTAATCCATCTTCAGCATCTTTAACTCTTAAACCTGTCATCCGTTTACTCTTAAGAAGATAGTTGTTCATCCCATTCACTAAAAGTTTATGATTTCTCAGAGTGTAATTCTAAAATATAAAAGATCAAAGATAAGAGGTCTTATTACAAGCCTGCTTACCATGTTCATAGGAAAATAATTTAACTGACATTACCAAAACTGCATACCAAACAGGGTAATGGCTTGAAATTTCAAGACAAGGGGTCTCATCACGAGCCAGCTTGTTCAGTTTGATTACTACCCGTGAATGGCATTGTCGTTATCTGGCCACCAAACCAGGACAATGGCTTTTATCTTAAGCAAAGAAGAAAGTGAAATTCAAAAAATACAAAAATATCTTTTGAATTCATTCTGTTTAGTCACACTCTTAAGTGAATGGAACAATGGACAATGACATGGTTAAAAGGTAACCCTGCCGAGACTATGAACGTTTGCTGGCAGCAGAGGCTCTACCTGTGACAGAGGAGTTTATTTTAAAAAGCTGATATGGAGAAGTTTTCTATTTTACTTTTATGAACCAATAAGGACTTGTTTCAAAACTCAAAGTGTGTTTATAAAAAGAGGAAGTCAAATGAAGAAACCTGTTTTATTCAGAATCAATAGACATCTAGTTATATTAGAAGTTTCCTTTCTTTATAAAGATTCTATTTGAAAAGGTGTAAGTATATTTATTAGTCCAGAGATAACTGGTTCTACCAGCGAATCGCCAATTGTTGTGCCCTACAACAACCCCCCATTTCATAACATTTTTATCACAAACAATTAACATATGAAATGGGTCCCTTTTAAAAATTTTAATTGGCATTAATGAATTTGTTCGAAAAAGGTATGATAATCAAATGAATTTGTTAACAAAAGCCTTTTTGAACAAATAATAAGCAATTTTTGGTTAAGTCCGAAAAAGCAATCGCAAGACCGTTTGCTACCTTGGTTCTTTCCGATGCGATATCGCTATCGGCCATCGGCGATAGCCAATGCACACACAGAAAAAGCACACATCTTTTCCCCGATGCGATATCGCTATCGGTAGTCGGCAGAATCCCATACATCTTCATAAGACGTTCAGATCTTTTTCCCGATGCGATGTGATATCGCTATCGGTAGTCGGTAAATCAATTGATATGCATTTAGGGATTATGTTCGCGCGCTAATATGATACAATGTCGCAATCGGCATTCGCCAAGATCTCTCCCAAATGATAATGTCACTCACACTCCCGATGCGATGCGATGACGCTTAATGATGACCAGAACTCCTAAAAAAAAGGGTGATTATTTCAAAGCATTAAAGTTATATTTAAATCCGATTTGACAAAAGCACAAATTTCAAAATGCCGTTAAGTAAAGGGATAAGGTAATGCATGCGTATTTAAAGCTTTGCCCCTTCGAATTAACGAGCAATTACGATTAGACCTTTGAAGAAATCTATTGCACGCTTTAAGGGGTCATTCGGTTTAATAACTTAAGTAATGGTCATTTATGGAGCTGCAGGCCGTAAAATCACCATCATTGCATCTGCGGTGCCCTCTCAAATCATTAGATCCGCAGCCACTTTTAGAATTAATCTCACCACGCTTCAAGTTATATATCTATCCCGTTATGGATCGTCATTGTTATTTCTTTGTTACGATTTCTCTTGCATTTGTGTAGAATTCAACCGAGAGAAGTCTGAATATGATGGGAAAGAAGTTCAAAAAGGTGGCAGGTTCTACTCCGACACCTGTCTCAGGCCAAGCTGCTATGGTTTCAAAGAAAGGCTTAATCTCAGATACTACATGCACTGGTCTTCCTGGTACTACATGGCAAGGTACATACAATTTGCTAGAAGCAGAACAACCAGAAAAGACAGTAACGGAGGCTAGTGTGGATGAACTAAGAAAGTCTGAGGCAACTCTTAAAGATTTGGCTGACTCCTTTCTGCACAGAATAGCAGCCAGAGAACAAGTCTTGCCTTATACTGATGTGGTACGTTGGGCAATTGAAGAAATTACTCTCACTGATAGAACCTTCCATACTAAGGATGGAAGGATTTTCGGTTCCTTCAAGCCTGATGACTTGAGACGGATGTATCATTTGCCTCAACCCGAGCTAGTCTATAATAGAGCCTTTTTGGAGAAATTCGCGAAGGAGAATGAATCGCCATCCGAACCTCTCCGAGAGTGGAGGCAGAATCCAACTAAACACAAGCATGATATGTCGGGTAAGTACTCCAATGCTTCTTTGGCTTCACCTTATTGCTACGCCGGGATTATGATGTGTAGATTGTGGGGATTTCATGACTCTGCAAATATTCATATTGATATGGTTCCTTTAATGGAAGCGGCCGTCAATAGTATAATCATGGATTGGGCCACTATTTTGTCTGATAAATTGGTCATAGCTATTCGTGAGTTTAGGGCCAAAACCAGAGTCACTGAGAGAAAAATCCCACCCTTCTATTACTCTGCTTACATTATGGATACCCTTTGTTTTAATTCTGAGTTTCCTGTCCTTGGTTGGAGATGGACAACCCATGACCCAACACCCATTCACTTGTACCATCGGAAATTGTGGAAACCCTCCCACAAAGACCATCTGTATCAAATTTGCAATGGTTTTATGGTTCCCGTTCACTATTCTATTTTTGACAGACCTATCCCTAGAATTTCCTATGAAGCTTCTTTTGATCTCCCAGCCGTAGCCCATTGGTTCGGCGAAGAGCATTTTACCTATATTAGAGTTTTTGGAAGCAAGGCTAGGCCACATGTCCTCCCCCTGTACGTCCCAGATAAACTGTTAGCCCGGGAAATCTCCTACCAGATTATGTCTGAGAGTGTCACACAAACTCTCAAGGAGGAGAAGAAGAGAGGATGGCCCTCTTTTCCTTTAAGAATTGGAGTTTATACGCTGCTGAATTATAAACATGCAGAAAAGGAAGCAGCAAAACTCCAATTGATATCCCTGGCTTCTATTCCAAACAGACTTTATGATCCAAAAAAGACTGCTTTCATTGCCTTGGAACAGGCCAAGCTGTCAAAGGTTGTTCATCAAGAAGACCAGTTTGACGACCTGTTCATGAGTGCCGATTCAATAAGCCAAGTCAGACAACTCGCTTCACTGAGATATGAAGATGTGGAGTTAACTGAATTTAATAAACTTAGAAAGCAAAGGTTGCAAACTTTGCCTCTAGATTTATTATCCACAACCCCAACATCTTCCTCAAGCGAGTCTGGTCAGCAGCAAATACACCTATCTCCTGTTACAACTAAAGAATATGATAGACAACAGGAGGAAAGGCAAAACAAGCACAAAGAGAAGAAGAGAGAAAGCAAAGAAGAAAGAACAGGAAGAGAAGAAGAAAGAAAGGGAACTGGAAGATAGGCAGAAAAAATTGGAGGAACAGCAGCAAAGAGCACAGGAGGAGCAACAGCGGAAGGCATTGGAGGAACAGCAGAGGATTGAACGGGAGAAAGAACAAAGTAAAGCTCAGACAGAACAAAGTGAGCAAATCTCTACTGATCCTGAATTAATTAAAGAATGGAACCAATTCGATTCCATCATAAGTGGTAAGGAAGCCTCCAAAGACTCAGACGCCTCTAAGACTCCCAATACTACTTCTTCTCCGGTTCTAGAGGGAACCAGCGGCTCACCCATGGTACAGAATGTAGAGGTAATCACTCAAGACCCATCCGATCAAATTGATCTTCAGGTGGAGGAAATTCCTCCTCTAGACATTTTCTACAGCCCAAAGCATAGAGCCGTTGTAAGGCGCTCGAGGAAAAGGCGAAGGCTTGATCAACCTTCTATTTTGCCTGAGCAAACAATCACGGGCAATGTGGTCTGGAAGGGAGAATTGGATCCCTCTGAAGATCTGACAAAGCTATCGCAATTTGCGGGAGCTTATTCAGCGGCAACTATTGACAAAGCATCCGAAGTAAGTCTTCTTTTGAAGACTAAAGAGCATGAGATATACGCATTACAAGCAGAAGTGATAGAGGCAAGGAATAAGGCAGCACAGGCAGAGGAACAATTGCTGGCCCAACAACAAGAGAATCATTTGTTAACCCAGCAAATTGAACAACTGAGGATAGACCAAAGTGACATTCAGAAAGCAAAAGAATTGTCAGAGGCATTATCCCAGTTGAAGGCATCGAATGAGCTGATGATACAAGCTAAAGACGAGCAAATAATTCAGCTATCAGCTCAGCTTGAAGGTATTAAGAGCGCCAAGAGTATCAATGATTTCAGAGCAGAGGCAACTCGAATAAACAGCGCACTGATATCTCAAATCAGGATCTTATGCCAACAACTTGTTGAAGCTGAATCACTGTGTGAAACATCTACAGCAGTGTGTGAACAAATCGAGAAAGCCAGAAGTAAGTTGGATCAGGCTGAAGACGATATAACAGAGTATATTGAATGGCAAGACACTCCAGAAGGGCAAGCCGCAAATTTCTCCCGAATCTGTGTAACATACAAGGACATACTCTTCATGGAATGGAACACACAGATGATGAAAGCAGAAAGAGCAGCCTCCAGATGCAAAATGATTGCCAGTAACATGATCAATCTAGTCAATGATACATTGTATCTGGCAAACATGATTTCACAATGCACACCTGGAAACATAACAACGGCAAATATGCTGGAGCTCAGGAATTACCCTGATCTGGAGAAACAAGGGCGGTTAATTACTGGAGTAAATACCTTGACCGCCGATGCATACTGGCTTTTCCTGATTAAACCACATTCTCAAAGGTCGGCTCTTAATTGTCTAACAGATGCTCTCCGATACCTGATTGCCGATATTCGAGATGCCACATATGATGCACAGCTGACTTCACGCCTCAATACTCCACCAGAAGTAGAGCCAATGCTGGCGATATGTCAGCAAAGGAGTAAAGGCAAAGAGACCTCTGACTGAAACATCGCCGCCGACTGCCGAATCACCAAAATACAAAATGATATTTGTTAATGCCGATTTAGTTGTTTTTCAGTTTTAGATATTTAGATATTTTAGATTAGCATAGTATTTATAGACCCTTTCATTGTTTTGGAAAGGGTCGTAAAATTTTGTAAAAGACTTAAAGGCTGAAGTTTGCACTATTGTGCTTCAGTCTATATTCTTTTTGAAACTCGACCACTGGTTCTTAATTTTACTTGGAAGGCTGTTTTAAGTAAATTGTGCACTATTGTCGTTTGCTTGGAATGCTTTCTGGTCTGAAGGAAGAACCGCGACATAGCGATTAATATATTGGATTGATCAAACAGCTTGCATGGTACTATTATCTGTATCTGTTCTCTTTTCTATTATATGAATTGCTGTGTTATTACTTTTGCTATTGTTGATTACATGTATGCAATATAACAGCAAGTCTGCATTTCATATCACTATTGAATGTTTTGTGATTTGTTATCTCTTTTAATCATGCGCGTAACAATGATATAAATGACTGAGTACAGTAATTCGCTATTATCGCTCTGCATAACTACTTATGCAGAGCAATCTTAAATGATTTAAACATTTATGCTTATTGTTAGTGTCATCTATATGCCTGCCAGTAAGCCTAAATTATCAAACGCTGTATTCAAATGAATCGATAAGTCCCGGGATTAGCTTATAGTTATTATATTTCTTTTGTAGTTTAGTTATTTATTTATTATCACCTTACATCGTAAATCATTCATCCATCCCGTTTACTTATAATCTTTGGGAAACTGGTCCCATTATCCCCAGTCGGAGCCACTATTCCAAACGGAAAAGGAGCTGCACTAAGTTCCGGACCGGGTGGTTTCCCCGATGTTGTTGCAACGAATTTCGGGGCATCAACATTTTTGGCGCTAGAAGGAGGGCCATCGACTGTGAATGGCAAGTAGGTCCAAATCTGCAAACCATTCTAAGAGTAATTCTCCCTCCAAATCCTCTTCCCCTTCTCAATCACATGCTGGTTCTCCGGCACACAATCGAGAAAAAGAGGAATCAACCACCACTGCTCATACCCATCATATTTCAGAACATTTAAGTCTTGAATCCCCTGAAGTTCAGTCTCTTATCCATAAACTTCAGAGCTTCTCGATTTCACCTCAGAAATCTGAAGTATCACAAAGCAGTGTGACCTCGCAGTTAAACTTATCCCATCCACTTACCAGACTTCAGAGCGAAAAACTCGGTATCGAACCTACTGAGTTCCCTTTACCGAAAAGGAAAAAGGCTAAGAAGATTACTGAAGTATCTGATAGTGAAGATCTTTCTTCCATATCTTCCATCTCAATTCCTCCTCTGCGAAGTCAACCATCCACTCCTCCGTTACACATTGTTGTTCATCAGGGAATAAGTACTACAGCATCTCAAGCTACTCTCTCTCCAACAACTTCTTCTCCTCAGTCATCTGGAATACCAATAGTAGTAACAACTATTATCGCCAGCATAATGGCAGATCCATGGACTACGCCAGGTGCAGTCAATATGCCCGGACCATTACATGATCTACCTGATGCTCCCGAAAAATGGTTGCCTAAATTTAATCCAGATAACGGAACACAAGCTGAAGAACATATTAACAATTTCATGTTAGCAGTTAACTTAAAAGGAGTGACAGAACAAGATGTTGTTGTCAGACTTTTCCCTTATACCCTGCAAGGATCGGCAGGATCCTGGTACTTCTCTTTACCTTCTGGTTCTATTACCAGCTGGACCACATGCCAAGAGCAGTTCCTTACCAAATATGGAGATGACAGGTCTCTGGCGACTTTAATAAACGACCTCTCCAATTTGAGAATAGAGCATAGGGAACCAATAAAGGAGTTTAATGCTCGATTCAACAAACTCCTAAATAAAATCCCCACCGCTTCGAAACCAAGTGAACAAATTAGGAGCGAATGGTACATTACTGCCCTCCCTTCCAATATAGCTATTTTTGTTGACAGGGCTGGCAAACCTACCTTAGCTGAAAACATGAAGGAAGCACTTGCAGTTGAAAAGCGTATTAATGCTCTAGAGAAGAAAGCTGCCTTGGAGGATAGAAAATCCAAAAAAGTTTCATTTAAAGAAGATTCTAAGAAAAAGACCCCAAAGGACCCATACGACATGGAAGGTTTACAAAAGGTCCTTAAAACATTGTCTAATGAAATGGTTGAAATTAAAAAACAGGTGGCCGAAACTTCGAACAAAAGACCATTTAGAACTTTCAAGAAAACTGAAACAAAGCCACCCAATGTTATATCTAATGCAGACTCTGAACAGGAAGAAGAAGAAGAGGAATCAACCTCTCAAACGGATGATGAAGAAGAAGTAGTTGAGTGTCACGGCATGTGGGATTTCATACTCCCAAATTCTGACACCGAGAATCAAGAAGAAGCTTTTCCTGTTACTACAAGAAGTAAAATCGCTTCTGAACCTACTCAAACAACTACAAAAAAGAGGAGTGCAGGTGCTGCCACACCAAAAGAAAAAGTTCTTCCAAAGAAGTCTCCGGTAGCAGCCCCTCAAAACCAGCCTCCAATTTCTAACTCTCCTTCAACATCCAAGACACTAGTGGTATCTGACTCCATGGAGTATAATATTGTTGATGATATGAAAAAGACTAAGGCAAACATAACCATGTTTGAACTAAGTAAGTTAAAACATCAGCAGAAATTGCTCCTAAGAGAATTTAACGCTGTCCCCTCTTCTCCTCTTCCCAGTTCAAAAGCTGCTAATGATTCAGGACAACCCCCTCCAGATATGGTCGAAGCTACCGATTCGGTTCTGATCGGAGATAGATCCAATTCTCATACCCCACCTTTCTTGCTCACCTATGAAATCTATAATCGAAATCTGCATAACTGTTTAATTGATTCAGGGGCTTCATCTAATATTATGCCAGCTTCAGTTTGTTCTAAACTGAACATAGAACCCCAGAAGTCCGCAATTCATATTGTACAGTTAGACAGAACCAAAGTGCAGGTTATAGGAGAAATTAATTCCGTGACTATCAGGTTGTCTGCTGATCCCAGAATAGTACAGAGAATAGATATTTTGATTGCTGACATACCTGAATTCTATGGTTTAATTTTGAGCAGAGATTGGTCTGAGAAACTGCATGGATACATTTCCACGGATTGGTCACATATGTGGCTCCCCTATAAGGGTAAGCCAAATCAAATAAGGATCGACCGTGAGAAACACATGACTCACACAGTAACCGATTTCGAACAAGAAAACCAGCCTGTGGCCTTCAACAACAACATTTTGGGAAATTATTCCTCAGAATCATTCTTTGGCAACTTTGTTGCCCAATCTTCCCCTTTTTTAGTTAACCATTGTACATCTCAAGTAGAAAATTTTTCACAAACCAATTTATCCAAATGCTTCAACGAAAATCAAAAAGATGTAAATATTTTTGTTGATTCTCCTTTATTTTGGTCTTTGTATTTTGATGGCTCTAAGTCCAGTGAGGGATCAGGAGCAGGTTGCATCTTGGTTAGTCCGCAAGGCGAAAAAACAATGCTATCCTGTCGATTAGAATTTGAATGCACCAATAACACGGCCGAATACGAAGCTCTAGTGCAGGGACTATATAAGGCAATTGACCTTAAAGTCCAATATATAAAAGTATTCGGTGATAGTGAGATCATTGTTAAACAGGTAAGAAATACAATTCATTGCCTTTCAAGCCACCTTAAGCATTATCAATCGCTAGTGCAAGATCTTACTTTGCATTTCTCAGCATTCAACATTTCTTCAATTCCAAGATCACAAAACTCGGCAGCTGATTTACTAGCCAACGTAGCTTCCAAACTCCTCCCTTCCGAAGACTATAGCCTTGATAGATTTTCTATAGAATTAATTTTTAGACCTTCAGTTCCCGATAACATCACTAACTGGAGGGTTTTCAACCATGACGAGGACATCTTGCAATTCTTAACCTCTGAAAAGTCTTATGACAATCAAATCATTGAAGAGCATGACCATGATTCTCAAATGAAAGAAACATCTCAAGATAACGCGATTCCTAAGCCTGTAGTAAAGCTCGAAGACCTTTATGACATTAAAGATAGGTTCAAACCTGTAATTAATGCAAAACTCCAAAGCTCTACTCTTAGGTTTGAATCAATCAATTTGGGAACAGATCAAGCTCCTCAAAATATCAACTTAGGACTAGGACTTTCTATAGAAGAAAAGGAAGCATTCATCAAACTCTTAAGGAAAAACAAGCAAGTTTTTGCTTGGAAGTATGACGACCTCAAGACATATGATACATCTATCATACAACATACTATTCCTATGCTTCCCGATCAAAAACCTATCCAGCAGAAGTTAAGAAAAATACACCCGAATTTGGAGAGCCAAATAAAGTCGGAACTTAATAAGCTCCTAAAAGCTAAGATTATCTTCCCTGTCCGACACTCAAACTGGGTCTCCAATATGGTCCCAGTCAGGAAGAAAAACGGCGACATTCGAATCTGTATTGATTTCAGAAACTTGAATAAGGCAAGCTTGAAAGATAATTTCCCACTGCCTACCATGGAACAAATCCTCCAATCGGTAGCAGGATCTGAATTAATGTCCTTTCTCGACGGTTTCTCAGGATATAATCAAGTGTTGGTCCATCCTGATGACCAACTAAAGACTACATTCAGGACAAAATGGGGAACTTATGCATATCAAAAGATGCCTTTTGGACTCATAAATGCAGGAGCGACATTCCAAAGAGCCATGGATACAGCCTTTAGAGGGTTAATTAATCGGACAGTAGTCGTCTACCTCGATGATATTACTGTGTATTCTAAAAAGAGATATAACCACTTGCATGATTTAAAACAGATTTTTCAACGATGCAAAACATATGGTATCTCTCTCAACCCGAAAAAGTCTTTCTTTGCTCTCAACCAGGGTAAGCTTCTAGGGTTTATTGTATCTAAAGATGGCATTTATGTAGATCCTGATCGAATTAAGGAAATTTCTGAAATTCCTTTTCCGCACAACAAAAAATCGATGCAGTCGTTTCTAGGGCAGATTAATTTCGTTAAACGATTCGTTCCAGATTTTTCACAGATTGTACTACCACTACAAACGATGATTAAAAAGAATTCAACCTTCAGATGGGGAATAGAGGAAAAGCAAGCTTTTAATGATATTAAGCAATCAATAATCAATGTCCCAGCTCTGAATACTCCAAATCTTTCTAATCATTTTATATTATATACCATTGCATCCGACTTATCTTACGCAGCAGTGCTCACCCAGTTGAATGATGACAATTTGGAAGCGCCCATCTCGTTCTTCAGTTCAAACTTTCAAGGCGCCGAATTAAACTATTCCGATATTGAGAAACAAGCTTTTGCTGTCTTTAAAGCAGTCAAACATTATCGACCCTTTCTTTTAAAAACCCATACTAAAGTGATAGTTCCTTTCTCAGCAGTTAGGCAACTATTAATCCAAAAGGAATTGGGAGAAAAGAGGGCAAATTGGGTCGCAGCTCTCCAAGAATATGATCTAGAAATAAAGCCAGCAAAGTTTGTTAAAGGTCAAGGTTTTTGCAGGATATTAGCAGGAGCATCAAACATTCCGGAATCAAGTGATACAGAGCAAACCCAAGAAGTTAATCAGCTAAGTATTCCTGATTCCGAATCTCAATATGCAGATCTGATCTTTTATTTAAAGAATGGTTATGCACCTACCAATTTGTCCTACAAAAACAAAAGAGCCATTAGATTGAAAGCTAAGAGTTTTTCAATTATTGGCGATGTGCTCTTCAGAAGAAACTATGATTCTGTCCTATTAAGATGCCTTGAGAAACCTGAAGCTCAAAAGGTTTTGCAGGAGCTACACGACGGACCAGCAGGAGGACATTTCGGAGCTGATACAACAGCTCATAAAATCATTCATGCTGGATACTATTGGCCTACTTTGTTTAAGGACGCTCACGAATATGTAAGGAAATGCATCAAATGCCAAACTGCCAGTGGAAGACAACAAAAACCAGCTTTCCCTTTGCAACCAATCAACATTGAACAGCCTTTTGAACAATGGGGATTGGACATCATTGGAGAAATTCATCCTTCTTCTTCCAAGCAGCACAAATATATTCTTACAGCAACTGATTACTTTACAAAGTGGGTAGAAGCAGTTCCGTTAAAAACAACAAACTCTGAGGCGATCATTGAATTTATAGATCAGTTCATCATTACCAGGTTTGGTGTTCCAAACGCTCTCGTCTTTGATAATGCTTCTTACTTCTCAGGTAATGCAATGATTGATTTCGCTATCAAAAGGGGATTTAAATTAAAGTATTCTGCTAATTACTATCCTCAGGGTAATGGCCTAGCAGAATCAACTAATAAAAACCTAATCAAAATCATTAAGCGAACAATCGAAGAGAATCATAAGAATTGGCATAAATCCTTGGTATTTGCATTATGGGCTGATAGGATAACACAGAAAGCTTCCATAGGGACCTCTCCGTTTAATCTTGTCTATGGAAAAGAAGCAATCGTACCAACCAATCTTCTTTTTCCATCTCTAGCCCTAGTGCAATTTATTGACGAAACTCCTTCTTCCTCTATCCAGTTTAGATATGATCAAATTCTTAAACTTGAAGAAGAAAGGGAAAAAGCCAAGGTTACACACGCTAAACATCAGCAAGTCATTAAAGCAGCTTTTGATCTGGCCTCATCTAGTCCTAAACAATTCCAAGTCGGAGATCTAGTCCTGAAATGGGACAAAGCCCATGAAGACAAAGGTAAACATTCCAAATTTCAAAAAATGTGGCTCGGACCATTTCAGATCTGTGAAAAAGTAGGCCATTCCACTTTTATACTGCAAAATCTATCAGGGGTGAGGGATTCTCTCCCTGTCAATGGTCTGATCTTGAAGAAATTCTTTAATTGAGGAGGTAACCCCTTCTCTATGTAGTTTGATAGTTTTTATATAGTTTGTAGGATTTGTAGAAATAAGGACGTGGGACATCTTCCATTGACCTTTCGCTGTAATTAAAAGTTGTCTCGCCACTACACTATTAATATTTACTTTTAGATAATAGCGTCTTAAACCAAGAAAGATCATTTCTAGGAAATTAGACATCTTTTTATTCTGAACATCACAGTCTAACTTTTGTAAACTTCACTCTGAACGAAGTTCTATGAGTCATCTTGAGTTTTCAAAATAAGTCTCCAAAGGTTATCTATATTAAAAGAGGGGCTAATCCATCTTCAGCATCTTTAACTCTTAAACCTGTCATCCGTTTACTCTTAAGAAGATAGTTGTTCATCCCATTCACTAAAAGTTTATGATTTCTCAGAGTGTAATTCTAAAATATAAAAGATCAAAGATAAGAGGTCTTATTACAAGCCTGCTTACCATGTTCATAGGAAAATAATTTAACTGACATTACCAAAACTGCATACCAAACAGGGTAATGGCTTGAAATTTCAAGACAAGGGGTCTCATCACGAGCCAGCTTGTTCAGTTTGATTACTACCCGTGAATGGCATTGTCGTTATCTGGCCACCAAACCAGGACAATGGCTTTTATCTTAAGCAAAGAAGAAAGTGAAATTCAAAAAATACAAAAATATCTTTTGAATTCATTCTGTTTAGTCACACTCTTAAGTGAATGGAACAATGGACAATGACATGGTTAAAAGGTAACCCTGCCGAGACTATGAACGTTTGCTGGCAGCAGAGGCTCTACCTGTGACAGAGGAGTTTATTTTAAAAAGCTGATATGGAGAAGTTTTCTATTTTACTTTTATGAACCAATAAGGACTTGTTTCAAAACTCAAAGTGTGTTTATAAAAAGAGGAAGTCAAATGAAGAAACCTGTTTTATTCAGAATCAATAGACATCTAGTTATATTAGAAGTTTCCTTTCTTTATAAAGATTCTATTTGAAAAGGTGTAAGTATATTTATTAGTCCAGAGATAACTGGTTCTACCAGCGAATCGCCAATTGTTGTGCCCTACAACAACCCCCCATTTCATAACATTTTTATCACAAACAATTAACATATGAAATGGGTCCCTTTTAAAAATTTTAATTGGCATTAATGAATTTGTTCGAAAAAGGTATGATAATCAAATGAATTTGTTAACAAAAGCCTTTTTGAACAAATAATAAGCAATTTTTGGTTAAGTCCGAAAAAGCAATCGCAAGACCGTTTGCTACCTTGGTTCTTTCCGATGCGATATCGCTATCGGCCATCGGCGATAGCCAATGCACACACAGAAAAAGCACACATCTTTTCCCCGATGCGATATCGCTATCGGTAGTCGGCAGAATCCCATACATCTTCATAAGACGTTCAGATCTTTTTCCCGATGCGATGTGATATCGCTATCGGTAGTCGGTAAATCAATTGATATGCATTTAGGGATTATGTTCGCGCGCTAATATGATACAATGTCGCAATCGGCATTCGCCAAGATCTCTCCCAAATGATAATGTCACTCACACTCCCGATGCGATGCGATGACGCTTAATGATGACCAGAACTCCTAAAAAAAAAGGGTGATTATTTCAAAGCATTAAAGTTATATTTAAATCCGATTTGACAAAAGCACAAATTTCAAAATGCCGTTAAGTAAAGGGATAAGGTAATGCATGCGTATTTAAAGCTTTGCCCCTTCGAATTAACGAGCAATTACGATTAGACCTTTGAAGAAATCTATTGCACGCTTTAAGGGGTCATTCGGTTTAATAACTTAAGTAATGGTCATTTATGGAGCTGCAGGCCGTAAAATCACCATCATTGCATCTGCGGTGCCCTCTCAAATCATTAGATCCGCAGCCACTTTTAGAATTAATCTCACCACGCTTCAAGTTATATATCTATCCCGTTATGGATCGTCATTGTTATTTCTTTGTTACGATTTCTCTTGCATTTGTGTAGAATTCAACCGAGAGAAGTCTGAATATGATGGGAAAGAAGTTCAAAAAGGTGGCAGGTTCTACTCCGACACCTGTCTCAGGCCAAGCTGCTATGGTTTCAAAGAAAGGCTTAATCTCAGATACTACATGCACTGGTCTTCCTGGTACTACATGGCAAGGTACATACAATTTGCTAGAAGCAGAACAACCAGAAAAGACAGTAACGGAGGCTAGTGTGGATGAACTAAGAAAGTCTGAGGCAACTCTTAAAGATTTGGCTGACTCCTTTCTGCACAGAATAGCAGCCAGAGAACAAGTCTTGCCTTATACTGATGTGGTACGTTGGGCAATTGAAGAAATTACTCTCACTGATAGAACCTTCCATACTAAGGATGGAAGGATTTTCGGTTCCTTCAAGCCTGATGACTTGAGACGGATGTATCATTTGCCTCAACCCGAGCTAGTCTATAATAGAGCCTTTTTGGAGAAATTCGCGAAGGAGAATGAATCGCCATCCGAACCTCTCCGAGAGTGGAGGCAGAATCCAACTAAACACAAGCATGATATGTCGGGTAAGTACTCCAATGCTTCTTTGGCTTCACCTTATTGCTACGCCGGGATTATGATGTGTAGATTGTGGGGATTTCATGACTCTGCAAATATTCATATTGATATGGTTCCTTTAATGGAAGCGGCCGTCAATAGTATAATCATGGATTGGGCCACTATTTTGTCTGATAAATTGGTCATAGCTATTCGTGAGTTTAGGGCCAAAACCAGAGTCACTGAGAGAAAAATCCCACCCTTCTATTACTCTGCTTACATTATGGATACCCTTTGTTTTAATTCTGAGTTTCCTGTCCTTGGTTGGAGATGGACAACCCATGACCCAACACCCATTCACTTGTACCATCGGAAATTGTGGAAACCCTCCCACAAAGACCATCTGTATCAAATTTGCAATGGTTTTATGGTTCCCGTTCACTATTCTATTTTTGACAGACCTATCCCTAGAATTTCCTATGAAGCTTCTTTTGATCTCCCAGCCGTAGCCCATTGGTTCGGCGAAGAGCATTTTACCTATATTAGAGTTTTTGGAAGCAAGGCTAGGCCACATGTCCTCCCCCTGTACGTCCCAGATAAACTGTTAGCCCGGGAAATCTCCTACCAGATTATGTCTGAGAGTGTCACACAAACTCTCAAGGAGGAGAAGAAGAGAGGATGGCCCTCTTTTCCTTTAAGAATTGGAGTTTATACGCTGCTGAATTATAAACATGCAGAAAAGGAAGCAGCAAAACTCCAATTGATATCCCTGGCTTCTATTCCAAACAGACTTTATGATCCAAAAAAGACTGCTTTCATTGCCTTGGAACAGGCCAAGCTGTCAAAGGTTGTTCATCAAGAAGACCAGTTTGACGACCTGTTCATGAGTGCCGATTCAATAAGCCAAGTCAGACAACTCGCTTCACTGAGATATGAAGATGTGGAGTTAACTGAATTTAATAAACTTAGAAAGCAAAGGTTGCAAACTTTGCCTCTAGATTTATTATCCACAACCCCAACATCTTCCTCAAGCGAGTCTGGTCAGCAGCAAATACACCTATCTCCTGTTACAACTAAAGAATATGATAGACAACAAGAGGAAAGGCAAGAGCAAGCAAATTAGAAGAACAAGGAAAAGAGAAGAAGAAGAGAAAGCAAAGAAAGAACTGGAAGATAGGCAGAAAAGGGAATTGGAGGAACAGCAGCAAAGAGCACAGGAGGAGCAACAGCGGAAGGCATTGGAGGAACAGCAGAGGATTGAACGGGAGAAAGAACAAAGTAAAGCTCAGACAGAACAAAGTGAGCAAATCTCTACTGATCCTGAATTAATTAAAGAATGGAACCAATTCGATTCCATCATAAGTGGTAAGGAAGCCTCCAAAGACTCAGACGCCTCTAAGACTCCCAATACTACTTCTTCTCCGGTTCTAGAGGGAACCAGCGGCTCACCCATGGTACAGAATGTAGAGGTAATCACTCAAGACCCATCCGATCAAATTGATCTTCAGGTGGAGGAAATTCCTCCTCTAGACATTTTCTACAGCCCAAAGCATAGAGCCGTTGTAAGGCGCTCGAGGAAAAGGCGAAGGCTTGATCAACCTTCTATTTTGCCTGAGCAAACAATCACGGGCAATGTGGTCTGGAAGGGAGAATTGGATCCCTCTGAAGATCTGACAAAGCTATCGCAATTTGCGGGAGCTTATTCAGCGGCAACTATTGACAAAGCATCCGAAGTAAGTCTTCTTTTGAAGACTAAAGAGCATGAGATATACGCATTACAAGCAGAAGTGATAGAGGCAAGGAATAAGGCAGCACAGGCAGAGGAACAATTGCTGGCCCAACAACAAGAGAATCATTTGTTAACCCAGCAAATTGAACAACTGAGGATAGACCAAAGTGACATTCAGAAAGCAAAAGAATTGTCAGAGGCATTATCCCAGTTGAAGGCATCGAATGAGCTGATGATACAAGCTAAAGACGAGCAAATAATTCAGCTATCAGCTCAGCTTGAAGGTATTAAGAGCGCCAAGAGTATCAATGATTTCAGAGCAGAGGCAACTCGAATAAACAGCGCACTGATATCTCAAATCAGGATCTTATGCCAACAACTTGTTGAAGCTGAATCACTGTGTGAAACATCTACAGCAGTGTGTGAACAAATCGAGAAAGCCAGAAGTAAGTTGGATCAGGCTGAAGACGATATAACAGAGTATATTGAATGGCAAGACACTCCAGAAGGGCAAGCCGCAAATTTCTCCCGAATCTGTGTAACATACAAGGACATACTCTTCATGGAATGGAACACACAGATGATGAAAGCAGAAAGAGCAGCCTCCAGATGCAAAATGATTGCCAGTAACATGATCAATCTAGTCAATGATACATTGTATCTGGCAAACATGATTTCACAATGCACACCTGGAAACATAACAACGGCAAATATGCTGGAGCTCAGGAATTACCCTGATCTGGAGAAACAAGGGCGGTTAATTACTGGAGTAAATACCTTGACCGCCGATGCATACTGGCTTTTCCTGATTAAACCACATTCTCAAAGGTCGGCTCTTAATTGTCTAACAGATGCTCTCCGATACCTGATTGCCGATATTCGAGATGCCACATATGATGCACAGCTGACTTCACGCCTCAATACTCCACCAGAAGTAGAGCCAATGCTGGCGATATGTCAGCAAAGGAGTAAAGGCAAAGAGACCTCTGACTGAAACATCGCCGCCGACTGCCGAATCACCAAAATACAAAATGATATTTGTTAATGCCGATTTAGTTGTTTTTCAGTTTTAGATATTTAGATATTTTAGATTAGCATAGTATTTATAGACCCTTTCATTGTTTTGGAAAGGGTCGTAAAATTTTGTAAAAGACTTAAAGGCTGAAGTTTGCACTATTGTGCTTCAGTCTATATTCTTTTTGAAACTCGACCACTGGTTCTTAATTTTACTTGGAAGGCTGTTTTAAGTAAATTGTGCACTATTGTCGTTTGCTTGGAATGCTTTCTGGTCTGAAGGAAGAACCGCGACATAGCGATTAATATATTGGATTGATCAAACAGCTTGCATGGTACTATTATCTGTATCTGTTCTCTTTTCTATTATATGAATTGCTGTGTTATTACTTTTGCTATTGTTGATTACATGTATGCAATATAACAGCAAGTCTGCATTTCATATCACTATTGAATGTTTTGTGATTTGTTATCTCTTTTAATCATGCGCGTAACAATGATATAAATGACTGAGTACAGTAATTCGCTATTATCGCTCTGCATAACTACTTATGCAGAGCAATCTTAAATGATTTAAACATTTATGCTTATTGTTAGTGTCATCTATATGCCTGCCAGTAAGCCTAAATTATCAAACGCTGTATTCAAATGAATCGATAAGTCCCGGGATTAGCTTATAGTTATTATATTTCTTTTGTAGTTTAGTTATTTATTTATTATCACCTTACATCGTAAATCATTCATCCATCCCGTTTACTTATAATCTTTGGGAAACTGGTCCCATTATCCCCAGTCGGAGCCACTATTCCAAACGGAAAAGGAGCTGCACTAAGTTCCGGACCGGGTGGTTTCCCCGATGTTGTTGCAACGAATTTCGGGGCATCAACATTTTTGGCGCTAGAAGGAGGGCCATCGACTGTGAATGGCAAGTAGGTCCAAATCTGCAAACCATTCTAAGAGTAATTCTCCCTCCAAATCCTCTTCCCCTTCTCAATCACATGCTGGTTCTCCGGCACACAATCGAGAAAAAGAGGAATCAACCACCACTGCTCATACCCATCATATTTCAGAACATTTAAGTCTTGAATCCCCTGAAGTTCAGTCTCTTATCCATAAACTTCAGAGCTTCTCGATTTCACCTCAGAAATCTGAAGTATCACAAAGCAGTGTGACCTCGCAGTTAAACTTATCCCATCCACTTACCAGACTTCAGAGCGAAAAACTCGGTATCGAACCTACTGAGTTCCCTTTACCGAAAAGGAAAAAGGCTAAGAAGATTACTGAAGTATCTGATAGTGAAGATCTTTCTTCCATATCTTCCATCTCAATTCCTCCTCTGCGAAGTCAACCATCCACTCCTCCGTTACACATTGTTGTTCATCAGGGAATAAGTACTACAGCATCTCAAGCTACTCTCTCTCCAACAACTTCTTCTCCTCAGTCATCTGGAATACCAATAGTAGTAACAACTATTATCGCCAGCATAATGGCAGATCCATGGACTACGCCAGGTGCAGTCAATATGCCCGGACCATTACATGATCTACCTGATGCTCCCGAAAAATGGTTGCCTAAATTTAATCCAGATAACGGAACACAAGCTGAAGAACATATTAACAATTTCATGTTAGCAGTTAACTTAAAAGGAGTGACAGAACAAGATGTTGTTGTCAGACTTTTCCCTTATACCCTGCAAGGATCGGCAGGATCCTGGTACTTCTCTTTACCTTCTGGTTCTATTACCAGCTGGACCACATGCCAAGAGCAGTTCCTTACCAAATATGGAGATGACAGGTCTCTGGCGACTTTAATAAACGACCTCTCCAATTTGAGAATAGAGCATAGGGAACCAATAAAGGAGTTTAATGCTCGATTCAACAAACTCCTAAATAAAATCCCCACCGCTTCGAAACCAAGTGAACAAATTAGGAGCGAATGGTACATTACTGCCCTCCCTTCCAATATAGCTATTTTTGTTGACAGGGCTGGCAAACCTACCTTAGCTGAAAACATGAAGGAAGCACTTGCAGTTGAAAAGCGTATTAATGCTCTAGAGAAGAAAGCTGCCTTGGAGGATAGAAAATCCAAAAAAGTTTCATTTAAAGAAGATTCTAAGAAAAAGACCCCAAAGGACCCATACGACATGGAAGGTTTACAAAAGGTCCTTAAAACATTGTCTAATGAAATGGTTGAAATTAAAAAACAGGTGGCCGAAACTTCGAACAAAAGACCATTTAGAACTTTCAAGAAAACTGAAACAAAGCCACCCAATGTTATATCTAATGCAGACTCTGAACAGGAAGAAGAAGAAGAGGAATCAACCTCTCAAACGGATGATGAAGAAGAAGTAGTTGAGTGTCACGGCATGTGGGATTTCATACTCCCAAATTCTGACACCGAGAATCAAGAAGAAGCTTTTCCTGTTACTACAAGAAGTAAAATCGCTTCTGAACCTACTCAAACAACTACAAAAAAGAGGAGTGCAGGTGCTGCCACACCAAAAGAAAAAGTTCTTCCAAAGAAGTCTCCGGTAGCAGCCCCTCAAAACCAGCCTCCAATTTCTAACTCTCCTTCAACATCCAAGACACTAGTGGTATCTGACTCCATGGAGTATAATATTGTTGATGATATGAAAAAGACTAAGGCAAACATAACCATGTTTGAACTAAGTAAGTTAAAACATCAGCAGAAATTGCTCCTAAGAGAATTTAACGCTGTCCCCTCTTCTCCTCTTCCCAGTTCAAAAGCTGCTAATGATTCAGGACAACCCCCTCCAGATATGGTCGAAGCTACCGATTCGGTTCTGATCGGAGATAGATCCAATTCTCATACCCCACCTTTCTTGCTCACCTATGAAATCTATAATCGAAATCTGCATAACTGTTTAATTGATTCAGGGGCTTCATCTAATATTATGCCAGCTTCAGTTTGTTCTAAACTGAACATAGAACCCCAGAAGTCCGCAATTCATATTGTACAGTTAGACAGAACCAAAGTGCAGGTTATAGGAGAAATTAATTCCGTGACTATCAGGTTGTCTGCTGATCCCAGAATAGTACAGAGAATAGATATTTTGATTGCTGACATACCTGAATTCTATGGTTTAATTTTGAGCAGAGATTGGTTGAGAAACTGCATGGATACATTTCCACGGATTGGTCACATATGTGGCTCCCCTATAAGGGTAAGCCAAATCAAATAAGGATCGACCGTGAGAAACACATGACTCACACAGTAACCGATTTCGAACAAGAAAACCAGCCTGTGGCCTTCAACAACAACATTTTGGGAAATTATTCCTCAGAATCATTCTTTGGCAACTTTGTTGCCCAATCTTCCCCTTTTTTAGTTAACCATTGTACATCTCAAGTAGAAAATTTTTCACAAACCAATTTATCCAAATGCTTCAACGAAAATCAAAAAGATGTAAATATTTTTGTTGATTCTCCTTTATTTTGGTCTTTGTATTTTGATGGCTCTAAGTCCAGTGAGGGATCAGGAGCAGGTTGCATCTTGGTTAGTCCGCAAGGCGAAAAAACAATGCTATCCTGTCGATTAGAATTTGAATGCACCAATAACACGGCCGAATACGAAGCTCTAGTGCAGGGACTATATAAGGCAATTGACCTTAAAGTCCAATATATAAAGTATTCGGTGATAGTGAGATCATTGTTAAACAGGTAAGAAATACAATTCATTGCCTTTCAAGCCACCTTAAGCATTATCAATCGCTAGTGCAAGATCTTACTTTGCATTTCTCAGCATTCAACATTTCTTCAATTCCAAATCACAAAACTCGGCAGCTGATTTACTAGCCAAGTAGCTTCCAAACTCCCCCTTCCGAAGACTATAGCCTTGATAGATTTTCTATAGAAAATTTTTAGACCTTCATCCCGATCATCACTAACTGGAGGGTTTTCACCATGACGAGGAACTTGCAATTCTTAACCTCTGAAAAGTCTTATGACAATCAAATCATTGAAGAGCATGACCATGAGTTCTCAAATGAAAGAAACATCTCAAGATAACGCGATTCTAAGCCTGTAGAAAGCTCGAAGACCTTTATGACATTAAAGATAGGTTCAAACCTGTATTAAAGCAAAACTCCAAAGCTCTACTCTAGGTTTGAATCAATCAATTGGGAACAGATCAACTCCCAAAATATCAACTTAGGACTAGGACTTTCTATAGAAGAAAAGGAAGCATTCCTCAAACAACTAAGGAAAAACAAGCAAGTTTTTGCTTGGAAGTAAGACGAGCCTCAAGACAAATGATACATCTATCAAACAAAGCATTCCTATGCTTCCCGATCAAAAACAGAGCAGAAAAGAAAATAACCCGAAGAGAAAATAAAGTCGGAACTTAAGATAGGCAGAAAAGGGAATTGGAGGAATAGCAGCAAAGAGCACATGAGGATCAACAGCGGAAGGCATTGGATTGAACAGCAGAGGATTGAACGAGAGAAAGAACAAAGTAAAGCTCCAGGAACAAAGTGAGCAAATCTCTAGCAGGATCCTGAATTAATTAAAGAATGGAACCAATTCGATTCCATCATAAGTGGTAAGGATGACCTCCAAAGACTCAGACGCAAAATAAGACTCCCAATAAAACTTCTTTTCCGGTTCTAGAGGGAACCAGCAGCTCACCCATGGTACAGAATGTAGAAGTAATCACTCAAGAGTCGTCCATCCGATCAAATTGATCTTCAGGTGGAGGAAATTCCTCCTCTAAACATTTTTCAACATGCAAAGCATAGAGCTGTTGTAAGGCGCTCGAGGAAAAGGCTTTCTTTGCTTGATCAACCTTCTATTTTGCCTGAGCAAACAATCACGGGCAATGTGGTCTGGAAAGGAGAATTGGATCCCTCTGAAGATCTGACAAAGCTATCGCAATTTGCGGGAACTTATTCAGCGGCAACTATTTGACAAAGCGTCCGAAGTAAGTCTTCTTTTGAAGACTAAAGAGCATGAGATATACGCATTACAAGCAGAAGTGATAGAGGCAAGGAATAAGGCAGCACAGGCAGAGGAACAATTGCTGGCCCAACAACAAGAGAATCATTTGTTAACCCAGCAAATTGAACAACTGAGGATAGACCAAAGTGACATTCAGAAAGCAAAAGAATTGTCAGAGGCATTATCCCAGTTGAAGGCATCGAATGAGCTGATGATACAAGCTAAAGACGAGCAAATAATTCAGCTATCAGCTCAGCTTGAAGGTATTAAGGGCGCCAAGAGTATCAATGATTTCAGAGCAGAGGCAACTCGAATAAACAGCGCACTGATATCTCAAATCAGGATCTTATGCCAACAACTTGTTGAAGCTGAATCACTGTGTGAAACATCTACAGCAGTGTGTGAACAAATCGAGAAAGCCAGAAGTAAGTTGGATCAGGCTGAAGACAATATAACAGAGTATATTGAATGGCAAGACACTCCAGAAGGGCAAGCCGCAAATTTCTCCCGAATCTGTGTAACATACAAGGACATACTCTTCATGGAATGGAACACACAGATGATGAAAGCAGAAAGAGCAGCCTCCAGATGCAAAATGATTGCCAGTAACATGATCAATCTAGTCAATGATACATTGTATCTGGCAAACATGATTTCACAATGCACACCTGGAAACATAACAACGGCATATATGCTGGAGCTCAGGAATTACCCTGATCTGGAGAAACAAGGGCGGTTAATTACTGGAGTAAATACCTTGACCGCCGATGCATACTGGCTTTTCCTGATTAAACCACATTCTCAAAGGTCGGCTCTTAATTGTCTAACAGATGCTCTCCGATACCTGATTGCCGATATTCGAGATGCCACATATGATGCACAGCTGACTTCACGCCTCAATACTCCACCAGAAGTAGAGCCAATGCTGGCGATATGTCAGCAAAGGAGTAAAGGCAAAGAGACCTCTGACTGAAACATCGCCGCCGACTGCCGAATCACCAAAATACAAAATGATATTTGTTAATGTCGATTTAGTTGTTTTTCAGTTTTAGATATTTAGATATTTTAGATTAGCATAGTATTTATAGACCCTTTCATTGTTTTGGAGAGGGTCGTAAAATTTTGTAAAAGACTTAAAGGCTGAAGTTTGCACTATTGTGCTTCAGTCTATATTCTTTTTGAAACTCGACCACTGGTTCTTAATTTTACTTGGAAGGCTGTTTTAAGTAAATTGTGCACTATTGTCGTTTGCTTGGAATGCTTTCTGGTCTGAAGGAAGAACCGCGACATAGCGATTAATATATTGGATTGATCAAACAGCTTGCATGGTACTATTATCTGTATCCGTTCTCTTTTCTATTATATGAATTGCTGTGTTATTACTTTTGCTATTGTTGATTACATGTATGCAATATAACAGCAAGTCTACATTTCATATCACTATTGAATGTTTTGTGATTTGTTATCTCTTTTAATCATGCGCGTAACAATGATATAAATGACTGAGTACAGTAATTCGCTATTATCGCTCTGCATAACTACTTATGCAGAGCAATCTTAAATGATTTAAACATTTATGCTTATTGTTAGTGTCATCTATATGCCTGCCAGTAAGCCTAAATTATCAAACGCTGTATTCAAATGAATCAATAAGTCCCGGGATTAGCTTATAGTTATTATATTTCTTTTGTAGTTTAGTTATTTATTTATTATCACCTTACATCGTAAATCATTCATCCATCCCGTTTACTTATAATCTTTGGGAAACTGGTCCCATTATCCCCAGTCGGAGCCACTATTCCAAACGGAAAAGGAGCTGCACTAAGTTCCGGACCGGGTGGTTTCCCCGATGTTGTTGCAATGAATTTCGGGGCATCAACACCACCAAACTTGCACTTCAAAGAAAAGAGCAAGATAGTCAGGAAAAGCACCCCCTTCACTTGGATTGGGGGTAATCTATTCAAACTTGGCCCAGATCAAATCTTGAGAAGGTGTGTAAGGGAAGAGAAAGTCTTTGACATCCTTCTGACCTGTCATGATGGGCCTTGTGGAGGTCACTTTTCATCAAAGAGGACAACATTCAAAGTGTTTCAAACAGGCTATTATTGGCCTACTCTTCATCGGGATGTAAAAAAGTATATTAGTCAGTGTGCTTGGAGCCAGAGGATGGGAAAGCCTACGCTAAGAGATGAAATGCCCCTACAACCTCAAGTGGCTTTCGAGCCATTTGACAAGTGGGGCATGGACTTCAATGGGACTATCAACCCTCCTTCAAAGAAAAAGTAGTACATCATTGTGTGCATTGATTATTTGATTAATTGGGCTGAAACCAAGCTAATTAAGGCAGCAACAAAAGAGAAGGTGGTTGAGTTCCTAAGGGAGAATGTATTCTACAAATTTGGATACCCTAGAGAGCTAGTCACAGACCAAGGCAGCCAGTTTACCTCCAACATGATTGAAGAACTGCTCGTCCATCACAAAATAAAGCATAGGACCTCATCTCCTTATCATCGATAAGCTAATGGGAAAGTGGAGGTGACCAAAAGGGCACTAGGGAGAATTAACCAAGGTAGTGAGCAGCAACAAGAAGGATTGGGCAGAGACACTAGTTGAGGCCACCTGGGCCTATAATACAAAATGGAAGACCACCACTGGATTTACATCCTATGAACTGGTCTATGGAAAAAATGCTTTGATGTCCATTGAGTTTGAATATAACGCATTGAGGGTGGCATCCCAACTAGATTTGGATCTTAGTCATGCACAGAAATAAGTATTGTTCCATTTGAATGGCTTAGATGAATTCAAAATTTAGGCCCTCCTACATACAGAGATAATTCAGCTTCAGAGGAAGATCTGGCACGAAAAACATATTAAAGAGAAAAAATTTCAAGAGGGGGACTGGGCATTGTTATATGATTCTAGGTATAAAGACTTCAAGGGCAAGCTAAAGACAAGATGGCTCAGACCTTATGTGGTGGAAATATGCCATGATAATGGTTCTGTGAAAATCAAAACTATAGATGAAGAAGCCATTCCATTGCTTGTTAATGGACACCAATTGAAAATGTACAAGAGGCCTTTATCAAAACAAGATTTCATTGACAATATCAATAAGGCAGTGATGATGGTGGAGCAATTTCCAGCTCCTCTCTCATTAGGTCACTGAAAAAAAAAAACAAAAAACAAAAAAACAAAAAACAAAAAACAAAAAAAGCAAAACAAAAAACAAAAAAACAAAAAAACAAAAAAAACAAAAAAACAAAAAAAACAAAAAACAAAAAAAAACAAAAAACAAAAAACAAAAAACAAAAAACAAAAAACAAAAAACAAAAAAACAAAAACAAAAAAACAAAAAAAAAGAGAAAAAAGAATAAGGATTCAGGTGAAAACCTCCATGAGGCTCCTGAGTCCCATCTTTGGTTTGAAAACCTCGTGAGGTGGCCCAAGGATGAGAAAAAATGAAAAAATAATAAGAATATCCCTGGGTGAAAACCTTCCTTGAGGCGCCCAGGGCAAACATCTAGGGTGAAAACCTCTCTGAGGCAGCCTAGGTGTTTTTCAAAAAGAAGAAAAAAGAGAAAAAATACATAATTGTTATTTGCAGGTGGGTGAGAAAGACAATCAAGGAGAAAAGAGAAGATCCAAAGGGAACCCTGCCTCACATATATTCATCTCCTCCACTCCTTACCATGCATCCCTCCATCAATTCCATTGTTTTTTACTTCATTGCTTCAATTTAAGGTGAAGATTGTGTTTTCTACAGGATCCCCTGAATGGTAGATTGGTTAGGTCCCCAAGATTCATTCTAGACATGATATAACCCCTCACCTCATCCATTACCATCATCCCTGCATCCACACACACTCCTACTCCCTCTATCCATTCATTGCAGCATCCTCACAGCCCCAGCCAGCAACAAGACATCAGCTATAGGACATCCTGTGGGAAATCCTGTGGCAGCCTATCCCACAGAATATCAATCATCAGCTATAGGTCTTCACTAGGATGATCCAGGAGCTCCACAGTAGTAGAAGCAACATCAGATCTTCAGTCATAGACACCTGCAAAAGCTAATAAACCATCAGCAGACAATAGAGGAGGAAGAAGAATGACTATCAGCAGCACCTTTGATCTTCGACAACTGCAGCGTGGCATCAAGACCACAAGTAAGTATCCTGCTCACTCACTCATATGCATCATTTGATCAAAAGTTGTAAAGGATACGAGGTAGTTGGTTTATAAGTGAAAAGGTGGCAAAAAGGAAATTCTTTAATAATTCAAAAGAGAATGCAAGAGTCTAAAAATAGTGACGTAAGGTGGGGCCCTGACCCATATTAAAGTTCGAGCGGTAGCACAAGATTTAAGTAAACGTGGGTTTGAGAAGCAGATAAAGTGCTCTACGGGGGAGAAACGAGCACAAGTTATAACTTAGGCTCAACCCCCCCAATTGACCATGACGTCATGGTGTTTGATTGAGATCTATGGCCTGAGATTGCTGCGGGAGTTCAAGCCTGATGACCATCCTATACACCCCCTACCACCGCAGCGGGCCACCACCATCGCTCCACTCCATCTCATCTCCTCCACATCATCCACCACCCTCATTCATTACCGTCCACTTCATTCACCACACCCAGTCACCTCATCTGTCGTTCCATAGATACAGTGTTGTTATGGCAACCATTTGAGAATGCTTGAAGAATTAAGACTTAGGGTAGAAACACCAGTTCACCAAAGACTCACCATACCTTATTTCTTGAAGCAATCACTCATAAACTCCAGCAGCAAAGTAAAGGAAGCTAATTCCCAACAGTTGGCTCACCATGGGTTGATCAATATCCTCATTAAGGATGCCCTCCAAACCCTTAGGATCCCTATAACATGGTCAATATTCAGAAACTTACCAGCAGAGGATGACTTCAAAACCCTCACCTATGATGTTAGTCCTTCTGTCAGCGAGGAGGAGGCAAAACAAGAAAATGAAGATACAGATCTAGATGGAGATGAGATGGATGAAGAAGAAACTAATACATAGGAACATGATGAAAGAGAACACAAGGAGGATGATGTTGAAATAGAGGAGGAAACGAAGGAAGAAACTGATGGAGATGAGAAAGAACAGCAAAAGGAAGAAGATAAAAAAAATAGAGAGGAAGAAGGCATTGACACAAAAGGGGAAGAACAAAAGGAGGAGTCACCTAGGGTGTCTTCAGAGGTCCCTGAGGGGGAGGTAGTAGTTGCCATCACTGCTCTCAGCACACTAGTTAAGCAAAAAGGGAAAAGAAGGAGGCAAACCCCTCTATATTTTAGACAAGAAAGAGCACAAGAATCAAACAAGGGAAGCCACAAATATCAACAAAATCCCTATTGAGATTGAAGATTCCCATACACCAAGGGACAGAGAAGCAATAATGAGAGATCAACTTGAGAGGGAAAATGCATGCCTGAGAGGACAGCTGCAGGAAAAGGAAATGCAACTAGCATATATGGCTAGCCTCTCCTTGGAGACCATCCAGTGTAGGATGCCAGCTAAATCCTATGCTATTTACCTCAGAGAACAATGGCTTCAATTTCAAATTAAAACTCTAGCACAAAGGGGCACCATGCCATTTCAGGACTACAGGCAGTTTATTGATCTTTATGATCAAAGTGCACTAGAGGATAGGGCCAAAATGGCTGAGTTTTACTTGCACAACATGGCCCTCATAGACATGAATATTTGGGATCCTAATGTAGAGCTAGGAGATCTACAATTAATGGCTTTGGCATCATCGATGAACCATGAGAATTCAAGGGCTGCAGAGATGAAAAGAATATTGGCCAGAGAGAAAAATGAACCTCTTTTCATCAGAGTTGAACAATCAAAACCCATGGCCCTAATCAACACCCATAATTTAATTGCAGATGATCCTCAGCTGGCACCTAGATATCTTGCTACCTAAGAGCAAGAAATTTCACATTTTGAGGATATGTTTAGGCTGCTAAGAGATGATAATGTACATGTCTGCTAAAGGAGATGGAACACACTGCCACACAGCTTGAAGATCAACGAATATCACTCCCCTCAAAGGTTGAGAGAGGCACTCAACATGACACCAATGTATAAGAAATCAATGCAAAGGTTGAAGGTCAATTGGATAGGCCTAAAACTCAGTCCACCACTACTCCTAGGGATGCTAGAAGGGATAAAAGAAGAAGAGGAGAAGAGGCAGTGGCAAGAAGTAGAAAGGAAAGCAGGCTTATATAAACAAGAAGAAGAGACCACAGCAGAAGCATGGGATGCCAGAGAGGCTACCAGAGCCATGAAGGACATGGACATTGACTAAGTTGCTCAGAGGATGAGCAACACTTTCAGTAGGGGAGTGATGATGAGCCTCGTCATTGGGTACTTATATGGGCTTTAATTGACCTTAATTCACCTCCTAGCTTAGTCAAACCAACTATTCTCACAACTTATTGCATACTTTTGATTATATTTTGTTTATGAGATGAGTTAGAGTTGGATATTTTGCTTTGTGGTCTAATGTGCATGTAATGCAGGAATAAAGGATAAAAGTAAGGAAAAATGTAGGAATAAAGGATAAAAGCAAGGAATTGTGGCAAAGACCTTGGTAAAAACTTGAATGGGACAAGGGAGAGGAATTATAAGAGGTAAATCCTCCTCATTTACTACCCCTCCATTCGAATATTCCTCCATCAGCTTGGAGTGAAAACAACCAAATCATGAGGACTAGAAGGCAGCCGAGCAAGTGAAAGTGACAAAAACCAATTTATCTTGAGTTGGGAGCTGAGTCTCCCAAATTTGAATGAAGTCGTTGGAGACTTCAGATGTCTAAGTAGAGAGGCTTAGGAACTCAGTAGGATTCAAATTTTTATTGTAAAACTCTACTTTATTTCTGAGCTGCAAGACTTGTGACAGTTAGTTATGTAATCCATGGTTTTGATAATAAGAATGAGTTTCATTTTGAGCCAGCACTGAGTTAACTCAGAGGGCTGAAGCTTTTAGGTTAGGGCCCAACCCAAGCAGCCAAAGCTCCTCTTTATTATACATGTATGCTAGCATAGATTCTTGGTTTTCTATTCATTTGCTCAAGTAGCTTCATTTCCATTACAACAGTACAACATAGATGATTCATGGTTTAATTGTTCATTTGCTTAAGTAGCTGCATTTCCATTACAACAATACATAGTAGATGATTCATGGTTTAATTTTTCATTTTCTTAAGTAGCTGCATTTTCATTACAGCAATATAGCATAGAGTTATGGTTGAACGGTTCATTTGCTTAAGTAGTTGCATTCCCATTACAGTAGTGTAGAGTAGATCGGTTGTGCTTTAGTTTACTTCCATTTGTGCCTTCTTTCAATTAGCAGGGTAGCTAGGAGAAAAATATCACCATTTGGTTGTCCATAGGTGTCTCAGCCTCACTTTCCCCCTCTAGGACCATGACTTGAGGAAGAGACCCTTCAACAACCCCAAAAACATAGGTTTCTAGTTCTCGCATGAGCTTTGGAGTTTTTTGTTTGATGTAATTACTTGTTTCATTTCACTGTCATATTTTTCCATCACTCTCGGTCCCCCCTCACCCTCATCGGTTTCTTTTGTTTTCATTGAAATCTCCTTCAGTACTTTCTTATGCATAATTCCCTTACTGTCTGATCCACAAAAAACCTGACCAAACACCGTCCAATATTAGTTTATCCAACGGCCATCGCAGGTGAAGTCTTCCACCTACTTTATGCACTCCAATCTCCACCGTTGATCCGTCTCTGTTGTGGGGAAAAATGCCTATGCAGGTCGATCCTATCCACCTAAGGTGTGACAGTGCCTTAGCAACAAACAGACACAGCTATTCTAGTATTCTTCCTTTATGAATTAAGAATGAAGAGAGATGGATGGACTAACCGGTGTCTTCCGTTTGTCCCTCGATCCGGTTTCTCTTCTCTTTGAGAGTTCCCAGCTACTTGCCTTCTCGCTCGCCCAGCTTCAACAGGTCCCTGCAAGATCACAAGAAGAGAACACTACACAAAGACATAGATTCATATTCATAACTAGTTCAGGATTAGAAATAAACTAAACATACTAATGCAATCATACATCAAAGATACATCAGTATATAGGAGAAACCAAGATAGCTTTATTGATGAATAACAAGGTTCAGGAGGAGATACAACCAAGAGAGTTCCAATCCAGCATCTCCTTCCCAGCAAATGAAATTCCTATCTTCACCTCCCTTCAAAGCATTAAGCACCCAATGATTCCAGTCTCAAACCAACAGCAATTCTTTGCAACAACAAAATTCCAGCCTCCTGGATCTCATGGAAGAGAGATCCATATATAGATGTTTGGAGAGAGGATGAGTCAGCTTGAGATCTGACTAGTGTCCTCTCCCTCTGTCAGTTCTTGCTTCCACTTGGAGACTAAGAGCCTCTTACTCATCACTAGTCGAATTCATTGAGGCAAGTGTCATTGGAGAAGATTCTGGAAGCTTCCAGGGTCTTTTCCACCTCGTTGAATGAAATTGCCATTTGTCACTTCCCGCTCAGCGCACCCTGGTAGTGCTTCTACCTGCGTTACAGTGCACCTAGCCAGTGTAATCTCTGCATTTCAGCGCAGACAGCTAGTGGAGCCTCTGAATTGATCCTGAATTGACTTGTTTTTGAGCAGTTTCTGGTGGAGAACTTCTGTGAATTGCTGTGATTTGTTAGCCTTGTTCCTCTAGGGGTAGGAACAACATGTTTAGGGACTTTGGATCCCTTATATTATGGACATTTCATGCTTATAGCTGTAAGGCACAAAAATGTCTATAACAGTTGCCCCCTAAAGTATGAGGCCGTTTATCGGGTGAAATGCTTTATTAGGAGGATCCGAAGTTCATCCAATGCTGGGAGGAGACCTGTAATAAGATACAATACAATACATTATTTTTCATACTGCTTTCATGATTTAGCTGAGGCGGGCATTCCCATGCTCAGCTTTATAAATTCATTTTTCTGTACATAGAACAGACAATCGTCTGATGGTAGACTGATAATTTTGATGAAATTATCATCCTTTGGGTAGGATGATTATCTGCTGCAATGATGTACATGTCAATGTCTTTATCTTTCCTGAATATATATCGCAACCTGGATGGATGAAACTAGATCCGGGGTCTTCAAACTCGTTCGATCTTCACTCTAAGTACAAGTCGATCCATGTGAGAAATGTTCTGAAGTCGAACATGGAAAGACATCGCTTGATTACTGGTCAATGAGGTAAACCGTTAACAAGCGCAAGAGGAATCACCGATAATGATAATGACCCTCAAGGTACTGCAGTACAATTCACGTGGTGTGAATAAAGGACTTGGCGTCGAACACCACGCAAAATATTTCGGTCGAAGGTCATTGATGTATACCTGTCGCCGGAAGTGAGAAACTTGCCATTGAGGCATGCAAGCTTCAAAGTACTGAAGGGGGTGTTCCTAGATCAAATTCTTGGATAATGAGCTGATGTCGACAAGAAGCGATCCGTCAAAGGAGGGCCTTAATGAATCCCACATCAATGACACGGAACGGAGCTAATGATTTTGATGGAGGTGAAAACGATCTGAGGACATATGATTCAGGGTAGCGGTCATGAAAGGATGAAGGATAATGTACGGTAGTGGATGGGACACGGTTGACTTCTCTGAACGACTTCTCTTGAACATATGGCGACACTTATGCGATGGATCGGTAGCATTACCCCAAATATGGATGGTATGGTGAGACCATGGTGATGTGACCGGTGAATGAAACAACCCAACCCGATTGTGGTACGGAGGAAAAGTGTCATGTTCAAGAGCGACTTGCTACCATCAAAGTTTTCTCGAGTTTTTCCCAATTTTCCCCAGTCATTGCTGACCAGTACCTCTTTATTTTTGTCAAGCTTGAGGAGGATAACATATGCTTGTTCTATAACTTGCCCTTCGGGCAAGCCCATCGCTATGTTTTAACGAGCCTAGCGATAGTGAAACTCGTTCTCGTCTAAAGACAAGTTTGTCGCTATTTAATGATTTTAACGAGTCTAACGACAAAGATAACTCGGTCCTTTTCATTTTTAGAGAGTCTAAAATGGTACTTAAAGTCAACTCCGAAAGTCCTTTTTCGTCATCTAATCCCTTAAGTCCAAAAAAGTATAAAACAATACAGAAGGGATGAGTTTTCGATAGTTTTAACGAGCCGAACAAAACAAGCGCTCGATCTTTTTGTGCAATAATCCCTCAGGTCCAAAAAGATTAAAATCTAGAGGAGGGATAGCACTTCCGGTCGCTTTAATGAGCTGGAAGGCCAAAACTCGGCAATCTTTTCATATTTTACGAGTCAGATGAAAAGAGCTTAAAGAAGACTCGTCTTTTGAGGAACGAGTGATAAAACAGGTTAGCAGCTGATTCCAGGTACGGGTTGGAATTTTCCAATCACGGCAGTGTCACAAGGATGGCTAGTGAAATCACTCTTCGCAGTTGTTCCTCAAAATGGGTAAACAATCATATGGAGGTGAACGATCGGCCAATGGAAAAGTGGAGGTGATGGTGCAAACACGACCAAGGCTTTAATGGCTGATAATGTTACATTCACAGTGGTTATTTACCGGAAGATAGTTCATTTTTGAACGAGCTTAAACGCAGAAAAACACTGCTCAGTCTTATGTTTATTTTTTAACGAGCATGAACTATGTGCTAAAACTGCTCGGATCTTGCGTTTATTTTTTAACGAGCATGAACTGTGTGCTAAAACTGCTCGATTAATCCAGTCATATGATAAGAATGTCTCATTGAAGATGTTATTTTTTATGTAGCTTAGATCTTACAAAGCTTTGCTCCGGATCCTTTCGTTATGCAAGTTTGGAAACAACTAATCTTACGAGTTTAAAGGGTTAGACCTACAGGTTTAAAGGGAGGACCTAAAAAAAAAAATAGCCGCCCCTTGCTTGCACTCCAAAAGGTTTGCATGCCCCCGGGTATAAAGTACGATTTCAAGGTTACCCCTCAATTTGCAGATAAAACATTTGTTCTACCAGTAAAGGCCTACCTCTTTCAGGTTACCCAAAGATTGTTTCATTTGCAAAGCAAACAAGACACTTCTTCAGCGATGTCTACTGAAATAGACAAAGGTGAGAGACTCCGTCTGTCAACTCACATAACTTTGACAAAAGAATCTTATTCTAGAACAACCCCTCTTCCATGTCGGACGGGGTACGGACTAGTCATATTCTCCCGCGGAAACCTACCCTATACCCAAAGTTCTCCTGCCGAAGCAGACCAGGACGCATGCCCCCTGGGTTCCAGTCATATCCTTCTGAATCACTCGCGCTCATTGGGAGCACGGACCGTGGGTTGAGACATTTCTTGCATGAAGAGACCATTTATGGATGGTGTATGACTATTTGCGATGCGTGATCCGGGAAATGAAAGTTGGTCCACGAGCTTGACCACTCTTCCTTCGTGCGGAAAACACATTACTCTAAAGAGTGAGGAGACGATGGCTCCCATGCAATATATATAGTTTCGTCCAAGGAATAGGTTATAATCCAAGGGTCCTTGAATGACCATCACGTTCATTTGAACGGTCTTCCCTTTCAATGTGATTGGCACATTGGGAAGAATCCCTAAAGGTCGACTGGTTCCTTTATCAAAGCCTGTCAGATTTCTCATTTCAGGCAAAAGCGCTGGCGAACCAAGCGCTTTCCAAGCAATAGAGGAAAGGATACTCACAGATGCCCCCTCATCAATGATGGTGCCAGCCATTACCATTCTATATATTTGAACGATAATTCTGAATGGTATGCTTGCTGGCAACCGGGGTCTGCCTAGTTGATTCCAGTCGAAGGATACAACTAGGTTGCTTGGTGGTGGGACCGAATAGACGGTCGAGTATGACTCTGACGAAGTTCCTTCCTGCGATAAAGGAATGGGAAAATTGCCCCCTTGTTCGTTGGAGTCTGTGTTGATGAAGAGAATTTGGACAGTGTCGTCTTTATTCTCTTCTGTGATGGTATCATTCGAAGATAGAACCTCTGAAGGCAAGACCGGGTCAACTGCCGCCTCGACCTTTTGACTTTCGTCAGGTATGGATTCGGACGGTTCATCCTCAATGATAGGTGCTTCGGCTGACCACCTGAGCGGGCCAGCCGGGTTCTCAACTGGTGAAGGACTTGGCAGGAATTTTTTATATCCAGGAGGAAGTCACGCTGGTAAAACCAGGCGATCTTCCAAAACTCTTTTAGCCTCGTCTAAGAAGGGACAACGGTGGATGGCATGGTCGCCTTCACACAGTTTGCAGGGAAATCTAGCTTTCCCTCTCTGTCCTGTGGCTTCACTTTCACTAGTTGACGGTGTGCTGTCAACATGGCTATCAGAGGTTGACGCCACCGAATTGTGCAAACGAGGAGACCAGTCCCTTAGTATCCGAGGGATGCAGGGACAATCTCTGTGGAAGTGGTCTCCCTTGCATATGACACATGGCGATTTAGGCCTAGTCAGTGCTGTGTGTGGATTTTTGTCAGACGACACTTGTTTGCCCCCAGTCGCTTTTGGCTCCTTCTTCTTCTTCTCTTTCTTCTTCTTTTCCTTCTTCTCCTTAGGAACTTGGTTTTTCGTTTTACCAGTTCCGTCAAGCGAAGAGGAAGGAGGAGAGGAAAAATTAGATGAAGTAGAAGGCTGGTGGGTAACTCTGGTCTGGTCTAACTGTTGATTCGACTATTCAGGAATAGTGGTGTTCTGAACGACATTGGTTGAAAAGAGCTAGACCGGCAAGCCAATTGTCAGTCCTGGAAGCGACAATGTGGCCATATGGGGCGCACCAACATCTCCCCAAGAGGAGAAGGGACTAGGATTTCCACCAAGGGGAATTCCTTGGTTGGTGTGCTCCATTTTCTCAACCTAAAGATCAACGCAAGAAGAAGGGGTGTTTGCTCCGTTTAAAATAAATTTTAACGACGCTTTAGACACAACTTGCTTTTTCAATTTTAAAGAGTCGAGAAAAAGCTAAAGATGACTCTAGTCTCCTTCGATGTTTTAACGAGCCCGAAGTGACAAATGCTCAGATGGACTTTTTCCGTTATAGAGTCTGAAAAAGGCCAAAAGGAACTGCTCTGGAGTTCTAGGTAGAGGGTGTGCCAAACTTTTCGCAAAACCGCAGAATAATTTTTAAGGTACGGGCGGTCAATCTTCCTGAATGCTGTGTTCAGTGCATTGCGATCAGTAGGGCGGCCGACACGGCTTCCTAAGGATAAAGGTTTTATGCCTATAGGGGTCTCCCAATATATACTCGACGGTACGTGGGAGCACAATCTGTACTGGCGCTATCGTCCCTTAGGAGGAATCACCCACCATCAGCGAGATCGACAGTCACCAGGCTTTACGACGCCGGAACACATCTCTAGCCTAGACCTCTATGTTGTGCGTTAAGTTACAAAGTGTTGTTAAGTTCATTCAATTTATTTTAGGTTGATCTTTTTAGAAGTTTGCCTTTTTGGATCACCACGAGATGTATGATACAATTCCTAAATGCAGTCTAAAGATGATAAGCAAGCTTTTATATCTTTTCAACAATGAAAATCCTAGCTACAAAGGGAAAAGAAAGACACCATCTTTTCTCAAAGAGCAATCAGCACACTTTAATGCACTTTTCCTAAATCAAGCATGCAAACTATCAAGATGCAAATGCACAATGCAGGTGTTTGTTTTCCGCTTTCTTAATATTGATGCCTAAAAAGAAAGCTTTTTGTACAACTTTGAATTTTCTTTTAAATGAAAATTACAAACAAGTTTACTTTTGCGAAATCAGAAAGGGTAGAAGAGAATACAACACTTTACGACTTTCGAAATGAACACTTGTTTCGACACTTAAAAGAGACAAACTCAAACCAAAAGCAAAAGTAAATGTATAATCAACTATAAACAGCCAATGAACTCTCTCCTAAGATCACAATCAATAGATCTGAATCAAGGGCTACAGGATGATTATTTCACTCTTGCAAAGGAAAACTGTAAATGACGCCACAAACACATAAAAATACTCACAGTCTTTTTGTACAAAAGGAGGCGGAATTTAAGCAGAGAAAAGGAGTTATCAGACAGGTACCTATGCTGGTTACAGGCTGCAAAAATCAGAGATCAAAACAAGGCAAAATAGAGCAGAGAACCCCAGCTGCACAAGGCTTAACTGGATCAACGCACCCTCAACACAGAGGTTTTGACATTCAGTGCAGGTAGCCTTCACGGGACCTGCATTGAAATGCAGAACCTCTTCACAGAGTCTGCGCTAAAGGAGAAACGAGAGTTCCTCACTGGGTTCTGGGTCACAGTTTGCTGATTAATCTACGGTTTCAGGCCAAATAAAAGCAACAAGCAAGGTACAATCAAAGGGATTCTTTGAGGGAGGACTAAGATCTATCACAAAGGATCATCAAATCATTTGTGAGTCCATTGTTCAGATCATAGACAAATCCAGTGATTGGATCTAAGCAGCAGCTGTCTACTTTGCATCTGAGAATAGCAGATGCAGTTCGATTGTTGTTGTTGAGTCTATGAAACAAACAATGATAGAGACACAAGTAAAATCACTAAACAGATCTCCCCAGTGGAGTCGCCAATTTGTTGTGGGGAAAAATGCCTATGCAGGTCGATCCTATCCACCTAAGGTGTGACAGTGCCTTAGCAACAAACAGACACAGCTATTCTAGTATTCTTCCTTTATGAATTAAGAATGAAGAGAGATGGATGGACTAACCGGTGTCTTCCGTTTGTCCCTCGTTCCGGTTTCTCTTCTCTTTGAGAGTTCCCAGCTACTTTCCTTCTCGCTCCCCCAGCTTCAACAGGTCCCTACAAGATCACAAGAAGAGAACACTACACAAAGACATAGATTCATATTCATAACTAGTTCAGGATTAGAAATAAACTAAACATACTAATGCAATCATACATCAAAGATACATCAGTATATAGGAGAAACCAAGATAGATTTATTGATGAATAACAAGGTTCAGGAGGAGATACAACCAAGAGAGTTCCAATCCAGCATCTCCTTCCCAGCAAATGAAATTCCTATCTTCACCTCCCTTCAAAGCATTAAGCACCCAATGATTCCAGTCTCAAACCAACAGCAATTCTTTGCAACAACAAAATTCCAGCCTCCTGGATCTCATGGAAGAGAGATCCATATATAGATGTTTGGAGAGAGGATGAGTCAGCTTGAGATCTGACTAGTGTCCTCTCCCTCTGTTAGTTCTTGCTTCCACTTGGAGACTAAGAGCCTCTTACTCATCACTAGTCGAATTCATTGAGGCAAGTGTCATTGGAGAAGATTCTGGAAGCTTCCAGGGTCTTTTCCACCTCGTTGAATGAACTTGCCATTTGTCACTTCCCGCTCATCGCACCCTGGTAGTGCTTCTACCTGCGTTGCAGTGCACCTAGCCAGTGTAATCTCTGCATTTCAACGCAGACAGCTAGTGGAGCCTCTGAATTGATCCTGAATTGACTTGTTTTTGAGCAATTTCTGGTGGAGAACTTCTGTGAATTGCTGTGATTTGTTAGCCTTGTTCCTCTAGGGGTAGGAACAACATGTTTAGGGACTTTGGATCCCTTAGATTATGGACATTTCATGCTTATAGCCGTAAGGCACAAAAATGTCTATAACAGTCTCTTAATCCAACGACTATCGCATCACCTCAATACTTTATGCGCTCCAATCTCCACCATTGATCTGTTTAGCCTGATCCGACGGCTATCACGCAATCTCGCATGGATTCTTGCATGAATGTTATCCGCTCGAGAGCACATGAGAAAAGATGTTTTCTCGTGCTATGTGTCACTCACTTAGGCTAATCCCGTGAATTTAGAAATACAACTTACAACTTTGAGGGCGTGCGAGAAACTGCTTACCGCCTACGAAACCCTCCCCATCATTCCACACATTTTTATCTCCGCCGCTCATCTTTTGATTAAGCATGTCTCTCCATATATTAATTGAAGTCTCTGTGATAAGATCTTTTTCGTTAATCCTGTTCGGTAACCCTATTCGTTCATCTATTCACCAAACCGCCACGATAAGATCTTCGTCATTCATCATATTCGATAACCCTATTCGTTCATCTATTCACTAAACTATCCACGATAATATCTTTGTCATTCATCCTGTTCGTTAACCCTGTTCATTCATCTATTCACTAAACTACCCGCAGTAAGATCTTCGCTGCTCATCCTGTTTGTTAATCCTATTCGCCCATCTATCTACGTAATCTCCTGCGATAAGATCTTCGCCGCTCATCTTTCATTACGTCCTCCTTTCACTGATTTCATCCTCCGACTGCTTTTCCACTTGACTCCTTCCCGAAATTTGTTCTACGTATTAGTTAAATGCTACCACCATATTAGTTTAGTTTCCTTTCTTACAAATTCTTAGGTTTGATGCTCTTTACTTCTGCAACTTAGATAGCAGCATTAGATTAGTGTTGATTTAGCAATTCTTCTTAGCATAGCTATTTAAATGGTTAATTAGGTTATGGTGTGAGTTAGCATTACATGTTGTTTTCTTCAATACTGCAGTAGAGTAGCTCTCTCTTAGGATATATTTTCTCTTCTTCCATCAAATAATCAAGCTTCTTCTGACCCTATAGAAGTCTATCATGGAACCCCTGGGGTCTCTTGCTAGATGAATAGTGACAACAGGCAGGACCTTCAATTTTACTTGTGCATATAGCACTGTCACCCCCAAGTTTGTACGAACCCTAGGTTGATAAGTAAAGCTGGTAGCCCAAGAGTTGCAGTGTCCTTGTTTCAATACCTAGGCTCATCATAATGCTCAAGATCTAGCAGAGTGGACAAAATATGTGGCAAAGGCGAGAAGGATTATCCTAGAAGGAGTTCGAGATCATATTGTCTCGAACCTCCAGGGTAAGGAGACTCCATATACAATGTGGAAGGCCTTAACAGACCTGTTTCAAAACAACAGTGACCACAAGAAGATGGAACTGAAAGACAATCTCAGAAAAATCAACATGGAGAAGGGTGACACTATACCAAATTACTTGACCAAGTTCACCCAATGTTAGGATGAGCTTGGAAGTGTCAATGTTATAGTTGTTGAATATGATCTGGTTAGTCAAGTAATTTTAGGCCTTCCCAAGAGCTGGCATAGCTACCAGGACTTAGTAAATGGGAGGGAGAAGCTACCAGAGTGGGAGAATTTGTAGTCTGACTTGGTGGAAGCAGAGATTCAGCGGAACACTAGAGATGGATACTCATCCAAGCATGATGATGAGGATAATTGTGCCTTAGCTGGAAAGTTGAAGAAAGGGAAAGGGAATTCATCCCATTCCAAATTATATTCCAGCCATGGTGGTAAGAAGAAGGACATGTCTAAGATTAAATGTTTTCATTGTCACGAGCTGGGACACTATGCCACAAAGTGTTCGCACAAGAAGGCTAGCAAAAAGCCCTAGGAGGAGTGACAGGTGAAGAATTTTCTTTACAATTCGAGTTGTATTTCGCCATCATCGCTTGCATGGTGACATCATTGATGGGCAATGTGTGGTATTTGGATAGTGGAGCCTCATTCCATATGATAGGCAACAAAGAGTTACTTGGTGACTTGGAGGAGAAGGACCTCCAGATGCACATTGAAATGGGAGATGATGGGAGGTATAGCACGACTAACATCGGTATTATTACCTTTCAAAGGGATTTTGTTTCTCCTCTCACATTAAAATATGTCATGTATGCTCCAAGTTTGAAGAAGAATTTGGTTTCAGTTTCCAGGTTGGAGGATCATGGCTACGATGTGATATCTATCTAAGGAAAGGATTTCCTTCGTCACACAACCTCAAGACAAGTGAAGCGGATCGAGATTTGGGTGAAGAACCTCTACAAATTGGATGTAGAAGACTATGTTTCTTCGAGCACAAAAGCTGAGAAGGTACAAAGCTGAGACATTGATGAGTTGTGGCATAGAAGATTAGGTCACTTGCACCATGGAGCTTTGAAAATCATGTAGCAAATTTCAACAGGACTTCCCAAGGGTACAATACTAAAGCATAGACACAAATGCAAAGGGTGTATATTTGGGAAGTATACCAAAGATACCTTTCATGATAAGGATAATCGAGCGTAAACGATCCTTGAAAGAGTTCACTGAGATGTGTGTCGACCATTCTCGATAGCCTCCACGACTAAGCATAGGTATTATGTAATATTTGTAGATGATTTTTCTCGTAAGTGATGGATTTTCTTCATCTAGAAGAAATATCATACGTTTGCTAAATTTTGTGAATTTAAGCCACTTGTGGAGAAAGACACTAGCAGGAAAGTTAAATCTCTCAGGAGCGATAACGGTGGAGAATATGTGTCCAATGAATTCAATAAGTTTTATGCATCAGAAGGCATTCGATGGGAGTTAATAGCACCCCATAACCCATAGCATAATGGGCTGGCTAAAAGGAATAACAAAAGCATTGTGGGAGCTACATGAGAAATGTTACATGATCAAGGCCTACCATTGCACTTGTGGGTTGAAGCATGTAACACAATTGTATATGTGCAGAACATAATTCCTCATCAGATTATCACGATGAGTACACCAAAAGAAGATTTTTTGGGTAAGAAAATAGATGTGGCACACTTAAAGATATTTGGTTCGTCGGTCTACTATCATGCTACCAAGGATGCAAGGAAAAATATAGAACCAACAGTTGAGTTGGGAATATTTGTGGGGTACACTGATAGACCTCACAACTATCGGGTGTACATGTCATCTCACAGGATGAAAATTTTTCATAGAGATGTGAATTTTGATGAAGAGAAGGCCATGAGATGCTCCCTTGAGAGGGAGCTTCAATTTCATGGATAAGAGGAGAATTTAGCTCCAAAGGAAGAACCTCAAGATGATGTGGAGCGACCACATGTAGAGGAGCAGAGAGTGGAAGCAACCACTCATGCAGAGACTTCCAGAAATGGAAGTAGGCACACTAGAGAGGCAGACATATTGATGCATGATGCTAGATAGAATGTGGGAGTACCCACATCACAACAGAGGTGGAGGAGGTCACTAGATCAGTACATTGGCTACATCGATATGATGATAGAGAGTGTAGAGATTGATCCATCCTCATTTGAAGAAGCAGTGAAGAAACTAGTATGTGTTAATGCCATGCTTGAGAAGTATGAACCCATTATCAAAAAAAATGTTTGGGAAGTGGTCCTAATGCTAGAAGACAAGTCATTAGTGGGTTATAGATGTCTTTACAATGTAAAGCAAGCAACATATGGGAGTGTGGAGAAACACAAGGCCAGATTTGTGGCCAGAGGGTTCTCTCAAGTGGAGGGAATTTATTATGAGGAAACCTTTGCTCCAGTATCAAGGTACTCTTCAATTATATCTATTATAGAAATTTTAGCACAGATGGGATGGAAGATACATCAAATGGATGTGAAGATAACATTCCTCAATGGTGTGATTGAGGAAGAGGTGTACATTCAGTATTTGGAAAGATTTGAGACCTTCAACAGAGAGTCGCATGCATGCATACTCAAGAAAGTGTTGTATGGATTGAAACAGGCACCCCATGCTTGGTATAGCATGATTGACAGTTATTTCCCCAGGTTGGGCTTCACCAAAAGTGAAGCAGATGCAAAACTTTACCATATTGTGGTTGAATGTAAATTGTTGATTATAGTATTATATGTCGATGATTTCATTCTAACAGGTGATGAGAAGATGGTAAAATATTGCAAAGAGGATCTTGCAAGAGAATTCGGGATGAAGGACCTAAGGCTCACGCGTTATTTCCTTGGTAAGGAAGTATTGCAAGGAGATGAGGAATTTTTTGTCTCTCAGGGAAAGTATGCCAACGAGATACTGAAGAATTTCCATATGGAGAGAAAAAAACCCATGGAGACTCCTTTAGCAGGGAATTGGAGGAAGGAAGATGCTACTACGGGTGAAGTAGTGGAGGCTACTATTTACAGGAAGCTTGTGGGTTCACTTATGTCTTTGGTGAACACACGATTGAACATATGTTTTTCAGTTAACCATCTTAGTCAAGCAATGGTTAAGCCAACCAAACTCTATTGGAAGGCAACTAAACATGTGTTTACATACCTCAGAGGCACCACTCAGTTTGGTCTTTGGTATAGATGGACAGAGGTAGTGAAGCTTCAAGGCTTCACAGATGCAGATTGGATATGGAGTCCATCTGACAGGAAGAGCACATCAAGGGGAATCTCCATTATTGGGTCAACAATAGTTTCTTGGTACATCAGGAAGCAGAGATCAGTTGCACTCAGTTCGACAGAAGCAGAGTACATGGATGTTATTCAAGCAGCATCTTGTGAGGCTATCTAGATGAGGAAGATCATTGTTGGGTTATTTGTTTAGCAAATGAATCCTACAGTGATTTATTGTGACAATTAGAGTTGTATCAAAATATATGAGAATCTAGTTTTTCATGGTCGATCCAAGCCTATCAACATCTGGTATCACAATCTATCATATTGTGTGCAGAGGAGAATCATGTTGCTGGAGTACATTCCTACAGAGGAACAAGATGAAAATATTTTGAAAAAGGCATTATCAAGATGAAAATTCAAGTTTCACAGAGGTAAGATCAGGGTAGCAAATAATCCATTTATTGTTGAGACGGAGTGTCGAAAATGCAACAAGAAAATCCTAATTTAATTTTGTCCTTGAATTAAATTGGGAATAAAATTGTAATTCCACATCTCATGACAACTTGTATTAGTTAACAAAGTTAATTTGTCTTAGTTGGCTCAGTTAATTTGAGTTGAGGGTCTTACTTGAGTCATGTAAAGTGTATCCTACAATATAGGAGGACTGATTTAGTTTATTTTGAATTGTAATTAATTAATTCAGTCTAACTGAGTTAAAGTCAGTTAAACTAGTTCTAACTGTTGGAGGAACTAGTGGGAGGTCTAGTAGTGTGGTGATGTCTGTAGTGGAGTGTGGTGCTGCCTGCAGTGATCAACCAATAAAATGATGATTCACTCATAAATAACTCATGCATGTCAGATAAGAGAAATACCTAGTTGAGATTGGAGTTCATTAATTATTAGAATCTCTTGGAGCTGACACTCTTTCATGCATGTATCATAAATGGTGTAAGACTATTCTTTATATATCTGTTGTTTATGTTTATGTTATGCATACTAATGATTTTTTTGAATGAGTGTTGTTATGTGTTTACATGATCATTTTTATCTTGTAAACTAATTTGCAGGTTATTCAATGACTCTTTCCCGCTTGCTTGCACATGACTCTCTAGGATAGTAATAATATTTTTCCACCAAAGTTTTGACTTTATTTCCATTTCGTTGAAGTTCCCTTTACACTTTACACTTAGTGTCACACAAATCTTATATACTTGCTACCCCAAATTTATGTGTATGATCTCTTTTGTATGTTTTGTAGCCAAGGTATTCCTTTAAAATCACATGCAATGGTGGTCAGGCCTTATATTTAGATGGGGCTCCTACACCAAATGATGTGAGGTAAAATTGGGACTTCACATCAAGGAGACCCCCTGTATGTTGGCGATATCCAAAATTTTCAACATCATGCTAGCACTTAACTCATTTCTAAAATATTTAGGCAAGTGGTTTGCTTCGTTTGTTCTAAAAATAATGAGTGTTATCGAGGTTTGGTCTATCATATATCTTTATTTTATTTTATTTTCTAAGTCTTGTTGGTATCATCCTTGTCAGAAAGTTTTGTTTTTAAGCTAAAATCTATTTAAATGGAAACTCTGTTAGGATTTTGAAATAAAATTTTGATATTTTTGGCCTTATTAATTTGGTGTTGCATTAGTCTCTATCATAGTAGTTACAGATAACTAGAAACCCAAAGGATGGGGGGTGTTGTGTCACTCAAATTTTGTTACTTTTTCAGAGAATACTTAAATTTAGTTATTACTATTGCAATAATAATAGTCAGAGAAATGGCCAAAGGAATAAATGGTAGAAGCATGCGAGAAGATTTATATGCAGTCATCCAATATATCTTAATGTTGATTAATAACATGTTGGAACTTCAACAAAGGCTTGGGTGGATAGAATATGAATTGGATGCCATAAGAACTCAACTAGAAAAGCTCTTATAAAGCATGAATGGACCAAATAGACCTCCATTCTAGAAACACAATCAGGAGGAGTGCTAACCTCCATGAACCATCATTGATTAATAAAGAAGTCGTTGCTAAATTTTTCTAGCTCCTCAACCAATTTTGAAATTAATTATATGTTAAAAGCTACTTATTGTAATTTTTTGGAGTCAGTAAAAAAAATACTTTCTCAAAACATATAGTAGAATAGTCCAATAACCTTACATCACCTATATTTTTATCATTTTCATGGGACATAAATTTTGTAAATTATTCCAAAATGGATCATCGAACTAATGTAAATGTTATCTATGGAAGTATTTTCTTTTGATTTCTAAACAAATTGTACAATTACAAGCAAATGGAACTTGTCCCTTCCTTTAGGAAAGGTTAAATGCTATCATTAACTTGTCTTATTGATTTTTTCTAAATTTAACTTATTTTCTATGCTTATAGAATGAAATGAAGTGAAAGGATTGCAAAGAATCCTCAATAAAAAAGAAACATTAATTAATCCTGTGATTGACAAACGCTCCCTTCCTGATAAATGTAAATCCATTTGGTATTCATTCAGATAATTGACACATAATCACGACATCGTTCAAGTTCTTAATAGAATTTAGAGAACCTATATTCCCCCACTTCCAAATCTCAGCACACATTCCCCCTCCACACACTTCTTCCATACATTGCCCATTCAGCAGTAACACTTTGGAAATATGTCACATAAATTCAATCAGCCACCCATGGTGTAGATTGACGCACAGGTTTTAGATAAATCATAATATAAGTTTCTATTGTTTCACTCTATTTCAAATGAGCATATTTAAATATTGTGCAGAAGCAAGTCATGTGCGATGGAAGAGTCTATGCAAAAATAAACTATGTGCGAAGGAAAAATGTTTTCTAATATTGTTTTACTAATCACAGGATTTGAAAATTTGATAAATCAATAAAACAATGCAAGAATCACATTGCAAAAGAAAAAACTACATAGGAAAATGAGTTGGCTACACATTATACACAAAGAATGTTAAAGTATATATAATATAAGTAAGTAACATAATACAAAACATGGAACTTAAACAAACGACTTCATTGAAATACATCTTTATACAACATTAATATACAAATATAAGGTAACCATAGGATGTAATTAAAACTCAACCATACAACAAACTGGAGAAGCTCTCTGATCAAATATTGGACAATTCACGTAGAAAACTAAGTTCTTCAAGTGCTTCATTATTGAGAAGTGAAGGAAGTAAGATGGGTCACAACTCCAACAAGAAGGGGAAATGGTGAAATCCTTCAAGCAAAAAGTAGAAGGTGGAGTTAAGATTGGAGGTGCAGAAGTGTGGAGGTGAAAAAGTGCAGACTCCACCCCCACCCCTTTCCATTATCCACGTTTAGTCTTACTAGCTGTTGGTAACAGGGATGTCTGCACTTTCCATAGAACACTTCTTGATTTTGATAACTCAACAACAATATATGTTCATGAAGTTGACAATGTTATACCATATATAGAATATCATCATTATATTTCTTGACAATGAAATTAAAGAGAATCACATCGTCATTAGATTAATCAATAATGAAAATAAAGAGAACCATCATTATATACACATAATCACGTTTTGATGGTTTACCATAAGTGTTCCATGGATCTCAAAACTAGACAAAAAAATCAATAACAATTGATTTATGCACACAATATTATTGATAGGGAACTTTTTGTACATTGTGAAACACCTTTTCCATTTCTACACCTCTTAGAACACAATATGTTGCAGTCTTGTCGTCTACGAGTATCATAGAGTTTAACTGATGGAAATAAATAAAGCTATAATTTTATCTACAAACTATACAATAAACCATAGTTTCCTACATAGTTCTAGCAGTTGTAATTAGGCTACTGCATTTCGCACATACAACCATAATGGGATTCATATATGCACTAGTTGTTTTCAATAATCCTTGCAAGTGCTGCAAAATTAATATAAGAAACTTAGAGTTAGCAACCTGAAATCAAATCTCTCTCTCTCTCTCTCTCTTGATCTCTCTCGATATATATATATATATATATATATATATATATATATATATATATATATATATTACCATGCATACTCCACTTGGCAAAGAATTCAATTTTCTCAGAATTTCCTCTTTCTTCTTCGATTTTAATGAACATATGAATGTCGATTGGGAAGTTTGGAAAACTCTTTCTTGTTTTTTAACTATATTTTTTAGCAATATGAGCGGAAAGACATTTTTATGAAATTTTCTTTGAATTGAAAGATATATTGGAAGAATTTTTTTTGTGTACTTGAACATATCACACATGCAATATTTCTAAAAAAATACATGTAAATCATATAAGAGGTGTATATAATTGAAACATTCAAATAAATCTAAGCTTATTATTCATTGTCCTAATCATCCTTCCCATCTTTGATTTCTAGTACATATTGCATCCATGTTTGTGTTGTTGCGATAAGAATGGCACAGATTGTGCCAATTGGAAACACATCTCGACTATGGGAGAGAGTTGCAATCATAATATTTTGGAAAAATCAATACTCTCTAGAAACAACACAATTTTTTTCTACAATGCTAGGGCTACTTCGTGAGAAAGTTTTTTCACAATAACCATTATCATATTTGTGTTTTGGAATTATTTTGAAATTTCTAATAGAAACACCATCATTTGCAACAAGTTTTTCCTCATGTTGTTCAATAAAATGTGTTAACACAAGCAATGTTATTGTCATTTTTGCCTTCTTATCTATCAAATTTGCGCAGAGTAATGGTCTTTTCTAAGTTTCGTTGTCCACAAAAGTTCAATATGTAACTAACTCATCGCCATGGAAAATGCTTCTTGTTATGTTGTTATTAATATCTTCGATTGATAATGGCATAGACTATATCATTTTTTTCCTAGCCATGAGAATTGAATTTAAATTAATTCTAGAAAATAAAAGAAATCTAATATCTAGTTAGCTAAACCCTGATAGAGCTACCTTTTTGTCTTTGTTCTTGTCTATTTTCTGCTCCTTTCGTTGTGTCTCGTGTGATATCTTCTTATGTAATTGTGCTCATTTCCATCTCTACTTCTTCTTTTGTGTTTATCGTCACATCATTGACAATATCTTTATTTGAGACTGGTTCAGAATCTGGTAATTTTTGCTTGGTCACAAGTATTGCATTGAAATCACCGCTTGAAACGACATTATAACTAATACTAAGCAAGATTTGGGTTATGAATATAGAACTAGATATTTCAAAGTCATTGTTAGTGTATATTCTAATATCAGGTTCAAAGTGACTAGATACAATCTAGTTTCTATGCATATAGGTAAAATACTAAATAAATTTTAGTTTTTACAAATTCTAATTTATAGTTCCTTGTTACATATATTAAATTGAAAAATGAGCAAATGTAAGAATGTACAAATGTTTTATGGAAATCTTCAAAGTACCTTTTTCCTTGTAGTTTTTCTCCTAGATTTAGTATCTCTAAGTGTTATATGTTTCTTGAAAATTGAAAAAGTGTCATTTTTAATTACAATATATAAAAAATATAGAAAAAAAAGAGAGAGTTGTATAATGTAATAATAAAATGATGATAAATGGAAGATAGGTGCACCTCTTAGCAAAGTTATCATTGTCTTTAACTGTATATGTTATATTTGTGTTCATCTTCCCTACTCCAAGTATGAATTAGATCAAATATATAGAAATAATTTTAAAAAAAATAGATAAGAATTGCACAATTACAAAAGTATATATCGCACCAAAGACAGTGAAAAAAGAAAAATAGAGACAACAAATAGAGCCAAAAAGTTGGTTTTTTCCAAGTATACTGAGTTAGATATCAGTATTTTTTTTATTTTCAAGAATTTATTTCAATCTAATTCTTATTACTAAGCAAAAAAATATTCCAGCCTATAAAAATATAATTGAAGATATTAGTTTCATTATAATAGTAATCATTTTCCATGGGGATGTATTTGTTACATATAGAACCTTTTTGGATAAAGAAAATAGCACAAGACCAATACTCTGTGCAAATTTCATAGATAGGAATGTTAAAAATACATTAACATTTCTTGTCCTTACACAACTTACCGAACAACATGAGAAAGAAAATATGGTGGTACTGGCTATCAGAAGAAGAAAAACCTCACCAACTGATTCCAGCACTATAGAAAAAATTCTTCCTGATTTCACATGATTTTTCCCCAAATACAACGATTGAAAATATGTCACCTAATTCAAATCCATTTCTAGTCTCCTAATTGGTGCAAGTGTTATTTCAGCAACATAGGCATGAATGCAACATGCACTAGAAATAAAAGATGTCAATTCCAATGAGAACAGTGAAATAGGAAGCATAAAACAAATTACCGCTCATAATGCTAAAAACTATAGTTAAAAAAGAAAAGCTCCAAGAGCAAGGAAAACAACAACATTTTCACGCTAAATGTTACCACATAGCTTAGAGAAAAAATCTCTCACATAAGGCAACCAGCAAAATGACTACCTTATGGCTTAAACAAGAAATCGTTCACCTCATACATCTAGCAAAATGATGACCCGAGAAAGCATTCCCATGGACATATTTTCTAATGAGCCCCGTTGTCCCCCCACAAAAAATAAGCTATGTCCCTCAAATCAATTAACATCTCATAGAAAAAGTTCTAAAATCATAGTATGAACACAATTCCAATACCTTTCTCAACCTCAAACACAATTGCTACACAACATTAACATATATTATATAAATGTTTTAAGAAAACACACATTATCCACTTTTTGAGTTGCAGAACTCATTGCTACAAGGTTATAACGTATATTGTGTAAATTCTCTAAGCTCTCACATATATAAAGAAAGACGCACTGCTTACCTCATAAATATCTTACACATTTTTCACCTTCATTCAAAATGAGCTTGTTTTCCACATTGCAAATGAACTACACGATACACAACTATATAGCTTCAAGAGAAAATCCCTCACAACATGCAACTACTAAATTGACCACCATATAACACGGAGAATAAAAAATTTGTAACGAGCTCCCTCAAAAAGTAATCGAACATGTGTTGGCAAGGTGCATGCTAAAAATTGCATGATAAATACCTGGCCAATGCATCTACAAACAGAATAACTAGAACTAGTGGTTATAATTGTCACATTACCTTTTAAAATTTCAAGATGTGTATTAGATACTAAATAATAATGATATATTATTCATGATATCTTATTTTGAACACCTTATTAATGCAACTGCGGACAAAATAAATAAAATTAGTGGTTAGAATTGTCACATTACCTTTTGAAATTTCATGATATGTTTTAGATACTAACTAATGACAATATGTTATTCACGATATGTAGTAGATACTAATTAATATGTATAATGATCACAATTATACTTTCCTCTTGGTGTTAAAAGTAATGTACCTTCTAGATACAATCCACTCATATATTTTGTCACTAGAACCTATTATATTGTGTAATTCCAGTCCATAGTAGATCATTCAAAAACCATGGGTCAAATTTTCAACTAATGTTGTTCTGAAAAGAAAAAAACTCACAAAAGCTCAGTAAAGTAATCCATAGTCAAGGGACTATTAACCACGAGGTGATTGTTATAATTCCCAGTAGAGGCAGGTTGTCTAGCTATCTCATTGTTCTATGTCATGTTTTCTTTTTTCAATGTGATTTCTTGCATTGTTTCATTGATTTATCAAATTTGCAAATCCTATGATTAGTAAAAATGTTTTACCTTCACACATAGTTTATGTTAGAATAAACTTTTCCATTGCACATGACTTGCTTTTGCACGGTATTTAACTATGCTCATTTGAAACATTGTGAATCAACCTAAACTTATATTATGATTTATCTCAAACTAGTGTGTTAATCTGCACCCCAAGTGGTTGATTGAGTTTATGTGGCATTTCATCAAAGTGTTGGTGTCGAATGAGGTAGTGTATGGAAGAAGTGAATGAAGGGAGGAATTGTGTGAAGGGGGAACATGTGCGGAGTTGTGAAAGTGGGGGAATAGAGATTATCTAAATGTTATTAAGCACTCAAATGATGTCCTAATCACACGTTGATCCACCAAATAAATACCGAGAGGACTTACATTTATCAGCAAGGAAACTTTTGATTTCCCAATTATTTATGGTTTTTTATTTTGAAGTTTCTGCTTAAAGTTAAAATAATCTTATGTCTATGGAAAATAATTTATGTTATTGCACTTCATAAGCATATCCTCTACACACCTACTCTCCTACACATACCCCTATTCCACACATCCTTTACTCCACATACATATGTATCTCCATACACATGTTATTCCCCATAGCTAAATGTGTAAAAGTTTAAAATGGAAAAATATGTTAACTGTTGCAACAACTTTTGATTTCCCAATTATTTGTGCAATTTTTATTTTAAAGTTTATACATAAAGTTCAAATAATTTCATGCATGAAGAAACAATTTATGTTCTTGTTCCGCACATGCATTCCCTCTGCACACTCATTCTCCAACGCATCATTTACTCCACACACATCACAAGCTTTATATACCTATTTTTCTGCGTAGCTTAATGTATAAAAGTTTAAAATGAAAAAATATGTTAACTATTACAACAACTTTTGATTTGCCAATTATTTTTGTAGCTTTCTATTTTAGACTATTTTCATAATAATTTCATGTTTCCGAAAAAAACATTGATGTTCTTGTTCCACACATGCATTCCCTCTGCACACTAAGTAATTAATTAATATGTAATGTTGTGTGAGAGGGAGACGTGCGGAAGGGGAATGTATATGGAGATGTGGAACATTGTGAAAGAAAGTTTGTATACCTTGCTCTGCACACCCGTTCTCCTACATGACACTTCTTCCTCACACACATTAAAAACACACTTCATTTAATATTGAATAATAAGTATTTAATTGACAAATGTGAGATCACAAGTGCACTTAGTATTTGAGAAGCATCAATACCAAGATTCATTGATTCTACTTTTATAAAGTTTCTAAATGAAAAGGAGCTTCTTCTTCCACCTTTTCACATTCTTTTCCTTTCTCTTTTAATTGTTGTAATAGTATGTCTTTATCGTGCATAAATTTTATGATGTTTTATATTGTATGATAATATGTTACTAAACATATTCTAAGTGTAGGAGGGGACCATGTTCAAACATAAGCGCGAGGTAATATTGGAGTGTGATGCTTATGTACACGACCAAAGAAAAATAAGAATAGTATGGATGTGAAGGTAAGGAACATTGCATGTTGAAAATGCAACAAAAAAAACTTAGTTTAACTTTTCCTTTCTCTAACTAGAGAAAATTTGAATTTCCATTTCAACAAAACTCTTGGAGGTAGTTAATTGAGGTGACATGGCCCTTGTCACTCAGTTAACCCAGTTAAGTCAAGTTGGGGAAGGTTGGGTTCAGTTCAAAATTATTGATTCCTAATTTGTAGCAATCTATTTCAATTAAATTGAGTTATGGTCATTTAAACTAGTTCTAACTATTCGAGGAACTAGTGAAGGTCAAGTTGTGGAAGTGGAACTTCAACCACACTCAGTGATCAACCAATTAACTGATCAATCAACCCAAAATAATTGGTGCATGCAAAGAATTCGAGTTACCCAGTTGAGATGGAGATTCCAAGGCAGTGCACTATCAATTTTAGACTATTCCAATGTGTACAAGTGGTGCATGAAATCAGAGGAAGAACCTAGAGGAATTGCGCAATCAAATTGAGGGAATTTCCTAAATAATAGGGGCTAATTTCCTCAAGGAATAGTGCAAGGAAATAGGAGCTTGGAGGGTTTGAAAATTGGCTAAGTGTTGGCTACAGTTATTCAATTAGGCACAGAGATAGACTATATAGTTGCAGGTTGTTCTCAGGCCTGAGCAAGAATATATATTCTTTGATTAATGAAAAACAGATAGGAAGGGGTTTTGAGTAGTTGCTTTCCCCTAGATAAATCTTTGTGCATGTGTGATATTTCCTTTTTCATCTCTATGATTTGTGTTTTATATTGTGAATTAATGGCTGTAGAATAGTAGAGTAGCTTCGAGTCTTATGATTTTATAAATTTCATGAGAAATTTTGAATATATAGCCTAATGTCTACATGGTATCAGAGTAAGATTCACCGTAGAGAAAAAATTTCAAAGTTGTTATTGCAGGAGGATCATATTTGTGGGATCAATTCTTCATAGCTAGAAGGATGGATTTCTATGGACTAAGATTCGAGTATGCCCTTGAGGGAAGCTCAAATTATGTTTCTTGGAAATATAGTATTGAGGAAGTGCTTGAAGATAATGGATTGAAAGAATTTATTGACAATGACATCCTAAAACCACCATTAGTTGATACTCAGGATCTAGAAAAATGCAAGAAGTGTGTAGCCAAGGTGAGGATAATCATATTGGAGGGAGTACGGGACCACATTGTCTCAAATATCCATGGGAATGAGACTTCGTATGCAATGTGGCAAGCACTAACAGATTTGTTCTAGAATAGTAGTGAACACAGGAAGATGGTGCTCAAGGATAAACTTCGAAATATCAAGATGTAGAAGAATGAGACTATTCCAAACTACCTAAGAAGGTTCACACAATGTTGTGATGAACTTGGTCAAGTTGGTCTTACTATTGTCGAAGAAGATTTGGTAAGCCTATCCCTTCTAGGCCTTTCCAAGAAATGGCACAACTACTAAGATTTAGTGAATGGGAGGGAGAAACTACCAAATTGGGAACACTTATGGTTTGATTTGGTACAGGAGGAAATAAGCGGAATACCAAAGACAAGACTTCATCCAAGGGTGAGGATGAGGAAAATGGTGCCTTGGATGTAAAGGAAAAGAAAAGAAAAGGGAAGAAATCCCAATCCAAACCAGAATCTAGTCAAGGGGGAAAGAAGAAAGACTTGTCCAAAATCAAGTGCTTTCATTGTCATGAATTCAGGCACTATGCCACGAAGTTTCCACACAATAATACAAGCAAGAAGACTTTAGGGGGAGTAATAGGTGAAGATTTGGATTCACGGTTTGAGCTTGACTTTATCCTCATTGCATGCATGGCCAACATAGTGATGGGGAGCGTGTGGTACTTGGACTCAAGTGCCTCATTCCATATGACGGGGAATAGAGAAATTTTCAGTGATTTGGAGGAGAAATATCTCCAAATGCAGATCAAGATGGGAGATGATGGAAGTTACAACGCGAAAAGGATTGGTATAGTCACCTTTCAGAGGGACTCAGACTCCCCTCTCAAATTCAAGGATGTGATGTTTGTTCTGGGTCTAAAGAAAAATATCGTCCTCGTTGCAGTTTTGGAAGACCGTGGTTATGATGTGATCTTCAGAAAAATAAATGAATTCCTAAGATACCTAGCCATGGGACATGTGAATCATATCAGTGTTCATGTGAAGAACATGTACAAGCTATATGTGGAGGGTTGTGTTGCATTAAGCATGAAGGTGGAGAAGGTGCAAAGTCAAGATGTCAGTGAAATTTGGCATAGAAGAATTGGCCATTTGCATCTTGGAACTTTGAATATCATGTAGCAGATAACCACAAGCCTCCCCAAAGGAGCACTAGAGAAACATGATACATGAAAAGGGTGTACCTTGGGGAAGTACAAAAAATCCACTTTCCATGATTGGGACAGCAAAGCACATGTAATCCTTGAAAGGATCCACTCTCATGTCTGTGGACCTTTCTCGAAAAATTCAATTGCTAGGAAAAAATGTTTTCATTTTTGTTGATGACTTCTCATGGAAGTGTTGTATATTCTTCATGCGGAAGAAGGATGAGACATGCTCCAAGTGCATAGAATTCAAGGCACTTGTTGAGAAATAAACATGAAAGAAGGTGGAGGCTCTCAGGAGCAATAATCACGGCAATAATGGAGGTGAGCACGTGTCAAATGAATATAAAAATTATGTGAAAAATAAGGCATTCGACGAGAGTTGACAACACCCCAAAACCCACAACATAATGGGGTGGCTAACAGGAAGAATTGCATCAATATGGGAGCAATGAGGGTGATGTTGCATGATCAGAGCCTACCTCTATACTTATGGGATGAGGCATGCAACACAACAATATATTAGCAAAGAAAGAGTCATCATCGGATTCTTGGGATGATTACACTAGAGGAGGATTTCTCAGGGAGGAAGCGGAATGTGTCGCATTTCAGGATTTTTGGAGCCTTTGTTTACTGCCACATATCCAAAGAATCAGGGAAGAAGCTAGAGTCGACAATAGAATTGGGTGTATTTGTGGGTCACATAGAAATTTCCCACAACTACCATGTGTACATGTCATCCCTTAGAATAAAAGTTGTGCGAAGGGATGTAAAATTTGATGAATAAAAATACATGTAGTTCTCTCTTGAGAGGGAGCTTCAGATCCCACCAGAAGAGGAGATTTTAGCTCCAAAGGAGGAACCTTAGGAAGTTGTGGATCAGCCACAAATTGAGGAGTAGAGAGTGGAAATAGCAACTCAAGAAGAACCATCAAGAGAAGGCAAGAAAAGGACTAGGGAAGTTGAAAGACATGTGTAGGATGCGAGTGAGAATGTGGGTGCTCCTTTAAAGCAGCGCATGAAAAGAAGGTCACCATATCGGTACACTCGCTACATGGATCTAATATCTGAGCTTGTAGAGACTCAACCATCCTCTTTTGAGGAAGTAGTAGAGAAACCTATATGTTTTGATGCAATGGTGGAGGAGCATGAATCCATTGTAAATCACAGTGTTTGGAAAGTGGTCCCAAGACTAGTAGACAAATCAATTGTGGGTTCATGATGGATCTTCAAAGTAAAGCATGTAGTATATGGAAGCACAAAAAAATACAAGGCCATATTTTTGTCCAAGGGGTACACTCAGGTTGAAGGGATTGACTATGAGGAAACCTTTTCTCCTGTAGAAAGGTACTCATCCATCACATCAATCATTGCTCTGGCTGCACAAATGGGGTGGAAGATCCACCAGAAGGATGTGAAAACAACATTTCTCAATGGATTTATTTAAAGGAGGTGTATATCAAGCAAGCAGAAGGCTTCGATACTTTTGATCAGGATTCTCATGTGTGCAAAGTCAAGTAAGTTTTCTATGGTCTCAAGTAAGCACCCTATCCTTGGTGCCCCAGGATCGATAGTTATATCACTGGATTGGAGTTCACCAAAATTGAAGCAAATGAAACCTCTATCAAATTTTAGTAGAAGGTAACTTGTTTATTATTGTCTTATATGTTGATGATTTGTTTTTGACTGATGATGAGAAGATGATCAGATCTTGCAAGGTGAGAGATTGAATGAAGGACATAGGTCTCATGCACTACTTCCTCGAATTGGAAGTATGGAAAGGTGATGGGGAATTGTTTGTCTCTCAGGGAAAGTATGCCAACGAGATACTTTAGAATTTCTGCATGGACAATTGTAAACCCATGGAGACACCTCTAGTGACTGACTAAAGAAATAGGATTCCACTTCAGGTGAGTAATTGGATACTACTATTTACCGACAGTTGGTGGGTTCACTAATGCATCTTATGAACACACAACCATTTATGTCTTATGCAGTCAACCAACTGAGCCAAGATATGGTTAGGCCAACCAATCTATTTTGGAGGGCAGTAAGCATGTTCTATGGTACCTAAGAGGCACTATCCATTTTGGTCTATGGTACAGGCAGACAGAGGGAGTGAAGTTGTGTAGATTCATAGATGCAGATTGGGCGAGGAGTCCATAAGACCAAAAGAGTACATCAGGTGGAATTTTAAGTGTTGGATTCACAGTAGTTTCTTGATACAACGAGAATAAAATATTTGTGGCACTCAGCTCAGCAGAAGCAGAGTACATGGATTCCTGTCAAATAACATGTGAGGTGATATGGATGAGAAATATGCTTGTTGGATTGTTTGGTCAGATGATGGATCCAACTATGATCTACTGTGATAATCAAAATTGCATCAAGCTCTCTAAAAATCCTATTTTTCATGATCAATCCAAGCATATAGATGTATGGTATCACCATTTACGGGATTGTGTGCAAAGGCGGATAATGTTGTTGTATCACATTCCAACAAAGGAACAAGATGTTGATATTTTGACAATGGCCTAGTCAAGATGGAAGTTCGAGTTCCACAGGTGAAGGATAGGGGTGTTTGATAATCCCTTTCTTGTTGAGATGGAATGTTGAAAATACAGCAAGAAAATATTAGTTTGACTTTGCCTTGGTCAAACTAGATAAAATTCGAATTTCAGCATAAATCTTGAAGGTAGTTAACTGAGGTGACATGGAACTTGTCACTCAGTTAAATCAGTTAATTCGAGTTGGGGAAGCTTGATTTCAATTCAATATGATTGATTGCTAATTTGTAGCAACCTATTTCAGTTAAATTGAGTTATGGTCATTTAAACTAGTTCTAACTGTTAGAGGAAATAGTGGAGATTAAGTTGTGGAAGTGGAACTTCAACCACACTCAATGATCAACCAGTTAACTAATCAATCAAACCAAAATAATTGATGCATGTAGATAATTTAAGTTACCCAATTGAGATGGTGTTATAGCACCATTTACCACTCTTGGTAGATTTTATGCTCTGGTTATGGCCTAGGGAAACCCTTCCTTCCAGACTTGGTCCAAAATCAAAAAAATTGTGTTTTATTTACTATACGCTACTTTGCGCTGTGATAAAAGTGTGTACACACATGTCAGCATATACCCAGCCTGCGTACATGTGTTAAAACTCTTAAAATTATAAATTTCCTTAATTTTGGGTGGAGTTCATGGGTTTTACCTGTTACTCACCTCCTATAGCCCGTGGCCCAACTATTTCCCAACTAAAAAAAAAAAACTAATTTGGAGAAGTATAAATAAACCTCCTTGGGGACACCTTAAGGGAGAAGAAATGAGGTATTGATATTATAGTTTATTTACCCCTAATCAACTCTCACGGAATCCCTGTGCCTCTTGCACTCTCCAAAGCTTTAGGAAACCCTTGTTTCCTCTTTCGAGATATCCTTCATCCTTCTTGAGATATCCTTGTGTATGATGATGGAGGAATACTGTTGAGGTCAGGAAAGGACAGATCCGGAGGACGGCTCCACTTAGAGCTAGAGGAAGACTCAGGTTGTAGTTTTCCACCTTTCGTGTAGCTTACATCAATAAAGAAATGTTGTTAGGTTCCCGATATTAAAATGTATTTATGCATTGATCTATATTGTGATTTGTTTATGAATTTTATATTGATGCGTAATTGTTCATTCATTTATATGATCTAACGTATATATATCATGAACATGCTTTACGTTTCTACTGATGTATATGCTTTGTTTGAATAATTTACAAGTTTCAAAGGCATCAGGAGAAGCAGAGGATTTGCACCCTGCTGGATCTACGCAAACGTAGGACCTTCGGGTAAGGGGACTTCTTCCCAGTTCAGTAGAATAAGCATTTAGATTATTTGTCTGAGCATTTATTGTTATTGTTTGCCCTCCACTCTGTTGGGGTTTTCAACCTAAGACCCTGGGGTATTCTCACCCACAACAGAATTGGTGACTCCATTGGGGATAACATTCTTGTTATTCTTGGTTTGGGTTGTTTGTTCTCGATCAAGGTTTGTTTTCTTGATTGCTTGCTTTTACAGTTTTATTTTACTCATTAGCTTCCCAGGCATCAAGTTTGATCTTCTGGATCATGCCTTGAATTTTTTTCTTAATTGAGCCTTTTATATGCTTTTTTCTTGGGTTATAGTCGTGTATACAAGTACGTTTCCTCAAACAGACTCGCGTATACATGAGTTTCTTGTATTAGAAATGTGTGTGCATGCTTCTGTGTCTTTACGCAGTCGTGCATACAATAATTTTGGATTGTTTTCTCAAAATCTTTTGCTCAATTGGGTATGTTTCCTGGTGATTTATACTATTTTTGGTCATCCACTATCTGTAGAACTCTGTTCTATTGCAATTTTTCATTTTCAAATCTCTTTCTCAGTGAAAAGCCTAGTTGGCCTAGGATTTCTTTTTAAGAAAGATTTTGGTTTGTGTATAGGGTTCAAGGCTTCAGTCTGAAGTTCTTGGATGTTCTAGTTTCCCAGAACAATAAATTGATTTTGATTTCGTTTGTAACCTAGATTTCAAGTTGCCTTGCTTCGCTTTTCCTTTTGATTGACCTTGCTTCTTTTCGTGCTTTTTGAGTGTCTCTTTGGAAATTTTGAAAGTTTTTCTTTCTTGGCATTTTGTCGGTTCGCTGAAGTATTTTACTACTATTTGGATCAGTTTTTGCGAGTTCTTTTTTGAATTTAGTAGTGCTTTTTGTGACCTCAAAAGTTTTTTTAGTTTCCTTAAAAGAAAAAGACAAAAACATAGAATTTTCCTTTCTTTTTCTTTCCAAGCCTTTGGTTTTTTGGTTTCTTTTGTGTTGTTTTTGAGCAATTGTGAACTTTTTCAATTGGTTTTGCATGGTTTCAAGGGAAGTTTTTCTTTGAATTCATGCCCTCTTTATAGTCAAGATGGCCTATTAATCTTGTAAAGGAACACTTTTTCCTCTTGTATGAGAATCCATGCATCATTATTATAGTTTTCATTAAGATAGTTTGCATTGTAGGCATTTTAGTCTTTTTGTTAGCTTTTGAGTGTGTGGAGTGTGTTTTCTGGAAAATCAAAAATTTGTGTGTACAAGTTTATTCGTAGAACTCTATAGAAATCCCTCTTCATTGAAGAAAATAACTGCATTTGTATATAGTTAAGTTTCTATTGGTTTCTTTTGCATCAAAACATCATAAGTTTCACTCTCATTTTACCCATGACTTAAAGAACAACCTCTTTAAAATCAAGTGCTTTAATAAAAAGAACTAGAACTTTTTAATTTGTCATTAACAACGCCAACAAGTTTAAGTTCTTTAGGGCCTTGGAATAGGCGAGTGGAGAGTTAACTCTCCAAGGCCACTTAAATTATCAAACATAGAAGTTGAATAATGAGCGAAATCTAGTGTCATTAGAAAGACCAAGAAATCTCTGTGACTAGGAGTCAAGCACGAGGGAGAGTGAAGACAAGGAAGAGAGATACCCCCTCTCCTACTTGTTGGATCCCACCTCATGACTGTTCCGCCCGACTTTTGATATGAACTGGTGCCCATAGTTGCCTTTCCTAGGGATCACATAGGTGGTTGCAGAGGGGAATCCCATGGTACCTCAGGCAGACGTTGCATCACATTCATCAATACGTCTGGAGGGTACCCTTGTGAATCTTGGGTGCTTGCACCGGCAAAGGCTTTTATCTGGAGGTCAAAGTAACTGTTTTTGTTATCTTCACTGATAGGCTTGGGCCGATATTATCCCAAACTATCTTCGGAAGGTCCCTTACTTCACTTTCTTGTATTTTTTTGTCTGGTCCTCATCACCCGGAGCGGAAATAACTGGAAGTTGCTTGATTGCTTGCATTTGTAGGGACTTTATAGTCAAGTTCTCTTTAATCTTTGTATTTAGTTGTCTTTAGGTATTTTTGTCTTGTCACTTTTGATTTTATATTCTGAGTGACTGACCTACCACTCCGCCGATCTTGAAAGGTTGTGGATCTTTCTTTTTGAAAGTTGTGGAGGTTCCTCCTTAAGGGGAAAGGTTTTGATTGTGCACCTCTCTTCCTTGGAAATTCATTTGTACATCCCCGTAAGGGAAGGATTTGTGAATAAGTCTAGTATGTCCCATATTCCTGCGGAGACCAACCAAGGTACCCTTCCAAAAGGGGATCTTTGTGCTTTTCCTTTCTTTGGAAACATTGGTACCCCCTTTATGGCCACTTTGAATATTCCTGGATTGAATGTTGGACTACCAGTTTGGCTGTGGTCCACTCAAAATATTCCTGATGTCCTTGAAGCTTCTCAGATGAATGCATTATTTCAATGGAATCAAATGGGTGTTAATTGTTCATCTTATTTCAAAGAGAAATATGGGATTCCTCTTTCTCCTCCCTCTTGTAATAAGACATCTAAGAAGAAGAGAAATAGGAAGACGAAGAAGAAGAATAATTATATCCATTCATCACCAACCTCTGCAAGTCATGTTGGAGATGAGCCTACAACCACTGCAAATCATGCTGGGGGCATAAGTCTAGTCACTGCAAGTCATACTAGCAATGAATCATCATCAACCTTTGCTAGTATTGTTGGAGATGAGCCTTCAGCCACTTCAAGTCATGTTGGGGACAAAATTCTAGTCACTGCATGTCATACTAGCAATGAATCATCATCAACATCTACTAGTCATGTTGGAGATGAGCTTTTAGCCACTGCAAGTCATGCTGGGGGCATAAGTCTAGTCACTGCAAGTCATACTAGCAATGGGTCATCTACCTCTGTGAGTCGTATTTTTGTCGACTCGCCTGCTTCTGTGAGTAGGGCTAGGGGTATAAGTCCTATCTCTTTTGGGAAAGATTCAATGACCTCTGCAAATCATGTTGGGAACTCTCCGCAAACCACTGCTAGTCATGCTGGCAGAATGGATGTTGATCAGAAACCTAAGCATAGAAGCTTTAAACTTAAGTTCCCTTGTAAGATATGTAAGGGAGACCATCTTACTCATTTGTTTCATGGTATTCTAGAGGTAAAAGGGATATGGTCTAAGTCTGAAAGTTCTTCTACTTCTAAATCTATTATGGGTCTTATCAACCATTCAACCATCTGCCGAGTAGTCGTGCCTAAAAATAGAGTCTATTTGATCTATAGTACAAAGACTTCTGGTATAGGGAGAATTCTGGTTTCTTCAAATGTTCCCCCTCCAAGTTCTAGGAGTGTCTCCTTTGATTGGGATAGTCTTTTCGAGCATCGTCTTCCTTCTGCTACAACTTTCCAAATAAAGGATAGATTTAAATCCACAAACGTCTATCGATATATGGTGGATGAAGGATCCTCTGCAAGTAATATATGCTCCTTGACTTGGAAATCTTTGGGTTATCCAAAGTTGTTGACAGTTGATAGTTAGTTGTTAGCCTATGATAGAAGACCTGGTGAATCTATGGGTGTTCTTCCTCAATTGCCTATTACTTTAGGTGGGAAGATTGTGTTTATCGATATGATGGTGGTTGATCGCCCTTTGCACTTTAATATGCTACTTAGGCTTTAATATGCTACTTAGGCATGATTTTTTCTATGCTATGAATGATGTGGTGTCATCACTCTTTCAAGTGATGTGTTTTCCTCATAACGGGAATATTGTCACTGTTGATGAGCTTGCATCTGATAATCACCACCCTAATTCAAATTTACTACAAAATCCCCCTTGCTTTGTTCCAAGGGTTCAAGTAGACTCTACCCCGCCAGGGGTGAATAAAGTGGCGTTGAATCCTCAATGTTGAATTGCTTCTGAGAAGGATCCTTTGAACTATTATTTTCCTTCTTGGGACTTGGTCCCGGTAGTTGACTGAGTGATTCCTCCTATAGGGACATGAGAACTCTTAATTCCCCCTTTTGATCCTTGTAGTTCTCATGATTTCTTGGAGTTTGATTTTCCTTCATAGTAGGAACTTTTTAAAGCCATGAGTTTTAACTACCAACGGATTCCTTGGCTTGAGCCCTACAAGGGGTTTGTCTAGAAGAACTATTATGCGTAAGCCGCAAGGTTGTGTGGTTCCCTGTACCATATTGTACATATAAGGTACTCATTTTCAAGTTTTGTATTCTATAACACAAGATTTTATCTAAATTTTATATATGGTATGTATTAACTTCTTGTCTGTTGTTCCTATTTATGTCTACAGAACTTGGAAGATTTCTCCTTTGGACATTTTTATGGTTGATCCATTTTGACATGTATTGGTTCTCGAAATTGGCATATAGGATAGGTTTTTCAACTAAATTGTGCATTTATTAGTTTCATTTTCCATTTTGGTCGTAGGATCGACCCCACCAAGATATAATGCAGAACCTTCTAATTTCTTAGAAGTGTCATGACTTGTGTGGTAGAGCCTACCTTATCATGGGCGCCCTAGATATTACCTTGTTGTCCCTTGGCAGCCATATTGAAATTTTGTTCTTAGGCTCGAGAGTCCTCTTTAGTCCCACCATGACTTGTGTGTTGAAGCTTCATTCTCTTACTTCTTCGCTATTTTTCTGGCTTTTTACCCTAAAGGCTCCTTCATGTTGAGTTGTACTGTTGCATTTCATATTAACTATTTGCACCTTTTGGCCTTGAGCCGGCTTCACTTGGACTCGTGTTTAAGCCACTTTTCGACCATGTCTTCTACAAAATCAACCTTGAAATCACTTAGCCTCTGCAACTTGACACACCCTTTTACCCGTGGAAATAACATTCCTTTGAGTGTCATTGACTAGTTTTTCCCCTTGCATTGAGCATAGGAATGTTCCCCTCCAAGGAACTAGAGCATCTGCTTTTTCGACACTTGTTCTTTCCAGGCTTCATATAAATGAAAAAGACAAAAAAATTATATATACCAAAAAGAGCGGAAACGAGACATTATTTCCATGTTTGATGGCAGCTAGAGTCAATTGTGTCGCCCTTGAACAAAGCACTCAAAAGATAAGTCTTTCCTCCATTGGGATGGGCTTTAGTTTGACTTAGGAGAGCCTTAACCTTGTTATTGAGTCAGTACTCCTCTGATTGGTTATCTCTTCCAATCATATGGAGATTTTTCTTATGCCTCCTGCATGACAAACTTATACAAAGTTATCATATGCTACCATGTAGTCACAGTTGAGTCATGCTTTTGTTCAAGGGAAGTAACCTGAGTCGGCCCCTTTTTGGTGTCTCTTGACCTATTTTTTAGTCGGCCATCCCTAGTTGTCAACGTCATGTTCGTTATCACATCAGCTATGTTGGTCCTTTGCTCGTGCTGGTTTGAGAAGGTCTTCATTAACTTCTTGTTGGCAGGTCTTGATCTTATCGGCTACGAGAAATTTCTCTAAGGGCGGATCTAGACACGCACCCTAGCCCTATTTTCATTATTGATAAGTCACCTTGTGTTCGGAACCGGTCAGTATCATGGGTCTTTGACTGAGTGGTTTCCCTTGTGTTCGACATCAGCATTCATTATCGCACACTGGGGTTCATGCAGTGCCCTGGTTTCCATTTGACCCTATTGGTGCATTCCTCACCTCCGTGTTGCTTCAGAGGGTTTCTATCGTGTGCTAGCTACATCTTGTATATGCCATAGACATGCTTCGGTTGGGTTACTACATCTTTATTTGTCTGATTCCTTCCATATTATTGGCCTACAGGTTACACTCACATTAGATTGATGAAGGATGCCTTAATGCCTTCCTTCTAGCGGATCTTTTCCCATCGACTTCATCTCATTACTCTGGGAAAGAGATTTAGAGTCCATTTGGAAGTACCTTAGGGTTTGCAATCATCAGTGGAAGATTCCTTCGCTATCGACAGTGGGAAAACATCATTGTCTCCTGATTGATAGATTCTTCCAAATGTTTGACTACAGTTCATTTATTCGCACTTGTTAGATTGTACTAGGTACCTTGGCTCTCATCATAATTTTTAGTGAGTAGTCTCGTGTTTGTTAACAGTATACAACAATGACCGGTAACCAAATGATTTCTCACATGGTCGACTTCAGATCATTTATTCCCATTGTGTAGAAATGTACCACGGCAATAGTTGAAGACCTCGGGTTTGCTTCAACATTTCTTGGTTCACTTGTCAGTTGCTTCTGTTTCTGCTAGTTGAGACCATCCACCTTATATGTTGCAGTTCCTTACAGTGGCATCCTATATGTTGGCACCCGAGTTGTAGTGTAGTACCATTTTTTCCTCCATTTGACTTAGTACTTTGTGGATAAGTTTTATGACTTCAGTGATCAACTTCATACTTCAGCATCATTAATTAACTCTTTATATGTGATATTCAAACATGTACTTTCTTGGTTATAATCAGATGATCCATTATGTATCTTCAGTTCCTTTATCCTTGTATGCATATTTGATCCGCTTTTGTACTTGACATGCGAACATGATTTACTATCTCTGATCATGGGTATGCAGGCCTCAAACAGGAGTTCCTTTTTGATCTCTTTCACTGGCTTGGTAGGCTGAATCCTGGTGAACTCCTCCTCAGTCTTGGCATGATTCCTTCTATACACTTAATACATTTCGGTCATCATGTACCCCTTCTAACCTCATATATTAGGGGGCATCTATTATAGCACCATTTACCACTCTTGGTAGTGTTATACTCCTATAGTTATAGGTTTCATATTTCATGATTGACTAGTTGAGCTCTATAATATGTTCATACCTTTCCTTGCTGTAAAGGTTTCCATATTATCAAAAAAAATCAAAAATAAAAAATTGTAAAGAGGGTATACCCTAAAAGAAAAATCAAAGGGTGAAAAAAAATAAATGGTCAAAAGAAAAAATGAAAAGAAATGAACCCCAAATAAAAAAGACCAGGAAAGTGTGCAAGTCCAAATGCCACTACTATTTCATTTTCTGTAAATAAAGCATCATGTACAACTTTTTGAAACTTTTTTCCACAATTGATGAATGGCCAAACAACTTAATCTTGGCCAATTCATGTTTGAATTTCATGTTTTAGAGATAGAGAATAAAAATCTGTCCAAACTGTTTAATCTTGGCAGATAAGTAGATAGGTAGAGAAGCAAAGGAGCTCAACAGTTTAATCTGAGCCCTTGGAAGTAATAAGTGCAGACTTAGGTAGGCTTACCACGGAAAAGAAAAGAAAAGCTGAAAAGGGTTTGCCAGTCTAAGTGCACCCAAAGAAAGAGAAGAAAAAATGCTAGGCAAAGTAGGTTGGGTAAGTAGATTGCTGTTGCAGAATGAGACTTGTGATGGATTCTGTTACTCAAAATGTGTGTTAACTTACACCTCTATCACAAGTGCAAGGCAGATATTTTGAAGTAGCTCAAGCGAGGCATGACTAACTCCCCTTCACACTTCTCCCCAATCACTTACTAATCTCCCCCAAAAGATATTAAGATCTACTTAATATCACCAAACAACTCCTTCCATCCATCTCATTTCATAAAAAGCCTAAGTAAAACCCCTTTTACTTAGGAAATTGTACAAAAATCACATATAAACTCTTTTTTCCCTTTAGCCTAAGTTTTTAATGTTTTAAACTTGGCGCTCTCATTTCAATTTCATATTAACTCTAACACTATTATATAAATCCCATATATTTACCCTTCCCCGTATTAATGTAAATATACAAAAAAAATCCCGCATTGTTAATATCCCCGCCCCGGTTAGTTATAACCATATCATTGTTTAAAATATGGATTAATAAGTTCATTTGGAACTTATTAATAGCCTCCACCACGCAAAAATCACAGGATTAATTAACCCCACGTTAATTAATAACCCAAGCCCCAAACCATTGAAATTGCCCCCGACATCATTAAAAAACATTGTTTAATGCATCAGCCCCGTGCGTTAACTCCCCACCATCTCCGTAGAGCGCCCGTTGTCTGATCGGTGCCCTCGCATTCAACAACTATTATCCATTTCGCACCCCCCTCAATTGCCGAACGTTACCTCCCGGGGAACTGGCGGTATTGTTCCCGTACCGTGGACACGTGTTGCGTGCTCGTTATGTTCGCTGCCCCTCCGCCCACAACCGCCCAAGCCCAAAAGTGGTGCGGGCAAAACCATTTACCGCCCTCCCCCCCTGCTAACGTCATCTACTGACGTCAGTTGTCCTTTGCTGATGTCACCTGCCACATCACCTGCCATGTCACCGCCATGTCATCTGTCCCATACGTCATGCTGACATCATCCATCCTTCAAACCAAAATTTCCTGCCAAAATTCATTTTTGTCAATTAAAAGGGAAAAAGGGTCAATTTTGATATTTTTTGCTACAAAACAATGCTCTGGGCTAAAAGGGACCAAGTTCGCAGTTCCAATTTTCGCGACTGCCTCCCGACCAGAAAAGCTCTATCAATGAGCTCGCGGCCTCAATCAACCCGCCATTTCATAGTTTTCTTACTCATTAATGAAGTTCAAGCCAACACCGGGGGATTCCCAAGCTCGCAGAAGAAAATAACAAAGATTTACAGGGATATTTTGCTACCCTAGCCTGTGGGAACCTGCAGAAACATGAATTATAGAGAAAAGGCAGTGTAAAGACACGTTAGCAGTTCTATTTTGCCAGACGATGATGATCAAAGGAGCATTAAATAGTATCAGATCAAAGTCACAGAAATATCAGATCAACCATGAAGAGTATCAGTGCAAAATTAAAGGCAAATCAAATCAGAATTAAAGAGTATCAGAGCTGACAAGGCGAAGCATATCAGAATTAAAAGCATGGTTAAGACAAACAGTCGGCACAGAGCTACTGTAGGACAGCTGCAAGCCGAACCCTAAAGAGCCAGCCTCCAGCACAACATAAGTTAGTTGTTTCTACTTTGCTTGTAAATTACTTTAGGTTAAAATCCAGATATTATCTCACAGCTTTGATGAGATACCTGTTGTACATATTTTGTTGTATAAATACCCCCTTCATTAGAGTTTTGAAGAGGTTGGGTATGTGTAGATTTCCTAGACTTTGCTGTAATACTGAACTTTTGGAATAAAAAGCTGTTGGGATCAAACTGTTGTCTGGTTTACTGGATGAAGAATTGATGCAGAGGACTTGTCACAGAATTCTTGAATCAAACTCCGGATCAATAAGTCCCCTATATCTTATGTTTTACAGTTTTCTGAGTTTTTATATCATCTGTGTTTCATAATATGAATGATAAAGAAAAAGATTAATTCAGAATTTGCTTGACTGCACTTTGTTTTCAGTCTTTATTATTCTTTGTGTTTTCTTCAGAATTAGTATAAACAGTGAATTCTTAATTGCTCCTGTTTCCTGATTCTCTCATATTGATTATTTGATAAAGAATTCTTAACTGCACTTTGTCAGTAAGCATCCATTTTCCCTCTTTCAATATGTTGAAGGATTCTTAACTGCCCTTCGCCCATTTGAGCCCATTCCATCTGCTTTCAGCTCTTTAATTTGTTCCCGGTTTGACTACTTTGCTCTGTGATGCCATCCTCTGTTGAGAAACCAAATCCAGAAAGCCATTCTTCTTTGACTCCATCATGCCCAATGGACTGAACTATTCTGTTTTACCTCACTATTCTATTGAATCCCACCACCCAAACTCAAAACAAAACCCTTGTACTTCATAACTAGCTCCTAATACCTTAAAAAACAAATCTAAATCATAAAGAGAGAGCCCTATCTGGATACAGATTGGCTAGAATTTGTATCTAAAAGATTGGTCTGTGGTTACCTCAGCCATATTCCCTTTCTTACAACTTTTGGGAACAACCTGAGTGATAACATCATTGGCGACTCCGCTGGGGACCTGAATAATTGTTTGTTACTATTGCTTATTTCACAAGCTACAGACGGAGCCTGAAGTTAGCTAGGTAGCCTTTGAAACTACTTTTTCTTTGCAATTGCAGAAGTAAATAAATGCTACTTCAGTCTATCTCCGGTCTAGCTTATGGTTTGAACAATTAGTTTCAAATACTTGATCAGTTTCTCTTGTCAAATAAAATCTTTAGGAAAGTTTAAAATCTCATATCAAAAAATCTCTTAAATAAATCATAAAAGTTGTTTTGAAAAATCACAAAAAAACGGAATAATCAAAAAAATACTCAAAAATTTGGTTTCCTTAAGAACTAAACCTTCTCTTCATAACTGTTTTACAGGTTTAGATCTGATCTGTGATGGTGGATAGGGATCAGACACACAAAGGTTAAAATCATCCACCTGGCGACTCCACATCATTTTCACAATCAAGACTCCACTGGAGAAATGAACCTGAAAGAACTGTATGAAAATATTAGGATTTTAACTTGGATTGTTATCCAAGACATTATGTTCTTTCTCATTGATAAGATTTTTCAATGTATATTGTATTTTAGAGATGATTTTAGATTAAATTTTTATTATTTTCCTTCCAAAAATGTAGATGAAAAGTCTCCTTACACATTTGAACAACAGTCTTCTAATTCTTATGAAGATCATTTTTTAATTAAGGAGAACCCAAAAATTGAGACTAATCAGCCAATCCCTGAACATATTCTGGTACCTCATAAAGTTCCTGATAGGTATAAACCACTCATTTTGCCTCCTACACTCCATGCTTTCCCTAATGATTATCCCAAGTATCTCCCTAGGTTTGATGGAGAGAATGGTGTCACTGCCCAAAAACATATCCAAGTTGTTGAATATTACCTTAACTTATTTGAAGTGGATGAAGAGGATGTTAGTATTAGGCTTTTTGCTCTTTCTTTGCAAGGCAAAGTCAAGAGTTGGTTCAAAACTCTGCCTGAGGCAAGCATCTCAAATCTTGAGCAGTTTCTCAAACTCTTCCTTGATAGATGGATAATCAAAGTCAATCTCCTCATGATCATAGAAGAATATAATCAACTAAAAAGGCATCCAGATGAAACAGTACAACAATTTTCAGACAGATTCAATCAAATCTATCATTCGATACCATTGAATATAAAACCTCCCCCTGATTCAGCTCTACTGCATTACCCAAGAGCATTTGAATCAGAGATATAATTTCATCTAAGAGAAAGAAACCCCTCACTATGGTATAGATGCAGAACATGGCAGTTGATGTAGAGGTTAATCTGAAAATTAGAAAAGAGAAGTTGAAAACAGAGAAAGAGGAAAAACTTGACATTTTGATAAAGAAAGCAGAGGAAATGATGTAGAAGATCACAATGAAAGTTGAATGTTTTGTTCAAAATCACCATGACACATTTGTTTCACCAAAAGAAAAGATTGATAATCATGAACGAATTTCTACCAACTCAATCTACCATAGATCAGATGATAGATTCATAGAGCAATATGTGGAGGAGAAATCTCCTGATCTAATGTGTGCATTTGATAACATTTCTTCTTTCAATGATTCACCCAAATATGATCAATATGATGATGATTATGTTTCTCAAATCCAAATTAACCTTGCAGAGGAATTAGAAGCAAATTTGGGGAACAAGGAAATTCAGGAACAACAGCTTGAAAGTAGTGATCAGATTGTTCATTTCAGCTATGAGAATGAGGAGGTAAGTGTAGAAAATTTTGAAATCAGTGAAGGAACTTTACCATTTTGTTTTGATTCATTTCAGTTTATCGGAAGCAACTATCATGCAATTAGAAATCAAATGTCAACAAGTCTTGATATTAACCATCTAGAGGGCAATCAAATCTTTGTTCAAAACTTATCATATCTAGATTTGCAACCCCAAAATGCCATTGAATGTCAGGTTGCAAAAGAAGACTTGGAAGCAGCAACATATGATCAAAAAATCCAAGTTGATTCCTTGCCCCTTTGTTTTGAATCATCTGAATTGTTTAAAGAAAAAGAAGAGCAGCTTGTAGAAATCTGTCAAGTTCCATTTGAACCTATATGTAATAAGTTGCAAGAAACCTTCCAAATTCTCTATGATCCAATAGCTGACAGATTGGATGATGAAAGTAACCATAGTTTTCCACCATCAATAGACTATAAGGGTCAAAAAAAAGATGATAATGGTTTTACAAGACAGACATTACAATCAATAGAAATATCATCACCAAGAGTAGTTGAAAACATGCAGGGTGATATTTCAGTTTCATGGCATGAGAGGTATCCAGGGAATTTGTACAGTTGTTGTTTGAATTAGCTCAAGAATAGTGTATATATTTTGCAAGATCCTTTTGTACAGTTTCTAGATTCAGCAAAGGAGATCAGGGATTTCCTTATCTTCTCAAAGATTAACAAAGCCAAATTTGATTGCAAGATCTCAATTTTAAACACCATCAAACACAAGCAACAAAGGTCACTGATGTATATAATGCTTAAGTGGTTGCATTGGTTGTTTCATTTTACCTAACCAGTAGTCAAAAAGTTGATTAGAGTAAAGTAGGTAGGATTTTAGTTTGTTTTAATTCAGTTTTTAGTAAGTTAGAAAATAAATCCTTAAATGTTTGAATCCAGTCAAAAGGCCCTAAAGATTTTGATGATTTACTAATTTGGTTTGAAAGTTGCAGCACCTTTTTGTTTCAGGTCAGAACTCAAAGTTGTGCAGAAGAAGGTTGAGAAGATTTTGATGAAAAGACCAAGGCTGCAAGTTCCTACCCAAGTAACAAGGTGCTCAAGTAGGATTCAAGGAGGAAGAAAAAATGAAAAAATGTGTTTAAATGTGGATTGGATAGTAACTTGTTGCAGTTGAAGCCCGAAGAGAAGGCCCTAAGCTCCACAAGTGTGCTGTCATATATACAATAAAGCAACCAGCAAAAGGAAAATTTCAAAGCAGAGCAAAAGTTATGCAGAAGGCCATATGACCTGCTGTTCTTGACTTTCCACGAGGGAAAGCCATCCCCAAGTGGAGCCAGTGTTATAATCCTATAGTTATGGGTGTCATATTTCATGATTGACTGGTAGAGCTCTATAATATGTTCATACATTTACTTGCTGTAAAGGTTTCCATATTATTAAAAAAAGTCAAAAAATAAAAAAACGTAAAGAGGGTATACCCTAAAAGAAAAATCAAAGGGTGAAAAAAAATAAATGGCCAAAAGAAAAAATGAAAAGAAATGAACCCCAAATAAAAAAGACCAAGAAAGTGTGCAAGTCCAAATGCCACTACTATTTCATTTTTTGTAAATAAAGCATCATGTACAGCTTGTTGAAACTTTTTTCCACAATTGATGAATGGCCAAACAGCTTAATCTTGGCCAGTTCATGTTTGAATTTCATGTTTTTGAAATAGAGAATAAAAATCTGTCCAAACTATTTAATCTTGGCAGATAAGTAGATAGGTAGAGAAGCAAGGGAGCTCAACAGTTTAATTTGAGCCCTTGGAAGTAATAAGTGCAGACTTAGGTAGGCTTAACATGGAAAATAAAAGAAAAGCTGAAAAGGGTTTGCCAGTCTAAATGCACCCAAAGAAAGAGAAGAAAAAATGCTAGGCAAAGTAGGCTGGGTAAGTAGATTGCTGTTGCAGAATGAGACTTGTGGTGGATTCTGTTACTCAAAATGTGTGTTAACTTACACCTCTATCACAAGTGCAAGGCAGATATTTTGGAGTAGCTCAAGCGAGGCATGATTAACTCCCCTTCACACTTCTCCCCAATCACTTACTAATCTACCCCCAAAGATATTAAGATCTGCTTAATATCACCAAACAACTCCTTCTATCCATCTCATTTCATAAAAAGCCTAAGTAAAACCCCTTTTACTTAGGAAATTGTACAAAAATCACATATAAACTCTTTTTTCCCTTTAGCCTAAGTTTTTAATGTTTTAAACTTGGCGCTCTCATTTCAATTTCATATTAACTCTAACACTATTATATAAATCCCATATATTTACCCTTCCCCGTATTAATGTAAATATACAAAAAAAATCTTGCATTGTTAATATCCCCGCCCCGGTTAGTTATAACCATATCATTGTTTAAAATAGGGATTAATAAGTTCATTTGGAACTTATTAATAGCCTCCGTCGTGCAAAATCATGGGATTAATTAACCCCACGTTAATTAATAACCCAAGCCTCGAACCATTGAAATTGCCCCCGACACCATTAAAAAACATTGTTTAATGCGTCAGCCCCACGCGTTAACTCCCCGCCATCTCCGTAGAGCGCCCACCGTTCGATTAGCGCCCTCGCATCCGACGGTTGTTATCCATTTCGCACCCCCCTCAACTGCTGAACATTACCTCCCAGGGAATTGGCGGTATTGTTCCCGTACCGTGGACACGTGTCACACGCCATCTATGTTCGTTGCCCCTCCGCCTAAAACATGTGTCCTTTGCTGACGTCACTTGCCACATCACCTGCCACATCACCGCCATGTCATATGTCCCATATGTCATGTTGACATCATTAGTCCTTCGAACCAAAATTTCCCGCAAAAATTCATTTTTGTCAATTAAAAGGGAAAAAGGGTCATTTTTGATATTTTCTGCTGCAAAACAGCACTCCAGGCTAAAAGGGACCGAGTTCGCAATTCTAGTTTTCGTGACTGCCTTCTGACCAGAAAAGCTCCAGCAATGAGCTCGCGGCCTCAATCAACCCGCCATTTCACAGTTTTCTTACTCATTAATACAGTTCAAGCCAACATCGGGGAATTCCCAAGCTCGCAGAAGAAAAGAACAAAGATTTATAGGGATATTTTGCTACCCCAGCCAGTGGGAACCTACAGAAACATGAATTATAGAGAAAAGGCGGTGTAAATACACGTTAGCAGTTTTATTTTTCCAGACGACGATGATCAGAGGAGCATTAAAGAGTATCAGATCAAAGTCACAGAAATATCAGATCATTCATGAAGAGTATAAGTGCATAATTAAAGGCAAATCAAATCAGAATTAAAGAGCATCATAGCTGACAAAGCGAAGCAGATCAGAATTAAAAGCGCAGTTAAGACAAACAGCTGGCACAGAGCTACTGCAGGACAGCTACAAGCCGAACCCTAAAGAGCCAGCCTCCAGCACAACATAAGTTAGTTGTTTCTACTTTGCTTGTAAATTACTTTAGGTTAAAATCCAGATATTATCTCACAGTTTTGATGAGATACCTATTGCACATATTTTGTTGTATAAATACCCCTTTCATTAGAGTTTTGAAGAGGTTGGGTGTGTGTAGATTTCCTAGACTTTGTTGTAATACTAAACTTTTGGAATAAAAAGCTGTTGGGATCAAACTGTTGTCTGGTTTACTGGATGAAGAATTTATGTAGAGCACTTGTCACAGAATTCTTGAATCAAACTCCGGATCAATAAGTCCCCTATATCTTATGTTTTACAGTTTTCTGAGTTTTTATAGCATCTGTGTTTCATAATCTGAATGATAAAGAAAAAGATTAATTCAGAATTTGCTTGACTGCACTCTGTTTTCAGTCTTTATTATTCTCTGTTTTTTCTTCAGAATTAGTATAAACGATGAATTCTTAATTGCTCTTGTTTCCTTATTCTCTCATATTGATTATTTGATAAAGAATTCTTAATTGCTCTTTATCGGTAAGCATCCATTTTCCCTCTTTCAATATGTTGAAGGATTCTTAACTACCCTTCACCCATTTGAGCCCATTCCATTTGTTTTCAGCTCTTTAATTTGTTCCTAGTTTGACTACCTTGCTCTATGATGCCATCCTCTGTTGAGAAACCAAATCCAGAAAGCTATTCTTCTTTGACTCCATCATGCCCAATGGACTGAACTATTCTGTTATACCTCACTGTTCTATTGAATCCCACCACCCAAACTCAAAACAAAACCCTTGTACTTCATAACTAGCCTAATACCTTAAAAAACAAAGCTAAATCATAAAGAGAGAGCCCTCTCTAGATACAGATTGGCTAGAATCTGTATCTAAAAGATTGGTCTGTGGTTACCTCGGCCGTATTCCCTTTCTTACACCTTCTGGGAACAACTTGAGTGATAACAGGTAGATCTGATGCTCTAGTTATGGCCTATGGAAACCCTTCCTTCCAGACTTGGTCCAAAATCTAAAAAACAATGTTTTATTTCCTATACGCTACTTTTCCCTATGATAAAAGCGTGTACACGCAAGTCAACATATACCCAACCTGCGTACATGTGTTAAAATACTTAAAAATAATAAATTTCCTTAATTTTGGGCAGAGTTCACTGTTTTACCTATTACTCACCTCCTATAACCCGTGGCCCAACTATTTCCCAACAGAAAAAAAAAAAAAAAAATAAAAAATAAAAAATAAAAAAATAAAATAAAAAATAAAAAATAAAAAATAAAAATAAAAATAAAATAAAATAAAACAAACAAACAAACAAAAACAAAAAAACAAAACAAAACAAAACAAAAAACAAAACAAAACAAACAAACAAAAAACAAAAAAAACAAAAAAAAAAAACAAAAAAACAAAAAAAAACAAAACAAAACAAAACAAAAAACAAAATAAAACAAAAAACAAAAAAACAAAAAAACGAAAAAACAAAAAACAAAAACAAAAAAACAATTCAAAAAACAAAACAAAACAAAAAACAAAACAAAACAAAAACAAAACAAAACAAATTTGGAGAAGTGTAAATAAACCTCCTTGGGAAGGCCTTAAGGGAGAAGAAATGAGATTTTGATATTATAGTTTATTTATCCCTGATCGAGTCTCACGAAATCCATGTGCCTCTTGCGCTCCCCAAAGCTTTAGGAAACCCTTGTTTCCTCTTTTGAGATATCCTTCATCCTTATTGAGATATCCTTGTGTATGATGATGGAGGAAGAATTCGGAGGTCGGGAAAGGATGGATCCGGAGGACAGTTCTTCTTGGAGCTGGAGGAAGACTCAGGTTGTAGTTTTCCACCTTTCTTGTAGCTTACATCAATAAAGAAATGATGTTTTGTTCCTGATATTAAAACATATTTATGCATTGATCTATATTGTGATTTGTTTATGAATTTTATATTGATGTGTAATTGTTCATTCATTTATATGATCTAACGTATATATATATCATGAATATGCTTTACGTTTCTATTGTTGTATATGCTTTGTTTGAATGATTGACAGGTCTCAAAGGCATTAGGAGAAGTAGAGGGTTTGCACCCTGCGGGATCTACCCAAATGTAGGACCTCTGGGTAACAAAACTTCGTGCCAGTTTAGTAGAATAAGCATTTAGATTGTTTGTTTGTGCATTTCTTGTTGTTGTTTGCCCTCAGCTCTATTGGGGTTTTCAACCCAAGACCCTAGGGTGTTCTCACCCGCAACAGATGGAGATCCCAAGGCAGTGTACTATCAGTTGTAGACTATTCCAATGTGTACAGGTGGTGCATGCAGTCAAAGGAAGAACCTAGAGATATTGTGCAATCCAATTAACAGAATTTCCTAAATAATAGTGGCTAATTTCCTCAAGGAACAACGAAAGTAAACAAGAGCTTATAGGGCTTGAAAATTGGCTAAGTGTTGTCCAGAGTCAGTCTGTCAGGCAAAGAGATAGATTATACACTTGCAAATGTGCTCGAGCTTAAGCAAGCCTACGTATTCATATATATTCTTTGATTAATGAAAAACAGATAGAAAGGGATTTTGAGTAGTTTCTTTCCCCTAGATAAATCTTTGTGCATGTGTGATGTTTCCTTTTCCATGTCTATGATTTTTGTTCTTGATTGTGAATTAATGTCTGTATAACAGTAGAGTAGCTTCAAGTCTTGTGATTTAGTAAGTTTCTTGAGCAGTTTCGAATCTACAACCTAATTTCTACATTGCACAAGAAAGTTTGTGTAACTTACTCTACACACCCATTCTCCCACACAACACTTATTCCTCACACACATTAAAAAGACACTTAAATTGATATTGGATAATAAGTATTTAATTCACAAATGTGAGATCATAATTTCACTTAGTATTCGGGAACTATACATACCAAGATTTGTTGGTTCTACTTTAATATTTTTTTTAAATGAATAGGAGAATCTAGTAAAAGTAAAACATTGGCTAATAATGAAACAAGTTATAAGAGTAAATGTTATTAAGCACTCTATTGATGTCATGATTATGAATTGATTTGTCGTGGATTTAGGTGTATATCGAGCAAGCAGAAGGCTTTGAGACTTTTGATCAGGAGTCTCATGTGTGCAGACTCAAGCGAGTGTTGTATGGTCTCAAGTAAGCACCCCATGCTTGGTGCCCCGGGATCAATAGTTATATCATCAGGTTGGAGTTCACCAAAAGTGAAGCAAATGAAACCTCTATCATATTTTGGTAGAAGGTAACTTGTTCATTATTGTCTTATATGTTGATGATTTGATTTTGACTGATGATGAGAAGATGATCAGATCTTGGAAGGAGGACCTTGCAAGAGAGTTTAAAATGAAGGACATGGGTCTCATGCACTACTTCCTCGAATTGGAAGTATGGAAAGGTGATGGGGAATTTTTTGTCTCTAAGGGAAAGTATGCCAATGAGATACTTCAGAAGTTCTGCATGGACAATTGTAAACCCATGGAGACACCTCTAGTGACGGACTGAATAAACAGGATTCCACTTCAGGTGAGGAAGTGGATACTACTATTTACCGGAAGTTGGTGGGTTCACTAATGTATCTTATTAACACATGACCATTTATGTCTTATGCAGTCAACGAACTGAGCCAAGATATGGTTAGGCCAACCAAACTATTTTGGAGGGTAGCAAGCATGTTCTATGGTACCTAAGAGGCACTACCCATTTTCGACTACGGTACAGGCAGACAGAGGGAGTGAAGTTGTCTACCTTCATAGATGCAGATTGGCCGAGGAGTCCATCAGACAAAAAGAGTACATCAGAAGTTTCTTGATACAACGAGAATAAAATATTTGTGGCACTTAGCTCAGCAAAAGTAGAGTACATGGATTCCTGTCAAGCAGAATGTGAGGTGATATGGATGAAAAATATGCTTGTTGGATTGTTTTGTCAGATGATGGATCCAACTATGATCTACTGTGATAATCGAAGTTGCATCAAGCTCTCTAAAAATCCTATTTTTCATGGTTGATCGAAGCATATAGACATATGGTATCACCATTTATGGGATTGTGTGTAGAGGCGGATAATGTTGTTGCATCACATTCCAACAAAGGAGCGAGATGTTGATATTTTGACAATGGCCTAGTCAAGATGGAAGTTCGAGTTCCACAGGTGCAGGATAGGGGTGTTTGATAATCTCTTTCTTGTTGAGAGGGAGTGTTGAAAATGCAGCAAGAAAATATTAGTTTGACTTTCCCTTGGTCAAACTAGAGAAAATTTGAATTTCAGCATAAATCTTGGAGGTAGTTAGCTGAGGTGACATGGAACTTGTCACTCCGTTAACTCAGTTAATTTGAGTTGGGGAAGCTTGATTTTAGTTCAATATGATTGATTTATAATTTGTAGAAATCTATTTCAGTTAAATTGAGTTATAGTCATTTAAATTAGTTCTAACTGTTAGAGAAACTAGTGGAGGTTAAGTTGTGAAAGTGAAACTTCAACCAAACTGAATGATCAACCATTTAACTAATAAATCAATCCAAAATAATTGATGCATGTAGATAATTTACGTTACCCAGTTGAGATGGTGTTATAGCACCATTTACCACCCTTGGTAGATTTGATGCTCTGGTTATGGCCTAGGGCAACCCTTCCTTCCAGACTTGGTCTAAAATCTAAAAAACTGTGTTTTATTTCCTATATGCTACTTTTCCCTATGATAAAGGCATGTACACACAGTCAACATATACCCAACCCACGTACATCTGTTAAAACTCTTAAAATTATAAATTTCCTTAATTTCGGGTGGAGTTCACGGGTTTTACCTATTACTCACCTCCTATATCCTATGGCCCAACTGTTTCCCAACTGAGAAATATAATTTGGAGAAGTATAAATAAACCTCCTTGGGAAGGCCTTAAGGGAGAAGAAATGAGATATTGATATTATAGTTGATGTATCCTTGATCGAGTCTGACGAAATCTCTGTGCCACTTGCACTCCCCAAAGCTTTAGGAAACCCTTGTTTCCTCTTTTGAGATATCCTTCATCCTTCTTGAGATATCCTTGTGTATGATGATGGAGGAGGACTGCTGAGGTCAGGAAAGGATGGATCTACTTGGAGATGGAGGAAGACTCAGGTTGTAGTTTTCCACCTTTCTTGTAGCGTACATCGATAAAGAAATGTTGTTATGTTCCTGATATTAAAATGTGTTTATGCATTGATCTATATTGTGATTTGTTTATGAATCTTATATTGATGCGTAATTGTTCGTTCATTTATATGATCTAATGTATATATATCATGAGCGTGCTTTACGTTTCTACTGATGTATATGCTTTGTTTGAATAATTTACAGGTTTCAAAGGCATCAGGAGAAGCAGAGGGTTTGCACCCTACGGGATCTATCCAAACGTAGGACCTTTGGGTAAGGACACTTCTTCCCAATTCAGTAGAATAAGCATTTAGATTGTTTGTCTGAGCATTTCTTGTTATTGTTTGCCCTCTGCTCTGTTGGGGTTTTCAACCCAAGACCTTAGGGTGTTCTCACCCGCAACAGAATTGGCGACTCCACTGGGGATAACATTCTTGTTATTCCTGGTTTGGGTTGTTTGTTCTCGATCAAGGTTTGTTTTCTTGATTTCTTGCTTTTACAGTGTTATTTGACTTATTAGCTTCCCAGGCATCAAGTTTGATCTTCTGGATCAGGCCTTGATTTTTGTTTTTTCTTAATTGAGCCCTATATATGCTTTTTTCTTGGGTTATAGTCACATATACATGCAAGTTTCCTCAAATAAACTAGTGTATATGTAAGTTTCTTGTATTAGAAACGTGTGTGCACGCTTCTGTGTCTTTACACAGTCGCGTATATGATAATTTTGGATTATTTTTTCAAAATCTTTTTGCTCAGTTGGGTCTGTTTCCTGGTGATTTCTGCTCTTTTTGGTCATCCACTGTCTGTAGAACTCTGTTCTATTGCAATTTTTCATTTTCAAATCTCTTTCTCAATGAAAAGCCTAGTTGGCCTAGGATTTCTTTTTTAGCAAGATTTTGGTTTGTATCTAGGGTTCAAGGCTTCAGTCTGAAGTTCTTGGATGTTCTGGTTTCCCAAAACAAGAAATTGATTTCAATTTCGTTTGTAACCCAGATTTCAAGTTGCCTTGCTTCTCTTTTCCTTTTGATTGACCTTGTTGCTTTTCGTGCTTTTTTAGTGTCTCTTTAGCAATTTTGAAAGTTTTTCTTCCTTGATATTTTATCGGTTTGTTGAAGTCTTTTACTACTATTCAAATCAGTTTTTGCGAGTTTTTTACGAATTTAGTAGTGCTTTTTGTGACCTCAAAAGTTATTTTAGTTTCTTTAAAAGAAAAAGACAAAAACATAGCTTTTTCCTTTCTTTTTATTTCCAAGCCCTTGGTTTTTTGGTTTCTTTTGTGTTGTTTTTGAGCAATTGCGAACTTTTCAATTGGTTTTTCTTGGTTTCAAGGGGAGCTTTTCTTCAAATGCATGCCCTCTTTATAGTCAAGATGGCATATTGATCTTGTAAAGGAACACTTTTCCTCTTGTATGAGAATCCATGCATCATTATTATAGTTTGCATTAAGATAGTTTGCATTGCAAGCATTTTAGTCTTTTTGTTAGCTTTTGAATGTGTGGAGTGTGTTTTTTGGAAAATCAAAAATTTGCCTGTACAAGTTTATTCGCAGAACTCTATAGAAATCCCTTTTGATTGAATAAAATAACTACATTTGCATATAATTAAGTTTCTATTGGTTTCTTTTGTGTCAAAACATCATAAGTTTCACTCTCATTTACCCATGACTTAAAAGAACATCCTCTTTAAAATCAAGCACTTTAATAAAAAGAACTAGAAATTTTTAAATTTGTCATTAACAACCACAACAAGTTTAAGTTCTTTAGGGCCTTGGAATAGGCGAGTGGAGAGTTAACTCTCCAAGGCCGCTCAAATTATCAAACATAGAAGTTGAATAACAAGCGAAATCTGGTGTCGTTAGAAAGACTAGGAAAGCTCTGTGACTCGGAGTCAAGCACAAGGGAGAGTGAAGACAAGGAAGAGAGATACCCCCTCTCCTACTTGTTGGATCCCGCCTCACAACTGTTCCACCTGGCTTTTGATACAAATTGGTGCCCATAGTTTCCTTTCCTAGGGATCACATAGGTGGTTGCGGAGGGGAATCTCATGATACCTGAGGCAAATGTTGCATCACATTCATCAGTATTTCTGGAGGGTACCCTTTCGACTCTTGGGTGATTGCACCGGCAAATGATTTTGTCTGGAGGTCAGTGTAATTTTTTTTGTTACCTTCGCTGATAGGCTTGGGTCGTTATTATCCCAAACTATCTTCAGAAGATCCCTTACTTCACTTTCTTGTATTTTGTTGTCAAGTCCTCATCACCCAGAGCGGAAATACTTGGAAGTTGCTTGATTTCTTGCATTTGTAGGGACTTTATAGTCGAGTTCTCTTTGTTCTTTGTATTTAGTTGGCTTTAGGTATTTTTGTCTTGCCACTTTTGATCTTATATTCTATGTGACTGACCTACCACTTCGTCAATCTTGAAAGGTTGTTGATCTTTATTTTTGAAAGTTGTGGAGTTGCCTCCTCAAGGGGAAAGGTTTTGATTTTTCACCTCTCTTCCTTGGAAATTCATTCGTACATCCCTGTAAGGGAAGGATTTGCGAATAAATCTGGTATGGCCCATAATCCTGTGGAGACCAACCAAGGTACCCTTCCAAAAGGGGATCTTTGTGCTTTTCCTTTCTTTGGAAACATTGGTACCCCCTTGATGGCCACTTTGAATATTCCTGGATTGAATGTTGAACTACCATTTTTGCTGTGGTCCACTCCAAATATTCCTGATGTCCTTGAAGCTTCTCAGAGGAATGCTTTATTTCAAAGGCATCAAATGGGTGTTAATTGTTCATCTTCTTTCAAAGAGAAATCTGGGATTCCTCTTTCTCCTCCCTCTTGTAATAAGAGATCTAAGAAGAAGAGAAAGAGGAAGACGAAGAAGAAGAATAATTATATCCATTCATCACCAACCTTTGCAAGTAATGTTGGAGATGAGCCTTCAGCCACTGCAAATCATGCTAGGGTCATAAGTCTAGGCACTGCAAGTCATACTGTCAATGAATCATCATCAACCTTTGCTAGTCCTATTGAAGATGAGCCTTCAGCCACTACAAGTCATGCTGGGGGCATAAGTCTAGTCACTGCATGTCATACTAGCAATGAATCATCATCAACCTCTACTAGTCATGTTGGAGATGAGTTTTTAGTCGTTGCAAGTCATGCCGGGGGCATAAGTCTAGTCACTGCAAGTCATACTAGCAATGGGTCACCTACCTCTATGAGTAGTATTTCTGTCGACTTACCTACTTTTGTGAGTAGGGCTAGGGACACAAGTCCTATCTCTTTTGGGAAAGAGTCACTGACCTCTACAAGTCATGTTGGGGACTCTCCGCAAACCACTGCTAGTCATGTTTGCAGAATGGATGTTGATCAGAAATCTAAGCGTGGAAGTTTTAAACTTAAGTTCCCTTGTAAGATATGTAAGGGAGACCATATTACTCATTTGTGTCCTGGTATTCGACGGGTAAAAAGGATATGGTCCAAGTCTGAAATTTCTTCTACTTCTAAATCTGTTCTAGTTTCTCAACAGTCTCATCAACCATTATTTGATGAAGTAGTCAAGCCAGTGCAATATCTGGTTGATTACACTCCTCTTTTGGGGGCTGAAGCACCTAAAAATAGAGTCTATTTGCTAGTATAGAGTCTTCTGGTATAGGGGACATTCTGGTTTCTTCAAATATTCCCCCTCCAAGTTCTAGGAGTGTCTCCTTTGATTGGGATAGCCTTGTCAAGCCTCTTCTTCCTTCCGCTACACCTTTCCAAATAAAGGTTAGAGTTAATTCCACAAATGTCTATCGATGTATGGTGGATGAAGGATCCTCTGCAAGTAATATATCCTCCTTGACTTTGAAATATTTGGGTTCTCCAAAGTTGTTGACAACTGATAGTGAGTTGTTAGCCTATGATAGAAGACTTGTTGAATCTATGGGTGTTCTTCCTCAATTGCCTATTACTTTAGGTGGGAAGACTGTTTTTATCAATATGATGGTGGTTGATCACCCTTTGGACTTTAATATGCTACTTAGGCATGATTTTGTCTATGTTATGAATGATGTGGTGTCTTCACTCTTTCAAGTGACGTGTTTTCCTCATAACGGGAATATTGACACTGTTGATCAGCTTGCATCTGATAATCACCACCCTAATTCGAATTTACTACAGAATACCCCTTGGTTTGTTCCAAGGATTCAAGTAAACTCTACCCCGCCACGGGTGAATTATGTGGTGTTGAATCCTCAATGTTCAATTTCTTCTGAGAAGGATCCTTTGAACTCTTATTTTCCTTCTTGGGACTTGGTCTCGGCAGTTGACCGAGTGATTCCTCCTATGGGGACATGGGAACTCTTAATTCCCCCTTTTGATCCTTGTAGTTCTCATGATTTCTTGGAGTTTGATTTTCCTTCATAGCAAGAACTTTTTGAAGCCATGAGTTTTAACTACCAAAGGATTCCTTGGCTTGAACCCTACAAGAGGTTCGTCCATAAGAACTATTATGCGTAAGCCGCAAGGTTGCGTGGTTCCCTGTACCATATTATACATATAAGGTACACATTTTCAAGTTTTGTATTCTATAACACAAGCTTTTATCTGAAATTTATATATGGGATGTATTAACTTCTTGTTTATTCTTCCTATTTATGTCTACAGAACTTGGAAGATTTCTCGTTTGGACATTTTTATGGTTGATCCACTTTGACATGTATTGGTTCTTGAAACTGGCATATAGGATAGGTTTTTCAACTGCATTGTTCATTTATCAGTTTCCTTTTCCATTTTGACTGTAGGATCGACCCCCCCAAGATATGATGCATAACCTTTTCATTGCTTAGAAGTTTCATGACTTGTGTGGTAGAGCCTACCTTATCATGGGCGCCCTAGATAGTACCTTTTTGTCCCTTGGCACCCATGTTGAACTTTTGTTCTTAGGCTCAAGAGTCCTCTTTAGTCCCACCATGACTTGTGCATTGAAGCTTCATTCTCTTACTTCTTCGCTATTTTTCTGGCTTTTTACCCTAAAGGCTCCTTCATGTTGAGTTGTATTGTTGCATTTCATATTAACTATTTGCACCTTTTGGCCTTGAGCCGACTTCATTTGGACTCGTGTTTAAGCCACGTTTTGACCATGTCTTCTGCAAAATCAACCTTTAAATCACTTAGCCTCTTCAACTTGACACGCCCTTTTACCCGTGGAAAGAACATTCCTTTGAGTGTCATTGACCAGTTTCGCCACATTGCATTGAGCATAGGAATGTTCCCCTCCTAGGAACTAGAGCATCTGCTTTTTTGACACTCGTTATTTCCACTATACTATAGCATTATTTTATTCCTTTTTAGGCTTCATATAAATGAAAAAACAAAAAAAATTATATATACCAAAAAGAGCGAGAATGGGACATTATTTCCATGTTTTGTGGCAGCTAGAGTGAGTTGTGTCGCCCTTGAACAAAGCACTCAAAAGATAAGTCTTTCCTCATTGGGATGGGCTTTAGTTTGACTTCAGAGAGCCTTAAAATTGTTATTGAGTCAGTACTCCTCCGATTTTTTATCTCTTCCAATCATATGGAGAGTTTGCTTATGCCTCCTGCATGACAAACTTATACAAAGTTATCATATGTTGCCATGTAGTCACACTTGAGTCGTGCTTTTGTTCAAGGGAAGTAACCTAAGTCGGCCCCTATGTGGTGTCCCTTAAACTATTTTTCAGTCATCCATCCCCACTTCTCAGTGTCATGTTCGTTATTACATCAGCTATGTTGGTCCTTTGCTCGTGCTGGTTTGAGAAGGTCTCCATTAACTTCTTGTTGGCAGGTCTTGCTCTTATCGACTACGACAAATTGCTCTGAGGGCAAATCTAGAGCCGCACCCTGGCCCTATTTTCATTATTGATAGGTCACCTTGTGCTCGAAATCAATCAGTATCATGGGTCTTTGACTGAGTGGTTTCCCTTGCGTTGGACATCATCATTCATTATAACACATTGGGGTCCGTGCAGTGCCCTGGTTTCCGTTTGACCCTATTTGTGGATTCCTCGCCTCTGTGTCAGCTTTCATTATTGGTTGGTTCAGAGGGTTTCTATCGTGCGCTAGCTACATCTTGTGCACACCAGAAACATGTTCGGTTGGGTTACTACATCTTTATTCATCTGATTCCTTCCACATTAATGGCCTATAGGTTACACTCGTGTTATATTGATGAAGGATGCCTTAATGCCTTCCTTCTAGCAGATCTTTCCCCATCGACTTCAGCTCATTGCTCTGGGAAAGAGATTTAGAATCCATTAGGCAGTACCTTAGGGTTTGCAGTCATCAATGGCAAATTCCTTCGCTATCAACAGTGGGAAAACATCATTGTCTCCTTATTGACAGATTCTTCCAAATGTTTGACTACAACTCATTTATTCGCACTTGTTAGATTGTACTAGGTACTTTGGCTCTCATAATCATTATCGGTGAGTAGTCTCACTTTTGTTAACAGTATACATCAATGACAGGTAATCAAACGATTTCTCACATGGTCGACTTCAGATCATTTATTCCCATTGTGTAGAAATGTACCACGGCGGTCGTTGAAGACCTCGGGTTTGCATAAACATTTCTTGGTTCACTTGTTAGTTGCTCTTGTTTCTGCTAGTTGAGACTATCCACCTTATATGTTGCAGTTCCTTACAGCGACATCCTATATGTTGGCACCTGAGTTGTAGTGTAGTACCATTTTTTCCACCATTTCACTTGGTCCTTTGTGGATAAGTTTTATGACTTCAGTGATCAGCTTCATACTTCATCATCATTGATCAACTCTTTATATGTGATATTCAGACACGTACTTTCTTGGTTATGATCAGATGATCCATTATGTATCTTCAGTTCCTTTATACTTGTATGCATATTGGATCCACTTTTGTACTTGACATGTGAACACGCTTTACTATCTCTGAGCATGGGTATGCCCACATCAGACAGTAGTTTCTTTTTTATCTCTTTCACTTGCTTAGCAGGCTGAATCCTGGTGAACTCCACCTCGGTCTCGGTATGGTTCCTTCTATACAATTAATACATTTCAAACATCATGTAACCCTTTTGACCTCATATATTAGGGGGCATCTATTATAGCACCATTTACCACTCTTGGTAGATCTGATGCTCTGGTTATTGCCTAGGGAAATCCTTCCTTCCAAACTTGGTCCAAAATCTAAAAAACAATGTTTTATGTCCTATACTCTACTTTGCCATGTGATAAAAGCATGTACATGCAAGTCAGCATATACCCAACTTGTGTACATGTGTCAAAACACTTAAAAATAATAAATTTCCTTAATTTCAAGTGGAGTTCATGGGTTTTACCTATTACTCACCTCCTATAGCCCGCGGCCCAACTATTTCCCAACTGAAAAAAAACTAATTTGGAGAAGTATAAATAAACCTCCTTTGGAAGGCCTTAAGGGAGAAGAAATGAGATATTGATATTATAGTTAATTTATCCCTGATCGAGTCTGACAAAATCCCTGTGCCTCCTGCACTCCCCAATGCTTTAGGAAACCCTTGTTTCCTCTTTTAAGATATCCTTCATCCTTCTTGAGATATCCTTGTGTATGATGATGGAGGAAGACTCTTGAGATCGGGAAACGCTGGATCCGGAGGACAGTTCCACTTGGAGCTGGAGGAAGACTCAGGTTGTATTTTTCCACATTTCTTGTAGCTTACATCAATTATTGGCTTGTTGGGGCCTGACCCAAGTTCAGAAGTGATTTAGCCAAACAAATCCCGAAAATACGAGCCCTTTCAACAACATTTGGCAATGCGTGGACTGAGGTCTCACCTGAGGTAGTATGGGAGGGTGCTGGAACTAGGTTTCTGCACCCTAGGGATGTCTTGATGAAGTCTGGGAAGTCCGCGAACCGAACCTGTGCGCTTGCGCTGCTCCATGTAGCCATTTGTCCTTCGTAACTTTTGCAAATGCTTCCACGTAGCTCTATAAAGAGCGCGAAGAGGTGATGTCTAGATCCTTATTCCTTACTATGCTTTTATTATAGATCTTAACTTAATTATGTGGGCCCAATATTCTCATCAGTCATTCAACATTCATAACAAGTGCGCGCAATCATAAACGGTAAAGAGATGCATAAATATAACAGAAGCTAGACATATAATATTCCAAAATCAACTTATCTTTTATTAATTCTCTATCCCAGTACAATCCCAACTCCACCCTGTGCACTTAGCTGCAGGGGTCTGCACACACAGTTACAGACTCTACCAGGCCTCTACGCACTTAGCTATAGAGCCTCTTCCTACTACTACAACTCAAGACTCAGACTTACAGACTCGAAGCTAATTCATCATCCAAAACCCATATGACTTCTCAAAGCTAAGACTTCCTTTACCCTTAGAGCCTTGCTCTATTTATACAATCCCATGGTCTACGGACCATGGGTAGGTCGACAAACTTTTCATTCAATTACATTATCTTAGGGCGGACAACCCTAGACTCTCGCACTCTGCGCCCGCATTTTACGAGGTATTTACATTATACTTGACCAAAATTCAGGCTTCAAGCCCCAAAACCGTACTATGGGGGGATCCGCTGCCCAATAGGCCCATAACAGAATCATCGTGACTTGTCCCGAGTCACTCTGCTAGTGTGGCGATCCTTGTGCGAAGTCCATCCAACTGTGTCTATGTTGCACGAAGATTCGCAACCCACCATGTGTCATCGTCTGGATCTACTCCATTTCTGCTTCGGAATCATCTGCGTTTGACTTGATTCTCTACTTTGATGTCGGCTTCTAGTACCTGTGTTTATAGTCCCGCACCTCTGTCTGGCTTGTCAGGTTGCGAAGACTGTGCTTTGGTCAATTAGTTAGACAGCCGGCCCACCTGTGTAGAGCTTCAGGCGACTGTCATTTACTCTTCCTAGGAAGGGCTCTCCATTAAGTTTGACTAGCTAGACCACGCTCCATTTGTGACCTCCTTTACCACATATGGTCCCAGCCAATGCATTCTATATTTCCCGGAAATTTTTCGAACTTGATGTCATACAGCAACACTAAATCTTTTACCTTGAACGTGCGCAACTTGATATGGCGATTGTGCCAAGCTTTCTCACAATGTTTCTATACCTGTTGATGGAATCCCACTAGAAACAGTTCTTCCTCGAGTTCTTCCAAATGCACGAGCCTCTCTTCCAAGGCTTCGTGGTCCGACATGCCTGTCATTGCTGTTATCCACAAACTGGGTATGATGTATTCCATTGGCATGACTGCTTCCGTGCCATAGACTAACCTGAAACGTGTCTGACCTGTCACTTTCTTACACATGGTTCTGTATGCCCATAATACGGCAAGTATGCACAGGTCCCAGTCGTTTCGATGTGCGTTACATACTTTGGTTAGCACAGTCTCCAGAATCTTATTGAATGCTTCTACTGTCCCGTTAGCTTGCAGATGGTACGATGTACTTTCCTGATGATACACCTGTAACTCCTCGGTGAGTGTGCTGATAGTTTCATTCAAGAAGTGCGTTCCGCAGTCAGTCATTAAAATTTTCAGGCATGCAAACCATTTCAACACGTTTTTGAACAAAAATTTCACAGATGTGGCGGCCGTGCAGTCCTTAACTGGCTGTGCTTCCGCCCATCGAGTCAGATACTCTGTCGCAGTGATGATGTACCATGTGCCCATCTTTTCCTGAGGTTTGATTGGTCCAACAAAATCAATTGCCCATTTTTTGAATGGCTACAATATCATCTGTGGAATGAGTGGCATCTCATCCCTTCAGGATGGTTTCCCAGTCCTTTGACATATGTCGCAGGCCCGACAATATGCTTTCGAATCTTGATGTAAGTTTGGCCACCATAGCCCAACATGAAGAATCATCTGTGTCGTCGCACGTCCTGCATAGTGTCCTCCTGCAGCCCTCCCATGTTCTTCCATGAGGATCTGTCCTCGTTCAAATTCAGGTACATATCTTGGCAATATCTCATTGTTTCCCATTTTCTAGAGGTGCCCCGCAATGACAGAAAAGTTCATCGTGCGTACCACCAATTCCTTTTTCTGCTGGACTGAATATTCCTTCGACACAATCCCTGTGGTTAAAAAATGGATTATGTCTTCGAAGTGGTCGCTCGCGACGTGCACTGCAAAGAGTTGTGCATCAGGTAGGCCTTCTTCCAAATTTTTGGCTCCTCACCTGTCTCAATTCGTGATAAGTGATCTAGTCTTGCATTTAGGTGCCCTAGCTTTACGATGTCCTCAAAGTCATATTCTTGAAATAGTAACAGCCATCTGCATATGTGCCCCCCAACACAAGCTTGTTCACCAGGTATTTCAATGCAGAATGGTCGTTATACATCTTGAAGTGCCCGCCAAGTAAATAGTTTCAGTATTTTTTGAGCACGTATACCATTGCCAATCCTTCGCGCTCAATAGTAGAATAGTTCTTTTCGGCTTTGGACAGTCACCTACTCGCAAACGCGATCAGGTGATCCATGCCTTCCGCGCCTTCCTGCGTAAGTACAGCTCCCAACGCAATACACGACGCATCAACATGTACATGAAATTCAATGTCCCATTTTGGGAAGACTAAGATGGGAGTGGATGCCATTTTATCCTTGAGAACATCCAAACTTTTCTTGCAATCATCATTCCAACAATATGTAGCGTCCTTTTTCAATAGTTGTTCCATTGGTGTTGTTATTTGTGCATAGCTCTTGATAAACTTTCTATAGTAACCAGTGTGCCCCAAAGTGGCATGTATTTGTTTGACACTTCGCGGCGCTTCTAGATTGAGAATAATGGCAATCTTCGTAGGGTCCACCATCAAGCCTTGTTTGCAAACCACATGGTCGAGTAGGTTTCCAAAGGGGACGAGGAAGGTGCACTTTTTAAGATTCAGCGCAATCTGGTGTCGTTGGCAAGTATCCAGCATCAAACATAAGCTCGCAATATGGTGTTTAACTAACCCAAATACAATCTAATCATCCAAATAGACCTCCAAGAACTTCTGGATGTATTCCTTGAATGCGGCCACTACTACGCGCGAAAATATCACTTGCGCGTTCTTCAGTCCAAAGGGCATAATGGTGTATTGAAAACAGCCCCATTTGGTTGTGAAGGTTGTCTTGCTCCTATCTTCTGGCACAATCTTGATCTGATGGTACCCTGAGAAGCCATCCATGAATGAGTAAGCTTCCTGAACGCCAACATTTTCCAATACTTCATCTATAACGATGTCGGGAATGGATCATAAACACAGGCATCATTAAGCTTCCTAAGGTCCACACAAATTCTAATTTTTCCCTTTTGTGTTTTCCCCTGTACTACCATAGGACTCACCCAGTCGGATTCTTCCACTGGTTCAATAATTTCGGCTGCAAGCATTTTGTCTAATTCTTCGCGGACCTTTTCTTTATACTTCGGATTCAAATGGTAAGGTCGCTGCTTAACTGGCTTCATGTCCAGTTTCAGAGTGATCTTCATCATCCCTAAGTCGCCAATGATCCTCTTTAAGTTTGTGATTTTGGTCGGGAACAAATCTTGATATTCACAGAGTAATTCAGCGACCTTATCTACTGTAGCATTGTCCCAATAGTCCCTAAGCGTTGCGTACTTCGACTCTGCGTCTATACTAATGTTTACCTACTTTGTTTTTAGCAGCGCAGTGATGTCAGGATCCTCAATTGCTGGTCCTCAAACTTCACGACACCCTTCAATTTCTGGAATATTAATATTTCGAAGGTCGTCATCATCCTCCTCTACTTGTACGTTACAAAATTCTAGGGCACTGCTTAACTGGGTTGCCCATGCTGGTTGAACTACTTCCCGTGGTTCCTACGGTATTTTGAAGATGGTGGCTTTTACGGCTTGTAGTGCATTGTTAACTTTATCCGACCATTGGTCTTCAAATGTGAATGTTAACAAAAATCCCTCACGCAAGACATCCCATTCACCCGTACCATGTCGAAGTTCCATCTCGGTATACCAATTCATGAGTATGACATCTAGGGTATGGTAGAATAAGTGTACCCATTCAAGCTGAGGTTCTTCTCCATAGGCCTTGGTCCATTTTGGGAGGTGTGTGTGCAGGTCATTGCGTCCATCGTATTTATCTACTATCCGCAGTTATGGTTTCCCAAATCATAGGTGCATCATCCTCCTATAGCTGCACCAGTTTTAAAATTTCCTTGATTTTTTTCCCCACCATCACGCAGGTGTCGCATGCAGCGCCCATTTCAATGCATCGAACCGCTGTTGTTCAAGTATTGTGCTCTCAAACTTGCTCAAGAATTTATCCACCGCTATCAATCCATCATATGTTGGCAGATCTTGGGCCTGGGTTGTTACGCAATGCAGTGATCGAGTCATCATGTTGCAATTCAGCGTTGTCACCTCGTTCAATTGATTGTGCCAGCGTTCATCTTCTTTGTCTGAATCTGAGGTGCAGGAACCTGCACTCTCCCATGAGATCCTTCCATCTATAGTCAGATTCACCCAATCTTGATCTCGTGCAGTTATCTTGCGGATACAATCCAACTCATCGTCGCGCATGAGTTCGGTGTAGCGCGCTCCTTCAGCTGGGTCTAGCGGAACGACTACGCAAAGGGACTTTTTCTCTAATATCATCTTCCACTTCTTCAGGTTGATGACTCCATTCATATCAGTGGCCCAATCTATTCCTAGCAACGTGGGATACAGATTGCTGCCATCAACAATCTCTATTACTTCAAAGTCCATCTGTGTGCTTGCGCCGTCGATATCAACTGTCACCCCTTGCAACCTCCCCATGGGAAAAATCTTCTTTTGGTTTGCCATTCGTAATTGAATAGGGGACCACTATAACACAGGCCTGCCCATACGTTCCCATGTTTGTTTTGGCAATACATTCGCGTCCGAACCCAGGTCTAGGATTACCTGATCCATTTCATACTCGCCAATCTACGTCGTCAATCTCATTTCCCTTCCGATGTGCAATGCATGCTTTCCTAATTTTCGGACTACACGTGGTTCTCGTGACCCTGCACACCTAGTGATCAACTCCTGTAGTCCCTTAACTGCCTTATTGTCACACAGTAGTTTCATGCATGTCTCCAAAAAGGTAGTTAGCATAGAAGGATCCATCCCTGGCTCTAGTTGATCCTTACTACCTGAAGTGGAGGCCTCCGCCAAGCTCTTCTTAGCTTCCATGAACATCTCCTTTGCACATTCTAAGTCAAACTCAGGTTCCTTTGTAGGGGCCTTGCGAACCCATGTATCTTCCTCGGGCTGCTTCCCCTTATCTTCCCCTGTAGTTGCGCCGCTTCTGAGCACTATATTCACATTTGGGTCTTCTTTGCACGGTTCAAACCTCATCATTTGAATATTTTGAGTCAGAGTAGACTGGAGTACCCCTTTCTCACGCATTTGTGTGATCATCATAGGACAATCTACCATTTCATGATCAAACTAAGCACAGTATGAATAGGATGCTCTCATCCGGTTGGTACAATCGCAGGCGTAGTGCCCCGATCCTTCGCAATTGTAACAAATCAACTATCCACGACCCCTTCTTGGCCCCATTCCTCCTCGTCCTCGACCTCGCCCCTGAAATCCACCGTGCGCCATTCCCACCACTGGATCGAGGGCTCGTTTTTCTGTCTGCATTCGATAGGCTGGTGTTCGATCCATCATTAACTCGTAGCTTTGACAAGTACGCTTGTCGTGGCCTACTGACCTATAGAAATTACAAAACAACTGTTGGGGAGTCTGTGTATACTTCTGTAACAAATGATAATTATCATCATATGCTTTCCTCCTATCTGACAGATCGTGCACCATAGCGCAGGTGCTGCACTCGGCCCTGCCTGTGCCTCTGGTCTCAATGGCATTGGCCCCCCTCCTGCCAAGTAGTTCGCGAATACCAGAGAGTGGTCCTTATCATGGCCCTGGTCTTTGCATTTTATGCACCACACTTCCTCGCGCGCCTTCGGCCGTGGTGCCCTATCCTGCTTCAAGTTCTGCATTTCTAGGTAGATATTCCATAGTTGCGTGTGGATTTGTTGAAATCCTAGCCCCGAATCCTGTATCGGTGTTTCATGCAACCTCATCACCATTTCCAACGCTTCGGCCTAGGTAGCGAGTTTCTGTTGCGACAGCGCCATCCTCAGGTGTGGTGTCAGAGATGCCACAAACCATGCGTGATGCTGCGCATCCGTGAGTGTCATATTAGCCTCACAGATCGTACTCTTCAGCTGCTAATCCAGATCCCAGGGGGTCTCGCCTGGAAGCATCGCAATCTCTTTAAATCTGATGATTGACTGTGTCTCTGATTTCGGCCGGCTAAATTCTCTGTTCAACGCATTCTGGATCTCTACTATTCTTGCATTTGGGTGATCATTGGAATGCTTGATATACCATGTCAACGCGCGATCCTGCAGCACGCTCACCAATGTAGCCTTCTTAATGTTGTCATCCGTGACCCCTTGTGCTTCCCACACTACTCTCACCACGAACCAGAACTGGTCTGGATCCTCATTCCCTACTCCTCTGAATACGGGTAGCTTGATCGTGCTCGCCATGCTAAACTGCAGGTTTGGTGGAGGTGGAGTGGGTGAAGATGGAGGTGAAGTAGGTGAAGTGGTTTATGGCATAAGTGGAGGTGATAACTGCGGAATGCACTGCCTCATCAAACTAACCGCACTTCTCGAAGAGACCCAAGCTAGCTCTTCCTCGCTCTCTCGCGAAGGTGAAATTAAGGGACTGTTTCCTAATCCCTCGCTACCTTTGTATATCTTTCCGCTATGCGTCGTTCCAAACATTAATGTATTCCCATAACTCGTTTTTCACATAACAGCATCTTAATCCAAGTATGCAACGATTTAATGTACTTACCTCACAGTCCCTTGAGAAAATTTCATTCTGCTTTGCTATAGCTCATGGTCGTGTCTACCACGAACTCAATGATAAACCCCCTTATTATTCGGTTGAGCCAATGGTCCACAACTCGTGCGATATTATCTTCTGATGTCTCTAGTCTACGCACTAACTCCAGAGTCCACACTATTGGTTGGTTGAGCTTACACCTTCCCTAGTTGTTGTATAACCTCACGATCCACTCATACAGTTCAGAAGGAAAAGATGCGAAGAAGATCTCGTGGATTTCCATATACACGTAGCGATCCAACCACCTTTTCTCAGATACCTGCGGAGTTCTATTTCCTGCATCACAAACTTGTGAAGCTTCTTGTCCAACCACTCTTCAATTTCCTTCTTTTTTGAGTTCCAATGACACGACATCAGACATCCCTTAGGCAAATCCTGGTCCTGACAATGGAACCATTTGTTGGCTTGTTGGGGCCTAACCCAGGTTCAGAAGTGATTTAACCAAACAAATCTCGAAACTACTGGCCCTTTCGGCAATAGTCCACGGTGCGTGGACTGAGGTCTCACCCGAGGTAGTATGGGAGGGTGCTAGAACCAGGTTTCCGCACCCTAGGGATGTCTTGATGAAGTCTGGGAAGTTCGCGAACAGAACCTGCATGCTTGCATTGCTTCGCGCAGTCGTCTGTCCTTCGCAACTTGTGCAACTTCTTCCGCATAGCTCTATAAAGAGCGCGAAGAGGTGATTTCTAGATCCTTATTCCTTACTGTGCTTTTATTATAGATCTTAACTTAATTATGTGGGCCCAATATTCTCATTAATCATTCAACATTCAAGTGTGCGCAATCATAAATGGTAAAGAGATGCATAAATATAACAGAAGCATAGACATAGAATATTCCAAAATAATCTTATCTTTTATTAATTCTCTGTCCCAGTACAATCCCAACTTCGCCCCGCGCACTCAGCCGCAGAGGTCTATGCACACAGCTGCGGACTCTACCAGGCCTCTGCGCACTTGGCTGTAGAGCCTCTTCCTACTACTACAACCCAAGACTTGAACTTACAGACTCAAAGCTAATTCATCATCCAAAACCCATATGACTTCTCATATCTAAAACTTCCTTTACCCTTAGAGCCTCGCTCTATTTATACAATCCCATGGTCCACAGACCATGGGTAGGCCGACACACTTTTCATTCAATTACATTATCTTCGGGCGGACAACCCTAGACTCTCGTGCTCTGCGCCCGCATTTCGCAGGGTCTTTACATTACACTTGACCAAAATTCGGGCTTCAAGCCCCAAAACCATACTATGGGGGGATCCGCTGCCCAACATCAATAAATAAATGATGTTTTGTTCCTGATATTAAAACGTGTTTAAGCATTGATCTATATTGTGATTTGTTTATGAATCTTATATTGATGCGTAATTGTTCATTCATTTATATGATCTAACGTATATATATATATATATATATATATATATATATATATATATATAAGACTATCAACATCATCAACAAGCTATTTTTTTCATGTAGAGACCCTAGTGCTCAGCCAAACCTATGCAGGTGAAATTGTGTTGCGCTTTTGCTGTAGATAATGATTTTCAAAGAAGGGATGTTCGCAGTTTGGTCATGTGTTTATTAATATTTATTTGATGATTTAAGAGTTACTTTCCACTTGGGAGCGCATGGGGCCAAAAGGGGATCGCAGGCAGGTGCCAGGGTAGGGTAGGCATGGCCGCCCTGGCCAAGGACATAGGTACCTGGCAAGAGTTGGAAGTTTTGATGGGGGGAGGTGTCAGTACGTAGCAGACAACGTGGAAGCCGTGAATCGAAAGACAGAAGGAAGACACGACTTTGACAGGTGGGGTTTTTTAATAGAATTTTCTCGGTGGGAAAAGGGTTACAGCCCAAAAGGTTTGATTTCCATGTGCTGGCACCGGAACCGGAAGTCACGATCCATTTCGTTTAGCGAGGAACAAGCCGCTGGCGGTTTCTAGGGTTTGCATGCAGGTTTTAACCATGGTAAAACATTGGGAGGCTCTCGACCTGGAACCATCACCGGAGGACATTCTATCTGTCTGGGGGAAGGAGCTTACAACTCAAAATGTGGATTGGTATTTCGGAGCTGTAGACAGCCAGGGGTGTGCGAAACCTTCTGTGGAAGGCACTGTTTACCATTCAAGCCCTAGAATTTCACTGGAAGAAAGCTTTGATCCGGAGGTGCAAAGCAAATCCGCCACAAAGGGGCCTCAGGAGGAGAGTATAAGGAATGACTATAGTCTCTGCGCCATCTCTCGCCTGATACAAGAAAGGAAAGGGAAGGGTTTGATTTCGAGCCCGAAACTTTCAGGGGGACTTGAGGATATTGTAAACTTCGGGGCGGTCCGAGAGATCCAAAACAGAGCAGGCAATGAAAGAAGCTTAGCAGTAATCAGAGCCATAAATTCCGAGAGCTTAGTTAAACCTAGCCGGATCCCAGCTGCGATTAATACTAGAACTGGAGAGTATACGGGTTTGGGACCCATCCTCAGTAGATCAGGCAATGAGGGACTCGAAGAGGTGAAAAAACCCACAGGGGGGTTAAAGGAAATTACAGGAGATGATGCAGTTACAGGAATTACCACACAGAAGGCACCCTCAGAACACCAAGAAGGGATACCCCTGAAGACTGTAAACACTCAGGCTGGGGAGGAGGGTCTGGTGGCAAATAAGTCTGGAGAGAAAAGGAAAAAATTGAAGCCCATTAAGAAGAAGGACATTGAAGACAACTTAGTGTTGGGGATGGACGTTCAAGTGGAGGAGGCAATAGAAGTGGCCGAATGCACCCTAGTTGGGAGAGCAAGAGGGAAGAAGCATACGACTCAATTCATTAAAAAGTGGGGAGAGCAGGTATGGCAGACGGATCTAGTCAAGGAATTCAAGGTAGCGGCCCTGGCAAAAGGATGGTTCAGGGTGAGATTTGCTAACAAAGAAGCGGCGGACTGGGTGATGGCAAGGAATTGGGCTTTTGGCAATTATCCGATATTATTCAAGAGATGGAGCCCAATGTTTGATGCTATGCATGAAAAGACTGATACATTTCCAGTTTGGGTGCGAGCCCCAGGTCTGCCCTCTTTCCTCTGGGTAGAATCAGTTTTTAGGTCTATTGGGAACAGGCTGGGCACCTTCCTGGAGGCGGACATGTCGTTCCTTCAAACTCATAATATGGCGATGGCTCGGATTTTGGTAAACCTAAACCCAAGGGGGGGACTGGCGGAAAAGATAAACATCCAGTACAGAGAATACATCTTTGAGCAAATTCTCGACTATGAGCATCTCCCTTTCAGATGCCATAGATGCCATGTCTACGGACATCTAGCAAGGGACTGCCCCATGGGGAAGCGCAGAAGAAGAAACCAAAAACCGCCGGAGGATGAAGGCATGTACGAGGCTCAGGAACCTCAGACTCAGGATTTGGAAACTAAGAAGAACCCGACGATGGAGTCGATGGAGGTGGACTATCAGCTGGGGGAGAAGGAAAGAGAACAGATCCCGGTCAGCCCGCCAGGCAGGGATGGAAGGAACGGATCAGAACCCGACAAAGAAAGATCGCCTGGAACAGAGCCTGTCAATGAAAGCCAGACTCAGAAGCCCATCAATGAATGTCCAGCTTCTTTGAGTACATCGCCAGCTGAAGACCCTCCGGGTATGAGACTAGACTCAAGTAACCCATCTTTAACTCTCTCTGAATCTAAAGATGATTGCTTGATTTCTAGTTTGATTTCTAAAAAACGCTCGCTTGATGATCAATTACAAATTGAAAACTCTGTTGAAATTATAACGGCTGCTATACCCTCCATTGATCTGAACTGCGAGGATGATTCCCCTGAGGAAGTAAAACCGGTTTCGGCCTCCCTTACCTGCCACTATAACCTAAGATCCTTAGATAAGAAGCCTGAGCGTCTAGGATCGTTTGGAGGGATAGGTCGAACCTCTCCTCAAATAAAGAAAGTGAGGGGTAGGAAATCGAGTTTATCTAATGCCAAGGTTAGAGCAAAAATTGATGTTGCAGACGGGAAACAAATGACAATTCATGGGGCGCTTAGAGCTGTGAATCCCCAAGAGCCTGTAATTAAATGATCCTGTTATCCTGGAACTGTAGGGGTTTAGCCAGTAAACCCAAAAAACTGGCCTTAAAGGAGCTGGTATTGAGTTCGAAACCGGATTTTATCCTTTTGCAAGAAACTTTAGGCAATAGCACTGAAGTTGAAAAAGCTCTTACGGCCCTGCTTCCGGGATGGCGGTTCTGTGCTTTGGACTCTATCGGCCATTCGGGAGGGCTGGCTATAGGATATAAGGAAGGAAGAGTGAGAATTTTAAATCAGTGGGGTCTGCATCGTGCCATGGGAACAGAGATTCAATCCACAGACTTTGATGTTCCTCTTACAATTGTAAATATATATGGGCCCTGTCAAGGAAGGATGGAATTCTGGAATGACCTCCTATCAAAAGATATAATGGGAAGAAGCAACATGGTTCTAGGTGGAGACATGAATTTCTCCTTAGGGAGGGTCGAAACCTGGGGTCCGGCGGCCAGAGAAGATATGCTATCAGAATTCTTTCAAAGCTCCATCATCTCCCATAATCTAATAGACATAAATCCTATTAAAATGAAACCTACATGGAGGAACCAAAGAGTAGGAGAGGCCAGAATTGCAAAGAGGCTGGATCAATTTCTTTTGAGTGAAGACTTGACTGCCAGAATTCCTGTGTTCCGACAGTGGGTGGGAGAAGGGGGAAATTCAGACCATTTCCCGATCTTTCTGGAGTTATCCATATTACCCAGGAAACCAGCAGCACCTTTTAAATTCAATGCAACATGGCTGAAAGAGGAATCCTATGAAAAACTATTCAAGGAAACTTGGATTCATCCAGATGGAAGATCCCAGGAGGGGAAAGGTTTTTTGTTCATGGAAAATTTAAAAAAATTAAAAAGGGAAACTATTGAATGGGAAAAGTCAAGGAGGGAGAGACAAAAAGAGGATCTAGTCCTCATTAATGATGAGCTCCAAAGGATGGAATGTACAGAGACAGACGGCTATAGATCTCAGGAGTCAAAAGAGAAAATTTTACTGCTAGAAAAACAGAGGGACCAAATTCTACTGGCAAAAGAAGAGGAATGGAGGCTAAAGAGCAGGGCAATATGGCTGAAGGCTGGGGATGAAAATACGAAGTTTTTTCACAACTATGCTAAAGGGCGAAAAAATGCAAATACAATATGGAAGCTAAAAAACGAGGAGGGTGAAGAGGTCAACTCATTCGAGGAACTTTCGACCATGGGGAGGAATCACTTTCAGAGCCTGTTTGCAGATCAAGGGGAAATCACACTAGCAGAAATTATCAGGACTGCACAATGCTTCCCTAGATATATCGAGGACGAGGAGGCAGAGAGTCTAATGCATGAAGTCTCAAAGGAGGAAGTAGAAAGTGTTATAAAATCAATGGCAAAAGATAAGAGCCCAGGTCCGGACAGATGGACCATAGAGCTCTTCCAACACTTCTTTGAAAATATTGGGACAGAATTAACAGAGATAGTGGAAGAGTCTAGGAGGAAAGGAGAGGTATACAGCCCATTCAACTCAACATTTATAGCACTTATCCCAAAGAAGGAGAATCCGGACTCTTTTGAAGACTTCAGGCCTATATCTTTATGCAACAGTATTTACAAAATCATTGCCAAAGTGATAGCAGTAAGGATTAAGACAATTCTGTAAAGATGCATTACAAATGAGCAGTTTGGCTTCCTGGATGGTCGGAAAATACATGAAGCTATAGGAGTGGCTCAGGAAACTATCCACAGTGTCAAGCAAATGAAAAGAAAGGGATCAGCGATAAAAATAGATTTATCAAAAGCTTATGATATAATAAATTGGGTTTATATAAGGATGTTACTCACCCACTTAGGATTTAAATACAAATTTATTAGATGGATAATGGGATGTATTTCCAATGTAAACTTTGCAATTCTAATAAATGGTGCAGCCACTCCTTTCTTCAAAAGCTTCAGGGGGTTGAGACAAGGGTGCCCCTTATCACCCTTGCTTTTCCTTTTGGTGGCAGAAGGCCTGAGCCACCTGATTCGATCAGCCAAAAGAGAGGGAGCAGTAAAAGGATTGGAAGTTGTAGTCAATATGTTTATCACTCACCTCCTGTTTGTGGACGACATCTTACTGTTCACAAATGGAGGTCAGAATGAAATCAAGGAATTAAAAAACATCCTGGATCTGTTCATGAAAGCGACGGGAATGCAAATAAATTATAGAAAATCCCAGCTTATCACTGAAGGTCTAAATAGAAATGAGAAAAACCAGATTTCCGCCATACTTCCCTTTGAAATGCATAGCATGGAGAATCCTTTCAAATACTTAGGATTTTGGCTGAAGCCTAATGCATATAGGAACCAAGATTGGAACTGGCTGGTGGCCAAAACTGAATCCAGAATATCTCAATGGAGTTACAAATGGCTATCCCGAGCAGGAAGACTGACTCTAATCAAATCAGTCCTCTTAGCTATGCCAGTCTATTGGGCTGCATTAACATGGGTTCCAAAGGGGATTCTAAGGAAGATAAATAGGATATGCAGTAGGTTCCTCTGGGCAGGCTCTAAGGAGGAATCTGTTCTTCCATGGGTAGCCTGGGATAAAATAGCAAGACCAAAAGAATGGGGTGGATGGGGGATAAAAAACCTTACAGATTTCAGTACTTCTCTGGCAGCAAAATCAGGATGGAGAATAATCAAGATGGAGAATCTCTGGACAAAAGTAGTAAAAAGGAAATATATTGACCCCACTCCACTAGAAGAATGGATAAGGAAGGGAAGTAAGAAGGAGAAAAATTGTTCGGTAGTATGGAAAGCCACTGTGGAGGCTTTCAAAGTGATAGAACAAGGACTGGCATGGCAGATTGGAAATGGGGAAAGCCTGAAGATAGGAAAAGACCCCTGGGTTGGATGTAATGAAAAGTATGCACTCTCTCCAGGTTTAATCAGACATCTAGAATCCAAAGGAATTAGGCATCTAAGTCAAGTTGAGAAAGTGGGTTTCTCAACGATTTGGGGGCAATCCTGGAAATCTGGTGAAGAGCTAGGTATTCGACCAGCCTGGTGGAACGAATGGAAGGTATACATCGAGGAATTAATTCGGTCCAATGTAAGAATAAGGGACAGACAGGATCAGCTGGTCTGGGCACATGCGGAAAATGGATCGTAGTTACCAAAATTCGGATATAAATTTCTAATGAACAGAAAAGGATGGGGGGAACCAGAATGGTGAGACAAGCTGATCTGGAAATTAAAATGCCCAGCAAAAGCAAGACTTTTCTTTTGGTGCATTTTAAAAAGAAAAGTCCCTACTTGGGACGTGCTTCAAGCTAGATACAAGCAAGGGCCGGGGAGATGCTATCTATGCAAGGCGGATTCCGAGAATATAAACCATATTTTCCTTGCATGCCCGTTCGTCAAAACAGTTTGGGTAGAGGTCGGGAAGCTCATAGGGAAAAGGATTGAATGGGAGGGAAGGAATGTACAGGAGGTTTGGGAAAAATGGTGGCGTAACTATCCCGGTTGGAAAATGCGAAACTTGCCTCCTATCATATGTTGGGGAATATGGATTGCAAGAAATCGGAGTATTTTCATGGAGAAGGAAGCCACAGCTGAAACTATTGCAATTCAAAGCTCTGCTATACTTGAAAGCATTCCAGATTCAGAGGAAGGAAGCAACCCCAGGCAGATTAGGGAGGAACAGATCCGAGAGGGGATTCCCTGGGCATATTTTGACGGAGCATCTCAGAACAACACAGCAGGAGCAGGAATGATTATATACTTAAGCAAAACAAAGTCTTTAAAAGCATCTGTAGGGTTAGGCACAGGGACAAACAATTATGCAGAACTTACAACCTTAAAACTTCTTCTATGTTGGCTTATCCACAGGAACATTCTTACAGTTCAGATCTTTGGAGACTCTTTATCTGTTGTTAATTGGGTCAACGGCAAAAGTAGATGTCATAATTATATGCTTAGACCTTTGCTTGAAGAAATTATGTCCTTAAAAATCTCTTTTAATGTATTCACAATCTGTCATATCTACAGGGAGCGAAACGTTACAGCAGATACCCTTTCTAAAGAAGGTTTACAGCAAGCTATGGGCAGTTGGAAAATAGTGGAAGAAGATCAGGGACAGATCCGTGTGTCGGATCAGCCGCCATGCTCTTAATGTCTATCATCCTGTCCTAAAAATTTTTGTTTCTTTCGTTTGTTTTTTGGCATAAACTTTTGGTACATAAGATATTATGTTCTGAACTACTTGTTGGTGAAACAATGTCACAGTATCTGAATATGTCATTTGCTATTTTCGTTTTGGGTTGTTTTCCTCTTAAGAGGAAGCCCAGGAAATAGTAAGTGGACAAACACAGTGGGATCTCTACATTTTGACTGTTTTGGGTACATAAGGGCTGAAAACGAAACTGCATTTATTTCTTTTCAGCTGCTTTTATACCAGATTTTGAGGCACAGAAAGGTCTGTTCTTTTTGTAGCAGCTCTATGATTTTGTCATACAGCAAACGGAATGCCTTTGGCATATACTTGTAACTTTTTATGTTTAATGAAAAGTTCGTTTTTTTCCTTGGAAAAAAAAAAAAATATATATATATATATATATATATATATATATATATATATATATATATATATATCATGAATATGCTTTACGCTTCTAGTGTTGTATATGCTTTGTTTGAATAATTTATAGGTCTCAAAGGCATCAGTGTAATGCCCCACTTAAATCTTATCATGCAAATTTTATTAATGTTTACATTACCTAAAAATATTGAGAAATATTGGTGAATACCTTCATTTTGGAAACTATAAATTTATTTACTAATATAAAATTCATTATTTCTATTTTATTCAAATTCCCAAGTTGCCTTCTCAAATTGAATCTTAGGCAGGATATGGTCTCCTTCCATTATTTCAAATTATATATATATTCATCTCACATTCCCAAATGTACTCTCACATTTACTTAGGAGAAGACATGGTCCTCTCCATTTAATTACATCTCACATTCCCAAATGTACTCTCACTTATATTCATCTCACATTCCCAAATGTACTCTCACACTTACTTGGGAGAAGACATGGTCCTCTCCATTTAATTACCAATATATATATTCATCTCACATTCTGTTAGGCCCCTATACTACTAGTGTAACCCCTTATTGTTATTAGTATAACCCACTTATTATATTGATGTACCCATGTAGTGCCCATATTGTTACTATTGTGCCCCATAGAATCCCACTATTGTTATTATTATGCCCTTACATTATTATTGTTATGTCGGCTCTGATTATGTTATAACCCCTTAGACTCCTATATATAGAAAGGAGGTCTTTTCATTTGTATCATCCAAGAATTGTTCATTTATGTAATGTAAAGGAGGTTTCCCCCTCGAAGAGGCTGAATTCTAAGGCGTTGATCTATCTTTTCTATCTTTTCTTGAGCTGGTTTCATAACATTTGGTATCAGAGCTTTGGATTCTAGGGTTTCGCTGCTCCAAGCAGGTCATCGTGGCATTTTCGCTATAACATTTTTTCTGTGACGTTTCAGAAGTCGCAAAAAAAACCCATTTGAGAAGAAATCGCGCTGAACCTTGGGTCCGAATTTCAGAGCTTGTCGCATGATATTGTCGGAGATATGATCTGAGGAAGTTGGTCATTTTGCAGACTCCTGAATTACACTCAAAACAGGTGACCTGGGGAAAATCGTCATAACTTTCTGAGCATCGGATTGAAATTTCGTAAGAAGGTACAGAAAGAGGACGGACTGTAGTTTTCTTTTATATATTTTTTAGAGTCAAAGGTTGAAACAGTGACACGTGGAACTTCATACAAGTTCGCTCTTCTGGAAAGGTCTATAATCAGGTCATCTTGGGAGATTGTGCATAACTCATTTTTGGAGAATCCAATTTGGATCAGACTAGTGGCATTGGAAAGAGGACACCACCCTAGAGAAATAAGAAATGAATCAGACCATATCTTGTAAAGCATTGGCAAGAATTACCACTCCTCAAACTTTCAAGATAGAAGGACATATCAAGAAGAAAAATGTGCAAGAAGTGAAAGATCACATCGAGAAAGCAGAAATGAATCCAACCATATCTTGTAATTCAATGGACGAAATTACCACTCCTCAAACTATCAAGATAGAAGGACATATCAAGAAGAAAAATGTTCAAGCAGAGAAAGATCACATCGAGCATCAACAGCAAGTTCTCCAACTTTTAAAGGATAACGCCACTTCAGTGCAAAATCAAACAAAACAACAGGTAGATCAACATCGTAGTGAAAAAAAATTTGATGTAGGTGATTGGGTATTTTTACTGCTACATCTCAAGCAAGCTATTTATGAGAAGGAAATGTTGGCAATACTACATGCACTTAAAAAATGGCAACCTTACCGAATGGGAAGACTCTTCAAGGATGAGGATGTGGAAGCATTGTTTTGTGCTATTTATATTATCCAACCAGATTGGATAAACGAAGCAAGGGATGAATGGAAGAAGGACGAAGAAGTATGGCCACTTATTCAAAAGTTGCAAAAGATCCCAATTCAAGCAATATTGCCAGAAATTAAAGAGGAAGGAAAAATCATATTGGAACCTGGAGCAGTCACGGAAACAAGAACCCGACAGCTACGAAATCGATCAATTTCAGAGTATCTCATCAAGTGGAAGAACTTACCCGCTGAATATTCCACATGGGAGGACAAGAATTTTATACAGAATCATCAAGAACTACTCAAGCGTTGAGGACAACGCTTTTTGAAGGAGAGGGGCATGTTAGGCCCCTATACTACTAGTGTAACCCCTTATTGTTATTAGTATAACCCACTTATTATATTGATGTACCCATGTAGTGCCCATATTGTTACTATTGTGCCCCATAGAATCCCACTATTGTTATTATTATGCCCTTACATTATTATTGTTATGTCGGCTCTGATTATGTTATAACCCCTTAGACTCCTATATATAGAAAGGAGGTCTTTTCATTTGTATCATCCAAGAATTCATCATTTATGTAATGTAAAGGAGGTTGCCCCCTCGAAGAGGCTGAATTCTAAGGCGTTGATCTATCTTTTCTATCTTTTCTTGAGCTGGTTTCATAACACATTCCCAAATGTACTCTCAGATTTACTTGGGAGAATACATGGTCCTCTCCCATTAATTACCAATATATATATATTCATCTCATATTCCCAAATGTACTCTCAGATTTACTTGGGAGAAGACATGGTCCTCTCCCATTAATTTCCCAATTTTATATTCATATCACATTTCCAAATGTACTCCCAGATTTACTTGGGAGAAGAGAAGTCAACTGTAAGGATGGAGGAGAAGTTAATGACATTAATGAGAGGTGGTTGAAGTGGAGAAGAGAGGGAGTATATAAAAAGGGAATGAGGAAGGGAGAAAAGGGGTGTGGGGGTCTTGCTTTGATTTTGGGGTTGGCTGTGATTTTAGGATTGCTATGATTTTGGAGACCTAAGGAACCTGTGGAGGTTTCTTGGGTTTGTTGAGAGGAGGGAAATATTGTTCATCTTGGTCTAGATTATTCATCTTGGACACACAGTACATCTGGTTGGAATTGAGCTCAAAGGGCTAGGGAACTTGTGGAGGTTTTCTGGGCTAGGAATTATTTCCTAGTTGGCTGGGAGGTGTTATAGACATATTTTGGCACTTCAATCCCAAACCTATATTTCAATAAAATGAGGCTCATAAACCCCTAAAAGAGTTGTTTCATACCCTAAAAGAACATAATCATCTAATTACATCATTCCCCAAAAGTTCCACTTGAAAACCATCCAAAACTGGCCTAAACTGGACCATACTAACTACTCCACTGTCAGGGTGCGATGCATACTGACTTCTACACTAGCCAGGTGTGATGCATACTGATGAGGCCTTCTATACGGTGTGATAAGCGAGGATGGACAAATGTTCGAGACAGTTTGCTAAGTGGAGGCTCACGGAATCTTCTAGAAACTTCTCCTATGACACTTGCCTCTCTGAATTCGCCCAAAGATGAGTAAGAGATCTAAACTTCAGTTATCTCTTCTCTTGTGGAACCAAATGTAACAAGTGGAATGACACTAATCAAAACCCAGAGATGACTCACACCCTTGCACTCATCTATGAATGGATCCCTCATCTAAGAGATTCTAGAGGCTGGAATATTATGAATTGCAAGTCCTGATAGTTTGTATTTGAGAAAGAGCATTATATTGTTGGGTGATCTTGCTATTTCATGATGTGAAGAAGGCTTTGATGCTGGGAGGATGATGCTGGATCAGATGACTGGGTTGTAATTCTCCCCTCTATTTAATAAAGTTCTTCAAGTTTTCTTCCATAAAACTGTGCAATTGTGAATGCCATTGTATGTTCATTATATTTATGATTCTATAATGATTATGATATAATAGATCAAGATACTTTGAGGGTTCTTTGTTACTATGTTTCCACAAGTACTCTCCAAGCAGGATAAGTATGGAGAGGAGTTGTAAGCTCTGTCAAGGGGGAGAGAGATCAAGCAAGGAGTTAAGCGAAAGATCCAGGTTGGTTCCTTTGTCTTTCTCTTATCTATTATATATAGAAGAAATCACGAATTTCTTTAAACTGTTGTTTCTAGGGTAGCTGCCAAACCTAAAGGGCTAGTCGTTCGAAAAGACACTAGTCTTCCCAAAAACAAATTGGCAACTCCGCTGGGGATTGAATAGATGTTTGTTTGTTGTTATTTTTTGTTTTATAAACTATAGACAAAGCCTGAAGTCAGCCAGGTAGCCTTCAAACTACTCTTGCTCTGTAATTGCATAGTAGATGAATGTTGCTTCAATCAATCTCTGGTTTAGTTTATGAGTTAAACATTTGACTTACAAGCATTCTAGATGCCCTTTTGGTAGCTCAGTAACCTCTCAAGACATTCCTCTATACCTTTCTCTTTATTTTCCATCATAGCTCAGCTTTACTCACTAAAAGCAGCTACAAATTTGAACCAAAACCCTCTTTAGTTGTGCTCCCTGGCCCATCGCACTGTCTGTCACTATCAACCAATATGCATCGCACCTCCCGAGTCTAAAAAGTGCGATGCATCCCTGTGTTTGTGAAGCCTAGGTGCGATGACTGACTGAACCTATTTCCATTCTTGAAATTTGGGGGTTTTGTCCTTGTTTTCAGCTCTATTTAGTTGTTTTTGCTGCTTATGAACAGTACCTCATTACTGAAGCCTGTTTGCATCACATAGATCAGCCTCCATTGATTAGGATTAGTAAATGTTTTTATGTATTTGTCCATCAATTACAATCCTTTGTTGAAAACATGCTTAAATCGATATGTCGTTTTGGTACAAAAAGTGTCGTAACTATTGTTTTGTGTCAAAAAGAGAAGTGTCATGAATTCTTCTTTCCTTGGATAGTCGATTGAAATTTTTGTCATGTATTTGATTTGATTTGTTGATATTTGAAGTGTCGAAACATTTTCTATTTGAAATTGAAAAGTGTCGTTTAGTCTTCCTTTCTATTTTGAAAAAGAAATTGTCAAAAATTTCGTTTTGAAAGAAATATTTCAAATCTTTAATGCATTTAGTTTTCTTTTTTGGCATTTTTCACATTAAAGAGAACGAAAACAAATACATGCATTTGCATTTGCATTTAGTTTGTGTGCGAAAAATGATTTAGGAAAATGCACTAGTGTGTGCTCTTTTCTCTTTGTTTGAAAGAATTGTAATCTTCTTTCCCTAGTCGCTAAGATTTTCATTGGTCGAAATAAACAAAGATTGTTTATCATTGTAGATTGCATTTTAGGAATTTCAAATCAACATCAAGCGGTGAACCATTGAAAGGCAAACTTTAAACAAGATCAACTTCAAAATAAATTTCAATGAACTTAACAACGCTTTGGAACTTCGCAACACATCTAGAGGTATAAGCTAGAGATGTGTTTCGGCGTCGTAAAATCTGGTAACTATCATTTTCATTGAAGGTTGGGTGATTCCTCCTCCTTGATACGACAAGTGCTAGCACGGACTTGTGCTCCCCGTATCATCGTGTATATATTGGGAGACCACAATAGGCTTATATCCTTTATCCATAGGAAGTTGAGTCTGCCACCCTATTGATTGCAATGCACTGAACACAGCATTCGAGAAGATTGACTACCGTACATAAGTCCTTGGTAATTTCTCTTTAATTTATCACCAAGGTGTATTTTGCAGTTTTGTGATTGGTTTGGTAATCCCTCTGTCTAGATTTCGAGAGTAATCACCTTCATTCCTTTTCGACTCTCTAAACGAAAAGGTCCATCTAAGCACTTGTCACTTCAGGCTCATTAAAAATTGAAGGGGACTAGAGTCATCTTTAGCTTTTTCTCAACTCTTAAAAACTGAAAAAGCAAAGTTGTGTCAAAGCGTCATTAAAATTTATTAATTCGGAGTAACATCCATGTTACCTAGTTGAACTTAGGTTGAAATAATGGAGTCAACCAATCAAGGAATCCCTTTTGAGGGGAATCCTAGTCCATTTTCTTCTTGGGGAAATATTGGTTCTCCGTATATGGCCACATTGTCTCTTCTGGGAATTACAATTGGCCTTCCAATATGGCTTTCTCAACCTTTGTGGTTCAAAATATCGTGATTCCTCTGCAATCGAATCAGCATCCAGTTAATACTGAAGTTGACCCTTCACCTTCTTCTTCGTTTGTTTCTCCCTCCTCTTCTTCCTCTTCGCTTGGTGAAAGTAGTGATGCTAGAAACCAGGTGACTGAGAAGAATAAGAAAGAGAAGGAGAAGAAGAAGAAGTCAGTTCAGCAAGGGGGCAACCATGAATCATCTGGTGAAAATCCACACATTAAATCTCCTAAACCCAAATTTCCTTGCGTAATTTGTAAAGGAGACCATTTTCATCGAGACTGTCCTTACCTTCCTTGGATCTTGAGAGAATGGTCTCCCCGTTCACACCGTCAGGTGTCATCAACCTCTGATGATCATGTTGACAACACACCATCAACTAGTAATAGTGAAGTTCATGGACAGAAAGGAAAGGTCAAAGTTCCATGTAGGTTATGTGAAGGGGACCATACCCTTCACCGTTGTCCTTTTTTGGATGAAGCCAAAAGAGTTTTGGATAACCGTCCTGCTTCACCGCAGCAACTCCCATCAGGATATAGGAAACTCTCCCCAAGTCCTTTATTAGTTGAAAATCTGACTGACTTGACTCAACTGTTGGTCAAAACACCTATCACTGAAAGTGAATCTTCTAAGTCTATACCTGACGAAAGTCAACAGGTCGAGGTGACAGTTGACCAAGTTCTACCTTCAGAAGATCATACCCTTCCCAAAGAGAGTAAGAACGATATCGTTCAAATTCTTTTTGTTACTTCAGATTCTGATGAACTTGGGGGCAATCCATCCGTTCCTTCACAACAGGAGGAAAATCCCCCAGTTCCCGCTACTCAAGGGGTTAATCCACCCGTTTATTTGGTACCCCCTCCAAGCAGTCTAGTCACTTCCTTTGATTGGAATTGACTAGCAAGATCTTGCCTTCCTTCTTATGTACCTTTCCAGATCATAGTACAAGTTTACAAAATGATCGTATCTGGCACTATCATAGATGAAGGGGAATCAGTGAGTATCCTTTCCTCAACTGCTTGGAAAGCGCTTGGTTCGCCATCGCTTATGCCTGTTACACAGAATCTGTTAGGCTTTAACAAAGGAACCAGCTGACCGTTAGGGATCCTTCCTAAGTTACCGATAATTTTGGGAAGGAAAACCGTTCACCTGAACGTGATGGTAGTCCCAGGACCATTAGATTACAATCTACTCCTTGGACATGACTAGGTTTATAACATGGAGGCTATCATTTCAACACTCTTCTGACTGATGTGTTTCCCGCATGAAGGCAAAATTGTCACTATTGACCAGCTTTCATTTCCCGGTTCAAGCATAGCTCCAAGTCGATCATCATCCCTAAATGGTCCATGTACATCAGTAGTGTCTCTCAAACCTTCATTCCATCCACCTAATTTCCTTGAGTAGTCTGGTGAATGTAACGAAGCTTAGGGGGCATGCAACCTTGTCTATTTTGCAGATGAACCCAGCTGAAAAGATAAGTTTCCCTGTAGAGATAAGTTTCCTTGTAGGTTATGTGATTGGTCTGACACACCATTCACCTTTGTCTGCTTTGCGGATGAAGCCAAAGAAGTGTTTTGTCTGCGCTACACACAAAACCATCCTGCATAACCATAGTAAGTTTCCATATAGCTACTAGAGAATCTCCTTTCCACCATGCTCGGGGCATGCAAACTTTTCATTTATTTTTTCATTTTCTAGCTTTTTAGTTTTTTCATTTTCTAGTTTTTTTTAGCTTTGTTGTTTCTAGTTTTTTATAGGTTTGAGCTTGCGTAGAAATAGAAACTAGATCGAGCATATGTTGTCGCATGGTTCAATCTCGTTAAAAAATAAACCTACCACCGAGCATAGTTTCCGCAAGGTTCAATCTCGTTAAAAAATGAACCCACCTCCAGTAAATAACCTCTGTGATTACCATGCTATCAGCATTTTGAGCCTTGGTTTTGTACCGCCCATCACCTCCATCCTTTTGGCTGATCATATGCTTCCACTTGGTTGTTTACCATTTTGAGTAACAGTTGTGATGAGTGGTCTTATTAGCCAACCTCTTCACATCACTATGTTTTGAGAAGTTCCAAACTTACCTAGAACCAGTTGCTACCCTAGACACCACTCGTTCCTAAAAAACGAGCCTTCTATAAACCCTTTTCATACTCGTTAAATATGAAAATATTGTCAAGCAATTGGCCTTTCCAACTTGTTAAAGTGATTGGAAGTGCCATCCCTCCTGTATATTTTAATATTTTTTGGACTTGAGGGATTATCTCATGAAAAAGTTCGAGCGCTTGTCTTTCTCGGCTCGTTAAAGTGATCGAAAAGTCATCCCTTTTGTATTATTTTAATCTTTTCCGGACCTAAGGGATTATTCTATGAAAAATAACCTCTAGAGTTTCCTTTTTGTCCCTTTTCAAACTCTCTAAACATGAAAAGGACCGAGTTATCTTTGTCGTTAAACTCGTTAAAACAATAGCAGACAAACTCGTCCTAAACGAGACAGAGTTTCCTTTCCATCCTTTTTCAAACTCTTTAAACATGAAAAAGACTGAGTTATCTTTGTCGTTAAACTCATTAAAACAATAGCGACAAACTTGTCCACCCAGACAAGAACGAGTTTCACTGTCGCTAGACTCGCTAAAACATAGTGACAGGTTTGCCCGAAGGGCAAATTATAGAACAAGCATATGTTATCCTCCTCAAGCTTGACAAAAATAAAGAGGTACTGGTCAACAATGACTAGGGAAAAAGGGAAGAAAACTTGAAAACTTTATGGTAGCAGGTTGCTCTTGAACATGAAACTTTCACTCCATCACCATGATTGAGTCAGGTTGGGTTATTCCGTTCACCGGTCACTTCACCATTGGTCTTTCACACCATCCATTTTTTGGGTTAACGCTACCAATCCATCTCAGTGTCACCGATATGTTCAAGAGAAGTCATTCAGTTGAGAATTCACCATCTAGTTAATGCCTCATCCACTGCAATACCTTCAACCTCCATTTTTCATGACCACCATTCCTAAACCTTGTGTCGTCAATCATTTTCACCTCCAGAAAATCATTTGCTTCGTTTCATGTTGTAGATGTGGGATACATTAAGGCCCTCCTACGATGAGTCACTTCTTGTCGACATCAGCTCATTATCCAAGGAGTTGACTTAGAAACAACCCTTTCAGTACTTTGAAGCTTGCATGCCTCAATGGCAAGTTTCTCACTTCTAGCGACAGGTTGACATCAATGGCCTTCGACTGAAATATTTTGTGTGGTTTTCAACATTGGATCATATATTCACACCACGTGGATTGTACTATAGTACCTTGAGGGTCATTATCATTATCGGTGATTCCTCTCGTGTCTATTAACAACTCACATTATTTCTTGGTAATCAGGCAATGTCTTTCCATGTTCGACTTCAGAACATCTCTTCACATGGATCGACTTGTACATCGGGTGAAGATTGAACGAGTTTGAAGACCCCGGATCTAGTTTCATCCCCCTAGGTTTCGGTATATTCAGGGATATAAAGACATCAAATGTACACAAAAACTGCACAGATGGTCATCCAGGCCAGGGACGATGACTCTACATATGAAGAATCACCAGTCTGCAACTGCAGACGATTATCTGTTCTATGTACATGAAATGAATTTATAAATCTGAGCATGGGAATACCCGCCTCAGCTAGATCATGAAAATTATATGATGATGATGTATTGCATTGTGTCTTATACAGGTCACCTTCCAGTTTCGAAACCTCGGATCCTCATGGTAAAGCATTTCACCTGACATATATATTTATGACTTCATGCTTTAGGGGGCATCTGTTATAGACATATTTGGGCACTTCAACCCCAAACCCATATGTCAATAAATTGAGGCTCATAAACTCCTAAAAGAGCTATTTCATACCCTAAAAGAACATAGTCATCTGATTACATCATTCCCCAAAAGTTCCACCTGAAAAACCATCCAACACTACCTAAACTGGACCATACTGACTGCTCCACTGTCAAGGTGCGATGCATACTGACTTCTACACTAGCCAGGTGTGATGCATACTGATGAGGCCTTCTACAAGGTGCGATGAGCGAGGATGGACAAATGTTTGAGACAGTTTGCTAAGTGGAGGCTCATGGAATCTTCTAGAAACTTCCCCTATGACACTTGCCTCTCTGAATTCACCCAAAGATGAGTAAGAGATCTAAACATCAGTTATCTCTTCTCTTGTGGAACCAAATGTAACAAGTGGAATGACACTAATCAAAACCCAGAGATGATTCACACCCTTGCACTCATCTATAAATGGATCCCTCATCTAAGAGATCTAGAGGCTGGAATATTGTGAATTGCAAGGAAGTGCTAATAGTTTTTATTTGAGAAAGAGAATTGTATTTTTGGGTGATCTTGTTATTTCATGAGGTGAAGAGGGATTTGATGCTGGGAGGATGATGCTGGATCAGACAACTGGGTTGTAATTCTCCCTTCTATTTAATAAAGTTATTCAAGTTTTCTTCCATATAACTGTGCAATTTTGAATGTTATTATTTGTGAATGCCATCGTATGTTCATTATATTTCTGATTCTGTAATGATTATGATATAATAGATCAAGATTCTTTGACGGTTCTTTATTACTTTGTTTCCACAGGTACTTTCCAAGCGGGCTAAGTATGGAGAGGAGTTGCAAGCTCTGTCAAGGAGGAGAGAGATCAAGAAAGGAGTTAAGCGGAAGATCCAGGTTGGTTCCTTTATCTTTCTCTTATCTATTATACATAGAATAAATCACGAATTGCTTTAAACTTTTGTTTCTAGGGTAGCTACCAAACCTAGAGGGCTAGTCGTTCGAAAAGACACTATTTTTCCCAGAAGCAAAAGGTAAATCTAGTTGGGTTTGTTAAGAGGAGTGTTCAGCATGAGCAGCAACTCAAAGGCATCTCCACCAGCGATCGGTACATGTATTCCTCTATATATTACTCATGTAAATTTATTGAAATGAAATGTTCACTATAAGTTATAGGGATAGGAATGTAAATGGTAAAATTTTCATTGTTTAAAAGTCTTTTAAGAAAGTAAATTATTGCCTCTTATTGCATTTAAATTCTAGAGAAATAGATCTGTTAGAAGACCCTAAGATAGGGCCTTACACATGGTATCAGAGCTTTGGTTCAAATTCTGGACCCAAAGCCCACTAAACCCCAAATATCGATAGAAGGGCTCGAACCTCCGACCCTGTGACTATTAAACTGTCGTGGTTAACAACCACATGCTTTAACCAACTGAGCTATTCCTGCAGTTCATTCTCTTGATCCATTAGAGAGGCCTTGAGATCTGCCACTTCCATCTTGCTCTTTTCTAATTCTTCTTTTGTGGCATTGGCCTTGGCTTCAGCTTCTCTCAGAGATGCCATCGAGTTACCCTCTCTTTCAGTAGACTAAGCCATGATTTCCTCTGCTTCTAGCTTATACTTCTCAATAGCTTCTTTGACATGCCCTGCCTCCAACCTAGCCTTACTCAGCATTGCTTCAAATTTTCCCTCTGTGGCTTCCAAAGCAGCCCTCAATTGCTCAGAAATTACTGAACCATTTGATATTGGAATCCATAAGCGTGCATGTAGGAAAACATTTTGTAGAGATGTGTGTGCCAGACTTTCTCAGTTTTCTGCTAGATGCTGAGACACATAAAGAGCATCTAGCAGTCCTATTGTATGCTACTGCTGGTCCCAGCTATCGGTAAAATAGCTCTGAGCTGGTAGCATGGAACTTTTTTGCAACATGGGGTCTGCGTGAATCAATCATGTCTGTTGGACTCCTCTCTTAGTATTCATGTAAGTCGCAGCAACAACAAAGTGATTCCTCCTTTCCAACGGTGGAGAAGGTAGTCACAAATATAGAGTAGTGAAGTGTTGGCCTTAATTACAAGTGGTAAGTATGTTACTTCTATGATTTTGGAAGCCCTCTATCAACATCAGAATAGTAAAAAAAGACTGAAATTCCAATGCTAGAAATCATACAATTGATCGGGTTAGTGGTTTTAGCTATGTATGTGATTTTCCTGATTGTAATTGATTATAGAGAGCTTGGAAGGCGCAAAACTCTGCTCTTTTCTTCCCCTGTTATGGACAAGAGGTGATTGTGTCAAAATATATTAATTGAATTTAATTTCAACAACAGCGTTAGCACTCTTCTGAACCCAAGATTTATTCAGAGTTTAACTCTGCTCTTTCAAGAAATTGAGCGGACTCTGGCTCAGCCCAAGTCAAACACAGGTCAGAAATGTGAATCACACTTGTTTGCCTATCTATAAAAGACATGGGATTAATTTACAAATAAACAAAGCTCATTTTGCTTCTTTCAGACTTCTGACACAATTTTACAATAAAAGCCTAATAGACCTGTCAAAGTGTCCAAAATTTGTCAACAGGGTCTTGGTTTGATTGTTAACAATGGGTGGTCATATTCCTCCCACCAAGGTTCAAATTCCCCAGTCATGGTTTGCCCCTTCTGGGTTGTCTCGCCAATTCAAGAGGGCAATTTCAAGCAGTTGGAGCTAGGTGCAAGTCCCAGGAGATTTTGGCATAATAGATATCCCAATTACTTCACCCTTTATAAACGATTTTACTAGTGCTAGACCAGTTTCTATGTAAGGCTGCGTGAAGTCCACAATCTTCGAATGATTTGTCACAATCATAATGTCACCCACTGCTACATCAAATTTTCTTGAAGCAACTTGTTGCACAAGCCCATCATAGTCCGGATTCAACTTTCCATCTCCAAAATGTACAAACGTGTATGGAAAAGCATAAGGTAATAAGTTCACTGCAGCAACAAACACATCAATACAGAATCCATCCATCATTTTGTTACTTCTATTCTCACAAACTCTTGAAATCCAACCTTTCTAGGCACGCCTATGAGAAGGTGTTTGCAATTGTCTGGAAACGCCCACCCACATGGCACCAATTTGTTTTCACTTGGCCATATTACATCGTATAGTTTCTGACCATTGTGTGTGACATGCGAGCTAGGACCTCTAATACCTGGAGGAAATGACAGATAGTCCAGATTGATTTTTCCAGTAACCAAGTTTGCGATACCCTGTTCCAACAATATTGATGATCTCAAAATTAGAACCAAGTCCCCATTCTTATCGAAATTAACTGGACCAGTCAATCCTGTAAATGTGAGTTGTCGTGTGGATTTCAGGGCATAAAACAAACCCTGACTTTCGAGGACATCCAAAGAAGCAGGCCCTGACTGTTCACTGGTTTAGCTTCTCAACATTGTTTAATGCTTAGAGAGAAAATTTTGGGAGCAACCTTGGACGAGTTGTGCTTATTATATGGCTATTTTTTGTTTTAATCATCAGTTCAAGTCACACTACAAGTTTGACTTCAATTCTCACAGTACAACAGCTTTCACCAACAGTTACCAGACTCAATAGTTTGATAGCAAGTGACACAAAATAGGATATCTTGAAGGATCTTTAAAAACTATTTATTACAACTTATATAGCTGAATCAAGGCTCGTTCCTATAAATGGTACTGAAAATTATGCTAAGAATTTTAATCTACCCCAAGTAAGGAGCCAATGCATGGCAAAACATGGGCCTCCAGAACCTCAGCAGCTTCTTCTATGACCACTATTTCTGCTCTCAAAGCCCAAAGAACATCATAATTTTTAGCTGCCCCAGTGATTGTAATTCCCACAACTTTTTCTTTTCTTAGAATTTGCAGGCATAGCTTACAATCAAGCTGAAGTAACCCATCACAGACTTCTTTGTATATCTCAGACAAGCAATGCAGTTCCTCTTCACATTTTCATTGGCTCTCTGCAACCAATAATTATGAAGCCTGATCCTTGAATTTTATTTTTTTTGTAACATCCATACATCCTCGGAACCAAGGATTCTTTATAAAGAATATTTATTAGCTGGATTAGCAGGCACAAATTCATCATCATCAGTAGGAGGAATAGCAATAGATCATAATATGAACCATATCCCAAGATTATAAAAGTCATAAGCAATCAGAAATCAAGGATACGAAAGAAAACTCGAGGGACTTATCTGTTGAAAATCATGGTTGCTCCCTCTTGCTCTGGACTTTCATGTATCCAAACTTGTCCATATCATGGAGGGGTAAAGCTCATTTACTGTACTGCAGACTATTTGGAAGGATAGGAATGGAATCCAAGATTTCAGAATTAGTACTAGAGAACAGTGCATCTAAAGGAACTAGCCTTGCTAATCGAAAGGGTTTTACTGTAGAACAGAAAAGGCTTCTTTTAACGGTCTACATACTTTACATAGTGAACATATATCCAAAGATCTTGAAGTGGATGCAAGTTGTTTTCCTGGGCTAATGGGCAAGATAAGTAGTTTGGAAGTTTTTGACCTTGGAAAAAGTACACCGCCTGTCAAGTATCATGACCCTCCTTTGTTGGGGGCAGTTGTGTTTCCCTGCCTACTTCCTGAAGCTTCATTCACTTCAAGTGCAATAGTTGTACTCTGTTCGGGTTTTCATTCCATGAAACAAAAATCCAAAAATCTCCCTCATAGAATAGGCATTTTTTCATACAATTTAATGGCTAATACAGATTACCTTTCACCATCTTCACAGGATTTCCTCCCTGTCTTTGCCATCAAAGGGGATTAGCCAAGTTATTAGGAGAAGGCAATGGATTCAAACCACAACTTCTTTCCCTCCATGAAATTCACCTATTCAATAGACACCAATTTTGAAAGTCCTTACAATGAGGTCCCATGATTAACCCTATGTTAATCTCAACATTTATAGAGGGAATGGGGGATCCCTTACCAGTAGTTAAAGGATCCATATCTATTGTACATGCTCCAACTGTTGGATCTAGAGATGTCAAAGGTGAGCCAACTGGTTGTGTGAGTTATGATGAAAGGGAGCCACCCATTTCCATCACAAAATTATTATTAATATTCACCTTCGTTGATGGGGGCTTTTCAAATAGAGTGACTGACTCCATTATCTTAATTTCTTAATTTGGGTAAGTTGTCTTTTCCTATGCGGTAGTCTAATTTTTCTACATTTTCATTATAAACAAAAATTACATTTTTTAGATCCAAACTTCCTTTTCCAACCGTGCAAATGAAAACTGCCAATAAAGTTTATGTCCCCAAGGCTAGAAAACTAGACTCTTAATTCTTGATAATGATACCCCCGGATTGCTTATTAGACATAAAAAGTTGAAGGTTAGTGTTCATGAAGAGGTTCTTAAGCTTTCCATAATTGGACAAGGCCAATTATAAAAATGCTTAACATAATTCCAGTCACCGGTGAAACCAAACAACTACCTCCATGGAAAGTCTTGATCCATCACCATGGCATTCTTAGAATATATGCTGGAAAGTTTGAATTAAACATAGAAATATCAAGTTTGACCTCCCCAAGGATAGTCACAAAAGGTAGTTTTCCAAAATGTATTCACCAGTAAGCCAGTTGATGACTATTGGGACTTATCAAAGATTTGAATTTCTTTGAACCCCTTTTTTTCTGCATCTAAGGATGAGAAGTTTTAAAGCCATTAACTCTACCAAATTGTTTGAAGCTACTTGTAGACCAGCCTTACAAAAAAAAATGAGAATTAGGGAGATGGATCAGGGAGACCACTGCCCGCACCACACACTTAGGTGGGTTACCCTGATTGGTTCCATTTAAATAATCCCATAAAATGTTTTGATCCGTAACTTCTGTGACTGATTTTGGCAAGAGGACTATTTAATTGAGGCTATCCAAGATTGTCAAACTCTAAACCACACATCGAAGGGAACTATACATTGATTGTTGAAAAATTGAGAATTCTAGAATAGTGATAGTTCCCGTGCCACCAACAAGAGAAGAGGTTTTAACTATTTAACAAAAAGCTCTGTGCAATCGGGCTTTAGGGTTTATTTCACAGTACTTCCTCTCCACAGACCTCACATACCATAGAGCTTCTCGAGTTCCTGCCAAACCTGCAAGGAGAAAAGACAAAATAACAACAGGTGGTTGATGTATTCTCGACCATTTTTGCATAAATACATCCATGGGTGCCTCACTTCTAAATGGAATATTAGGTAATGACTTGGTTCTTTAAAGCAAGCCACGTAAATATCATCAATTTTGTGGGGCACTTAAATCATTTTCCTCCTATTCCGCTCAATAGCATCACCTTCGGATGGGTCAGATTGTAGATAAATCAGGCAAGTTTATTAGACTAAGAAATACCCTTCTCTGTGTATTAGGTCAAGAAACCCCCCGAGAGCCTGAAGTCTACACCGCACCCTACCTAGGAATCACATCGCAACCTCACCCTTGAGCCTCTACCCACATTCCATACCAATATATTTCCTATTAGGGGGGAAACATTTACTATAGTTTTCCATATTTTGGAACAATTGTGCCATTTTTACCCATCACTTCAATTTCTCAATATTCTTTGGCATTATATATTTGTGATGAATGATATGACACCAAAATCCTTGACTTGCCACCAATATCCAAGCACACGTTGCCGCTAAAGTCTCACTGCAAAGGTGGATGTTCTTAATTGTGCAGCGTGTGCTGATCTCTCCTAACCCACGCTAGACCTCTTGTGTCCTTGTCACTTATCCAAATAAATCTAAAGCTGATCTGGAAAATCTTCTTGACAACGTATTTGGAAATGAATTTAAATGACATCCCATAAACTATAATTTCCTGTAGCATTACCTTGACAAGGACGAGCCTTCCTTTGCAAGATAACTAACATTTGAACCATAAACAAATTTTTCTTCCACTTTGGTAATAAGCCATTTCCAGTGATAGATAGAAACCCAAGTATTTTAACCCATCTTATAAGTTAGATTGTTTGATAAAGAAATAATTTGGAGAAAAAGTTGATATCTTCCTCATCCAAGCCTAAAAAGGAGATTGAATTTCATGCAATAAGGACTGAGGATCAAGGATGGAATTTGAAAACCAAGCAGCTTGTCAAAATTGACAGTTTGGATCACTCTATTAACCGTTTTGAGATTATCAACAAAAAAATTGATGACAATTCGGATGAATTCTTGTTCGTGCTTGACAAGCAACGTGCCTTGTGATAGGCAATTTTCCTGTCAAATTCCAGCCTTGTCAAATCTCACCAAGTGTACTAGTGTCCTGCCTTGGAGCATCGGATACGAGAAGGATGCCATCAACGAAGAGGTGTTATGGAAAGAAATCGTGTCCAATCTGTTGAGGCCTCCATGACAGCTCTGTTGAGGCCTTCAGCGACTATTCAGAATAACAATGGGGAGAGCTGGCATGTCGGTGAATGCCTCTTTTTTCCCTGAAGAATCTCAATGGGCAAGCTAAGGGAGATAGTGGAGACACAACTTAGTTTACAAGTTGTTGTTAAAACCCAGATGAATCAACATAATCCTCATATAAAGCCAACTAACACAATCGAATGCTTTTGATAGATCAAGTTTTATAGTAGTGGTTGACAGTGTTTTGGTTTTCATGGAGTGAAGCATGTCTTGAGCTTACCCCTATGACCTCATGGATCTATCTACTATGTAAGAAGGTAAATTGTTCCCATAATAGCTTTAGATAGGATGTTTTTTGTACTCTCAATGCAATCACTTTTGTGATAATATTGTATATACAGCTGCAGAGGATAGGCCGAAAATGATTAAAATAATTCAAAAGATCAACCTTTGGAATTAAGGTGATGAAGGCGGCGTTAAAGGAAGAGAACGTATCACTAGAAACTATCTTTAACATATATATTCCATTAATTCTGAAAAATATTTGAAGAATTCGATTTTCCAACTATCCTGATTAGGGCACTTGGCTCTTTGAACATTGTGCATGACCACCTACAATTCATTTTGGACCAGTTCCAATTTTGATAAAATTGTTTCATACTAAACATGATGACATTCCCCAAGGAAATGTATATATTTCTTAACACTTTAACGCTAGCATGACCAAATTGAGCCAACTTTATTAAATTTCCACTGCTGGATGGGACCACAAAGGAATGACTAAAGATCTCCAAATGTGAATCCATCTAGGATTCCGAGAAAGCCCTGAACAATGCGCAAAAATTGAATAAGTTCATCTTTTGTGCCTTGTTACCCACCCATCTTAGTAATCCCTGGGAGAAAAAAAAAATCCTGTTATTTTAACTTGCCAGCCAATAGCCCTATCATTAACCCTATCATGATACACAGATAGCTAGCCTCAAATGCCTTTCATCTACTATCTGGTCAGTGCATTCTTTTATCTAGCTTGCTCATTCGATGAAGGTGGCTCATCTAATATGAAGTAAATTAACCATTATTGTATTCAAGTGCTCTTATTTAATGTTAAAGGCATTCTGGTATAGATCATAGGTTGAACAGGATGATAGACCACTATTGATTGTACTCTCTGCTTCACCTTGGTGAATATCACTTGCTCCTAGTATAGTGTGATCTTTCTTGAGGCCTTTCTTTCATTGCCAAAGAGGGGCACAAATAGGAAGCTCTAATTAATGTTGTGCGTCCATGGTAATCCATGCTTAACACTTCCCATCCTCCCCATGTATCCACATCCCATCTTCAAGTTGATTGCTATCTGTCACTCATATCAATTCCCTGTTTTCCTCATCCTTTGGGTAGGGGCATGGAAACTTTGCCCTAAGACGTCAATGCAAAAAAAAAAGAAAGCACATGAGCTAAATGTTAAAAGAAAAAAAAAAAAAGAGGTGGCAATGATAAAAGAAAGTGAATGGAAAAAAGTTCTAGACTGAGCTCTACCCCCTCATGAGCTCTTACCCAGTTTCTGGCTAAATCACAATCTATCAAAATGAAAGGAACTTTGAATATCCCAAACCCCGATCAACAAAGAACTGCTTCATCTTCAAGGGGTCAATAAGGATTATCATGAACCAATGAAAACTTGCAATCCAAGCCATGTATGTAAAATTAATAATGAAAAGGCTCACAAAAAGAGTGGTAAAATATGTCGAGGAAAGGAGTAACTTAGGTCCCATGATTGCTCATTTTTCACATTATAATACTCAAGGCTATTGTGGACTTCATAGCTGATACAAGATAGTGGCATCCTCCATGAAGTAGACACCACACCATGTCATTGATCACTTATAGCCCAGAATCTGCTACCTGAGAGGATGCAGAGACTATGCGTCATGACTACCCCTCACTTTTTGAGCAACAATGATGCCCATTTTTTACTTAGACAGCTACCTATGTTAAGGTTCTATTTTGCAGTTCCATGTTATTTATTTATGAACATGATGTAATATTGATGCATTTGGTTTGACACGTGAAACTACTTATATAAATCAATTAATAGATTTGATATTGATGATAGAAATGGTTGATGTATGGCCTACATGTATGACTCACTTAGTGATGGATTATCTAGTGTGTGACTTATCAGAATTATTTTGGTTCATATATAGCTCCAGTGGATATGATTTATTTAAAATGAATGACTTAGTGAATTTATGATTTACTTCCAATATGAATTGCCAGACTGACACGTGGATACTAGACTTAATAATGTGATGATTATATGTCTTGTTGTTATATAAATGCATGAATGAGAGCTAACCCACAGGGGGAAAGAACTACATGATAGTCGAGATCTACTCTTCCATTGATGGAAGGTCGAGACAGCTCATGGGGAAGGTATAAGGTACATTGTTCTACTACATTTGGTATCTACTTGATATGCACTCTTATGGCACGAGTAAAATGCAAATGACAAGTGGCAAGACGACCTGACTGGATTATTCGATGACAAGTCCAACCAGCTCTGTAGTGTGGTTCGTATTAGGGTGTTGACCCTAGTTCTGAAGGAGGGGTGGAGGAATTTCCCACCGTGTATCCTTCGAAACCTAGAATCGTGTGAGGGCAGTGGTGGACACACTCCCCTAGACGTGTGATGACGATTGCCAGTTGCATACTAGGGAAGTTAGGTCGATATAGTCGACGCTTCCACCATGTCGGTTTTATCAGTGGTTAGTATGCCCGTTGCCACCGATAAAGCAGCAGAGGACGGATAGGGTGGGAACAGAAGTAGGTCAGGATGGATAGGGGGATATAGATCAGTTGGAGACTCTTGATGGGAAGTAATGTCATTGTCTGACTTATCAAATTTTACCACTATAACTCTCTGGTTTGTTATGCTTTCGAACTCCTTGTATCTTTTCATTCTAACTTCAGGACGAAGTTTTCTGAAGGAGGGGTGTATGCAATGCCCCACTTAAATCTTATCATGAAAATTCTATTAATGTTTATATTACCTGAAAATATTGATAAATATTGGTGAATACCTTCATTTTGGAACTCTAAATTTATTTACTAATATAAAATTCCTTATTTCTATTTTATTCAAATTCCCAACTTGCCTTCTCAAATTCAAGCTTAGGTAGGATATGGTCTCCTTCCATTATTTCAAATTATATATATATATATATATATATATATATTCATCTCACATTCCCAAATCTACTCTCACACTTACTTAGGAGAAGACATGGTCCTCTCCATTTAATTACATCTCACATTCCCAAATGTACTCTCACATGTATTCATCTCACATTCCCATATGTACTCTCGCATTTACTTGGGAGAAGACATGGTCCTTTCCATTTAATTACCAATATATATATTCATCTCACATTCCCAAATGTACTCTCAGATTTACTTGGGAGAAGACATGGGCATATCCCATTAATTACCAATATATATATTCATCTCATATTCCCAAATGTACTCTTAGATTTACTTGGGAGATGACATGGTCCTCTCCCATTAATTTCCTAATTTTATATTCATATCACATTTCCAAATGTACTCCCAGATTTACTTGGTAGAAGAGAAGTCAACTATAAGGATAGAGGAGAAGTTAATGACATTAATGAGAGGTGGTTGAGGTGGAGAAGAGAGGGAGTGTATAAAAAGGGAAGGAAGAAGGGAGAAAAGGGGTGTGGGGGTCTTGCTTTGATTTTGGGGTTGGCTGTGATTTTAGGATTGCTGTGATTTTGGAGACCTAAGGAACCTGTGGAGGTTTCTTGGGTTTGTTGAGAGGAGGGAAATATTGTTCATCTTGGTCTGGATTATTCATCTTGGACACACACTACATCTGGTTGGACTTGGGCTCGGAGGGCTAGGGAACCTGTGGAGGTTTCCTGGGCTAGGAATTATTTCCTAGTTGGCTAGGAGGTAAATCCAGTTGGGTTAGTCAAGAGGAGCATTCAACAAGAGCAGTAGCTCAAAGGCATCTACACCAGCAACCGGTACAGGTATTCCTTTATAGATTACTCATGTAAATTTATTGAAACGAAATGTTCACTATAAGTTATAGGGATAAGAATGTAAATGGTAAAATTTTCATTGTTTAAAAGTCTTGTAAGAAAGTAAATTATTGCCTCTTATTGCATTTAAATTCCAGAGAAATAGATATGTTAGAAGACCCTAGGATATGGCCTTACAATCAGGAGAAGCAGAGGGTTTGCACCCTGCGGGATCTACCCAAACGTAGGACCTTAGGGTAAGGACACTTCTTCCCAGTTCAGTAGAATAAGCATTTAGAGTGTTTGTCTGCGCATTTCTTGTTGTTGTTCACCCTCCGCTCTATTGAGGTTTTCAACCCAAGTCCCTAAGGTGTTCTCACCCACAAGAGATGGAGATTCCAAGGCAATGTACTATCAGTTGTAGACTATTCCAATGTGTACATGTGGTGCATGCAGTCAAAGGAAGAACCTAGAGGAATTGCGCAATCCAATTAAGGGAATTTCCTAAATAATAGGGGCTAATTTCCTCAAGGAACAACGAAAGTAAATAGGAGCTTATAGGGCTTGAAAATTGGCTAAGTGTTGGCCAGAGTCAGTCAGTCAGGCAGATAGATAGATTATACACTTGCAGGTGTGCTCGAGCTTAAGCAAGCATATGTATTCGTCTATATTCTTTGATTAATGAAAATCAGATAGGAAGGGATTTTGAGCATTTTATTTCCCCTAGATAAATCTTTGTGCATGTGTGATGTTTCCTTTTCCATGTCTATGATTTTTGTTCCAGATTGTGAATTAATGTCTGTATAACAGTAGAGTAGCTTCGAGTTTTGTGATTTAGTAAATTTCATGAGCAGTTTCGAATCTACAACCTAATTTCTACATTGCATAAGAAAGTTTGTGTAACTTACTCTACACACCCATTCTCTCACACAACACCTATTCCTCACACACATTAAAAAGACTCTTAAATTAATATTGGATAATAAGTATTTAATTCACAAATGTGAGATCATAATTTCACTTAGTATTCGAGAACTATGAATACCAAGATTTGTTGGTTCTCTTTAATATATTTTTTTTAATAAATAGGAGAATCTAGTAAAAGGAAAACATTGGCTAATAATGAAACAAGTTATAAGAGTAAATGTTATTAAGCACTCTATTGATGTCATGATTATGAATTGATTTGCTGAATAAATGTTGAAAATACTTACATTTTAATATACACTAATCCATGACCTGAGAAGTTAATTGAGGTTAGGATAGGGACCATGTACTCGATATTGCCATTGATTACGATGAAATGATCAAAGTCGTCGAACATAATTTTGAAAATTGTGCATATGTGATTCTATGTAATACTACTCTCCATTAGCTTTGTAAATTTGCATTATTGCTTTTAAATGATCTCAATAGTATTTTAGGCCCCGCACAGTTGGCTTCAAACATTCAGCTCCGCATTATAGTGAAAGTCACCTAATATGCACAATGTTGTTCGGGACTGGCCTCATTCGAGCCTCATACAATGTTGTTCGACCCTACACAGTCGGATAAATTACAATCATCTTCAAACCCACTTATGCGGAAGGTGATTATGTTCATTTTAGTATTGGTTTCATCTATTTTTTTTATTTCTTCCTTTCCCAAATTAAAACCTCATATACTGTCTACTTTTCAACATTGAATGTATGAGATATATCTCGTTGAGTATATCAAGTTTACAAGTTTCTTGTCTTCTCCGAAAGTAATGCTACACATTTTTTAATTACGCGTAATTTTGATTTAACTATGACAATTTAATTTTTAATTTTGATTTTAACTTTTTTTTAAAGTAGGATAGTAGTTAGGATTAAGAGATGGTATTTTTAATCACTTATTGTTGAAGAACACTATTAATTTTTTCATATCAAATATTGGATTCATGTTGATGTGGTTTCCGAGGGTGGTTGGTTAGGAGAATCAAAATTTAATGTGGATATTTCAAACCTAATGGAGTGGACTCCAAGAATGCAAATAATTTTGAAATGTTAAATGGTTGTTTTGCTTTGGGATTTACAGTGAAGAGTGTTGGATCCTTATGCAAATTATGCTCCTTAACTCTTAACTAATCCTAACTAATCTTCTTATGGAACACTATTAGACCTAATGGATAACTTAATTTCTAAGCAAAATCTAAACATAACTTAATCGATCAGCAAACTTTTTACGAGAACATGGATTCAACTTGCATACTCTATTTTCATTCCAAATTTTCAAACTAATCACGATAAGGATAGATTGGAAACTGTTGGCAGCATGTATGAAAAAGATGAACATGTTATCCACTCCCATATTTGTTTTTTCTGCGCTTGGCACAATCAAAATGTAGTCAATACATTTACACAAAATCAGGGAACATTTTATCCACTCCCATGTTTTATTTGTTTTACTAAGAGAACCGTGGCTTGATTTATCGTAGAATTTTACCATAAATACAAATTTCCAAAAAAACTCATAAACACAAATGACATTATATATTTGATAACAACTAAAAATATTCAATAGTGTTGGGATAACAATAAATTATATCCAATGTTTCTATTCTCATATATCATATGAACAACCTAAAATAAATTCAAGTTTTATTACAGATGTATGTCAACATAGTTGAGTGAAAGCCACATTAACCAAGAGCTTTTTATCTCTGCAACTAATGTAAAAAAACAACTTATACAACTTTATCATGCATTATTCCCAATTGGCAATGATCAATTAATTTAAATGTCATGATAGACCATAATTAATAAGGATGTTATTCAAATTTAGATACTTAAAAAATATTTTATCAAAACTTATATAATTCATATTTCATATATTTATAATAAACTCCACTTTTAAATCCAAAAATAATTAAATGCAATAATTTTTGTATTATTATTATATCCCAATATATTTATTTATAATTGAATATTTTTTTGTCAATCAAAAAAATTCATGAAAAACAAGATTATTTTTTTTCCTCATTCCAATTAGACTTGTTGAAAGAGGGTGTCAAAAAATGTTTAAGATGGAACTTTACAATTTTTATTTTTGCCTAGCATCGTATCCATTTAGTACTTTTAAGAAAACAAAAAAAAACAGAGGCCAGCAACAATATTTCATGGAGGGGGTGAGGTGGGAGTACAGGGGGCTGCAAAGTAGCCATCATATGGGAGTACAGAGGGGGCTGCAAAGTAGCCATCACGCTCATGTATGTGAAAATTTATATGCTCCAACCGAGCTTCCAGATTGCGGAGGTGGTCATTTTCTCTGTGATGGTTCCGAGTGATAGAATCCAATTATTCCAATATCATGTTCTCATTGTACTAAATGTCATTTATGTAAGTAACAATCTCATTGCAATCTTCATACATGTGGTCGCATAGGATGTCGAGATCGAGTTGGATGTCGCGAAGCTACATAACTAAGGATTCCATGGTTGTGGGTGTCTCACATGTTATCTTCACATGTTAAATGTAGAGATTAAAGTAAGAAATATGAATCTAAAAGATTTTTTTAAATATCAATTAATTTGTCTATAAAATATTTGTAAAATGACTTATTATAATTTATGTTAAGGTAAGATTTTAATAATCAATTTCCATATTAATCATTATTAATTTAGCATTGACCAATGTAATTTATAATATCTAATTTTGAAAAATAAATATTTATTTTTCAGTATCATTAAATAATTTTTTTGTAAACATTTATTGGACCATAACTTGGAAGCCTTATTGGCTCACATATTTTCTCCCATAATTTATAGATATAGCTACAATATGTATCCATTATTTTTAGATATCTGTGTAGTGAAAAACATCAAAAAATAAAATCTTTAAAAATAGTCATAAATAACATATTTATCATTAATTACTTAGTATCATGGATAAAAATAAAATATAAATAAATATATTTAGCAGGAGTTACTTCTCACTATCATTTGGATTGTCCTCCAAACTTATCCATCATATCAGTGGTATTGAAAAATAATAAATATATCAGTGGTATTGAAAAATAATAAATATATGTTTTATGAAAATGACCGTTACAACACTGACAATAGCCATCTGTCAACTGTGTTTTATCTCTGATCACGTGTTTCCCTACGATTTTGTCGTTCTGTACGCCCGTAACGTCAACCTAATCCTGACACACACCCGACAGCGACAACTCCATCGCTTCCCAAGTTCCCACAACAGGCGGAACTCAAAAACCAGTTAAAAACATGATAATTCTCCTATCGATTTCACGTCATCCGCGTCCCGACACGTTTCCCGCGGAATCCGACGTGGCTGTAGATTTTTTGGGATTTGAATTTCGACAAAATTTGCACGTCATATCATTTTAATAATAAATATCTTTTAAACTATTTTTCATAAATTATTTAGTTTATTTGGCTTTAAATTAATTTTCATAAATAATTTATTTTATTTGGTTTTTATTTTAGCTAGAGCTTTGGCTCTTTCCTACCTAATAGTATTACATGGGACAAAGTGGTCATGGGGCAAAGTGGTGTGTAATACTCCAGGAAGGATGTAAATATTTGAATTTATTAGGGTTAAAACCGAACATGATATTATTAAGTATTTTTGAATTTAACAGCACTAGTTATGACATTGTTAAAATATGTTGAAATTTAACAGCATTGTTATTATGATTAATATTATTTTATTATAATGGAAAAAGGATCTTTGAAAAGAAAATATATATATATATAAAATGTTGGCAACTCCTGAGAGGGAAGTTGGAAGAAGTGGTTGCAGCGAACTGCAACCCTAACCACCTTCTCTAACTGGGAAGGTTCCCGGAAGTGGGGGGCTCTGGGCTGTGTGGACAGGCAGACAGTGGAGAAGGAAAAGACTCCGGAAAAAAAAAAGTAAGGGGCTATGTCTGGTAAAGATCAAATAGAGTTGCTCGTGGTGCGAGTAGCTTGCTGAGATTGGGATCTGGCAAGAAGCAAGGGGGGGAGATTCTGGTCCTGGAGGACTAATCTCGTGGTCGGGCGAATGATAGAAGACAAACTCTGTTTGAGTTAGTGATTTTCTTCTGTTACACAGGAGAAGCATTGATATACAGTTTCAGGATATTCAGTTCTCACACCACCAAGTTGATGCTGGAAGAACGACATTCAATCAAGGGAATTTCAGGTATGAGGTAGTTCTCTTGTACTATTATAATAGATGGCTTGTAAGGGTAGTTTGATTTCTGCTCTTGTTATAAAACTTGGAAAACTACTAGAGGAGGCCTCGTAACAGAACAATACACGGGGGGGTGGTATCTGTATTAAAACTTGAAGAAGACTTTGTGCTCATGTATAAAAAACATTGTTCTTAATCCATAAAAGAAACCCCGTATACTAGAACAGCGTTATGAACAAAGCTATCAAGAAACTCCTTTAGGGTGTTATAAAAAAAAGATAACAAACGATACAGGCATATTAACTGCATATATATATATATATATATATATATATATATAAACAGTGTAAATAACAGAGTAGCGTTGTAAACACAAGAAAGAAAGAAACACAGATATATATATAACAGCTTGAGAATCAGAGAATATAACAGCTAGTGCTCTCTGCACAGTTTCTGAAAAACAACGATAATGCGAAAAACAAGAAATGGACATTTTAGTGGAAAGCCGAAAATATATATATATATATATAAGTAATTTGATTTGCACCAGTCCTCCAACACAACAGACAGGAACTGTTAGGATGTACGGGTCCTAGGCTGGAATGAACACTGAATTAGCCTGTAGGCTGAACTGCGACATTTCATGAGCGTATTACGTTGTAGACAGAACAATGGACTCGCATGTAAACACATGTTGAGATAAATGTCTGAACCGGTGAGGGTCAATCAAACCATTAAAACACTAGACAGCTATAGACTAAGATGAATATAATCCAGAGTATGTAAAGAAAAGTAACTACGCAGGCCTTTTTGCCCAAATTTGATAACATGAGGAAGAGGGGAAGGGGGTTATCCCTTCTATCTCAGAGAGTAATGCAACCTGTTTAACAGGATCTGTAACCGATAAAACTCGGACTTGAACTCATTACACCGATAATATGAAACTCGCGTAGATAGTAAATGAATCTTTATACTGCAAATGCATACATATATAAATCGCCATGCAACCTCTGGGATACATAGATAACAGTCAAAGAGAAAGAGTAATATCTGTAGCTTAACATTCACCAAGCGATAGAGTGCAAATGAAATCAGGGTTTACATTAATCAAAGGGGAAGCAGCGTGCTAACGCTCAACCTGACAACCATAGGCCACACAGTACATGTACAGAAGAAATTAAACTAGTCATAAGCCACATAACCCTCAACCGAGGTATCAAATTGTGTAACAAGTTTACATGACCATTGTACAGGCCAATATAATACAGAGAAGTTGCAATAAGAATAAATACAAGCTTGCTGGTGAAACCCTCTACCGAGTTACAGACTGTAGGGTATCTCCCTAGAGGAGCGGAGCTGAGCGAAGGAACCCTCTCAAGTAGAGACGAGTAACTTGACCTCGCATAAAAACGTTCAGACAGTCACCGAAATTGACATGCAAACCTCCTACTCTGGCTTCAAATAATAGTGGTGCAAAAGGATGGACTTACCTGTGCCAATTGCACCTCCATGCCTGAGAGGGGCTGGTCTAGCTACCATCAACAGCGACATAGAATCTTTAAGGTGAATCGAACCTGCAACACAAAAACCAATGGGTGAATGTTATTAGCTATGATTATCGGAGCTTATAGGGTGAAAACGAAGTTGGAGCAATAAGAAAACAATAACAGAAACCAAGTTCCCTGACTTGTAGGAGGGATCTCTGTCAAATTTCCGTGGAAGAAGATGGTAGAAGGTAGGAGGTGCCGCAGGCCGGCTAACCCTCAAACTGCAGAGCTCATCCGAAGACCTATCCAAATGAGCCGAAACGCGCCAACCCCGGTAGTAAGAAACTGGAAACAAATGCAAGGAACAATGCTAGCCGTCCAATGAGATCGGCGGAGTTTCCACCCTCGATCACATCCGGAATCCCGAGGAGAGCCATACCGTGATGGGTTCAAGTGAATGGTAGTACCATGAATTCATGTGTATAGGGATAACATCGAACTAATCCCAAGGATGGTGGCTGATGTGTCCAGATCTGGGCGCACTCCAGATTAATTCCACGCAGAAGGTGTTGTCACATAGTACCTTCCCTCATTAAAGGCCACCAAACCCCGTATGTGACGGATAGGCGTAGTAAAAAGATTAAGTCAATTAAACCAGTGAAGGGTAAAACCTTAAGTTAACGAATTAAAAAAAATCTGATGTTGGTTGGCGCTGGGGATGTGACATATGGTATCGGAACCCAGCTACAAAACTGAGGCCTATGGGAATTGGAAATAAACGACAGAAACAATGCATATAATATAATTACGTTTTATTCGTACAATTACCAGTTAGTATGCTAATTCTTTTTTTTTTCCTGTGTCACTTATCTTATGTTTAAGGACCAGACCAGGAAGCAGAAGATTGACAACATGAGAAGAACGGACAGTACATTTCGCAGGAATGCGATGGGACAGGGAGCACCTAGCCTTGAAAATAACCCTGAGCTTTGGGTACAGCTCGGGGAGGAAGCCCGAAATACAAACCAGGCAATTCTGGAGACTGTGCAAGAGCTAAAAAATGAAATGGCTCGGTTACGCGAAGACAACGCACGACTAACAATGGAGCAAGAAAGAATTTTAAAAAGTCTATCTGATAGGCAGAACCAGCCGCCAGTTAATCCTAGTACGGAACAACAGAGGGTGTCGGAAGAACAGAACCATCATATACCACCTGAAAGATCGGAAGAAAGAGAGGAACGTTCTGACAATGCATCTGAACAACAGACCTCAAAAAGGCAAAGGGTGGAGTTGCAAGGAGAATTTCGTAAGATTAAACCACCGCACTTTGACGGGGAACAGGAAGAAGCAGCTGAAGCGTGGTTAATTAATATGAACAAATATTTTCAGCTGTACGAGTATGATCATAACCTTAAAGCACGGCTGGCTATTTTTCAGCTGCAGGGAAAAGCTACCCTGTGGTGGGAGGAAGTTAAGATTGTAAAAGGAGTGACCGAGCAGACCATTACTTGGGAAAATTTCCAAAGGTACTTCAAGGAGAGATATCTGACCGAGCGCTTCTACGATGAAAAGGCAAGAGAATTCCATGACTTGCGGTTGGGACAGCAGACCATGGACGAATTTATCACCCGTTTTACTTCCTTGCTTCGTTATGTGCCATATATTAGGGAGGAAAAGGCTAAGGTGCAAAGATTTGTTAGCAGTTTGCCACTGTATATGCGGGAGAGGATTGAGTTCGACAATCCAAAGTCAATGGATGAGGCAATTCGTAAAGCCAGAATCTGTTATCAACAGAGCAAACAAAAAGGGGAAACTTCTGGCAGAAAATGGAATGAAAAAAGAGGCTATAAGTCAGTCGGAAGCAACAAAGGAAATCGCAGTGGCGGAGGCAAGGGGAACGGCAAAGGACAAAACAACAGAACTGCACCAAGAACTTCATCCAAATTCAAGACAGCTAGTGAATCCAGGGTCAGCGAGCAGCCTGCAAGATTGGACAGCGAAGGGGCAGCAAGGCCCCCAGTACAGTGTTGGGGCTGTGGAGGGCCTCACTACGTCAAAAACTGTCCACAGCGTAAGGGAACTGAACAGTTATCCCAAATCCATGAAGCATCGACAGTCGGCGAGGTAGGACGTAGCGTGCCAAGGATTAATGCGGCTCTGGACGATCGTCAGGCGGAATATCAGCCAACCATGGTCGAATTTGAAGGTAAAATCTCAGACCTTACCATAGCTGTTTTAATTGACCCTGGGGCCACACTAAGCTATATTAGTCCAAGGATAGTGGAACATTGTAAATTGCAACCTGTTAAATTCAAAAATCCATGGCTAGTACAGCTGGCTACAGGGGCCAAGAGGCGAGTAATGGCAAAAATCAGTGACTGCTCCTTCACAATAGCAGGACAGCCAGTGATGGCTGATCTAAATGTGCTTCCTCTTGGTTCATATGACATTCTGATCGGTATGGACTGGTTAGAAAAGCACTGGTCGTTAGTTGACTGCAAGACAAAGATTATTTACTATCGGGATAAGCATGGAGCTAGGAAGGAAATGCAAGGAATTAAGCGGCCAGTGCAGGTTCGACCAATAACTGCAACCCAGCTAGCAAAATGCATCAGAAAAGGGTGTCAGATTTATGCTATCCAAGTGGGTTATGCTGATTCTAAGGATAAAATAGCCACGTTAGATAGCATCCCTGTAATACAGGAATTTGCAGATGTGTTTCCAGATGAGATTCCCGGACTGCCGCCAAAAAGGGATATAGACTTTACCATTGAATTGGTACCAGGCGCAGCCCCGGTGTCACGAGCACCCTATAGAATGAGTGTGCCTGAATTGACAGAATTAAAAATGCAGCTGCAAGAATTACTAGATAAAGACTATATTCGCCCCAACGTGTCTCCATGGGGAGCCCCAGTATTATTTGTCAAGAAAAAAGACGGAACCCTTCGCATGTGCATTGATTACCGTCAGCTGAACAAGCTGACCATCAAAAACAAGTATCCTCTACCTCGGATCGATGAACTGTTCGATCAAGTGAAAGGTGCAACAGTGTTCTCTAAGATCGATCTGCGATCAGGTTACCACCAGATCAGGATTAAGGAGGAAGATATCGCTAAAATAGCTTTCAGAACGAGGTATGGTCATTATGAATTCGTGGTGTTACCCTTCGGGTTAACTAACGCCCCTGCAACTTTCATGTGCTTAATGAACAACATATTTCATCAATATCTGGATCGATTTGTGCTGATATTTATCGATGATATATTAATATATTCCCGCACCATGGAGGAGCACAAGGAACACCTCAGATTGGTGCTACAGACTCTTCGAGAACACCAGCTATATGCTAAGTTCAGTAAGTGTGATTTCTTCAAGGAAGAAATCCAGTATCTGGGTCACGTGATCACAAGGGAAGGGATTGTGGTAGACCCAGAAAAGATAAGAGCCATAATGGAGTGGCCCGTACCGAAAGATGTAGCAGATATCAGGTCTTTTATGGGATTAGCCGGTTACTACAGACGATTTGTGGAAGGCTTCTCCAAAGTGGCATATCCCATCACTTCCTTACAGAAAAAGGGAAGGGCATTCCAATGGACCCCAGAGTGTCAAAGGAGCTTTGAGCAGTTAAAACATCTGCTCACTACAGCACCCATTTTGAGCATAGCTGATCCTGATAAGGACTATGTGGTGTGTACTGACGCAAGCAAGGAAGGCGTGGGAGGTGTATTGATGCAAGAAGGTAAAGTGATTGCGTATGAGTCTCGGAAGCTAAAAGAGCACGAGCAGAAGTACTCTGCTTACGACTTGGAGTTGGCTGCCGTCATACATGCCTTAAAGATGTGGCGGCATTATCTTATGGGTAGGAAATTTCTGTTGCTGACCGACCACCACAGTCTGACCAATTATTTTAGCCAGCCCACTTTAAACGCTAGGCAAGCACGGTGGGTGGACTTCTTAAGCAGTTTTGACTTTGAAATCAAACATTTGCAGGGGAAGGAAAACCGGGTGGCAGATGCCTTAAGTCGGAAGGTACAGAGTCTGTACGAAATCTCCTTCAGTGTATGGAAAAGTCCTTTCGAGGAAATGATAAGGAAGGCAGCAGGACAAGATGTTGAATATCAGCAAATAAAACAGCAAATACAACAGTCTACCAGCGAGAAAAATCAGCAAGGATATGAATTGGATGATGCTGGAATGTTGTACTACAAGAAAAGGTTATATGTACCTGATCAAAACAGCATTAAAAATCTGATTTTGGATGAATTCCACATCAGTCATTATGCTGGACACCCGGGTTATCAGAAAATGATCACTGCGATTCGGAAGGATTACTTTTGGCCAGGAATGAAGAGGAATGTGGCTGAGTATTTGGCGCGGTGTTTAGAGTGTCAACAAATTAAGGCAGAACATCAGCATCCAGCGGGGCTACTGCAACCGTTACCCATTCCGGAATGGAAATGGGAAACCATTTCTATGGATTTTATCACGGGACTGCCTAAAACAAAGAGGAATCATGATTCCATTATGGTGGTGGTAGACAAGTTGAGTAAAGCTGCACATTTTATACCTGTGCAATCCACTTACAGGGCTGCACAGATCGCTCATATTTTTATGCAGAATGTGTTCAAATTACATGGACTTCCGAAGACAATAATTTCAGATCGTGACGTGAAATTTACGTCGGCCTTTTGGAGAACGTTATTTGCAGAATTGGGGACTCAGCTGAACTTCAGTACAGCATATCACCCCCAGACCGACGGACAAACAGAACGAGTGAACCAAGTGGTAGAGGACATGTTGAGAGCCTATGTAATGCAGCAACCAATGCAGTGGGAGGAGTACTTGCACCTGGTTGAATTTGCATACAACAATGGGTATCATACCTCGACGCAAATGAGTCCCTTTGAGGTCCTATACGGCCGGAAATGCCGTACACCCTCAAGCTGGGGTGGACCTGAAGACAAACTGAGATTAGGGCCGGAAATGCTTAAGGAAATGGAAGATATGGTGAAAAGGGTGCGTGATAACTTGAAAGCTGTACAGGACAGGCAAAAGAGCTTTGTTGAGCGAAAGAGGAGATTCAAGGAATACCAAGTTGGTGACCATGTTTATATCAGAATTCAAGCCAAAAAGAGTACATTGCAATGGAGTGGGTGTGCCAAGTTGGCACCCCGATATTGTGGACCATTCCAAGTCTTGGCAAGAGTCGGGCCGGTGGCTTACCAGCTCGCCCTGCCAAGTCACATCTGGGTTCACAATGTCTTCCATGTTTCAGTGTTGAAAAAATATGTTTATGACCCTAAACATGTGATCAGATGGCAGGACATTCAGGTGGGAAATTTTGTTACAATAGACCTGTCTAAAAGTTCACTTTTAAAGGAACTAACTTGGAATGTTGCATGTTGCAGGTCGAGCCGGAAGGAGAAGTCTTGGTCGAGCCACTGAGCATCCTCGACCGGAGAGAAGTACAGCTGCGGAGACGAGCTATTACCCAAGTTAAAGTGCAGTGGCGGCACTTTGGGCCTGATGAGGCCACTTGGGAAGATGAAGAGCTCATGAGAAAGGCTCATCCAGGGCTGTTCTTAGACAACGGACATCGGGACGATGTCCAATTTCAGGGGGGGAAGATGTAATACCCCAGGAAAAATGTAAATATTTGAATTCACTGTGGTTAAAACTGAATATGACATCATTAAGTGTTTTTGAATTTAACAGCACTAGTTATGACATTATTAAAGTATGTTGAAATTTAACAACATTGTTATTATTATTAATATTATTTTATTATGATGGAAAAAAGATCCTTGAAAAGAAAGAAATATATATATAAAATGTTGGCAACTCCTGAGAGGGAAGTTGGAGGAAACGGTTGCAGTGAACTGCAACCCTAACCACCTTCTCTAACTGGGAAGGTTCCCGGAGGTGGGGTCTGGGCTGTGAGGACAGGCAGACAGTGGAAAAGGAAAAGACTCCGGAAAAAGAGAAGGGGGCTATGTCTGGTAAAGATCAGATAGCCTTGCTCGAGGTGCGAGCAGCTTGCTGAGATTGAGATCTGGCAAGAAGCAAGGGGGGAGATTCTGGTCCTGAAGGACCAATCTCGTGGTTGGGCGGATGATAGAAGACAAACTCTGTTTGAGTTAGTGATTTTCTTCTGTTACACAGGAGAAGCATTGATATACAGTTCCAGGATATTCAGTTCTCACACCACCAGGTTGATGTTGGAAGAACGACATTCAATCAAGGGAATTTCAGGTATGAGGCAGTTCTCCTGTACTATTATAATAGATGGCTTGTAAGGGTAGTTTGATTTCTGCTCTTGTTATAAAACTTGGAAAACTACTAGAGGAGGCCTCGTAACAGAACAGTACACGGGGAGGGGGGGGGGGGGTGGTATCTATATTAAAATTTGAAGAAGACTTTGTGCTCATGTATAAAAAACATTGTTCTTAATCCATAAAAGAAACCCCGTATACTAGAACAACGTTATGAACAAAGCTATCAAGAAACTCCTTTAGGGTATTATAAAAAAAAGATATCAAACGATACAAGCATATTTAACTGCATATATATATGTGTGTGTGTGTGTGTGTGTGTGTGTGTGTGTATACGGTGTAAATAACAGAGTAGTGTTGTAAACACAAGAAAGAAAGAAACACAGATATATATATAACAGCTTGAGAATCAGAGAATATAACAGCTAGTGCTCTCTGCACAGTTTCTGAAAAACAACGATAATGTGAAAAACAAGAAATGGACATTTTAGTGGAAAGCCGAATATATATATATATATAAGTAATTTGAATTGCACCAGTCCTCCAACACAACAGACAGGAACCGTTAGGATGTACGGGTCCTAGACTGGAATGAACACTAAATCAGCCCATAAGCTGAACTGCGACATTTCATGAGCGTATTACGTTGTAGACAGAACAAAGGACTTGCATGTAAACACATGTTGAGATAAATGTCCGAACCGGTGAGGGTCAATCAAACCATTAAAACACCAAACAACTATAGACTAAGATGAATATAATCCAGAGTATGTAAAGAAAAGTAACTACGCAGGCCTTTTTGCCAAAATTTGATAACAGGAGGAATAGGGGAAGGGAGTTATCCCTTCTATCTCAGAGAGTAATGCAACCTGTTTAACAGGATCTGTAATCGATAAAAACTCGGACTTGAACTCATTACACCGATATTATGGAAACTCGCGCAAATAGTAAATGAATCTTTAGACTGCAAATGCATACATATATAAATCGCCATGCAACCTCTAGGATACATAGATAACAGTCAAAGAGAAAGAGTAATATCTCTAGCTTAACATTCACCAAGCGATAGAGTGCAAATGAAATTAGGGTTTACATTAATCAAAGGGGAAGCAGCGTGCTAACGCTCAACCCGGCAACCATAGGCCACACAGTACATGTACAGAAGAAATTAAACTAGTCATAAGCCACATAACCCTCAACCGAGGTATCAAATTGTGTAACAAGTTTACACGACCATTGTACAGGCCAATATAATACAGAGAAGTTGCAATAAGAATAAATACAAGCTTGCTGGTGAAACCCTCTACCGGGTTGCAGACTGTAGGGTATGTCCCTAGAGGAGCGGAGCTGAGCGAAGGAACCCTCTCAAGTAGAGACGGGTAACTTGACCTGGCATAAAAACGTTCAGACAGTCACCGAAATTGACATGCAAACCTCCTACTCTGGTTTCAAATAACAGTGGTGCGAAGGGATGGACTTACCTGTGCCGATTGCACCTCCATGCCTGAGAGGGGCTAGTCTAGCTACCACCAACGACGACATAGAATCTTTAAGGTGAATCGAACCTGCAACACAAAAACCAATGGGTGATTGTAATTAGCTATGATTATCGGAGCTTATAGGTGAAAACGAAGTTGGAGCAATAAGAAAACAATAACAAAAACCAAGTTCCCTGACCTGTAGGAGGGATCTCTGTCAAATTTCCGTGGAAGAAGCTGGTAGAAGGTAGGAGGTGCCACAGGCCGGCTAACCCTCAAACTGCAGAGCTCATCCGAAGACCTATCCAAATGAGCCAAAACGCGCCAGCCCCAGTAGTAAAAACTGGGAAACAAATGCAAGGAACAATGCTAGCCGTCCGATGAGATTGGCAGAGTTTCCATCCTCGATCACATTCGAAATCCCGAGGAGAGCCATACCGTGACGGGTTCAAGTGAATGGCAGTACCATGAATTCATGTGTACAGGGATAACATCGAACTAATCCCAAGGAGGGTGGCTGATGTGTCTAGATCTGGGCGCACTCCAGATTAATTCCATGTAGAAGGTGTTGTCGCATAGTACCTTCCCTCATTAAAGGCCACCAGACCCCGTATGTGACGGATAGGCGTAGTAAAAAGATTAAGTCAATTAAACCAGTGAAGGGTAAAACCTTAAGTTAACGAATTAAAAAAAATCTGATGTTGGTTGGCGTTGGGGATGTGACATGGTGAATGTGCTGTGCATATTGATATGCATATAATATCCTATGTTTTGATTGTGTGATTAAATAAAATTGTGTATAATTTATTTATTTATTTATTTGCCTTTGTTAAGTTATCTTGTATATCTTGTATGTGTGATTTATTTTACTGATTTGTTTTTATAAATTTAATATTAATTTAAATAATATTAGTAAATTATTGTTTAGAAAATAATTGAAATTTGAAATTTTTATTTAAATAACTCCTCACAAGTGTAGTAATTCAAGAGTATAAATAATATTAAAATAAATGGTTATAATTTTTTTCGTAAATTAAATGAAATCAAGAAATAATATATTATAAAAACTAAATATATAATGTGATTACAAATTTAAAATAATTAATAATTTGGAAAATTTGAAATTTGAAATTTTGTATTATTAGTAAAGGTGAGAATTTATTGAATTTTAGAGTTCAATATATGAGAGAATATTGTGTGTAAAAAAAAAATTACACATGGATACATGTATATGGTGATATTTAAAAAATTAAATTTATATAAATTATTTTAAATCTATGTATGGAGAGATTAAACTTTTTGGGTGTAATATTTTTTATCATTTAATAATAAAGAATTAATATATAATATGGAATTAAATAATAAAGAAAAGTACACTTTAAAAAATTTCATCTTTATTGGATAAATATGAGTTCAAGATGAACCAATATTGATTATAAACAAGTAAAAACATATCATTCATTTTTTTTAAATAAAATAAAATAAAAATATTATGCTTTACAAAAATAAATGTTCAATGCAATAAAAAAAATGTCCAAAATATTTTATGAATTCTATACATAATAATTCAATAAAACAAATGAGAGAATTAGAATGTATTTAACAAATGAGAGAATTATATTGTATTTCACAAATGAAGACATTGAGATATAATGAAACATTACAAATATATAATACACCACTACCCTTGTGACCATCACCACCACCTTAGTTACTTAAACCATCCTCATTGTTGGCAAGAAGACCTACATCCAAATCACTCTTGAAAATATTGTAAATGTACATATAATGTAGATCATGACAATACTTTTGTACCATCACCACCACCTTAGTCACTTAAACCATCTCAAATATTTGAGAGAGAATTTACATCCAAACCACTCTTGCTGAAAATATTGTAAATGTGTATTTAGTTACCCACATATCATGACAGTAAACAATTTGAACATCATTAATGCCCATGTAAAATATTAAAAATATATAATAATAAAAAAACATGATTATCATTTAAAAGAAAATATTTTAATTTTAAATTATATATATTATGCTTATTTATATTTATATTGATATATTACTTTGTCAAGAATGAAATACTTAATATTTACTATTGTCCCACTCATGTACACACAAGACCCCTACAAGATAGTGCCATTAACACTCCCATGTAACCATATCATCACATAAAGATATTAAATTTAAAAATATTAATAAATGTATAATAATCCATTTTTCTGAGATATTTAATTTTCCCTCAATGGAATGCTTACTATTATCCTACTCCCATATAACCATATCATCACATAAAGATATTAAATTTAAAAAAAAAAAAAAAAAAAATGCATAATAATCCATCTTTCTAAAATTAAGGTTTAACTTCAATTTAATTATTTAAAAAAAATTGTATTAGCTTCACAAACATCATTACAGATGGCAATAAGTTGAGGCCAAGTGCCCACATCCGTCATGTGCATAGTGTTAGGCTCAAAATCTTTGACAACATCCTTGCCTTTATCTTATATATTTTGAACATGGACTATATAAACAATATAGGATTTAATAATCAATTGAAAATATGAAAATCGCATTCATCTAACTTTTTGATTAAAATTCAACATACTAAATAGCTCTTTCAATGAGCAAAATGTGAAATCACCTCTTATAGTGGATTCAATATCAATATCATCAATATTCCAATAACAACATTTTATAAAAATAAAAAGGATTAATTAATTTGTCAATTTTATATGTATTTTAATAATCAATTGATAATTTAAGTATACATAATTTTGTGTACAATTATTTCTCACTCCGAGGATGTGGATAATTTAAGCATACACAATTTTGTGTACAATTATCTCTCACCCTAAGGATGTGGCTGGCATCCCTCATGTAGTTTGAAACAAATATCTTGGAGTCTCATAATGTCCAATGCTACAATTTCATGGGGTATTAATTAAAGTGTATCAATGTCCACTCATCTACATCGTAATGCGTTAAAATAGGTGGTAATCTAGTTCTCTTTTCACATAACTCAACATAATTTTTTTCCCACACATTGCATATGTTATTAATAATCACATCCTTTAACTGTAAGTTAGGATGGGTCTTTACCTCTTCTAACAAAAAAATATTACTATCAGGAAACAAAACAATATTACTATGAGGAAACAATGCAACCTTTAAGGAGGTGATTCTTCATCATTGGCTATACAATCTTCAAGTTGGTCATAACTACATCTCTTACTAAGGGCATAAGATGGGACGAGGTGTAGGTGGTCATAACTAATCCCTTACTAAGGGCATAAAATGGGACGAGGTGTAGGTGTGGGGCAATGTTTATATAAGTTGGAATCATGACCAACATAAAATTGACATAAATATGAATGAGAACTTATAGTGCAGGAAAATTCTCCATGCACTGATGAAACTATCCCAAACAACAGAGGTTGTAAACAACTTCAAATCTTGTAGTTTAATTAGTTCCCCCTTGGATGATCAACGAGGATATCAATTAGACATTTGGTATTGATATGTGGGTTGTAATGAAAGGAATCATGAAGGGACATGATGTAAAGGGTACTTCCTCTTCCTTGTGGTAATGTTGCACCAAAAGACCCAATTATGTAATATATAGTTATTATTAATCAACATTGTTGAACATTATCATCATAAACCGATGAATGATGCTCTCAATCTAAATGATTATGACTTTTCTACACATTTATTATCAGTATGCTAAGAGGCTCTCTGTTGCCCAATATAAAGGATATGTAAGTAATATAATGTAAGTAAGTCTGTCAACATTTATTAAGTGTCCAAGAAAACATATATAGGAAAAAAAACAATGTAAAATTAAGTGTGGTCTTCATATTCAAATTAAAACGTATATAAATCTAAATCTAATGAAAATTGTATAACCTAAAGTGTAATGCAAAATGTAAAACTTAAAATCCATATAAATTAAAGTAATGATTTCATAACCATATTTAAATTAAATTAATAAGCACATAAAACTCTATACTTACAATATAGCAAAACTTTTAACCATGCATAGTCACCCCAACTTTATCATGGATATTATTAACTTGTAAATAGACTTTGTTACAATATCATGCTTATCTTCCCAAGAAATATATTTAAATTTAATTAATAATCATATAAAAACTTAATACTTACAATAAAATTACAATATAACAAGATTTTTAACTATAGATATTCACCCTCACTTTACCATGAATGTTATTAACTTGTAAATATGCTTTGTTACAATAACATGGGCTAATACCATGACTTATGAATACCAAATGCCCAAAAAACATAACTCATTTCAAAATAGAAATCATTTAATTTTTTAATTAAATCTAAAAGAAAAAAAAAAGTTATGATTACTTTTGAAATATATTTAAACCCTCTATCCTTACCACTACTAAAAATATTTCATAGATATTCCAGAGAGGTAGAATGAGAGAGATGGAGGGGAAAGAGGGATGGAAGAACAAAGACATCTAGAGAGATAGAGGTGGAGGGAGAGAGGGGCCAGAGGGGAGACAGAGGGAGGTGGGACAGAAAGGGAGAGAGGGGGTAGAGGGGAGACAGAGGGAGGTGGGACAGAAAGGGAGAGAGGAAGGAAGACAGAGAGGACTTAGAGAGATAGGAGAGAGAGTGAGGGAGAAAGGAGAGTGAGAGGGAAGAGAGAGAGGTTACTTTTAGATGTAAAGTATATAATTTATTTGAGCGTTAAGCAATCCAAGCCTCAAGTGAAGTTACATGATTACCACATGGAAGAGTTTTAAAGAGATTACATGGACATATTGTAATGTTCACACACATGTATAGAGGATATACATGTGGAAAATTAGGTTGGACACATTGTAATGTTCACACACATGTATAGAGGATATACATGTGGAAAAAAAGATTATGATGCTACGTAATCATGCGGGGAATGAAAAATAATGTAGGTGATTAATGGTTTAGTGTATATGATGAATGGTTTAGTGATAAATTATAAACCACTTCAAAATTGAAATAAATAACATTGAACTTGGTTATCTTTTTAAATGCGTCTAAATCAAATTTCTTGATTTACAAACCTCTTTTAAAATGGAAACAAAATTAATTCCTCTCATCATTAAAATAGATATAATTATCCATAAATTATAAATAATACATAAATATGAATAAATAAGAGTGAGTAAATAAGAGTTACACTTTTATGCGTTATATAAATGTATAGCTTAATTACTTATAACCCATATACTATTCGATGTAATTATAAGGCATGGTAAAGTGCCCTTTAAATTTTGTGTAATTAGATGATGCAATCCCTCTATACGTGTTAATGATTCCAAAACTATCAAAATTACATTTAGATATAAAAAATAAAATTTTTTTTTTTTATAATTAATATAAATAAAATAAAATATGTATATGTATATGTATGTCGAAGGAAGTCATAAGAACATTCAATTAATTAAAAACATGGTTATGTTTTATCATTTAATTAATTTAATTTAAACAAAATTATTGATATTCATGTTTATTTTTTTTATTTCAATAATGTGTAGTTATAATGGATTTGGAGTATGTCTTAAAATTGTTTTTGTTTAGTTAAGAGTTCGTCTTTCTCGGATGTAAGGAAATAGGTTAACAACCTAAGATCTAGAGGTATCTGGCAGGAGTGAAAGCCTACCCCCTTACAGACCACCAGTGGGTTATTCCATGTGGCGTGGTTTTCCTTGAATAAAAGTGATGAGTCAACTTGCATTCACGGATAACAACGAATAATAGTTATCCTCACTACTGCTTTGACAACTGAGTTATGATAGGTTTTCCTACCATGTAATAACAATATATAAACATAAAAGAAATGTTATTAAATTATTTTCAATTCTTTGTACATTACTTGAAGTTTGGGAAAAAAATATATGGTTAAAGGTATATTCCTTTTCTATATTGAAATGAATACAAAATTAATAAGCCATTTTTTATTCATTATTTTAAATTATATATATACAATATTTTTTTATTGGTATATAATATAAAAGAAAATTAATAACATAACAATTATTAAATAATTAATTTAAATTTAAAAAGAACCAGGAAAAAAAATATTTATATTATGAATTTTATTTTTAATTATTTGTTTAGGAGTGTTAATGTCCTTGTCTTTTGATGGCGTGTCCCTTGAAAATGGCTCTTGTGGGTGTGGTTTTGTTCTTTTCATGAATACCAATTACTATTTAGAAATTAAATTGGATTAGGTTGTTTCTTGGGAGTATGGTTTTCTTCTTTTCATGAATACTAATTATTATTTTAGAAATCAAATTAGACTAAGGCATGGCTTTTCTTTTCTAAAGGTGTAAAGTCTATACAAATCTTTGGAGATTCTATGTTGGTGGTCAATATTTTCAATGGGTGCAAAGATGTCACAACCACATTCTTCTTCCAATAGCTGAGGAGATCCTTCATATTAAGCAAGCTTTTGATCAAATTTTTGTTTGTCATATTTATAGGGAGCGAAACACACAGGCAAGCTTCCTTTCTAAAGAAGGTGCTCTTCAGGATATGGGACCTTGGAGGATTTATAAACATATATAGGACAATATTCATATATATTTTCACGGACCTTTTGATGAAGGCACCGTACAACACCTTTAAGTTGTTTATGATAGTTCTTTTATGCTAATAATGTACTTTTATGTGTTTTGATGGTATACCTTTGGGTTGATACATGTTACAAAACAATGTTCAAGCTGGAACAATATCATTTCTAGACATATATTATCGGATGTATATATCTTTTATTTGTTGAACACATGCACTAATGATGTCAGTTTTTCGTAATGAAGGGAAATATGCCAGGATACTAAGAATGCGCTTGGGGTGCATCCATATAATGCAATTTTCATCCATTTAATGAAAATTATGATTTTTTTCCATGAAAAAAAGAAAGAAACAAAGAAAAAAGAAAAAGTGTTAATGGTCCCTTTTTTAATCTTCATGTATTATGGGAGAATTAAAAATAATATGTTCACCATTTTTTTTGGCGTAGTCTAACTTATAAACTAAATAATTTTTTTCATTAGAATTCGATGTTACAATATCCAGCAAAAAAATAATTTCTTGTTGTTTATAATGTATTTTTGAATGCATAAATAGATTCAACACCCTAAAACCCCCTAAGGCACTCAAATTCTACATATTAAACAACTTAAACGCAAATTTTTGAAAATCTCTACCATATTTTTATTAAAATTAACAAAAAGAAATGTCGTGAAAAAGACTATTTTTTGGTATGTTAACATAGGATGAAAATAAAATTAATCAAGAAAAAAATTACTAATGGTAGTACATACAAAACCTAAAAATAAGGGATAGTACATTTTAATCATCATTAAAAGGAAATGTATGTCGATGATGTGGGTGATCATTATATTTTGTGTCACTTGCATTAGTATAAATGTTGAATCAAAGTCTTGGTTTAATAGAGGGTTTTAATCTGAGTTTATTTAGTTTAAGGATAACTAGTTTGGGTATATAATTTTTTTGGTTGGTAAATTTTAATAGGCATTAATTCATAGTAAGCATCAAGACATGCAGATAGGCATCAAAACACTTACCTTATTATTTATTTTTCTTTGTGATTTATGGACCTCGAAGATCGGTGATCGTTATGTCCCAAGCATATCCACCCAAAGAGATCACTTCCAGCCAACTCAACCATGAAGCATAACCCAGAGGGTGTCAAGAGAATTGAACCCATGACCTCTCAGTAGCAAAGGTGATTTAATGATTGGTACTCGACTAATTGAGCTAACCTTCGAGGCTAACACTTTCCTTACGATACATCTCACATTACTAAAAAAAAAAATCATAAAAAATAACTAAATTATAACTGTAATTTAATTCTATTATTATTATTATTAAAATAATTAATATATGAGTTAAATATATATACATTTAAAAAAAACATGTAACAAGAAAATAATAAGCAATAAGAACTGAATGAAGTTGGTGGACATGGTAATTTTTTAAATTGAAAAACAAAAAGGAGTATAACTACTTTTGAGATAAATCGCAATCCTCTATCCAGATTACTAGTAAAAATATTTGATGAATATTCCATGGAGGGTAAATCTCTGCCATCCACCTAATAATTATGGATAATTAAATTAAAATTTTGAAAGCTTTATTTTAAAATAGACACATGACATAAATATAACTTAATTTTAAAACTTCTATTATTATTATAATACAACTTTGATATATTTTTATCTGAAATTAAGTTACAATGGAAACATTAAATCTTAAATCAAAATTTAAATTAATTTTTAATAAAAATTTCAAAATCTTTATTAAAATCTAGAAAAATGTCATGATTAAAGGTGTCTTAACCGTCTTTCTCCATCCTTATTAGTAAATAAGTATAACACACCTTTATAGATTCACTCGTATATCCATATAACAAATAACAATTTTTTAGTATATAAATCCAATTTGGATTCTATAGTGAACACTTCCATGTATTATATTTAATCCAACATAACATGACCATGATTTCTCATTGAATCATTTTATCTAATTGGGTTAACATGCTTAGTCAAAGTTTTGATTTTTTAAGTTTGAATTACAGGAGCATGGTTTTTCATTGAGTCATTTTATTTAATTGGGTTAATCAGCGAAACCAAATTCTTGAATTTCTAAGTTTGAGTTGTGATTCAAATCATATATTTTCAAGATCCATATAATATTTTTGTGATTTTAGTAATTTGTATGATAAAATGTTAAGTTGTTTAGTTTATAGTTTTATTAATCTTTGCTTTTACAAGAGAATGACTTGGTATATCACTGATCCAAACTTATGAAAGAACAAAACATAATATAGATATAAAAATAAATAGAGAGATGCAGCGAAAATAAATCTTCATTTCATTAATATCATAGAATTGAAAGATGCTTACATACAAAATGGAAATAAACTAGCTCGGGTGCTAGTAGCTTATCTCTGAGAAGAGATGTGTCAGCTACATGTCTTTGAACTATGTTAAAATGAGGCTAAGGGACCTTCTTATTATTGAACAACAAAGGGAAACCCTAAACAATGAAATCCTAACCCTAGGAGATGGAACGCCAAGAGTTTGTGGGCCCTGTTGGGGTTAGTTGGAAAGCCAACTTCCTGGGATTGTAACTTGGTCATATAATATTTGTTTGGCACGTACAATAACTTGTTAGAAAGGTCTCTCTAAAAGTTACAATATTTGTGACATGCCTATCGCTATGGCCTTATTGTGAACCTCAAAAAAACGTTTTTTAGGGGGTAAAAATAGATCTGAAAGTTCAGGACCCGAAAAAACTACTAAAAATAGTAAATTGTGTTATAATCAAGGAAAATTATGGAACCAGCTGGAGGTACAGGTGGAATAGGTGGGTGGCCACCAATATCCACTTGGTTCAATCCTCCCCCCTTAGGAAGAAATGGTTTGCATTTCATACAAAGCTTTCATGAGGTGAGGAAGTTTTTGTTGAACTTGGTCCTTGGTGAGCCACTTTACCTGCTGAAGGAGTTGGCCTTCTTTGACAATTTGATATAGTTCGATCCTATGTTGGTGAGTGTTCTTGATCTATGTGTACATGATCCTATCAGTCATGGCTTGTTCAATACATCTTAGATTGAGCTCTATTGGTGTCAGCTACTCATCAATGTTTGATGTGTCTAGCAATGGGGGAAAGTATGGACGCAGGCAGCCCACATTGACTACTAGGTGTAGGCCAAGCAACGATGGAATGTTGAGCTTGAAATAATTGTCTTCTATAGCCTTATTGATGGTGCAAGGCCCATATCAGAGCAGGAAAAGCTTGTATTGGGCCCTAGTGAGGCGCTCTTTTTGCAAATGTAACCAAACTTTGTTGCCCACCTAGAACTTGTGTGGCACCCGATGTTGATCATGACATTGTTTGTACTTAGCATTTTCTCTATCCAATATATCATGGACCTATTGTAAGATGTGTTGAATGCATTCAATGAAGTTAGTAGCTCTGTCAGCTTTAGAATGGACATGGGCCAAATCTGCCTAAGTAGATGCAAGTGGTTTGGAAAAATCATTGGGACATAATGGTTGGAATCCCAACCCCACCTGAAACAGGTTGTGGCCAGTTGATTTGTGGAGAGATATGTTGTAGTTATGCTAGACATAGGGGAGGTTTTCATCCCATGTACATGAATGCTTTGAGTTTTACATACATAGGATGTGCTTGATCATCCTATTGACGACCTTCGTTTGGCCATCAGTTTAGCGGTGGAAGGTCATGAACTTAGTGAGCTTGGTATCCAACAACGACAAGAGGCTTGACCATAATTTACTTAGGAACATGTTGTCCCAATCTGAGATAATGGACTATGGGATCCCAAAGTATACCCATACTCATTCAAAGAAGAGCTTGGCAATGGATTTTGTTGTGATAATCTTCTTGCACACCGCTAGAATTGGAAATCTTAGAGAATATGTCAACGACCATGAAACATAGTCATTTCCATGCTTGGTAGAAGTAAATCCTGACATGTAATCCATGGATATGGATTCCCAAGGCCAACTAGGAGTAGGCAGAGGAGTATAGAGGCCTTGCTTCTTGATTGTAGATTTGGAAATGGCACAGGATGTGCAAGATCTGATGTACTTCCCAACATCTTGTTGAAGGTTTGACCAATAAAAATACATCTGCAACACTACCACTATTTTTTCTACCCCAAAATGTCCAGCGACTCAACTGTAGTGCACCTACCAAATCATATAGGCATGCCCGCTTGAAGGAACATAGAGGTGTCGGAGATGGTATAATAGTGCATCCTGGAGGTGAAAGTTTGGAACTTTCTTGCCTTCCAGGAGCATCTGGTATGTTGTTCTGAATTCTAGATCACTCTTTTAAAGATGCGTTCATCTCGAAGTCTCGTGTCCACACGAATTGAGCACAGTCGTCAGTGCCATAATCGGCGATCAGCTTAGGCGGTCTATATCATTATTGGTGTTTCCCTTCTTGTACTTAATGTTCAAATAGAATTATTGCATATATGTGGACTATTTATTTTGGCGGTCATTTTTCGACTTTCCTTATGCATGTATAAATTGCAGGGGTCAGTGGTCTGTGTGGATGATCGTTTCCTTCCCCATAATTTAATGCTTCGATTGTCGGCAAGCCTACATAACGGAATATATCTCTTTTTCATAGTTGGGATACTTTCAGACTGTATTTGAAAGTGTCTCACTATGATATGTCAACAGATGCCCCTGTTGGATAAGAACTGCACCAATAGCATAGTTGGAGGCATTTGTCTCAATTTCAAATGGTTGTCGCAGATATGGTAATGTGAGCATTGGTGCAGAGTAGAGGTGATGCTTCAACTCTAAAAATGCCTTCTATTGGAATTATGACCAATTGAACTTTTCTTCCGCTCCGCCCTTGGTGACTTGACTCAAAGACCAAGTGATATGAGAGAATCCCAACATGAACCTACAATAGAAATTGGCAAGACCCAAAAATCCGCAGAGTTATGTTAGAGTGGTTGGGGCTAACCAATCTCGAATATCTTGTATCTTGGTTGGATCCACATGCACACCTCACTCATCAATGATGAACCCAAGATATTGAACCTAGGTCATACCAAAAGTGCATTTCCCCAAATTGGCACACAATTTGTGTTGTCGCGGGGTTTGGAGGACCTACTGAATATGGTGTAAGTGCTCTTCCCAACTCTACTTGAAGATCAGGATGTTGTCCATCAGCCTCATGAAGATTGCAGGGGCATCTGTCAACCTGAAATGCATGACCAACCATTCAAAAAGGCCCTCCTTGGATTTGAATGCAGTCTTCCACACATCAGAGGGTTCAATTGATACTTGGTGATAACGAAACTTCAAGTCAATATTGTTGAAATATTTCACCCCCTTGAGCTAGTCCAAAAGGTCATCAATATGTGGGATTGGATAACTATTCTAAACAGTGATCTTATGTAGCGCCTGATAGTCAATACATAGCCTCTAAGTTTTCTCCGTCTTCTGTACCAACATGAACGGGCTCCCACAGGGTGATGAACTTGGTCTGATGTGACCTTTCTGCAACGGCTCCTGGATTTGCCTCTTGATTTCATCATTCTCCATAACAAAGTGTGAGTAGATCGTTCCATTAGGTAGCAGAGCTCCTAGGGTCATATCGATTGAGTGCTTGACATGACACTATAGGGGTACCCGTGTGGGTGAGGTGAAGATGTCCTTGTACTCCTTCACGACCTTGTCCATCTAATGCTATTGTGTGAAGGAGCCTTGTTTGGAGGTTGTGGATGTGGCCACAATCTTCCTCTTTCTCTAAGGGTGAATCATAAGCAAGAAAAATTTCCTGGTATGGGAAATGATCTTACTGCATTGTTTAGCAGAGATTAAAGAAAAGGCAGTAGGTCATGCTACCTATGGTATCTTGTACAATTTTTGAACCAAAGTAATAATAACATAACGAGGTATGGATTCATATAAATCATGATGCTTCCATAGGTATGGTTGACCTAATAAAATATCACAGACTTCCAGAGGGGAAACATCACACAATACCTTACCTACAAAGGGCTTGAAGTTATAAGGCGGGAGGAATTGTTGGCTGACATAGAGATATCCCCCTTGGTGACCCACCTGATGGTGTATGATTGTGGGTGCATCATTGTTGGCAGCTTCAATGTATTAACGAACTTAGCTGAGTTTAGGTTCTTTTGGCTCCCACTGTCAACGATGAACTACATTGGAGAACCCTTTACCCACATCTACAATTGGAAGAGGTGCTCTCTCTCCTTTGGATCCTCAGGTTCTTTCTTTTGGAGCTTGGTGGTGGCTATCATTATAGTGGGTTCTACGTCAATGATCTTCTTTCCCTTATCAATCCCCTTGTCAGGTTCCAGCTCAAAATAAGATCATGCATCCATCTCTGAGTCTTTTATCTTGACCACTAGTGCCTAGTTTTCACAACATTCGTTTGTGTTATGAGTGGGAGTTTTTATGGAACACACACCATTTTAAAGTGTCCTTGTTCGTCTTCCCATTATTATTGTCTTGTGGCTTTAAGGAGTTTTCATGGGGGGTCGCGTCCTGTCTCTGCCATTTTCTTGGTGGCTTAGGGGCACCTTTTCTCTGCTTTGGATTTGTAGATCCATAGTCTCGTTTATTTTGCTTGAATTTATGCTCAATATTTACATCATATCAGTATGCTACACCAAGCAAGGAGATTTCTAGGAACTCCATTTCCTTCTAAATGTATTTGTGCAAACAATCGCAGTATTTGAGCATCAGATGTTTCTAAAAATCTTTGATACCCAACATTGTGTGTAGGGTATGGAAAATATTCGTCAGCTCATGCACATGTTCATCCCTTTTCTACCGCGACGTAGTCCATTGTATGTACTTGTCATCATAGCTCCCAACAAGGTAATATTATTTCTTTATAGCATCTCAGAAAGAGTTCCAAGAGCGTACAATTGAAAACATAGAGGGTTCCATGGCCTGTCTCTCACAGTAAGTTTCCCACCATTCCTTAACATGGGGGGAACTTTAAGCATTGCAAAAGTAAATGACGTTAACTTATACCTTGAAGGGGGTAGCACCTCTGAAGTGATTGCTGGATGAAAATGTGTCATCGGTTAGCATCTGCCAAAGGATCTGGGAAAATTTGTCTATTATTTTATTCCTCTATCACTCGAGGGATTCTCTGAGCAACAATTTGATAGGATCTCTTGCTCCCTCATCTTTCTTTTCTTCTGCATGGTAATTCATCAGTGTCGACAGGGCCAGTCTTGCAAGGTGTTATAGACATATTTGGGCACTGCAACCCCAATCACATATGTCCATAAACCAAGGGCTTCTAAACCCCTAAAAGTGTTGTTTCATACCCTAAAGGATCAAGGTCAGCTGATTACATAATTTCCCAGAAGTTCTCCCTGAAAAACTACTCAGAACTAGTCAAAACTGGACCATACAGACTGCTCCATGCTGAGGGTGCGATGCATCTCACTTGTTACACACAAAGGGACCATGCGATGCATACTGAAAAGCCCTTCTGTAGGGTACGATGAGCGAGAGCAGAAAAATGGCAGAGGCAGTTTGCTAGGTGGAAACTCAGAGAATCTTTTAGAAACTGTTCATATGACACTTGCCTCTCTGAATTCGCCTAGGGATGAGTAAGAGATCATGAAATCTCCAAGTGGAACCAAGAACTATCAGTGAAATGACACTAATCAAAACCCCATAAGCTGACTTACCCCCCTGCAAATATCTATATATGGATCCCTCATCCTAGAGATCCAGAGGCTGGAATTTTGTATTTTGTAAGGAAGTGTTGTTGGTTTCTCTGTGAGACATTGTATTGTTGAGTGATCTAGATTTTCATGAGGTGAAGAGGGCTTTCATGTTGGGAGGATGGCGCTGGATCAGACAGCTAGGTTGTAATCCTCTCTTCTACTACTTCTATCAATAAAGCTATTTGAGTTTTCCTCCATATACTTATATATTTCTGAATCTTGTATTTGTGTATGCATTTGTATGGTTAAAGTAAATCTAATCCTACATTGTTTATGGTTATAGATCTCTATGCTTTGATGGTATTTTACTGCTTTGACTCTACAGGTATTCCTTGAAGCGGGACAAGTGAGAAAGGAGTGGCGAAAGCTTTATCAAGGGAGAGAGGAAACAAGCAAGGAGCCAAGCGAAAGACTAAAATTGGTGCTCTCTGCTTCTCTCTCATCTATCTCTCATGAAGAAAAACACAAATTACTTTGAATTATTTGTTTCTAAGATAGCTACCCGTCTTAGTGGGACTAGCAGATCTGAATAGACACTAGTTTTCCTGGAAACAAAATGGCGACTCCACTGGGGAGTGAATAGTTTGTTTGTTTGTTACTATTGTTTGCTTTATAAACTACAGACGGATCCTGAAGTTAAGTCGGCTAGCCTTCGAACTGCTTTTGCTATGCAATTGTAAAGTAGATCAACGCTACTTCATTCAATCTCCAGGTTGGTTTATGAACTGAACATCTGACTTGCAAACATCCTAAGAGCCCTGGTGGTAGCTCAATAACCTCATTAGATCAGCCCTTATACTTTGTGTTTACTGCCTATCATAAGCTCAGCCTAAATCCCTGAAATTAGCCGCAAACTGTGGGTGAAAACCAAGCTCAGTCTCGTCCTTGGACCATCGCACTGTCTCTCATTGGTAGTCTGGATGCATTGTAGCTCCTGTGTACTGCAGGTGAGATGCATACATGTTTCCCTTAAGGACAGGTGCGATGGTTGAGTGAGACTGTTCCTCTCTCCCGATTTTGGTTTTTTCTTCATTGTTTTCAGCTCTATTCAGTAGTTTTGCAGCCTATGATCAGTATATCACTATTGAAACTCTCTTCATTTACATTATTCAGCCTCCATTGATAAGAAATTGTGAATTTTTTTTTATGTATTTTTCATCATTTACAGTCCTCCGTTGCAAAAGGTAGCTTAATCGAACTGTCGTCTTTTTATTTGAAAGTGTCACAACTGTCATTTTCAGTCAAGAAAAGAGTGTCGTAAAGTCTTCCTCTTTTAGATAGTCGATTACACTTTTTCCATTATATTTGATTTGAATTATCAATTCTTTGAAGTGTCGAAAACAATTTTCCATTCGAAAGTGAAAGTGTCGTCTTAGTCTTCCTTTTTTTTTTGAAAAGAAATTGCTAAAGTATCGCTTTGAGGAAAAGTAATTCAGATCTGTACTTAGTTTTCTTTTTGTCATTCTCACATTAAGGAAACGGAAAAACAAATACATGCATGTGCATTTGCATTTAGACTGCATGCAGAAATTGATTTAGGAAAAGTGCATTTAGTGTGTGCTCTCTGCTCTATGTTGAAAGAATTTTACTCTTCTTTCCTTAGTAGCTAGGATTTTCATTGCTAAAAGAAAATAAACAACTGTTTATCATCTTAGATTGCATATTTAGGAATTGTACATCTACATCACGTGGTGAACCTTGAAAGGAAAACTTCTTAAGAAAGATCAACTGTAAAATAAACCTCAATGAACATAAAAAACACTTTGGAACCAAACGCACAACATCTAGAAGTCTAGGCTAGAGACGTATTTCGAAGTCGTAAAGCCTGGTAACTATCGTTTTCATCGTAGGTTGGGTGATTCCTCCTCTTTGATACGACAAGTGCCAGTACGGACTTTTGTTCCCACGTACCATCGAGTATATATTGGGAAACCATAATAGGTTGATATCCTTTATCCTTAGGAAGTCGTGTCTGCCGCCCTATCGATCGCAATGCACTAAACATAGCATTCGGGAATATTGACTGATGTACATAAAATCCTCGATAATTTCTCTATAATTTACCACCGAGGTGTATATTGCAGTTTTGCAATTGGTTTGGTAATCCCTCTGTTTAGCTTTCCAGAATAGTCACTTTCATTCCTTTTCTACTCCTTAAAAGAAAAGGTCCATCTGAGCACTTGTCACTTCAGGCTCATTAAAAATCGAAGGCGACTAGAGTCACCTTTAGCTTTTTCTCGACTCTTAAAAATTGAAAAAGCAAGTTGTGTCAAAGCGTCATAAAATTCATTTAATTCGGAATAACATTTTCCCCTTTTAATTTTGGGTTGATCAAGTAATCCACAATCGTGGAAGAAAGTTAATCAAAACCCCGTCGTTCATGGAGACTGTAGAAATTTTGAATAATTTAACACATATTCAATGGAGATTATCCTGATCATGTACTATTGCGGAAAACATACACAATACATAAGCTCCTCTACGTTGATCATCAATATAGCAGCATCAATAACAATAAAACATCAAGAGCATTCACACATTAACACAGTATGTATCCCGGGGAAAGCATCTCGCTAAAAACCCCAACTATCTGTATATTAATGATTGAGTCATGTAACATTACACAGCATAATACTTCTCACAAGTATCTCTACCTCTGTTACACACAATACAGCTCAGATCTGATCTCCAAATCTCTTCCACTGCTTGCCTGCCTCCACTGCTCAATACCTGCTCAAGAACTGATGAGAATGGCTTACCAAACTCGTTTTTCACCTGCAAAATAGTCACTCACACTTTGTTGGACGTGAGCACAAGATATAATGTGGGCAAATACATGAGCAAACTCATTGGCATACTCAATCCCTTTATTGTGCAAGATCTGGTGCACAACTATAGCCACAACTGATAGCAATCTGATTCTCTACCACCTGTCCCTGTTGAACTGAACATGCACTGACATGCAACTGAGTTAACTGATGTATTCATTAGTTGTATTATGAGTTAATAACTTGTGAATTAATTAATAACTAATTCACCCAACTCATCTCTAGTCTATTTTCCAGTTAGACTGAATACAACCAGTTTAACAAAGCTAAACTGAACACAACTCCATCAACTCCATAATCAACTCCACCAAACTCAACTGATTGAGTTCTAACTGAAGTCATGCATGCAACAACTCAACTGACTCATAAGAAAAGCGTATTTCCTTCTGACAGCTGCATGTGCCACCTCTGTAGCTCAAACTGAAGTGCTCCAAGAGAATAAGATTAAGTTTATAGTCCAAATATTATTGTGAGATAATAATATTTGACTTTTTTATTTTTGACAGCCAGTCTAAAAATAGACTTTGATCACTCACACCGTGATCACTCACACTTTCATCAAAAATAGAAGTCCATCTATTTTTTTCCCAACTTGATCAATCATCCATAAACAGCAACCTGCAATCCATAGACATGATCCATATGTCTAAAAATAGACATAGTCTAAAAAATAGACTTGCGCCAAATAATAGCCCGCGGGCCCACTTAGTGAAGGCGACTCTTTTCACTAAGCTCCATCATCTTGTTGCAATCTCAACACTCCCTCTCGACAAGATATGGATTATCAGCAACCCCTATCCTGCCTCGGTGGTACTCAAATTTGCTCCTGGTGAGAGCCTTCGTCAGAATATCAGCATCCTGATCCTCCGTTGGAATGTACGAAAGTAACATGATCCTCCGCTGCACACAATCTCTGATATGATGGTACCTGATGTCAATATGTTTAGATCTATCATGAAATACAGGATTAGCCGAGAGTTTAATGCAACTCTGGTTATCACAGTAAATCACAGTAGGATCCAAATGAGAACCAAACAAACCAACTAGGATCTTCCTCATCCATATAGCCTCACATGCAGCCAAACTTGCTGCCATATACTCGGCCTCCGCTGAACTGAGTGCCACGGATATCTGTTTCCTGTTGTACCAAGAAACTGCTGTCGATCCAATACTGAAGACCCCTCCTGATGTGCTCTTTCTGTCTGTTGGGCTCCCTGCCCAATCTGCATCTGTGAAGCCACATAGCTTCACCTCATCCTCCTGTCTGTACCACAAACCATATCCCAATGTTCCTCTTAAGTAGCGCAATACATGCTTACCCGCCTTCCAGAAGAGCTTGGTAGGCTTAACCATAGCTTGTGAAAGCTGGTTAACTGCATAGCATATATCAGGTCGTGTATTGACCAAATACATCAGCGACCCCACCAACTGTTGATAAACAGTGGCATCCACTTCTTCTCCCGAAGTGGCATCCTCCTTCCTCCAACCTCCAGGAAGAGGAGTATCAACAGGCTTGCAGCCATGCATGTTGAACTTCTCCAGTATCTCCTGAGCATACTTGCCCTGAGAAACAAACAGTCCATCACTGCGCTGCCATATTTCCAATCCCAGGAAATAGTGAAGGAGGCCCAAATCCTTCATCTCAAACTCTGTAGCAAGATCCTTCTTGCATGACAGTATCAACAACTCATCACTCGTTAGAATCAAATCATCAACATACAGTACAATGATAAGCAACTTACCCTCCACCACAATCTGGTATAGGTTCGGATCCGCCTCGCTCTTGGAGAATCCAAGTCCTGTGAAATAGCTGTCTATCCGTGTGTACCAAGCACGTGGTGCTTGCTTCAACCCATACAACGCTCTCTTGAGCCTGCACACATGCGACTCGCTGCTGAAGACTTCACCGCCTTCGGGTTGCTCAATGTACACCTCCTCCTCAATGACTCCGTTGAGGAACGCAGTCTTCACATCCATCTGATGAATGTGCCATCCCATCTGCGCTGAGAGAGCAAGAATCGTTCGTATGGAAGAATACCTTGCGACAGGTGCAAAGGTCTCCTCATAATCGATCCCCTCAATCTGTGAAAAGCCTCGGGCAACAAATCTTTCCTTGTACTTCTCCACACTCCCGTCAGCTGCCTGCTTAACTTTGTAGATCCATCTTGAACCCACCACTGATTTCCCTTCCGGTCTAGGAACAATCTCCCATGCACTGTTTCTGACAACAGAATCATACTCTTCCACCATGGCGTCTACCCATGCGGGATCCTCCACAGCTTCCTCGAAAGAGGATGGCTCAGTCACAACACACTTGCTCATAAGAGCCATGTATCTAGTGTATTGATTAGGTGATTGTCTCTGCCTGCATTGGCCTGTAGGTGGTCCTACAACTTTCTCTGCATCTTGAGCCAGTCGCTCAACTTCTGTCAAGCGCTTTCGCCCTCTGATGGTTGGCGCTACATGAGTGGTCTCTTCCACTCCATGAACCTCGTCCTGTGGCTGATCCACGTCCTGAAGCTCATCCTTAGGAACTAATAGCTCCTCATCTGCATGCAAGTGTAGCTCCCTCTCAAGCGAACACTTCATCGCTTTCTCCTCCTGAAATTTTATATCCCTTTGCACAACAGTTTTACCACTGTCTGGCAAATACACACGATAGTTGTGGGGCGTATCAGTGTACCCCACAAATATCCCAACCTCTGCGGTCGGCTCCAACTTCTTCCTGGCATCCTTCGTCACATGCATGTAAACGTTAGCACCAAAAATCCTCAAATGAGAAAGATCAGGCTTCTTACCAGAATAAGCCTCCTCGGGTGTACTCATGCCAAGTATCCTATGAGGACAACGGTTCTGCACATAAACTGTTGTATTGCATGCTTCCACCCACAAGTGAAGGGGTAGGCCCTGATCATGCAACATTGCCCGTGCAGCACCCACAATCGTTCTGTTCTTCCACTCAGCTACCCCGTTCTGCTGTGGGTTATGGGGAGTTATGAGCTCTCTACGAATCCCTTCTGTCTTGCAGAAATCCTTGAACTCGTCCAAGATGTATTCACCACCATTATCACTCCTAAGAGCCTTCACCTTATTCCCCGACTCCTTCTCGACCGGTGCTTTGAATTCACAGAACTTTGAATATGTCTCGCTCTTCTTCTGCATGAAGAAGATCCAGCACTTACGAGAGAAATCATCAACAAAAATCACATAATACCTGTGTTTTGCTGTCGAAGCAACTGAGAAAGGTCCACACACGTCTGTGTGAATTCTCTCAAGGATCGTCGTGGTGCAACTATCCTTCTCGTGAAAGGTGGCTTGCACAAACTTCCCCAAAGTACACCCCTTGCACTGATCTGACTGCGCAAGTGTGCCTTTAGGAAGCCCTGTAGTGATCTGCTGCAGTATCTTCAAGGCTCCATGGTGAAGGTGACCCAATCTCCTGTGCCACAACTCGCCATCATCCCGGCTCACCAATCCTTCTGCCTTGCCTGCCATTGCTGCGCATCCATCTACATGCAACTGATAAAGGTTCCTCACTCGAACCCCTATCTTCTGGGTCTCACCAGTGGTCTTGTTGCGCAGGAAGGCCTTTCCCTCGCTGAAAACAACATCATACCCCTTGTCTTCTAACATCGCCACTGAGATGAGATTCTTCTTCAATCCTGGAACATGCATGACTTCCTTCAATACAAAGGGTTTACCAGACTCCCTCTCAAAGGAAATGGTACCGATACCGGTCGCACTGTATCTACCATCATCGCCCATCTCGATGTGCACTCCAAGATCCTTGTCCTCCAGGTCAGAGAACAAATCTCTATCTCTCGTCTTGTGAAAAGACGCACCACTGTCCAAGAACCACACTGATCCCATCACACTTGAAACCAAGCATGCGATCAATGAAAAATCAAGCTCAAACTGAGAAGTTAAGGCCTCTCCCCCTGCAGATCCAGCAACTTGCTTGTTCTTCTTCTTCTGCGGACAATTTGTGGCATAGTGTCCGTGCTGGTGATAGTGAAAACACTTCATCTTGGACATATCCTGCTTCTTTCCTTTCGCACCAGATTGAGAAGCTTTCTTGCTCTTCCCTTTCTTTGCTTTGGCAGCCAAAGCACAATTCTCTTCATCAGCTCCCTTTGACGAAGATCCGTCCCTGGTACTCCGCCTGATCTCCTCCTGCACAAGATCTGACCATAGTCTTTCCCATCCTGGCAACTTCTCCCGACCATTGACAGAGTCCTGATAGGAATGCCAACTCTTCAGAAGACCAAGGAGAGCCAAGCTCACCAAGTCCTCATCATCGACAGTAACCCCCACACTTCCCAGCTTATCTCGACACTGAGTGAACTTCGTGAGATACTTGGGAATACTGTCACCCTTCTCGCATTTGATGTTTTTGAGTTTATCTTTGAGCGCCAGCTTCCTCTGATCGCTCTTGCTTTGGAATAATTCTGTTAATGATTTCCACATCAAATACGGAGTAGCCTTTCCATGGAGGCTGGACACAATGTGATCCTTCACGCCCTCCAACAGAATCCTTCGACATTTTGCGGTCTTCTTTTGCCAAACTTCCGCCTCAGCAGCATCAGTAGGCTTTGGGATATCCGTATCTATGAACTCCTTCAGCCCGTTATCATCCAATACTGCCTCCATCCTGTCCTTCCATGCAATATAGTTTGAGCTGCCCTCAAGAGCATACTCCAATCGCAATCCGTTGAAAGACATTGCTGCATTATCACCAAGAAAACATTGCTGCAAATTCGAATTCCACCAGCAACCAACTCAACCGCCTCGGATCTAAGATTCGTGAGAACACAATATTTCTCGTACAGAGATTGACTGTATGGGCATTCACCGGATATCTCACCTTCCAAAGGAAGGATGAATCCAGAGGCTACCTGGCCCGATTACAGACTCTACCTGAAGAAATAGAATGTAAACGCTTCCAGAATAGTAGATCTGATGATCAACAGCTCTGATACCATGTAGAAACTTTTTCTACAATTATCTAGCTCGCTCTGATACCATGTAGAAATTTTGAATAATTTAACACATATTCAATGGAGATTATCCTGATCATGTACTATTGTGGAAAACATACACAATACATAAGCTCCTCTACGTTGATCATCAATATAGCAGCATCAATAACAATAAAACATCAAGAGCATTCACACATTAACACAGTATGTATCCCAGGGAAAGCATCTTGCTAAAAACCCCAACTATCTGTATATTAATGATTGAGTCATGTAACATTACACAGCATAATACTTCTCACAAGTATCTCCACCTCTGTTACACACAATACAGCTCAGATCTGATCTCCAAATCTCTTCCGCTGCTTGCCTGCCTCCACTGCTCAATACCTGCTCAAGAACTGATGAGAATGGCTTACCAAACTCATTTTTCACCTGCAAAATAGTCACTCACACTTTGTTGGACGTGAGCACAAGCTATAATGTGGGCAAATACGTGAGCAAACTCATTGGCATACTCAATCCCTTTATTGTGCAAGATCTGGTGCACAACTATAGTCACAACTGATATCAATATGATTCTCTACCACCTGTCCCTGTTGAACTGAACATGCACTGACATGCAACTGAGTTAACTGATGTATTCATTAGTTGTATTATGAGTTAATAACTTGTGAATTAATTAATAACTAATTCACCCAACTCATCTCTAGTCTATTTGCCAGTTAGACTAAATACAACCAGTTTAACAAAGCTAAACTGAACACAACTCCATCAACTCCACAATCAACTTCACCAAACTCAACTGATTGAGTTCTAACTGAAGTCATGCATGCAACAACTCAACTGACTCATAAGAAAAGCGTATTTCATTCTGACAGCTGCATGTGCCACCTCTGTAGCTCAAACTGAAGTGCTCCAAGAGAATAAGATTAAGTTTATAGTCCAAATATTATTGTGAGATAATAATATTTGACTTTTCTATTTTTGACAGCCAGTCTAAAAATAGACTTTGATCACTCACACTGTGATCACTCACACTTTCATCAAAAATAGAAGTCCATCTATTTTTTTCCCAACTTGATCAATCATCCATAAACAGCAACCTGCAATCCATAGACATGATCCATATGTCTAAAAATAGACATAGTCTAAAAAATAGACTTGCGCCAAAAAATAGCTTGCGGGCCCACTTAGTGAAGGCGACTCTTTTCACTAAGCTCCATCATCTTGTTGCAATCTCAACAGAGACTAAAAGTCAACCGTCTTTGACTCCAGAAACGAAACCATTCTGGGCGAAGTGATCTCGTTTAACTGGGTCGAAGTCTCCTGGTTTATTTGAAACTTGTGTTTCAACCTCATTAGAGACTCTAGTTACTCCAATTATTTCTGGTACCCCTGCCTCTACAGAAGAATTTCCGCAGTTACAAGAGGACATTAGAATTGATCCTAGTGTAACGGTAAACACTTCTATTCCTGAACCAGCTCCATCTAGGGCTGATTCAGAAGGTGTTACCCCTCCAACATCTGTCGCTGCAGAGTCTACACCTTCTTTGGCATCAGAAATATTTTACAGACCTAACGGTCTACCTCTTCCACCTGGACTGATTGCTATAGAAGAGATTGCAGAGGATCTTCCATCTAGTACCCCATTTCATTTTGGAACTGGGATCCACCTATATCCTTCTACTACCGAAGTTAGTTCTTTTGATCACCCTTCATTGCAAGTTCCTGTTGAATCGCTAGGAAATCTTTTGGATAGACTCGATATGTCTGAAAAACCATCGACATCTAGGACTGTGTCATCTGACACAGCAGTAGCAGAACTTCCTGCTGCTACTCCAACAATGTTTGTTGGTATACCATCTGTCCCAACTAGTTCTCAACCACTAGATGGAATCCACCCAGGGACTGTTTCGATAGCATGATCTGTTCCTATTTGTTCATTCGGAATCTTATCTGGAGTTTCTTATGTTGAGACTCAAAAATTTGATCCTTCACATCAGTATCAATTTGGGCAGTCCAGTCTCCAAAGACCAATTTACCCTCTGAACACTGGATTGCCGCCATATGGGGGGCAGTATGCCTTTTCATTGTTCCCTCCAGGAGAGCAAACATATGAGAGTTCACAACAAAATTCGGGTCAACAACCAAGAGTTGTATATTCAATGCAACAAAATCAACCTGTGTCAAACATTCCCACTACACCGGCTATTGTGACGGTGTCACAAGTACAAGTGTTGTCTGTTTTATGTCAACCTCAAGTCTCTCAGGTCGTAATACAATAGCCTCTTGTCTCTGCGACTCAATCACAACCGCCGATTAGTGGCTCCTTAACTGAAGCGACTCAAGCTCAAACGGGTACTATCACCCCTCATCTTGGTCAAACATCCAGTATTGGACAACAGCAAATGGTCTCATAGCCATGGCTGGTGCAATATCAACAACCGCAATTCCAACAAGCTTACCGAGGACCTGAGCAACAAAGCTTTGCAGGTAATGGGCAGCCGTATATTCAGAACGGTTACCAACAATCATATTATAATGGTTATGCCCATCAACCTTATCAAAGTTATCAGCATCAAATACATTATGCTGGTATGCAAAGACCCACTGCTCAGGCAATCCCATCTTATCCTGGGTATGCTTCGCCAAACCTGAATCAACAGTTTCCCTTCATAGCAACTTTAGAATTACCAGATCTGAATCGGCTAACAAATGATCCAATTGCTTACGCCCCTTGGTGGCTAGCGATTCCTCATAAACTTCCGTCAGATATTCCTAAATTTAATGGAAATCTGGGTGAAGATCCGTCGAATCATGTAATGACCTTTCATTTGTGGTGTTCGTCCAATACCCTCAATGATGATTCGATTAGGCTTCACCTTTTTCAGTGAACGCTAATTGTTCCGGTAGCGAAATGATACATCGAATTTCCTAGAGCTTCATTCTATAACTTCAGCGCCCTCGCCACCACTTTTTTAACCCATTTTCAGTTACCCATAAGGTACGAAATAGGAACGGAGCTCCTTACCAATTTTAAACAAACAACAACCACTCACATATCTGATCATATTCATGAGTGGCGACGTCGTCGTCGAATGGTAAAGACATATGTTCCTGATCAACTTCTAGCTAAATGGTTTATTAAGTCATTGTTACCTTCTATTACAGAAGATGTGGCCAAGGGAGGAGTTGTCACTGAAGAGAAAGTCATTACTCATGCACAATATCTAGACTTGATCTATACTCAGTCTGGCACACTCTATGAAAAAATTCCTGATGCTCCTAGACCAGAATTTTCCGTTCCTCCTCCTCCTAAATCAAACAGGGACTCTCATGCTAGCGATGGCGTGATTGGCACCTCAAGTACGCAAACCGCAAAGGCCCCATCTGGTAAAGCCCTTATAGTTTCTAGTAAAAAGGAAAATGACAAACTTCCTGCCTTGGAGGTTAATTTCGTGTTGGCCAACAAAGGCAAAGAACCAAAGCAACCAGGAGACAAGAAGAAAGGGAAAAAAAAAAAGAAGAAACAGGAAGATTCGACTCCTGAAAAATCTTCTAGAAACCCTTATGGGCAAAAGAAACCTAGTCAGCCATGTCTCATATGCGATGAAGACCATTGGACAAAATATTGACTGCATCGAGCTGAGGTAAAGAAATTCTTCAAGAATTCAGATACCTTAGCGGTATTAACTGATCCGTTTCCAAACCCAGAAACCAATATGGTTGCTAGCGACAATGCTTCCCCATCCCAGTGCTTATGTTTTCCATTTCGAAACAGCAAAATGATGCTTTGATATCGACAAGGAATAAAGATTATGGGAATCCACAAATTTCGAACAACAAGGCTACAGATCAACCTAGTACTTCGACAATAACTTCGACCGAAGTTATGCCACCCATCATTCCTGAGCTAACAATAAAGCTGCCAAAGGGAGTAGTACACAAATCGACATTTAATCCTCGTGCTCGAGCAGCACAGAATTATAATATAGTAGAGGATTTGGTCAAATCGCCGTCCGCTATGTCGACACTTGAAGTACTGCAAAATTGCCCTACCCAAAAGCAGGCTTTATTATCAGCAATAGGTGGGATTGGCCCAACGGATTCCAATCTTGTGGCCTTTAATCATAAAGGATACGAACCACAGTTAATGGCTCAAATCGCTTTTCTTGTACAAGTGAAAGCCCTCAACAAAACTGTTCATCAAACAATCATTGATGAGGGGGCATCTACCTGCATTATGTCAATGAGTTGCTGGAAAACTTTAGGCTCACCACCCTTGTCAAGATCATCAACGAAATTAAAAGCATTCAGTGGATGAAAATACACCCCGTACGGGATATTAAGTAACTTGCAAGTTGAACTAGGAGGCAAGACAGTAGAAATTGAAGTCGAGGTCATTGATGGAAACCTTGACTATAATATCCTACTGGGTAGGCCCTGGATTTATGCTATGGCTGCCATTGTGTCAACATATTTTAGAAAGATTGCATTTCCCTTCCAAGGTGGAATTACAATCGTTGACCAACTAAGCTTTTTCCCCAACATTTCACAAGCTACTGGAAGCATACCATTGATCCATGGAAGTTCTCAATCGCTTCAAAATGTCAGAGTAGGTCTCCTAAAAGACCCTTCCTTAATGGGTACTTTTTCCCTCTCGCCTCCAAGTAATCTGGCGGCAGTGGCCACAGTGGAAACCTGTCATATGATATCTTCTACATCATCAAAGATTAAGAAGAACTCTGACTATTTTGATACTATGGGTCACCGAGGATGGTTCTTATCTTGTGTTGACCTCGTTACAAAAGGAAACAAGGGTTATGAGGATAGTTCATTTACTGTGTCAACCTCTTTAAAAAAATGAAACAAATCCCTTTCCAAATTGAGTCTTTGATTACGATCTCGTAAAATCCAAGTCGAGTCTTTCAAAGATCTCAAAGGTAAACCTTCATTCCAACCACCGCATTGAATGCAATGAACCTTGGGGGGCATGCACCTCGACTTGCATCATTATGCTGGGGGCATGCAAACTTATAACAAGCATAGTTTTTAATTTTAAGCTTGTGTAAACATGAAACCGAAGCTAAGAACTTGTCACTTTAGGCTCATTAAAAATCGAAGGCGACTAGAGTCACCTTTAGCTTTTTCTCGACTCTTAAAAATTGAAAAAGCAAGTTGTGTCAAAGCGTCATAAAATTTATTTTATTCGGAATAACATCATTGTTCCCTCATTGGTCTTAGGTTGAGAAAATGGAGTCCACCAATCAAGGATTTCCTCTTGGGGGGAATCCTAGTCCTTTCTCTTCTTGGGGAGATATTGGTGCCCCTTATATGGCTACATTGTCCCTTCCAGGATTGACAATTGGCCTGCCAGTTTGGCTATTCTCGACCTCTGTCGTTCAAAACACTGTGATTCCTCAGCAATCAAATCAGCAACCAGATGATACTAAAGTTGCTCCCCCACCTTCCACTTCGTTTGTTTCTCCCTCCCCTTCTCCCTCTTCGCTTGGCGAAACTAGTAACACTGAAAACCAAGTAACTGAGAAGAAGAAGAAAGGGAAGGAGAAGAAGAAGAAGAAGCCAACGGCGAAAGGGGGCAACCATGCATCGTCTGGTGAAAATCCACAGACTGCACCATCCAAACCCAAACCTCTGTGTGTCATTTGCAAAGGAGACAACTATCATAGAGATTGTCCTTGCATCCCGCGGATCTTGAGAGACTGGTCTCCCCGCTTGCACAATCCGGTGTCTTCAACCTCTGTCGATCATGTTGAGAGTACACCATCAACTAGTGAAAATGAAGTCAATGGACAAAAAGGAAGATCTAAATTTCCTTGTAGATTGTGTGACGGCGATCATGCCCTCCACCGTTGTCCCTTCCTAGATGAAGCTAAAAGAGTCTTGGATAACTGTCCTGCTTCACCGCAGCGACTTCCTCCTGGATACAAGAAACTCTTGCCAAGTCCATCGCTAGTTGAAAATCCGACTGACACATCTCTGTTGTCAGTCGAAATGCCTATCATTGAAGATAAACCCTCTGAGTCCACACCGAACCAAAATCAATAGGTCGAGACGGTAGTCGACCCAATCTTGTCTTCAGAAGGTCCACCTTCAGATGATACAATCTCCAAAGAGAATGAGAGCGACATCGTTCAAATTATTTTTGTTAACACAGAGTCTGATGAACCTGGGGGTAATCTACCCATTCCTTTATCGCAGGAAGGAAGTTCCCCATTTCAAGAGATTCATCCTGCTATTTATTCGGTCTCTCCTCCAAGCAATCTAGTCGTTTCCTTTGATTGGAATCTACTAGCAAGACCCCGCCTACCATCTAATGTGCCATTCTGAATCATAGTACAAGCTTACAGAATGATTATGGCTAGCACTATCATAGATGAAGGGGCTTCCGTGAGTATCCTTTCCTTAACTGCTTGGAAAGTGCTTGGTTTGCCATCGCTTCTTCCTGAGATTCGAAATTTTTCAGGCTTCAATAAAGGAACCAGTCGACCGTTAGGGATCCTTCCAAATTTGCCTATAACTTTTAGAAGGAAAATCGTTCATCTGAACGTGATGGTAGTCCAAGGGCCGCTAGATTACAATATGCTCCTCAGGCGTGACTACATTTACAGCATGGGAGTTATTGTTTCCTCACTCTTCCGGGTGATGTGTTTCCCGTATGAAGGTAGAATGGTCCAACTTGTTGACCAGCTTTCATTCCCCGGTTCAAACACGGCTACTAGTCAAATGCCATCCCTAAATGGTCTCTTTACACAAGGAATGTCTCATCAACCTCTAGTCCGTCCACCTGATGACCACGAGTGATTCGGTGAATGTGACAAAACCCAGGGGCATGCGCCCTGGTCTGCTTCGGCAGGAAAACCCCAGATAAAAGATAGGTTTCCTCGTAGGATATATGACCAGTTTGACACACCCATCCATTTAGGATATGGGATCAGTCTGGAAAAATATTTCCTCGTCGAAGGTTATGTGATTGGAAGTGGATCCACGCCTTTCACCTTTGTCTATTTCGATGGACAGAGCCAAGGAAGTGTTTTGTCTGCAACGTGGACGAAACAACCTTGCTTTAATGCAAGAACTTCCATATGGTAACCTGGAAACTCTACTTTTCTTTTGCCTGGGGGCATGCAAACCTTTTTTATGCAAGTGAAAAGCGACCAGTGTAACTCTAACCCCGTATTTTTTACTAACTTCAACTGCTTAAGTTAGGTGATTTGTCTAATCCACCATTCACCTTTGCAGGGGTCGACGGCACCGACAAAATAAAGGAAATGTTTTGTATGAAACTATCCTACCTAACCTTAGTAGTTCATTAACTCTTAGGACAGTAGTTGGTCATTCCTAAACTGCATACAAAAGGCTCATGAGCAAAGTTTCGCATGGGGCAAGCTCACTAAAAAATGAACCTACTAATGAGAGACATCCTTAAAGATGATTGGAACGATCAATGTTTCCGCAAAGTTCAAGCTCGTTAAAAAATAAACCTAGCTCTGAGCATAGTTTCCAAAAGATTCAAGCTCATTAACAAATGAATCCACCCTCGGTAAATAACCTTTGTGATCACATCGCTATCAGCTTTTGAGCCTTGGTCGTGTTCTTACCGTTACCTCCACTCTTTTAGTCGATCATACGCCTCCACTTAATTGGTTACCCTTTTGAGGAACAGCTGTGACGAGTGATTTTGTTAGCCACCGTCTTTACACTACCGTGATTGAAAAGTTCCAAACTTACCTAGAACCAGTTGCTACCCGAAAACATCACTTGTTCCTCAAAAACGAGTCTCTTTTAAGTTCTTTTTAGACTCGTAAAATATGAAAATATTGCCGAGCAATTGGCCTCTCCAGCTCGTTAAAGTGATTGGAAGTGCCATCCCTCCTCTATATTTTAATCTTTTTGGACCTGAGGGACCATTACACAAAAAGATCGGGCACTTGTCTTTTTCGGCCCGCTAAAGTGATCGGAAAAGTCATCCCTTTCATATTATTTTATACTTTTTTGGACTTAGGGGATTATACTATGAAAAAGGACTACTGGAGTTTCCTTTCCGTCTCTTTTCAGACTCTCTAAAACTGAAAAGGACCGAGTTATCTTTGTTGTTAAACTCGTTAAATCAATAGTGACAAACTTGTCCATACAAACAAGAGCGAGTTTCATTGTCGCTAGGCTCGCTAAAACATAGCGACAGGTTTGCCCGAAGGGAAAATTATAGAACAAGAATATGTTATGCTCCTCAAGCTTGACAAAAATAAAGAGGTATTGGTCAGCAATGACTGGGGAAAAAGGGAAGAAAACTTGAAGAACTTCATTGGTAGCAGGTCGCTCTTGAACATGACACTTTCACTCCATCACCATGATTGAGTCGGGTTGGGTTATTTTGTTCATCGGTCATATCACCGTTGGTCCTTCGTACCATCCATTTTTGGGATTAACGCTACCAATCCATTTTAGTGATGCCGATATGTTCAAGAGAAGTCGCTCAGATAATTCACCAACCTAGCTAACACCTCATCCACTGCAATATCTTCACTCTCCATTTTTCATGACCACCACCCTTAACCGTGTATCATCAAATCGTTTTCACCTCCACAAAATCATTTGCTCTGTTTCGTGTCGTAGATGTGGGATTCATTAAGGCCCTCCTACAATGGGTCACTTCTTATCGACATCAAATCATTATCCAAGAAGTTGACTTAGGACCAACCCTTTCAGTACTTTGAAGCTTGCATGCCTCAATGGCAAGTTTCTCACTTCCGGCGACAGGTTTACATCAATGGTCTTCGACCGAAAGATTTTGCGTGGTGTTTGACATCGACTCATATATTCACACCACGTGAATTTTACTGTAGTACCTTGAGGGTCATTATCATTATCGAAGATTCCTCTCGTGCCTGTTAATATCTTACATCATTGGCTAGTAATCAAGCGATGTCTTTCCATGTTCGACACCAGAACATCTTTTCACATGGATCGACTTGTACTTTGGGCGAAGATTGAACGAGTTTGAATACCCTGGATCTAGTTTCATCCATCCGGGCTGCAATATATTTAGGAAAATAAAGACATCAAATGTACTCCATAGCTGCACAGATAATCATCCAAGCTAAAGGATGATGGCTCTACCAGAATCATCAGTTGGCCACACAGACGATTGTATGTCCTATGTACATGAAAATGTATTTATAAAGCTGAGTATGGGAATGCCCGCCTCAACTAGATGTATTGTATTGTATCTTATTACAGGTCACCTTCCAGTTCAAAAAACCTCGGATCCTCATGATAAAGCATTTCACCCGACATCAAAAGATTTACGACCCCATGCTTTAGGGGGCAACTGTTATAGACATATTTGGGCACTGCAACCCCAATCACATATGTCCATAAAACAAGGGCTTCTAAACCCCTAAAAGTGTTGTTTCATACCCTAAAGGATCAAGGTCAACTAATTACATCATTTCCCAGAAGTTCTCCCTGAAAAACTACTCAGAACGGGTCAAAATTGGACCATACAGACTGCTCCATGCCGAGGGTGTGATGCATCTCACTTGTTAAACACAAAGGGTGCAATGCATACTGAAAATCCCTTCTATAGGGTGTGATGAGCGAGAGCAGACAAATGGCAGAGGCAGTTTGCTAGGTGGAAACTCAGAGAATCTTCTAGAAATTGTTCATATGACACTTGCTTCTCTGAATTTTCCCAGGGATGAGTAAGAGATCATGAAATCTCCAAGAGGAACCAAGAACTATCAGTGAAAACACTAATCAAAACCCCAGAAGCTGACTCACCCCCCTGCAAATATCTATATATGGATCCCTCATCCTAGAGATCCAGAGGCTGGAATTTTGTATTTTGTAGGGAAGTGTTATTGGTTTCTCTGTGAGACATTGTATTGTTGGGTGATCTAGCTTTTTCATGAGGTGAAGAGGGCTTTCATGCTGGGAGGATGGCGCTGGATCAGACAACTAAGTTGTAATCCTCTCTTCTACTACTTCTATCAATAAAGCTATTTGAGTTTTCCTCCATATACTTGTATATTTCTGAATCTTCTATTTGTGTATGCATTTGTCTGGTTAATGTACATCTGATTCTACATTGTTTATGGTTATAGATCTCTATGCTTTGATGGTATTTTGCTGCTTTGATTCTATAGGTGTTCTTTGAAGTGGGACAAGTGAGAAAGGAGTGGTGAAAGCTCTATCAAGGGAGAGAGGAAAAAAACAAGGAGCCAAGCGAAATACTGAGGTTGGTGCTCTCTGCTTCTCTCTCATCTATCTCTCATAAAGGAAAACACAAGTTACTTTGAATTGTTTGTTTCTAAGATAGCTACCCGTCTTAGTGGGACTAGCAGATCTAAATAGACACTAGTTTCCCAGAAACACAAGGGCTTAACCAGTTCAAGTCCCAACTCCTTATACCTCAACCTCGATGGGGACTTGCACAAAAAAACAGAGAAAGAGCAAATTGCTCTGATAACACTGATTCAAACTTATGTAGGAAACGAAACAAAATACGGATAGAAACATAAACATCGAGATGCATCAGAAATAAATCTTCATTTCATTAAATATCAAAAAACTGAAAGATGTTTACATACAAAATGGAAATAAACTAGCCTGGATGCTAGTATCTTATCTCTTAGAAGAGATGTGTCGGCTACATGCCTCTGAATTATGTTACAATGAGGCTTAAGGGCCTTTTTATTATTAGACAACAAATGGAGACCCTAAACAACCAAAACCCTAACCTAGGAGATGGAACGCTAAGAGTTTGTGGGCCCCATTGGGGTTAGTTGGACAACCAACTTCCCAGGGTCGTAACTTGGTCATATGATCTCCATTTGGCACAAACAATACCTTGTTATAAAGATCTCTCTAAGTACTACAAAGACAAAATTAGGCCCTTTTCCACCAAGATAGGTAGTGGATGACACTCTTGGTCCTTATCTTAGCTTATCAATTGGCTTGTATTCAAAAGAAACAACTATTCTATTATAATTTATTCATGAATAACACACAAGTATAAGAAATAATATCCAAGAAGTAAAATTACATAAAAAGAAAATATGCAATGGAGTAGAATTCTACCATGATCCATTTGGAGTGAGCTCCTTTCTCCTAAGAAAAAAGTAACAAGTCATCCCATAATACTAAACTAAAGCACTCTACATCTAAACTAGAGAATGGAAATATGAGAAAAGAAACTTGTTAATATTCCATCATAAGTTGGACAATTGCTCTAAGAGTCCCCCCCCCCCCCCCCCCCCTTCCCCCTCTTTAAAATGGAGATGACACTTTCTTTTATACACGAACTTGCTTGAAACTAACAACCCACTTGAGGATAAGAGATTCTCAAGTGGCTACAACAAATATCTAAAAAATCCATTTGAGGATAAGAGATTCTCAAGTGGTTACAACAATTTGCTAAATATAGATCCACTAGAGAATATCCTCAAATGGTTACAACAAATATCTACATATAGATCCACTTGAGGATAAGATATTCTCAAGTAGTTACAACAAATAGAATAGTCCCAATATTCTTGCTAATTTCCCATATATTTTTGGATGCCCCTACTTGTCAAATTCGAATTAAATTAGTTATGAGGGCTAGAATAACATGTTCAAAATATGTCAAAAAATGATTATTAATGGTATTAAATTCCTTAGGTCCATAGTACATATATGGAGGAGCTTAAAATCAATAATAAAAGTTACATGCATACTTGAGGACATATAAATATGCCTTTAAATTCATTAAATATATATTTCATTGTCTTCCCCAAGTAGTCGTATGATTGCTGGTCCATCTTGTTGTAGCATCTTATTAATAATATACTTGAATATTTCCCTATCATAGGTTTGATTTCACAACAACTGCATGAGAACCCTATAGTTGGAGTAGCCAACAAAATTACTTCAATGTATGGAAAATGATGTGCAACAACCATAATCTATGGCGAGCATGATTCCGAAGCATGTGAAGCAAAACCCTATAAACAAATTCTCCACACGAGTTGTCGCTTCAAAAGTAAATACACAATATACTAATTCTTTCCAATGTTAATGAGAAATCAAATGGAATACTAAGAAATGTACTGAAAAACATCTTTGAGCATAAAAAGGGATAATACATAGATGAAAATAGATGAAGAAAGGATAAAAGGAAGGAAAGAAAGGCATAAAACGATGGTAATTTTGTGACTCATCATAGTCTTATTCCTCTTTTTCCTTTTCTTCGTGAGATGTTTGATTTTTAATAGTTTTTCAAGATTTTGTCTTTTATTTTTCTTTGTAATGTTTTTTATAACAAAATTTTCAATATTTTTGCAAAGTTTAAAGAAACTAATAAAATTAAATATTTTGAAGTTAGGATTTTTTATATATTTATGTATCATTAAATAATACTTCAATATACATAAAATAATTGTCACTAAAAAAAAATTAACTCTTGACAAAAATACACATTTTGCATATTGATATAATTAAAAAAGATCATTTTGAGACCTTTTCGCTAAAAATGACATATCTAATAAAGGAATTTTATGTAGAATAAAAAAACAAATGTTATGAACTTTTCATGTATTTTATGTCAAAAGATAATAACAATTGAACTTTGTTCTGGTTGCATAAAAAAAGAGTTGGATAAATGATTCCAAAGATTTAGGATTCATCATACCTACAAATGTAATGAATCATACTTTCAAAGATGACGATTGTTTTTCCCGATTTCCATACTAAAATTTTTATATTACAATTAAACTAGTCATTTCGAGTAGTTACAATTTTTGTTTCTTTATTGTGTACTTATTTTGTCCTTTTATTTCTTTATCAATATGTTAATAATCATCTATTCCATCTTTAAAAGATATTTACAATTATCATAAATCGTTTCAATTAGTCAAAACTTTTATTTCTTTTTAATGAAAAATTTTTCGGCGTAAATCATATGAAATTTTATTTCTTTGTTATATACCTACTTTATGTAGTTTTCACTTTTATATATAAAGAGATTTGTATGAAAAAAAAATAAAAAATATATATATATATATATATATATATTTGTGTTTAACCATTAATAAAGATAAAGAATCTGAAAAAAAAAAAAGATATTTCAACAAGAAATAACATTTATAATTATTGGTTTTATTTAATTATTTTAGATAGGCTTTTTTCATTTTTTTCCACTCTTGATACTTAGATGAAAAAAAGCATTAAGCATGCTTTTGAACATTGACATATTTTTTTTTTAATTATGATTAGATGAAAAAAGCATTAAGCATGCTTTTGAACATTGACATATTATTTTTTAATTAGGATTATAAATAAAGATATTTCAACAAGAAATAACATTTATAATTATTGGTTTTATTTAATTATTTTTGAAAGATATTTTTCATTTTATTCCACTCCTGATACTTAGATGAAAAAAACATTAAGCATGCTTTTGAACATTGACATATTATTTTTTTAATTATGATTATAAATAACTTAGATGAAAAAAGCATTAAACATGCTTTTGAACATTGACATATTATTTTTAATTAGGATTATAAATAAAGATATTTCAACCAGAAATAACATTTATAATTATTGATTTTATTTAATTATTTTCAATAGGTTTTTTCATTTTATTCCACTCTTGATACTTAGATGAAAAAAGCATTACTTAGATGAAAAAAGCATTAAACATACCTTTGAACATTGACATATTATTTTTTTAATTATGATTATAAATAACTTAGATGAAAAAAGCATTAAGCATGCTTTTGAACATTGACATATTATTTTTTTAATTAGGATTATAAATAAAAGATTTTAACCCATTAGAGACCCACTCGGGTTTTGGCTGCACGTTCCTTCATGGGAGCTTTCCACGCCCACCAATATTTGAGTAGATGCCCCAACGGGTTCCCATTCTATGACCTGGCAAGCCCAAGTGAGGATAATATATTTTAAAATTTAATAAATGAGTGAGGGTAATATTTTAAAATTTAATAAATAAAAATGTGATGAATTATTTATTTCACTTTTGTATATCAAATAGTATTAAAATCATTAATTTGAAACCAAATTCAAATCTAGTAACCTTTAAAAATTGGAACAACATTAACATTATTCCCTATGACTATGTACCTTTACAATCAAAACATGTATGGCAGGGTGATAAAGCTAACAAAAAATTGGTTTAAATATTTTAGAAGTTTAAATCAGACATAATCGAAGTGATCTAAGAATTTTGAATTTATACATTAAAATACTAGTTTGAACAAAACCAAATAAATTCTGACCCCAAATTTTTCGCCAAATTATGACCAAAATCCATCCAAAATTCTAATCAACTACGATGTTGATCTACATGTTGTTTCGTTTGATTTTGCACCGAAGTGGCGTTATCCTTTAAAAGTTTGAGAACTTGTTGTTGATGCTCGATGTGATCTTTCACTGCTTGAACCTTTTTCTTCTTGATATGTCCTTCTATCTCTAGAGTTTGAGGAGTGGTAATTTCTTCCAATCCTTTACAAGATATGGTCGGATTCATTTCTTGATGCTCGATGTGATCTTTCACTTCTTGAACATTTTTCTTCTTGATACGTCCTTCTATCTTGATAGTTTGAGGAGTGGTAATTTCGAGCAATGAATTACAAGATATGGTTGGATTCATTTCTTCTTTCTCGATGTGATCTTTCACTTCTTGCACCTTTTTCTTCTTGATATGTCCTTCTATCTTGAGAGTTTGAGGAGTGGTAATTTTTGCCAATGCTTTACAAGATATGGTCCGATTCATTTCTTCTTTCTCTGGGGTGGGGTCCTTGCGTATATCTTCTTCTTTTGATGTTTCTTGATCCTTTTCTTCCTCCTCTTCATATTCTATGTAAAATAATTTCTTCTCAGCACACTTATGACCTTTAGTGCATTTGCTATCACAATTGTAACAAAGCCCTTTTTCTCTTTTTTCTTCCAATTGTTGTGGTGTAACCCTTGTAGGTTGTGGAAGGCTACGAGAAACAACACTTCCATCTTTATAGTTGTGAGGGGTACGCTTCCTGGTTTCCATAATTTTGCTTTCCACTATGTCACAAAGCCCTTTTACTCTTTCCAATTGTTGTGGTGTTGCTCTAAAGAAGGTGTTGCTCTTTGTATCCTCATAATGTGCTATCATTTCCTCCGTGAAAATTGACCACGTAACAAGTTGTTTACGAGAACAAAGCCCTTCGTACCATAAAAATTGATCTGGTTCTAAATATGAAGATGCAATACATACCTTTTGTAACAGTTTTACACCATGTAGATCAAAATATTGCTCCATCTGAAGTATCCAATTTACCGAATCCTTGCCATCAAACTTCCTCATCTTGTTTTTTCTTGACTTTAGGAGCTCGACCTTGAAAGGACTGTAACTCTGTACTTTCGGATCTTTAAGTTCTGAAATTGTGACCTATAGTAGCCCTCTGTGTCCTCTTTCCAATGCCACCAGTCTAATCCAGATTGGATTCTCTAAGAAAGAGTTATGCACAATCTCCCACAGTGACTTGATTATAGACTAGTTCAGTAGAGCGAACTTGTACGATGTGCCACGAGTCACTGTTTCGACCTTTGGATCTGAAAAATGCATACAAGAAACTACAGTCCGTCCTCTTTCTGTATCTTCTTACGAAATTTCAATCTGATCCCCAGAGAGAAAGATATGACGATTTTCCCCAGCTCACTTGTTTGGAATGTAATTCAGGAGTCTGCAAAAATACCAACTTCCTCAGATCATATCTCCGCAAATATAGTGCCAAAAGCTCTGAAATTCGGACCCAAGGTTCAGAGAGATTTCTTCTCAAATGGGTTTTTTTTTTTACTTTTGAAACGTCACAGAAAAAAAGTTATAGTGAAAATTCCACGATGACCTGTTTGGAGCAGCGAAACCCTAGAATCCAAAGCTCTGATACCAAATGTTATGAAACCAGCGCAAGAAAAGATAGAAAATATAGATCAACGCCTTAGAATTCAGCCTCTTCGAGGGGGCAGCCTCCTTTAAATCACATAAATGAACAATTCTTCGATGATACAAATGAAAAGACCTCCTTTCTATATATAGGAGTCTAAGGGGTCATAACATAATCAGAGCTGACATAACAATAATAATGTAAGCGCACAATAATAACAATAGTGGGCTTCTATGGGGCACAATAGTAACAATATGGGCACTACATGGGTACATCAATATAATAAGTGGGTTATACTAATAACAATAAGCGGTTACACTAGTAGTATAGGGGTCTAACAACATCAGATGGATGTGAAGACAACATTCATCAACAGTGTGATTGAGGAAGAGGTGTACATTGAGTATCCGGAAGGATTTGAGACCTTCAACAGAGAGTCGCATGTGTGCAGACTCAAGCGAGTGTTGTATGGATTGAAACAAGCACCCCATGCTTGGTACGCCACGATTGAAGGTAAATTGTTGATTATAGTATTATATGTTGAAGATTTCATTCTAATAGGTGATGAGAAGATGGTAAAATCTTGCAAAGAGGATGTTGTAAGAGAATTTGATATGAATGACCTGGGGCTCATGCATTATTTCCTTGGTATGGAAGTATGGAAAGGAGATGAGGAATTTTTTGTCTCTCAAGGAAAGTATGCCAACGAGATACTGAAGAATTTCCAAATGGAGAGCAAAAAATCCATGGAGACTCCTTTAGCAGGGAATTGGAGGAGGGAAGATGCTACTACAGGTGAAGTAGTGGAGGCTACTATTTATAGGTAGCTTGTGGGTTCACTTATGTATTTGGTGAACACACGATCGAACATATGCTTTTCAGTTAACAACCTTAGTCAAGCAATGGTTAATCCAACCAAACTCTATTGGAAGGAAACTAAACATGTGTTGACATACCTAAGAGGCAACACTCAGTTTGGTCTTTGGCATAGATGGATAGAGGTAGTGAAGCTTCAAGGCTTCACAGATGCAGATTGGGTAGGGAGTCCATCCGATAGGAAGAGCACATCAGGGGGAATATTCAGTATTGGGTCAACAATAGTTTCTTGGTACATCAAGAAGCAGAGATCAGTTGCACTTAGTTTGACAGAAGCAAAGTACATGGATGCTAGTCAAGCATCTTGTGAGGCTATCTAGATGAGGAAGATCCTTGTTGGGTTATTTGGTAAGCAAATGGATCCTACAGTGATTTATTGTGACAATCAGAGTTGTATCAAACTATATGAGAATCTAGTTTTTCATGGTCGATCCAAGCATATCGACATCTCGTATCACAATCTATGAGATTGTGTGCAGAGGAGAATCATGTTGATGGAGTACATTCCTACAGAGGAACAAGATGCAAATATTTTGACAAAGACATTGTTAAGATGAAAATTCGAGTTTCACAGAGGCAAGATCAGGGTAAAAAATAATCCCTTTATTGTTGAGAGGGAGTGTTGAAAATGCAACAAGAAAATCCTAATTTAATTTTGTCCTTGAATTAAATTGGGAATAAAATTGTAATTCCACATCTCATGACAACTTGTATTAGTTAACTAAGTTAATTTGACTTAGTTAGCTCAGTTAATTTGAGTTGTGGGTCTTACTTGAGTCATGTAGAGTGTCTCCTACAATATAGGATCCCTGGTTGAGTTTATTTTGAATTGTAATTAATTAATTCAGTCTAACTGAGTTAAAGTCAGTTAAACTAGTTCCAACTGTTGGAAGAACTAGTGGGAGGTCTAGTAGTGTGGTGTTGCATGCAGTGATAAACCAATAAAATGATGATTCACTCATAAATAACTCATGCATGTCAGATCAGAGAAATACCTAGTTGATATTGGAGTTCATTAATTATTAGAAGCTCTTGGACAAACACTCTTTCATGCATGTATCATAAATGGTGTAAGACTATTCTTTATATATTTGCGGTATATGTTTATGTTATGCATACTAATGATTTTTTTTGAATGAGTGTTGTTATGTGTTTACATGATCATTGTGATCTTGTAAACTAATTTGTAGGTTAATCAATGACTCTTTCCCGCTTGCTTGCACGTGACTCTCTAGGATAGTAGTAATATTTTTCTACCAGAGTTTTGACTTATTTCCATTTCGTGGAAGTTCCCTTACACTTTATACTTAGTGTCACACAAATCTTACATACTTGCTACCCCAAATTTATGTGTATGATCTCTTGTGTATGTTTTGTAGCCAAGGCATTCCTTTAAAATCACTTGCAATGGTGGTCAGACCTTATATTTGGATGAGGCTCCTACACCAAATGACGTGAGGTCAAACTGGGACTTCACATCAGGGAGACCCCCTGTATGTTGGTGATATCCAAAATCATCAACATCATGCTAGTGCTTAACTCATTTCTAAAATATTTAGGCAAGTGGTTTGCTCTGTTTGTTCTGAAAATAATGAGTGTTATTGAGGTTTGGTCTATCATATATCTTTACTTTACTTTATTTTCTAGTTCTTGTTGGTTTCATCCTTGTCAGAATTATTTTTTTAAGCTAAAATTTATTTAAATGGAAACTCTGTTAGGATTTTGAAAGAAAATTTTGATATTTTTGGCCTTATTAATTTGGTGTTGCATTAGTCTCTATCATAGCAGTTCCATAATATTGGAAACCCAAAGGATGGGGGGTGTTGTGTCACTCAAATTTTGTTATTTTTTCAGAGAATACGACAATTTATTTATTACTATTGCAATAATAACAGTGAGAGAAATGGCCAAAGGAAGAAATGGTAGAATCATGCAGGAAGATTTATATGCAGTCAGCCAAGATATCTTAATGTTGATTAATAACATGTTGGAACATCAACAAAGGCTTGGGTGGATAGAAGATGAATTGGATGCCATAAGAACTCAACTAGAAGGGCTCTTATAAAGCATGAATGGACCAAATAGACCTCCATTCTGGAAACACAATCAGGAGGAATGCTAACCTCTAGGAACCATTATTGATTAATAAAGAAATTGTTACCATATTTTGCTACTTTCTCAACCAATTTTGAAATTCATTATATGCTAAAAGCTACTTATTGTAATTTTTTGGAGTCGGTAAAAAAAATACTTTCTCAAAACATATAGTATAATAGTCCAATAACCTTACATCACCTATATTTTGATCATTTTCGTGGGACATGAATCTTGTAAATTATGCCAAATTGTATCATCAGTTTAATATAAATGTTATCTGTGGAAGTATTTGCTTTCGATTTCTAATCAAAGTGTACAATTGCAAGTAGATGGAACTTGTCCCTTCCTTTAGGAAAGGTTAAATGCTATCATTAACTTGTCTTATTGTTTTGTTTAAAAAATTAACTTATTTTCTATGCTTAGAGAATGAAACGAAGTGAAAGGATTGCAAATAATGCTCAATAAAAAAGACACATTAATTAATCATGTGATTGACAAATGCTCCCTTCCCGGTAAATGTAAATCCTTTTGGTATTCATTCAGAAAATTGACACATAATCAAGACATCATTCGAGTTCTTAATAGAATTTAGACAGGGAAAATTTTAAGAACCACCCTAAATTTATATGTATAATAAATGGGCGAATCCCCATGATACAAGGGAAAAATGGGAGGTGATTTTATCAATAATATAATATGTATATAAAAAAAAATTGGCGAATCTCTCACCGAATTATATTATCTTGTAAATTCATGGCAAATCTATCACTGAATTATAAAATCTTGTAAGATCTTGGCAAATATTTCACTGAATAATAAAAAGTGAAATCTTGGTGAATGTTTTGTTAAAGTATGAAACCATATATGATAATAGGAAAACATATTCATTAAATTGTAATATACTAACATACATGTTTGGAAAAAAGAAACATAATTTTCTCTTCCTACAAGCAATGTTGCAAGTTTCAGTGGCCATGTTTGTCAAGGTTCTCACTGTACACTCTTTCATATCCTTCTATTAGTTTTGATAATATTCCACAACAAATTTCTTGTAGGTGTTGATCTTGACCACTAGTTCTATCAAGGTAGGAGAGATTAATCTTTTCTCTACCACTTTTGTCAAGCTATCAAATTTCTTTCTTATTCCATAGAGTCCAACTACGAGATAAAAAAAAAAAAAAAAAACATATTTTGTACCACTTTTGTCAAGCTATCAAATTTATTTCTTATTCCATAGACTCCAACTACGAGATAAAAAAAAAAAAAAAAAAGAGTCTTCATCGAATTCTTAGCATGATTACATTAGAGGAGGCTTTCTCGGGGAGGACGCTAGATGTGTCGCATTTCAGGATTTTTGGAGCCTTTGGTTACTGCCACATATTCAAAGAATCAGGGAAGAAGCTAGAGTCGACAACAAAATTGGTGTATTTGTGGGTTACATAGAAATTTTCCACAACTACCGTGTGTACATGTCATCCCTTAGAATAAAAGTTGTGCGAAGGGATGTAAAATTTGATGAAGAAAAATCCATGCAGTGCTCTCTTGAGAGGGAACTTCAGATCCCACCAGAAGAGGAGATTTTAGCTCCAAAGGAGGAACCTTATGAAGTTGTGGATAAACCACAAAATGAGGAGTAGAGAGTGGAAATAACCACTCAAGCATAACCATCTAGAGAAGGCAAGAAAAGGACTAGGGAAGTTGAGAGACATGTGTAGGATGCGAGTGAGAATGTGAGTGATCCTTCAAAGAAACGCATGAAAAGAAGGTCATCATATCGATACACTAGCTACATGGCTCTAATAACTGAGCTTGTAGAGACTCAGCCATCCTCTTTTGAGGAAGTAGTAGAGAAACCTGTATGTGTTGATGCAATGGTGAAGGAGTATGAATCCATTGTAAATAACAGTGTTTGGGAAATGGTCCCAAGACCAGCATACAAATCACTTGTGGGTTCAAGATGGATCTTCAAAGTAAAGCATGTAGCAGATGGAAGCACAGAAAAGTACAAGGCCATATTTTTGGCCAAGGGGTACTCTCAGGTTGAAGGGATTGACTATGAGGAAGCCTTTGCTCTTGTAGCAAGGTACTCGTCCATTAGATCAGTCGTTGCTCTGGTTGCATAGACGGGGTGGAAGATCCACCAGATGGATGTGAAAACAACATTCCTCAATGGATTTATTTAGAGGAGGTGTATATCGAGAAAGCAGAAGGATTTGAGGCTTTTGATCAGGAGTCTCATGTGTGCAGACTCAAGCGAGTGTTGTATGGTCTCAAGTAAGCACCCCATGCTTAGTGCACCAAGATCGATAGTTATCTCACCTGGTTGGTGTTCACCAAAAGTGAAGCAAATGAAACCTCTATCATATTTTGGTAGAAGGTAACTTGTTGATTATTGTCTTATATGCTGATGAATTGATTTTGACTGATGAGAAGATGATCAGATCTTGCAAGGAGGACCTTGCGAGAGAGTTTGAATTGAAGGACATGAGTCTCATGCACTACTTCCTCGGATTGGAAGTATGGCAAGGTGATGCAGAATTGTTTGTCTCTCAGGGAAAGTATGCCAACGAGATACTTCAGAAGTTTTGCATGGACAATTGTAAACCCATGGAGACACCTCTAGTGACCGACTGAAGAAAGAGGATGCCACTTCAGGTGAGGAAGTGGATGCTACTATTTACCGGCAGTTGGTGGGTTCACTAATGTATCTTATGAACACATTACAATTTATGTGTTATGCAGTCAACCAACTGAGCTAAGATATGTTTAGGCCAACCAAACTATTTTTGAGGGCAGTAAGCATGTTCTATGGTACCTAAGAGGCACTACCCATTCTGAACTATGGTACAGGCAGATAAAGAGAGTGAAGTTGTGTAGCTTCATAGATGCATATTGAGAGAGGAGCCTACCAGACAAAAAGAGTACATCAGGTGGAATTTTAAGTGTTGGGTCCACAGTAGTTTCTTGATACAACGAGAATAAAATATTTGTGGCACTCAGCTCAGTAGAAGCAAAGTACTTGGCTTCCAGTCAAGCAACATGTGAGGTGATATGGATGAGAAATATGATTTTTGGATTGTTTGGTCAAATGATGGATCCAACTATGATGTACTGTGATAATCAAAGTTGCATCAAGCTCTCTAAAAATCCTATTTTTCATGGTCGATCCAAGCATATAGATATATGGTATCACCATTTACGGGATTTTGTGAAAAGGCAGATAATGTTGTTGCATCACATTCCAACAAAGGAACAAGATGTTGATATTTTAACAATGGCCTAGTCAAGATGGAAGTTCGAGTTCCACAGGTGCAGGATAGGGGTGTTTGATAATCCCTTTCTTGTTGAGAGGGAGTGTTGAAAATGCAACGAGAAAATATTAGTTTGACTTTGCCTTGGTCAAACTAGAGAAAATTCGAATTTTCATTGCAGCATAAATCTTGGAGGTAGTTAACTGAGGTGACATGGCACTTGTCACTTAGTTAGCTCAGTGAATTCGAGTTGGGGAAGCTTGAGTTCAGTTCAATATGATTGATTGTTAATTTGTAGCAATCTATTTCAGTTAAATTGAGTTATAGTTATTTAAACTAGTTCTAACTGTTAGAGGAACTAGTGGAGGTTAAGTTATGGAAGTGGAACTCAACCACACTCAATGATCAACCAGTTAACTAATCAATCAACCCAAAATAATTGATGCATATAGATAATTTGAGTTACCCAGTTGAGATGGAGATTCCAAGGCAGTGTACTATCAGTTGTAGACTATTCCAATGTGTACAGGTGGTGCATGCAGTCAAAGGAAGAACCTAGAGGAATTGCACAATCCAATTAAGGGAATTTCCTAAATAGCAGGGGCTAATTTCCTCAAGGAACAACGAAAGTAAATAGGAGATTATAGGGCTTGAAAATTGGCTAAGTGTTGGCCAAAGTCATTCAGTCAGGCAGAGAAATAGATTATACACTTGCAGGTGTGCTCGAGCTTAAGCAAGCATATGTATTCATTTATATTCTTTGATTAATGAAAAACAAATAGGAAGGGGTTTTGAGTAGTTTCTTTCCCCTAGATAAATATTTGTGCATGTGTGATGTTTCCTTTTCCATGTCTATGATTTTTGTTCTAGATTGCGAATTAATGTTCGTATAACAATAGAGTAACATCGAGTCTTGTGATTTAGTAAATTTCCTGAGCAATTTCGAATCTACAACCTAATTTCTACATTGCAGAAGAAAGTTTGTGTAACTTACTCTACACACCCATTCTCCCACACAACACTTATTTCTCACACACATTAAAAAGACACTTAATTTAATATTGGATAATAAGTATTTAATTCACAAATGTGACATCATAATTTCACTTAGTATTCGGGAACTATGAATACCGAGATTTGTTGCTTCTACTTTAATCATTTTTTTAAATGAATAGGAGAATCTAGTAAAAGTAAAACATTGGCTAGTAATGAAACAAGTTATAAGAGTAAATGTTATTAAGCACTCGATTGATGTCATGATTATGAATTTATTTGCCGAATAAATGTCGAAAATACTTACATTTTAATATACACTAATGCACGACCCGAGAAGTTAATTGAGGTTAGGAGAGGGACCTTGTACTCGATATTAGTTGTTGATTACGATGGAATGATCAAAGACATCGAACATAATTTTGAAAATCGTGCATATTTGATTCTATGTAATACTACTCTCCATTAGCTTTGTAAATTTGCATTATTTCTTTTAAATGATCTCAATAGTATTTTAGGCCCTGCACAATTGGCTTCAAACATTCAGCTCCACATTGTAGTGAAAGTCACCTAATATGCACAATGTTGTTCAGGACTGGCCTCATTTGAACCTCGTACAATGTTGTTTGACCCTACACAGTCGGATAGATTACAATCATCTTCAAACCCACTTATGCGGAAAGTGATTACGTTCATTTTAGGATTGGTTTCATCTATTTTTTCTTTCTTCCTTTCCCAAATTAAAACCTCATATATTGTCTACTTTTCAACATTGAATGTATGAGATATATCTCGTTGAGTATATCAAGTTTACAAGTTTCATTTCTTCTCCGAAAGTAATGCTACACATTTTTTAATTATGTGTAATTTTGATTTAACTATGACAATTTAATTTTTAATTTTGGTTTTAACTTTTTTTAAAGTAGCATAGTAGTTAGGATTAAGAGATGGTATTCTTAGGGACTTATTGTTGAGGAACGCTATTATTTTTTTCATATCAAACATTGGATTCATGTTGATGTGGTTTCCTACGGTGGTTGGTTGGGAGAATCAAAATTTGATGTGGATATTTCAAACCTAATGAAGTGGACTCCAAGAATACAAATAATTTTGAAATGTTAAATGGTTGTTTTTCTTTGGGATTTACAGTGAAGAGTGTTGGATCCTTATGCCGATCATGCTCCTTAATCCCTAACTAATCTTAACTAATCTTCAAACTAACCGCGATAAGGGTAGATTGGAAACTTTTGGTAACATGTATGAAAAAGGTAAACATGTTATCCACTCCCATATTTGTTATTTTTACACTTGGCACAATCAAAATGTATTGACACAATCAAAATATAGTCAATACATTTACACAAAATCAGGGAACATGTTATCCACTCTCATATTTGATTTTTTAAAGAGAACTGTTCCGTGATTTATGGTAGATTTTTACCATAAACACAAATTTCCAAAAAAAAAAAAATCATAAACACAAATGACATTATATATTTGATAACAACTAAAAATATTCAATAGTGTTTGGATAACAATAAATTATATCCAATGTTTCTATTCTCATATATCATATGAACAACCTACAATAAATTCAAGTTTTATTATAGATATATGTCAAACAAGCAACTTATACAACTTTATCATGCATTATTCCCAATGGGCAATGATCAATTAATTTAAATGTCATAATAGACCATATGCATTATTCCCAATTGGCAATGATCAATTAATTTAAACGTCATAATAGACCATACTTGATAAGGATGGTATTCAAATTTAAAAACTTAAAAAATATTTTTTCAAAACTTATATAATTCATATTTCATATATTTATAATAAACTCCACTTTTAAATCCAAAAATAATTATTTGCAATAATTTTTGTATTATTATTATATCATAATATATTTATTTATAATTGGATATTTTTTTGTCAATCAAAAAAATATCCAAAATAAGATTAGATTTTCATGAAAAATAAGATTACAAAATATGTCTAAGGGTTTTTTCTTCCTCATTTTAATTGAATATTTTTTTGTCAATCAAAAAATTTCATTAGATTTTTATGAAAAATAAAATTACAAAATATGTCTTAAGGGTCTTTTCTTCCTCATTTTAATTAGACATGTTAAAAGAGGGTGTCGAAAGATGTGTAAATAGAACTTTACAATTTTTATTTTTGCTTGGCATCGTATCTATTTAGTACTTTTAAGAAAACAAAAAAACAACAGCGGCCAGCAGCGATATTTCATGGACGGGGTGAGGTGGGAGTACAGGAGAGCTACAAAGTAGCCATTATATGGGAGTACAAGGGGGCTACAAAGTAGCCATCATGTGGGAGTACAAGGGGGCTGCAAAGTAGCCATCACGCTCATGTGAGTGAAAATCTATATGCTCCACTTGAGCTTCCAGATTGCGAAGGTGGTCATTTTCTCTGTGATGGTTCCGAGTGATAGAATCCAGTTGTTCCAATATCCTGTTCTCATTGTACTAAATGTCATTTATGTAAGCAACAATCTCGTTGCGATCTTCATACATGTGGTCACATAGGATGTCGAGATTGAATTGGACGTTGCAAAGCTACATAACTAAGGATTCCATTGTTGTGGGTGTCTCACATGTTATCTTCACATGTTAAATGTAGAGATTAAAGTAAGAAATATGAATCTAAAAGAATTTCTTAAATATCAATTAATTTGTCTATAGAATATTTGTAAAATGATTTATTATTAGTTTATGTTAAGGTAAAATTTTAATATTCGATTTCCAGATTCATCATTATTAGTTTAGCATTGACCAATGTAATTTATAATATTTAATTTTGAAAAATAAATATTTATTTTTCAATATCATTAAAAACTATTTTGCAAACACTTATTAGACCATAACTTGAAAACCTTAATTGGTTCACATATTTTCTCCCATAATTTATAGATATAGCCACAATATGTATCGTTCATTTTTAAATATTTGTGTAGTAGAAAACATCCAAAAATAAAATCTTTAAAAATAGTCATAAATAACATATTTATGGTTAATTACTTAGTAAATATAAATAAATATATTTACCAAGCATTACATCTCACTATCATTTAGATTGTTCTCCAAACTTATCCATCATATCAATACCATTGAAAAATAATAAATATATGTTTTATGAAAATGACCGTTACAATACTGACAACAGCCATCTGTCAACATCACGCGTTTCCCTACGATTTTGTCGTTCTGTACGCCTGTAACGTCAACCTAATCCTGACACAGACCCGACGGCGACAGCTCCATCGCTTCCCAAGTTCCCACAACAGGCGGACCTCAAAAACCAGTTAAAAACATGATAATTCTCCTATCGATTTCACGTCATCCGCGTCCCCACACGTTTCCTGCCGAATCCGACGTGCCAGTAGACTTTTTGGGATTTGAATTTCGACAAAATTTGCACGTCATATCATTTTAATAATAAATATATTTTAAATTATTTTTTATAAATTATTTAGTTTATTTGGCTTTAGATTAATTTTCTTAAATAATTTATTTTTTATTTTACCCAGAGCTTTGGCTCTTTCATACCTGATAGTATTATATTGCTCTTTCATACCTAATAGTATTATATTGGGCGAAGTGGTGAATGTGTTGTGTGTATTGATATGCATATAAACGAGGCAGAGCAGTTACCTTGAAAGTTATGGAAATTCTGGTTATATTTATAGAAAATTCAACAAAGATTTTTGTAAATCTAAATTATACTAGTTAAACTTCAAAATTTTAGGTGTTCTAGACATTTTTGATGGTGCCGAATATATTTCCACCATCAAAAACACTATTCAAATACTGCCTCTACAAGATTTTTTGAAATTATTTTACCCAAATTCCAACCGCTTTTAACGGTCGAGCAATTCCTCTGCCTGGTTAGACAACTCCCATATAATATCCTATATTTTGATTGTGTGATTAAATAAAATTATCTATAATTTATTTATTTGCCTTCGTTAAGTTATCTTGTATGTGTGATTTATTTAATGATTTGTTTTTATAGATTTAAGATTAATTTAAATAATATTAATAAATTAGTGTTCCTAAAATATTTGAAATTTGAAATTTTCATTTAAATAACTTACTAGTGTAGTAATTCAAGAGTATAAATAATATTAAAATAAATGGTCATAATTTTATTTTATTTTGTAAATTAATGAAATCAAGAAATAATATAATATATAAAATAAATACATAATCCGATTACAAATTTAAAATAATTAATAATTTGGAAGATATGAAATTTTGTATTTTGTATTTTAGTAAATGTGAGAATTTACTGAATTTTAGAGTTTAATATATGGGAAAATATTGTTGATTTATATGTATATGGTAATATCTAAAAGATTAAACTCATATAAATTAATAAAGACTATTTTAAACTTAAATCAATTTAAAAGTATGGAGAGACTAAACTTTTTGGGTGTAATATTTTTTATCGTCTAATAGGAAAGAATTAATACATAATATGGAATTAAACAATAAATAAAAAATACACCTTACAAAATTTCATCTTTATTTGATAAATATGAGTTCAAGATGAATCAATATTGACTATAAACAACCTAAAAACATATCATTCTTTTTTCTTTAAATAAAATAAAATAAAAATATTATGCTTTACAAAAATAAATGTGCAATGCGATAAAAAAAAGGTCCAACATATTTTATAAATTCTACACATAATAATTCAATAAAACAAATGAGAAAATTAGAATGTATTTTTTCAGGAGAAAAAAAACGCAATATTTTATATTGAGTCAATATAATTACTTGATAGTACATATAATTGGGGCACATAAAATTAGAATGTATTTAGCAAATGAGAGAATTAAATTGTATTTAACAAATGAAGACATTAAGATATAATGAAACATTACACATATATAATACACCACTACCCTTGTGACCATCACCACCACCTTAGTTGCTTAAATCATCCTCATTGTTTGCAAGAAGACCTACATCCAAATCACTCTTGAAAATATTGTAAATGTACATTTAATTACCTGCAGATCATGACAATACTTTTGTACCATCACCACCACCTTAGTCACTTAAACCATCTCAAATATTTGCATGAGAATTTACATCCAAACCACTCTTGTTGAAAATATTGTAAATGTATATTTAGTTACCCACATATCATGACAATAAACAATTTGAACTTCATCAATGCCCATATAAAACATTTTAAAAATATATAATAATAATAAAAACATGATTATCATTTAAAAGAAAATATTTTAATTTTAAATTATATATATTATGCTTATTTATATTGATATGTTACTTTGTCAAGAATGAAATACTTTATACTTGTACACACACGACCCCTACAAGATGGTGCCATTAACACTCCCATGTAACCATGCTGCCATTAACACTCCCATGTAACCATATCATCACATAAGAACATTCAATTAATTAAATACATGGTTATGCTTTATCATTTAATTAATTTAATTTAAACAAAATTAGTAATATTCATGTTTATTTTTTTATTTTTTTATTTCAATAATGTGTAGTTATAATGGACTTGGAGTATGTCTTAAAACTGTTTTTGTTTGGTTAAGAGCTCATCTTTCTCGGATATAAGGAAATAGGTTAACGACCCAAGACCTAGAGGTATCTGGCAAGAGTGAAAACCTACCCCCTTATGGACCACCAGTGGGTTATTCAATGTGGCGTGGTTTTCCTTGAATAAAAGTGATGAGTCAACCTGCATTCGCGGATAACAACGAATGATAGTTGTCCTCACTACTGGTTTGACAACTGAGTTATAATAAGTTTTCCTACCATGTAATAACAATATATAAACATAAAAGACATGTTGTTAAATCATTTCCAATTCTTTGTACATTACTTGAGGTTTGGGAAAAAAATATATGGTTAAAGGTATATTCATTTTCTATATTGAAATCAATACAAAATTAATAAGAAATTTTTTATTCATTATTTTAAATTATATATATACAATATTTTTTATTCGTATATAATATAAAAGAAAATTAATTTAGGATAAAGAAAAAAACAATATTTATACTATGAATTTTATTTTTAATTATTTGTTTAAGAGTGTTAATGTCCTCATCTTTTGATGGCGTGTCCCTTGAAAATGGCTCTTGTGGGTGTGGTTTTGTTTTTTCATGAATACCGATTACTATTTAGAAATTAAATTGGATTAGGTTGTTTTTTTGCGAGTGTGGTTTTTTTCTTTTCGTGAATATTGATTATTATTTTAGAAATCAAATTGGACTAGGGCATGGCTTTTCTTCTCTGAAGAGGGTGTAAAGTCTATACAGAGCTTTGGAGATTCTATGTTGGTGGTCAATATTTTCAATGGGTGAAAATATGTCACAACCACATTCTTCTTCCAATAGCTCATGAGATCCTTCATATTAAACAAGATTTAGCTCATGAGATCAAATTTTTGTTCGTCATATTTATAGGGAGCAAAACACATAGGTAAGCTTCCTTTCTAAAGAAGGTGCTCTGCAGGATATGGGACCTTGGAGGATTTATAAATAGATAGAGGACAATATTCATAAATATTTTCACAGGGCTTTTAATGAAGGCACCCTACAACACCTTTAAGTTGTTTATGATAGTTCTTTTATGCTGATAATGTACTTTTATGTGTTTTGATGGTATACATTTGGGTTGATACATGTTACAAAACAATGTTCAAGTTGGAACAATATCATTTCTAGACATATATTATCGGATATATACATCTTTTATGTGTGGAACACATGCACTAATGATGCCAGTTTTTCGTAATGAAGGGCAATATGCCAGGGTACTAAGAATGCGGTTGGGGTGCATCCATCGAATGCAATTTTCATCCATTTAATGAAAATTATGATTTTTTTCCATGAAAAAAAAGAAACAAACAAAGAAAAAAGAAAAAGTGTTAATGGTCTCATTTTTAATCTTCATGTATTATGGGAGAATTAAAAATAATATGTTCACCATTTTTTTGGCGTAGTCTAACTTATAAACTAAATAACCTTTTTCATTAGAATTTGGTGTTACAATCTCCAGCAAAAAATTAATTTCTTGTTGTTTATAATATATTTTTGAATGCATAAATAGATTCAACACCCTAAAAACCCCTAAGGCACTCAAATTCTACATATTAAACAACTTAAACGCAAGTTTTTGAAAATCTCTACCATATTTTTATTAAAATTAACGAAAAGAAATGGCATGAAAAAGACCATTTTTTGGTATGTTAATATAGGATGAAAATAAAATTAATCAAGAAAAAAATTACTATATAGTAGTACATACAAAACTCGAAAAATAAGAGATAGTACATTTTAATCATCATTAAAAGGAAATGTATGTCGAAGATGTGGGTGATCATTATCTTGTGTGTCACTTGCATTAGTATAAAGGTTGAATCAAAGTCTTGGTTTAATAGAGGGTTTTAATCTAAGTTTATTTAGTTTAAGGGTAACTAGTTTAGGTATATAATTTTTTTGGTCGATAAATTTTAATAGGCATTAATTCATAGTAAGCATCAAGACATTTAGATAGGCATCAAAACACTTACCTTATTATTTATTTTTCTATGTGATTTATGGACCTCGAAGATCGGTGATCGTTATGTCCCAAGCATATCCACCCAAAGAGATCACTTCCAGCGAACTCAACCATGAAGCATAACCCCGCGGGTGTCAAGAGAATTAAACCCATGACCTCTCAGTAGCAAAGGTGATTTAATGATTGGTACGTGACTAATTGAGCTAACCTTCGAGGCTAACACTTTCCTTACGATACATCTCACATTACTAAAAAAAAAAATCATAAAAAATAACTAAATTATAAATGTAATTTAATTCTATTATTATTATTATTATTAAAATAATTAATATATGAATTAAATATATATACATTTAAAAAAACATGTAACAAGAAGAATAATAAGCAATAAGAATTAAATGAAGTTGGTGGACATGGTATTTTCGTAAATTGAAAAACAAAAAGGAGTATAACTACTTTTGAGATAAATCGCACAATCCTCTATCCAAATTACTAGTAAAAATATTTCATGAATATTCCATGGAGGGTAAATCTCTGCCATCCACCTAATAATTATGGATAATTAAATTAAGATTTTAAAAGCTTTATTTCAAAATAAACACATGACATAAATATAATTTAATTTTAAAACTTTTATTATTATTATAATACAATTTCGATATATTTTTATCTGAAATTAAGTTACAATGAAAACATTAAATCTTAAATCAAAATTTAAATTAATTTTTAATAAAAATTTCAAAATCTTTATTAAAAACTAGAAAAATGTCATGATTAAAGGTGTCTTAACCCTCTTTCTCCATCCTTATTAGTAAATAAGTATAACACACCTTTATAAATTCACTCGTATATCCATATAACAAATAACAAGTTATTTAGTATATAAATCCAATTTGGATTCTATAGTGAACACTTCCATGTATTATATTTAATCTAACATAACATGACCATGATTTCTCATTGAATCATTTTATCTAATTGGGTTAACATGCTTAGTCAAAGTTTTGATTTTCTAAGTTTGAATTACAGGAGTATGATTTTTCATTGAGTCATTTTATTTAATTGGGTTAATCAGGTAAACCAAATTCTTGAATTTTTAAGTTTGAGTTGTGATTCAAATCATATATTTTCAAGATCCATATAATATTTTCAAGTTTAAGTTGTGATTTAAATAATTTGTATGATAAAATGTTAAGTTGTTTAGTTTATAGTTTTATTAATCTCTATTTTTACAGGAGAATGACTTGGTATATCACTGATCCAGACTTATGAAGGAACAAAACATAATACAGATATAAACATAAATAGAGAGATGAAGCAAAAATAAATCTTCATTTCATTAATATCACAGAATTGAAAGATGCTTACATACAAAATGGAAATAAACTAGCTCAGGTGCTAGTAGCATATCTCTGGGAAGAGATGTGTTAGCTACATGTCTTTGAACTGTGTTAAACTGAGGCTAAGGGACCTTCTTATTATTAAACAACAAATGGGAAACCCTAAACAATGAAATCCTAACCCTAGGAGATGGAACGCCAAGAGTTTGTGGGCCCTGTTGGGGTTAGTTGGAAAGCCAACTTCTTGGAGTCATAACTTGGTCATATGATATTTGTTTGGCACGTACAATAACTTGTTAGAAAGGTCTCTCTAAAAATTACAATATTTGTGACATGCCTATCACTATGGCCCTGTTGTGAACCTCAAAAAAATGTTTTTTAGGGGGTAAAAATAGATCTGAAAGTTTAGGACTCGAAAAAATTGCTAAAAATAGTAAATTGTGTTATAATCAAGGAAAATTATGAAACCAGCTAGAGGTCCAGGTGGAATAGGTGGGTGGCCACCAATATCCACTTGGTTCAGTCCTCCCCCCTTAGGAAGCAATGGTCCACATTTCATACAAATCTTTCATGAGGTGAGGAAGTTTTTGTTGAACTTGGTCATTGGTGAGCCACTTTACCTGTTGAAGGAGTTGGCCTTCTTTGACAATTCGATATAGTTCGATCCTATGTTGGTGAGTGTTCTTGATCTATGTGTACATGATCCTATCAATCATGGCTTGTTCAATTCATCTTAGATTGAACTCTATTGGTGTCAGCTACTCATCAATGGTTGATGTGTCCAGCAATGGGGGAGAGTATGGATATAGTCAACCCACATTGACTACTAGGTGTAGGCCAAGCAACGATGGAATGTTGAGCTTGAAATAATTGTATCCTATAGCCTTAGTGATGGTGCAAGACCCATATCGGAGCGGGCGAAGCTTGTATTGGGCCCCAACGAGGCGCTCTTTCTGCAAATGTAACTAAACTTTGTTGCCCACCTAGAACTTGTGTGGCACTCGATGTTGATCATGACATTATTTGTACTTAGCATTTTCTCTATCCAATATATCATGGACCTATTGTAAGATGTGTTGAATGCATTCAATGAAGTTAGTAGCTATGTCAGCTTCAGAATGGACATGGGCTAAATCTGCCTAAGTAGCTGCAAGTGGTATGGAAACATCAATGGGACATAATGGTTGGAATCCCAACCCCACCTAAAATAGGTTGTGGCTAGTTGATTTGTGGAGAGATATGTTGTAGTTATGCTAGACATAGGGGAGGCTTTCATCCCATGTACATGGATGCTTTGAGTTGTACATACATAGGATGTGCATGATCATCCTATTGACGACCTTTGTTTGGCCATTAGTTTAGCGGTGGAAGGTCATGAACTTAGTGAGCTTGGTATCCAACAACGACCAGAGGCTTGACCAGAATTTACTTAGGAACATGTTGTCCCAATCTGAGATAATGGACTATGGGATCCCAAAGTATACCCATACTCATTCAAAGAAGAGTTTGGCAATGGATTTTGTTGTGATAATCTTCTTGCACACCGCTAGAATTGGAAATCTTAGAGAATATGTCAACGACCATGAAAACATAGTCATTTCCATGCTTGGTAGAAGTAAATCCCAACATGTAATCCATGGAGATGGATTCCCAGTGCCAACTAGGAGTAGGCAAAGGAGTATACAGATCTTGCTTCTTGATTGTAGATTTGGAAATGGCACAAGAAGTGTAAGATCTGATGTACTTCCCAACATCCTGTTGAAGGTTCGACCAATAAAAATACATCTGCAACACTACCACTATTTTTTTCTACCCCAAAATGTCCAGCGACTCGACTGTAGTGCACCTCCTAAATCATATTGGCATGCTCGCTTGAAGGAACACAGAGGTGTTCGAGATGGTATAACAGTGCATCCTGGAGGTGAAAGTTCGGAGCTTGCTTGCCTTCCAATAGCATCTGGTATGTGGTTCCAAATTCTAGATCACTCTTATAAAGATGTGTCCATCTCGAAGTCTCGTGTCCACACGAGTCGAGCACTGTGGTCAGTGCCATAATCGGCGATCGGCTTAGGCAGTCTATATCATTATTGGTGTTTCCCTTCTTGCACTTAATGTTCAAATAGAAGTGTTGCATATATGTGGAATATTTATGTTGTCGTTCATTTTGCAACTTTCCTTATTCATGTATAAATTGCAGGGGTCAGTGGTCTGTGTGGATGATCGTTTCCTTCACCATAATTTGATGCTTCCATTGTCGGCAAGCCTACATAATGGAATATATCTCTTTTTCATAGTTGGGATACTTTCAGACTGTATCTGAAAGTGTCTCACTATGATATGTCAACAGATACCCTGTTGGATAAGAACTGCACCAATAGCATAGTTGGAGGCATTTGTCTCAATTTTAAATGGTTGTTGTAGATATGGTAATGTGAGCATTGGTGCAGAGTAGAGGTGATGCTTCAAATCTAAAAATGCCTTCTGTTGTAATTATGACCAAATGAACTTTGCTTTCGCTCCGCCCTTGGTGACTTGACTCAAAGACCAAGTGATATGAGAGAATCCCAACATGAACCTACAATAGAAATTGGCAAGACCTAAAAATCCGCAGAGCTCTGTTAGAGTGGTTGGGGCTGACCAATCTTGAATATCTTGTATCTTGGTTGGATCCACATGCACACCTCACTCATCAATGATGTACACAAGTTATTGAACCTACGTCATATCAAAAGTGCATTTCCCCAAATTGGCACACAATTTGTGTTGTCGCAGGGTTTGGAGGACCTATTGAATATGGTGTAGGTGCTCTTCCCAACTCTGGTTGAAGATCAGGATGTTGTCCATCAGCCTCATGAAGATTGCAGGGGCATCCGTCAACCCGAAATGCATGACCAACCATTCAAAAAGGCCCTCCTTGGATTTAAATGCAGTCTTCCACACATCAGAGGGTTCAATTGATACCTGGTGATAACCGAACTTCAAGTCAATCTTGCTGAAATATTTCACCCCCTTGAGCTATTCCAAAAGGTCATCAATATGTGGGATTGGATAACTATTTCAAACGGTGATCTTATGTAGCGCCTGATAGTCAATACATAGCCTCTAAGTTTTGTCCATCTTCTATACCAACATGAACGGGCTCCCACAGGGTGATGAACTTTGTCTGATGTGACCTTTCTGCAACAACTCCTAGATTTGCCTCTTGATTTCATCATTCTCCGTAACAAAGTGTCAATAGATCGTTCCATTGGGTAGCAGAGCTCCTAGGGTCATATTGACCAAGTGCTTGACCTGACACTGTAGGGGTACCCTTGTGGGTGAGGTGAATATGTCCTTGTACTCCTCCACGACCTTGTCCATCTGATGCTATTGTGTGAAGGAGACGTGTTTGGAGGTTGTGGATGTGGCCACAACCTTCCTCTTTCTCTAAGGATGAATCATAAGCAAGACAAATTTCCTAGAATGGGAAATGATCTTACTGCATTGTTTAGCAGAGATTAAAGAAAAGGTAGTAGGTCATGCTACCTATGGTATCTTGTACAATTTTTGAACCAAAGTAATAATAACATAACAAGGTATGGATTCATATAAATCATGATGCTTCCATAGGTATGGTTGACCTAATAAAACATCACAGACTTCTAGATGGGAAACATCACATAATACCTCACCTGCAAAGGGCTTGATGTTATAAGTCGGGAGGAACTGTTGGCTGACACAGAGATATTGCCCTTGGTGAGCCACCTGATGGTGTATGATTGTGGGTGCATCATTGTTGGTAGCTTCAATCTATTAACGAACTTGGCTAAGTTTAGTTTCTTTTGGCTCCCACTATCAACGATGAACTGCATCGGAGAACCCTTTGCCCACATCTAAAAGTGGAAGAGGTGCTCCCCATCCTCTGGATCCTCAGGTTCCATCTTTTGGAGCTTGGTGGTGGCTATCATTATAGTGGGTTTTGCATCAATGATCTTCTTTCCCTTGTCAATTCCCTTGTCAGGTTTCAGCTCAAAATAAGATCATGCATCCATCTCTAAGTCTTTTTTCTTGACCACTAGTGCCTATTTTTCACGACATTCGTTTGTGTTATGAGTGGGAGTTTTATGGAGCACACACCATTTTAAAGTGTCCTTGTTCGTCTTCCCATTATTCTTGGCTTGCAACTTTAAGGAGTTTTCATGGGGGGTTGCATCCTGTCTCTGCCATTTTCTCTATGGCTTAGGGGTACCTTTTCTCTGCTTTGGATTCGTAGATCCAAAGTCTCGCTTATTTTGCTTGAATTTATGCTCAATCTTTGTAGCATATCAATATGCTGCACCAAGCAAGGAGATTTCTAGGAAGTCCATTTCCTTCTAAATGTATTTGTGCAAACAATTGCAGTATTTGAGCATCAGATGTTTCTCAAAATCTTTGATACCCAACATTGTGTGCAGGGTATGGAAAATATTCGTCAGCTCATGCACATCTTCATCCCTTTTCTACCGCGACGTAGTCCATTGTATGTACTTGTTGTCATAGCTCATAACAAGGTAATGTTATTTCTTGATAGCATCTCGGAAAGAGTTCCAAGAGGGTACAATTGAAAACATAGAGGGTTCCATGGCCTATCTCTCACAGTAAGTTTCCCACCATTCCTTAACATGGGGGGAACTTTAAGCATTGCAAAATTAATTGAAGTTAACTTATACCTTGAAGGGGGTAGTGCCTCTGAAGTGACTGCTAGATGAAAATGTGTCACCGGTTAGCATTTGCCGAAGGATCTGGGAAAAGTTGTCTATTATTTTATTCCTCTATCGCTCGAGGGATTCTTTGAGCAACAATTTGATAGGATCTCTTGCTCCCTCATCTTTATTTTCTTCTGCATGGTATTTCGTCAGTGTCGACAGGGCTAGTCTTGCAAGGGCTTAACCAGTTTAAGTCTCAACTCCTTATACCTCAACCTCGTTGGGGACTTGCACAAAAAAACAGAGAAAGAACAAACTGCTCTGATACCACTGATTCATACTTATGTAGGAACGAAACAAAATACGGATATAAATATAAACATAGAGATGCATCAGAAATAAATCTTCATTTCATTAAATATCAAAGAACTGAAAGATGTTTACATACAAAATGGAAATAAACTAGCCTGGATGCTAGTAGCTTATCTCTTAGAAGAGATGTGTCGGTTACATGCCTCTTAATTGTGTTACAATAAGGCTCAAGGGCCTTTTTATTATTGGACAACAAAGGGAAACATTAAACAACCAAAACCCTAACCTAGGAGATGGAATGCTAAGAGTTTGTGGGCCCCGTTCGGGTTAGTTGGACAACCAACTTCCCGAGGTCATAACTTGGTCATATGATCTCCATTTGGCATGTACAATACCTTGTTAGAAAGAACTCTCTGAGTACTACAAAGACAAAATTAGGGCCTTTTCCACCAAGATAGGTAGTGGATGACACTCTTGGTCCTTATCTTAGCTTATCAATTGGCTTGTATTCAAAAGAAACAACTATTCTATGATAATATATTCATGAATAACACACAAGTACAAGAAATAATATGCAAGAAGTAAAATTACATAAAAGGAAAATATGCAATGGAATAGAATTCTGCCATGATCCATTTGGAGTGAGCTCCTTTCTCCTAAGATAAAAGTAACAAGTCATCCCATAATACTAAACTAAAGCACTCAACTTCTAAACTAGAGAATGGAAATATGAGAAAAGAAACTTGTTAATATTCCATCATAAGTTGGACAATTGCTCTAAGAGTCCCCCCCCTCCCCCTCTTTAAAATGGAGATGACACTTTCTTTTATACATGAACTTGCTTGAAACTAACAACCCACTTGAGGATAAGAGATTCTCAAGTGGCTACAACAAATATCTAAAAAATCCACTTGAGGATAAGAGATTCTCAAGTGGTCACAACAATTTGCTAAATATATTTATCCACTAGAGAATATCCTCAAATGGTTACAACAAATATCTACATATAGATCCACTTGAGGATAAGATATTCTCAAGTAGTTACAACAAATAGAATAGTCCCAATATTCTTGCTAATTTCCCATATATTTTTGGATGCCCCTACTTGTCAAATTCAAATTAAATTAGTCATGAGGGCTAGAATAACATGTTCAAAATATGTCAAAAAATGATTATTAATGGTATTAAATTCCTTAGGTCCATAATACATATATGCAGGAGCTTAAAATTAATAATAAAAGTTACATGCATACTTGAGCACATATAAATATGCCTTTAAATTCATTAATATATTTTATTGTCTTCCCCAAGTAGTCGTATGATTCCTAGTCCATCTTGTTGTAGCATCTTATTAATAATATACTTGATTATTTCCCTACTATAGATTTGATTTGACAACAACTGCATGAGAACCCTATAGTTGGAGTAGCCAACAAAATGACTTCAATGTATGGAAAATGATGTGCAACAACCATAATCTATGGTGAGCATGATTTCGAAGCATGTGAAGCAAAACCCTATAAAAATTCTCCACACGAGTTGTCGCTTCAAAATTAAATACACAATATGCTAATTCTTTCCAATGTTAATGAGAAATCAAATGGAATACTAAGAAATGTATTGAAAAACATCTCTGAGCATAAAAAGGGATAATACATAGATGAAAATATATGAAGAAAGGATAAAAGGAAGGAAAGAAAGGCATAAAACCATGGTAATTTTGTGACTCATCATAGTCTTATTCCTCTTTTTCCTTTTCTTCGTGAGATGTTTAATTTTTAATAGTTTTTCAAGATTTTGTCTTTTGTTTTTCTTTGCAATGTTTTTTAATAATAAAATTTTCAATATTTTTGCAAAGTTTAAAGAAACTAATAAAATTAAATATTTTGAAGTTAGGATTTTTTATATATTTATGTATCATTAAATAATACTTCAATATACATAAATAATTGTCACTAAAAAAAAAATTAACTCTTGACAAAAATACACATTTTGCATATTGATATAATTAAAAAAGATCATTTTGAGACCTTTTCGCTAAAAATGACATGTTTAATAAAGGAATTTTATGAAGAATAAAAAAACAAATGTTATGAACTTTTCATGTATTTTATGTCAAAAGATAATAACAATTGAAATTTTTTTTATCCTTCCAAAAAAATGATTCATTGAAATTTTTAAGTAAAAACAAAAAAAAAAAAAATGTCTAAAAAAATAAAAAACAACTTTAACAACATAAAACATTCAAAATTATATATATATATATATATATATATATATATATATATATTAAAAACATTTAAAACATTTAAAACATTTAAAACAAAAATGGGAAAAGAAAAAACAAAAATAGTTAGAAAAAAAGAAAAAAATAAATAAACATTATAAAACAATTTAAAAAAAGAGATTGAAGAAAAAAACAAATATCAAAAAAAAATGAAAAATAAAATAAAGCATTTTTAAAACAAATTTCAATTTAAAAAATAAAGAAGCTAAAAATATATAATTTCGGAAAATATATAACATGATGATGATGATGATGATGATGATGATGATGATGATGATGATGATGATGATGATGATGATGATGATGATGATGATGATGATGATGATGATGATGATGATGATGATGATGATGATGATGATGATGATGATGATGATGATGATGATGGAGTAACAACTAGACCCCATTATGTGTCAATTTAATAGTCGATTCAATAGTTGATTTTTAAGTTTCATGGTTGATTTTTAAGTTTTCATTGCAATGGGTCAAGTTCAGCACCATTGCATGTAAATTTAATAATTGATTTTCAAATTTTCATCGGAATGTCTCAAGTTGTCTTAGGCTAAGATTAAAAGAATTTTTTTTAACATTTAAAAAGGAAAATAATTTTGGTGATGATGATGATTAACGTCCACGTCAAGAAAAGAAAAAGAATCTAATTATGATTCTTCAAAATGTTGTTTTTGTGATCAAAATCTAATTGTGACTCTTTGATTTAGGTGTTTATTTTTAAGGAATTTTTTACTCATCATATTTGGTTTTAACTCTATGGTTGAAAAAAAAAATCTAATTGTGATTCTTCAAAATTTTATTTTTGTGATCAATATCTAATTGTGACTCTTTGATTTAGGTTTTCACTTTTAAAAGTTTTTTTACTCATCATATTTGGTGGGTTTTTTTACTCATCATATTTGGTTTTAATTCTATGGCTGAAAAAATGTTGATGGAACATAACACTTTTTTGAACATTTTTTTATTTCAAGATTGTACTAAACTTTTAGTTTTTAATGTCATTGTAAAAAAAACATAAAATTTTGACATTAAAAAAAAATGATGTTGATGCAATATTGACAATTTTCATTTTCAATGTATTTTTTTATATTTATTAAAAATAATCAGTTTTAATATTATTGCTTAAAAAAACCAAAAATTAATGCAACATAACACTTATTTTAGAAATGTTTTTTCATATTTTTCAAACACAAATAAAAAAATTTAAGCTAGAATTTTCTCAGATTACCCTTCTTTTTTTTTAACTAAATTTAAAATTACTTCTCCAAAATATTTCCATGCATTTTCCAAATATAATATATTCTTATAAATCAATAATCAACTTCCTTTTAGTATAGTAACTACTTCTGTCTATTCCTTTGTTGTGATGACCCCGGGAAAATGTAAATATTTAAATTTCACCACGGTTAAAGACTGAATTAAGAATGACATTGGAAGACTATTTTATTGTTTGTTTAAAAAAAAAAAAAAGATCTTAAGAGTATTTCTTTTATTTTACATGTGCATTAAAATATTTAATAAAGAATACTCATGATAGTGTTGGCAACTCCTGGGAGGGAGTTGGCAAGGAAAGTCGGTTATTGGAACTGACTTTAACCACCTTCCCTAACTGGAAAAGTTTCCAGGGAAAAGGGGGAGGGATGGCAAAAATCTGCGCTGTAGAGACAGGCAGAGAGAGACAGAGGAAAATTAAATAGAAGACTAAGTCTGGTAAGGACCAGATAGTCAAGCACACAGTGCAACCTTGCTGAGGATAGTGATCCGGCAAGAGGAAGCTAGGGGGGAGGCTCTGGTCTCGAAGGACGAGTCTCATGGATGGGCGGCTAAATAGTATGCACAGACTTGCAGGTGACTACTAAAGGATTTAAGGGCTGGCAGAGACCAGGTAAGTAAGACTGAACCCTTAATCTCCTGTAAGTATCTGCAAATCATTTGAGTTAAACTCTGTAAGTATCTGTAATACATATGAGTTATTTGTTGCTTTGAAAATACCACTGCTACTTCCTAATGATACATTAGCTGGTCAGCAAATGTTAGTATTTAAGCATAGGAACCCACGCCCTTGTTCTGGACAGAGACCCGAACAGTTAAGTTTACGGTCTCGCTGTTAAGGTAACAGGAGCAAGGATAAGATTAAACACTGGCTGTAGCAGAACCGTTAGTGACACTACTTCCCCGAATAGTTTAAAAGGGAGAGAGAGTTTTTTCCGAATTAAGGAAATTACAGGTTTGTAAAACAGGGGAAACGAAGCAATAATAACAACAATTCCAGCTTATTACCAGAAAAGATCAGTATTCTCTCGAGATTAACATTGAGCCCATGACACAGAATAAATATAGGAAGGTAAAGAAGAAAACATAACCCTCTGAATCGGGTAACCCCTGTGGTACAGGTCAACCTTGCAACGAGATTATAAATAAAGAAATAATTAACATATAGTGAACATCTGGAGTACCTCGGTACACCTCTGTAATGTGAAACCTCATAAAACGAGTACCGATGTTTAAATTGTTAACAAAACAGAACTTTGAAAATAAACCAAGCAGCGTTAGGCTATTATCCACGGGATAATTTTAACAGCAAATAGCGAAACAACCGAACTATGGAACCGATGAAAACATATTTTGGCTCTTGGTATGAGCGAAATTTCATACTATTCACTTACACAGAGTAAACATAGGGTCGGACAACCGAGACCGCTTACTCTGCCCGTGGAGCAGCCATAGAATAACCATACAGAAACAGTAACGGGAGTTTGCGATTAAGTGCATTAGAATATACATAAACTTCTACCTTATGTAAGAAATAACCACAGCACGAGTACTAAACAGAGACTTATATTGCAAGTTTACACAGCATTCGGGTCAACAGAACCCATACCATTCTTTGAAATAAAAGAAAACTCATAACCCAACATGAAGCAGTAGCGGAGATTTAATGTCAAACTGGTAGAAGCCGCACGGCTGTAACAACTCATTATAAAAGAAAATCAAAAGGGTTTGTTGCCCAACATCTGTAATCAACAGGGCCGTGGCCGGAATACCAATAGATATACAATTCAATATAACAGTTCAAATTACAATTAGTGAAAGATGTGGACACAGTTCCCACATCCTAGAGGATTTTCCAGCCTAAAAAATTGGAAGCGTTAGGGTTTTGACGGAACCCATAGCCAGCAACAGGGAAGGTACGGAGTAAGACAGTGGAGAGCCTCCCGTTGCCACCTGCAACCAACCACAGTAGGAGTAAGGTTGGGCTACGGCTAGGCGCAGGGGAGACCCTCTGCCGGCAGGCCAAAATAAGAAGTAAGAACCTTAACCAAATCCACATACCGTGTAACTGGGAGAGTCGCACCTGATGTATAGTCGGGAGCACCATAGCCTTCGAAGGAGGGCCTCCTCATCTGAATCGAACCCAGAACCGGAACCGCTGTATGCACACACCACGGCAAGGATAACCATTAGCATCGCCACATGAAGGGAAATAATCGACAATCCGAGAACAAAAGAAACCAGAAGAAACGGAGCGGGTATGATAACAACTGTGACTTACCTCAAAAGTTTCAGTGGAATATATATATAATGAGCAGAACGGACGCCCGGCGCAAGGATGCTCGCTCGGCGGAGAAACGAGCACTCGGCGCGAGAAAAATCCTCCAGCAGCACTCAGACTGGAACAAGGTGGCGCGGAGGATAGTAAAGAGTCGCCGAGCCTTACAGTAACCCGAACAATCGAGAAGAATAAACCATATACCATCAAAACCTCGGGAGTGACGTCTGGAGGCGTCTCCGCCCTTGGATCCACTCCGGACCATCCTCACCATTGAACAAGGCGGTAAAAGAGTTAGGCGGAAACTTAACGCCAGACCACTCCCCTTCACGTGATCGGGTCGGCGGAGTAAATGCCGCGTCCATCTGTCACTATGGAAAATGCCAGCGGACAGCCGTCCGGAGCTGCCTCGTGTTTCCAATTCTGACAACACCCAAGGTTCATATGGAGGGCCTTATTTAGGGTTGGAGCAAGATTAACAGTAATCAACCAATTCACTCATAATCCTTGTCGATTCAAAGTATACGAAATCAATAATTATCCAAGGTCACATAAACCAAATCAGCAGACGGTAAGTGATCTCACCATAAATCATATATGTAATCAATATATAATCATGTATGTAAACAATATATACACATATGTAATCAAGTCAGCGAATGGTAAGGTGTTCTTACCATAAGGCATAATAAGGCATAAATAATAATAAAAAAACTTTTATTAATGCGGGTTCGGGTATGTGACAAATTGGTATCAGAGCCCAGGTTCCCATACTGTGACCTCTGGGACGAGTCTGAACATGTTAAAATTGTGGAGGTAATCATAGCATTTGATTTTCTTTTCAGTCACTAAAATGTGCAAGGTAACTCACAGTGTCAAATATTCCCCTGATTTTATACCAGGCAAAAAAAGCAAGAAGAACAACAGCAAGACACTAGATAGTAACAGTAAGTATGCAGAGAGCTAGCAGCGCTCCGCACAGATCAACAGCAGATCAGGGACCTGCAACAAATCTATTATCACTTAGAACTAAAATTGATATATGTAACTTTTCATCCTAGCCCGATGACAAAGGTCAGTGCTAGTTTATTTTTGTTTTAATTTTCTTCCCTTAGAATTTGAAGTTTTGAAGAGTTTTTGAGTCAAGTTATTCTCAGCTCCCATTGGTTCCCCTCCATCTACCATTGTTTTATAGCCACCTGTTATCTTATTTCAGTCACCGTGCCTTTTTGTAATTTCGCAGCGCAATCCTGATTAGGCAGTTTCGCAGTGCATCATTCAAATTTAAAACTGACAGCGCTGCGAAATCATGGATTCGTACATTTCGCAGCGAATCTTTCCCGAAATGTCAAATCCGTTAGGTGAGTCATAGGCAGTGTCTTCTCATGTCAGCTTATGTACCCCTCTTATCAAATTTCACCACTCATTGCCACTATCACCACCACTAGATCTGTTGATACGCATGAATCATCATTTCCAAGAAAGACCACCGTGCATAAAACTTAATGATGGTCGTAAGTCTTGCATGAAATGACAAATCTGCAAGATTACAACTTGAAAGATTTTAAACGGCAAAATTTAAAATTCAACTGCAAAGATAATCAAGCGAGGCTGAATTCAAATAGAAGCTGAATCACAATTCCAACCGGAGCTGGTAGTCATTGTTTGCGAAGATTTGGAAGAATCAATGGAGAAAAAGGAGCACAGATCCGGCAAATGTCTAAGGACTGAGCCTGAAGGCTTAGATATAACGCTAAGAAATAAAGAGGTGGAGAAAGCATTTAAAAAGGCCGGGTGCTGGAATTTTTGCAAAAAGTTACAAGGAGGGCACGCACAGGTAACTAAAGAATTTGCACTTAACTTCACAGGCTTGAATTCAAAAGTAGCCATGATAGAATTGCAGGTTTCGCCAGAAGTGATATCTACTGTGACAGAGATCCCACGAGGACAAGAGCAATGGTTTAAAAATTTCAAGTTTGACATGAATCCTTGCAAGGAGTTTTTGAAGGATGAATTTGTAAATGAAGATTTAAGTAAGGCAGTGCCCAGGAGTTATGTCAAAGAATATTATGCTCATTTGCTCACTTGCATACAGAAATATCTGACTTGTGAAGGAAGGTATAACAAGGTTTACTCTTACCATTTTAAACTCCTTTTGCATTTCACCGGGAAGGTCTCCATAGACTTACCTTTTTATCTTTTCCGTAGTTTGAGTAAGATGTGTGATAAGGTACAGCTGAGGAAAGAGGATTGTGAAACCTCTTTGTTTCATCATGGTTTGATCAAACTACTGGTTTTAGATGGGCTCCAAAAGGTAGACAGAGATTGGAATTCATTCATTTTTATGGCTGGCTTCAAAAGCCAGACTGGCCTCACTCCTCTACCTGCTAGAGATTTTACAATAGCTGAGCTCCAAACAGAAGCAAGAGCTAAAAGAGTTCCAAATTCACAAGTAAGAAAACAAGTGAAGCCACTCATCATCCAAGATCAACCTCAGCAATCAACTAAGGAAAAAGCTCATGGTAAAAAGACTGTACCTGAAACAAGCACATCTGAAGTAGTCTCAAGGATAAGAACAAGAAGCCAGATGAATAAGGAAAAAGGTAAAGCTGTAGCAGTCGAAGAAAGTCCAGTGTCCAAGGGAAGTTTAAATGCCTTATTACAGGCTATTGACTTTGAGCAGTCTCTACCAGTTCAAATTGAGTTGATACAGTCAGAACAAGAAAGCACCAAGAAAGCCAAGGCCTCAAAAAGGCTTAAATTTGATGAGCCAGCTGAAGAGTTTGTTTTTAAACCTAGAAGACCTATGACAAGGAGATTCCAGCAAGTACAGGAAGCACTGTCAAGAACAGAGGAAACAGGGGAAGGGACACAACGTTGGCAAAAGAAAAACACAGGCAAAACAGTCATCACATCTAAAGAAGATAATATAGTAGACCTGAAGAGCCAATTAGAATCAGCTAAGCATGAGATTGCCAAATTGAAGAAAGCTGCTAGAAGACATGCAGTCATACAAGCAAACTATTATAAAACTCTATGGAAAGGGAATGCAACTGTAGAAGCCCAGGTGAATTCAATGGTTGATGGCCATTCACAATTTCACGCCTGGACAGTACCAGCAATCAAAGAAGCCAAGTACATCAGAAGGATCAATATGCAACTGAGAGCTGGGAATAATGTTATGAAGAAACAAATTGAAGATCTGAAGGCACAGCTAAGCCAGCTTAAAGGACCTGCTAAATGAGTTTTCATTTCAAGTAAGATTCTATTTCAAAATTTTGATAAGTTTGCTTGATCTTATCTTCCTGAAGAAATCTAAATCCCTATTCGGCCTTTGGAAAGTCTAAAGAAGTTTTTGGCAATCAAGCACTCGGTTAATAAAGGTCTCAGGTTAAAAACAAGTTGTTTTAAATAACTCAGCAGTTTCGTAGCGCGCTACGAAACTGCTGAAAGTGATGATTTCAACATAAATCAAGTAGTTTTGAAGTTGAAGCGGGAAAATTTTGAAGGACAGTTGTATACAACGAGAACACCTGAAGTTACAACAGCCAATCAGACTAGCACAAGTGGAAATAAATAGTTTGAATCAAAAAGTGGCATTTTGTCATATCATAAGGAAATTGAAGCATGTATCAGACAGCTTGAATACGTTTTCCTTTTTGTTTTCGAAACAGTGGATGACACATCATCAAATCAGGTTTCATAACAGCGGACAGCACATCAAAACGTGGCCACCGTCATATTTTGAGGGACAACAATTAAAAAACCGACTTATGAAGATTCGAAGATCATACAGCCGAGAAGCAAGGATAGTCTCCTAATTTTTCTGGACAGTGAAGAAGATACAACATCCAAGGTTAACATGGAGCATTAAACACCCATCTCAGCCAAACTGAAAGAGAACCAGATGTCATAGAAAGGAATCATCTTAATTAAAGCCATCATGCATGTAATATGGAGTTAGAATCATAGTTGATTTAGATCTCTAAAAAACTCCAGTCAACACTTTGTTGTATTTATTAAGTAGTTAGAGTTTAAGAGTTGTCAGTAATAGAAGTAGTTTTCGAATTCCCCTCATGCTGGAGGAGGAATCTCGATCAGTTAGAATAAGAGCTCTATATATAGCTGAAACAGCAATGTAATCAGGGTTAGAAATTTTATGGAACAGCTTGTATTTGGCCTATGTAAGACTCATTTTCAGTAATACATGCTGGACTTTACTTCTCAGGATTCATGAAGGATTTTTATGTTCAGAATATGTGATGTTGTCCTTTTCTTAATTCTTACAGTGGTATGGATGTATAATCACTCAGAATTCACTGAATGTGCTCTGACTTCCTGTATACATTTATAAACTGTGTGGTCCCATATGAGTTTATGTTCTGAATGTTTAAATGCTGAATGCCCTGACTTCCATGTAAGGTTGAGCTCATTGTTATATTGAGGTGTTGTTGACTCCATAAGCCCAATGGATAGTTGTTTAATGTGTTTACACCATTCATATTTTTCACAGTTGTTCTATAAGAGTTAGCCATCTTATCTTTAATCAAAATCATTAATCCATCAAGAGAGAGCCCTCTCAGGTTGAGGAGGCTAAGCCTCAGCCTAAAGTAGGTTTGAAATAGTTACTTAGAGTCAACCTGACCAGCAGCCTATCAGGATCTGATTTTGAGATAACAAAATCCTAGAGATAACCCAGAGCTGTGGGTACAGCTTGGTGAGGAGACACGGAGCACGAACCTGGCTATATTGGAGACAGTCCAGGACCTGAAAAATGAGATGGCTCGGTTGCGGGAGGATAATGCACGATTGACAATGGAGCAAGAAAGAATTTTAAAGAGTCTGTCTGAAAGACAGAACCCGCCGCTAGCCAATCCCAGTGCAGAACAGCAGAGGAGGACGGAGGAACAACACTATCAAGCGGAACCTGAAAATTCGAAAGAGGGAGAGGATCAATCTGATAATGCATCCGAACAGCAGACCTCAAAACGTCAAAGAGTGGAATTACAGGGAGAATTTCGGAAAATCAAACCCCCACACTTTGATGGGGAACAAGAGGAAGCGGCTGAAGCATGGCTAATTAACATGAACAAGTATTTCCAGCTGTATGAATATGACCATAACCTGAAGGCACGATTGGCCATCTTTCAGTTACAAGGGAAAGCAACCCTGTGGTGGGAGGAGGTCAAAATCGTCAAAGGGGTAAGCGAACGAACCATAACGTGGGAAAAGTTCCAGAAATACTTCAAAGAAAGGTATTTGACCGAGCGCTTTTATGATGAAAAGGCAAAGGAATTTCATGATCTGCGATTAGGACAGCAGACTATGGATGAGTTTATTAATCGTTTTACCTCCCTGCTTCGCTATGTGCCCTATCTTAAGGAAGAAAAAGCCAAGGTGCAAAGATTTGTTAGTAGTTTACCCATGTATATGAGAGAAAGGATTGAATTTGACAATCCTAGGACGATGGATGAAGCTATTCGCAAGGCCAGAATCTGTTATCAGCAGAACAAACAGAAAGGGGACGTTTCCAATAGAAAATGGAGTGAAAAAAAGAGTAGTAAAACTGCTGGAAACAGTAAAGGAGGTCGTGGCGGCGGAATTAAAGGAAGCAGTAAAGGGCAGAACAGCAGAACAACACCAAGAGGTTCGTTCAGATCTAAGACAATCGGTGAAACCAGAATGAGCGAACAATCTGCCAAGCTGGACGGCGAAGGAGTAACCAGACCCCCAGTGCAATGCTGGGGTTGTGGAGGACCGCACTACGTCAAAAACTGTCCGCAACGGAAGGGAACTGATCAGATATCCCAGATTCATGAGGCATCAACCGTCGGCGATGTGGGACGAAGCGTGCCAAGGATTAACGCAGCCCTGGACGACCGCCAGGCAGAGTACCAGCCCACCATGGTGGAATTTGAAGGTAAAATTTTAGACTTTTCTATCGCTGTTCTAATTGATCCAGGAGCTACTTTAAGTTATATTAGCCCAAAGATAGTTGAACAGTGTAAATTACAGCCTGAAAAATTCAGGAACCCATGGCTGGTACAGCTAGCTACGGGGGCTAAGAGACGAGTAATGGCGAAGATTAATAACTGCCCCTTAACGATAGCAGGACAGCCAGTGGTAGCAGATCTGAATATGCTTCCACTTGGCTCATATGACATCCTAATTGGGATGGACTGGCTAGAAAAGCACTGGGCGTTAGTGAACTGCAAGACGAAAACCATTCATTACAAGGATGACTTTGGAAAGGAACAAGAGATGCAAGGGATTAAACGACCAGTGCAGGTCCGGCCAATCACTGCATCCCAGCTAGCTAAGTGTATCAAAAAAAGATGCCAGATATATGCCATTCAGGTGGGTTATGCAGATACCAAGGATAAAACGGCCACGCTGGACAACCTTCCGGTAATAAAAGAATTCGCGGATGTGTTTCCAGAAGAGATCCCCGGGCTACCCCCAAAAAGGGATATTGACTTCACCATTGAATTGCTACCTGGGGCAGCACCAGTTTCGCGGGCACCTTACAGAATGAGTGTACCCGAGTTGACCGAATTAAAAATGCAATTACAGGAATTGCTAGACAAAAATTATATCCGTCCCAGTGTATCTCCATGGGGAGCTCCGGTGTTATTTGTTAGGAAGAAAGACGGAACCCTCCGAATGTGTATAGATTATCGACAGCTAAACAAGCTCACGATCAAAAATAAATATCCCCTACCTCGGATCGATGAACTTTTTGATCAAGTCAAGGGCGCGACAGTATTTTCTAAGATTGATTTGCGATCTGGTTACCATCAGATCAGAATTAAGGAAGAGGACATCGCTAAAACAGCTTTCAGAACCCGGTATGGGCACTACGAATTTGTAGTGCTACCTTTCGGATTGACTAATGCACCCGCCACTTTCATGTGCTTAATGAACAGTGTGTTCCATCGATTTTTGGATAAATTTGTACTGATATTCATCGATGATATTTTGATTTACTCTCGTTCTAAGGAGGAGCACGAGGAACACCTCTGGTTGGTACTGCAAACTCTTCGAGAGCATCAACTGTATGCTAAACTCAGCAAGTGCGATTTCTTCAAAGAGGAGATACAGTATTTAGGCCATGTAATCACAAAGGAAGGGATTGCAGTGGACCCTGAGAAAATAAAGACCATAATGGATTGGCCCGTACCTAAGGATGTGGCGGATATCAGATCTTTCATGGGATTGGCCGGTTATTATAGAAGATTTGTGGAAGGCTTCTCAAGGGTAGCATATCCTATCACTTCCTTGCAGAAGAAAGGAAGGGCATTCAAATGGAATTCAGAATGTCAGCAAAGCTTTGAGCAACTTAAGCGTTTGCTCACCTCTGCTCCCATCTTGAGTATAGCTGATCCTAATAAGGATTACGTGGTATGTACCGATGCAAGTCGAGAAGGCGTGGGCGGTGTGTTAATGCAAGAGGGAAAAGTGATCGCCTATGAGTCAAGAAAGTTGAAGGAGCATGAGCAGAAATATTCTGCCTACGACTTGGAATTGGCAGCCGTCATACATGCACTTAAAATGTGGCGGCATTATCTACTGGGAAGGAAATTTCTGTTGTTGACAGACCATCACAGTTTGACAAATTACTTCAGTCAGCCCACCCTGAATGCAAGGCAAGCCCGTTGGGCAGATTTCTTAAGTGGATTCGATTTCGACATTAAGCATCTGAAAGGAAAGGAAAACCGCGTGGCTGACGCGCTGAGTCGAAAGGTGCAATGCTTATATGAAGTTACGCTCAGTAAATGGAAGAATCCCTTGCAAGAAATGATAAAAACAGCAGCAGATCAAGATGCCGAATACCAGCAAATGAAACAGCAAATACCACTTTCCAGCAAAGAAAATCAGCAGGGGTATGAAATAGATGAGGATGGAATGCTGCTCTATAAAAAAAGGTTGTTTGTACCTAACGACAATAGTCTTAAAAATCTGATTTTGGACGAATTTCACACCAGCCACTATGCAGGTCATCCCGGATACCAAAAGATGCTCACCGCACTTCGAAGGGAATACTATTGGCCTGGAATGAAAAAGCATGTAGCTGAATATTTAGCGCGGTGTTTGGAATGTCAGCAGATCAAGGCGGAGCACCTACATCCGGCAGGGTTATTGCAACCCTTGCCCATTCCAGAATGGAAATGGGAGATCATATCCATGGATTTCATAACTGGGCTGCCTAGGACAAAGAAGAACAATGATTCTATTATGGTAGTAGTAGACAAATTGAGTAAGGCAGCACACTTTATACCAGTGCAATCTACCTACAGAGCGGTGCAGATTGCACACATTTTTATGCAGAATGTGTTCAAACTGCATGGGCTTCCGAAGACAATAATATCAGATCGAGATGTAAAATTCACGTCCACCTTTTGGAAAGCATTGTTTACAGAACTGGGTACACAGCTGAATTTCAGTACAGCTTATCACCCCCAGACCGATGGACAGACGGAACGAGTGAATCAGATTGTAGAGGATATGTTAAGAGCATGTGTAATGCAAAAACCGACACAATGGGAAGATTATTTACATTTGGTGGAATTCGCATATAACAACGGATATCACACATCAATACAAATGACTCCCTTTGAGGTCTTGTACGGACGGAAATGCCGTACACCCTCAAGCTGGAGTGGCCCTGAGGACAAACTAAGGTTGGGGCCAGAAATGCTCAAGGAAATGGAGGACATGGTAAAAAGGGTGCGAACTAATTTAAAGGCTGCTCAAGATCGGCAAAAGAGCTTTGCAGATCGGAAAAGAAGGTTCAAAGAGTACCAGGTCGGCGACCATGTTTATGTAAGAATTCAAGCCAGGAAAAGTACCCTGCAATGGAGCGGTTGCGCTAAACTTGCACCCCGCTATTTTGGACCTTTCCAGGTCTTGGCAAGAGTCGGGCCGGTAGCCTACCAGCTCGCTCTGCCAAGCCACATTAGAATCCACAATGTCTTCCATGTTTCCATGCTTAAAAAATACATTTACGACCCTAAGCATGTGATCAAATGGCAAGATATACGGGTAAGGACTGATTTCAGTTGAACTATTTGGTAATGTATCTTGGAAGTGAAATGACTGATATTGTTGATGATTGCAGGTCGAACCGGAAGGAGAGGTCCTGGTCGAACCGCTGAGCATTCTCGACCGGAGAGAAGTGCAGCTGCGGAAGCGAGTTATTACCCAAGTTAAAGTGCAGTGGCAGCACTATGGGCCTGATGAGGCCACTTGGGAAGATGAAGAGCTTCTTAAGGAAGCTTATCCGGGGCTGTTTGTGAACATCAGACATCGGGACAATGTCCAATCTCAGGAGGGGGAGATGTGATGACCCCGGGAAAATGTAAATATTTAAATTTCACCACGGTAAAAGACTGAATTAAGAATGACATTGGAAGACTATTTTATTGTTTGTTTAAAAAAAAAAAAAGATCTTAAGAGTATTTCTTTTATTTTACATGTGCATTAAAATATTTAATAAAGAATACTCATGATAGTGTTGGCAACTCCTGGGAGGGAGTTGGCAAGGAAAGTCGGTTATTGGAACTGACTTTAACCACCTTCCCTAACTGGAAAAGTTTCCAAGGAAAAGGGGGAGGGATGGCAAAAATCTGCGCTGTAGAGACAGGCAGAGAGAGACAGAGGAAAATTAAATAGAAGACTAAGTTTGGTAAGGACCAGATAGTCAAGCACACAGTGCAACCTTGCTGAGGATAGTGATCCGACAAGAGGAAGCTAGGGGGGAGGCTCTGGTCTCGAAGGACGAGTCTCACGGATGGGCGGATAAATAGTTATGCACAGACTTGCAGGTGATCTACTAAAGGACTTAAGGGCTGGCAGGGACCAGGTAAGTAAGACTGGAACCCTTAAATCTCTGCAAGTATCTGTAAGTCATTTGAGTTAAACTCTGTGAGTATCTGTAATACATATGAGTTATTTGTTGCTTTGAAAATACCACTGCTACTTCCTAATGACACATTAGCTGGTCAGCAAATGTTAGTATTTAAGCATAGGAACCCTCGCCCTTGTTCTGGACAGAGACCCGAACAGTTAAGTTTACGGTCTCGCTGTTAAGGTAACAGGAGCAAGGATAAGATTAAACACTGGCTGTAGCAGAACCGTTAGTGACACTACTTCCCCGAATAGTTTAAAAGGGAGAGAGAGTTTTTGCCGAATTAAGGAAATTACAGGTTTGTAAAATAGGGGAAACGAAGCAATAATAACAACAATTCTAGCTTATTACTAGAAAAGATCAGTATTCTCTCGAGATTAACATTGAGCCCATGACACAGAATAAATATAGGAAGGTAAAGAAGAAAACATAACCCTCCGAATCGGGTAACCCCTGTGGTACAGGTCAACCTTGCAACGAGATTATAAATAAAGAAATAATTAACATATAGTGAACATCTGGAGTACCTCGGTACACCTCTGTAATCTGCAACCTCATAAAACGAGTACCGATGTTTAAATTGTTAACAAAACAGAACTTCGAAAATAAACCAAGCAGCGTTAGGCTATTATCCACGGGATAATTTTAACAGCAAATAGCGAAACAACCGAACTATGGAACCGGTGAAAACATATTTTGGCTCTTGGTATGAGCGAAATTTCAGACTATTCACTTACACAGAGTAAACATAGGGCCGGACAACCGAGACCGCTTACTCTGCCCGTGGAGCAGCCATAGAATAACCATACGGAAACAGTAACGGGAGTTTGCGATTAAGTGCATTAGAATATACATAAACTTCTACCTTATGTAAGAAATAACCACAGCACGAGTACTAAACAGAGACTTATATTGCAAGTTTACACAGCATTCGGGTCAACAGAACCCATACCATTCTTTGAAATAAAAGAAAACTCATAACCCAACATGAAGCAGTAGCGGAGATTTAATGTCAAACTGGTAGAAGCCGCACGGCTGTAACAACTCATTATAAAAGAAAATCAAAAGGGTCTGTTGCCCAACATCTGTAATCAACAGGGCCGTGGCCGGAATACCAATAGATATACAATTCAATATAACAGTTCAAATTACAATTAGTGAAAGATGCGGACACAGTTCCCACATCCTAGAGGATTTTCCAGCCTAAAACATTGGAAGCGTTAGGGTTTTGACGGAACCCATAGCCAGCAACAGGGAAGGTACGGAGTAAGACAGTGGAGAGCCTCCCGTTGCCACCTGCGACCAACCACAGTAGGAGTAAGGTTGGGCTACGGCTAGGCGCAGGGGAGACCCTCTGCCGGCAGGCCAAAATAAGAAGTAAGAACCTTAACCAAATCCACATACCGTGTAACTGGGAGAGTCGCACTTGATGTATAGTCGGGAGCACCATAGCCTTCGAAGGAGGGCCTCCTCATCTGAATCGAACCCAGAACCGGAACCGTTGTATGCACACACCACGGCAAGGATAACCATTAGCATCGCCACATGAAGGGAAATAATCGACAATCCGAGAACAAAAGAAACCAGAAGAAACGGAGCGGGTATGATAACAACTGTGACTTACCTCAAAAGTTTCAGTGGAATATATATATAATGATCAGAACGGACGCCCGGCGCAAGGATGCTCGCTTGGTGGAGAAACGAGCACTCGGCGCGAGAAAAATCCTCTAGCAGCACTCAGACTGGAACAAGGTGGCGCGGAGGATAGTAAAGAGTCGCCGAGCCTTACAGTAACCCGAACAATCGAGAAGAATAAACCATATACCATCAAAACCTCGGGAGTGACGTTTGGAGGCGTCTCCGCCCTTGGATCCACTCCGGACCATCCTCACCATTGAACGAGGCGGTAAAAGAGTTAGGCGGAAACTTAACGCCAGACCACTTCCCTTCACGTGATCGGGTCGGCGGAGTAAATGCCGCGTCCATCTATGGAAAATGTCAGCGGACAGCCGTCCGGAGCCGCCTCGGGTTGCCAATTCTGACAACACCCAAGGTTCATATGGAGGGCCTTATTTAGGGTTGGAGCGAGATTAACAGTAATCAACCAATTCACTCATAATCCTTGTCGATTCAAAGTATACGAAATCAATAATTATCCAAGGTCAAATAAACCAAAACAGTAGACGGTAAGTGATCTCACCATAAATCATATATGTAATCAATATATAATCATGTATGTAAACAATATATACACATATGTAATCAAGTCGTGTTCTTACCATAAGGCATAATAAGGCTTAAATAATAAAAAAAACTTTTGTTAATGCGGGTTCGGGTATGTGACATTTGTTCTGGTTGCATAAAGAAGAATTGGATAAATGATTCCAAAGATTTAGGATTCATCATACCTACAAATGTAATGAATCATCCTTTCAAAGATGACGATTGTTTTTCCTGATTTCCATACTAAAATTTTTATATTACAATTAACCTAAGTCATTTCGAGTAGTTACAATTTTTGTTTCTTTATTGCATACTTATTTTGCCTTTTTATTTCTTTATCGATATGTTAATAATCATCTATTCCACCTTTAAAAAAATATTTACAATTATCATAAATCAAACATAATCTAAATGCCCTAAAAAATTTTCAAACACTAAATTTATTTATACATTCAAAAAACTAGTTTGAACAAAACCAAATGAAATCTGAGCCCAAATTTTTCGCCAAATTATGACCAAAATCCATCCAAAATTCTAAATCAAAAGATACAACTCCGAACGGATTTCGATTTCGAATTATAAATTTGAAAAGCCCGTTCCATCAATACTTCAAGATTTCGTTTCTGCATTTTAAATTTGAAAAGCCCGTAACTAGCGGCTGAACAGCAACCGTCGATGAATTACCCCGAAATTCGTTCCTGCATTTTGTTTCATAGGCCGTAATTACCAGCTGAAGAAAGGGCATGAAATGAACACGCACATGACGCCCGCTTGAATGTGGTTTCTATTTTATTATGTTTCTTTAGTGTGACAAAATTTATCGTAATTTAGTTGGCAGAGGGATAGTTATTATTGATTGTTATTGGTGAATGCAGGCTTATTATTATCATTATTATCATTGGGTTATTTATAAAAAGTAGGTTTTCACTTTTTCATATATTTTAGGTTTTGGTTTTTATTTTTAGTTAGGTCTTTAGACATTAATGTACTTCCAAAAATTAAATCTTAACCAAACAGAAATAGTTCTTCACGTACTTCCAAAAACCAACTTTTATACCCTTTAAAATTGTCATTTTTTTTTTTATCTTCACAAAGAGTCAGATTTTCACCCTTGTAAATGTCTCAGGTTTTGCACTCCTTAATGTAATCCAAAAAAACCAACTCTTAACCAAACAGAAACCATTCTATTTTTACTATATTTATACCCAGGAAGAGTGTGTTTTTTTTTAATTATGGATAGTAAAATGTTTATTTTCATTTTATTTTTATAATTTTCAAGCCGCCATGGGCATTCTCGTTGCTGTTTCTATAACAGCTTCAGGCATTGTTTCTTCTCTGCGTCTCCATCAAAGGGCATTCCTGCAACAGGATCCGTTGCTAAAAATAGTATGGCCAACGTTGGTTCGATTCCTTTCCCTCCGAGCGCAGGGTGCTACATATGTGCAGGCGTTTCATATAGTTATATCGCGCTCATTTTGGTAACAATTTTACCCGAATTTCTATTATGGCAATGACTTTAGGGTGATGTTGGGTAACGTTACTGTTGTCAGGATACAATTACTTCATGGCAGGTATTGGAATATTGTTTTCTCAAGTTATAGTTTGGGTTCCCACACTCATGGTATGTTGACCCCACGATTTTAGGTCCGCATTGATTTCAAATGACCGAATCTGTGAACAGCACTGGCGATCCTTTAGGGCCTCACTATTTTCATAAGCAAAATGGGTTATAAAGGCGCTTCAAACATTAGCCACTAGATGGTAATTTCCGATCCATTATCACCAAATCTCTTTAAAAAAAATTAGACTCTGTCAAATAATATAAGGCAACAATATAAGGCAGAAGCACCAGTGAACCATTAGAAGAAGCACTCCTCACTATTCTCAAATACAAATGGGTTACATTAGAAGAAGCACTAGTGAACCATTAGAGCCTCACTATTCTCAAATACAAATGGGTTACAAAGAATTCAAATATTAGGGCATGATCATTTTTTGAACCCTATATCACCAAAACCTTTAAAACAAAATCTAAATTTCTTTAGACTCTACCCAATTAAGTAACGCAAAAGCATTGATGATCCATTAGAGCCTCACTATTCTCATAGACAAATGGGCTACAAAGACTTTAAATGTTGGGACTTATGATGATTTTTTATATCCCTCCATTATTTGTATTTAAACCTTTTAATAATATAAGTAAGAAAGAAAATGTTGTTAAAAGAAAATCTGTAAGGAAGAAAATGTTGTTAAAAGAAAAACTAAATCACATAATAAACACAAGGGTAAAACCTTGACAACGTGACAAGGAAACTGGGGGCAAGGGATTAGAATTATTATTACACCAAAGTCAAGAATGATGCTCCAATGTTAAATCAATCTTCTCAAGCAATCACCATTTTAATACAAAGACTTCGTTACATAACTCCCTATGGTTACACAACTATCTGAACAATGAAACCATATTTGCTAAGATAATTACATTTTTAACAATCAATTTAATTGTTGTCATTCTTAACAATCTCCACCTTGACAACAATTTCCTAATCCCTTGCCCATTCATCATCTTTTCTGCAAGCCAAGAGAATCCAAACACCGTCGCAGTTTCTCTATCAATACTGGCTTCGTGAACATGTTTGCACAATTCTCGTGTGTGTGGAGCTTCTTGAGAGCTACTTTGTCGCCATCAATCACGTCTCACAAATTGGTATCTATCATCAATGTGCTTACTCTCGCTATGATAAGTTGAATTTGTAGCCAAATGAATAGTACTCTGACTATCACATAATACATTCACTTTCTCCTGCATCCTTCTAAGCTCACGAAGTAGAACTTTCAAACAAATTGACTCTTTACAAGCATCTAAAACAACTATATACTCTGCTTCAATAGTGGACAAAGCAACTATTTCTTGAAGCCTTGACATCCAACTAATTGCTCCACCTGCAAGAGTAAAGGCTTATCATGTAGTAGATATCATTTTTTCCAAGTCAACTGCATAATCAACATCCACATATCCACAGACTGAACCTCCACTACCATAAAGATAATACAATGGTCACTTGTGCCATCAGACAATGGTCATTGTGCCTCTCAAATACTGAAGCACTCGTTTCTCTACTTGCCAATGTTCTTCTCCTGGATTTGCCATGAACCTGCTAACAAGTCCAACTGCATGTGAAATGTCAAGTTTTGTAGATACCATCACATACATTAAGTTTCTTACCACATTTTCATATGGTACACGAGACATATACTTCTTTTATTTATCAATTCTAGGACTAAAACCTGAAGAAAACTTAAAATGGGAAGCTAAAGGAACGGTAACAAGTTTCACATTGTCCATACCGAAATTTGCAAGTATTTTCTCCATATACTTCTGTTGTGATAACCAAAGCTTTCCATTTTTCCTGTCTCTGTGTATCTCCATACCCAATACATGCTTTGCAACTCCAAGGTCCTTCATATCAAGTGTCCTAGAAAGTTGAGCCTTTAACATGCTGATCTCTTCCATGCTTATGCTTGCAATAAGCATATCATCAACATACAAGACCAAGATAATGAATATGCCATTAAAACTCTTAAAGTACACACAATCAACATACTCACTTTTAGTTAAGTTTTGGCTCACCATGAAGGAGTTAAACTTCTTGTACCACTATCTAGGAGACTGCCTCAGGCCATACAATTATTTCTTGACCTTGCAAACTAATCTTCTATTGTGACCTTGTACAAAACCTTCAGGTTGTTCCATATAAATCTTTTCATCCAAATCTCCATGAAGAAATGTTGTTTTAACATCTAACTGTTCTAACTCGAGATCAAGTAATGTAGTTAGTGCTAAAACAATACAAATAGAAATAAGTATTTACAATAGCTGAAAAAATCTCATGAAAGTCAATACCTTCTACTTGAGAATACCCTTTTTCTACCAGCCTCGCCTTATATCTTTCAATACTTCCATCAAAATTTCGCTTCAATTTGAAGACCCATTTGCATCCGACAACACTTCTCCCTTTAAGAAGTTCTACAAGATCCCAAGTTTTGTTCTTAGCTAAGGAATCCATTTCCTCATCCATAGCCTTCTTCCATTTTTCACTATTTTCATCATCCATTGCTTCCTAATAACAAGAAGGCTCCCCATATTCAATAATCAATGCAATAGATGAAGCAGGATTTGCATACCTTTTGGGTGTTCTTCTTTTCCTTGTAGACCTCCTTAAAGTGACTCTTTGTTGAACTGGCTCTTGAACGTCTATAGTTTCCTTTACATCTTCTTCACCTTTTTCTTTAGAAATCTCTCCTTACTTCTGACTTTTTGAAAAAGGTTTAGTCTCCAACTGAATCTGTTGATTCGGGGATACTGTTAATCTAGGTTGTCATTGATTTCAATATAACAGTGTTTGTGATGGAAAATTCTTTGATACATGATTGCCCATTGATGCCCATTGATCATAATGCTCAAAGTTTGATATATGATGATATGATGAGATGGAGGACCCAAGTGGATTGAACAGCAGGAGGTCAATTGAACAAAAAAGGACGCAGGAGGTCAATTGTTCAACAATTGAACAACAAATGACGCAATAGATCCAATAAAGCAATAGGAGCAAGAAGCCAAAGAGTAAGATGAAGAGTTTATCGAAATCCATCAAAGAAACAAGTCACAGGAGCAACAGCTATCAGAAGAGCGGGGGTAGGAAAGTACGGACTTCCTTGATCGTGGTTGAAGTCCTGCACTCAATCCTAGCCGTCGATCTCATAGTCAACCCTTAGATCATGGTCAACTGCAGGGGTTAAGGCTGGTTTTAATCCATGTGCCAATCGAAGTCCCGCAAATGCTCCAATTGCGATAACATTGTGGACCCACTACACCATTATAATACGTCCTAAAGAAATATCGCATCCATTGCATATCGCAAGTCTTGAAGAGATGTAACAATGGTAAAACCTCTGATTGCAATATCATATTACGGACCCGCTGCACCACTATAACATGACTTTATACAATTTTGCATCTGCAGTATCGCTAGTTTCTAAGGGATGTCAAACCGCCGATTACGATTAAAGGTGATGATGTCGCAGGTGGGACCTCCATATGGGTAACGTATCTCGAGCATCTATCACAGAGAAGAGGTAACAATTCACAACTCGTGAACTCGAACGAACAGAGGAAGCCGGAAGGCCAAGCGAATGAAAGAAGAAGTCGAAAGGTCGAGAAGCCAAAGGTCTAGCAGACGATGAAGGTACAAAAGAAGCCGAAGATCGAGTGAGAGAGTAGCAAGCAAAAGGACAGAAGGAAGCCAAAGGTCCAGCAGGACAGGAGGAAGCCAAAGGACGAAACATTCTGTTGATTGGGTTAATATTTTAAAAAGCTTAGACTTGTCCTCATAAAAATGATAGTGATGGTGAGGAAAATTCTAAAAGGATGGTATACAAAAAGAAAGGGTTCAATAAGAAGAATTTCTTCTCTAAGCAAGATGAGTCTGATGAAGGTGAATTTGTAGTCATCAAAAAGAAATCAACTAATCAGTTCCCTCACCGCAAAGGAGGTAATGAAGAATCAAATGAAGAAAATGACTATGCTGGAAGCCAAGAAGTATTATTCATGGCATTCATAAATGATGATGATTCAGGTCTAGAAGGAAATGTAGATGAATTGTTAATGAGTGCCATTGAATAAAATGATAAATTATGAAATAAAATCATCTCTCTCAAGGTAGAAAATGAGGAAACAAAAAGAAGGGAAGACCTCTTGAAAAATAAGCTAAAAGAAAAAGAAGAAATTTGTGAAGAACGTGAAGCCGAAATAGTATCTCTGAGGAAGGAATTGGAGCAAGTCAAAAAGGGTTGGGAAAGCTCTCAAATACTTGACTATCCTAAATAATCAAAAACCTCAACATGACAAATCTGGGATAGTTTTGAAGGAGAATCATCAAGTACTAAGAATAATGCGAAAAGCTATGCTGACATACTTTCCAGCAACCCAAAAGAAGAAACATGATTTCATCAAAGGCCCATCTCAAATCCAAAGAATGAAGAGAGAGTAACTCCAAGGAAGAATGTTGATTCAAATCATGGCTATTACAACAGGTACAAAACTATCTTTTTTGGGCATTGTTTTTATTGTAAAAATTTTGGTCATCAAGCTAAACATTGCATGGCCTGTAAGAAAGAAACACCAAAATTGAAGGATCAAACAAACAAACCATATGGCCTCACAGGGCAAGGACAAATCAAGACCTACAACTTTTTTGATCCCTTGGCCAAATTTGATCCAATTTTCTCATTATGTAATGATAATGGACATAATGAAAAAAATTGCCCCCTCAAAATAAGAAAAGCAAAACATGAGAATCCCAACATGGATAAATGTGGCTTAGTTATGCTCACAGTGATGAAAATCATTGGTTTGTGGATATTGGGTGCTCCAGACATGTGACAGGGGACAAAAGGAAGTTTGTCTCGTTGAACAAAAAGGAAGGGAATGTATCCTTTGGAAGTGGACCTGCCAAAATTGTTGGAAAAGGAATTGTTACCCTTATTAATGATCTAAAGGAAAGGCTCAAAATGCTTTGCTAGTAAACGAGCTCAAACACAATCTCCTGAGTGTTAGCCAAATCTGTGACCAAGGACATAATGTTGTCTTTAGCACTAAAAAAAGTGAAATAAGAAACTCTTCCTTAGGGGAACTTGTGGTGAAAGGAGTTAGAACATCAGATAACGTCTACATTCTGAACAAAATTCAAGAAGATAAATGTTACTTAAGTCAAACATATGAAAGTTGGTTGTGGCACAAGCGACTTGGACATACATGTTTCGATAACTTGATCAATATCAGCAAGACTAATGCAGTACGAGACATCCCAAAGTTTTTCAAGACAAATCAAGGAGTATGTGGTCCATGTCAACATGGAAAGCAAACTAGAACCAACCACAAGACCAAGGATTTCTCTACATCAAAACCTTTGGAGATCATCCATGTTGATTTATGTGGACCAACTAGAACTCCAGAACTCCAAGGAGAAAGGTACTTTGCTTTATTTGTTGATGACTATACTAGAATGATGTGGGTATATTTCATAAAATATAAATCCAAAGCATTTGAATGTTTTAAGAATCTTAAAGCTTTTGTAGAAAATGAAAAGGATTCTAAGATTAAATGTCTTAGAATGGATAGAGGGGGAGAATTCACATCAAAAGAATTTGATGAATTCTGTAAAGTACATGGAATCAAAAGAGAACTCTCTGCTGCCAGAACACCCAAGCAAAATGGGGTAGTTGAAAGAAGAAACCGAATAGTTCAAGAAATGGAAAGAACAATGTTAATAGCAGTTGACTTGCAGCCAAAATTCTAGAGAGAAGCAGTTGGGACAGTTGTTTATACCTTGAATCGAACTCAACTAAGACCAAATAATGAGAAGACTCCTTATGAATTATGGAAAGGAAGACATGCTTCAGTAAAATACTTCAATATTTTTTGAAGCAAGTGCTTCATAAAAATCAATGATGGCTCACCAGGGAAATTTGATTCTCGGGTTGACGAAGGGATATTCCTTGGATATTCTATAAGGAGAAAAGCCTACAAGTGCTATAATAATCGACTACAGAAAATAGTGGAAAGCATTGATGTGAAAATTGATGAAGACCTTCCCGAAAAAGAAATTGAAGATCATGAAGTTGACCCTCTCATTGAAGAAGAACCTGAAAAAGAGGAAAAATATCAAGAAAAACACAAGGAAAAAGAACCATCTCAAACCCCTTCAAAGATGAAGTTTCTCTAAAAACATCACTCAAAAGAGAAGATTATTGGAAATATAGATGAAGGGATACAAACCCGAAGAAGGATTACTAGTACACCAAAGAAAAATGATGTTTCTCTCCTATCTATGATAGAACCAGAAACATTTACTCAAGCAAGTAAGGATCCTCATTGGGTAAAAGCCATGGAAGAAGAAATGTCTCAAATTGAGAAGAATGAGACATGGGAGCTGGTACCTCGTCCAAAGGATAAAAATATAATTGGAACCAAGTGGGTGTTCAAAACCAAAATGAATGAAGATGGACAAATCATTAGAAATAAGGTAAGGCTTGTTTGTAAAGGCTATTCACAAATTGAAGGAATCGACTTTGAAGAAACCTTTGCACCAGTAGCTCGTGTGGAAGTTATAAGGATGTTCTTGGAATTTTCTTGCTCAAAAGGATTTAAAATCTATCAAATGGACGTAAAATCAACATTTCTTAATGGGGAACTCAAGGAAGAAGTCTACATGGAGCAACTAGAAGATTTTAATCTAGCAGAAGGAAAAGACTTTCTTTGTAAGTTGTAAAAGGCATTATATGGGTTGAAACAAGTTCCTAGAGCTTGGTACGCAAGATTGGATCACTATCTACAACAACAAGGCTTCAAGAAGGGGGTGGCAGGAAGTAATCTCTACATAAATATGGATGAGTATAAGTTACTAGTCACTCTTATCTATGTTGATGATCTGCTTTTTGCTAGTAATAATGATGAGATGAGCCATGAGTTTGCTAAAAATATGTCAAAAGAGTTCGAGATTTCAATGATAGGAGAGTTATCTTACTTCCTTGAACTACATGTATCTCAAACCATGATAGGCATGTTCATATCTCAATAAAATTATCTTAAAGACTTGCTTAAAAGATATGGAATGGAAGACTGTGCACCCATGAGCACACCTATGACCATAGATTGCAAATTAAGCAAAGATGATGACTCTCCTCCAGTAAATGCAACTCATTACAGGTCAATAATTAGATCCCTTCTATTCTTAACTTCTACGAGACCTGACATTATGCAAGCAGTAGGAATGGTGGGAAGATTTCAATCAGCTCCTAAACAATCCCATTTGTTGGCTATAAAAAGAATTCTCAGATACTTGAAAGGAACTTCTGATTTCGGTCTTTGATACCCTAAGAGCTCAACTCTTACTGTGATTTCATACACCAATGCTGATTGGGATGGAAGTGTCGATGATCGAAAAAGTACTAGTGGAAATGCATTCTTCCCGAGGGATTGTCTAGTATCTTGGCTCAACAAAAAACAAACATCCATATCACTCTCTACAGCTGAAGCTGAGTATATAGTTACTACAGATTGTTGTACTCAAATATTATGGACAAAGGAAGCTCTGAAAGACGTCAACATAGGTACAAATCAACCAATCACCATCTACTGTGATAACACAAGTGCTATCAGTCTTAGCAAAAATCCAGTGATGCACTCAAAGACCAAACATATACCAATCAAGTATCATTTCCTTCATGAACAAGTAGCTGAACAAAACATCACCTTGGAATATATCAATACTAAGGAGCAGATAGTTGATATTTTCACAAAACCTCTTCCTCGAGAAGCATTTGAATATCTTCGCCAAAAGATGGGGGTTATTTCTCTAGCATCACATTAAGTTGATTCATAAAGATGTTGCATGATAGGGGGAGCAGTTCGACAGGGGGAGTCCTTGTGCACTCCTTTGCCATTGATGTCAAAGGGGGAGAGAAGAAGAATATTGCCATCAACGACAAAGGGGGAGATTGTTAATCTAGGTTGTCATTGATGTCAATATAGCAGTGTTTGTGATGGAAAATTCTTTGATACATGATTGCCCATTGATGCCCATTGATCATAATGCTCAAAGTTTGATATATGATGATATGATGAGATGGAGGACCCAAGTGGATTGAACAACAAGAGGTCAATTGAACAACAAATGACGTGTCAATTGAACATCAATTGAACATCAATTGAACAAAAAATGACGCAGGAGGTCAATTGATCAGCAATTGAACAACAACTGACGTAGTAGATCCAGTAAAGCAACATGAGCAAGAAGCCAAAGAGTAATATGAAGAGTTTATGGAAAGCCATCAAAGAAACAAGTCACAGGAGTAATAGCTATCAGAAGAATGGGGTTAGGAAAGTACGGACTTTCTTGATCGTGGCTGAAGTCCCGCACTCAATCCTAATCGTCAATCTCATATTTAACCCTTAGATCATGGTCAACTGCAGGGGTTAAGGCCGGTTTTAATCCATGTCCCGCAACTGGGAAAAATAAAACAATGATATGTAAAAGAATCACAAAGCATCAAGATACCTTTAAACGATATTTTGAAATTGACAATATATACAAGGAAAAAGAGATAAAACAATATAAAAAGGGTGGGAGGTAAAAGTGTCACACTTTCACCCTTTCCCAAAGGTGGAGATTTGGGGTGAAAGTGTGAATTTCTCATCAAACTTTCCCAATTTTGTTTGCATTAGACAACTTTCTCACTTTCACCACCTACTCCTTCATGAAGGTAAAGGTGGGAAGTGAAAGTGTGAAAATTCAATTTTTACATGTTTATCCTACATCCACACCCTCATGAACTTTCACACATTCATCTCCCACCTCCATCCTCATGAAAGTTGTAAACTTTCACACTTTCACACCACACCCCCACATCCTCATGAGGATTGGGTGGGGATATGGGTTGAGAGTGTGAAATACACTTTCATGAGGGTGGGGATAAAGGTGCCACATTCCCCACCCTCATGAAAGCATCACCCTAACACCCTTACACCCTTAACTCCCACAACCACCACCCACCCTTATGGGGGTGACACCCTTTCACAAGGGTGGGAATGGTGGTGGGGCACCTTTCCTACCCACCCTAACAAGGGTGAGGGTTTAGGGTGAAGCTCTTAAAGTGTGGCACATCCTTATGAGGATGACATTTTCATGAGAATGTCGGTGGGAGCTAAAAGTGTGACACTTTCATGAGAGTGGGCTAGGAAATGAATGTGTGAAAACTATCTTCAAAATTTCACACTTCACCCCCACCATTTAGCTTTCGTGAGGGATGGGGAGTAAAATTTTGAAATTTTTCTTCAAAATTTCACACTTTGACCCCTCACCACTTCATGATGGTCATGGGGATAGTAGGATAAAATGTGAAAGTTCATGAGAGTAAAATGTGAAAGTTCACACTTTCACCATGCACACCTACCCCCATGAACTATCCCATTTTCACCCCTCATCCCCACCCCTATGAAAGTTTGACTACTTTCACACTTTCATCCCCCACATCCATCTATGTTATTGTGTATTTCAGTTTTCACAAGGATGGGACTAGGAGGTGAAACTATCACACACATTTCCCTCTTGAAAGCATCACCCTTATGAGAGTTGATAGTAGTAACTTTTATGAGGGTAGGTGGGATGTGAAAGTGTCACACACCCCATCTGCATGAAACCCTCACCTTCCCCAAAGTATAACACATCTCAACCTTGTGAAATGTGCATGGTGTTGGGGGTTGAAAGTGTCTCACACTCCATTCTTGTAATGTTTATTGAGGATGTGTGGCAATTTCACTACCCACCTCCATGAACTTTCATAGTTTCACCCTTCATACCCACCTTCACGAAAGTTAACAAATTTCACTCTTTTATTTCCCACATCCACCTTTATGAAAGTGTCTAGGGGTAGTAGGTGATGGTACCACACACCTTATGCTCATAATGGTGAACAATAGTTACTTTCATGAGGGTGGCGATAGGGGGTGAAAATGTCACACACCCCATGAACATGAAAGTGTTAGTCTCACTTAAGTGTTACACACCCTTCCTTATGAAACGTGGAAAGTGAAAGTGTCACACACCCCTCCTTATGAAAGGTGAGGGGTGAAAGTATCACACACCCCAACCTCATGACTCTTTCAAGGTGTGTTGGGTTGGGCGGTGAAAGTGTTACACACCCTATCATCATGAAAGCACAAGGTGTGTAATACTTTCACCCCCTATCCCTTTCTACCTTTTATAAGGGTGGGGTGTGTGACACTTTCACCTTCTAAGCCAACTCGTGTGAAATTTATGCACTTACACCTCACAATCCCACCCTCCCATGAGGGTGAGACTCTTTCATGAAGGTTGAGATGGGTTTCACACTCCCCACCCACCCTTCCAAGGGTTAGGGTGTGGGATAAAAGTGTTAAAAGTGTGTCACACCCTTATGAAGGAAACACATTCATGAGGTGGAAGTGGTAACTGAAAGTATGACGCTTTCACAAGATTAGGGGTGGGAAGTGAAGGTGTCACAATTTCATCCCCCATGGGTAAGCATGAGTGTTGGAGTGACTAGTTAAAGTGTCATGAGGGTGGGGGTACGAGTTGAAAGTATCATGAGGGTGAAACTTTCACCCTACATCTCAAATATTTTTAATCAAAATGAATATTTAAATTCAAAAATTAAAATTCACTTCAAAACTAATTTCCAAAACTTTAAAATCAACTTTTCCATTAATTTTATTGTAATAAACATTTTCACTCTTTAGTGTTTTAAAGGAAGTTTTAAAATAATAATAATAATAGATGAAGGTTCTTCTAACACTACTTTAGCTGGAATATTAAGCATACAACTTCTTCTTTACATTGATGTTAATAATAATTGTGGTAATGTGTCTCTATGGTCTTGACAAGCAACTAGGAATTCTCTAGGATGTTTGTTCTATCATCAGTATGATAGTAAACATTGAAAAACAAAGGTTATGATTATCAACTCCAAAAATACCACTTACACTAATTTTGTGTATGTCAATAAAAACTTAGAGGACATTACTCCATACAAGTATTTCATAGTTGACCTTCATCACAAGCTTGATTGGAACTAAAGCATTGAGGAACCAATTAATGAAGAGTGGAAATTTTGTTTTGATGTTGAAAAAAATCATGTATTAGCTAACTTATAATTGTGGGGAAGAATGGAAACCCTTTTTCACATTTTTGCAATTCTTATTATCTTATATAGGCGTGACATTTTAGGTTGTAGCAATTTTAGATAAGATAAAATTAGATAGGATAAATGTATTAATATCCAACAATTGACCATTAAACTAGGTCATTGGGATAATTTTAGGTATAAATACGTCTACACAAAGTGGGATTGTGAAAGTGGCTTCTACATAAAAGCATGAAACATGAAGTAAAATAGAAATATAATCTAAAAACTTAGAAGGCCAACTCTATAGAATGGAAAGGCAATCCAAGAGAAAGATATACAACATTGGATCCATTTCTCTGAGAATTTGAGACCAAATGAAGAAAAAACAAAATAAATGTATGTCTAGGAGAATAATTGGGCGAGGAGCTTGAATGATTGTTGTGTGATTATGTGGAAGGAAGGACTAGTTGTTGTGATATAAAATAAAAATTCTATATTATATGATGATATGAGATCTAGTATGTTAGTTCCATTGGGGTCTCATGGAGGTGGGAATAGGGCTTTGTGTCCTCACAAATTTATAGTCGTCACTTTCCATCTGACATTTCGTGCCCCTATTTGGGACAACCATAAAAAGGGAAGTGATAAGCTAAGTGGAAATTGTTCTAGGGAGTGGATGTGGTTGAATAATATAAGAGTATATGTGAAGAGCTTCCTCCATGTATAAGGCTAGGTATCTTTGTTTAGAGTATCTAAAGAAACTTTCAAATGTATGTAACTCTTAGAAAAATATAATAGAATCATCCTAAAATCTCATAGTAAATGATGCAATGAAAGTTGAAGTGCTCACTAGTCTCCACCTCATGGAGATGAAACATCTAGTACATCCCACTTATCTAGTTAATCTAGTGATTAATATTAATCCATAACCTATGAGATCCAACTCTAAACTAGCCCAAAGGGATCTGAAATGTGTGCATCTAGTGGGAAAGTGTATATTGTGGTCGAATAATGAGTCCATCCCTCATGACCATAAATTTCTCCACTTAGAAGGCCATGTTCAAACACAACCCGCCCCGAGGGTTTATCTAAATGACTCATACAAACTTCCTATTAAGATGTTCTCTGTAATGGTTGTGGTTTTACTTTCAATTATGTATATATATATATATATATATATATATATATATATATATATATATATATATATATATATATATATATATATATTATTGAAAGTAAAAAAAAATATGTTTTCATCTATAAGCGCTTTCTACTTTTTAGTGTGAGGGAGATGTATACTTCCATCATTACTCAATATGGAGTTGACAATTGGCATATAAAAATAATATTGATATTGATAGATAAAGTAATTTCAAATAAAAAATTTATAATTTCAGCGACAATTGCATTTTCCTTCATTACTCAATATGAAGTTGACATGTGGTATTTAAAATATTTCAAAATGGAAAGTGAAGATATAAGAGGTTTTTTTTTTTTCAATTTCAATTACTTATCTCTCTCTCTATATACAGCCGATATAAAACTATGTTACTTAATATAGACATTGAAATATTGTATATTGAAATAATGTCTATATTAAGTGATATAGTTTTATATCACCTGTACATATATAGAGAGATAAGTAATTGAAATTGAAAAAAAAAAAACTCTTATATCTTCACTTTCTATTTTGAAATATTTTAAATACCACATGTCAACTTCATATTGAGTAATGAAGGAAAATGCAATTTAGCTTAAATATAATTTTTTTATTTGAAATTACTTTATCTATCAATATAAATATTATTTTTATATGGCAATTGTCAACTCCATATTGAGTAATGATGGAATTATACATCTCCCTTGCACTAAAAAGTAGAAAGCACTTATAGATGAAATCATATTTGTTTTACTATCAATTACTTTATATCTTGTATAAAGTTGATGTAACATTAAAGTGGAAATTGAATATTTTATTTAAGGCCAACATTAATTTTTTTTGTTATTACTATTTTTTAATTTGTTAATGTATTATTTATGACCGACATTGAAAGATATTTGTTATTACAAGTTTTAAATCTGTTAATGTAAATATATTATATTATTTTTAAATGTAATGTTATGGGACAACATCTCCCCTATATTGGGTTATAGAGTGGCTCTTTGCACAATCAACTTTGATTTATTTCAACTTTAAGAAAGAATATTAAGAAATTACTTAAATTGTTCTAGAATTTTTTTTTATGCTTGAAAATATTTGCAAGAGGCTTTCTTAATCTCCATAATTTTGAAGCGTTAAAAAATTATGAATGCTTTTATTATTATAAATATTTTTAAATTGAGATTTAATGTGAACATATGCAAAATATTTGAAGAAGCGTTTTTCATCCCCCACCTTTTATTATTGCAAAGATTATAGATCCTTTCATACCATAGCATTTTAGAAATTGTCCAATATATCTTCTTTCATTATAGATTTCACAAGAGTTTTTATTTTAGCATTGTTGATTTTCTTCTTTATCCTGACTATCATAAACATATACTTTTGATATTATAAATTAAGGGTTAATAACCATTTTATAGTATCTTAATTTTCTATATCCTCTAATTCTTTATTGCACCACAATCTCACCTTAAATTTAGATGTAATAATGTTTCTAATCATATCTCTATCCTATAGAGTGATCCCATCCTCGTTTTATAGTGATTTATCCAAATTTAACCAAAACTCGACATCTTTATGCTAACCCTTGTTGAGTTGCATGTGATTTTAACTAGTGTTTGAAGCAATATTAAGAAGCCTCTTTTATTTCATGTTAATTGTCTTGTTCTTATAAGCAAAATTCCTAGTTAGAGCCATACGCTTAATGGGGGAAACAACCCATTTCTATGGGGATGATATGGTGGGGGGTATTAGTTTTAATTTTAAGATTATAAATTACATAAAACTTTTGTAGTTTTTGGATCTTTCTTCATGATTCTCTACGACCTATCACTTTTTGGAGTCCATTGCATCCACTGGTTCTGTGGCCCATTCCTGATATTTGTGTGTTAGGGTATTAAATATCCTAACTTCTATAGGCATTATGATGGATTGACTCCCTCCATCCAGATATTCCCTAGCCACCTCTTCCCTACATGATAGCAGACGAGCGCAACCATTAGAGAGAACGATAAACCCTCGAGGTGGGTTGTGTTTGAACATGGCCTTCTAAGTGGAGAAATTCATGGTTATGAGGGATGGACTCATTATTCGACCATAATATACACTTTCCCAATAGATGCACACATTTCAGATCCCTTCGGGCTAGTTTAGAGTTGGATCTCATAGGTTATGGATTAAGATTGATCACTAGATTAACTAGATAAGTGCGATGTGCTAGATGTTTCATCTCCATGAGGTGGAGACTAGTGAGCACTTCAACTTTCATTGCATCATTTACTATGAGATTCGAGGATGATTCTGTTATATTTTTTTAAGAGTTACATACATTTGAAAGTTTCTTTAGATACTCTAAACAAATATACCTAGCCTTATACATGGAGGAGGCTCTCCACATATACTCTTATATTATTCAACCACATCCACTCCCTAGAAAAATTTCCACTTAGCCTATCACTTCCTTTTTTATGGTTGTCCCAAATAGGGGCACGAAATGTCAGATGGAAAGTGACGACTCTAAATTTGTGAGGACACAAAGCCCTATTCCCACCTCCATGAGACCCCAATGGAACTAACATACCAGATCTCATATCATATAGTATAGAGTTTCTATTCTATATCACAACAACTAGTCCTTCCTTCCACATAATCACACAACAATCATTCAAGCTCCTCGCCCAATTCTTCTTCTAGACATACCTTTATTTTGTTTTTTCTTCATTTCGTCTCAAATGCTAGGAGAAATCGATCCAATATTGGACCAAGATCATCTTTTTACCACTAGTACCATAGGCTAAAGAGCCACTCATGTTATATATCTTTCTCTTGGATCGCCTTTCCATTTTGTAGAGTTGGCCTTCTAGGTTTTTAGATTAGATTTCTATTTTACTTCATGTTTCATGCTTTTATGTAGAAGCCACTTTCACACTCCCACTTTGTGTAGACGTATTTATACCTAAAATTATCCCATTGACCTAGTTTAATGGTCAATTGTTGGATATTAATTCATTTATCCTATCTAACTTTATCTTATCTAAAAATGCTACAACCTCAAATGTCACACTTATATAAGATAATAGGAATTGCAAAAATGTGAAAAAGGGTTTCCATTCTTCCCCACAACTATAAGTTTAGCTAATAAATTATTTTTTTCAACATCAAAACAAAATTTCCACTCTTCATTAATTGGTTTCTCAATGCTTTAGTTCCAATCAAGCTTGTGATGAAGGTCGACTATGAAATACTTGTATGGAGTAATGTCCTCTAAGTTTTTATTGACATACACAAAATTAGTGTAAGTGGTATTTTTGGAGTTGATAATCATAACCTTTGTTTTTCAATGTTTACTATCATGCTGATGATAGAACAAACATCCTAGAGAATTCCTAGTTGCTTGTCAAGATCATAGAGACACATTACCACAATTATTATTAACATCAATGTAAAGAAGAAGTTGTATGCTTAATATTCCAGCTAAAGTAGTGTTGGAAGAACCTTCATCTATTACTATTATTATTTTAGAACTTCCTTTAAAACAACAAAGAGTAAAAATGTTTATTACAATAAAATTAATGGAAAAGTTGATTTTAAAGTTTTGGAAATTAGTTTTGAAGTGAATTTTAATTTTTGAATTTCAATATTCATTTTGATTAAAAATATTTGAGATGTAGGGTGAAAGTTTCACCCTCGTGATACTTTCAACTCGTACCCCCATCCTCATGACACTTTAACTAGTCACTCCAACACTCATGCTTACCCATGGGGGATGAAATTGTGACACATTCACACCTTCACTTCCCACCCCTAATCTCGTGAAAGCGTCATACTTTCAGTTACCACTTCCACCTCATGAATGTGTCTCCTTCATAAGGGTGTGGCACACTTTTAACACTTTTACCCCACACCCTAACCCTTGGAAGGGTGGATGGGGAGTGTGAAACCCATCTCAACCTTCATGAAAGAGTCTCACCCTCATGGGAGGGTGGGATTGTGAGGTGTAAGTGCATAAATTTCACACGAGTTGGCTTAGGAAGTGAAATTGTCACACACCTCACCCTTCTAAAAGGTAGAAAGGGATAGGGGGTGAAAGTATTACACACCTTGTGCTTTCATGATGATAGGGTGTGTAACACTTTCACCACCCAACCCCACACACCTTGAAAGCGTCATGAGGATGGGGTGTGTGACACTTTCATCCCTCACCTTTCATAAGGAGGGGTGTGTGATACTTTCACCCCTCACCTTTCATAAGGAGGGGTGTGTGACACTTTCACTTTCCACCTTTCATAAGGAAGGGTGTGTAACACTTTAGTGAGACTAACACTTTCATGTGCATGGGGTGTGTGAAATTTTCACCCCTTATCGCCACCCTCATGAAAGAAACTATTGTTCACCATTATGAGCATAAGGTGTGTGGTACCATCACCTACCACCCCTAGACACTTTCATAAAGGTGGATGTGGGAAATAAAAGAGTGAAATTTGTTAACTTTCGTGAAGGTGGGTATGAAGGGTGAAACTATGAAAGTTCATGGAGGTGGGTGGTGAAAGTGTCGCACATCCTCAATAAACATTACACGAATGGAGTGTGAGACACTTTCAACCCCCAACACCATGCACGTTTCACAAGGTTGAGATGTGTTATACTTTTGGGAAGGTGAGGTTGTCATGCAGATGGGGTGTGTGACAATTTCACATCCCACCTACCCTCATAAAAGTTACTACTATCGACTCTCATAAGGATGATGCTTTCAAGAGGGAAATGTGTGTGATTCACCTCCTAGTCCCATCCTTGTGAAAACGGAAATACGCAATAACATAGATGGATGTGGCGGATGAAAGTGTGAAAGTAGTCAAACTTTCATAGGGGTGGGGAAGAGGGGTGAAAATGGGATAGTTCATGGAGGTAGGTGTGCATGGTGAAAGTGTGAACTTTCACATTTTACTCTCATGAACCTTCACATTTTATCTTATATCCCCATGACCATCATGAAGTGGTGAGGGGTCAAAGTGTGAAATTTTGAAGAAAAATTTCAAACTTTTACTCCCCATCCCTCACGAAAGTGAAATGGTGGGGGTGAAGTGTGAAATTTTGAAGATAGTTTTCACACATTCATTTCCTAGCCCACTCTCATGAAAGTGTCACACTTTTAGCTCCCACCCCCATTCTCATGAAAATGTCATCCTCATAAGGTTGTGCCACACTTTAAGAGTTTCACCCTAAACCCTCACCCTTGTTAGGGTGGGTAGGAAAGGTGCCCCACCACCATCCCCACCCTTGTGAAAGGGTGTCACCCTCATAAGGGTGGGTGGTGGTTGTGGGAGTTGAGGGTGTAAGGGTGTTAGGGTGATGCTTTCATGAGGGTGGGGAATGTGGCACCTTTATCCCCACACTTATGAAAGTGTATTTCACACTCTCAACCCATATCCCCACCCACTCCTCATGAGGATGTGAGGGTGTGGGGTGAAAGTGTGAAAGTTTACAACTTTCATGAGGATGGAGGTGGGAGATGAATGTGTGAAAGTTCATGAGGGTGTGGATGCAGGATAAACGTGTAAAATTTGAATTTTCACATTTTCATTTCCCACCTTTACCTTCATGAAGGAGTAGGTGGTGAAAGTGAGAAAGTTGTCTAATGCAAAAAAAATTGGGAAATTTTGAAGAGAAATTCACACTTTCACCCCAATCTCCACCTTTGGGAAAGGATGAAAGTGTGACACTTTTACCTCCCACCCTTTTTATATTGTTTTATGTCTTTTTCCTTGTATATATTGTCAATTTCAAAATATCTTTTAAAGGTATCTTGATGCTTTGTGTTTCTTTTACATATCATTGTTTTATTTTTAATTTGAACATAGTTGTATACGGTTGTGAAGATAACAAAAAAATTGCAGTATATTTTCTGAGAAAAGGATAGCCTACAACGTGTTTCTACTTTCTCTGATTTCTGGTTATTGGTAGAAAATGAGAACATTTTGAGAACCAACGTTCCGGTTATAAACATGTTTTTTGGACTCATTCTCTAAGGTCGTTTTGGAAGGAATGATTCATTGTTTTACAAGATTTTTTCAAAGATTGAAGTAAGTGTATGGTTATATCATTCTTTGTGGTTAAAAAATTAAAAAAGGGCGTTGTTAAGGTGTAAGTAAAATTTGTTTTAAAAAGGTGTTATTATTTGTGATTAAGGAAATTAATTATTGAAGTTTTGAAAAATATGTATCTTGGTGGTTGGTATTTAAGGATTCATAAGCTTATTGACAATGCCTAATATATTGGCAGAATCTTATTTACCTGACGCTAACAAGCTAGATGGTGAAAACTATGCAAATTGGAAGTTTAAATTGCATACTTTGATGGAAGGCTACAATATATGGATGACTGTGTCTGGAGCTAAAGTCAAGCCAGTGCCCCGTCAAGCCACAGATGTTGAAATTCAAGATTGGGAGCGACAGGAAAACAAAGAAAATGTTCTTTTGCAGGTGTCCGTTAAGGACAACATTATTCCACACATTAGAGAGTGCAAAACATCCAAGGAGACATGGGACACTCTCAAAATTTTATATGAGACGAAGACTATGAATTGAATATTGTATTTAAAGAATAAGCTTATTTCAATTAAGATGGAAGAAAATGAAAGTGTCAGTAATTTTATATCTAGAATTAAGGATCTAAAGGATAAATTAGGTGACGTTGGTGAAACAATATCTAGTACAGACTTGGTCACTGTGACATTATATGGAATGCTTGATGAATATCAAATGTTTATCACTGGTCTTTCAGCTAGAGAGAAGGTTCCTATGTTTGATGAGTTGGCAGGTATACTTATGCAGGAAGAAGAGCAAAGAAGAAGACTTAAACAAAACTCTCCCAATTCAAATTTAGCATTGATGGCTAAAGGGAAGTAATTCTTCAAAGGAAAACAGTGGGAGATAAATAAAGGTAAAAAGCCACAGGTAAAATAATTTCAAGGTACACCTTTACCAAGGACAAATTCCAAATCAAGTAGAGATGATGTGTGTTATTACTGTGGAAAACCTGGTCATTTTGCTAAGAATTGCATGAAAAGAAGGTTTGATCAATTTAAACAAAGAAGACATTCATGGAATTATGTTGATAGAGATGAAGCAATTAGTCACTTTATAAATCTTAAATTGTTTGTGTCCAATGTTGCTTTATCAGCAAAAATTGATGATGATAAAGCTTGGTTTATAGATTATGGTGCATCAATCCACATGTCATGCAAAAGAGATTTGTTTGATACTCATCATGAGGTTAATAATGGTGAACACATCTATTTAGGAGATAATATATCACATAAAATTAAAGGATATGGTGATATAAGTGTTATGATGCCAAATGGACAAGAAAAACAAATTCAAAATGTGGTGTATGTTCCAAGATTAAAGAAGAACTTAATTTTTGTCTCTACTATTACACATTGGCATCTAAAAGTTGAATCTTTTAAATCACATTGTTTGGTAAAGGATGTGCAGGACAACTACAAGGTTGTTGCAAAATAAATGAGAGTTGGAGGATTATACAAATTGGATGTAATGAAGAATGGGCATCGAGATTTGGCATCAACAAGCATGTCAAATATAGAGCTTTGGCATCAAAGGTATGGACACTTAAATCATAGTGACCTAATGTTACTACAAAACAAATTGATGGTAGGTCTTCCAAATATTAAGGGTGAACACTTTGAATGTGAAGGTTGTGCACTAGGAAAACAACATAGGAAATAATTTCATGTGCATGAAAATAGAAGAAAACATGAAATACTTGAACTAGTGCATACTGATGTATGTGGTCCAATGCAAATTAAGTCACTTGGTAGAGCATATTACTTTCTTATATTTATTGATGATAGCACTAGATACACTTGGGTGTACTTTATAAGAAACAAAAGTGTTGTGTTTGAATACTTTAAAGAATTCAAGAGTATGGTTGAAAAGAAAACAAGAAAGAGCATTAAAATTCTTCGATCTGATAAAGGTGGTGAGTACAGTTTAGGAGCTTTTGTCAAGTACTGCAAGCAAAATGGAATTATGCAACAATTTACGGTACCACATACACATCAGCAAAACGGAGTAGCTAAGAGAAAGAATAGAACATTAATTGAATGTGCTCGTAGTATGTTAAAAAGTAAAGGAATTTCTAATAGTTTTTGGGCTGAAGCCAGTAATACAACTGTATATCTTAAATATAGAAGCCCTACTAAGTATCTTGAGCACAAAGCACCATTTGAATCATTTTATGGTTCTAAACCTAAAGCTAGTCATTTAAGGATATTTGGATGCAAGGCCTTTGCTCATATTCCTAAAGAGGATAGGAGAAAATTAAATGCCAAAGCCATCAAATGCATTTTTATTGGATATTGTACTGATCAAAAAGCATATAAAATGTATGATCCAATTAGTCACAAGGTCTTTGCAAGTAGAGATGTTAGATTTCATGAGCATGCAAATAAACAAATAAAAGAAGATGAACATAATGTATGGCAACCTCCTTGTGACTGCTTTAAGGAAGAAGAATAATTTGTGGAATCATCTCAAGTTCAAGAAAGCATGGACATTCTAGAACACATGTCAAGAAGTCAAATTCCATAAAGAAGTGATGAAGGCACTACAAGGAGAAGAGGAAGAGGAGGAGGTACTCCACAGTGTAATGAACCTATAAGAAGGTCAACACGATAGATTCAAACCCCTATCAGGTATAAAGATTATGCTTTAATGTCTCAAGTAATGATTGTTTTTAGCCTTTAAATTATGAACAAGCTAAAAATCATAAAGATTGGATGGAAGCCATGAAAGAATAATATGACTCTATGATGAAAAATGAAACTTGGGAATTAACAGAATTACCTAAAAATAAAGTTCCTATAGGATCAAAATGGTTTTATAAGACAAAATTTTATGCAAATGGTAGCATAGACAAATATAAGGCAAGATTGGTTGCAAAAGGTTATTCACAAAAGGAAGGTATAGATTATGAAGAATATCTTTTCTCCGGTTGCAAAAGTTAACACAATCAGAATAATGATAGCATTGGCAACTAAATATGATTGGAAGCTACATCGATTAAGTGTGAAGAGAGGATATTTATCTTGTTCAAATAGATGGATTTGTAAAGAAGGGACAAGAACATCTTGTATGTAAGTTAAAAAAAGGCATTATATGGGCTAAAATGGCACCTAGATCTTAGTATGAGAAAATAGATAAATTCTTCTTTCAGCAAGGATTTAATAAAAGAAAAAATTATCCTAATTTGTATGTCAAGACAGATAGAATATAGTATTACTCTCTATATAAGTTGATGATCTAATAATAACGGGTAGTGCTGATAAATTGATTAAGGATATAAAAAGGAAGTTATCACAGGAATTTGAGATGAAGGATATTGGACAGATGCACTATTGTCTAGGTCTTGAAGTATGGAGAGATGATGGAAGCACTTTAATCACACAAAGAAAATATACAAATGAGGTACTAAAGAGATTTCATATGAAAGGATGTAAAGCAGTGAGTACACCATTGGAACAAAATATCAAACTGAGAAGTGATGATGGAACAAAAGAAGTGAATGGAACATTGTATCGACAATTAGTGGGATGTCCAAACTATCTCACTACCACTAGACCAGACATTGCTTATGCAGTAAGCATACTTAGTCAATTCATGGCTAAGCCTCATGAAATCCATTGGGTAGCCAGGTCATTCTGATTCTAATTGGGCCGGAAATCCACCACTAGATACGTGTTCAATATAGGATCGGGAGCTATATCATGGAGTAGTAAGAAACAACCAACAATTTCCTTGTCATCAACTGAAGCAGAGTATAAAGCATTATGCAGTGCCACTTGTGAAGCTATATGGATCAAAAGGATACTTGAAGATGTTGGTGAAGGTCAACAAGAACCTACAATGATCAGATGTGATAATCAAAGCACCATAAAATTGGTGAACAATCATGTATTTCATGCAAGGTCAAAGCATATAGACACGCAATATCATTTTGTAAGTGAAAAATTCCAATCAAAGGAAATTGACTTAATATATTGTAATACAAATGAGAATGTAGTTCATATATTCACTAAGCCTCTTGGGAAGGCCAAATTTGAGTTTTGTAGAAGTAAATTATGTGTTGTAGAAAATCCAGACTATGTTGTAAGCCTAGCTGAGACTTAGACCAGCAAGCATGACAGAGTATGTTTGTGTCTTATGTATTGTGTTATAGGATATTTTGTGTGTTGGAATTAAGGGGGAGTGTTGGATAAACAGTAATTCCAACCAACCAACCTTCCGCATTAACTATGTTAGGTAGGGAGTCTTCTCGAGAGTTCAGGAGATTGTCTCGAGGCTTCTGGAGACTTCAGATAGCTTCCTGAAGAAGCCACCGACAACCAAAATTGAGAAAATTCATCAAGCATGTATAAAAGTCATTTTATGGCAATGTAAATTTCAAGTGTGTGTGTTGTGTTCAGTTCTGCATTCTCTGATTTAGTTCACCTCCAATCGTCGTAATATGAATACGATATGGGAAATTAACACAAAATATGGTGAAACATTCACCTGCATTTCAGACATATAGTGGGAGACAATGTCTTTTTTTGGAGGTCTTTTCCAGGTGTGAGAGGAGATTGATGTTGAAAATCAATTGGATTTCATTGATTCATACCCTTTACTATTCTTAGAGGAGGAAAATTTGTTAATTAACAGACCTATTACGATGGAGGAGATCTCTTGTGTCCTTCGGTCCTTTTCCAAGGACAAATTCCCTGGTCCGGATGGATGGACCATTGAGATTTTCACCCACTTTTTGGACATTAACGACCTACTGCATATGACAGAGGAATCTAGATCAGCTAGACAAGTCTATAGAGAGATTAATGTGACATTCATTGCTCTTATACCTAAGTCTTATTGCCTGACTTCTTTTTGGGATTTATGTCCCATCTCTTTATGTAAAATTACTTATAAATTGATCTCCAAAATTATTGCAAACAAGTTGAAAGAGAATTTATCGCTCATATCTTTGGGGAACAATTCGGCTTCCTTCATAATCGACAAATCCATGATGTTGTTTCCATTGCTCAGGAGTATATCCACTTGATAAAAACTCTGTAAACGGAGGCAATTTCTTTAAAGTTGGACTTTCACAAGGCCTATGACTATGTTGATTGGAAATTCCTTCGTATGATCTTGTTCACGATTAGGATGTCTATTGGTATTTTAGATTGGATTATGGCTCGTGTCTCCATGGTAAATTATGTGATTCTAATAAATAGAGTTCCATCACATTAGCCTGTAGGGGACTTAGACAAGGGTGCTCTTTATCTCCATTATTGTTCTTATTGGTAATTGATGGGTTGGGCAGAAAAATATTGGAGGCCAAAGGTGTTGCCAGATTTGTTGGCTTACAAATCACCAAGAATGTCTTTTCCACCCATGTAATGTTTGTCAATGATGTGCACTTGTTTGACTAGGTTTCCACGCTCTAATGGAAACAACTTTTCCTCATCATTTCTAAATTTGGAGTGACATCCAGATTATCCATGGATAATCTCAAATCTCTCCTCATACACGCTTCTTCCAAACAAGACATTATTTCTAAGATTGCTAATATCTTTGAGGTCAAATCTTCTTTGCTTGAAAAAGGATTTACCTATCTTGGTTTTAATTCGAAGCCTAACAAATATTGCTCTAAGGACTGGCAATGGCTTATCAATAACTTTGAACACAAGTTGACTCATTGGGTTCATAGATGGTTATCCTCTGGTGAGATTGATTCTTGTTCAGTGGGTGCTCTTGAATATTTCGGTATATTGGATGCAATTATATATACTACCCAACCATATCATTATGACAATCAAGGCTATCATTGCAAATTTCATTTGGTTTGGGGCGAAGGGTGGAAAAAGATTTCACTTGGCAAGCCTGGATGATATTACAAAATTAAAGGATTTTGGGAGTGGGGATTAAAGATATGAAGATTTTTAAGTGGGCTCTCATTACAAAGAGTTTTTGGCGCGCCATGTCTAGTGGTGGCATTTGGCATTAAATATTTGAAGTGTAGGTCTTTCTTGGATTGTTTCAGGACTAGCCAATTTCCAACTCGTAATGCCTCATACATATGGAATAGTTTTTTGAAGATAAAACGTGGTTATTTGAAAATCTCCATTGGTAGATTGGGAATGGCTCTCAGGTTTTAGTGGGGATTGATCCCATCCATGGTATGCATGGAGAACATCTACTGTTGGACGCTGTTATAAATTTTTTACATGATAAAAGTTACTTTTTGCGCCGAGAGGTGCATTCTACAGCCCAATATGACCCCGATGTCTCAGTGCATTGTATAGCCCAATATGACCTCGATGTGTCAGTATGTCACATCATCAAAAAATAATAAAAATATTTTTTACTAATGTCGGCCAAAACATTAGCTTGAATTTTAAATTATATATAACTTAAATATTTATATTATATATAACTTTTTAATCTTATTAAAGGACTAAGATTAATTATTAAAATATGACTATATATATATATATATATATATATTAAATGGATAATATATTATCTCATGCGTTTAATAGCTCTTTTATCATATGTGTGAATTTGAATGGATCATAAATTTACCTTTTAACAAAAAAATTACCATATTAAAATTCCAAATCACGTAAGATATTAAACATGTTTACTCATATTTACTAAAGCTAATACCATCTCTTTAATCAAAAGAAAAAAAGTTAAATCAATACAAAGAATCTAAAATTATTCTCCAAAATCTTTTAATATTTCTTTAATTAAATATTTATAAAATAAATCTTTAAACAAAAAAACCATATCCTATGGATATATTAAAGTCTTTAAATACATGAATATTTCCACATCAAAGTTCTACTATTTGAAGAAAATATTAATTTGATGTAGTTTTATTATAAATTTGTTATCATGCCATAAAAAAACGGTATTAAATCTAATATTAATATTATTAAATTTAATAACTTTGGATTAATACAATATTAAATTTAATATGATATTCAATTTGTTATATTATAATATATATATATATATATATATATATATATATATATATATATATATGGAGGGAAGAACAAAGGCATAAAGTGATAGAGGTGGAAAGGTAGGGGGGGTGACAAGGGAGAGATGGAGATAAAATGAAAGGCAAGGGGAGAGGAGGAATGAAGAGAGAGAGAGAGAGGAGTGAGAAAGGGAGAGAAGGGGAAGAGAGAGAGAGGGAGATAAAAAGATGGAAGGGGGAGAGAGGGACAAGGTTGGATAGAAGAGAGAAAGCAAGAGAGAGGGAGGTAGGAGAGAAAAGGAGAGAGGGGAAGGACTAGAGAGAGTACTTGAGAGAGAGGGGGAGAGAAGTAAGGATGGAGAGAGAGGGACAAAGAGATGGAGTTGGGGTTCGAGAGAGGGAATGAAGAAGAAAGACATAGAGAGAAAAAAGTGGGGAGAGAGAGAGGGAGTGACAAGGGAGATATGGAGAGAGATATTGTATGCTTTAGGGTGAGATAGAAAGACAAAGAAGGAGAGATGGAAGGAAAAGGGAAGAGAAGGAGATAGAAGGAGAAATTGAGGGAAATAGTGACAGAGTTGGAGGGTGAAGAGAGAGAGGGGGGTGGGGAGAGAGACAAATGGAGGTGAGAGAGAAAGGGGGAGAGAGGAAGGAAGAGAGAAAGAACATAAAATAGAGAAGGAGAGAGGGAGGGAGAGAGAGAGGGAGGTAAGAAGAAATACATAGAGAGAGAAAGGTGGAGAGAGAGAGGGAGGTAAGAATAAATACATAGAGAGAGAAAGGTGGAGAGAGAGGGGGGTAGTGATAATGAAGATAGGGAGAGAGAGAGGAAAGCAAGAGGGAAGAGAGAGAGAGAGAGAGAGAAGGTGAAGAGAGAGGGAGAGGAAGACGGAGGGAGAGATATATAGATATGGAGAAAGAGTGTGTATGTTTTTGAGGCGATATAGAGAGGCAAAGGGAGATATAGATATAGACGGGAGGCAGAGAGAGGGAAGAAGAGAGAGATAGAGAGAGGGAAGGAGGGAAGGAGAGATTGATAGATATGGAGAGAGGGAGAGAGTGTGTGTGTGTGTGTTGAAGGGGGTGAGATAGAGAGAAATAAGGATAGATGGATGGAGATAGAGATATAGATGGAGTGGGTAGAGAGGGAAGAAGATTTCTTGTACTATATCCATTCATTTCAGTGTAGATGATGGCTTCTAATCCTATCTGATTACTTGCACTAAATGCATTGATTCCAATGTAGATATTGATTTCTAATTATATTTTATTGCTTGCACTTGATGCATTGATTTCAGTGTATATGGCGATTTCTAATCCTATTTGATTGTTTGCACTAGATGCATTGATTTCAGTGTAGATGTTGATTTCTAATTATATTTGATTACTTGCATTAGATGCATTTATTTCAGTGTAGATGTTGCTTTCTAATTCTATTTTAGTGCTTGCATTAGATGCATTTATTTCAATGTCGATGTTTCTTTCTAATTCTATTTTATCGCTTGCATTAGATGGATTAGATGTTGTTAATATTGAGGTTGTAAATTATTAAAAATATTTTTCAAGATAAGATTGAGGGGGGAGAGAGGGAAGAATATTTCTTGCACTAGATGCATTGATTTCATTGTAGATGATTATTTATAATCCTATTTTATTGCTTGCACTAGATGTGTTCATTTCAGTGCATATGTTGATTTCTAATTATATTTGATTGCTTGCAGTAGATGCATTGGTTAAAGTGTGGATGTTGATTTCTAATCCCATTTGATTACTTGTACTAGATGCATTGATTTTAGTGTAGATGTTGATTTCTAATCCCATTTGATTGTTTGCATTAGATGCATTGATTTTAGTGTAGATGTTGTTTTCTAATCTTATTTGATCGCTTGCATTAGATGCATTAGATGTTGCTACTCTTGAAACTGTAGATTATGAAAAATATATATATTTTTAAGATATATTTAGTAATACCTAAAAGGATGTTATTAAAGAATTAATTAGCTATCAAAAGTTGTGATACCTAAAATTAAAATGAAATAGATGTGCAGAATCAATCCTCCTGCAAAGTGCAAATTAATCCTTGATAAGATCATCTCCTTAATCTTGTCCCGAAGATGAATCACACTGGTTGGTTTGAAACGCGTCGACCAAATATTGGCAATGTGATTTTTTCGAAAAATCTTCATAAATTAAGTAGTTATAGATCACAGAAGCTTGAATTCGAATATCATATCCTTTCTTCATAACCAACTAATTACTAATAAATAATTACATATATTCAAAATTACTAATAGAAAAATGCATACAACAATGTATTCAAGATATTTATACGAAGAAAAGATATATTTATAAACATTCAAAACAAATCAAAATATTTTTTAAGGAAATAAATTATTCAAACAATAGCAAAGAAACAAATTATTTCAAGAGTAATCTTGACACAATAAATTATTGAAACTACTTTTCCAAATATATTTAGTAATACCTAGAGGGACACTATTAAGAAGTTATTAGTTTTCAGAAGTTATGATACCTAAAATTAAATGAAATAGATGTGCAGTATCAATCTTCCTGCAAACTATTGAGAACATTGTCTCATTTCTTCATCACCTACTAATTACTAATAGACAATTATATACACATATAAAAATATAACACAACTATAACATTCACAAACATTACCATCCAAATCCAAATACATAAACAAACAAACCACTCAAAACATCCAAACACAGTTCTACAAACCATTCAAGGCGAGCAACACACACTAAATTCAAAGAAAAAATGATATGGTCATGCCAAGCAAAAAAACATAATGTGAATTTTGAAGTTAATCTCAAACATATACATAATAATGATAATCTAAAACTGTGACATTGTTGCCATCAACTAGAACCAACTTAGATCCATCTAACCCTAGATCTATCATGCCCGCAGAGGGATCCAATCCCTCGACATGCAAACCTTTCCTTGAGGTCTACACTCCAAAAAGAAGGTTTGCATCTCGATGGATTTGACCCCTCTCGACGCATGATAAATCTGTTGTTAGATGGATCTAAACTGGTTCTTATCCCAAATTTGTGATTCCTATGATTCGTTATAGTACTATCCCATATGAAAGGGCGTTTATGCGATAGGCATGTATAGTCTTAGCATTGCATGTTCGTAGCAGTACATAACACAACTTTCGGTGGGAATTACACTTTATAAGGACGACGACACTCTTAGGTGGAATGGAGTCCTCTGCCAAACCAACTTGTGGTTTCGGAGGTGTACAATCATATTTCTCTCTCGTTTGGAAGTGGCATATGCCTCTAAAGATCAAAATCTTCGGTTGGCTTGTTTGGAAAAACAAGTTCTTTACATGGGAAAATATATGTAAGTGAGGTTTTGAAGGGCCAAGAAAATGTTATTTATGTAAAGGCGCCCTTGAAGTTGTGCTTCACTTGTTCATACAATGTTTGTGCGCCTCAATCATCTGGGTTCAGGTTCTTCTGATCTTAAATTTGCAAGCTCGATGGCATTTCCATTCTATGGAAGAATGCTGGTTCTTCTGATCTTAAATTTGCAAGCTCGATGGCATTTTCCATTTTAGTTGCTCTCCCTTGTAGTCGAGCCCCTCCGGACCTTATGGTCGAGCAACTAAAGTTCCTCTCCTCTCCTTATCAGTTGAGCCCCGTTGCCGGTCCTTATCAATCGAGCAACTAAAGTTCCTCTCCTTGTCAGTCGAGCCCCTGCTGGTGATGGCGACCTTATCAGTCGAGCCCCTGCCGGTGATGGCGGCCTTATCAGTCGAGCCCTTGCCGGTCCTCTCCTTATCAGTCGAGCCCCTGCCGGTGATGGCGGCCTTATCAGTCGAACCCCTGCCGGTCCTCTCCTTATCAGTCGAGCCCCTGCCGGTGATGGCGGCCTTATTAGTCGAGCCCCTCACCATCGAAATAGTGAGTGACTTTGTCCCTCCAGTCCTCTCCTTAGATTGAGAGCCTGCTTGTGCCTCCTCTCCTTATCAGTCGAGCAACTAAAGTTCCTCTCCTTATCAGTCGAGCCCCTCACCATCGAAATAGTGAGTGACTTGGTGCATCAGACTTTACCCTTTCTTATTACTTGGGGTATATGGAAGGGTAGAAAGACTTTACCCTTTCTTATTACTTGGGGTTTATGGAAGGGTAGGAACAAGTTGATCTTGAGGATCGCCCTCTTGATATAGCTTGCATCTGTGATAATATTTGTCTTCCATTGCGAATATGAATGGAAACTTTGAACGATACAACCTCGTTGATCCTTGATGGGTGATGCAAAAACAACGTTTCCAACAGGTTGCTTCGATGGGGCTGCACAAGGTGGATGCTTCGGTTGTGGTGTGATTGTTGAGATTTCACTAGTTCACCAATATCAATTCTATTGAAACAGTGGAGAAGTGACAAACAACAGATCTGAAGTGGTTGCCTTGTGCAGACTCTTATATTGCACAAAAAAGGCCCTATATCAATTCTATACTCATTTTTGGAGATTCTCAAGTCATTATCGAATGGATAAATAGCAAATCCGTGTTTGCCCCTCCTTTTCTCTCCAACAAGATGTGCAAGATTGATCGATTGAAGACTTCATTTCAATACATCACCTTTGAACATATGTTGTTTACAAGGAATTTAACTCTTCTGCAGATGTACGATAAAAAAGGGACTTTCTACGTTGCCTGAAAGAATTTTCTTTAGTATTATTCATCACAAGGTGCAAAGGAATGTTAGATCTTTTATGCTTGCTTGATTTTGCAACATGGACTTTGGCTTTTTCTCCACTAAGTAGGTTGTTTTTTAAATGGCTTTTTGCGTTGTCATTTCAAAATATAATATAGGGTTTTGCACTAGTTACTATAAAACGGTATAGGTCTTTGTTTTTTATTAGATGGATAACAAACTATTTAGATAAATCGTTGATGATTGTCTTCATGTTGCCAACCATCTCATGGTGACAATGTTGTATCATCTATCTATGTATATATATATATAATTTTTTAAATTATTTTTTAAAATAAATTTCAAAATTAAAACGTATAAAATCAGGAATATAATAAATTTTCATAGATATAATAAATTTCCCTATCATTCGTATACAAACTGCTCAAATCTGTTCTTCATTAAATAATTGCATGCCACATAAAGAAAAAAATTGCTGCTTTATTTATCATTGCTTTCCCACAATAAAAGAACATAATCTTGTGACACAATTTACATTTCCACATGGTCTTCGTGAGAACAGTTCCACAAGACCATGTGATAACACTTCCACATCCTGTCTGCATGGTCTGGGTCATGTACAAAAATGAGAAAGGCCACAGGCAGCCTTTTTTTATTAACTAAATATTATCACAATCAATTCTAAAATTGAAACAAATAAAACTACAGACATAACGACGCTATTGCAACACTATCCATTAAGATCCTATTTCTTCAAAGGGAAAAAAGAGATTGAAATACTTAAATATCATAGATAAGCTGCTCAAATTTGTCCAACTGATGATTTTGGAGGGCAATGTAGATGTTGAGGCCACCGTCGTGTTTTCCATTGGAAAGAAGCAGAACAAACTCCACCATGGCGTTCACAATGGGGCCTGCATATATAGGCTTCCCAAATCCAAAATCAACCAGCTGAAATGGTATTTTCCACCATGCAGACAGAAATATGCCTCCTGGTAATGCTGGAATGGCTTTGTATGTCTCGGTGAAATCCATTGATGACCGAACATAGTCATTTGTGACTCTGGCCACCCCTTCCTGCACTTTCTCTACACAGAATGATAATGGCTTCTCCTTCACTGCCCCTGCTGGTTCGATGCAATATGAGCTGAAAACAGCATTCCCTGATGCAAATTTCAACGTATATAAATCAGACTTGGTGCACCATTGAACTGGATAGTAAAATATCAAATTTGGGTTGGCAACAAATAGCAGTTAGCTTTATGTTTTCTATGAATGTGACTGGGTTTTAAGATGTCCAATTACCAGTAATTTTGTAAATTTCTTTTCTGGTAAGGAAAAGATGAAGTGTTAGATATTTTACACAAAAAGTTAAAAACAGGGATGGGCCTGGGGGACTGTAGATTAAGTGGCAAATTTAATTGGTGGTAAATGGATAATTGGGTAGGCAGATTTAGATTTGAAAATATCTTGTGGGATTCCATAGAGATGGTTAATGATGGCCATTGATGGTTTCTTTTCAACAGGCATGGGCCTTGGGGACTGTAGATTAAGTAGAAAATTTAATTGGTGGTAAATGGATAATTGGGTAGTCAGATTTAGATTTGAAAATATCTAGTGGGATGCCAAAGGGATGGTTAATGATGGGCATTGATGGTTTCTCTTACAACGTGGCTGCGGTTAAGCAGTGATCTAAGACCTATGTATTGGCTTCAGAGCACCTCATATCACAGCAGCTTAGCCAAATAAAATGGTGCTCACAACAACGTTAGTCAAACAGAAGTGCATGTGATTTGCTTGTGAACTCTGGGGATCTGTTAGCCTGGTGAGGTTGGGGATCTGTTAGCACTGAAAGGGTACTCTAAAGCATAGGTATTGCTTTTTATACTGGATTGGAAGTTTGAACTTGATTTCAAACTTTTGATCAACCAATAGCGTCTTTCTATGATCAAGTGAATTTGGATAAAGCCCGAACTGCCTTGTTATCAGTCATCAAAAGCTTGTATTGAGGTTCAATTGGCTTCATCTGGCCATTATAGTATGGGAAAATGAAAAGCTTTATAGCTGCTTTGTTATCAGTTGATCAAACGACTATATTGAGGTTCAACTTACCATTTTAGTATAAGCAAAACAGTAGTTTCATAGCTAATACAAATACACAATAGCAGTTGCCAGATATAAGAAGAGCACTGAGAAGTAGATTTCTTGGATTGAGTTTGTAAGTCCCACAAGCGAATTTGGTGTCAAATGGAACCATACATAATTATATATTGACAAATCTTTTACGTATTCACAACCATCCATAGCATCAGGTCAGTATCAAAATCTATAAATCAATGTAGTAATGTGCTCAAGAAAATGCAGGATTCGTTGAGAAGTCTATGATCTACACAGTATATCATTATATGCATACCTGCGAAGCCCTTTGGCAGTGGAGGATCCATTTTTGAACGAAGATCCACAGCAAAAAGCATCTTGGAAGGTACATCAGGAGGCATATCAACAGCCTTTGTTCGAGCCTGCCATACAAGAGCTGCAATGGCATCGAATGAAGAACATTTCGTCAGAGTACCATCCTCCATCGCCTTTTTCTTTAGTTTCTCTACCATCTCCCCACTGAAAGGAAAAGCTTTATAACTATAGTCAGGTGGAAGAGAGATGTTGCTGATTTCTGAATTTGCTACATCGGCAGTTGTGAAGGAATTTCTCATCTCCTGTGGGATATCACTGAATTTCAGCCCCTCCAAATGCTCATATTTGATCTCTGGAATATCCCTTGCTTTGAAACATGTCCGGTCTGGGAGAGGATGAGTGATCAACCCCTTGCCTCGTGCCACAGAGGAGAAGTTCATCATGAATTCCAGTGCTCCAAACCCATCAAACATAGCATGGTTCATAGACATTCCCAGCACTATCCCACCGCACTTGAATCTAGTCACCTGCTTGGCAATAAAAAGAAAAATTCAAATAAACACATCAACTACTCTTGAGTAAAGTTAAGAGGAAGAAAGCATTAGCCCACGGGGCTTTGGATTGACAGTGAATGTGTGCACTATATAGGCACTCCATGTAAAAAAGTCACCAATTCAAATCCCCGTGGGTGTTTACCCCCAAAAAAAGTTAACAGGAAGAAAGCACATAATTATAAAATGGTCACACATACAAAAATTAATTTGTGTAACAGAAACCATAACTTGTTTATCTAGAAAGTATAAATACTAGAAACTGTTTCATGATAATAATAATAATCTAATTTTGAGGTCATAGCCAAGCCAGACTGCAAATTGGTGTATGACACCCCTTGTTTGTGGAACAAGGGACAGATCTCCATGCAGCAATTTTCACTGATAAAGTCTATGGTAGAAACTGTTTCATGATAATAATAATAATCTAATTTTGAGGTCATAGCTAAGCCAGACTCCAAATTGGTGTATGACACCCCTTGTTCGTGAAACAAGGGACCGACCTCCATGCAACAATTTTCACTGATAAAGTCTATGGAGCTGTACATACCCTACCCCTTCTGGATAAATTCTACAGAGGTGTATATACCCTTTCCCCTCTGGATTTGAGCGTGTGACCTCTTAGGAGGAAATACATGCTCTTAAAACTGTTAGGGTCACTCAAGTTGTACCTTCTTATCAGCCAAGAAATATATGGATAAGGTTTTCCCTCTCCATAAAAAGAAAATTGGAGAATTCCCCAGGTCAATGAGAACATTCATTGTTACATCAGAAAAACCATCCCAAGCCACAAGAAATGTAAACACCTAATAAGTATGGAGTTACATTTGAACCTTGATTCTCACTAGAAAATAACTATTCAAGTGCATGTGTTTGATATTACACTATTACAGTGATTACTGAAATAAAATAACTACTAGGTCCATATTCTCAAGGGTTGGCTCAATTGGTTGAGCCATCCACCCAAGGCATGTTGCTTACAAAGAAGCCATGGGTCACAAGTTCAAACCCAGTTGAGTCCCTTGAACTGGGGAAGAAGAGATATCCCACAAGACGGTAGTAAAACCCTTAGCTAGCTCTGTTACAAAAAATAATAAACAGCTCTATTCCGATGAAATCAACTCCTGCTACAGATGATACTTAAGTTAGAACTGGTTATATAGAAAGTTGAAACTAATTCCATAACGTCGTGATGGTCCTACAAAGAAAGAAAGAACGTCATATGATGGGGAGACGAGAGAGGCCACAACATCATGTAGCTTAACCAATTACTGGAAGTGTATGCCAAGAACTTAAGTGAATTAACTAGAAAATGATTCCATGGAATTTCAAACATCATTAACAGAAGAAACCTCAAAATTTCCTAGCATTCATATTTTTAATAAAAATTTCACACAAATAGACATAATTTTATCAACCCAGCTATACACAACACTGGTCAATAATTACACTAGGAAAACATTGCACCTTATAACAAAATTCGTAGAGATCAAAATCTCCTCAACAAATTCTCTTAGGTCAAAGGTCTGTCAACATTAAAAAGAAATGAAAAATAAGCAATTCTTCGCTAATTCCAGTGTACCAAATTCTGAACACTAAAGTAGATCGGGGTTATTCAATCAAAACAGGATTAAATACAAAACAAATACTCCCGCAAATTGCAATGTTATTGACAAGGTTATGAGAACACCCTCCTCCTCACCTTGCAGAAACTATGCATAAAAAATAATGCATTTCACAGATCAAGGAAAGCAGACAAGAGAGCAAATCTAGCACGATGAAATCAAAATGGTCCAATAGATCAATATGGTCTAAATGGACAACAAGGCATCGACTCAACTGTTCATTCACAGCTGAGGTTGACAGGGTGCTAAACCGTCTAAGTGGGTTTCATTCTTGCTGCCCATATGTCTAAATGGCCAACAGGGAATTATTGTTGAGGTTGACAGAATGCTAAGCCATCCAACTTGAATCCAGTCTTGCTGCCAATGTGTCATGGGTTTCAGAGATTGTCAAAGTGTCTTGAATTTCAAAGGGTTTGTCAAAGGGATCATATGTCGTGAGTTAACCCTGAGATCTGCCATCAGCATGGGAGCATGTTCCTTAAAAGATTCAAAAAGAAACAGTCTAAATGGACTAATACATGCAATCAAAACCTACTGAATTAAATATTTACTTTTATGGACACTACAAATAAGGCTAATTACCTGCATCATTAACAGAGGAGGACTAGCCCCAAACTTCTTAGCATGAGCTCCTTGGAGCACCAGACTTCTGAAAACAGGATTTGGGTAAGTGATATCACCCAGATCAGATAAAGTCAGATCACAATTAGCTGCTGCAAACAGAGCTCCAGCTCTGTTACAGTCGATCTCCATCCTCCCCTTCTCCAGATTCAATTTCAACCTCCCTGCCATGAAATGGTAGGGCACCAGCACCTTCCCTAGGGCTTCCTTCAACCCTCCTACAACTTCAGCAGCATCAACATTTTTGTCCTCTGCATTAGGCGGGTAAAAATACACAGTATCCACAACATAAGCAACTACCTGATCAATATTCGATAGAAAGAGAGAGCATTCCTCAGTGGGTTCAGCCGGTACAACCATCTCAGGCTCCCCTACCTTAACATCTAAATGGGTTATCGAGGCAGACTCAGGTAGTGCTAGAGAACCCATTTTTCTCAGTCAACTTCTAACAGAAAACTCTGCAACAATCTTGCCAAAACAACAATGAATATATGAGTGGGAGACTGGTATGAAGGATCATGTTATGTGTATGTGGATTTATAGTCCTCTCACTGCTCACTGCAAGCTGGTGCTCAGTTGGGGCTCGTGGAGGACGTCATGGGACATGTTCCATATCACGGAAAGGATGCGACAGGTTCTATTAACAAATGTGGGACATTGCTCCGAGTCTCGACAAATAAATATATATATATATAGCACAGCAAAGGGGCAATTCATTATCTTCTCCTTCATACGAATCTGCAATGCAATTTGACTGACCATTATATATTCTGTGATTGACCAGTGGGCCATTGTTAACTGTGTATAGTCGCACATTGTAACTTCAAATGGAATCATTGAACGACGTGCTTCTAGATTAATGGTCGCCCGAAATGCAAATCACAATCCACCGGACAATAATGTGGATGCTGCTACTGTTACTTTTTCCTTTTCTTTAACCATGTTTCTCGTTTTTTTCAAAGTTTTTAATTCCGGGTCCAAATTAAATTTTTGTTTTTTCACCCTGGTTTCTCGTTTTTTTCAAAATATTTTATTCTTCATTGAAACTAAAAGGAATTTTAAAAAATTAAATCACCATGTAATAAGTGTATGATTCACTTATTTATTATATAAAAATAATATTTAATTGATAAAATACGAATTTTTACCGTATGTAGAATTTCTTTGGGAAATTTGTGTAAAATAATTAATCTTTCTATCATTTCCCAGGGACACTCCACTTGTTATTTTGCTTTCTGATTGTCAATAATAAAATATCCACCCAAAAATAAATTAATAAAATTCAAATAAATTGATGATGATGAATAAGAATAAATTAATAAAATTCAAATAAATTGATGGTGATGGTGATGGTGATGGTGATGGTGATGATGAATAAATTAATAAAATTCAAATAAATTGATGATGATGATGATGATGATGATGATGATGAAGAATAAACTAATAAAATTCAATAAATTGATGATGATGATGATGAATAAATTAATAAAATTCAAATAAATTGATGATGATGATGATGATGATGATGATGATTATCATAATAAAATTCAAATAAATTGATGATGATGATGATGATATCATCATCATCCAGTCTTGTAACATGGGTCCTGGTTCATCCATTTGCTTTGTCTAATGCGGGGGTTTGTTTATCCGCCAGCTCCGCTGCCCGACTTCTAGGTTGTGCTTGGGCTTGTCTATCGACTGCTTTAGAATTCTTCAAGTCCTGGAGTTCAACTGCTTGTCCGAGTTTTCATGTTGCTTCCCAATGGTAAGTTCTACAGCTGATTTCGCATCTTGCATTCGATTGTTTCAGTTCTTGAGAAGTATTTAATCTAATCGTTGGCTATATGTCTTCCTTGCAAAAGCTCTTTTAGGTGCTACAAAGTTTAAAGGATACCGAGGGTGAAACCCTCTTGCTAGCTTTGGCTTCTAAGAAGAAGAACTCATCAAGCGTCAGGTATTTAATTCCTATTGCCCATACTTGGCAGGATTCTGCGGCCAGAGGGTCGGACCTTTGCTTAGGGTTCTGTTGTTATTTTTTAGGGTTTTGCTCAGCTTAGACAACCTTAATCCCACTGTATATTTGCATTCTTGACTATGTAATTTCTTTAGCAGTTTTTGGCCATATATTGTAACTCTGGCTTTTACTTAAAGAGCCTTAATGCTTTGAAAACTATCAGAGATATATAGTTCGTGTTATTTACAGTTTTCGGCCTTAAATGTATCTCTGGCTTTATTATTCACATGTCTTATCGCCTTCACTTTGAACTTATGAGGAATGTATAGTTGAGTTCTTTTACAATTTTGGCCATATAATGTATCTTCGATTTCCTTGTTATTCAGAAATTCTATAATACAAGATTTCTGGTTTTGTTATTCAGATATGCTATAATACAAGGTTAAGAATGTATAGATCAAGCCTTTCGGCTTTTATTTCTTCTATTCTGCTAAGACTCTATATATGATAGCGTTGCAAATATACTTCTACAAGAATTCTGTAGGATTTAGCATTATTGCAATAGGTCTTATGGAGGGAATGTCGAGTCTCTTTTCTTCAACTATCTCAGATTAAAATGGTGAAGGAAATGAATACTAAATAGTTTAGGTATAGCGGAAATGCCTTATAGCATTTATGCCGAGTCCGGTAATGGTTTAGAAATTCTCTTTGTCGTGTTGCAATTTTATTCCATCTCGAGTCTGAATGTTGATATTACATCTTGTTAAAAGTATTGATTTCGTATGAATCCCTCTAGGGGTATTAGACATTTAGTAGAGTTCGTGTTATTATTTATTGCCTTCAGTCTAAGGTTTATAACCAGAGAAAGTTGGAATTGTATAAATGGCTAGGGTCTATATTCTGAAATTCCTATATTAAAGGGAATAGCTATGCTGAGGCATTTTCATGTTTATTACAACTATTTCACTTAAACCTTGTAGGGTTCTATATATTTAGAACATAGCCTTTTCTTCCTATGATATATGTTTACCTGAGTCTGGTAGACTTAACTTCTACAGCATGAATTCTTTATAATGCTTTCAATTGAACTTATCTATTATTAGCTTTCTTTTCTTGGACTTAAACTCACTATTGCACCTATTATTACTGTAATTCTCATTGAGAAAAGAAAGTAGTTGTTCTTGTTTTTGTTCTTGTAGTTCTGCAAACTTTGATAAAGAATTCTACTTTCAGCTAGAAGACCCTTTACAGAATTATTACCATAATCAACAGTCCAAGCATTTAAATCAACAAATAGTTCTAATTCTTGAATAACTCAGATTAGACCTAACTACATAATTTCAAGCTACATCTAAGAATATCACTTATCTCATGGTGTAATTTCCAAACTAAGTTAAACTTATTTGTTGCTGCTTCAAAATCTTTCTTCATCTATTCATAGACCTACACTTGTTTGCCTCCCTATCGTGAGATTCGCTATGCCAGTGAATCTCCCCCCGTGCTATCCCTGAACCAGGGAATTCTTTCTCTCCTTCAAGAGTATGTGTCTATCCAGCTATTTGGTCTATACCAGACATAGCTTTCATAAACTGTCTGACCTCTCAGCGCAATTTCTCCCCTTACTGATCTCAAATACCCATCCTCTTGATCTTTTTCCCTTTTTAAAATATTTTTCCAAGATTTAGTTTTCTTTATTTTCTTGGAACATGTAATTGTCTCTTTTAACTAACTACTCAAAAGAAAACAACATTTGCTAACAACTGCCAAAAATTCCTTTCCAGAACTTAATTTAAAGAAAAAGTAATAGTTTGTTTGGTTGCAGTAAAAAACAAATATTTACAATATCAGGGGATGTTACATCTCCCCCCTAAAATGGAACATCGTCCCGATGTTTTTGCAAATAAACCCGGAAAGATTTCTTTCATAACCTGCTCATCTTCCCAGGTGGCCTCTTCCGATGCATAGTGTTGCCCCTGCACTTTAACCTGGGTGATAACTCGTTTTTGCAACATTACTTCTCTCCGATCTAGTATAACCAGAGGTTCAACCAAGAACTCACCTTCCGATTCGACTTGTACATAGCAACAAAATGTGTTAAGTCCTTAACCAGTTGATTTAATACATCCTTAAAGAGAAACTATTTGTATATATATACATTACCTGAATGTCTTGCCATTTGATTACATGATTAGGGTCATAAACATATTTCTTAAGTAGAGAAACATGAAAGACATTGTGTACACGAATGTGACTGGGTAAGGCAAGTTGATAAGCCACTGGTCTGATTCGAGCCAGGATTTGAAAAGGTCCACAAAATTGGGGTGCTAATTTAGCACACCCGGTCCATTGCAAGGTGCTTTTCTTGGCTCGTACTCAGATGTAGACATGATCCCCTACTTGGAATTCCCAAAAGCTCCTCTTTCGATCAACAAAGTTCTTTTGCTGGTCTTGAGCAGCCTTTAAATTGATTCTTACCTTTTTCACCATTTTCTCCATCTCCTCTAACATGTCTGGCCCTAGCAATAGCTTATCCTTCGGTCCACTCCAACTCAAAGGTGTCCTGCACTTGCGCCTGTACAATACTTCAAAGGGACTCATTTGTAAAGATGCATGGTACCCGTTGTTATAGGCAAACTCCACTAGGTGCAGATAATCTTCCCATTTGGTGGGCTGCTGCATTACATAAACTCGCAGCATGTCTTCAATAACTTGGTTTACTCGCTCAGTCTGCCCATCTGTTTGCGGATGGTAGGCAGTATTGAAGTGCAGTTGTGTGCCCAATCCCTCAAAGAGGGCTTTCCAGAATGCTGATGTAAATTTTACATCTCAATCGGAAATGATCATCTTGGGAATTCCATGCAGTTTAAAAATGTTTTGCATAAAAATATTAGCAATTTGGATGGCTTTATAAGTTGATTGGACAAGTATAAAATGAGCAGATTTTCTTAATTTGTCTACCACCACCATGATAGAGTCATTTTGCTTCCTTGTTTTAGGCAACCCGGTAATGAAATCAATAGATATTGTTTCCCATTTCCATTCTGGAATGGGCAGAGGGTGAAGTAACCCTGCTGGGTGTTGATGCTCAGCTTTCACTTGATGGCATTCCAAGCATTTGGCTAAGTATTCTGCCACCTCCTTCTTCATACCAGGCCAGAAAAATTCCTTCTGCAGGGTAGAAAGCATTTTCTGGTATCCGGGATGGCCTGCATAAGGCATCTTATGGTATTCATCTAAAATGAAATTTTTAAGATGTTGTTGGTTAGGCACATATACCCTTTTCCTATAAATCAGCAAATTTTATGTACTTACTTCATAACCCATTTGTTGTTCATGACTGTTTGGAATTTTTGCTTGCTGCCATAAATGTTTATATGTTGAATCCTGCATGGCTGATTCTTGAATCTGCCCAAAAAAGGTAGTTCTTGATTCACTAAAAGAAATTTCATATAAATAGTTTACCTTCCGACTTAAAGCATCTACCACCCGATTTTCCTTTCCCTTTAAATGCTTGATTTCGAAATCGAATTCACTCAGGAAATCTGCCCATCGAGCTTGCCTGGCATTTAAAGTTGGTTGTTTAAAATAATTAATTAGACTATGGTGGTCAGTCATCAACAAAAATTTCTTACCTAATAGGTAATTCCACCACATCTTTAAGGCGTGTATGACCGCTATTAACTCCAAATCATATGCTGAGTACTTTTGTTCGTATTCTTTAAGTTTTCTAGATTCATATGCTACCACCCTGCCTTCTTGCATTAGTACTCCACCCACACCTTCCTTACTAGCATCCGTACAAACCACATATTCCTTGTTGGGATCAGCAATGCTCAGAATAGGTGTTGTGGTAAGAAGATGTTTGAGCTTATCAAAACTCTTTTGACAGTCGGGGGTCCACCAGAAAGCTTTTCCTTTCTTTTGTAGAGAGGTAATAGGATATGCCACTCTAGAGAAACCTTCCACAAATCTTTGATAGTATCCAGCTAGGCCCATAAATGATCTTATATCGGCTACATCTTTTGGTACTGGCCACTCCATAATGGTTCGTATTTTCTCTGGATCTACCGCAATCCCATCCTTGGTGATGACATGTCCCAAGTATTGAATTTTCTCTTTAAAGAAATCACATTTATTGTACTTGGCGTACAGTTGGTGATCTCTTAGGACTTGTAAGACAATACGGAGATGCTCCTTATGCTCCTCCATGTTCCGAGAGTAGATCAGTATGTCATCAATGAAGATTAATACAAATTTATCTAAGAACTGATGGAATATGTTGTTCATGAGACACATGAAAGTGGCTGGGGCATTAGTTAGCCCAAAAGGTAAAACCACAAACTCATAATGTCCATAACGCATCCTGAATGTAATCTTTGCAATATCTTTGAGAATACGGTTGCACCGTTCACTTGGTCAAATAACTTATCTATACGGGGAAGGGGGTATTTGTTCTTAATGGTTAGCTTGTTTAGCTGGCAGTAATCCATGCACATCCGCAAGGTTCTGTCTTTCTTTTTAACAAATAATACTAGAGCTCCCCAAGGAGACACACTGGGGCGGATATATTTCTTATCAAGCAACTCCTGGAGTTGCATTTTTAATTCTATTAGTTCTGGTATGCTCATTCGGTAGGGTGCTCGAGAAACAGGGGCAACTCCCGGAATTAGCTCAATGGTAAAATCTATGTCTCTTTTTGGGGGTAGGCCTGGTATTTCTTCCAGAAATACATCTGGAAAGTTTTGTATCACAGGTATATCCTCTAGTAATACAGATTTATCTTTAGAGTCAGCATACCCCACCTGGATGGCATAAATTTGACAACCTTTTCTGATGCATTTAGCTAATTGGGAGGCTGTTATAGGCCTTAATTGTAGAGGTTTCTGCACACCTTGAATTTCCTGTCTCTCTCCTACCTCATCTCGGAAGCTAACAGTCTTTGTCTTACAATTTATGAGGGACCAGTGCTTCTCCAACCAGTCCATACCTATAAGAATGTCGTATGACCCCAGTGGCAATACATTCAAATCAGCTATTATAGGTTGACTAGCTAATTTTAAAGGGCAGTTGCTTACTTTAGACAAAACTCTCCTTTTTGCTCCTGTGGCTAGCTATACTAGCCATGGATTTTTAAATTCGACAGCTTGCAATTTACTTCGTTCCACTATCCCGGGACTAATGTAACTTATGTTGAAATATGGCAACAAGAATATTCCAATTTAATTTGTCCTTGAATTAAATTGTGAATTAAAATAGAATTTAGTCTTAACAACTACTTGGAAATAATTTATTTATTTATTTTAAATTAATTAGATGGAGAAATTCAAGTTAGAAGTCTTTCTGAAGTCATGCAAGAGTTAACCCTTAAATTAAGGAGATAAGATTGAGTTATATTTGAGTTGTAATTAGTTAACTCAGTTTACTGAGTTAAGTCGAGTGAAATTAGTTCCAAATTGTTTGAGGAACTAATAGTGAGTTAACAGTTAGTTGATGCATTAATGCACTCAACTAGTGTTACTCCAGTTAACTGAAGATTCCCTCATCAAAAACTCATGCATGTCTATTCTGAGAAAGACCCAGTTGAGATTAATGTTCAAGGACAATGTACTATCAATTGCATGTGTTTTCTCATGGAGAAAACTCATGCATGCAGTCAAGGATTAATCCTTGAGGATTGCACAGTTTTTTAAGGAAAATCATCCACAAGGAATAATGCAAGGAAATAGGAGCTTGGAGGGCAGAGAGGAAGGCTGGAGAGAAGCCAAGATTGCCTGTGAGCATATGTGAGGATTGTACTGAGAGCTAGCTAGCTGTGAGAGCTAAGGCTTTGTATAATTCCTATGTATTTCCACCATGTATGATAATACAATAGTGTGGGGTTTTTATTTGAGGATTTCCCCAAAGTATTTTCATGTGTATTGTGCCATTGATTCTTCTTCTTCTGGCTATATTGTTCAACTCGATCTTTAAGCTTCTACAAATTGATAGTATAAGTAGGTTATAATATTCTGTTTTGATTTATATTTCATTATCAGGTTAAGCTATCACAGATTTTCTACATGGTATCAGAGCTGTGAATAGTATACTGAGAAGAGAATTCAAAGTTTGAAGTTCGGGGTTGCAGGTGCAAATCGAATTCATATCATACTTCAAGGTTGGCCAATGGCGTTCTATGGCTTACGACTTGAGTATGCCTTGGAAGGTAGCTCGAATTACATAGCATGGAAAGATAGAATGGAGGCTGTATTAGAAGACAATGGCTTGAAGGAATTCATTGATCAAGAAATACCAAAGCCAGCTTCAACTAATGCACAAGAGTTGACTGAGTGGAAGAAGTGTGTGGCGAAGGCGAGACGGATCATCCTTCATGGAGTTCGAGACCACATTGTCTCGAGTCTCCATGGGAAGGATACTCCATTTTCAATGTGGAAGACATTGAAGGACCTCTACCAGAACAATAGTGACCAGAGGAAATTGGCGCTTAAGGATAAGCTTTGAAGAATCAAGATGGAGAAGGGCGATACTATTTCCACATATCTAAACAAGCTCACCACTTGCAGAGATGATCTTGGAAGTGTGGGAATAACTAATGTTGATGATGATATGGTGAGCCTCGCTCTCCTTGGCCTTCTAAAGAGTTGGAATAACTACCAAGGCTCTGTGAATGGAAGGGATAAACTACCGGATTGGGAACGACTGTGGTCGGATCTTATGCAGGAGGAGATCAGGAGGAGCACACAAGATGGTTCTTCATCCAAGAATGATGATGAAGAAAATCTAGCCTTAACAAGTAAGGCAAGGAAAGGGAAGGGGAAGGCTTCCCATTTCAAATCGAATTCTTCTCATGGAGGGAAGAAGCGTGACATGTCTAAAGTAAGATGCTTTAATTGTCACAAGATGGGAAATTATGTGACTAATTGCCCATCAAAGAAGTCCAAGAAGGGATCCCTGGAAGGATCTGAAGGTGAGGCATTAGCCTTTCAGTTAAAAATGGACTTTACCCTCATTGCATGCATGGTGTCATCGATGATGGGTTGTGTCTGGTATCTTGATAGTGGAACCTCATTCCACATGACTAGTGATAAAAATGTATCCAGTGCCTTGGAGGAGAAAGACCTCAATATGCGCATAGAGATGGGTGACGATGGAAGGTATAGTTTTTTAATCAATGGAAAAACCTGTGAGAAGCTTATGAAACCAATAGTGTTTCAGGAGTGGGCACGGTTGCTTTTTAGAGGGAGCATGGAGCTCCTCTCACCTTGACAAGTGTGATGTATGTGCCTGGACAAAAGAAGAACTTGGTATCGGTCACAATGTTGGAGGACAAAGGCTATGATGTTATCTTCAGTAAAGGAAAGGCGTTCCTAAGACACATAGCCACAGGTCAGACCAAGAGGATAGGGATTCAGGTGAAGAATCTCTATAAACTAGAGGTAGATGATTGTGCAAAATTGAGTACAAAAGCAGAATTGGTGCAAAGCCAAGACATTGGCAAGTTGTGGCACAGGTGGTTGGGCCATCTGTATCATGGGGCTTTGAAGATAATGTAGCAGATATCTATAGGACTTCCCAAAGGTAAACTTGAGCAAGTTGACACATGCAAATGTTGTACCTTGGGAAAGTACACCAAGTCTTCCTTTCATGATCGAGACAGTCGAGCAGAGGCTATCTTAGAGCAAGTTCATACTGATTTGTGTGGACCATTCTCAACGGCATCCACAATGAAGCAGAGGTATTATGTGATTTTCATTGATGACTATTCTCGTAAATGCTGGATTTATTTAATGTAGAAGAAGGACCAAACTTTCACAAAGTTTTGTGAGTTCAAAGCTTTGGTCGAGAAAGAGTCATGGAAAAAGATCAAGGCCTTGAGAAGCGACAATGGTGGATAATATGTCTCTCAAGAGTTTAAGGACTTTTATGTAGCGGAAGGAATTAAACGAGAGTTGATGGCACCTCATAACCCACAGTAGAATGGGATGGCTGAAAGGAAGAATAGAACTATTGTAGGGGTAGCACGGGCAATGCTGCATGACCAAGGCCTACCACTTCACTTGTGGGCTGAGGCATGCAACACAGTGGTCTATTGTTGGGTCCCTATAATACTAGTGATTACCCAATTACTATTGTAGTTATATCCCTTATTAATATTGTTGTGCCCCTATTGCCCCCATATTGTTATCACTGTGCCCCATAGAATCCCTCTATTGTTATTTTTGTGGCTTTATATTATTATTGTTAGGTTAGCTGGGTTATATTATGACTCCTTAGACTCCTATATATAGAAAGGAGGTTTTGTCATTTGAATCATCCAAGAATTGCTCATTTATGTAATGTAAAGGAGGTTGCCCCCTCGAAGAGGCTGAATTCTAAGGCGTGGATCTCTCTTTTCTATCTTTTTGTGAGTTGGTTTCATAACATTTGAGATCTTTTTGTGAGCTGGTTTCATAACAAAGCTTCTAAAAAAGGAACAAAGAGGTGTAATTGCACAATTATGTTCACTAGATGTTTCCACATTGGAATCATCTATTTCTCTAGATCTCCAAAAAGTCTTGGACAATCATTCCAAGGTATTTGAGACTCCCAAAGGTCTCCCACCTATTCGTGATCATGATCATGCTATTCATCAGATTCCAGGAAGTGTTCCTCCAAACATTAGGCCGTATAGATATCCCTATGCCCAAAAGAGTGAAATTGAACATATGGTTGCAGAAATGCTAAAGGCTGGTATAATTCAACCGAGTCAAAGTTCTTTCTCTACTCCAGTAGTATTGGTGCACAAGAAGGATGGATCATGGCGCATGTGTCCGGATTATAGGGAGCTCAACAAGCTCACTATTAAAAATAAGTTTCCCATTCCAGTCATTGATGAATTACTGGATGAATTGCATGGATCAATTTACTTCACCACGTTGGATCTTCGTTCAAGATATCATCAAATTAGAATGAAGACTGAAGACATTCTGAAAACAACATTTAGAACTCATGAGGGTCATTATGAATTTTTGGTCATGGCTTTTGGCCTTACCAATGCACCTTCAACATTTCAAGGTTTGATGAATTCCATTTTCAAACCATTCCTTAGAAAATTTGTGTTAGTATTTTTTGATGATATACTAATCTATAGCAAGTCTTGGAAGGATCATGTTGAACATGTTGACAGGGTGCTACAATTATTGGAGGAGAAACAATTATATGCAAAAAGATCCAAATGTTTCTTTGGAATACAAGAGGTGGAATATCTGGGTCATATTGTATCTCATGAAGGAGTTAAGGTAGACCCAGCAAAATTAAAGCCATTAAGGAATGGAAAATCCCCACATACATAAAGCATCTACGAGGATTTCTCAGGTTGACAGGGTATTATTGCAAGTTTGTTAAGAATTATGGGAGAATAGCAGCACCTCTAACAACATTATTGAAGAAAGATGCATTTTCATGGACTCCAGAAGCAACAAAGGCCTTCAAGCATCTTAAAGAGGCAATGTGCCAAGCACCGGTCTTAGCTACACCAGACTTCACAAAAACCTTTATTGTGGAATGTGATGCTTCAGGAAATGGAATTGGTGTTGTTTTAATGCAAGATGAAAGACCAATTGCTTTCGAAAGTCGTCCAATCAAGGGAAAGTTTTTACACAAAGCTATTTATGAGAAGGAAATGTTGGCAATAATCCATGCACTTAAGAAATGGTGACCCTACCTAATGGGAAGACACTTCAAGGTAAAAACGGATCATGATAGCTTTAAATACTTTTTAGAACAAAGATTATCCTCTGAAGAGCAACAAAAGTGGGTCAAAAAGATGTTGGGTTATGACTTTGAAATCATCTACAAAAAAGGGAAGCAAAATGTGGTGGAAGATACACTCTCAAGAAAGGATGAGGATGTGGAAGCATTGTTGTGCGCCACTTCTATTATCCAACCAGATTGGATAAACGAAGCAAGGGAGGAATGGAAGAATGACGAAGAAGTGTGGGCATTTATTCGAAAGTTACAACAAGACTCCAGTACGTCTGATACATTTAGCTGGCAAAATGATTCATTATGGTACAAAGATCGCTTATACCTCTGTAAGAATTCCCAGCTAAAACAAAAGATGCTTATGGAATTGCACACTTCTCCCTTAGGAGGGCACTCAGGATTTTTAAAAACTTACCATAGGGTTAAGAAGGAATTTTTTTGGGAGGGCCTTAAATCATATATTCAAAAGTTTGTGGCAGAATGTTTGGTTTGCCACCAAAATAAAGTTGAAACAATTAAGACACCAGGTCTATTACAACCTTTATCCATTCCAAGCCAATGTTGGGAGGAGGTTTCAATGGATTTTATCACAGGTTTACCCAAGTCTGAGGGAAAGAGTGTCATCATGGTGGTAGTTGACAGACTTACCAAGTATGCACACTTTTGTGCATTATCACATCCATTTAAAGCCAATATAGTTTCTACTGCATTTATGGAAACAATTCAAAAGCTACATGGAAACCCAAAGATTATTGTAAGTGACAGAGATCCCATTTTCACTGGAAATTTTTGGACAAAACTATTTTCTTTTCTTGCTACTCAATTAGCTTATAGCTCATTTTATCATCCTCAATCTGATGGGCAAACGGAGATAGTAAACAAATGTTTGGAAGGATATCTTCGTTGCTTTGTATCTGATAAATAGACACAATGGGTCAAATGGTTGCCTCTGGCTGAATGGTGGTATAACACTTCCTTCCATACAACAATAAAAATGACCCCATTTATGGCACTTTATGGATATCAGCCACCATCCATCACATCATATTTAAGAGAAAATTCTAAGGTTCAAGTAGTGGAACATCACATCGAACATCAACAACATGTCCTCCAACTCTTAAAGGATAACCTCGTGTTGGCACGGAATAGAATGAAACAACAGGCAGATCAACATCGTAGCGAAAGAAGTTTTGATGTAGGTGATTGGGTATTCTATGGCTACAACCATATAAGCAAATGTCCCTCAAGTAAGCTAAGAAGGATAATAAATTATCACCAAAGTATTATGGTTCGTACAAGGTGTTGCAAAAGATTGGTACTATGGCATACAAATTGGAGCTTCCTGCAGCTTCTCGATTGCACCCAGTTTTCCATGTTTCATGTTTAAAGAAGGTTACAGGCGACAAGCTCCCAATTCAAACAATATTGCCAGAACTTGACGAGGAAGGAAAAATTATATTGGAACCAGAAGCAGTCACAGAAACAAGAACTCGACAGTTACGAAATCGATCAATTTCAGAGTATCTTATCAAGTGGAAGAACTTATCCACTGAAGATTCCACATGGGAGGATGAGAATTTTATACAGAAGCATCCAAAACTACTGAAGCGTTGAGGACAACACTTTTTTGAAGGAGAGGGGCATGTTGGGTCCCTATAATTCTAGTGATTACCCCATTACTATTGTAGTTGTATCCCTTATTAATATTGTTGTGCCCCTATTGCCCCCATATTGTTATTACTGTGCCCCATAGAATACCTCTATTGTTATTTTTGTGGCTTTATATTATTATTATTAGGTCGGCTAGGTTATATTGTGACTCCTTAGACTCCTATATATAGAAATGAGGTTTTTCCATTTGAATCATCCAAGAATTGCTAATTTATGTAATGTAAAGGAGGTTTCCCCCTTGAAGAGGCTGAATTCTAAGGCGTGGATCTCTCTTTTCTATCTTTTTGTGAGCTGGTTTCATAACATCTATTTGCAGAATAGAAGCTTTCATTGCATACTTGGGATGAAGACACCAGAGGAAGCTTTCTCCGGTAAGAGACAAGATGTGGGTCACTTCAGGATCTTTGGCTCATCGGTATATTTCTTTGTGACAAATGATGCATGGAAGAAGCTTGAGCCGACAGAAAAGTTGGGGATATTTGTGGGGTACACTGATACACCTCACAACTATCAGGTGTACTTTCCTACCAGTCGGAGGACAGTGGTTCGCAGAGATCTCAAGTTTGATGAGCAGAAGGCCATGCGAGTTTCCCTTGAGAGGGAGCTCCAACTACAGGCTGTGGAGGAACTGTTGGTTCCTAAGGAGGAGGAGCCTCAGACTGATGTGGAGTAGCCACATGTAGAGGTTACAAGAGTGGAGACATCCACTCAATCAGAGTCTTCCAGAGATGGACGAAAGCGCACAAGAGAAGCTGACAGATTGTTGGAGGATGCGAGAGAGAATGTGGGAGCACCATCTTCTCAACACAGACAGAGGAGGTCACCTGAGAGGTACACTGGATACATGGCCCTTGCTGGGGAATGTGTTGAGACCGAGCCATATTCCTTTGAGGAAGCAGTGCAGCAGCTGATTTGGGTTGATGCTATGGTGGAGGATTATGACTCCATAGTTCGTAACAATGTTTGGGATGTGGTTCCGAGACCGGAGAACAAGTCAGTTGTGAGTTCTCGTTGGCTTTACAAGGTAAAGCAAGTTGTTGATGGTAGTGTGAAGAAGCATAAGGCAAGATTTGTTGCCCGTGGCTTTTCACAGGTCGAGGGGATTGACTATGATGAGACTTTTGCTCTTGCTGCAAGGTACTCATCTATCAAATCTATGTTGGCACTATCAGCACAGATGGGTTGGAAGATCCATCAGATGGATGTGAAGACTACATTCCTCAATGGTCAGATTAAGGAAGAGGCATGCATAGAGCAGCCAGAAGGTTTTCAGACCTTCGATCATGAGTCGCATGTGTGCCGAATCAAGAGAGCGTTGTATGAGCTAAAGTAAGCACCTTGGGCTTGGTACACCAGGGTAGACAACTACTTCACTGGGTTGGGCTTCACAAAGAGTGAAGTTGATGCGAACCTGTACCACATCGTGGTGAAAGGTAAGTTGTTGATCATTGTACTTTATGTTGATGATCTCATATTGACTGGTGATGATCAGTTGATCGTGTCTTGCAAGGAGGACCTTGCAAGAGAATTCGAGATGAAAGACATGGGTCTCATGCATTACTTCCTTGGCATGGAAGTATGGTAGAAGGATGGGGAGTTGTTTGTGTCTCAGGGCAAGTATGCCAACGAGATACTCAGGAGATTCCAAATGGAGAAGTGCAAACCCATGTAGACTCATCTAGTAGGTAAATGGAGGAAGGAGGTTGCTACTTCAAGAGAAGTGGTAGAGGCTACTGTGTACAGGCATCTTGTGGGTTCACTGATGTACTTAATGAGCACACGACTAGATTTGTGCTATGCAGTGAACCAGCTGAGTCAAGCAATCGTTCAACCTACCAAGATGTTTTGGAAGGCGACAAAGCATGTATTGAGATACCTCAGAGGCACATCTCAGTATGGATTATGGTACATATGGACATAGGGAGTGAAGCTACAGGGCTTCACTGATGCAGATTGGGCAGGGAGTCCATCAGATCGGAAGAGCACATCAGGAGGGATTTTCAACCTTGGATCATCGGCAGTTTCTTAGTACAGTAGGAAACAGAGGCCGGTTGCACTTAGCTCAGTAGAGGCAGAATACATAACTGCAAGTCAGGAAACATGTGAGGCCATCTGGATGCGGAAAATTCTAGTTAGTTTATTTGATCAGAGGATGGATCCAACTGTGATCTATTGTGATAATTAGATTTGTATCAAACTCTTTGAGAATCTAGTATTTCATGATAGGTCCAAGCACATCGACATCCGATATCATCATCTCAGAGACTGTGTAGTGAGGAGGATCATGTTGCTGCAGTATATTTCGACAAAGGAGCAAGACGTTGACATTTTGACAAAGGCATTGTCAAAGTGTAAATTCGAGTTCCATAGAGACAGGATCGGGGTGGCAAATAATCCCATTCTTGTTAAGAGGGAGTGTTGAAATATGGAAACAATAATATTCCAATTTAATTTGTCTTTTAATTAAATTGTGAATTAAAATCGAATTTAGTCTTAACAGCTACTTGGAAATAATTAATTAATTTATTTTAAATTAATTAGTTGGAGAAACTCAAGTTAGAAGTCTTTCTAATTCATGCAAGAGTTATCCCTTAAATTAAGGAGATAAGATTAAGTTATATTTGAGTTGTAATTAGTCAACTCGGTTTACTGAGTTAAGTCCAGTTAAATTAGTTCCAAACTGTTTGAGGAACTAATAGTGAGTTAAGAGTTAGTTGATGCATTAATGCACTCAACAAGTGCTACTCCAGTTAACTGAAGATTCCCTCATCAGAAACTCATGCATGTCTATTATGAGAAAGACCCAGTTGAGATTAATGTTCAAGGATAGTGTACTATCAGTTGCATGTGTTTTCTCATGGAGAAAACGCATGCATGCAGTCAAGGATTAATCGTTGAGGATTGCGCAGTTTTTGAAGGAAAATCATCCACAAGGAACAACGCAAGGAAATAGGAGCTTGGAGGGCAGAGAGGAAGGCTGGAGAGAAGCCAAGATTTCCTATGTATTTCCACCATGTATGATAATACAATAGTGTGGGGTTTTTATCTGAGGATTTCCCCAAAGTATTTTCATGTGTATTGTGCCATTGATTCTTCTTCTTTTGGTTATATTGTTCAACTCGATCTTTAAGCTTTTTCAAATTGATAGTAGAAGTAGGTTATAGTATTCTGCTTTGATTTATATTGCATTATCGGGTTAACCTATCATAGATTTCTACAACTTAAAGTAGCTCTGGGATCGATTAAAATAGAACAGGTCTGGTAAAAAATAGTACCTTCAAATTCAACCATAGTTGGCTGAAACTCTGCCTGATGATCCTCAAGCACTGCGTTAATCTTAGGGATGCTCCTTGCCACTTCTCCCACTATAGATTCCTCTTGAATTTGTGAGATCTGATCTGCTCCCTTGCGGTGGGGACAATTTTTGACATAATGCAGGCCTCCGCATCCCCAACACTGTACAGGTGGTCTGTTAATAATTTCTGCTTCATTTCTGCTAGCCTGTTCATTCGTTCGAGTTTCACCAGGTATTTTAAATATGGGTTTATTCATACTTCAGTTATTTTGTCCTTTATATAAGCCTTTGTTGTTGGTGCCCTTATTCCCCTTATGGCTGGGAATAAATTTGTTTCCTTTCTTATCAACCCACTTTTTGTTCGTATCACCCTTCAGTTTATTTTTCTGGTAGCAGATCCGTGCTTTCCGAATGACTTCGTCCATGGTTTTTGGGTTGTCGAATTCTAGTTGTTCCTTCATGAACAACAGAAGACTACTGATAAACCATTGTACCTTGGCCTTTTCCTCACGAATATAAGGAACGTACCGCAATAATGATGTAAATTTTGTTATAAATTCATCCATGGTCATTTGGCCCAGGTGAAGATCATGAAATTCTTTTGCTTTCTCATCATAAAACCTTTTGGTTAGATATTTTTCCTTAAAAAAATTTTGGAATTTCTCCCAAGTTATGGTTTGCTCATTGACCCCACGTACTGTTTTTACTTCTTCCCACCACAATGTGGCCTTCCCCTGAAGTTGGAAAATGGCCAGATGAGCCTTCAAATTGTAATCATACTCGTACAACTGGAAATATTTATTCATATTAATTAACCATGCTTCCATGGCCTCTTCTTGCTCACCATCGAAGAGAGGAGGCTTGATTTTCCGAAACTCCCCTTGGAGTTCAATTTTCTATTTTTTCTGGGTCTTATGATCGGACACGTTACCTGATTCTTCTTCTTGGTTTTCTTCACCTCCTTCTGTTTCCAAATTTTCAATCTGGAACTCTTGTTCCCCAGTTGTATGGCCGTGCTCTGGGCTGGGAACAAGTGGTCGATGATTTTGTCTATCCGATAGGCTTTTTAAAATATTTTCTTGTTCTTGCATTAACATTTCATTGTCTGCCCAGAGTCGGTCCATTTCACGTTTAAATTTTTGCACAGTTTCCCGAATGTCTGTATTTGGATTCTGTGGCTCATCCCCCAGTTGCACCCAAACCTTAGGATTGCCTTCCTGAAATGGGGTTGGTCATGTTCCCAATATAGAGCTGTGTGGCGGATTCCCAATTCGCCTCATACTGACTTTTGTTGCCTCCTACGTGCACAACATCAATTTTTGTTATTCCACATTCCAAAGGTCTCAGTTTTGAAAACCTGAGCGCTCTGATACCATATGTAACACATCCAAAAAAAAAAACATTATAATAGAAATACAATAATATATGGTCATTTTACCATAGTAAAAAGAGCTACGATATTTCTTGATTTTACAATCTGAGAATTCATTATTACAAATATTAACTATAACATCATTCTTACGTTTTATATTGCAATGATGGATTTGACCTTAGAAATTACTATACTTAGATTTTTCCTAAACCCAAGTCTGTAATATTTGCACACGCATCATTAAATTATTGTTTGCAATCGGTTCTTATTTATTGTATCTAGTACTTGTGGGATTTTGGGCATTTAATACATATCTAGCTCGGTCCTTGTGATTCCGCCAAGTGTATGCAGAGTTAATAGGCCTGACTGTCTGTGGCCTAGGTGGCTTGTCATCGTTCATCGAGCTGTCCACTTGTTGTTCTACTCTTGGGATCTGCCTCCCTCATCGACAACCCCGGTTAACTTGCTCGATCATATGACATTCATAGGTTTTGACCTTCTCTTCGCAGTGGTTTTGTTTCTGTTCAGCAATGTATTACTCCAGAGCTCTGTTAGACTTCGGCTCCGCTCCAGTCTTGTAACTTGGGTCCTAGTTCATCCATTTGCTTTGTTTGATGCAGGGGTTTTTTTATCCGCCAGCTCCACTACCCGGATTATAGGATGTGCTTGGGCTTGTTTATCAACCGTTTTAGAATTCTTCAAGTCTTTGAGTTCAACTGCTTGTTTGATTTTTCGTGTTGCTTCCCAATGGTAAGTTCTACTGTTGATTTCGCATCTTTCATTCGATTGTTTTAGTTCTTGAGAAGTATTTAATCTAATCATTGGCTATATGTCTTCCTTGCGGAAGCTCTTGCAGGTGCTACAAGGTTTAAAGGATACCGAGGGTGAAACCCTCTTGCTGGCTTCGGCTTCTAAGAAGAACTCATCAGGGGTTGGGTATTTAATTCCTATTGCCCATACTTGGCAAGATTCTGCGGCCAAAGGGTCGGACCTTTGCTTAGGGTTATGTTGTTATTATTGAGGGTTTTGCTCGGCTTAGACAACCTTAATCCCATTGTATATTTGCGTTCTTGACTATGTAATTTCTTTAGCAATTTTTGGCCATATATTGTAACTCCGGCTTTTACTTAGAGAGCCTTAATGCTTTCAAAACTATCAGAGATATATAGTTCGCGTTATTTACATTTTTTGGCCTTACATGTATCTCTGACTTTATTATTCACAAGTCTTATCGCCTTCACTTTGAACTTATGAGGAATGTATAGTTGAGTTCTTTTACAATTTCGGCCATATAATGTATCTCCGATTTCCTTGTTATTCAGAAATGATATAATACAAGGGTTCTAGTTTTGTTATTCATATATGCTATGATACAAGGTTAAGAATGTATAGGATTTTATTTCTTCTATTCTGCTGAGACTCTGTATACGATAGCGTTGCAAATATACTTCTACAAGAATTCTGTAGGATTTAGCATTATTGCAATAGGTCTTATGGAGGGAATGTCGAGTCTCTTTTCTTCAACTATCTCAGATTAAAATGGCGAAGGAAATGAATACTAAATAGTTTAGGTATAGCAGACATGTCTTATATCATTTATGCCGAGTCCGGTAATGGTTTAGAAATTCTCTTTTTCGTGTTGCAATTTTATTCCATCTCGAGTTTGAATGTTGATATTACATCTTATTAAAAGTATTGATTTCGTATGAATCCCTCTAGGGGTATCAGACATTTAGTAGAGTCTGTGCTATTATTTATTTCCTTCGGTCTAAGGTTTATAACCAGAGAAAGTTGGAATTGTATAAACGGCTAGGGTCTGTATTCTGAAATTCCTATATTAAAGGGAATAGCTATGCTAAGGCATTTTCATGTTTATTACAGCTATTTCACTTAAACCCTATAGGGTTCTATATATTCAAAATAGAGTCTTTTCTTCCTATGATATATGTTTACCTGAGTCTGGTAGACTTAACTTCTACAACATGAATTCTTTGTAATGCTTTCAATTGAACTTATCTATTACTAGCTTTCTTTTCTTGGACTTAAACTCGCTATTGCACCTATTATTACTGTAATTCTCATTGAGTAAAGAAAGTGGTTGTTCTTGTTTTTGTTCTTGTAGTTCAGGAAACTTTGATAAAGAATTCTACTTTCAACTAGAAGACCCTTTACAGAATTATTACCAGAATCAACAGTCCAAGCATTTAAATCAACAAATAGTTCTAATTCTTGAATAACTCATATTAAGACCTAACTACATAATTTCAAGCTATATCCAAGAATATCACTTATCTGATGGTGTAATTTCCAAACTGAGTTAAACTTATTTGTTGCTGCTTCCAAATCTTTCTTGGTCTATTCATAGACCTACACTTGTTTGCCTCCCTACCATGAGATTCGCTATGCCAGTGAATCTCCCCCTGTGCTATCCCTGAACCAGGGAATTCTTTCTCTCCTTTGAGAGTATGTGTCTATCCAGCTATCTGGTCTCTACCAGACATAGCTTTCACAAACTGTCTGACCTCTCAGCACAGTTTCTCCCCTTACTGATCTCAAATACCCAATCCTCTTGATATTTTTCCTTTTTTAAAATATTTTCCAAGATTTAGTTTTCTTTATTTTCTTGGAATAGGTAACTATCTCTTTTAACTAACTACTCAAAAGAAAACAACATTTGCTAACAACTGCCAAAAATTCCTTTCCACAACTTAATTTAAAAGTAGTTTATAATTTAAAGAAAAAGTAATAGTTTGTTTGGCTGCAGTAAAAAACAAATATTTACAATATCAAGGGATGTTACATGTACCAAACACACATGCCTTGCACCAAAGTGACTCATTCCCTTGCTTATACCAAACTCACACGAGTTGACCTATGAGAAAATCAATTGGTATATGAATTGAGTGTGTGTGCAAGGACCACTCCAACTTGTAATGTGTGAGAGGTGGAGCAAAGCACTTGGCATATGAATTGAGTGTGTGTGTGTGTGTGTGTGCAAGGAACACTCCAGCTCCAAATGCATGAGAGGTGGATGGGTGGACTTGGGTTAAATAGTTGGACATACTTAACACTTGGCATTCATGTTGGAAACAATGTTAATACTAGGGGGGGTGAATCAGTATTAAGGCTAATTTTCACTTCTATGCTAATTTATCTTTACTCATTCAAATTTGGCATCCATTATATGAGAGCAAGCATTAACAAACCATAAGAGTAGCCATGTGAATAAACACAAATACACACATCATGAGTAGCAAACATATGACATGGAGGTTTTATGTGGAAACCCTTTCGGGAAAAAACCACCAAAGCTTGTTGTTGTTATTGATGTAAAAATAAGAGCACCTACTCTATTACATCAATCTGTTTATGAGCCACCACTCACAAGAAGTGCCAACTCCCTTTGATTGTTTGCTAGCACCCACTAGCAGGAAGCACCAACTCCCTCCTTTTGTAGACACTTGATCAGCTTATGAAAAGCACCATGTGAAGCACCAACTTGCAGGAGGCACCAACCCCCAAGCTTTCTTCAGACACCCAATAGAGATGGAAGCACAAAATTCCTATATGTAGGCTCCAACCCACATTCAAAAGAAAACTATTGCTCAATGTAATTGGCAGCCACTCTGCCTGATATCAGTTCTATTCTTTCTTCTTCTCTACCCTTTTCCCACACAACACTATGTCATCTGCACACTCTGCAGTAGCCTGTTGTTCTGCTTGACAGTCTATACTGATACACAACACTCTCTGCACTCTTCCCTTTCTACAAGAACATACTCACTCAGGATCTCTACTCTCGACCCTCTGCTCTCAACACATATAGTCAGCACTCGACCCCTTCTATTCCACAGGCTCTTCTCAACCTCTTTTGTTCACAGGCTCTTCTTGGCCTCTCACATAGCAGCACAGGCTCTCGAGGTCTCTTTCCACTGCATAGGCACTCTCAACCTCTTCTTTGCAACATAGGATCACTTAACCTTTCATTAGCAGTGCACTCACACCCAAAGAGCTCTCCACACAACTCACTGGAAACTATGTATCTTCCCCCATGTTGCTCAACTGCAATCCTGGGTTTTGTTCCTCTCCTGTGCTAGGAACGATGCTCTCTCTATTGGCCATGATCCTTCCTACACACTACCCGAGTGTACCTTTTCATGGCACTCCTTCCTGTTGTTGCGTTAGATGCTTGAAATCTGTCGCTACATTAAACCAAAGAATGGGCACCAGAGTGTTCCCATGCGGTGACATGCATACTTATTCAACCTGCACACTCCAACAAGGCTCTTCATGCTTATTCATGGCTCACAGAGCTTGACAGGCACTTCGGCATGGCTTTTATGTTCTTCATTTAATTCAATAAATAACATAAGCAAGCTCAGGGATGACTTGTCTCAGCTTACTGACATACTCCATATAAATCATTCTGCACAATCGTGGTCCTCCCTATCTCTTGACTCAGTGACCTCCACAGTCGTTATTTACTCTAACAACCAACCTTACGATTGCACATTTACTCTTTAGTTTCTGATCCATTCATCTTCCATACACCTTTGTGCTATTATATCGAAGCCCCTTTTTCTTAGGCTTATTTTTATTTTCAACCATAGGACCATGTGCTATGACCGACAGCTTCATACTCCACTGTATTTGAATTTCAGGGCCTTGTGTATCGTAACTTTTTATTAAATTGATGTTACAAATTCATGAAATTTCGATCCTGTCCTTTAGCCCTTCTACTTAGCCCCTTATCTCATTTCCACCATATGACTAGGTGTTATGACCAGTAGCATAATACTTAGGTTCTAAAGCCTTCAGGATCCCTCTAGGGGCCTGCCTCCTTGTGTATTTTCTCTTGCCCTTGGTTCTTTGGGTCCCCATGACCAAACACCAATCAACATCGGAAGCTCCTTGTTTCGTAACTTTTCTAAAATTGCATTTATAGCGAAGTTTCGAAATCTCCGACCTCCAAAATACTTATGTGGCATCTCCATATCTCTTAGGTGCTAAGCCTTGCTTTGTGCCTTTAGTTATTTGGGCTTCCACGACCAAGTGCCAAACAACATTGGAGATTCCTGATATCGGAACTTTCTTAAAAATCAATTATAGAGGAGTTACGAAATCCCGACCTCCAAGATTGCGTCATGATCTCGTCATCATATCCATGTGGCGTCTCCTTAATGGTGACACATGTCACCCAGATTTTTCCCATTAGGCCACCCAATAGTGTTGATTCTAACTTCCACGTGTCCTCTGTATTTCCTAGTCATGGTGACATCATCTGCCACCATCAACTCCTGAGGGCCAATCACCTGTTGCCATATGTCCTATCAGAGGAGAGAGAAAGGGTCCCTGGTTCTTTGTTTTTGTGAACAAATTCCTTTATAATTCTTGTTCTCTACAAACCTCGGTGCTTTCAAAAGAATACAATTAATAAGGAGTTACGAAACTCTGAAATTATGATGTACCAAACCTTTGAGGTTCCGATATGTCGATCTTCTTGCCTGCTTCGATATTTCGAGGCTCTGATCTCTGAAATTCGGCCTTACGAGATTCATGCCTTCCAACATCCTGACGTCTCGAAGTTCAGGGTCCCAATGTTCCAGTTTGCTTCCGATATTCATCCTGCTTTGATATTTGGCCTTCGAAATTCGGCTTGCTCTTAAGGACTTCAAGGTCCTTTCTTCAGCTATCAATAACTTTTGATCCCAATGGCTATTTATGGGCTTCCACATACCGTTGGAAAGCTCTTTCTGAGCACTATCAACCTGTGCTAACTCCAAGATTTATCTGAGTTTATCTATTGAGGTAGAACCTCCTCCAAATTCTAGGACTCCCAACCACCATAGTCATCATGTTATGGCTTCTCCAGTAGGCTTGCTACTATGGTGATTCTCTACCTAAGACTACAACAACCACGAGGCTCCCCTTGAGCTTGACCATCAAGCACATCAATGCTATCATCTGCTACCATCACAATTGGCCTGGTGGACATCAATGTTGTGTTGCCTAACATAATGCTAGCACATACATCCATGTTGATCTGGTTGACATCAATCCCAACACACTTGGTAATTGTCAGGCAAAGCCAACTGCCCAACTTGATCTCCCAACTGTTGACATCAATGCCAACACACTTACTTCCACTAGCTAGACAAACAATGCCAACTATCCAACAATTCAAGTAAACAATTTTATCTCAGACAAGGAAATGACCAAGGAGTTGAATCAACTCATTGGAAAATTGAAATCATGAAGTTGCATTTTAGCGTGGCTAAGATACCAAGGAATGCAATAGTTTGAGGAGAGGACAATGACATAGATATATATTGTGCTTGGATGAGTTAGAGGCTTAAACTCAAGTAAGAACCCATACAAGACAATTTGTGCAAGAAAGATATAACACAAGAGTGCATTGGACTTGGAGCTTGGTTGGGAAAACACGGTGGATAAATTTGAATGGCCTAGGGAGAAAGTCATGCACAAGATCCATTGGTGTTTTTGGGTTTGGGCATTGTAGGCTTAGCTAGAATGAAACACATGAGATGGTTCATGTGGGAGCAAGATAGCATGCAGATGAAAGTGTTTGGGCGAGTTGGTGTAACAACTGTGCCTAGGGATAGTTTTGTATGAGCCTTCAACTCACTCTTATAGATATTATAACACTTGTATTAAGTATTATGTAGCATCAAGTGTTAAGCACAATTCATGCCACCTAAGCTCATATCGGTGCATTCCATGATGTGTGAATGCTTTGTGTAATTGCTTAAGACTTAACTTCTAAATAGTTGATGATTGCATGCTTAAGTGTTGAATTAGTTAACTGTTAAGAGTGATCCTTTTCACACAAAAATAAACTTGGCATGGTTTTGCTTATGGTAGAGTAGGGTGTCTATGTGGAGTATGTTTTAGCTTTGTTAGGTCACCAAAACAAAATTTCTTAGTGTGACACAACCCCAAGTGTGGGGAGATTTGGGTTCTCCAAAATAGTTAAGACCCTAGGAAAACATGGGGTAAATAACATATTTACCACCATTTACTTCCCACCTTAATTTAAGCAAGTATTTGCATATGAATAGTAATAATGTGTAAATAAATATACCTACCTAGAGTCACTTTTCATTATTATTTATGTTTTATGTAGGAGTAAAAATGTAAATGTGTAGATATACTAGTGGTTACTACCCACCAAAATCTATGCAATTCCTTGTGCTTGAGGAGACAATTAATTTATCCACTTCACATCTCAATTTATTAGTTCTTGCAAGAGTAGGCCTATAGGATTCAATTTTCTTATTGCCTTCCATTATTTTAGCATTGACCAATGTAGGTCATAATTTTTTATGCAAATTTTTATAGGGCATAATTTCTAACTTGAGTGACAAGGAATACACTGCCCTACAACACTTTTCATATGACATTGAAATATTTTACTTGTTGTTGATAGTAAAATATATTTTGCTTTATTATTCTCTTAAAATATTACATGTAAATTGAAGATATAATGAAATACACATCATGTAGTATCAATAATATTACTTTTTGTCAACTCCATATAAGTAGTGGAAAAATTATATATATGCATCATACTAAAAACTGACTTTTTTCAAATGCTTTATCTTTCTAACAACCCCACCCATGGTTCTCTCATAAACTACATTGTAGATATTTCTTCTACATGTGAAATTTAAAAAAAATAAATGGGACAGAGTCAAAGGGACATGGATTCGAGAGCTAGGGAGGAGGATTGCTTTCTTGGGATGATGCAGTTTCTTGTGTAGGAAACCATAATTGTTTGGACAACCATTAAAGGTTGTCTAGTGCATGAATTTAATGAACTGATTATTGAAATTGAATGGGCTTCCAGAGAAAGTACACAGGTCCATGTTGCTTATAAAAAAACAACAAAAAAAGAGGACAAGCAGTCCAATAAAGAGACTGTGTATTGCAGGTCAGCAAGGACACAACAACAAATGCAAAAAAAACCAAAAGGTAATAGGAGGATTCATTCGAAGGAGGGGCTAGAAGCATTGAGGGTCATTCGGTCGAGAGAGGAAGAGGTAGACAAAGAAGATAGAAGAGATTCAAGCATCCAATGAGAGAAAATCATCAGGCACCTCCAAAGAGGAGAAGAGAGGAGAAGGGGATTGGTTCTCTGGTTCCCTAGAGGTTGTGGGTTTTTGGCACAGAAATAGAAGTAGGGGTAAGACCCCGGGTTCGGGCATAGGGGGCCAACAAGGCTCCGGTGTAGTCTAGCATAATGCTGACATTTTCAGCTTACCTGGGATGGGTAAGGAGTCTCACCTGAGGCATGCCACAACCTAATTTAGAGGAGGGTGGGAATCTGATACTAGGGGAACCATGTTAAGATATAAATAGCAACGAACAGTAACTTAACATTCAAAGAAACCAAATCGCAATAGTATATACCTACTATAACAGAGAGGCTACCTAAACAGGTGCATATATAAAAATTTTGAATAGCCAAAATAATACACAATGAACACACTATGATCCCATAACAATCTTCTTCATTACTATCAAAATAGGCACATTACATAAGGCTCTCAGCTTGTTCCTCAGCATCAAATATCCTACTTACGAGATATAAAATCATACAAAGATAATCATGAATTTGTTCTCATAGCTTCACAACACAAGACAAATGGAATTACCAAGAACAAAACATAACCAACCAAACCCTTCTTGGTTCTCCTCTATTTTTTTTTTATCTTCCTCTTTCCTTTCCTGCACGCCAACCCGAACTTCTAGTTCATTTTCCCCTACTTGGTTGTATTCATCGTTGGTTTCTCCTACTCTTTCCTCACTCAGTTGTCTCTACTTCTTCCCGCAACTCCTCCACAACTGCTAGTCTTCCACCAGTCTCTTGTCTTTCCTCAATTGTTAGCTTTGCAACTTCCCAACATCTGTTTTTGCCACTTATCACTAGGCTCTTTCTCCATAAAATATCACAAAACGAAGGCCCCGACCACAGTTCATCGACTCAGCCTTGAGTAAATCTTCCTTTAGTGTCATCTTTGTTGTTGATGCTCTATTGACGATGTTGTTGGTGCTTCTGTTTCTACTGTTGCTGGTGTTGTTGCTGGTGCTTTTGCTAGTGTTGTTGTTGGTGCTTCCTCTAGTGTTTTTGTTGCCCCCTCTTGGCCGAATTCTTTAAATGAAGGCCCTAATTCAGGCACAACCGAAATAGTCTCCTAGCGGAATTGAGTATAGTTATTGAGCATTGCTTGTCAGGTCTCCGTTATCGTAGATGCTTGCGCAAGGAATTCATTCGTTGTGTTGGACATTGATTGTGCTGGTCATACCAATAGCAAGGAAGTTCATTATAATTCCATGTCCTCACTTAGCTCTTGTAGTGTGTCTACATGTGCTTGAACTGGGGGCCAAAGATCACAAAGTATATGTTTTGTCTTGGCCGAATCATCTTCAATATGTTGGATGCATCCTTCCAGAGTGGTGACCTCTGCTAGGAACTGCTTCCATTTATCCTTGTCCTTTATGTTCTTGATAACAGTGAAGAGATGATTAAGCCAATTTCAGAGTGGGTAGACTGGTTGATTCTTCTTTTCTAGGCTTCTAGACCAGTCATGAACCTGTTGCAGTAGGGTGTATGGCCTCGACAATGGAGTCCTTGATAGTAGCTGCAACGATAACCCTTTGCTCAATCTTGTTGGCATATTTCATGGCAGGGTCTAGCAATGCTATCCTCATAGTGGCAAGGGTTTGTCTAAGCTCTCGGTTGGTCGTGATTAAATCATTACTCGCGGTTTGGATATGTTCACAACATTCAACCAATGTGCAAGCTAAGAAATATTATGGGGCGTTAGTTACAACATCATAAATGGATGGCCATAGTGCCTAGAATCATGAGGTGATCTACTCGACCTGATCCTAGAGTTTTTTTCTTGTCCTGCCTGAGCTGGTCACGTTCAGTTGTGAGTGCAACAATTTGTTACTACTGCTATTCATGGTCGCAGTGAGGTCATTATGCAGTTCTACTACCCTCTATGAGGCTTGTTGAATAAAATAAAATAGTTTTCTAAGGAACAACCCTGAAGATCATTATTCTGAATGGTTGATGGATCGGGGAACCAACTCTGCAGGGGCTTCTCAATGGCGACGAACTTGTCTGAGTGTCCATGAGGTGAGGTAGCTTGTTACGACGGTTCTGCAAATGGAGGAGTTGTCTGGATGGAAGCGGGAGTGATGCAATGGGAGGATTTAAACGAAAGGGTAGTGTGACAGGCTAGACAATGGTAATGAGTGACTATGAATGATGGGCCCCGTATTCAGCAGTGGAGCCGACTCTAGTAATAACGACATCATGCAGGCAGTGGTGACTCCTCCACTGGAGACTACCACAGTAGACTGAATAATTGAATCAACTTCCATGTTTGTCTCCGTGCCCAGCAGTGTCCCAAAGGGTATGGTGTCTGAGAGGGTGGTGGATGTAGATGTAGTATGGGGGGATGGGTTGTGCAAGCTAGGTGATGCAACTGATGTGGAAGGTGGAATATCTTTGATGATGGGTGAGGTAGTGTTGTACTGGGGCTCTTCAAGGGTGAGGTCGACAACGTGAGTGGTAAGGGTTGATTTCTGCTTCTTGGCCCCGACTAGAGGTTTGGTGACTTTTTCTTTGTAGGGTTTAGGGATGGTGGGCTTGGATTGCGAATGGGGCCCTACAATTGGCATTGCAAAACCAAGAGGTGCAGTAATTAGAGGATTTTTTTTGTATTAAACCTTGAGATTCAGAAGAGTTGGAAACTGAACTTGATGATATGTCTATATTGGCATTGGTCTCCTTTAAGGAGCTCATGTGCTTCTTCAGTTGTGAGATGACCGACTATAGCTCATGTTCGGCTATCCACTTTCTGGACTCTGAAACTGTTTCCCCTAGTAATGGTGGCAACACCATCACATCAAAGAAATAGAGGTACCTTCCTTTTCTAATTTCCCCTGCGACTCTTGGCCATGACTCGAACTCTATGTGGAAGGCTTTGGTTGATAACACAAATTCAGGAGCCCGCATCTATAAGGTATGAGGGTGAACACAATGCGGCCTCACCCAGGTGCTCCTATGAGAAGCACCAAACTAGATCATTGTTGAATACTCATCAAGTAGGGACCTAGGGATCCATTCTATAGCTCTAATTACTTCCCACATATTTATGTACTAGCCGTCGAATGAAGCCTCGTTTATCTCTTTGTTGCTTGGGTCCCCTGAAGTTCTCCAAGACTCATATCGGAGGGCCAAAGGCTGGTCTTCTGCGATTGGAGCTAAATCTCGGCCCTTTGGTGGGCAACACTTCCACATTTCAATGGAAACTACAAGATAATTGTAAATGAAATTGGTGGTCTGCTTGTAGACATCTTCACATGGTAGCTTCAAACAATTACTGGAAGAGGAAAGCACACTAGTTCATCTAGGAGCCTGCTTCACAATTCTCTGCAATTGAAATCATATACAATGTGCAATCATTCTTAGAAAAGTGATACATCAGCTTCCCTGCAATAATGTGGCAAGCAAACTTAATTTTTGAGGAGTTGATCAGGTCTATCCGCACTCCCCTTCCTCCTCTCTTGGTGGCATACTTGGTGTAGTAGTCTGCATCACCCTCCCTTTTCACTCCCTTGGAATTCATTTGGAACATGGTTGAAGCTGCATCTCCTATCGACGATAGACCTGTAAGCCTTTGAATTTCAATTGCATGAATTAGAAACTCCTTGTCGAGCTAGAGTGACGCATCGTGCATTCTACTAATCAACAACTTAGTGCATTGCATCACTGACAGAGTTGTGCCAAACACAAGAAAACTCCTCAAATTTAATAGGGTGAACCGCTCGATTCCTCTAAAGTCAGTCATTACTTTGATCATTAGTGTTCCATTTCCTTTTGTCAGTGACTCTATGTAGACCTCGCGCTTCATGTTTAGGAATTGGAACAAGTCTAATATATCATTATCAACTAGTGTTTCTTTGTCATACTTGCCATAGAGCGGCTATGTTACTGCAATTGTTTCATCCATCCCATACTTAGGAACATAGAGAATTGCCTTCGTCATACTAGAGTGGTGATGATAAACTAGAATCACGGGGGCTGGTATCTAATACTTGAACGACAACACTTGCATCCATACTGCAAATGGAGTGATTCTACCACCTTGGCTTCAAAATCTGAGAAATTCGGCATTGCCATGCGAATTAAGTAGATCAACTTGACACGATGTTTCTGACAAGGCCACCTAACTAATTACTATGACAAATTTCCCTGTTGAACATGCTAATCTCATTGTCGACTGAGATGGACCTGACTTGGTTGACGCAATTCTAAAAAAGGAAAGGTGGAGTTGATTGGTAATTATGTTATCGTAATGGAAGATGTTTAGGAATTAATTATTGCTATAATGGGAAATGTTTTATGAGAATCTTGGCTGACACTAGAATTATTATCTAATTACTATAGAAATTAATCTTCACATGTGTGACTCTCCCCTCGACCACAAACAATTTCGGTATGGTGGAATGCCAGCTGAAATTGGGACTGATGTCACAGAGCCTTATTTGGAAAAATCAAGGACAAACTTATTAGGGAAGAAGAAAAGAAAAAAATATGACAGATGCAAGAAACGACGACACAACTAACTGACTCCTACTGACTCTTCCTATTCCTACCTATGATCCCCTTTCAGAGATCCAATCAATTTTTAGTAACATTATTTGATGTGTGGAAGGGTTTCAGACATGCACCATTCACCCAACCTGGTAACAATACCCCACCCAGTTGCACGATCTTGATAGCTCCAGACTCCCTTATCTTCGCAACAATGAATGATCCTAACCATTGCGTTTGTAGCTTTCCAGGAAGTTTCAAGAACTTACTTTCATATAACAGACCATGCCCACCGACTATGAATGACTTCCTCCTCATATGCTAGTCATGCCACGCCTTCTGTCTTTGCTTCTCAACCATTTGTTGAAAAATTTCCATAAATCTCACCCCATCAAGCTCCATGAGTTCATCTAATCATCTCTAAAGGGATTCCTCCTCTGTCATCCTAGTGGCTTGGGCGATGAAAATAATTGGGATAGAAAACTCAGTCAGCACCACGACTTCTCTTCCACACAAGTTGGAAGGGTGTATGCTTCTGTAGTTGCTTGACCATTGTGCAGTATGCCCATAGGGTTTTTGGCACCCTCTTGTCCCAATCATCTTGGTTGGCCGAACATATCTTAGTCAAACCCTTTTCTAATATCTTTTTGAAGCCTTCTACAGTACCATTGGCCTGCAGGTCGTACTGATTTCTTTTATGATGTTGTATCATGAAATTTTGAAGTGGGGAAGAAATTGTCTCATTTATGAAGTGGGTCCCTTGATCACTAGTTAGATTCCCGGGGCACTAGAATTTGGATATGATGTTCTCAAATATGAATATGGTGGTGGTACTTGATGTACAGTCATTTATAGGTGCTGCTTCAGCCCATCTGGTGAGGTATTTTGTTGTGGTGATTATATACCTGGCATGAGTGTCACACGGAATTGGTCAAGGGTGCGGACACAGCTGACCTTCCTAGAAGTCTAAGACATTCTAATGACAAACAAGACAAAATGGAGTGATCTTTCTCTAAACACACCTTTTACAACATGAAAACTACAAGTGTTTAGGCTTACCTTATTCCAAAACGCTGTTGTTGTAGTTTGTCCTTGCCAATCCGGATGAGCTCCTCCTTCAAGTCAATTCCTGCAACCACAAACAATCAAACAATTACCAAGCACTTGCATTTCATATAATAAAACATATATTCAACATGCAGACCAAGGAACACATGAAATAACTCATTAACACAAGCTATTGAGAAAAATAAACCAGTTTGTATTAATAACGAAACAAAGAAACTCTTACAACCTGGCCTTGGTGTTGTGCAAGTTCCTCCCAGGGTCCATCAAGGGTTTTCCTCTACTTTGACAAAGCTCACCCTCTTCCAAGTAGAATCAAGTAAAGACAATCTCTCCTCACAAAGGCTCTAATGGAAGACCTAAATCCTGCAGCATTTACCCAAAGAAAATGTATAGCTCCAACCTCCTCTCCCTCTGGCTCAATGTCTTTATTTATAGTGCTGTAAAGAGGTTATTCAGGTCCACTATCAATGGGATCATCCCCCTCTTTGGGTGGGATAGCTCCCTTATTGATGGGATAAGTTCCCCCTTAATAGAGATACATGAACCAACTGGAGGCGCATCCATTTCATCAAACCGACCTCTAGAATGTTCTAGAAGTAACCACAAGTAACTTTTTCAAGATAAAACTCGCGCATTTTGCCTTTTACAGAGGGACGCACCTGTCCCTTAACATACAGAGCGTCCATGGACGCAGATTTTGTGAACATGGTCAGCGTCCCCGCAGGTAAGGCTAGAGAGAACCTGCGACCCCAGAGATAAACATAGTTTTTACAAGACTTTCTCTCTTCTTTGAGTTTGAGATGGATAACAGAGGCATGAGACTTGCCTAAGAGGGTAGCATGACTGTTGATTTGAGCCATACTAACTGTAAGTAGTCAAGGTGACATTTTTTAGTGTAACAGATTGCCCCCTAAAGTGCGAAGCCTGGAATAGAGTAGGGTTTTGTAATTCTAGGAAGGGTGAAGCGCTTTATCATTTCAAGGATTGTCTTGTGGATGGCCTGGTTGGAACCTGCAATTTTCAACACAAAATACATGGATAAGATTATATCATCACTGAGGTAGGCATTCCCATACTCAGATTCAAAACTTTAACTAATGGACTAACTATTCTGATACAGGAATGATCTTGCAGTACATCATTTTTATAGACTTTTGTAGACACAGTATGGACGCAGCCATCTGTTTATGATTAGTCTACATAGATAATGAATACAAAACTCCTCGCAGCCTGGATGGTAGAAACTAGATCCAGGGTCTTCACTTCTACTTCCCGAATTGGTACGATTCTAGCCATGTGATTAAATGATTCGATGTCGAACATGTTAGAAACCACTTGATTACCAGTCGATGATGTAAACTGTTAACAAGCGTGAGAGAAACCACCAGTAATGTCAATGGTTCTCAAAGTACCAAGCACAACCCGTGAAATGTGAATAGATGTTTTGATGTCGAACACTTCACGGAATCCTTTGATCGAAAGTCAATGATGTAAACTGACGTCAAAGGCGAGAAACCTGCCATTGATGCATGCAGACTTCAAGGTACTGTCGATTCCTAAGTCATCTTTCTAGATAATGTGTCGATGTCGATAGAAAGCGACCCGTTGCAGGCAAGCCCGCAACACGAAATCATTGTTCAAGTTGAAGAAATGTTGCTGTAAGGACTGACTCAGGGATGGTCAAATGGATGACAAGTATTTTGCAGATGAAAGTTTTGCTTGCAGACCTCTTGAACACATAACGACACAACAGATGGCTTGGTGACGAATAACTCAAAGTTAATCCCCGGAACCCGGTTAAAGACTTTCAAAGTGGTTTGGTCAACTGTGAGGTAAAAGATTTCCCAACCCAGGTGAATGAAAAGTGTCGTGTTCAAGAGCGGTAATAAAGTTTCTTCTGAGACAAAAGGTGACAAACAGGTTCATTCTTCTCTCTTTTCCCCCACCATTTCTGGCAAGTACCTCTTTATTTTTAACAAGCTTGAGGAGGATAACATATGCTTGATTATAAGCTCATCCTTCGGACGAGTCCAACCTAGTTTAAATTCGAACCCTAGGAAGGAGTGGTTCGTTCCTGTTTGTAATTGAACAGGTCCTTTACTGTAAAAGTTTAACGAGCCCAGTATAGGAGAAACTCGGCGTTTTTCAATTTTAGAGAGTCTGAAAAAACTTAAGGAAACTCCACGTTGAACTTTTTCGTATATTTGTGTCCCTCAAGCCCGAAAAAGTATAAAATAATACCTGGGGGAACCGCTTGATCTTGCGACCAAGGAGTACTTTCATAATAGTGTCGTTGACCTGAAAAGTAAAAAGCGATCAAGGACACGTCGTTTTATTTCCTTATCGAGTTTGAAACGACAAAAACCCGGCAATCTTTTCCTGATTTTGCGGTCAGAAAAGAGCTAAAAGGGGACCGTCTTTTAATTCCGTTTTAACGAGTGAAAAAGAAACACTCGGCGATCTTTTCATGTTTTAGGAGTCAGAAAAGGGCTTAAAAGATGACTCTGATATTTTTGTTTGTGAAAAAATTACAATTTCCCTCGAAATCCCTTTGTCCTGCACAAAAGCAACACATTACTCATACCTGTTTAAAATAGGCAAAAATACATTAAAAAACATCTTTTCATGGTAAAAAATGAACTAATTCATCCAAAAAACCTATAAAAAGACCTTTTACCATGTCATTTTTACCGTTTCACTGTTGAGGTTGAAAAAGGAGCTTTTGACAAGAAACTTCCCGTGGTCGCTGCGGAAAATCTGACCGTCGGAATCGAACGCCGTTTCATCCAGGTATTTTACACATCCTACTCTGCATTTCTATCCGTTTAGAATTAATTTTTAGGTTTTAGTTTTATTTTTTGGGGGGGTTTTGGTTTTGGAATGCGCCTCTCGGCGGACGCAGGTGCCCTTCGGGTGACCTGCGTCCCCCGACTTTTTCTCATACGGGAAAACGGTCGGGGGACGCAGCCCGCCTTCAGGCCAGCTGCGTCCGGACGCCCTGTGCTACAAAGCTGGGGTGCGTCTTCCGAGAAACGCGCATTTCAAAACCCCAACTCTCTCAAAAAACCACCAAAAATTCCCAAATCAATTTCTAATTGCTTTTTTGATATGCAGGGCATTAATCATGTTAGACTGGAGAGAGAGAGAGCATGTAGAGGAAGATGAAGCTGCAATAAATCATCAACCTTCTCTGGATGCCCTAAGAGCATGCGGATTATACAAATATTGGACCATACCGGGCATGAGGGGCCAGGTAAGATTCTTGGAATGGCTGGTTGAGCGATGGAACGTTCAAGAACAATGCTTTTACATAGGAGGGCACCAGCTCGAGATAGAGCCCTCGGATGTATACTTTCTCACTGGCTTGCCAAACAGAGGTGAGCAACTCAGTCTTGCGGGGACTAGGCCGGGTGGCCAATCCCTTGATAGTCTCCGCGAGGATTGGTGCACACGTGGGGCTCACCATTCAAAAGGCATAGAGATAAAACACATCACTCTACCGGAACTCAAAGTCATAGCGTTCACGGTTACCAGAATTTGCGGCGCGGCCGCTTTACACATTGCTTCCGGATCCCAAATGCGGATGGCAATTGACTGTTACCAAGGCACCATTTTCAACTGGTGTGAAGCTGTGTCGGCTCATATGAAGAGCCAACTGACCAAGGCAAAGAACGGACGACTAAAGACTTTTGGATATGGGCCTATAGTCGTGAGCTTTGCCTTGGAGAGAATTCCAATGCTGATCCCTCAGCAACTCACTGTTGATATCTTGGGTCCTCGGGAGCCAAAGCTGATACGATGGGTTGCGGTGATGGCCCGGCATCCTGACGAGGGTGCGGCAGTGGTTCGATTCTCAGATAGTTATTTTGACTGGTTAGAGGGCCAGCTTTTTGTGATACAGGACTTTCCGTATGCCGGAATGGATTTCAGAGGTGATCCGGACATGGTTCTTCCACAGGGAGAACAATGGGACGACAGAGGTACTTTTATTTTCACAAGTTTTCTAATTATGTATTTTTTGTATTTTTTATATATATCGTCTCAAAACTAATAGTAAAATTTTCAAAATGCAGATGTTGGTCCACAGCGTCCAGCCAACCTCCGGCCTTATGATAGACTACATCCAGCTGCACCGGTACCGGCCCCACAGGATGCGACAGCAGAAGTACTAGCTGAGTTGGAGCATGATCTAGAGCGTCTCACGGCAGATATACCTGAGACTACTATGGACGACATTCCTATCAGGCTTCAGCGCTTCGTAGTCGCGGTCCCTGGACCGTTTAGGAGATTTTTGCGTAAGGTAGCCCGCGCAGTGGTGTCGTACAGAGAGCACCACCAGTGATTGACTAGTCACTTTTGTAGTCACATGTGACATTTTTGACTTTTTGTACTATCATTTTGCCGATCATAAGGTGTTTTCAACCTATGATCGAAGACGATGTATATATTTTTTGACACACTTCTATCTATATATATCACTATTACCGGCTTATCTTGTTTAACATGTATGATGAAATGTTTTTAAATTTACTTGCATGATTATTATAAATGTCTGTCCAACACTCGAGAAGCAATTGCATCTGCTAATGTATTCAAAGACCTTGGAATATGTTGATATTCAATGTAATCAAATTCACGTTCCAAGAGACGCACTCTCAAAAACAACCTTAATAACACAGGATTTCTAATGGCATAAACTCTATTAAGCTGTAATACAACAAGTTCAGAATCTAACCTCACTATCAAACGTCGAATTCCAAATGAAATAGATTCGGATAATAATTCAACCACTGCACTGTATTCTGCAATGTTATTCGTTGTTTGACCGAGGCTTACCCCATGCATAGAAACTAACTCGTCAGAGGGCGAATAGATAACCCAAGCTGCGGAAGAGATATTCCGTGTACTACGACAAGCACCATCAGCAAATCCAATGTATGTTTGGAGAGGCGTCGACATCTACAATATCAAGAGTAAAACCAAGATAAGCCAGAATAATGACGAAAAACCACACTCGCTAAGCTAAGCACACTGACTAAACTAACACACTTGCTAGCTAGAAAGGAAATCTAACCTATCTAAAAATTTCTCCATACCCATCATTTTAAGCATAATACCTCTTTAGGTAAAGTCCATTTCTGGGTTTACCCAAAGAGTCCCCATCAAAATCAACTAACTCATAAGCCCCTTTTGCTAGCTTTCGCTTTACAATGTAGGGCCCATGCCACATGGGAACGAATTTTCCGGCACCTAGCTTATCGTTAGCTTGATCATATAATAGTACTAGGTCTCCTTCCGAAAAACTTCGAGGGGTTACATTTTTATCGTACTGAGCTTTCATTCGTTTCGCGTGAGTCTCGATAGCTAAAGTAGCGTCACGTCGAGTCTCATCTAATTTAGCCAAGTATAATAACCGTTTCTCCTCTTCGGAAGTAGCTGGAAGTAATTCGACAGCCATTTGAAGTGATGGGATTTCGCATTCAATAGGTAACACAGCTTCTAAGCCATAAACTAGCTGGAAAGGGGTGAAACCTGTTGAATTTTTCACTGAAGTTCGATATGCCCATAGCGCCGAAAATAACATGTTATGCCAATTCGTTCGATGGATACCAATGATCCGTCGAATCATGATGACTAGAACTTTGTTGATTGACTCAACCAAACCGTTGGCTTGCGGATAATAAGGAGTAGAGCTATCGTGGCGCAAACCAAGCTGGCTTGTAAGCTCAGTCATCATGACGTTTCGAAAATGGCTCCCATGGTCAGTAATGATTGCTTGTGGGACACCAAACCTAGTTATGATATGATTGAATACGAAAACTGCAGCTGTCTTGCCGCTTGCGTCGAATGTAGGCATCGCCTCGGCCCATTTTGTAAAATAATCAACCGCGAGGATGATATACGCATGCCCCCCGGCCGAGTGAGGGTTACAAGTAATAAAGTCAATGCCCCATTTGGCGAATGGACCAGCGGCAATTATAGGGTGGAGAGGAGCAGGTGGAGCGCGCATCTTTCGATCAAACACTTGACAGTTGTGGCATTTTCTGACGGCAAGGATACAATCTTTAAACATAGACGGCCAGAAATAGCCAGCGCGCAACACCTTCTGAGCTGTGGCATACCCAGACATATGACCGCCACATGCTCCAGAGTGACAATCATTCAAAACTCTCTCAGCCTCTTCGTGAGTTAAACAACGTCGAAAAACTAAGTCTGCCCCCCGGCGATAAAGTGTATCTCCAATAATTCTGTATTGCTGGGATCGAAACCGAATTTTTCGACGGTCTTCCTTGGAAGCTTCAGGCCGAAAGGTTTGGGTTTGGAGATAGATGATTATATCCCCATACCACGGATCTAAAGTGCTAATAAGAAACAAAGATTCGTCCGCAATGGACTCCTCTGCCACAGTCTCTGTGTCAGCACTCGGGAAATCACACATCAATTCCGCAAAAACTAAAGATTTCTTAGACTTGGACTTCTCGAACTCCAAGTCGAACTCTTGCAGGATAACAATCCATTTAGAGTACTTGCCCCCTAGCAGTTGTTTTGTCAAAATATAAATCATAGGGTTGCAATCCGAAATAACTGTAGTTTTGCGGAGAAGAATGTAGTGACGAAAACGCTGGACAGCTTGAACGGCTGCCAGGGCCAATTTCTCCACATGCGAATATTTTAACTCAGTGGGATTTAAGGTTCTACTAAGATAATATATCACATGCTCTGCTTTGAATTCATCTTCTTGAACTAACACCATTCCAATGGTGGAATGCGAAGCTGCGAGGTATAAGAAGTAGTCCTGGTTGTAGTTGGGAGGATGCAATAACGGTGCATGGGTCAACGCGTGTTTTAATGCATCAAAAGATTGTTGGGCAATCTCGTCCCAAAAGAATTGTGCGTTCTGTTTCAACAACCGTGTAAAACCTTTAGTGACCTCGGCGTAGTTTGGGATGAATCGGCGTAAAAAGTTCGCTTTCCCTTGCAAACTTTGGAGTTGGCGCAAACTCGAAGGAGGAGGCAATTTGATGATAGCCTCGACTTTCGAGGGATCGACGCGAATGCCGGCTTTTGAAACAACAAATCCCAGCAATCGACCTGTTTCTATACAGAAAACACACTTGTGGGGATTCAACCGAATTCGATAATGCCTACACCTCATAAAGATTGCTCGTAGGTGGACAAGGTGATCAGCTCGATGTAAAGAATGAGCAGGCAAATCATCGAGATAGGGTTGCACAATGTGCTTGATGTCATGAAATGCATAAGACATCGCCCGTTGAAAAGTAGCGCCGGCATTCTTAAGCCCAAAAGGTAATTTGCAATAAGCAAATGTCCCCCATGGACAAATGAATGCCGTTTTTGGTTGATCGGCAGGTAGAATATTGATTTGATTATAGCCTGAGAAACCATCCATGAAGGAAAACATCTCACTTCCGGCACAATCATCAATAATTTGATCGATATAAGGCGTAGGATAGTTGTCTTTTGGACAAGCTCGATTGATATCCCTATAGTCGATACAGATTCTTATTGTTCCTTGTTTTTTATTGACGGGAACAATATTCGATACCCAATCCGTTAACGGGATCGGATAAATGAAACCTGCTTTCAACAGCTTTTCGACTTCTGCTTTAATTGCAGCCGCTTTTCGAGGGTGAATCTGACGCAACCGTTGCCGAATGGGTTTAGCATCCGGGTAGGTTTTGATTTCATGAACAACAATGGCAGGATCGATTCCTGGCATTTCCTCGTAAGACCAGGCAAACACGTCGCGGAATTCTTGGAATAGGGCCTTGTAAGTTTGGATTTCTTCTTCAGTACATGCGGCACCTATATGAATGTTCTCCTCGATTCCGGGCTTCACTGAAATATCAATGGGAATAGTACGAGAAATATTCCCTAAATTCAGCTCTGAATCAGAATGTTTCGTTGGATCCTGAGCGTCTTTGACATATTCAGCGGTAAAGATAGATGAAAAATCATTTTCAAATGCATCATCCTTAGGTAAAAACGAAGATCTGTGATGGAGATCTTCCCATGGTAGATCATCTACACTTAGGATTTCGCGAAGTTGTTCGTCAGATGACACTTCTTCGGGAAACGTTATCCGTTCTAAGGGTGAGGTGAAAAGTGACTCTTCACTGACCACATTCATTTGGTCGGTTTCGGTTGAATGAAAGTCGGTAAAAGACATAAGAGCTTCATAAGCAATCTCATACGGACTCAACGGCATAACATCACCGAGTGAGTCTAGCTCAGAGTCAGAGGGAACATACCAAGGATCATCATAAATAATGTTTTCTGACGTGATCATATGAATTGTTGCAAACGAAGGGTCTGCATTGAGTGGAGGGAGAGGAAAAGTTCCCAGTAAACCGGAATCCTTAACTAAACCTACACCAATGTCCCTATAAGGGATTGTCGTTTTACCAACATGCTGGATAGTTTCTGAAGAGGTTGGGTCGGATGAAAAGTATGTCAGCTGATCAATAGTCACGATCTTACCGTTATGTGGAAACTTAATGACTCTGAAGACCGATGAAACGACCGCTGTCATAGCATATGACCAACTTCGACCCAAAAGAAGGTTGTAGTCTAGAGGGGCATCAACCACTTCCACATCCAGACTAACGGTTTTACCTTCGACCCCTATAGGCAATTCTTGTAGAATACCAAACGGACGGAACCCACGGCCATCAAAGGCCTTAAGGATGGTGGGGGATTGGTTCAACGAAGGAGAACCAAGCGATCTCCAACATTGAATCGACATAATACACGTAGAAGCTCCCTCATCAATCACAGTCCGATGAATAGGCCTGTTTTTGACTATCACTGGAATTTGGAAAGCCATTTGATGGGGGAGACGCGGTGTACTACTTTCTAGATCAAAGATCATTAGGTTCGGGTCCTGAACATCGACAGCTCCAATAGCCGACAAAAGCAATTTTCGTTGCGCTGGACATGATTGCAGCACTTCGAGTGCCGACATTGCTGAAGGTGAAACAGCTAAGTCTTCAACAATGTTGTAATTCTGGGCTGCTCTCGCATGTGGATTGAAAGCAGACCTTCGAAGTACACCCTTGGCGGGCGGCTTAATCACTAAGTCTGGGTTAGGTTTTTCGATCTGTAGTGGATCGGAACCAGGAGCTGAGGTTGATGGGTTAGAGTGAGAAGATTCTGCTTCCTTACCATCAACAGGAGCCTTACTACCATAATCTTGCGATCGAGTCGCAATCCTGACATGAGACATCATCAAAATGGGTTCTTCACTGGCATTCGAAGAAGAACCTATCATCTTATTCTCCTGCTCTGGAAATGGATTTTTTAACACAGCAGGAGTGGGAGAACCTTTGACTATTTTCACTACCTCGGCCCGATGAGGGCAGTCTCTCGTAAAATGATCTTCTTCACAAATGAGACAAGGATATCGAGGTTTGCGCTTTTCGTCATTGGTTTCCGACTTTTCCGTTTTCTCCTTTGGAGCCTTGTCTGCCTTCTTTTTCCTTTCTTCTTTCCACCGTTTTTTGGTTTGGCCGTAGATGACTCTACAGCGTGAATGTCGGCGGTAAGTTCAGGAGAAGACTCTCCTGTCGGAGAATCAGGCAAAGTGATAATTGGAGTATTGGAGCCTTGGAAGACTTCTTCTTACTCTTCGTAGTCACGATACCAATCATACCATCAGCGGCATGAGATCCCGAAGGAGCAGCAGCGATTTGGTTTGACTTTGGAAGATCCGGAATTTTCTCGTGTAACGTACCCGACTGAGTGTAAACTAAGTCAAGGTATTGTGCCTGAGCAATGACTTGCTCCTCAGTAACTACTCCGGCCTTAGCTACATCTTCAGTAATTCTTGGTAATAATGATTTGACAAACCATTCAGCTAAGATTTGGTCCGGGATAAAAACTTTCACTAATCTTCTTCGACGTCTCCACTCATGGATGTGATCAGAAATGTACGTGGATGTCGATTGTTTTAGCGAAGTTAATAATTCTGTACCATTATCGTATCTGACTGGTAACTGAAAATGAGTTAAGAACGAGGTAGCTAACTGGCTAAAGTTGTAAAAAGAGGCCCGTGGTAACTCAATGTACCACTTGGCTGCGAGACCAATGAGTGTACGCTGGAAAAGACGTAAGCGGATGGAATCATCTGAGATGGAATTTGATGCACACCAGAGGTGGTAAGTCATCACGTGATTAGACGGATCCTCTCCAGACTTACCTTCGAACTTGGGTATATCGCTGGGCAACTTATTTGGCATTGGCGGCCAGAACTGAAGATATTGAATTGGATCGTTCGTTAGGCGCGTCAAGTCGGGTAAATCTAAAGTCGCAATAAACGGTAACTGCCGGTTAGGATCTCTAAAACTCTGAGTCACAATACCAGCCCCAGGAGGAGGATATCCAGGATAACTAGGAACAGGAGTCGCATTTGGGATATTATATCCTCCTGGAAAACCAGGATTAACCGGACCGTACTGGGGTTGCTGAGGTTGTTGATAAGTGTACCCAGGATACGGTTGATACTGGTAAACCGGTTGTTGGGCAGCTTGCCCAGGTTGATACTGTCCCTGGTACGGAGGTTGAACAAATTGAGGTTGAGTAGTAACAACCGTACTTGTACCAGGTTGGCCTGCAGGCATCTGGACTGTGGTTTGAACCGTAGGTCCAGACAACGGTACAGATGTCTGAGGAGTGGTTACAGGGACAGTAGAAACCGGAGCTGCCGATACTCCAGAAGTAAGCATGGTAGATGAAGCGGTAGTTGCTGCAGCCGTGTGAGGTGGAGTACCAGGTGCAATTGGCGGCTGAGTAACTACAGAAGTTACAGGGGTCTGAACACTTGACTGGACAGGTTGCGGTTGCTGGGGTGGACCAGGAACTGCAGGTTGTCCTGCTTGAGGTACCGACTGTATACTTGGTTGCGACATCTGTTGACCCTGTGACGGATCCCATGTTAACATTCCAGGGTATTGACTCGTAACAGGTTGAGGATACTGAGATCCATAGCCGTATTGAGGATAGGGTTGATAACTGTAAGGTGCAGTCCCATATGATTGCCCTTGAGGTGGTTGATAACCTTGACCAGGGTATTGACCCGTAGGTTGATAACCTTGAGGTAAATACGAATACTGGGGTTGACCTTGACCTTGAGGTTGGTATCCTTGAGGTTGATACCCTTGGGGTTGATACCCTTGGGGTTGCCATCCTTGAGGTTGCCATCCTTGAGGTTGATATTGATACTGAGGTTGACTTTGGGGTACATATTGAGGCTGGGGTTGATACCCTTGGGGTTGATACCCTTGAGGTTGCCCCCCAGTCACGAATGAAGTACCTTGAGGTTGCCCCCCAGGCATTAACGAAGGTTGCCCCCCAGGCGGTAATTGGCCACCTTGAGGTTGGTTAATGGGAGTTGAACCTGACATCATATAAACGTCACCTATACTCAATGGTACATTACCACTGTTTCCAACTAATAACCCATGATCAATGGGTTGAGGAGATGCTCCCGCAAAGGTACCAGAAAGTGATTGATACCCAGTAGGAACAGAAGGACCGCCATGTAAAAATGATTCAGGACTTTGTGAAAACACAGATGACTGACCAGACATATTTACAGGAGAATGAATTCCTCTAGGTGGAAAAGGAGTACGAGGTGTAGAAAAACCTACTGAGTTGTCTAAAAAATTGGTTAATGCAAGGTACCAAGATTCACTTCTAGGAGGACTGTAAAAGATGGATTCACGCTCCCTTAGATCAAGGGTAATTAGATCTTCAGAATCAGAAACGCCTATTTCTTCCTCTGGAACAAGTTCTTCTATAGCAATTAATCCAACAGGAAGATTTTCGGTGATAATTCTTTCTATTCTTGGTGAATCAGGAACACTAGGAGTTGGAGTAACAGGTTCGGAAATTTCAGGTTCTTCGCCTGTTTCACTGGCAGATGAAAAACTACCAGCAAGCTCGGAAACTGTAACAGCTTCGGGATTGTAACCTGTTTCTAAACTTTGGTAATCTGGATGGACTACCAAGGAAGATTCTCCTTCTTCAGGTGAACCTACTCTACTGCCACTAGGAGGAGTTACAAGGACCTTTAACCCTTCTAAATTACCTGGGTCGTCTCGAGGAGGGGACCCCTAAGTCTACGGGATCTTCTCAACAATTCGGCCACAGAAACAACTTCAGGAGACTGGCCCGCAATTCGACGGGACCTTCTCGGTAATTCCGCCACAATTAAAGATTTTTAACTACAACACACGAAAACAAAGTAAAAAATTTCAAATCAAACCACCTAAAGTCTTCTAAAGAACCAAACAAATTTGAAGCACACGCCTAAATAATCTAGAGCGTCAAACCACACACAAACAGTAGTCTTCCGGACCAAAAGCGCTAGTTGGTGATTAGGCCCAACCTCGCAGGATTCAGTACAGAAATGGCGGGTGGAACAGTTACCCCGGCAACCTGCTTAATGAATAGACTGGACCAAGTTCCTCCACTTTAACCGTCTCGAAGTGAAGCGAACCCCCCAGAAAATCCAAGTGAGTATAACCGACGTCTGCTCCAGGTACAGTGGGACCTTCCCTCCACCGTCACCTTGGGTAGAATCCTAGATATTATGGCCACTAAGGTTACCAATCACAACAATTACACCTGGGGGAACAGTCTAAACTCCGACAGCACGCAAGGGCAGAGTAGCAAGCTCCAATCCCCTTACCGGCTCCTTGACAACAATCCAAGGTTTACCGATAAGTGACCCCTGGCTCCTCGACAATGGTTAATCCGAGGTTTACCGTTTGTAATACGTACTGCCTGGCGTCGTTCCCAACGAGGGAGGAATGATCCCCTCACTGGTTCGGACACGAGCTCGTGCTTCTCCTTTAAGAGGAGCTTTCCCAGAATGTAACTGAAACAATTGGATTTGTTCTACTCAAGATAGACTATCTGTTTGGTTTTGTAGTCTTGGAGAGTTAAGTACTCACCTACTCCAAGACCCTAGCCTAAGCTATGTTGGTGCTTCAGAGCCCTAGAAAAATAAAGATTACTAGATTGATTTTAATTTAAGCGTTACTTTTAAGGTTGTTTCTTAAGTCAAAAGGTGATGGAAGTGAAACCAGTGGTGTGTTGACTCGACTCGAAACCACTACAAAATGCACCTAGAATGATTTATCCACTACTTTACTTTTTCGATGAATTGCTTAACTAAAAAGTTGAGAGAATGCAATCTTTATAAAAGCAACTTCTTAATTGAAGACAATCAAAGAAACAATTCGTTTTTCTTTTCCAAGCATAAAAACATAACCTCTCTTTACATGCACGAAAAAACTCTTTTCTTCTTTCAAAAACAAAAAGCTACTTGAAACAAGACTTTTTAAAGAAGATGTTTTTGTATTTTTCTTTTAATAAAGCAAATAAATCTAATATAACCAAAAATCAATCTTAACAACTATTAAAATCTATGAAAATGCACTCATAAGCAAACTAAAGGCAAATTTACTCTAAGCAATCTTAACGAGGCCAAAACTAACAATGATTATTCTAAGGTGTTTTACTTGATCACAATCAAATCAAGGACTAGCTTATTGCAGAACCAAAAACTAGCCAAAACAAAACTCTAATCTTTTTGTTCTTTTTGTAAAATGGAAATCAATACTTTATAAACAAGCAATTCGAAATTTGACCCAAAACAACTCAAATGGCAAGTTGCTCACACAAGGAGACTTTACGACAGGCCCGACTTCTAAGAAGGTTGACTAACCAGAGAGATCTAAGGCTGGACAACTTTCTACTATCAAAGTCACTACAAACCTATCCAAAAATCAAACCCTAGGTCTAAACTTCGTTGAAAACCACTAAAACACTCAAAGCTCACAAAACAAGTTCAGGTGAAAATTCTTGACAGGGTACTAAAGGATCTGGGCAGAAAACACTAAGGAAAAACAAAATCTAAAAGCAATTTAAAGCAAAAATGGAATTTTCTTAAATTTTACAGGAAGACGCAGGCCACCCGTTGTCACAGGTGCGGCCCGCTCTGTGCAAACGGCAACAGCGCGTCCAAAGACGCACTGTGCAGTACTCAGAGGGTGCGTCCTTCTGGAAAAATGAAGAAAAACCAAATCTAACTAAATCTAAAGCTAAGCCACCCAAATACTAATTCTCACAGTCAAAAACCAGAAAATAAAAATGATTTTCTCAAAGCAAAGTTCATATAAAGGAAAAGACTCTCTCATTAATGGATTCCCCAGCGGAGTCGCCAATTTGTCACACGGAATCTGTCAAGGGTGCGGACACAGCTGACCTTCCTAGAAGTCTAAGACATTCTAATGACAAACAAGACAAAATGGAGTGATCTTTCTCTAAATACACCTTTTACAACATGAAAACTACAAGTGTTTAGGCTTACCTTATTCCAAAACGCTGTTGTTGAAGTCCGTTCTTGACGATCCGGATGAGCTCCTCCTTCAAGTCAATTCCTGCAACCACAAACAATCAAACAATTACCAAGCACTTGCATTTCATATAATAAAACATATATTCAACATGCAGACCAAGGAACACATGAAATAACTCATTAACACAAGCTATTGAGAAAAATAAACCAGTTTGTATTAATAACGAAACAAAGAAACTCTTACAACCTGGCCTTGGTGTTGTGCAAGTTCCTCCCAGGGTCCATCAAGGGTTTTCCTCTACTTTGACAAAGCTCACCCTCTTCCAAGTAGAATCAAGTAAAGACAATCTCTCCTCACAAAGGCTCTAATGGAAGACCTAAATCCTGCAGCATTTACCCAAAGAAAATGTATAGCTCCAACCTCCTCTCCCTCTGGCTCAATGTCTTTATTTATAGTGCTGTAAAGAGGTTATTCAGGTCCACTATCAATGGGATCATCCCCCTCTTTGGGTGGGATAGCTCCCTTATTGATGGGATAAGTTCCCCCTTAATAGAGATACATGAACCAACTGGAGGCGCATCCATTTCATCAAACCGACCTCTAGAATGTTCTAGAAGTAACCACAAGTAACTTTTTCAAGATAAAACTCGCGCATTTTGCCTTTTACAGAGGGACGCACCTGTCCCTTAACATACAGAGCGTCCATGGACGCAGATTTTGTGAACATGGTCAGCGTCCCCGCAGGTAAGGCTAGAGAGAACCTGCGACCCCAGAGATAAACATAGTTTTTACAAGACTTTCTCTCTTCTTTGAGTTTGAGATGGATAACAGAGGCATGAGACTTGCCTAAGAGGGTAGTATGACTGTTGATTTGAGCCATACTAACTGTAAGTAGTCAAGGTGACATTTTTTAGTGTAACAATGAGAGTGACGCACCGATAGATTTATTGACCCTATGAAATCGACTGCCCGTTTTTAAAAAATATGCAAGGCATGTACTAGTTTCAATGGGAGTTCATCTCGATGTGATGAAATTCCAACCCTTTGGCACACATCGTGTCCGCTGGCGTTTTCTTTCGCATCTTTGAAAACCATCTGGCACCATTTTCTGCCTACAACACTTTCCTTGCGGTAGATTTTCCCCCAATGTGGCCACCCGCAACTCTTGAATGGCATTCCCATAGCACATTATGTCTCTCATGGTGGAGTACACATCGATGCAACACACGATAAGGGCCCAATTTATACAATTGTCCCACAATTAGTTGGTAATTGACTGCTTGAATAACCATGTGTCTCCTTTGTGTGGCTATGTATTCCTCCAGACATTTTCCTGTAGCTAGGAATGCTGCAATGTCTTCCAGGTAATATGGCATTACTTCAATCCAGAACATGTCGATGTTTGATAGTTGATCGTCCAGGGATCCTCCACTTTCTCCATACTCTAGTTGTGAGAGGTGATCAAGTTCCACATTTATTCGACCAGGTTTAATGATTACCTCGAAAAAATTCCTAAAATAAAAACAACCACTCGCAAATTCTTCCCTCTAGCATAGGCTTGTTCACCAAGTACTTCAAAGCATAATGGTTAGTGAAAAACTTAAATGGGCCCCCAAGCAAATAGTGTTTGAATTTTTGGAGTGAATACATCATCGCGAGTGCCTCCCACTCCATCATGGTATAATTATTTTCTACTATGGATAACTTCTTGTTGGTAAAGTAGATGGGGTGGTCGAGGCTCCCTTCCCCTGGATGAGCCAAAAATACCCCCAAAGAAATACCAGATGCATCTATGTGTAAATGAAATTGTTTGTTCTAGTTGGGGTAGACCAGAATTGGTGCACTTACCAGCTTCTCTTTTAGTTTGTTGAGTGTAGCTTGACATTCCTCCATCCACATGAATTGTTCAGCCTTCCTCAATAATTTCTCCATTGGTGTAGTAATGGAGGCGTAGTTGCAGATACATATTATGTAGTATTCGGTATGTCCCAAAGTTGATCTGAGTTGTTTTACACTTATGGGTGGGTCCATATTCACTATCGCCACAACCTTGGTAGGATCTAGCCATACTCCTTCTTTTCATACTATGTGACCCAAAAGTGTGCCAAACGAGACTGCAAATATACATTTCTTCAAGTTCAATGATATCTGTAGCTGTCTACAACGATCAAACATTATTCTGAGCAGACTGAGATGTTTCTTCAACAAACTATAGATAGACCAGTCGTCCATGTATACCTCTAAGAACCTGTGGATGTAATCCCCAAAGGCTGCAATTACAACTCTCGAGAACATCACAGGTGCATTCTTGAGACCAAATGGCATAATGTGATAGGCATAGGATCCCCATTTTGTACTGAAGTTAGTTTTCTTCTTTTCCCCCTCGGTGATTCTGACTTGGTGATAGCCTGAAAATCCATCTGTAAATGAGTATGGTTCGTCCCCTACTACATTATCGAGAACCTCATAACTGAATGGTGTGGGAAATGGGTCATGTACACAAGCATTGTTCAAACTACGGTAGTCCATGTAGGCCCTTATTTCTGTAGCATCTGTCTTGTTTTTTATTACAATTGAACTTACCCACTCTGCCTCATCCACTGGAAAAATAACCCTTGCTTCTAGCATCTTGTATATCTCTTTCTTCACTTTCTCTTTAACTCTTGGGTTCAGTCTGTAAGGTCGGTGCTTTACTACATTTGCATCAAGTTTTAATACAATTTTCATCTTCCCTAGGTCTCTCTTGATCCCTTTTAGTTTCGCAATTGGCAAAGGAAACAAATCCTCATATTCTCATAGGAGGTCAAAAATCTATTTTGTAGTTTGTTCATCCCAATAGTCTCAAATCGAGGCTAGCTTTGGTTTTTCATCCATCCCGATTGGGAGAAAATGTGGCACATTGGTTATAGGTCCATCCTTGATGCCCCTTTCCCCTTTAGTTTCGTGGAATGAAAAATGTCGTAACTCCTCCAGATCATCCTCATCTAGTTCTTTATCCACCTTTCCACAAGACATTTCTTCAGGATATCCTAACTCATAGATATGTTGTAAGGTCCTCTGGTATATGCACCCATCCTTTAGTTGACCCAATGTCATAAAAATCCTCTTGACAGCTTGCAATGCCTCAGTCAGCCTCCTATTGTTGTCTGAGAAAGAGAAGTTAGTGACAAATTGATCAACCAAGCTATACCGATCTCCTGTTTGCCTCCTTATTTCTTCCTATACATACTAGGATTTTGGAAAGGTTCCCAAGGTATGTATGAACCCATGTACCCATAACTCCTTCGGAACTCCTTCCCAGTTCCATCTATCCTTACAATTTTTCAAGTGTTGTTGAGGGTCGGAGTCCCCCCTGTACTTTGAAAATTCTTGAGGGTACTCCCCCGCCTGTCTGGACCTTACTTCCATTGCTTTCTTGGTCTTCTCCCAGTCACAGAGGTAGTTGTGGTGAACTCCCCACCATCGTGCTGGTGTCGCTTGCATTGTGACATTTAGTAACAATATTTTATGCTCTTGAATAACAGTTTCATCAATCTTGTTGATAAATGAATTTACTGAGCCTATACCATTAAAGATAGGGAAGTCCCTTACCTTTGTGCCAATCCAGTTGACCCGACATATTGCAGCACAACGTCTAGTGTTGATCTCATATCCACTCTTCTACCAATCGTCCCATCCGGCTTCTGAGCCAACCTCTAAACTATGAACCAGCTAACATATCCTTCAGCTGTTGGGTTTATGTATTCCTCCCTTTTACCTGTTGTCAGCCTGTAAAATTGATCTAACATCCCTGGATCTTGTTAGGCCCCTATACTACTAGTGTAACCCCTAATTGTTATTAGTACAACCCACTTATTATATTGATGTACCCATGTAGTGCCCATGTTGTTACTATTGTGCCCCATAGAAGCCCACTATTGTTATTATTGCGCCCTTACATTATTATTGTTATGTCAGCTCTGATTATGTTATGACCCCTTAAACTCCTATATATAGAAAGGAGGTCTTTTCATTTGTATCATCCAAGAATTGTTCATTTATGTAATGTAAAGGAGGCTGCCCCCTCGAAGAGGCTGAATTCTAAGGCGTTGTTCTATCTTTTCTATCTTTTCTTGAGCTAGTTTCATAACATTTGGTATCAGAGCTTTGGATTCTAGGGTTTCGCTGCTACAAACAGGTCATCGTGGCATTTTCGCTATAACTTTTTTTCTGTGACATTTCAGGAGTCACAAAAAAAACCCATTTGAGAAGAAATTGCGCTGAACCTTGGGTCCAAATTTCAGAGCTTTTTGCGTGATATTTGTGGAGATATGATATGAGGAAGTTGGTCTTTTTGCAGACTCCTGAATTACATTCAAAACAGGTGACCTGGGGAAAATCGTCATAAATTTCTCTCTGGGGATCGGATTGAAAGTCCGTAAGAAGGTATAGAGAGAGGACGGACTGTAGTTTCTTGTATGCATGTTTCAGATCCAAAGGTCAAAACAGTGACACGTGGGACTTCATACAAGTTCTCTCTTCTGGAAAGGTCTATAATCAGGTCATCTTGGGAGATTGTGCATAACTCTTTCTTGGAGAATCCAATTTGGATCACACTAGTGGCATTGGAAAGAGGACACATAGGGCTACTATTGGTCATAAGTTTAGAACTTAAAGATCCAAAAGTACAGAGTTACAGTCATTTCAAGATCAAGCTCCTAAAATCAAGAGAAAGCAAGATGAGGAAGTTTGATGGCAAGGATCCGGTAAATTGGATACTTCAGATGGAGCAATATTTTGATCTACATGGTGTACCATTGTTACAAAAGGTAAGTATTTCATCTTCATATTTAGAACCGGATCAATTTTTTATGGTATAAAGGGCTTTATTCTCGTAAAAAACTTGTTACGTGGTCAATTTTCACGGAGGAAATGATAGCACATTATGAGGATACAAAGAGAAACACCTTCTTTAATGCAACACCACAACAATTGGAAAGAATAAAAGGGCTTTGTGACATAGTGGAAAGCAAAATTATGGAAACCAGGAAGCATACCCATCACAACTATAAAGATGGAAGTGTTGTTCCTCCTAGCCTTCCACAACCTACAAGGGTTACACCACAACAATTGGAAGAAAAAAGAGAAAAAGGGCTTTGTTACAATTGTGATAGCAAATGCACTAAAGGTCACAAGTGTGCTGAGAAGAAATTATTTTACATAGAATATGAAGAGGAGGAAGAAAAGGATCAAGAAACATCAAAAGAAGAATATATACGCCAGGACCCCATCCCAGAGAAAGAAGAAATGAATCGGACCATATCTTGTAAAGAATTGGCAAGAATTACCACTCCTTAAACTCTCAAGATAGAAGGACATATCAAGAAGAAAAAGGTGCAAGTAGTGAAAGATCACATCGAGAAAGAAGAAATGACTCCAACCATATCTTGTAATTCATTGGTTGAAATTACCACTCCTCAAACTATCAAGATAGAAGGACATATCTAGAAGAAAAATGTTCAAGAAGTGAAAGATCACATCGAGCATCAAGAAATGAATCTGACCATATCTTGTAAATGATTGGAAGAAATTAACACTCCTCAAACTCTAGAGATAGAAGGACATATCAAGAAGAAAAAGGTTCAAGCAGTGAAAGATCACATCGAGCATCAACAACAAGTTCTCCAACTTTTAAAGGATAACGCCACTTCGGTGCAAAATCAAACGAAACAACAGGTAGATCAACATCGTAGTGAAAAATGTTTTGATGTAGGTGATTGGGTATTTTTACTGCTATATCTCAAGCAAGCTATTTATGAGAAGGAAATGTTGGCAATACTACATGCACTTAAAAAATGGGGACCTTACCGAATGGGAAGACTCTTCAAGGACGAGGATGTGGAAGCATTGTTTTGTGCTATTTCTATTATCCAACCAGATTGGATAAATGAAGCAAGGGATGAATGGAAGAAGGATGAAGAAGTATGGCCACTTATTCAAAAGTTGAAAAAGATCCCAATTCAAACAATATTGCCAAAAATTGAAGAGGAAGGAAAAATCATATTGGAACCTGGAGCAGTCACAGAAACAAGAACCCGAAAGCTACGAAATCGATCAATTTCAGAGTATCTCATCAAGTGGAAGAACTTACCCACTGAAGATTCCACATGGGAGGACAAGAATTTTATACAGAAGCATCAAGAACTACTCAAGTGTTGAGGACAATGCTTTTTGAAGGAGAGGGGCATGTTAGGCCCCTATACTACTAGTGTAACCCCTTATTGTTATTAGTACAACCCACTTATTATATTGATGTACCCATGTAGTGCCCATATTGTTACTATTGTGCCCCATAGAAGCCCACTATTGTTATTATTGTGCCCTTACATTATTATTGTTATGTCGGCTCTGATTATGTTATGACCCTTAGACTCCTATATATAGAAAGAAGGTCTTTTCATTTGTATCATCCAAGAATTGTTCATTTATGTAATGTAAAGGAGGCTGCCCCCTCGAAGAGGCTGAATTCTAAGGCGTTGATCTATCTTTTCTTGAGCTGGTTTCATAACAGATCTTCTCTGTCATTTATTGGTCTATGAATCTGGGTCCCTGATACGGGTCTAGAGGTTGAATCAGCTATACTCCTTCTAACTTAAAAGTCATTAGTTCCTTCTTTAAGTCGATAATAGCGTAATTTCAAATTCCCTGTCTATTTCGAGCAGTGCTGGATAAGGATCCTTGTCTCCCATAATATCTATTACTTTGAAATCTACATGGGTCTTTACCCCTGCTACATCCACTTCTACATCCTCCAGTCTCCCAATTGGAAGTATACAATACTGATTCGCCATCCACAACTAGATTGGTGAGAATGTCAACTGAGGTTTCCCTAGTGCTTCCCATGTTTTCCTTGGTAGGATGTTGACATCGGAGCCAAGATCTAGCATAGTGTCCTGATCTGAAATCTTGCAATCTGAGCATCAATTCTGAATTCTCTGCCTCTTCTCTTCTTGTTCCTCTATACTCTCCTAGTGTGTCTTTCAAGAAAGTTAGCGTAGATAACTCCTCCCTCAACCTCCTCCTCTGGGATGGCCGCTTTCAGACTTTTCTGCAACTGCCCCAACATCTGGTCATCATTCACGATCTGCAGGAATAATCTAAACCATTCCTCGATAGGTCAGACAACTGTGGATTGTGGAAGGTCTGGTCTCTTAGCTTTATGAGACTTTTTCTGCTAGTTTTGTAGTCTTGCGCCTTTAGTCAGATTGTCAAAATTTTTTTTGCCTCGTAATAATACTTTTGTTGCTCTGAGTCATATGAGCGCTTTGGGGAGGCCAGTCTGATGATCATGGGTTGGTTCGTGGTTTCTTGATCAGCCCCAGCTTTTTTTCCTCCACGTGTGACTATATTAATATTCGATAGGGGAGCTACCTCCATTACTCTTGGCTCTACGTTAATCAAGTTTTCTCCCCTCTTCTGGTTCGGCTCCTCCCATCTTGTAATTAGCTCTGGACAATCCTATGTTGTGTGTGCATTGACCCTACACTGAGATCACCAGGGCCTCCTTGGTAGCGGGAAATCTTGTGCAACATGTCTTTCTTGGTCACAATTGTAACAACGAACTAAGCCTCTACTTCCTTCTCTTCTACCCCTTGTTCCTCCTCCTCGCCCTCCTTGAGCTGTCTCATTGACTTAGAAGCTTGAGCGGTCTAACCTATCTGCTAGAGCATTTAAATCTGTACATTGGTTAGTGTGGTGAGTTGTTGAAGCACATAACTCACAATAATTTTTATTTGGAACATTTGAGTACTTTTGTAATATCGAGCACAGGCACGGAGAGTGTCCATACCCCCTACATACTTCACAGTACTCCGGTTAGTTGCGGTCAAGATACAACCCTTGTGATCCTATCTGTGTGACTCCCGCTATGGGTGTATGCCTAGGTGGTCCCCCTAGAGTAGATGTGGTACCTTTTCCTTGCAACCCTAAGAATTCTGTGGCAACATGACCTTCCACCAAGCAATTTATGCACCACACGTTCAGTCTCGTCGGGTAGGTTGGTTGTAGATCCTTCAACTTCTTTGTTAGACTTTAAATTTGATGTTGAAGACCCAATATAGATGGATCATGTGATGTTCCCCCCCTGGTATTTGTGTGGGTACCCTGCCATAGCTTCTATCTGAGTTGCTTGCTCGAGAGCATCCTGCAGTGTGTCAATCTTCTGTTGTGTCAATGGTGTACAGGTGAGGGGTAACAGTGCTTTGATAAACCAATCTCTTTGGTGATTCGGGTCTATTGGGTAACTAAGTTTACTGATTGCATCCTTAAATATTTGCATTAGTTCCCATGCATCTCTCCCTCTCACTACTTTATCTCCCACAACTCTGACAACCCTTGCTGATCAGTTTGGGGAAGTTTTGAATTCTTGTACAAATTCTCTTTTAACATCATCCACAGTTGGGTTTTGGTGTAACTATGAACATTTTATGAACCACCTCAAGTACCTTTCCCTGAGAGTGGTATGAAATTCGATTAACTTCACATTATCAGATGTCTAGCAGGATCTTCAAATGGCCTCGCATAGATACCAATGTTGTTCTACGTCTCCATTTCCCCCGCCGGAGAACTTGGGATACCTTGTGAATGATCATGCCATTTTTTACTAATTTCGTGCTAAAAGCACAAATCCTTGTCATCCCGGTTGTAGAGATCCTTGCAAGCCTGTATTTCTTCTACTATTTCCACTGCTACTAGTACTAGCTTTATAATTAACATTCACACTATAAACTATTATAGTTTTGATAAAATTCGAAAGGAATTTGTCAGGATTGTTATATAGTACTAGGGGAGACACTACTTAAGCTTTGGGGGGTGGATCGTTGATTCTTCTAGACACATCATCTTTAGCAAATAGTCTTTGTATAACAAAACACATATCATCCTCTAGGCCTTCCTCTGGGATGACACGCCCTTTTCCATCCAACCTCTTCCTTTCCACTAGTGACGGAGGGCCCCTATCGCCTTTTGAACCCACATCGGTTGCAACCATCTCTATTTGCTTCACCAAGATTTATTTCATCCTGTCTCCTTCCTTTGGACTCCTCAACACTGCTCCTGCTTGGTGCAATCCCTCTTGTTTCCTTTTAATCGTCTGCATAGCCCTTCCCTACCATATCTTCATTATCCTCACTTTCCTTTGTGCTCTTAGATCCTTGGTCTTTCGTGAATCATCTACGTCCATCCTCCTAATAGCCTCATAGTTCCCCTCTCGTTAGCATCCCTCTCTTTAGGTCCTTCCCCCAGTAATAGGTGTTTATGCTGCCATGCTTGAACTTTGGAATACTAGTAAGCCCTCTTCCACCATTAAGACCTTGATCCAAAGGGTTACTCGTTTTAGCAGCGTCCCTCGCAACCCCGCTTGGAACACAACTTCAACCTTTGAAAAGGACTGATATATTTTTTCGCAAACTCGATAATATACCCTTCTAGTGTGGTCTGTAACCACTAATCTACGACCCTTGTCAGATTTGTGTCAAGACAATGTAGTGCATTGAGATCTACTTGAGCCCAATTATGATGAGACAACTTTTTTGCACTAGACCTCCTTTTCACCTACAATCCCTGCAACCAGTCGTAAATTTCTTCTTGAAATTTGCACCAGAAGATCTCGCACTGATCACTCACCGGTTCCGAAAATAGGATTTCATCCTTCAGTTTCCCAACAGTTCGACGATGGAGTTGAGCTTGCTGAGAAACAAATTGGTCCACTTTCTCATCCCACCACTTCCATAGTTCTTTCTTAAAGATCCTTGATAAGATATTCCAAACCCTATTTTGAATTTCGGGTCCCAGAAACAAAACCATTTGTTGGCACATAAATAGCAATAGGATTAAGGCCTCGGGTTCGGGCATAGGGGGCCAACAAGGCTCCGGTGTAGTCTAGCACAACGTGGACATTTTCACCTTACTCGGGATGGGTAAGTAGTCTCACCTGAGGCGTGTCACAACCTAAGTTAGAGGAGGGTTGGAATTCGATACCAAGGAAACAATGCCAATATATAGAGAGCAAGGGACAATAACTTAACATTCAAAGCAACCAGATCGCAACATTCTATGCATGTTATAACAAAGAGACTACCTAAACAACTACATATATAAAATTTTTGTTAGGCCCCTATACTACTAGTGTAACCCCTTATTGTTATTAGTACAACCCAATTATTATATTGATATACCCATGTAGTGCCCATATTGTTACTATTGTGCCCCATAGAATCCCACTATTGTTATTATTATGCCCTTACATTATTATTGTTATGTCGGCTCTGATTATGTTATGACCCCTTAGACTCCTATATATAGAAAGGAGGTCTTTTCATTTGTATCATCCAAGAATTGTTCATTTGTGTAATGTAAAGGAGGTTGCCCCCTCGAAGAGGCTGAATTCTAAGGCGTGGATTTATCTTTTCTATCTTTTCTTGAGCTGGTTCCATAACATTTGGAATCAAAGCTTTGGATTCTAGGGTTTCGCTGCTACAAACAGGTCATCGTGGAATTTTTGCTATAACTTTTTTTCTGCGACGTTTCAGAAGTTGAAAAAAAAACCCATTTGAGAAGAAATCGAGCTGAACCTTGGGTCATAATTTTAGAGCTTTTCGCGCTATATTTGCGGAGATATGATCTGAGGAAGTTGGTCTTTTTGCAGACTCTTGAATTACATTTCAAAGAGGTGACCTAGTGAAAATCGTCATAACTTTCTCTCTGAGCATTGGATTGAAATTTCGTAAGAAGGTACAGAAAGAGGACGCACTGTAGCTTCTTGTATATCTTTTTTAGAGCCAAAGGTCGAAAAATTGACACGTGGAACTTCATACAAGTTTGATCTTCTGGAAAGGTCTATAATTAGGTCATCTTGGGAGATTGTGCATAACTCTTTCTTGGAGAATCCAATTTGGATCAAACTGGTGGCATTGGAAAGAGGACACAGAGGGCTACCACAGGTAGCAACTTCAGAACTTAAATATCTGAAAGTACAAAGTTACAGTCGTTTCAAGATCGAGGTCCTAAAATCAAGAAAAAGCAAGATGAGGAAGTTTGATGGCAAGGATCCGGTAAATTGGATACTTCAGATGGAGAAATATTTTGATCTACATGGTGTACCACTGTTACAAAAGGTATGTATTGCATCTTCATATTTAGAACCGGATCAATTTTTATGGTATAAAGGGCTTTGTTCTCGTAAACAACTTGTTACGTGGTCAATTCTCACGGAGGAAATGATAGCACATTATGACGATACAAAGAGCAACACCTTCTTTAGAGCAACACCACAACAATTGGAAAGAGTAAAAAGGCTTTGTGACATATTTGAAAGTAAAATTATGGCAACAAGGAAGTATACCCCTCACAACTATAAAGATGGACGTGTTGTTTCTCCTAGCCTTCCACAACCTACAAGGCTTACACCACAACATTTGGAAGAAAAAAGAGAAAAAGGGCTTTGTTACAATTGTGATAGAAAATGCACTAAAGGTCATAAGTGTGCTAAGAAGAAATTATTTTACATAGAATATGAAGAGGAGGAAGAAAAGGATCAAGAAACATCAAAAGAATAGGATATATGCCAAAACCCCACCCCAGAGAAAGAAGAAATGAATCAGACCATATCTTGTAAAGAATTGGCAAGAATTACCACTCCTCAAACTCTCAAGATAGAAGGACACATCAAGAAGAAAAAGGTGCAAGAAGTGAAAGATCACGTCGAGAAATAAGAAATGAATCCAACCATATCTTGTAATTCATTGGTCGAAATTACCACTCCTCAAACTATCAAGATAGAAGGACATATCAAGAAGAAAAATGTTCAAGAAGTGAAAGATCACATTGAGCATCAAGAAATGAATTCGACCATATCTTGTAAAGGATTGGAAGAAATTACCACTCCTCAAGCTCTAGAGATAGAAGGACATATCAAGAAGAAAAAGGTTCAAGCAGAGAAAGATCACATCGAGCATCAACAACAAGTTCTGAGCCAACTTTTAAAGGATAACGCCACTTCAGTGCAAAATCAAACAAAACAACAGGTAGATCAACATCGTAGTGAAAAATGTTTTGATGTAGGTGATTGGGTATTTTTAATGCTACATCTCAAGCAAGCTATTTATGAGAAGGAAATGTTGGCAATACTACATGCACTTAAAAAATGGTGACTTTACCGACTGGGAAGACTCTTCAAGGATGAGGATGTGGAAGCATTGTTTTCTGCTATTTCTATTATCCAACCAAATTGGATAAACGAAGCAAGGGATGAATGGAAGAAGGACGAAGAAGTATGGCAACTTATTCAAAAGTTGCAAAAGATCCCAATTCAAACAATATTGCCAGAAATTGAAGAGGAAGGAAAAATCATATTGGAACATGGAGCAGTCACAGAGGCAAGAACCCGACAGCTACGAAATCGATCAATTTCAGAGTATCTCATCAAGTGGAAGAACTTACCCGCTGAAGATTCCACATGGGAGGACAAGAATTTTATACAGAAGTATTAATAACTGCTCAAGCGTTGAGGACAACGCTTTTTGAAGGAGATGGGCATGTTAGGCCCCTATACTACTAGTGTAACCCGTTATTGTTATTAGTACAACCCACTTATTATATTGATGTACCCATGTAGTGCCCATATTGTTACTATTGTGCCACATAGAAGCCCACTATTGTTATTATTGTGCCCTTACATTATTATTGTTATGTCGGCTCTGATTATTTTATGACCCCTTAGACTCCTATATATAGAAAGGAGGTCTTTTCATTTGTATCATCCAATAATTGTTCATTTATGTAATGTAAAGGAGGTTGCCCCCTCGAAGAGGTTGAATTCTAAGGCGTATATCTATCTTTTCTATCTTTTCTTGAGCTGGTTTCATAACAAATTTTGAATAGCCAAAATAATACAAAATGAACACACTATGATCCCATAATAGTCTTCTTCATTAGTATCAAAATAGGTACATTACATAAGGCTCTCGGCTTGTTCCTGAACGTTAGAATTCTTATAGATGGGATATAAACTCATACAAAGATAATCATGAAGCTGTTTGCATAGCTCCACAACACAGTATGAATGGAATTACCAAGAACACAATATAACCAACCAACTCCTTCTAGGTTCTCCCCTCTAATTTTTATCTTATTCTTTCCTTTCCTACATGCCAACCCGAACTTCCAGTTCCTTTCCCCTTCTTAGATGTCTTCATCCTTGACTTCTCATGCTCTTTCCTCACTCGGCTGTCTCTATTTCTTCCTGCCACTCCTCTGTAACTGCCAGTCTTCTGCCAGTCTCTTGTCTTTCCTCAACTGTTAGCTCCGCAACTTCCCAACAACCATTTTTTCCACTTGTCACTAGCCTCTTTAACCACATAATATCACAAAAAAAGGTCTTAACGTGGGTTGAGCTACTAGTTTTTGGAGCCCTGTAACAACTTGGGGTCCCTGGAGGTTGTGGGTTGAGATAAGATCCCTGGCTCCCTATAACATCTTGGGTCCCTAGGGGTTGTGGGTTGAGATAGAGGTCTCTAGAGCCTTGTAGCATCTTAGGTGTGTGGAGGTTGTGGGTTGGGATGGAATATTTGGAGCGTTGTAATAGCCTGGGTCCCCTGGAGGGTATGGGTTGAGATAGTAGAATTTGGATTCTTGTAACAACTTGGGAAGAGGTCATCCTAAAGCAACATCAAGGAAGACATGATTGAAGACTTTTGGTTATTGCACTATTGTAACAGTTGATTCTGAGCTCCCTAGAAGGGGGTGAATACCTATGTGAGCACTTAGGGTGAGGTGGAGTTCCTCTGGACTCCTTGTACTATTGAAGGAAGCATTGGTCAGCTGGTGGGATTGAGGAAGGAGGTCCTTTGGAGTCCCTGTTTTAGTTGGCAGATGGTGTTTTAATACTTAAGAAAGCATCCCACTTAGACTCTGGAATCTGGCTTGGGGGTGATAGTTCCAAGTAAGTGTGGTTGTTGTTGTCTAAGGTTGGGTGGAGATTCATTTTCCTAGACTCGTTTCCCTACAAGTTAAAATATAAGTATCTTCTTATACTTGTTTGTTGATGAATGTCATTTCTGATTGTAATGGTTTTGGATTTTTGGGATTGCAATTGTGTTATTAATTCTTGAACATGTGGTTACCCCTCTGTGTGAGATGTCAATGCTGGACATTTATAACACATTTGTGTGTGTGTCACTTCTTTGATGAATGACACTAATGATGAACTATGTAAGCATGAGATTTTGAATATGGAAATAAAATGTTGTGTGATTAAGCTTAATGATGTTGAATACAAAACGTTTAATGCACAAATTGTGTAAATAACCACATGATAATAAGGACTATGCTATATCACTGAGTTGATCATTACTTTGAATAAATGTTTAACTATGTAGTAAGTTGTGTTATGTTGAATTTTCGATTGCAGAGATAAGTATCTTCCCTAGACCTAGTGGACTAGTCTAGAACAACAACAAACAAAGAATATAGAGTTTCCCTTAGAGAAATTGAAGAATGGGAAAGATGCTTACATGGAATCCATCACAAGATTTACTTTTCTCCTGGCTTGTAAGCTCTAGTAATATCTCCAAATGATTTAATTAGAACCTGCACATAGTATTATTCAGAATTTATGATTCCAGACATAATTATCTTCCCTAGACCTAGTGGCGTGGTCCAGAACAGAAAAAATCAAAGAATATAAAGTTCCCCTTAGAGAAATTGGAGAATGGAAAGATGCTTACTTGTGATCTATCACAAGCTATTCTATCCTCTCAACTTGTAAGCTCTGATCGTAGCTCCGATTTCTATAATTAGAACCTACACATCCAATCAACACAAGCCAAATATCTACGACATCTATGTAGCATTATCCAATCACTTTATTCAATGGATCAGGATAGCATTGAACTATATGAATGTAAACATAACATAACACATATAGGAAAACAATATACTTTATGAATTTAGGCTTATGCGATCCATATTATAATTGTTGAGCTATCTTTCGATGAAAATCACATGAGAAACTTTTTGTCGATGTGTTTCGAACCATCTAGTGTGGTTCATCATCAGGACAATATGGAGATTCACATCATGGAACCAAATTAAATAGAGAGATCAATGTAGAGACCATTAATATTTTTAACAGTTAAAAATATTAAATGTATCTACATTGATCTCTCTATTTAATCTGGTTCCATGATCTGAATCTCCATCTTGTCCTGATGATGAACCAAACTAGATGGTTCGAAATGTGTTGAAAAAAAGTTTCTCATGTGATTTTCATTGAAAGACAGCTCAACAAAACAATATACTCTTTGTATTAATATGAAAGGGAGAGAGTTTGCAACCAAAAATGGAAGTTAATCTTGTAGATATCTCCCCAAGTTGACTTATCCTTCTTGTCACAAAGCACACCTCAATGTCACCCTAATGCATGGAAATGATAACTCTCTTAGGTTCAAAGAAACAACATGAGGGTATGATTAGTCTCCAAAAGCCAACCCCAATGTTGTAGATGGTTGTAGATTTATAGGAGAGTGTGGTAGTTTAGGAATTCTTATCCATTTACCAATCTAGGCTTGAGATCCAATCTTGATGGGAGGATGAACTCAAGGGATAAGAGGTGAAATATCCATGGTAGGATCATATAGTATTCAAAGTTATTATCCAAGGGAAATGGTTGTAACAACTCCTAGAAGGTGCGTTGGGCCTTAAAAGCACTAAAATGAAGCAATCAGACCTAGAAACTCAGGGATTTGGAAGAGTCATTCTTAGGGCTCTCTGTAAGGATGATGAAAAAGTGTTCGTGGATGTTGATTGATCTAGTTTGTAGGCCTATTGACCAGATGCAAAAAATGGTTTATAACAAATTTCCCCCTAAAGCGCAAAGTCAGAAACAATGGATGATGACTGAAGTAATTACCTAGTGACAAGTTCGGATCAAGAACAATTGGTCGATATGATAATATTTTACAATACATGTACATCATGATATCTTTGTTGAGGGAGGCATACCCATGCTCAACACATAAGATAACATTACATGTACAATGATCAAAAGTCGAGTCCATTGATGACAAAGTATGGATCCATGATTGAATGATTGTATGGTCATAGCCATCATGCTTTGTAATCTTGCATTAATTCTGAAAGAGCAACTCATATTGATGGAACTAGATCGAGGGTCTTATATCTCATTCAATCGATCATCTAATGTACGAGTCTAACCATGTGAATAAATGAGCTGAAGTTGAATATGGTAGAAACCATCTGATTACTAGCCAATGATGTAAGTCATTAACATATGTGAGAGAAACCACCAATGATTTTAATGGATCTCAAGATACAACTGTACAATCCGTATGGTGCAAATGAATGAGTTGAAGTCGAATACCACATAGAATCCATCGGTCGAAGGCCAATGGTGTAAACCTGTCACTGAGAGCGAGGAAACCTGCCATTGAGGTATCAAGTCCCAAGGTACTTAAAGAAGAGTTTCTAAGTCAACTTCCTAGATACTAAGCTGATGTCGATAGGAAGCGACCGATCACAAGAGGGCCTTGATGTATCCCCCATCAACGACACAAAACAGGTATCATGATTTGAGACAGAATGACATTCATGTGAAATTGGTTCAGGAACAACATACATGGAATGAAGGCTTAAGAGTATCATAGAAGATGTCAACTGAATGACTTCTCTTGAACAAATCGGCAACACTAAATGGAGTTGGAAGCATTGACCCAAAACCAAATACATAAGCTTTTAAATGGTGTGATGAGCCAAAAGACAAGCATATTTCCCAACCCAATAACCCCAGAGATGAAGTGGAAGAGTGTCGTGTTCAAGAGCGACTCACTGCCATTAATAGGTGCAGTATCTGATTTTCCAAATTTGTCCAACCATTTCTGGTCATTACCTCTTTACTGTTTAAAAAGCTTGAGGAGGATAATATATGCTTGATTTGTAAGTTAATCCTTTGGATGAATCCCTCTAAGTATCTTCAGCGAACCCTGAGAATCAGTGGTTCAGTCTCGTCATGTTCAATGAGTCCATTGTTGTTTGATTTTTTTATGAGTGCAACAAAGTTTTAACTCGAATTATTTTTCATGTTTAGAGAGTTTGAAAAAGAGGCGGAAAAGAAAACTCCAAGGGTTCCTTTTTGTAAATAGTCCCTTGAGTTTGAAAAGGCAGAAAATGATACTCATGAAAACCTCTTAGCCATGATCGACTAAGGTATTCCATTTTCGTAATTAGTCTATCTCATTCTGGAAAAGGGTTAAACTTATACTAAGTAGACATATTTTCATTTGCTTTAACAAGTTCGAAAATACAAGTGCTCGACAATATTTTCATACTTTGGGAGTCTGAAAAGCGCTGAAAGAGGACTCCAGGGCGTTCCTTTTTGATGTAGGTTTACAGAGCCCGAAAAAGTGATAAAAGTATGTGCCAAGTTCTGTTGTTAATGTATAGCATCATCACCTACTTGAAATTGATGATCCACATGATGCTTATCATGCCTTGCTTTATATTTGCCTTGACTCTTTTCTAGTCTTTCTTGAACTATTTGGTGAATCAACTGAATTTTCTCAATGAATTTCTTTGCCTTGTCTATGTCATTATGTCCATCTATAACTACATCTTTCTCAAAGATCAAATCCAAAGGCATTTCAGGAAAATAACCAAGACATGCCTCAAAAGGAAAATTTAAAGTAGAAGAGTGTTTTGCTAGGTTGTAAGCATGCTGAATATAATGCAACTATTCATCCCACAACTTAGGATGTTTGCTACAATATCCTCTTAGCAAATGAATTACTGTCCTATTTACCACTTCAGTTTGACCATCTGTTTGCGGATGGAAGGCCGTAATTTTCTTCAACTTGGTGTCCATCAAGTTCCATAAACTTAACCAAAAATTCCCAACAAATCAAGAATCATGATCACTTACAATAGAAGTAGGCAATCAAAAATGAACCCATACATTTTGAGAGAAAAATTGAGTGGTTTTTCCCCTTGGAAAAATCTGGGCAGATCAACCCTGAAAGGAATCTTTTAAAGCCCGTCGGCCAGACTAGTAGGGCCTAACCCCAAGGGCATCGAGGAGAACTGACCTTGTGACCTCTCGATTGGTGAGGTACTTAACAACCGGGAATCGACTAGTTGAACTAACCATGGGGCTAAAAAAGTTGATTTGTTTGTTCAGTTGTAATTTTCTTCTTACAAGGCATTAACATGCACATCTTGCTGAACTTATCCACAACTACATAAAAATAATCATGACCTTTCCTTGACAAAGGAAGACCTCCTAAAAAATCCATAGAAACACTTTCCCATGGTCTTGAAGGCACTGGAAGTCATGTGTACAATCCTAGTTTCCTATTACTAGGCTTACTGACTGCACACAATGAACAAGCATATGAGGCCAATAAAACGTGACACACTTTCAAGCATATGAGGCCAATAAAAATACCTCTGAATATTTGCCATTGTTTTACTTACACCGAAATTTCCAGTAATAAGAGAAGTGTGTGCTTCCCTTGTGACATTTACTCTCTCTCAATGTGGAACACAAAGTTTTCCAAAATGATATAGCAGATTATCATGTACATGGTTGACACAAGTCTCTAACCATAGGTCTATAAATCAATAAAATTAACACACACCAAAACTGAAAAGAAAATGCAATAGGCATGGACACACAAACTCAGTAATGATTCATTGATGATTGTCCTCTCATTCCTCACACTCACTTACACCCTTCTACACATACATCCCTCATAGGCTCACCTCAATTTATAAAAATGATCTAGAACCCAAGGTAGGTTCTAGATCCCTAAACTAATTCTCAAAATATCTCTCATATCCATAAAATCTCTCATCTAATCCCTTATCCCTAGATAAGAGCTAACTAATCCATTATCTTCTCAAACCTTCCACGATACTCTCGAATCTTCTCCTATTTATAAGAATTATCATCTTCTCTTAAAAAATATAGGAAAAATACATTAATTAATTAAACCCTAAATTTACAAACTAACTCCTCTGGTAAACAATTGACCCAGGTTAGATGCACTTGCATCAATGGTAGTCTAATTCCTTAACTTGGTGGCCTTGACTAAAGTTTAAATACACCTCTTTAAAGTCAGCATCCAGTGCGTATTGTTCAACATAAATTTTAGGCAAAACATAATTATTCTTGAGTAAAATGGATACATTTACAACCAGTCTAGAAAGCATATTAACAACTCTTTTATAAATGTCCTTTTTGTACCTGATTACCAAGTGGAATTGCTGTAAAAATCCCATCCAACGAAAATGCTTTGACTGTAACAATTTGGTTTGAGATTGTAAATATTGCAGAGGCTGATGATCAGTGTGAATAATGGTTTCTTTTCCCATCAAATAATGCTTCCATTTCTTCACACTTTGTACCAATGTGTAAAGCTCTTTATCATAGGTAGGATAATTAATAACAACACCATTAAAAATTTCAGAATGAAATGAAATGGGCTTACCATATTGTAAAAGAACTGCACCCATGGTGTAGTCACTTGCATCTGTCTGTATTTCAAATGTTTGTTTCAAATCCGATAATGCCAAAACTGGGGTTGAACTAATATTTTGTTTTAAAGAATCAAATGATTTTTGTTGTTTGCCTCCCCACTAGAAGACAACCTTCACGTTGGTCAATGCATGTAGTGGAGCTGCTATGGAGGAAAAATTGGCAATAAAATTCCTCCAGTACTATGCTGCTCTTAAAAAACTCCTTACTTCTGTGACTGATTTGGGTATTGGCCAAGTCACAATGACAGAAACTTTAGAGGGATCGATCTTCAACTCACCTCCTCCAACTATGTGGCCCAAATACACTAAGGAATTTTTCCCAAATTCACATTTAGACATCTTTAGAAATAACTGTTGTTTTATGATGATATCCAAAACTTTCCTAACATGCTTGACATGCTCTTCTAGTGATCTTTTGAATATCAAAATATCATCTAAATAGACAATTACAAACTCATCAAGAAACGATCTTAAATCATCATTCCTAACTCTCATGAATGTAGCTGGAGCATTACAAAGACCGAAAAGCATAACCAACGACTCAAAAAATCGTTGTTTGGTTTTAAAAGAAGTCTTCCATATGTCCTCCTCAGCTATTCTAACTTGATGATATCCACATCTCAAGTCTTATTTAGTGAAATACTTTGCATTTTTCAACTAATCTAGCAAATTATTTATTCTGGGTAGTGGGTATCAATTCTTTATTGTGGTCTTATTTAAAGCTCGATAATCTACACACATATCCACCATCTTCTTCATCTTCTTCTTCGAAAGCATCTTCAAACTCTTCCACTAATACCACCGTTACTCATGCTCATCATTATTCTTCAAAAGGGGTTGGTAAATCACCTTTTCTGAAGCTTAATGTTAAATTCAAGTTGCCTATGTACAATGGAGAAGTTAATGCAAAGAAGTTGGATAACTGGATTTGTCATTTGGAGGTGTATTGTAGAATTCAAAACCTTCAAAAGGATGATATCAAGATTCAGTTGGCTTCATTGAGAATGGAGGGTGCAACACTTGTATGGTGGGAAGAAAGGACACAAGACGAGATCAAGAAACATGGTAAGATCTCTATTACTTGGTCTAGTTTTATTGCTGCTATAAAAAGACAGTTCTACCCTTGAGCTCATATGCAAAAATCCATTATGAATTGGCAAAATTTCAGACAGTTGAAAGGTCAAAATGTGCAAGAGTATACTCAAGAGTTTAGGAAAAGAGCTCTTATGCTAGGAGTAGACTTACAGTCATAAGATACCTTGCTGAAATACATAGGAGGGTTGCATATATGTCTTTGACATACCATTCTTATGTTTAGTCCCACAAATCTTGGTGAGGTCTATGATCAAGCTACACAACTTGAAGCAAGAGGGAAAAATATACAAGAATGTAAGAAGAAGCCATTTGAGAGTGTTGAAAAAGGGAAGAAGTTTAAAGGAAAGTAGAAGAAAAATGTTTCTGTTAAGAAAGAAGGGGAGAGACCCGTGTGCAAGAATTGTTCCAAGAAAGGACATGATGAAGCACATTGCTGGAAGCTTCATATAGAATTACGACCGATGAAATTCAACAATAAAGGGAAACAAAAGACCAATGTTGCTGCACAACAAGACTTGGGTTCAGACTCAGGGGATGAAACAAAAATCACAGCCACAATCACCAAAGGAAAATCCATGGCAAAAGCAAGCAAAGAGGTCAGCAAAGAGGCAGCCGTAGCAAGTACTAGAGCAGTAAATAATACCCACAACACTTCAAATGAGGAAAACCGAATAGATCTATTCCATATCCGAGTCATTTCTAAACATATGAAAATTGATATGTTGTTTGACAGTGGATCGCATGCCAACTTAATTTCTACGGATTTGGTTAAGAAAATGAATTTGGAAACCGTGCCCCATCACAAACCATATCCGTTGGGATGGATAACCAAGGATGTTAATTTACAGGTCACAAATATGTTGGAAATATAGGTAGAATATATATAATTCTTGACTGGTCTTTCAAGGTGAGATGCCCCCATCTCTTTATCTAGTTCAAGGGGTGGTGGAGAGACAATCAAATATTACATCAGTGCACATTGTCGACCGATATCCCAACTAACTAAAGATGGAAAAATCAACATCAAAGATGTGGCCCGCTTGCCTTTAAGAATAATCATGTTTATCATCTCCAAATTTGCTGATAGTGTGACTCTACATGTGGTGAAAAAGTCCCATATGTAGTATGCTCTAGAATTTATAGAGGTAACCATTTTCAATTGGAGCGAGGGAGTACTGGTAAACATGAAGGAGCCACTGGCCAAGGAAAACGATGGACGTTTAAATAACTTGGGATATGGTTCGATCTTGGTTTCTTTTTCTTTACAACGAATTCCATTTCTCAACCACAACATATCTCGCTGAGGCCTGCAGATCCGAGAGTCCCATGGATGAGGAGATGGGTAGATCTCATGTCTAGACATGCAATTCCATCGTTGACGGGCTTCACACATGTAGTCTTCAGATGGGTGCACATGCATCTCATTATGATATAAGACTATCCATACACAGAGATGGATTTCTGTAGAGAGACTTGGAGCTCATGCTTCCTGATGGTGAGTGATGGGGTGCCATAGGTAAAAAATTTTGACAATTTTTGGATTTTTAAGTTTTACAACTTTTTTTTGTGATTTTTGATGTATTCGAGACTAAACTATTGATTTATACACATACATATATTGGAACTGTTCGACTTGTGGACTCTTCTTATCTTCACCGTGCAGGAGACCCGCAACAGGAACCAACAACAGTACAGGTTGCTACATCAGGGTGATAAGTACTGCAGGATCTTAATGTGGTCGAGACCCTTGCAGAGGTTGAGTGTCACATGGAGGGGTTGACCCATGGAATATATGAGACTAGGGTCGACGAGATTCCTATGAGACTGCTGTGACATACTACTAGTGTGTTTGGCCATATCAGTAGGCTACTGTGTAAGATGGCTCATGAAGTGGCATTCTACCATGAGCACTATGATTAGTCTACTAGGTGTTTCTTATGGTTCTATTATCTCTTTCAATATATGTGATGTGTATTGAATTTTATTTACATGTGTTGCAAATGTCTATCTAAAACATGATTAGCCAATGCATCTCTCAATATATTTAGATTTCTAGAAATATGTTCATACAGAATGAAATCAAAATATCTTTCCAAAAGGAGAACCCTCATGAACATGCGAAACATAGTTGGACTTCCAACCGAATAGACATTTGTCAATTGCAGTACTACAAGTTATGAGTCGTATCCGATAACTATATGTCAGATACCATGGGAAATAACATCAGAAAATAGTTCAATCACTGTGCTATACTCAACGTTATTATTTTTCGAACGACCGATACAAATCCCTTGTAAACTCATTAACTCACCATTCAGAGCATATATAGTCCAAACTGCAGAAGAGAGGTTCCAAGTACTACGACTAGCACCATCAACATAACCAACATATGGTTCGAGGGATGCTGACATCTGCAAACCAAATGTAAACATGATTAACAAAAACTTAGGAAACTCTGAAGGGAACACGCTGCAAGCGCACTCAATCACACCTATATACAACATGTACACAATGTACTATGCAAAAAACTCAAGCATAGTATTTCTTAAGGTACAACCCATTCCTAGGTTGTGCCAAGGGAACTCCATCAAAATCAACAAGCTTATAGGCCCCTTTATCAAGAACACGTTTGACAATGTATGGACCCAACCACATTGGCTTGAACTTCCCCGATCCTAATTTATTAGAATCTTGATCGTATAACAAAACAAGGTCTCCTTCTGAGAAGACATGAGGCTTGACAATATTGTCATATTGTGTTGTTGTAGTATTTTCTTTTCAAAGATGTACGAAAAGAATCCACTTAAGATTGTTGATGACAAACAATATCAACAATATAAATGGCTTCTAAACATTGTAGATCTACAACAACTGATAGAAACAAAACCTGCCAAAATTATGATCTATGCCACAATCATAATTAAACAACAAAAAGAAATAGTAATAACTCCAATCATCCAATGGAAACTAGATATACAAAGAATAGTTTCATTATAACACCTGTGAAAGAAACGAATAAATGTTACGAACCCTCCTCTATGGGATGTGTTCTTGGCTATCCTCAAGCGTCTTCAACTTGTGTAGAATACCTCTCCTCTATAATGTGTAAACCCAACAAAAATATGGTGTGCAACAATGAAAATAATTAGAGTTACAACAGTGAGTGAAGTAATGAAAATAATCAAAAGCGAATAATGAATGGCAAACCCTTATATTTATAACAAAATATTGAGTTATCCTCGAATAATGAGTAATAATAAAATATTATTAACCCTATTCTTGGAATAACCACTTGGAATATTTTATTATATTTGGTTAGGAGGGCAAAAGTATTTAAACTTTTATTTAGAAATAATAAATAAATAAATTATTTATTTATCATCTCAAGGAATAATAAACAAATAATGATTTATTTAATTATTCCTGAGGTATTTAGTCAAATTTGACAAGGAATAGTAATTAATTAGTGGTTATTCTCTCTCTCCTCCGCTGCTACGTGTCGCTCGATCAATGGAATTGGGCACCCTCCCCTTTTTACCACTCATGGTTTCTTATTCGCCCGAAATACCACCTTCGCCTTTAATCCCGCCTTTCTCATTGATTATCTTTTGAACCTTTTCGTGTTGATGACTGTTGATTTGATTCATCGACGACAACGACGGTTCCTCCAGACTGCAACACCTCTGGATAATCTCTACTGTCCTTCCCATGATTCCGATCTTTGCGACTTAATCTGGGCAGTTATTAAACTGAAAACCCCGTTCGTCGATTCCAATGGCTCGACAAAAGGAAAGCGGTCAACACCAGAAGAAGAAAAAGCACCTCAGGCATTACAAATCCAAGGAAGCACAACAAACAAGGAGCATAATGCAAAGCCAAAGGAAGAACAAGAAATCAACTCAAATGGAACCACAGTGGCACATTACAAAATCAGCAGCACAAGTAATGAAGGAGAGAACTCAGTCAAATATGAAAAGAAGAAACAACCAACTCAGGAGAAAATAGTCTATAAGCCTTGAAAAACTGTCAGAGAACCCATGGCTTGTAAATTTCTCTTTCTAATAGGTCAGTTTGTTAGGTAGTACACTAGAATACCCATAAAAATACATGAAGTCTTGAACACTAGCCTAGGAGAAGAGACTACGTTCCTATCTCCTGGCTTAGATGCTTTTCTTTTTGCAGTCATTTGTAATAGGAGCTTGCTCCAATAAAGCTTTTGATAATATACCAACTACCCGACCTTGTTAAAATAAATAAATAATTAATTAGTGATTAATTAACTATTCCTAGACAAAAATAAGATAATTAATAATTTATCTATGAATTTCACATAATTGGGTCAAATATGACAAGGAATAACAATTGAAAAATGGTCTAATTAGTTATTCCTCGAAGAAAATCAAATAAATAACGATTTATGTAATTATTTTTCATGGGTTTAACTATAAATTATTTAACAAAGGTGGTTTATTAAGTAATTTCTCACAGTGAAAGCAATTTTACTATGGTAAAATTGGCTTTACATGGTGCACTTTGAGCCATCTAGTAAATTAGGCTAGATGATCAATTTTTTGGTGATAACAGATTTCCCCCCAACGTACGAGTGTTAGGAGCAAAATGTATGACTGAAGTATGTTGTAAAGACACAATCACTAGACAACATAAGGGAGAGAGAGAGAGAGAGAGAGAGAGAGAGAGAGAGAGACCAATAAAGCTGAAGCGAGAGAGGATACAGACAAGGGGGTGAGACAAATGCAAGTCTCCTTTTATTTTGTGGTACCAGACCTCAATGAGTTGGGGGAGGCATACCCATACCGGTCGAGATAACTTACTACAAAAATAATGGTGCACCTAGAAACATAAAATTGAGCAATGAAGTACATGTTGAATGGTACATGACATGTTGGCATAACAGAGCCAGAAAATAATACAATGTGTCCCATATACATAATGCACTTGGAAAAATATGAGCTAGGACTGAATACAATAATATCTTAGTACATGAGATATAATGGCCCTTCCCTCAAAAAAATGGGTGGGAGGGAGTGTGGAACAACTGGAGAAGCCCTGTTGAACAAGGAAGGGCTCTAAAAAACTGAATGGATCATCTGAAGGAGACATGCATGCTATGAACACTGCCATCGGTATGAACTGAACCCATAAACTTTTCGAACCTACATCTGAAGCTGTAGCATAATAGGAATGCATCCGGGCATGTGGGGGGATACCTAAATGGCCACGCCCTCATGAGGTCTGAAATGTCTCACACACACCCGGGAATCACTGGTCCAATTTGCTACATCACTGGACCATCAAGTGTATGGATCACGAACATGAAACGAAAGGGCAATGATGAGTCCCTTTGCTCAATCCGAGGTACCGAACAAGAATAGAAGATGGAACCAAGATACACCACCCTTTAGGCCGTTCTTCTGGAATAAGCAAGTTGATGTCGATAGAATAGGACCCACAATAGATGAGGCAATGAAGATCCTCAACTAAGGCATGAGGGGAAATAGTAATGTGACTGATGGACTGACACCAGGGATAATGGGAAAAAGGGGTACTGAGGGACAAACATACAACTTTCCTTGTTGGAGCATAAAGTGCATGGTTGACCTGGAAGTGACTGAATCAACTCCGGAGGGGATTCGGATAGTATGACTGGAGGCCAAAATGGGAAACACAGGATGAACGATATGAAAATATGGATGGAATATTGTGACATGATAGAATGGGACATGAAACAAACTCCATGGATGCAAGGGTGACTCATCGTGGATGTGTTGGGTGTGGAGCCTGATTATCTTATGTATTTAAAGGTATCTCCGCAATTCCGCTCGTAAAATATATGTTGCAAGGGGGTTCCAAGTGGGGACGTCTGTGACCTTTGGGAGCCCCCCTGGCGGAGGATTGGGGGCAGTGCCCCCGAAGCTAAAAATACATGTAAAATTTCCTTGTAAAATGTTGTAATTTCGTAGTCAATCTGGGTCGTTCATTAGGCAGAGATCTGACGGTAGAAGTTATGTTTAATTTAGGTTTTTTTTCCCTAGAAGGAAACCCCTCGCTATATGTGAGGGAATTGTATTGCGTCTATGTATATCTGTATTCTGAGTGAGGAAGAGAGAGGAGATTGAGAGCGAAGAGGGAATTACAACGGATCTGCTATAGGTCGTATCTCTTCAGTTTGCTAGATAATATAAAAGGAAGGATTGGCTATTTCTCCGTGGACATAGCCCAAACTGGGTGAACCACGTATATCTGTGTCTCTCTTGTTTTATGTGTTTTCTGTGTTTATATTTCTGCAATATTTTATGTGTTCCATTGCTCTATAATATATAATTTTCTAACAACTGGTATCAGAGCCGAAGGTCTATTTGGCTGATAAAATCGCAAGAGAGAAGGGTTCTTGGTTTGAGTGGGAGCAATGGCAGAAGATGGTAGGTTTAGGGTCGAAAAATTTAACGGCCAAAACTAACAGCTGTGGAAGATGAAGATGGAAGATTATTTGTACCAGAGAGATCTGTACCAACCATTGAGCGGAAAGGCAAAGAAGCAACAAGTATGACAGACACAGAATGGGATATTCTCGACAGAACAACACTTGGAACAATACGGTTGTGCCTAGCGGCGTCGGTAGTGTTTAATATTTCTAAGGAAACGACAACAGAGGGTTTACTGTCGACATTGACCAAACTATATGAAAAATCCTCAGCCTCAAATAAGGTATTTATTATGAAGATATTATTTAATATGATGATGTCAGAAGGTGGATCTATTGCTGATCATTTAAATGAATTTAATATAGTTACCAGTCAGTTAAGTTTTGTAGGGGTAACTTTTGATGATGAAGTTAGGGCTCTGTTATTTCGATGCTCATTGCCAGAAAGTTGGAACGGTTTAGTTATGGCCATTAGTAACTCTGTCTTTGGATCCAGTACTTTAAAGTTTGATGATGTTGTCGGTGTAATCCTTAGTGAGGAAATGCGATAGAAAAGCTTCGGTGAGACATTAGGTAATGCTTTGACTACAGAGACTAGGGGAAGAAAAATGGAAAGAGGAAAGAGCCCTGGATATCGTAGTAAGTCAAGAAAAGGCAGATCCAAGTCTAGATTTGGGATAGTGTATTGGAAATGCGGGAAGAAAGGACACCTGAAGAAAGACTGCAAGTCTCAGAAGGGAAAAGAAGGAGACGCGCAACAAGCAAAAAATCATGAAGCAAATGTGACAAGTGATGTGTTGCAAGATGCTTTGATTCTTTCATTAGAAAATATTATTGATACCTGGGTAGTAGATTCAGGGGCCTCATTCCATGCCACACCTTATAGGAAACATTTTCATGATTATGTTCAAGGAGATTTTGGATAGGTTCAATTGGGTGATTGTAAACCTTGTAAAATAATTGGAATGGGTACAGTTTTCATAAAACAGAAAAATGGAAATCAATGGCTATTGAAGGAGGTAAGGCATGTTCCAGATATGAAGAAAAATCTGGTTTCAATAGGGCAGTTGAGAGGTGAAGGATGTGTAACTACTTTCACAGATAAAACATGGAAGTTACTAAAGGAGCTCTGATAATAGCAAAGGGAGAAATGGTTGGTACATTGTATTTATGCAATGGTATTTCTAATTCTATTAATGCTTTAACCTCTACAGGAGAAGATATGACATTGTGGCATCATAGGCTTGGGCACATGTGTGAGAAGGGGATGTAGATCCTTCACTCAAGAAATTTGTTGCTAGGTATGAAGCATGTTGATTTGGAATTCTGTGAAAATTGTGTTTATGGAAACAGAAGAGAGTCAGATTTATCAAAGTTGGGAAAGAAAAGAAGAGCGAAAAATTAGAGCTTGTGCATATAGATGTATGGGGACCTGCTAAGGTATCATCTCTCGGTGTCTCTCGTTATTATGTTACTTTTATTGATGATGCAACCAGAAAAACCTAGATTTATTGTATTTGAAATAAATCTGATGTATTTGATACTTTCAAAAAATGGAAAGCTTTGATTGAAAATGAGATAGGAAAAAGGTTCAAGTGTCTCATATCAAACAATGGAGGTGAATATTGCAACAAAGAGTTTGATAGGTATTGTTCAAAAAATTGGAATTCATAGAGAGAAGGCAGTTCCAGGAACACCACAACAAAATGGTGTTTTAGAAAGGATGAATGGGACAATCATGGAGCGTGCAAGGTGCATGAGATTGCGTGCATGATTGCCTTTACAATTTTGAGTAGATGTTGTAGATATTGTTGTTTATCTAATAAACAGAGGGCCTTCAAGTTCCTTGGATGTTGGTATTCCAGAGGAGGCATGGACAAGTAAAAAGGTAAACTACTCTTTTTTAAATACTTTTGGTTTTGAATCCTTTGTCCACATTAATAAAGAAAATAGAACAAAGCTTGAGGAAAAATCAAAGAAATGTACCTTTATTGGATATGGTGTTAATGATTTTGGTTATCGCTTTTATGATTATGAAAAACACAAAATCATTAGGAGCAGAGATGTCATATTTAATGAAAAGGTTTTCTATAAGGATCAGCTGCAGGAAAAGAAATAGGAAAAAGAAAACAGAGAATACACAGTGCTTGACGAGATCACAAAAAAAGTGATGGTGCCTGAAAATCATAATGATAAACATCTAGAACAACAACCACAACAACAAAAAGCACCTCAAACACCTGAAAGTGGTGTTAGAAGATCTATCAATATAAGTATACCCCCTGAACTATACTCTCCTTCATTATATTATGTATTGTTGACTGATTCTGGTGAACCAGAATGTTATGAAGAAGCAGTGTAGGTAGAAACCAGGAAGAAGTGGGAGCAAGCCATGAAATAAGAGATGGACTCCTTAGCACATAACCAGACTTGGGACTTAGTCAGGTTGCCCGTAGGTAAAATAGTATTGTAGAATAAATGTGTTTACAAGTTGAAGGAAGAAGATGGAGGTAGAAAAATGTATAAAGTTAGACTTGTGGTGAAGGGGTTTGCAAAGAAAAAGGGTATAGACTTTGATGAGATATTTTCTCTTGTTGTTAAAATGAATTCAATCAAAACTATTTTAAGTTTAATAGTAGTTGAAGATTTGCATCTTGAGCAATTAGAGGTAAAGACATTTTTTTTGCATGGGGATTTGGAGGAAGAGATATATATGCAACAACCACAAGGATATGAGGTAAAAGGGAAGGAGAAACTAGTGTGAAGGTTGAAGAAGAGCTTATATGGCTTAAAACAGGATCCAAGGCAGTGGTATCCAAAATTTGATAGATTTATGTCTGAACAAGGTTATAATAGATGTCACTCTGATCATTGTGTTTATCTCAAAAGACGAAATAATGGTAGCTATATTATATTGTTATTGTATGTAGATGACATGCTTGTTGCAGGTTATAACATGCAGGAAATAAATGTGCTCAAAGGAAAATTGGCAAACTCGTTTGCAATGAAGGATTTGGGTGCTGCAAAACAAATCCTTGGTATGACAATAACTAGAGACAGGAAGAATCGTAAATTAACATTGTCTCAGAGTGAGTACATATAAAAGGTGTTGAAAATTTTTAATATGTAGAATGAAAAACTAGTTAGTGTACCTTTGGCTAGCCATTTCAAACTAAGTAAGGAAATGTGTCCCAAGACTCAGGAAGAAATGGCTGGTATGTCTAAAGTTCCATATGCATCAGTAGTTGGAAGCTTAATGTATGCAATGGTCTGCACAAGGCCTGATATTGCACATGAAGTGGGAGTTGTAAGTAAGTACATGAACAATCCAGGAAAAGAACATTGGATGGCAATAAAGTGGATTCTCAGGTATTTGAGAGGTGCCACAAATCAAGCATTATGCTTTGGTGGTTCAAACATTACTCTACAGGGATATGTTGATGCAGATATGGCGGGTGAGAGAGATAATAGAAGGAGAACCACAGGGTATGTGTTTACTGTAGGTGGAAAAACTCATGGTTGGGTCTCAAAACTGCAAAGTGTTGCACTCTCAACAACAGAAGTAGAGTATGTTGTTGCTACAAGGGCTAGTAAAGAAATGATTTGGTTACAAAGGTTTTTGGATGAATTGGGTAAGAAGCAGGAGTTGGGCGACAACCAAAGTGCCATACATCTTTTAAAGAACTTTGCATTTCATTCCAAGACTAAACATATACAACTTAAGTACCAATTCATACGGTCAGCATTGGAAGATGGACAATTGAAGATGGAAAAGATACACACTAACCAGAATCCTGCAGATATTTTAACAAAAGTTGTAACCAGGGAGAAACTGAGAGTCTGCTCAGTTTCAATTGGTCTTCAAGTATGATGAAGAAGATGAGAAACAACCAGGTCCAAAGTGAAGTCATTGTCCAGCAAATGAAGCAACGGTGGAGTTGCTATAATCAGTCTCCAAGTGGGAGATTGCTGGGTGTTGAGCCGGATTATCTTCTATATTCAAAGGTATCACCGCATTGGACCCCAGTTCGTAATGGGGTGGCAAAGCCGCCCGCAAAATATATGTTGCAGGGGGGATTGAGCGATTGGGGGCAGCGCCCCCGAAGCTAAAAATAGATATAAAATTGCCTTGTAAAATGTTGTAATTTCGTAGTCAATTTGGGCCATTCATTAGGTAGAGATTTGATAGTAGAAGTTATGTTTAATTTAGGGTTTTTTCCCTAAAAGGTAACCCCTCGCTATATATGAGGGAATTGTATTGGGTCTATGTATATTTGTATTTTGAGTGAGGAAGAGAGAGGAGATTGAGAGCGAAGAGGGAATTACAGTGGATCTATTGTAGGTTGTATCTCTTCAGTTTGTTAGATAATATAAAAGGAAGGACTGGTTGTTTCTCCATGGACGTAGCCCAAACTAGGTGAACCATGTATATCTGTGTCTCTCTTGTTTTATGTGTTTTCTGTGTTTATATTTTTGCAATATTTTATATGTTCCATTGCTCTGTAATATATAATTTTCTAACAAGATGCTCTGAACAAGGGTGACTCGATGACGCTTCCACACAGAATAGGTCTGGTGGGAACCATGAAAACATGAGTAAATGATGGTTACTCATGATGAAAAATGACACATGGTACGAAAAGTTTGAAGAGGAGGCGGACCTCAAAATACAAGTGTCTCTTTATGAAGAAATTCGATTTCGAGAGGCGACGAAGTGACGCTTCCTAGAAAAATGACTTCTAGGTGAAGTGTCAAATAGTCAAAAACTGAGGAAGACCCATTATAGCACTCGATGAGAGCTTTCCAATGGAGCTTATGATACGTCAAAATGAGCTATGGTTTGGTCGCAATGGGTGATAAAAAAATGTGATTTTTTTTTTATTCTTTTTTTTTTTTAATTTATGAAAGGACGTTTTCCCTCCAATTTGAATTCATTTGCTAAGTGAGCTGTGGTGCATTTGGAGAGGAGAAAAGGACATAAATATTGTGGAGAACGTAGCAGACAAACTAACCATCGGAATCGGGATCTGCAACTTTCAGGAAAGTGGCCTTACTTGTCTAAAGATGGCCTGAATGCTTCTTGGAATGATGGTTCTTGGTGAAGAATTAAGGGAAGAGGAAAACAAGAATGAACTACTAGAGGAGGTCTAGAATCATTCTCACCCACTAAGTCAAACATGGGGACTATGTGGACATAGAGTAGAATATTTGAAGATATGGTATCAAACGTCTACGATATGCGATGTGCATATGGCTCGCCGGAGAGGTCGGTAGGACAAACTATCCAAGGAATGGGAGGATAATCGACCATACCTAGATCCAGTGGGATCTAGGTTGAGACTTATGTTAATCAATTGAGAAGATGGCTAAGGGAAAACCATCATGCCCCCAAGCATGGGATATTGCCCGCAAGCATATGTGATGGAGGGGATTGATTTGGTATGCAAAGGTGGGGATGATGTGTTGGAAATAATACTGGGAGGGGGGGGGGTGAATCAGTATTATCACATCAATAAAACGTTTTCATTTCCATATTCAGATTCATATATGATACTTCCACAACTTCTTATGATTCAGTTAGTTGATCCTTAATGGGTGCATTAGAACATTATCAACCATATTAACAGTAAACAGATGCAGTAAAATAGAACAGATCATCACACATAAGTCACACACATGAACACCATGATATAAGGTGGAAACCCAATGTGGGAGAAAACCACCTGCTGCAAGTCATCTCAATCTTCTTCTTAATAAGAAAATCCTTTTACAATATTTATGTACTGGTGCAGTCTTATACCAGTACGCAGGCTTCTACCTGCAGAGAGCTACAACCCTCTCTCGTTCTCCAGTCTCTCCTGGAAGGGAGCTACAACCCCCATAGTTCTTGTACTAGCCGATCCATTTACTAGTACGCAGGCTGCTACCTGCTACAATGCTCCAAAGTTTTCAACTGCTACTGGAAGGGAGCTACCACCCCCTTAGCTCTTGTACTAGCTAAGATACTAGTACGTAGGCGCTGGCCTACAATCTTCTCTCCTCCAAGTACCACGTTTCATGCATTTTCAGACTGGATACTCCTGAAGCACAACACATAATCTGAAAGGCCTCGTTTCATCCAATTTTCATACTGGACCCATTAATATCATTGAAGCACATAATCAATCAATCTTCTGAATCACCCAAACACCAGATCAATACATATACAAGGATAATATATGTGTTAGCACCCAGATCTAGTACATCAGATCACATAGATATGAGTCATTATGATCCTGATCCAATATTAGTTCTCATCCATCAATACTGAAGCTAAACACAATCAACCAAATAGGATATGCAGAATACTGACACCTTTAAACTGCCATCAGAACCCATCAACAACCAGAACCACCTGTGACTTCAAATATCATAGCTCAAATTGTATACGCTAGTACAATGAACCAAACCTGCATATATACGCGCTTACACCAAAGCCAACCCACGTACAGATCTATAAATATTCAAACATGACTTGCAGCGATTTCAAACTTAAGTTATACCCAGTTCAGATCATTTTTCAATATACAGATCTAGAATAAGCATAATCAAATATATAGAGATAGTTCATTTCAAACCATTTGATCCCGATCTATCCTTAGATCTTGTTCTCCATCAACCGGTGAGATCCCTCTTTAGCTCAGATCCAGATCTGCACCATAACCCAATCACAGTATTCCAGATCTAGCACTTTATCAGATATTCAGATAATTCAGATGATGCTTTGCCAAATGATCTCCTTCCTCTTTTATAACCTTTGTCCTTTCTCAATACCATGGTCCAAAACCATAGGATCAAAAAACTGTTGGACTAATACCATGAACCAACCATGAAAGTGCGCGAGATCAACACTTTTGGATGCAATACCACGGACCAAAACCATAGGATCAAAAACTGTCGGACTAATACCATGAACCAACCATGAAAGTGCGTGAGATCAACACTTTTGGATGCAATACCACGGGCCAAAACCATAGGATCAAAAACTGTCGGACTAATACCATGAACCAACCATGAAAGTGCGTGAACTTTTCTCTTGCATGAAGGGAACTTTTCTCTGCATGAAAGTGCGTAAACTTTTCTCTACATGAAATAAACTTTTCTCTTCATAAAAGTGCGTGAACATTTCTCTACATGAAATAAACTCTTCTCTGCATAAAACTGCGTGAACGTTTCTCTACATGAAATAAACTTTTCTCTGCATAAAAGTGCGTGAACTTTTCTCTACACGGAATAAACTTTTCTCTGCATAAAAGTGTGTGAACTTTTCTCTACATGGAATAAACTTTTCTCTGCATAAAAGTGCGTGAACTTTTCTCTACATGAAATAAACTTTTCTCTACATATAAGTGCGTGAACTTTTCTCTTCATGAAAGGGACTTTTCTCTGCATGAAAGTGCGTGAACATTTCTCTACATGAAATAAACTTTGTTGCACTATAATTTATCAAATAAATTTGCTGCACTATAAATTATCATTTGTGTGATTTGCCATCAAGGACAACACTTGTCTCATAATGCCAAAAATCTCCCCCTTTGGACTTGTCATACTGAGAATTGTCATCTGATATCTCTTCCGTAGATTCATCTAGATATATATAAGTGAGTTGATCTTCTATGAGTTGGTTGCCATCAAGTACAACACATGCATCATACTTCCAACAATCTCCCCCTTTGGACTTGATGGCAACAATACCAAATCACTCTCCTCCTTTGACATCAAGGGCAAAGGGCGAACCAAGATATTCTCTTTTCCTAGAAAGGCATTTCGCTGTTCATACTCCCCCTGAGTACCTGTTGAAATCTCTGAATGAGCTCCCCCTTTGTATATGCCAAGGTGTACCAATCTATCCATGCTACATGCTGAAAGCTCTGCTCTTTCTGAAATGAGTTGTTCATGCTCCCCCTGACTGTAGGAAAGATCTGAAAAAGATGTTCTTCAAGAAGAACCAAGACTTATACATCATGAAAGACCTTCCTATCACTAAAAGACTCAATACATACATCCATCACCCAACCAAGTGAGGATACATCAGAAATATGACAACCAAATACATTACATCTTCATCCCAGACATAGTGGGGAAACCAAACATAGGCCGTTACATGACCTTGATATGACTGAAATATTTCATCAAATGACTACAATAGATAGAGACACACTATTACACCATGAGTCTTGATATGACCTTTACATCGAATGATATACATGACATTTATAACAGAGACCAAACACCTAAATAAGATCATGATAAACATCAGCAACGACACTGAATGATATGCTCCATAACATCTGTCACCAGCAACTTGTATTAGTGCATGAATCATCAAGGTATGTCCATATCAACTCATCCTTTTGAATAGAATTCTGTATATACAGAATCATTCTATCATATGTGAGAAACACCATAGCCATCCAGATCTGCATGGGCCAAGTATCTTCAATTGGGAATATCTGCATTAATCAACATATGTACGAAACAACCTATCATATAGGTAAGAACTCATCATCATCATGTCTCCAACAATGCAACTTTGAATAATCATCCATGTATCTAGCCAACAATCCTCATCCATATATGTGCCAAGAACAATCATAATATATGATCTTTATGCATATGACGACAACAGCATATGAGTGACTCATCATCAAGTAAAGAAGATGTGAAATCTTATCCTTATGAAGATCACCATGTAAGCACCATTAGAGAATCAACCACAAATCTGATCTAAATATCAACTATGTAACCCCAAGAATCATCTGAACAACTCATAATCATAGCAAAATGAATCATTTATCCATATACGCATCATCACCAAGGACTATTAACCATAATGCCAACAATTCATTAAAAGCATATTCTCCCCCTAAACTTGTGCCATCTTGGTTACTGTCAGATCTGATCATGCATATCAGCAAGAAGTATCAAGACATCATCATTATCAAGTTAGAAACAAAACACTTCTAACCATCAAGTCATTTCCACACATCATCAGCAATTGTAACCATTATCAAACAGCGCAAATAATAAACCGAATCATAACTGATCCTTTTCCTGAACCTGTCCCTTCTGCCTTTCCTCAAACAATCATATACGCGACTATGCCATAACCAACTCACGTATATACGTGACTTCTCTTTAAGAAACTTGCATATGAGATTTAGGACACTGAAGTTTTACACTTCCAGCTCCCTCTGATTCTGTTATGTCTGTATGTTGTGCTATGCCGCCTCTTTCTGACTGTACTTCTTTCTTCTTCCACATCTTCAGGTGTGATGATGATGTTTTCTCCTTTTGGTATGGTGCCCATACTTTGTTCCTGCATTCCTTAGCTTTATGTCCAAGCTTGTTACATGTTTAACATCTTACATGTCTCATATTTCTTCTATAGCAATCAACAGCTCTGTGACCAAACATATTGCAAGCAAAGCAATATCCATTAAAGTACCTTGAATGTGATGATATTTCTGCATGATGGTCTTGAAACCTTCTTCTTCTACATCTGGCTGCAACATGTCCAAGATTATGACATACATAACATTCAACATTATTCATAGGAGGAGTAAAATATTTTCTTTGAAGAATTTCTTTCCTTGGTTGATGATGAGATTGACCTTTCATCTCCGTATTGAGCATTTCAGATTTTGCAGTCGAGTCCCTTGAACTAGATTCACCTTCAATAGATTCATGAAAACCAAGACCATTTTTGATAGCAGGAGACCTTTGACTATTAAGAATATCATCCAAGACTTTAGTACTATCTTGAAATCGCAACAGTTTATCCTTTTCTTCTAATTTACCTTTCAAGATATTTACCTCAACTTGAAGTTGTTCTTCCTTTTCAAGATATTGCTTCTTCATGTCTTCTTCAGCTTTCCTTCCTTCTTCCAACTGATGCCTTAGTTTGAGAATCTCCTTTTCTTGTTCTTCATTCAGATCTTGCTGCATTTGACGAATTCTGAAGGCACATTCTAGCTGAGATTTTAAGCTGATAACTTCGTTTACCTATTTTTCATTAGCTTGGAGTAGATCTTTATTCTGCTTCCTTGATTCTTCAAGATCTTCCTTTAGCGAGCGGATTGTGGCTTCAAGACTTTCATAGTAACTGGATCTATCTCTGAGTTTCTTGATGGTTGTGCTTCTTTCATTGACTTCATTTCTTAGAGATGTTACTTCATCCTGCAACTTTTGATATTTGTCCTTGAATAACTCTTGTTGAGCCTTTTGTCTAGTAACAGCTTCTTTGAGGGCACCACTCTTTATGTTCAGAAGTCTTTCTTGTTCACTAATTTTGTTTGTCAGCCTGTTAAATTCTGCCTCTATTTGATATCCTTCTTCCTCACCCATAAGAGCACATTCAGTTGTTTCGTTATCACTTCCATCTTTTCCAAATGGATAGATAGCTGGAACATCAGAGGATAGAAAGTTCATACCTGATAGTTCATCTTTATTCTGAAATGATTCCGAATCTGAATCTGAATCTGAAGAGCTTCTTATACCTAATCCCCAATCAATTCTCCCACTGTCATAGTTCTTCTGAGATGTCTTCTTCTTCTTAGGTGCTTTTTTCTTAAGCTTCTTTCCCATAGTTCCACGGATCTCCTTCAAGCGATCAAGCTTCTACCAAAGGACCTGCTCTGATACCAACTGTTGGAAATAATACTGAGAGGGGGGGGGGGTGAATCAGTATTATCACATCAATAAAACTTTTTCATTTCCATATTTAGATTCATATATGCTACTTCCACAACTTCTTATGATTCAGTTAGTCGATCCTTAATGAGTGCATTAGAACATTATCAACCATATTAATAGTAAACAGATGCAGTAAAATAGAACAGATCATCACACATAAGTCACACATGAACACCATGATATAAGGTGGAAACCCAATGTGGGAGAAAAACACCTGCTGCAAGTCATCTCAATCTTCTTCTTAATAAGAAAATCCTTTTACAATATTTATGTACTGGTGCAGTCTTATACCAGTACGCAGGCTTCTACCTGCAGAGAGCTACAACCCTCTCTCGTTCTCCAGTCTCTCCTGGAAGGGAGCTACAACCCCCATAGTTCTTATACTAGCCGATCCATTTACTAGCACGCAGGATGCTACCTGCTACAATACTCCAAAGTTTTCAACTGCCACTGGAAGGGAGCTACCACCCCCTTAGCTCTTGTACTAGCTAAGATACTAGTACGTAGGCGCCGGCCTACAATCTTCTCTCCTCCAGGTACCACGTTTCATGCATTTTCAGACTGGATACTCCTGAAGCACAACACATAATCTGAAAGGCCACGTTTCATCCAATTTTCATACTGGACCCATTAATATCATTGAAGCACATAATCAATCAATCTTCTGAATCACCCAAACACCAGATCAATACATATACAAGGATAATATATGTGTTAGCACCCAGATCTAGTCCACCAGATCACATAGATATGAGTCATTATGATCCTGATCCAATATTAGTTCTCATCCATCAATACTGAAGCTAAACACAATCAACCAAACATGATATGTAGAATACTGACACCTTTAAACTGTCATCAGAACCCATCAACAACCAGAACCACCTGTGACTTCAAATATCATAGCTCAAATTGTATATGCTACTACAATGAACCAAACCTACATATATACGCGCTTACACCAAAGCCAACCCACGTACAGATCTATAAATATTCAAACATGACTTGCAGTGATTTCAAACTTAAGTTATACCCAGTTCAGATCATTTTTCAATATACAGATCTAGAATAAGCATAATCAAATATATAGAGATAGTTCATTTCAAACCATTTGATCCCGATCTATCCTTAGATCTTGTTCTGCATCAACTGGTGAGATCCCTCTTTAGCTCAGATCCAGATCTGCACCATAACCCAATCACAGTATTCCAGATCTAACACTTTATCAGATATTCAGATAATTCAGATGATGCTTTGCCAAATGATCTCCTTCCTCTTTTATAGCCTTAGTCCTTTCTCAATACCACGGTCCAAAACCATAGGATCAAAAAACTGTTGGACTAATACCATGAACCAACCATGAAAGTGCGTGAGATCAACACTTTTGGATGTAATACCACGGACCAAAACCATAGGATCAAAAACTGTCGGACTAATACCATGAACCAACCATGAAAGTGTGTGAGATCAACACTTTTGGATGCAATACCACGGGCCAAAACCATAGGATCAAAAACTGTCGGACTAATACCATGAACCAACCATGAAAGTGCGTGAACCTTTCTCTTGCATGAAGGGAACTTTTCTCTGCATGAAAGTGCGTAAACTTTTCTCTACATGAAATAAACTTTTCTCTGCATAAAAGTGCGTGAACATTTCTCTACATGAAATAAACTCTTCTCTGCATAAAAGTGCGTGAATTTTTCTCTACATGAAATAAACTTTTCTCTGCATAAAAGTGTGTGAATTTTTCTCTACATGGAATAAACTTTTCTCTGCATAAAAGTGCGTGAACTTTTCTCTACATGGAATAAACTTTTCTCTGCATAAAAGTGCGTGAACTTTTCTCTACATGAAATAAAATTTTCTCTGCATATAAGTGCGTGAAATTTTCTCTTCATGAAAGGGACTTTTCTCTGCATGAAAGTGCGTGAACTTTTCTCTACATGAAATAAACTTTGTTGCACTATAATTTATCAAATAAATTTGCTGCACTATAAATTATCATTTGTGTGATTTGCCATCAAGGACAACACTTGTCTCATAATGCCAACAATCTCCCCCTTTGGACTTGTCATACTGAGAATTGTCATCTGATATCTCTTCCATAGATTCATCTAGATATATATAAGTGAGTTGATCTTCTATGAGTTGGTTGCCATCAAGTACAACACATGCATCATAATGCCAACATGATGCCCTCTAATGGGAGGAGTTTGTGGAGCGCCATTGTGTTTTGAGTGCTCGAAAAAGGGATTCAAGAATCTTGGCCCAACTTGGCACGAGATCCCCCAAAGGATTATAAGGAGATGTGTAGGTTCTAACCCCGTACAGAGATTACCTGCATATGAATTCTAAGACACAAAAAATAAACAATGTGAGAGCATAACACATAAAACACATATACACAGAGATTTTCCCTTGGATCCCAAAACCGGGACTACTAGCTTGATTTTCCATTATGTTCCTTTCAATGTTACAATACATATTTATGCATGTCGAAGCATCCAATACCATGGACCGAAAACCATCGCGTCCAATACCATGGACCGAAAAACCATCGCGTCCAAAAAACATGTGCGAAAATCATGCACAAAACCATAGGTGGGTCTGCCCAACCTAACATAGGGTCCAAAACCAAAATTTTCTGAGACGCTGTCTCGGACCCCATAAAGTGGGGTTACGGGTGCCCCTCAAACCCCCTGTGACCTCCCCCCTTCTAACCCCCAGTTAACTACATGGGCTAGTCGTGGAAAGAATATAACACAACCAAACATTCTCCCACTTGTTGTTTTCTTTCCATAGGGGGCCACAAGAGAGCTAAGTCATTTTTCCAGCCTTGAAATGCCCATTGTTTCTCTACACCAAGAGAACTTCTCAAAGCTCACAGAGTTTTTCAATGCATCTGCACTATTCTTCAAAGTGTCCACCTTTACCAGCAACACCTTTTTGTCTTCTATCATATCCCCCACAAAGTGATATTGAACATCAATGTGCTTTGTCTTTGAATGATATGCAGGTTTCTTTGCCAAGAAAATTGCACTTTGGCTGTCATAGTCTATCCTTATAGCTTCCTGTACCAACCCCATACTTGAACACAATCTCTGCAATCAAACTGCTTCCTTGCTTGCATGAGTGGCTGCCATGTATTCTGCCTCTGTAGTTGATAGTGCCACTACAGATTGTTTCTTACTCATCCAACTGACTGCACCTCCAAATAGGTTAAACACATACCCACTTGTAGATCTTCTCTGATCCAGATCTCCAGCCTAGTCTGCATCAACAAAGCCACGAATATCCAACACTCTGTCCAATCCTGGTCTTCCTTGGTAGCACAAACCATAATCACTAGTGCCATGCAAATACCTGAAAACCCGCTTCACTGTTGTCCAATGCTCCTTCCCTGGTTTTGACATAAACCTGCTCAATACTCCCACTGCATGTGCAATGTCTGATTTAGTACAGACCATTGCATACATCAGGCTACCGACTGCACTTGCATATGGAACACAGGACATGTCCTCTTCCTCTTCTTGTGTCTTGGGACACTGTTCAACAGATAACCTCACACCTACAGGAATAGGAACCTTCAACTGTTTACTATCCTACATATTAAACCTCTGCAGTATTGTCTCGACATACTTCCTCTGGTTTAACCAGAGCTTCCTCTTTTCCCGATCTCTTTTAATTTCCATGCCCAAAATATAGTTTGCAGCACCAAGATCTTTCATGTAGAATTTGGAGGACAATTGGGTCTTCAAATCCGGGATAATTTCTTTGTCATTTCCAACTAGCAACATATCATCCACATACAAGACTAGATAAATAACACGGTCACCAATTAATTTAAAATACACATAGTGATATGCTTTGATTCTTGTGAAGCCAAGTCCCCGTATAAATGTATCAAATTTCTGATACCACATCCTTGGTGACTGTTTTAACCCATACAGAGACTTCTTTAACTTGCATACTAGTTCTTTCTTACCCTTCACTGTAAAACCTTCAGGTTGCTTCATGTAGATCTCCTCTTCCAGATCCCCATGAAGAAATGCTATCTTCACATCCATCTGTTCTACTTCAAAATCAAAAGCAGCAACAACATATAAAAGTAATCTAATAGAAGTTACCTTGGTAATAGGAGAAAAAATATCACCAAAATCAATTCCCGGCACATGGGAATAACCTTTTGCTACCAACTGAGCTTTGTATTTCTCCACTTTTCCTTCTGCATTTGTCTTCTTTTTGAACACCCATTTGCTGCCAATGGGTTTCCTCCCAGCCAGCAACTCCACCAGATCCCAAGCCTCATTTTTGTGCAAAGATGCCATTTCATCAACCATGGCCTCTTTCTAGAGTTTTCCATCCTCTGAATCTACTGCTTCCTTCACAGTTTTGGGATCATCGTCAGTAATAGATATAGAAAAATTTGAACAGAAAGTAGATGGACTATACCTTTCAGGCTTCCTTCTTTGCTGAACTAATCTTCTCACAACCTAAGTTTGTGGCTCTTCATCTTCTGATTCCTCCTCTGCTGTAGAGTCTGATTCTTCCTCCTTTAGATTAAACTCTATCTTCTCAGGTTCCTTTAGTTGGACTTCATGTTTAATAACATATTTCACCTCTCTGAACACCACATCTTGGCTGTACACAACCTTCCGTGTGACTGGGTTCCAAAGCTTATAACCTTTAAACCATCCTTATACCCAATAAAGATGCACTTTTCAAATTTACTATCCAACTTGGTTCGTTTCTCCTTTGAAACATGTACATATGCATCACATCCAAATACCCTTAGATGTGAAAGAGAGGGCTTCTCACCAGTCCATACTTCTTGTGGAGTCTTATCCTCCAACATTGATGAAGGTGACCTGTTGACCAGGTAACATTCAGTATCCACCGCCTCTGCCCAAAATTCCTGTCCTAACCGGGCACCACTGAGCATGCTTCTTGCCCTTTCCATTAATGTCTTATTCATTCTTTCTGCAACTCCATTTTGCTAAGGTGTATATGGAGTAGTCTTCTGCCGTGCTATACCACACTTCTTACAGAATTCTTCAAATTCCTTGCTGCAAAACTCTCCACCATTATCTGTCCTCAGCATCTTTATCTTCTTCTTTGTTTGATTTTCGACGAGAGCCTTAAATTCTTTAAACCTGTCAAAGACTTAAGATTTCTTCTTAAGGAAATATATCCATGTATTCCTTGAGAAGTCATCTATAAATGATACATAGTACATAGACTTACCCAGTGATGGAACCTTCACAGGTCCAAACACATCACTGTGCACAAGCTCTAATATTTGTTTTGCCCTCTTACTACCAGAGGGGAAGCTCACCCGATTCTACTTCCCATATACACAATTTTCACAGAAATCAAAATCCAGAGAGCTATTACTCATACCTTCTACCATACCTTTACCATGAAGTATTCGAAGGCCCTTCTCTCCAATATGTCGAAGCCTTTGATGCCACAATATGGTCTTCTCTCCAGAGACCACTAGATTTCCTGCTCCACTTTCAGGAACCACATAACTGTTGCACCCATCAACAACAGTGCTACCTTGTAGCTTATACAGAGTTTCAATCCGAACTCCCCACATCAATACCAGTGCTCCCCAAACCATCTTGCAGGTATCCTTCTCGAACACTATTTTTACACCCGCATCATCCAACTTGCTTACGGAAATCAGATTTTTGGCCAATGCAGGAATATGCAGAACACCCGGAAGTGTTCTAACCCTTCCACCTTGCAACTTCAACTTTACTTTACCACGACCAATGATTCTAGCCTTCTTGTCATCCCCCAAGAAGACTTCACCACCATCGTATTTCTCATACTCACAGAACCACTCTCAATGGGGAGTGAAGTGAAAGGATGCACTTGAGTCAATCAACCATGCCTCATGATCTACATGTGTACTTGAAGAAGCCAAGTACACATCCCCACCTTCTTTTGAGGTGGTTTTCGGCTCTACAGAAGGAGCTTCATCAGATCCCTTTCCTTTGTTAGGAGCTTTATATTTACAGTCCCTTTTGAAGTGGCATTCCTTTCCGCATTTCCAGCACACCACCTTTACAGGTTTTCCTGGAGATTTAGATCTCCCACTCGATGACTTATTTTTGTTTCTGTTCTGGGACCGTCCTCGTATAGATAAGGCATAACCATTCTGGCTCTCCATATTTTTCCGTCTCATCTCCTCTGTTAGCAAGTCTGAGACTATTTCATCAAACTGCAAGGCAGTTGCATTGTTACCTATTGCAATAAATAGACTATCCCATGAATCTGGTAGAGAACACAAAAAACTGATGCACTTATCTTCATCTGAAATTTTAATATCAACAGATGCTAATTGACTTACCACAATATTAAATGCGTTCATATGCTCTGTCACCGAGTCTCCATCTTTCATCCTCAGGTTATATAGCTTTTTCCACGGGAACAGTTTATTCACCAGAGACTTAGATTGGTACAAAGTCCCTAACTTGTCCCAGAAAGCCTTTGCTGTAGCTTCCCCTGATACATTCAGCAATATTGAATTTGAGACACACAATCGTATTGTTCTTTTTGCCTTCCGATCCAACTTCTTCCATTCTTCATCGGACACTCCCATTGTTCTAGTACCTGGATCTACCGCGATCCACTGATCTTTATCCACCAACAGATCCCCCATCTTGAGTTTCCACAACTCAAAACTCTAACCATTAAATTTCTCGATCTCTATCTTTCCACTGCTCGCCATCTTCTTTCACCACTAGAATCGATCTCGCAGATCTCCCATTGAACAGGGTCTACCACAGGCTCGAGTGAAAACCCCTCAGCAAAAAAGGCGTCCCCTTGAAGCCAAAGCTGCTCTGATACCAAAGGTAGGTTTTAACCCCATACAGAAATTACCTGCATACGAATTCTAAAACACAGAAAATAAACAATGAGAGAGGATAACACATAAAACACATATACATAGAGATTTTTCCCTAGATCCCAAAACTGGGGCTACCAGCTTGATTTTCCATTATGTTCCTTTCAATGTTAAAATACATATTTATACATGCCGAAGCATCCAATACCATGGACCAAAAACCATCGCGTGCAATACCATGGACCTAAAACCATCGCGTCCAATACCATGGACCGAAAAACCATCGTGTCCAAAAAACATGTGCGAAAATCATGCACAAAACCATAGGTGGGTCCGCCCAACCTAACATAGGGTCCAAAACCAAAATTTTCCAGGGTGCTTCCCTAGACCCCATAAAGTGGGGTTACGGATGCCCCTCAAACCCCCTGTGACCTCCCCCCTCTAACCCCCGGTTAACTACGTGGGCTAGTCATGGAAAGAATATAACACAACCCAACAAGATGTAGGGGCCTACGTGCCCCCCCAAGTATGCTATGGGCCTACTGGATGTATTTAGAGCTAAGGGCTCCAAACACTTGTATGATACATAATATGATTATGCATTTTTATATGACCATTATGGTTCCCCATGTGTTTTGTTTATGGTTGTCTTCTGTGGTGTACATGTGATAAATTCCAATCTAGAATGTTATTTTCAATGGTATCTACATAGTTATTTTAGGCTCTAGGAACATGACTGAAAGTAATGGTTTCAAATTCACGTACCAACAACTTAACTCATAGATATTTTCTAAATAGGACTTGGTTATCCACATGACACACCATTTAATTGCATGACAAGTAGCAAGGAATCTAAATGAGCATGAATATGAAGGATGCGATGAGCAAGGAAATCGACTAACAAACCTATCACTACATCATATTTGGCATAGTTATTGGTGGTAGATCCAATGCACATACCGTTTAAAGGACTAACATATGCAAGGGGGTAAAAATGACCCAGGCTGCCAAGGCTAGATTCCTGGAGAAGCGGCTCGCACCGTCGGCATGACCGATATATGGTGTGGATGATGGATCCATCTAAAAGGTGAAAAATATGACAGATGAGATGATGCAGCCTACCTAACTTCATGACAGAAATAAAGCACGAAAATCAAAGGGATATGCTATGATCAAAATTTATTGAGGTAGAGTGCATTGGGAGAATTAGGAAGGAAATGGCCTTCAAAATCCTCCAACAAATATGCCCCCTTGCCTAAGTGCAAGGGTAATCAAGGGTAGACATAGCTTCCATGATGTCCTCATCAGAATGGAAGATGGGCGGACGAGAGGAAGAATAGCTACATGATGTGGCAACAGTACCTAGTGCATCAAACTGAGAAAGAAGGTTCACATATGCATCATCTGGAATGGTAGACAACGAGCTAGTAGATGGAGGATCTACGGATGTTGAGACCTGGGATTCTATCAAAAGAGGTTTGATAGAAGCATGCGTAGAAACCTCAGAAAGGTTTTCCTGCAAGGAACTCAAGGATGACAACAGGTAAAGGATATGGCCTGTGGTGTACGTCATCTCGAAATCGGGGGAGGGATCACGATGGTGGGACCAGAGTCCCCCTATTCTGGTTGACTAGGAGTACCAGAATCCACAGGTAGAGGATTAGGGGTTCCACTATGAGTGGCCTAAAATTCGCAAAGAACTTCAAGGCAATCACGAAATTCATCGAGACGAGGGCAACAATGGGAGTAGTGACAATGATGATCACACAGGGCACAAGGGTGATTTGTGCACAATGTTCTGAGTTTATTGGGTGGACCCGATAAGTTAACATGTACTTTAGGGATATTTGACTCAGGGGACATTTCATGAACCAAAGGTTTAAGATGAGAAATATCTGGACAATTATTGGTGGCATGCCCAAAAACTTTACACAAAGCGCATGGAGGTGACGACTTTGGGGCCTTAGGGGATGGAGGAGCTTGGGGAGCCTTGTCCTTTGATTCTTTCCTCTTAGCTTTGCCCCCCTATCTGGATGCTTTTGCAATAGGAACATGTTCTTGTTAACGTGGTGATGGAGCTGAAGCAGCGACAAGGGCAGTAGGTACCAGTTGAACCGGGGTCAAAGCATGATAATGTCGTAGTTGACCAGGAAAAATTCTTGCAGGGGGATCGATGTACCATACTGGGATCCCAAAAGTCATGTTAGGAAATACCAACGAAGCCATGACAGGGACAAAAAATAATCCCAGAGGGGGGAATAAGAAATTTCTGTGGCTTGTAGGGTAATGTCTCGACGGAATAGTTCCTGGATGGTTGAGACCTGGAGGAATAGTTCCTGGTGGAAACATAGGAGAGGCACCCACAAATAGAGGAGGTCTTGGGGGGGTGGATTGAGAGGGCTTATCTAGGATGGTAACTGCAGGGTACTAAGGATCTAGTTGCAGATTAGATGTACCAGACTACTTGAGAGCAACCTGTGACACTTATAATATGAAAACACTCATAGAGTTATGCTGTGATATGGGAGGGGGAGGACTAGGGAAAGCACCCAAAAATGAGGAATCTTTATAGATTTCGGGCGAGACACTGGTGATAGGAGGTGGATACTACATATCTGACATTGACAAGATAATGGACTCGAGGGAGGTCACGAATGTCGACTCGTAGTAATTTAGTCGATCGATGGTAACGATCTTCCATTCATGGGGGAAGTACATCTTGCGAAAAACCACCGATGCGACGATTGACATGGAATATGTGTAACTACGACCTAAGAGAATGTTATAATCCAAAGGGCCATCAATAACCTCAATGTCAACATGAACAGTCTTGCCCGCAAGGGTCACTGGACAATTGCGGTACATGCCAAGGGGCTGGGAGGAGTTTCCATCCCAAGCACGAAAAGTGATAGTGGAGGGGGAAAAATTAGGTGACTTAAGTTATTTCCAAACGTCGGTGGACATCACATAGGTGGATGCACCTTCGTCAATAATGCATTGAGAGATGATGGCATTACGGACTTGGATTGGTATCTGGAAAGCAACAGATGAAGGCAATGGGGGATGTTTTGATGTATCAATTGGGAAGAAAATCAAACAATTGTCAGAAGGATCTACTGCACCCAAGGAAGTTAGTAGAGATTTATTTTGAGATGGGCACGATTGGAGTACTTCCAGCGTCGACATGGTAGTAGGTGATTGCACTAAGTCATCTACTATACTATATGTATGGGTAGCTCGATTAGAAGCCGCATTATAGTGTAATGGTCCCTAGGGGATCTTAGGAATGGTATCAAATTTAGGTTGAGGGATTTGTAATAGACCATTTGGTGTTGTAAGAGGCTCAGTAGATGCTTTTGTTTTGGAATCAGTGGCAGATGAAGTCGAGGGCTTGTCATATTGATGTGGTCGAGTTTTCAGGTTGATATGGGAGGGATTAACCTGATCAGAATTCATCATAAGGATATGGTAGTCACCAGGACCAGAAGGTTGGGGGGCATGGGCTACTTGACCTGGTAGAGGTTGAGCAAAAACAAATCCTCGCTGAGGGAAAGGATTTGTAAGCATTTCCGGTTGAGATGGCGTAGGATTTTGAGGTGATTTTTGACCTCTAGAAGCTGCTTGAGCTTCCCACATTTGGTGCATCTAGGGTAAGAGAGGACACTCATGTGTATAATGGCCATGTACACCACAACATGCACAAGGCTTGTTTGTACAAATAACCTTGTTCTGCTTGGGTTGGCTGCCCTGTTGCTGGTTGTTGGTGTTAGGCTGGTTCCCTTGGGGTTCACTAGGTTGATTACCTTGATTACCCTAATTACCCTTGTTACCCTTCCCCTTATTCTTTTTATTCGAATTTTTGGGATTGGTTACACTCTTCTGCGCAAACACCTGACCCTGAGGGGGTGGTGGCTGCTAGGGCTGAGGATGCATGGGAGGTTGCGACGCTAATGATTGAGGGGATGGAGCGCTTAACTGTGCATAAGGAGGAGCAATGGTTTGGTAGACATGTTGGGGTCTTGAAAACATGTTGCTAGCATGAGGGGCATCAGTGTTAGAGGAACGGGTGCCCCCCTACAGATAGCAATAACTTCACTGAGTATATGGCGAAGGGTGTGAAAGGGTTCCAATGATACTGTCAATAGTGTGAGATGTCCCAGTGCATTGGCACTTCTAGGACGAGGGAGGTTTGGAATGATGGTATAGACATAATCGGATTGCACATAAATAAGGTCATATCTTAGAGCGATTTGGAGAGCTTATTCCTTGGTTTGAGGAGAATGGAATGCGACATATTTTCCAATGGGTGCTAAAAGGCTCCTAAGAAACCAATCTAGATAGACACGGTCTTCGAAAGTGGGGGCATGACATGTGCTCCTCCTTTGATGCCACTCTTAACCATGGTCGGAAAGGTGAGAGGTGGAGGATTGACGAAATGAGGTCAATAGCTCCATACCGGTGTCGTACCATATAGGCAAATGGAAATATGAAAGGAACACTTTAGCAAGTGTCACGAAAATGGAATGAGATGTGGTGGGTTGGTCTACATACCATTTTGCAGTATCTCTAGTGACCATGTGTTGGAATAACCAAATACAAATGGAGTCATCGGTAATGGAGTTGGACGAACACCACATGTGAAGGATCAATCATGGTTGGTTGGATCGTCTCCAGCATTACCCTCAAACTTTGGGATGTCTGAGGGAAGCTTAGTCAGCATAGAAGGCCAAGCAACATCGTGGTGTATGGGGTCGTTTATCAATTGGCTAAAATCTGGTAGACTTAACCCAGCCATAAAGGGGAGCACAGGGGCTACCAGAATGGTTCCTGAGACTATTCTGCTTGATGTGACCACCGGGATAGAACTGGAGCTAACACCAAGTTGGGTTCTTGCACCAGCTGTGGCTCCAAACATGGTGACGATATGTGGTGAAGGAGGTTCGGAATCCGATGAACCAGGAAAAGAGTCGGTATGGGGACTCAGAGGGCTATGAAATTGAACTCGATGAGGAGGGGTAATATGTCCAAGCAGAAAATGGGGGTGAAGGCCTAATAGTTTCCATGAAAAAAGCCTTAGTCGCGAAATGGTGGTAAGGCACACGTGACATGGAAATGGTGAAGGGAGATCAACAATATGCCTTTATCTCAATGAGGGGAGATAAATTTATTTTGTTAAGTCTTGGCTTGGCGGTGTAAACCAAGCACCCTTTTCTTAAGGTGCTCTTGTGTGTGCGAGTGTATTTATTGATTAAGCCCAGGTCGTGTTTATAAAAAGGAAAAAATCTTGCTGAAAATAAACTGAAATTAACAACAGAAAATGAACAACAAAACAATTAACTAAACCCCACCCAAACTTGGTTTTAAAACATTATGCTTGTTGGTGGCTAAATTGATGGAAAATACACTAAAAGGGTCAAGATATCTGGGATCAATTGACACTAAGTTGCTGGAAGTGGTGCAGCAACAACAAAAATCCTGAGAGGAAGATCACTGCAAAAAGATAGGGAGATGAGTGAAACACTTAGGGCAACCGATGGGACCCTAAGGCCAATGACCAAACAAGCTGTAATGTGAAAATATGGATGGTGACAACCTATCTTTATAGATCTGAAATAGAAGGGTACATATTTGAAAAGTATGGTTGAAAGTGCTACAGAAACTCAGACTACTTACTCAGCTAAACTCCTCCTATAAAGGTGGAAGCATACTAGAAGCCCTAGGGGGGCTAAATTCCACTTTGACGAGTAAATCAGAGAAACCCAGCAGACAAATTTCTGCAAAACCTAGAAACAAATTTGAGAAAAACCAAAAAACCGCAGTACTAACCTGTTTTCAAGTGGGATCACACTTTTTGGGATGAAAGGTGCGCTTTGGCCTCCAGATCACACTTTTTGGGCTAAAAAGTGTGATTTCTGCTCCGTCGATAGTGGCTGGAAAATCTCAGAAAAAACTGTCATCTCTATCGTGGCTAGTTCCTGTGACCTGAGAAAAGGACTAGAAAGTTTGTGAAAGTTAGAAATATAACAGATTTGGGATTAAAAAGCTGGGAAACATTAAGATACTTGAAAAAAGATGAAATACTAAGCTAAAAAACGAAGGTCACCCAGGTTTCTGGATCTGAAGTATAAAACTAGTGGAGTCGCCAATTTTGTTGTATTGTTTTCTTCTCAAAGATGTATGGAAAGAACCCCTTAAGATTGTGGATGAAAAACAATGTCAACAATATAAATGGTTGCTAAACATTGTAGATCTGTAGCAACTGATAGAAACAAAACCTGCCAAAATTCTGATCTATGTCACACTCATATTAAACGACAAAAAAAAATAGTAATAACTCCCATCATCCAATGGAAACCAGATATACAAAGAATAATTTTATTATAACACCCGTGAAGGGAACAAATAAACGTTACCAGTCCCCCTCTATGGGATGGGTTCTTGGCTATCCTCAAATGTCTTCATCTTGTGTAGAATCTTTCTCATCTATAATGTGTAAACCCAACAAAAATATGGTGTGCAACAATGAAAATAATAAGAGTTACAACAGTGAGTGCAACAATGAAAATAATCAAAAGTGAATAATGAATCGAAAAACCTTCTATTTATAAAAAAATATTGAGTTATCCTCTAACAATGAGTAATAATAAAATATTATTAACCCCATTCTTGGAATAACCACTTGGAATATTTTATTATCTTTGGTTAGTAGGGAAAAAGTATTTAAACTTTTATTTAGAAATAATAAATAAATAAATGTTTATTTATCATCTCAAGGAATTGGTTAAGGAATAATAAACAAATAATGATTTATTTAATTATTCCTAGAGAAAAATAAGATAATTAATAATTTATTTGTTGATTTCTCATAATTAGGTCAAATATGACAAGGAATAATAATTGAACAATGGTTTAATTAATTATTCCTAGAAGAAAATCAAATAAATAATGATTTATTTAATTATTCTTCATGGGTTTAACTATAAATTATTTAACAAAGGTGGTTTATTAAGTAATTTCTCACAGTGAAAGTAATTTTACTATGGTAAAATTGGCTTTACATGGTGTACTTCGATCCATCTAGTAAATTAGGCTAGATGATCAATTTTTTGGTGATAACATGCGACTTGATACACTTCTTATGGGTTTCATTAGCTATCGCTACATCACGCCGGGTTTCATCTAAGCACATTAGATGTGAGAGATGTTCCTCTTCCATGGAAGTGGCAGGGAGGAGTTCGACAACAAGTTTTAGGGATTGAATTTCACATTCAATCTGGAGGATTGCTTCCAGACCATAAACCAATTCAAATGGTGTGAACCCAGTAGCAGTCCTAATAGAGGCTCGGTATGCCCACAAGGTTGCATAAACAATAATATTCCAGTCCGATTTATGGACCCCTATCATATGTTGAAGCATCGTTTTGAGAACTTTATTGATTGCCTCAACTTTCCCATTTTCCCAAGGGTAGTAGGGAGTGGAAATTTCATGGGAAAGTCCCATTTTGGTAGTCAGTTCAGACATCATGTGATTGCGAAAATGTTTTCCATGGTCCATGACTATAACCTGTGGAACACCAAACCGTGCAATAACATGGTTGAAGAAAAACAGAGCATTTGTTTCACGATATTATTGTATGTAGGCATCACCTCATCCCACTTCGTAAAATAGTCAATCACTATGATGATATATCCATGCCTCCTGACTGAGTGAGGGTTACATGTCATGAATTCAATACCCCATTTCACAAAAGGACCAACGGTGATAACATGATGCAAAGGAGCGGGCGGAGAACGAGTCTTACGATCATATATATGGCATGCATGACACTTTGGATGAAGAGAATGTAGTCTCGAAATATGGTGGATCAAAAGTAACCAACATGAAGGATATTCTATGTGGTGGCATAGCCAGAAAAATGTTTGCCACATGCCCTAGAATGGCATTCATTTAATACTTTCTTGGCATCCTCATGGGTAAGGCGCCCTCAAAAACCACATTGATACAACAACAATAAAGGGTGTTGTTGATTACAATGTAATGCTTGGCTTGATATCAGATATGTCATTGTTCAGAGTGAGAGGTATCGTACCAGAAAGTCTGGGTATGGAGATATATGATAATGTCTCCATACCATGGGTCAAATGATGAGATAAAAAACAATGACTCATCTGGAATAGAATCACCAAACGTTGGTTCAGTTTCAGTAGCGGGAAGGTTGCAAATCAGCTCAACAAAAACTAAGGATTTCTTCGACTTGGATTTGATGAATTCCAAATCGAACTCATGTATGATGACAATCCACTTAGAGTACTTTCCCCCAAGCAATTGTTGTGATACGATGTACATCATGAGGTTGCAATCTAAAACAACCATAGTTTTTCGGAGCAGTATGTAATGGTGAAATCTCTGGACAACTTGGAAAATTGCCAAAGCTAACTTTTCGAGATTAGTGTACTTGAATTCAGTATGATTGAGATTTCGACTCAAGTAATAAATAATATTTTTAGTTCCTACATCATCCTTCTGAACCAATAACATAAAAATGGTAGTGAATGCACCAGCAAGGTACAATAAATAATCGCATTGGTAATCCGGGGGATATAACAAGGATGCCCAATCAGTACATCTTTCAAGGCATCAAACGCCTCTTGAGATTTTTTTTCAAAAAGGAAGGGAACCCCTTTCTTTAACAAGTGAGTAAATCCTTTGGTTAGTTCAACATAGTTGGTAATCAACCTCCAAAAAAAGTTAACCTTCCCTTGGAGTCGTTGAAGCTTAAGGAGGGAAGAAGGAGCAGGCAGATCAATTATTGCCTAAAATTTCAATGGATTGATACAAATTCCATGTTTTGACACAACGAAACTGAGAAGTCGAATGGAACTTACAAAAAACACACATTTGTGTGCATTGAGTCAAATGTTATAATGTCTACATCGCAAAAAGATGATCCTAAGATGCATCGAATGATCAACCTGATGTCTCGAATGAGTAGGAACATTTTCCAAATAAGGTTTCACAATATGTTTGATGTCGTGTAAGTCATAATTCATTGCCCTCTCAAACGTAGCCCCGAAATTCTTTAATCCAAAAGGGAGTTTTCTATATCCAAATGTGCTCTAGGGACAAATGAATGCAGTTTTATGTTGGTCTATTGGGAGAATGTTGATTTGATTATATCCAGAGAGCCATCCGTAAATGGAAATATTTCACAATCGGCACAATCATCAACAATATGGTCGATGAACGGGGTAGGATAATTGTCCTTTGTACAAGCATTATTGATGTCCCAATAATCGACACACACACAAATTGTTCCCTATTTCTTCATGACAAGAATAATGTTAGACACCCAATCAGTTAAAGGTACGACATAGATGAAACCAATGCATAGAAGTTTTTCAACTTCAGATTTAATAGAGGTGACCTTCTTGGGATGGACAGGACAGAGGCTTTTCCAGACTATCTTGGCATTAAGGTACATCTTAATTTAATGTACAACAATGTTTAGATTGATACTTGGCATTTCTTCATAAGACTAGGAAAAAAAATAGCTAAACTCCTGGAATAGGGCTTTATAAAGTATTGACCTCATCAAGAGAGCAAGACACACCGATATGTAGATTTTAAATAATGTTGGGTTTAACTTAAATATCAAGAGTGATAGTCTCTTCATTGTTTGAAAAGTTTTTCTCATAATCGACATCATAGATGGATGCAAAATTCATAGACAACTTAATGATATTGGGTCGATAAAGTTCACTAAGGTTTTCCTCGAAGGAATCTGGCAAGGAGGAACAATGATGATGGTCGTCCCATGGTACATAATCTAGTATCATGAACTCCATGATGCTCTCATTGGTGGAAAATGTATCGAAGAAAGGATCAAATGATGTACCATAATCTAAAGAACGATCAACCCAATTGATCGAAGATGAAGGATTAGAATAAGTAGTGCAATCCAAATAAATGGATTTGTAATCAAGATTAATGGGGATGAGCAGCATACAGCCACCAAAACTATCTATATTAGATTGATCTAGTACTACCCACAGATTAACTGGATTAGTACAAGAAGAGATCATATTAATATAGGCAACCAAAGCAGATTTGTTGGGAAATGAAGGAGGAGGAAGCTAAAAGGTTCCCATGGGAGAGGAATCCTTAAGGAGTCTAACCCAACATGTTGATATGGGTGAGGTATTTCCCCCACGAGAGGGACACTCCTAGTAGTTGAATAATAAGTGTCAAAGTTGAGTTTATAAATGGCTACTATACCATATTTATGAGGAAAATAGATCATTCTAAAATATGTTGAAACAACCGCGGCCATAGCATAAACCCACGTGCGACCCAATAAAATATTGTAATTTAGTGGTCCATCAATAAATTCGACTTCTACTGATATAGTTTTGCCGCCTAATTCTACCTGTAGAGAATTCAAAATTCCACATGGTTTATAGCTTCTTCCATCAAAAGCCTTCAAAGTGGCTAGTGGCTAACTTAATTAGGGAGAACCAATAGCCTTCCAGCAAGACATGGACATAATACAGGTCGAGGCTCCCTTGTCTAGATTGGAACGATGGATATTCTTACCATGAACAAAAACCTGGATCATGAAATCTAATTGAGACAAAAGTCAAGGTGTATAATTCTCATGATTAAAAACTACTAGGTTGGAACCCGAGGGATCAATACATCTAATTGCTGAAAGAAAAGCCTTCTTTTGGGTGGGGTAATTTTGCAATGCCTCAAGATTTTACATAGCTAATGGGGATTGATCCAGATCCTCAATTATGTTGTAATTATGGGTGGCTAGGTTTGAACATCGATTTATTGATAACACCTTTTTGAGGCTTAATCATCAATTCAATAGGTACGAAATTTGGAGTAGGATCTGATGGATATGCAGTCAAACTGGTAGGTTGATCAGTAACCTGTCTGGTAGAGGGATTCACATTACTATAGTCTTTACTTTGGGTGGACACCATAACATCATTTTTGGGCTTAGTAGAGGAAAGCATCAAAACTGAGTTAGAGGAAGTGGGATCATGGGCAACCATATTGGTCTCCTAATTCGAGAATGAGTTTGTCAACACAATGGATGTAGCAGATGATTTAAGGAATTGATTCACTTCCTCCCATTGTGGACAATCACGAGTGAAATTCTCCTCATTACAAATAAAACATGCGTAATGAGGTTTCCGTTTTTCTTTAGAAGACATTGTTTTGTTTATCCCGTGGAGGGTTGTATTTTTTTTCTTACCTTTTCCTTTCTTCTTACTTCCTAGTTGCTGAGATTTTCCTTTTTATGATTGAACGACATTGATCTTAGAAGTAGAAGCCATAGGATTGGAAGGAGGGATTTGAGAAATCACAACAAGAGTTGAACCATATGGTTTACTCGTCGAATGCTTCCTGGTAGAACCAATCACGCCTCGGCAACATGTGATTCTTTACCAGGAGTTTAAGGAAAAATATTAGAAAGTCACGGAGCATTTGGTATCTTATCATGAAGTGTATTGGATTGGGTATATGTGAGATCCAAATATTGAGCACGATAAATTAACTACTCTTTGATCACAACTCTAAATTTTGCAACGTCTTTCGTGATAGATAAAAATAGAGACTTAATGAACCATTTAGCTAATAGTTGTTCAGGAACAAATTAGAAATGTGAGGCATTAAATTGTTTGGAATTGGTTAAAATTTTAGTTCCATTCTCATATTTGATGGGTAACTGGAAATTTGTTAGGAATATGGTAGCCAAGGTGCTGAAGTTATTAAACAAGGCTCCAGGTAATTCAATATACCATTTTGATCTCATATCAGTGAGTGTGTGCTGGAAAAAATGCAAATGAATAGAATCATCATTGAGGGATTTTTAAGAACACCACAAATGATAAGTCATCATGTGCATGGATGGGTCTTCTGCAAGATTTCAATTGAATTTAGGAATATCACTAGGAAATTTCGTAGATCAAATAACCGACCACCAAAGAGAATGGGCAATAGGATCATTGGTGAGCTTGGTCAAATCCGACAATTCGAGAGTTGCTGCAAATGACAACTGCCTGTTGAGGTCCAGGTGGAGGATACCTTGGATAAGATGGGATAGCCTAAGAAACAAGTATATATGTCCCAGGATAGGGAGGATTTTGATAATTAGTATACACATAACCCCGTTGTCTAGCTCTAGGATAACCTTGTAAAGGTTCAAAAGCCTGAGTTTGGATTTGTTAACCATAAGGCATTTGAGGTATACATTGATATGGTTGATATTGATGTCCTATGGGATTTTTCACCATACCAACATAAGGTTGGTTAGGTTGTGCCTATGCCATACTATATAGATTATGAGCCATTTGAGTTTGAGTACTGGCTTGTCCAAATTGTTGTGATTGTAAGTTACCTTGAAAAGATTGGGTATACATGGCTTGAGATGCACCAGATACCGGTGGAATTAGTTGAGTTAGGGGTACAACCTGTAGAGGTTAGCTCACATTCATTTGAGCTTGAACATGTTGAGATAAAGGTTGTTGAACAAGAATATGAGATGTAGGTGGAGCAGGTTGAGAAACTAAATATGAAACCACAACTAAACTAGGTTGTATATGTGTTGTAGGTTGCCAAACATTAGTATCCATTCTCAAATGTGGAGGACTCATATGAGGCTGAGCATTAACTTGACGAGATTGAAATTTCCCTACAATAGGTTCCCCCTTGCCGAAAGAGGAGGATAATAACGAGGCAACTTCCCCTCAAGAGGAGGGTTCCCAATAGGAGGTTAATTGGGTGGTTGTAGGTGTCCATACCCACTAACATAAGGACCTGTTTGCTGTTGAGATGTAGGTGTAGATGGAGGATTAAGAGAAGACTCTGTAGTGCTCATTAAATAAGTTCCAGATGAAATTCCATATGTAGATGACATGGGAGAGGTCCATGGAATGGATGTTGCACCAAAGAAGGTACCAGACAGAGATGGGTAACCAGGCTGGACAAATGGGCCACCCTACAAATGTGTCTCTTGTGACATTACAGACATGGATGAGGTTTCAACTTTAGTTGTCTCAGTCATGGTAGTACATACAGGCTGAGAAACCATATCATCTTCAATCATGGTTAATTGTCCCGAAGAATATTTCCAAGGGAAACTCAAAGGTGAGTTGAAAGGAAAAGAATCAGACAAATGAGGTTGAGATGGAGTATGAGGAGAAGGAAAAGGATGGGCCTGATAAAAATGAGTCCCTACTCAAATAGGAGAGGAGGGTTGAGGCTCTTCTTATGGAATCTCTTCGATACTCACAAGACTAGGTGGAAGTGGTTCATCATCGGGTCCAAGATATATATTATGGGGTTCTATCTATGACATAGGAAGAGAAGAGGAAGGTCCTGAAGTAAGGGGTGTAGAAAATTGAGGTACATCAGGTTGTATAACCTCAGGTTGAGTTGTCTCTGATTCAGTATAGTCAGGTTCAATAACCTTAGGTAATGAAATTTCAAGTGCTTCGGTTTCAACTGTGTTAGATTCACCAGCCAATGGAGAGGTAATCTCGGGCTCCGTACTCATAGGAGAAGATGATTTTGGTGGATCTATCTAAGATGGAGGACCATAAGTAATTTCTCCTAAAGTACTAGATTTGGTAGTCTGTGTTTTCTTATGCTTCTAATGATGGTTAGAAGTTTCCTTAGGTGGAAGAGGAGGATTATTTTTCATTCTACATGAACGACAGAGGGTAGGGTGTTGTTCTTCCATGTTGGATTAATAAATTTTAACAATTAACACAAAAATAAATTAAAGAGGGTAAACTAGGCATAAAGGTTTACCAAGAAACTGTGAACTTCAATATACAACCTTGGAGAACCAAGGATTTACGTACGGTAGGAAATCTCCCCGAATGTTGTGTTTGGTGTATCATAATGTACAAAGTGGCCGAATCAGTTACCTATGGTGAGGATAACAACCTATGGTGGAATTCCAAAATATACTAGATGGTACGTGGAAGTGCGATCAATGTTAGTGTTATCTAATGCATAATTGTACGATGAGAGTGTTTCCATATACGTTTCATGCATGGAGTGCCATCTAATATACCTGAACGTACGTGGAGAATGGTCTGATACACTTACGTACGTGGAACTAGATATCACCCCTCGAATGCAACGTTATAAAAAATGACAACTCCTATTTTTATAAACGCCATAACACGTCTCTAGCGTAGACCTCTAGATGTTTGCATTAATTTTAGAAATTCTCCTTAATACTAGTTCAGTAATTTTAAAGTTTGTCTTGAATTAAGTTTCGATTTTCAACGCTCACCATGCATTTCACGCGAATATCCTAAAATGCAAACTAGCAAGACAAAAGGAAACTTTTCTTTTCAATGAAAACATATATATGGGAGGAAAGAGAACAAATAATATGCAACATACAAGATGCAACAAACAAGATTGTTAATCAATTCCCCTAATGAAACTGTTCCTAATTACAATCTCACACAAAACCCTAGATGTAATGCATCATGCATACGATTTTTATTTTCAGTTCCACTTAATTTTCAGATGAGAACAAAAATATTTGCTTGATCACAAATAAAATAAATTATTTAGAATGATGACTGAAACACCAATTCCTTCGAGCAACTAGATGATCAAGCAATTAGTTTGCTAATGACCTAATTACAAGAACAAAGAAAAATCTAAAAAAATTCTTATCAAAGGCACTCAAAACCAAAATCAAACAAGATGAAGGCTTCTGAGAGACCAAAACTAGAACCAAGTTAATCAGAGAGAAAAGCATAAAAAGGATTTTTTTTGCATGAAAAAAGGGTCAGCGCAGGTGTAGATAGGATACCAGTGCTCCAAAATGCAAGTACAGAGAAGGCTAGGGTGCACTGCAACACTCTGTCAGCAGGCTAGGTGGAGCGTTGGTCAAGGAAAATCTAGTTTCTGACACGAAAATTAAAATGCAGCTCATTGAAAGGTCTTCCTAGGGTCAATTCAAACTAAGTGATGCATTGCAGGTCTATTCAAAAGGTGTAACAAGGGCTAAGGTCCAGGAAAAATCTAATGGAATGAATCATTCCCTAGTAGAGTCACCAATTTGTTATTCAAAATTTACGACTACAAATAAAAGTATCTTCCCTAGACCTAGTGGTTTAGTCTGGAACAATAGAAAGAAAAGAATATAAAGTTCCCCTTAGAGAAATTGGAGAATGGAAATATGCTTACTTGTGATCCATCACAAGCTCTTCTCTCCTCTTGGCTTGTAAGCTCCAATCATAGCTTTGATTGTTATAATTAGAACCTGCACATACAATCAACACAAGCCAAAGATATATGACATCTATGTAGCATTATCCAATCACTCTATTCAATGGATCATCGTAACATTTAAATATATGAATGTAAACATAACATAACACATATAAGAAAATGATATACTCTTTGTATTAATATGAAAAGTAGAGAGTTTACAACCAAAAATGGAAGCTGATCTTGTAGAGATATCCCTAAGTTGACTTATCCTTCCCTATCACAAAGCACACCACAATGTCACCGTAATCCATGGAAATGATAACTCTCTTCGGTTCAAAGCAGCAACATGAGGGTATGATTAGTCTCCAAAAGCCAACCCTAATGTTGCAGATGGTTGTAGATTTATAGGAGAGTGGTAATTTAGGAATTCTTATTCATTTACTAATCTAGGCTTGAGATCCACTCTTGATGGGAGCATGAGCTCAAAGGATAAGAGGTGAAATCTCCAAGTTAGGATCAGATAAGATTCAAAGTTCTTATCTAAGGTAAATGGTTGTAACAAATCCTAGAAGCTTCTGGAAGAGGAAGCTTCAGGATTATTTTTATTTTTACTGAATTTCTAGAATCAACGCACCCCCAACAAGGGACAACCTGTTGCTGATCAGCGTTGTTGCAAAACTGAGCAACATGCTGCTAAATGCAAGTCATTAAAGGGCCAAGGTGCGCTGAGCCTTAAAAGCACTGAAATGAAGCAGGCAAACCTAGAAAATCAGGGATTTGGAAGAGTTGTGCTTAGGGATTTATGTAGGGATGATGACAAGGTGTTCATGGATGTTGATTGATCTAGTTTGTAAGCCTATTGACCAGATGTGACAAAATGGCCTATAACACATATAACCAAAACATGGGAAGGATCCACAATATCTATGTAGCATAATTCAATAGTTATATTCCATGAATCAATGAGGCATTGAAACAAATGAATGTAAATATAACACAACACATATAGGAAACCATGATACTCTTTGTATTAATAGAAATAGGAGAGAGTTTACAACCAATAATAGTAGTTGACCTTGTACATATCTCCCAAAGTTGACTTATCCTTCCTTATCACAAAGCACACCTCAATGTCACCCTAATGCATGAAGACGATGACTCTCTTATATTCAAGGCAACAACATGAGGGCATGATCAGTCTCCAAAATCCAACCCTGGTGTTATGGATGATAGTAAATTTATGGGAGGATTTACCATAATGAGCTTGAGATCCACTTATGATGGGAGGATGAACTCAATGGATAAGAGGTTAAGTATACAAGGTAGGATCAGATAGGACTCGAGCTTCTTATCCACAGTAAATGGTTAAAACAACCCCTGGAAGCTTTTGGAAGAGGAATCTTCAGAAATATTTTTAATTTTCTTGAATTTCTAGAATTAGCGCAACCCCAACAAGGAGCAACAAGTGCTGACCAGTGCTAGTGTAGAAAGGAGAAACCAACACTGAACGTAGGTGGCTAAAGGGACAAGGTGCGCTGGGGAATAAAAACATTGATTTTTACTAGTTAGACCCAAAAACTCAGACATTTGTAAAGGTCATGCTTAAGGATTTGTATAGGGATGATGACAACATGTTCACGAACGTGGATTGATCTGGTTTGTAGGCCTGTTGATCAGATGCAACAAAATGGCCTATAACATATTTCCCCCTAAAGTAAAAAGTAAGAAAAAATAGTTGATGACTGAAGTGCTTTACCTTGTGAAAATTTTGAATCAAGAACAACTGGTCGAGACCATCATCTGTTACAATACATTTTCATTGTGATATTTTTGCTGAGGGAGGCATAACCATACTCAACACATAAGCTAATGATTACATGTACATGATCAAGAAGTCTATCCATTAATGAAAAAGAGTGGACCCATGCTTGGATGAATCTCTGTATGATCATAGCTATCATAATTTGTAATCTTGTATTAATCTTGAAAGCACAACCCAGATGGATGAAACTATATCTGGGGTCTTCTATCTCATTCACTTGATCGTCCAATGTACGAGTCTAACCATGCAAATAAATGAGATGGAGTCGAACATAGTAGACACCATCTGTTTACCAACCAATGATGTAAGCCATTAATAAACGCGAGAGAAACCACCGATGATTTTAATGGTTCTCAAGGTACTTCAATACAATCCATATGGTGTGAATGAATGGACTAAAGTCGAGCACCACACATAATATTCTGGTCGAAGGCCACTGATGAAGACCTATCACCGAGAGTTAGGAAACGTGTCATTGATGTATGCAAGCTCCAAGGCATTGAAGGGAATTTCTAAGTCAAATTCCTAGATAATGAGATGATGTTGACAGGAAGCAACCCATCGTAGGAGGGTCTTGACGTATCTCCCATCAACGACACCAAATAGGTGTTAAGATTTGAGCCAAAATGATATTGATATGGAACTGGTTCAAGAATGACAAACATGAATTAAGGCTTAAAAGTATTGTAGCAAATATCAAATGAATGAATTCTCTTGAGCATATCGGTGACATTGAATGGAGTTGGAAACATTGAACCAAAACCAAAAATACAAGCAGATTTATCAAACCCATAGTCATGGAGATGAAGTGAAAGAGTGTCATGCTCAAGAGTGAATCACTTCCATTAATAGATAGAGTACCCTGTTTTCCCAATTTCCCCAACCATTTATGATTAGTACCTTTTCATTTTTTAACAGGCTTGAGGAGGATAACATATGATTTATATGTAAGTTCATCCTTCGGATGAATCCTTCAAATTATTTTTAATGAACCTTGAGAAGAAGTGTTTCAGTCTTGTCATGTTCGATGAGTCCATTGCTATTGATGCTTTTGCGAGTCCAGCGAAGGTGAAACTCGACTCCTTTTTCATGTTTAGAGAGTTTGAAAAAAGAGGAAAAAAGAAAACTCCAAAGGTTCCTTTTCATAAATAGTCCCTTGAGTCTGAATAGGCAGAAAATGATACTCAGAAGAACCTCTTAGCCATGTTCAACTAGGGTATTCCTTTCTTGTAAATAGTCTATCTCAATCTAGAAAAGGGTTAAATTTATACTAAGTAGACATATTTTCATTTACTTTAACGATTTCGACAATCTTTTCATGTTTTGGTAGTCAGGAAAGAGCTAGAAAAGCACTCCAAGGGGTTCCTTTTTTGTAAGTTTACAAAGCCCAAAAAAGTGATAAAAGCATGCTCTTTGGTCAAAATGTCATATTTTGATTCACACATCATTACAATCCATCAAACAACCATTAACCTACCTAGAACATCACCAAAAGAAAAAATATGATACATGGTAAATTAGGTCATATTTAGGCCAAAATAATAAAATGATCATGAAAATGATCATAAACAAGAAAAACGTAATTTCATTATTACCATTTTACATTTTACCTCTTGGTGAGTGAGCTATGAGTGTTTTTTTCCCCCGATCCTCTGCAGTTGATTGGGGCCAACATGATGGATAATTTAGAGTGCCATCACTTCCATGTAGGAGATCTCACCTTGTTCTTTCTTTTTACAGTTTTGATAGTACATTTCATGCATATTTTTTCTAGTTTTGGGTGACCTAGGGATTTAATTTTTTACCCTAACTCCAGTGCACCCCAACAGTGTCAAATGGTGTGTTGGGCATGCAAAATTTGCACTATGGATGGCGCTACAATTCACTATCTCCCTTTAGTAGGGTGCATTAGGCGCATTTCAAAAATTTGTTTTTCTTGTTTCACTCAAAATTCTCTTAGTTTTTTGCATGAGATTCATTCTAATGATTCTTCTTGTCATGTTTCAGGTTTTCATCAGAATAAAATGGCTCTAAGATGGTGAGAAAGAGAGCATGCAAAACAAGATATGAATGTTGCTAATGATCTAGCCACCATCCAAGCATTGAGAAACTGTGGGCTTCTGAAATTATTTTGGCTTCATGGGATGAGGCAACAAATGGAGTTATTAGAGTATATTGTTTGAGCATGGGATGTTCAGGCACACGCTTTAAGTCTTGGAGCACATATTCCCACTATACAGGTGGAAGAATCTCTTTTTTGATAGGTTTATCGAGGAGAGGCACCCCTGTCTAGTTATCTGGTTCGAGAAGGGGTGGAGAGGCTGTCAAGGACTATATTAGTACACACTATAGACCTCGATCCCAACTAACCAAATATGGGAAAATCGAGATAGGATGTAGCCCATTTTCCTTTTAGGACAATCTTGTTTATCATTTCTATATTGCCTTGCAACACTACCCTACATTTGGCTAACATGTCCCAAATGCAGTATGCTTTAGAGTGCATAGAGCTGACAATGTTCAAATGGAGCGAGGGATTACTAGAAAACATGAAAGAACAACTCACTAAGGTGAAGGATGGATGGTTGAAGAAATTTGGGTATGGTTCAATTTTGATTTCATTTTCCTTGGAGCGGATTCCATTACTCTGACCACAACATATCTCACTCGAGATCCCAGATTCGAGAGTCCCACAGATGAGGAGATGGGTGGATCTCATGTCCATACATGTAGGTCCATCATCTATGAGCTTCACACCAGTATTATTCCGATGGTTGTGCATTCAGATCATTATGGATTTCCGCGGATACCTAGAGCTAATTCTTCCTGATGGAGAGCGATGGGGTGCCATAGGTAAAACAAAAACATTTTGATCAATTTTTTTTTGAGTTTTAAGTTTTACAATTTTATTTTTATTTTTAAGTATCTAAGACTAACTATCAATTTTTACATGCAAATGTTGGACCCGTTTGACCTATGGGTTCATCCTATCTCAGTGTGTTGGAGACCCATAACAAGCATTAGTTGGAGTACAAATTTATGAAGGGGGCGACAAGTATTGCAGGATCTTAATGTGGTTGAGACTCTTGTAGAGGTCGAGCGACACATGGAGGGATTGACCCAGGGCATAGTTGAGACTAGGGTCGATCAGATCCCTATGAGACTGCAACGTCATACTATTGGTGTGCCTAACCGTATAATTCAGCTACTGTACAAGATGGCTCGCGCAATTGTTTGCTATTATGAGCATCGTCAGGATTAGTCTACTAGGAGGCTATATAGTTGTATTTTGAGTGCATGTATTTATTTTTTGATATGACATGTCATATGGCCATATGTGTCTCGGGCACAAGTTTTTGTAAAACCAAACTTTGATATATATATATATATATCTATATATATATATATATATATCTATATATATATATATATATATATATATATATATATATATATATATATATATATATATATATATATATATACAACTATCTAGTTATTAGTGTTTCTTATGCATTCTATTATCTCATTCAATGTATGTGATGTGAATTTAATTTAATTTACATATGTTGCAAATGTCTGTCTAAAACATGATTTTCTAATGCATCTGTAAATGTGTTTAGACTTCTAGAAATGTGTTGATATGGATATAATCAAAATGTCTTTCTAGAAGGACAACCCTTAAGAACATATATATGAAGCATAGCTGGACTTCTAACTAAATAAACATTAGTCAATTGTAGTACTATAAGTTTTTAGTCAAGTCTGATAACTATACGACGGATACCATGAGAAATAACATCAGACAATAGCTCAATCACTATGATATACTCAACGATATTATTTTTAGAGAGACTAACACAAATCCCTTGTAAACTCACTAACTCGCCATTCAGAGCATATATAACCTATGTTGCGAAAGAAAGGTTATGATTACTACAACTAGCACCATCAACATAACCAATATATGGTTGAAGGGATGCCAACATCTACAAACCAAATGTAAACAAGATTAACAACAATCATAAGAAACTATGAAAGGAACACACTCAACACACCTATATTAATATACAACATGTACATAGTGAACTACACAAAAATAAATTAAGCATAATATTTTTTAAGGTACAACCCATTTCTAGGTTGCGCCAATGGAACTCCATCGAAATCAATAAGCTCGTAGGCCCCTTTAGCAAGAACACATTTAACAATGTATGGGCTTAGCCACATTGGCTCGAACTTCCTCGATCCTAACTTATCAGACTCTTGATCATACAAAAAAACAAGGTCACCTTTCGAGAAGACCCGAGGCTTGACATTCTTATTGTATTGTGCTTTAATGCGGTCTTATGGGTTTCATTATCCATCGAAACATCACGTTAGGTTTCATATAAGTGCGACAGATGTAAGAGATGCTCTTCTTCTGCAGAAGTGGCAGGGAGGAGCTCGATAACAAGTTTTAGAGATGGAATTTCACACTCAATAAGAAGGATTTATTCCATACCGTATACCAATTGGAATGGTGTGAACACGGTAGCAGTACGAATAGAGGTTCAATATGTCCACAAGGCTGTATAAAGCATAAGATTCCAATCCAATTTGTGGATCCCTATCATGCACTGAAGCATTATTTTCAAAACTTTGTTGATGGCCTCAACTTTCCCATTCGCCTAAGGGTAGTAGGGAGTTGAAATCTCATGGGAGAGGCCCAACTTGGTAGTCAGTTCAGACATCATGTGGTTATGAAAATGTTTCCCATGGTCTGTAACTATAGCCTGTGGTACACCAAACCTTGCAATGACATGATTGAAAAGGAAGAGAGAAACCGTTTCACAAATATTCTTGTATGTAGGCATCATCTTGGCCCATTTGGTAAAATAGTCTACTGCCACAATGATGTAGCCATGCCCCCCGACCAAGTGAAGGTTACATGTCATAGAATCAATGCCCCACTTTGCGAAAGGTCCAACGGCAATAACATGGTGCAAAGGAGCGGGACGAACATCGATTTTACGATCATATATATAGCAGGCATGACACTTTTGGACTGCGAGGATGCAGTAATGAAACATAGTAGGCCAAAAATAGCTAGCACAAAAATCTTCTATGCGGTGGCATAACCAGACATATCTCCACCACATTCCCTAGCATGGCATTCATTCAGGGCTTTGTCGGCCTCCTCATGGGTGAGGCACCTTCAAAAAATCATATCGATACCATGACAATAAAGGGTGTCACTGATTATAATATAATTTTTAGCTTGATATCAAATACATCACTAGTCAGAGCGAGAGGTATTGGACCAAAAATTTTGGGTTTGGAGATATACGATAATGTCTCCATACCATGGGTCAGATGACGTGACCAGGAACAACGACTTGTTTGGAATATAATTGTAAGACATTGTTTCAGTGTCGGTAGTGGGAAGGTCGCAGATCATCTCAACAAAGACTAAGGATTTTTTCGACTTGGATTTGATAAAATCCAAATATAACTCCTGGAGGATGATAATCCATTTGGATTACTTGCCCCCCATCAATTTTCGTGACAAGATGTATGTCATGGGGTTGCAATTGGAAACAACCATAGTCTTGTGAAGCAAGATATAGTGATGAAACCTTTGGACATCCTGGACAACCGCCAAAGCTAACTTTTTGATGTGAGTATATTTGATGTCAGCCTCATTTAAGTTCCAACTAAAATAATAAATAGGATGTTCGGTCCCTACATTGTCCTCTTGGACCAATACCATAGCGATGGTACTAATTGCAATGATGAGGTACATGAAGTAATTGTGTTGGTAATATAGGGGATACAATAAGGATGCTTGAATAAAAACATATTTTAAGGCATAAAATGCCTTTTGGGTAGTGTCATCCCAATGGAAGGGAACCCATTTCTTTAACAAGCGAGTAAATCCTTTGGTCAATTCGGCATAGTTGGGAACAAATCTTCGTAGAAAGTTAGCCTTCCCTTGGAGTCGTTGAAGCTGAAGAAGAGAGGAAGGAGAAGGAAGATCTAGGATCGCTTGGACTTTCAATGGGTCAATACAAATTCCATGCTTTGACATAATGAAGCTGAGAAGTTGACTGGAGCTTACACAAAAAAATACTTGTGCAGATTTAGCCTAATGTTATAGTGTCGACAACGTAAAAATATAGCCCTAAGATGCATTAGATGATCAACATGATGTTTCGAGTGAGAAGGTAGGTCATCCAAATATGGTTGTACAATGTGTTTAATTTCATGGAAGGCATAATTCATTTCCCTCTGAAACATAGCCCCAACATTTTTCAATTCGAAAGGGAGTTTTTGATATGCAAATGTGCCCCATGGACAAATAAATGCGGTTTTATGTTGGTCCGATGGGAGAATGTTGATCTGATTGTAGCCGGAAAATCCATCCATAAATGAAAATATTTCACAACCATCACAATCGTCAACAATATGGTCAATGAACGGGGTAGGATAATTGTCCTTAGGACAAGCACGATTAATGCCACGGTAATCGACACACACATGAATTGTTCCTTGTTTCTTCATGACAGGAACAATGTTGGATACCCAATCAGTTAGAGATAGTAGGTAGATGAAACTATTATGTATAATTTTTTCAACTTCGGCTTTAATAGCGGAAACCTTCTTGGGATGGACTTCATGGAGGTGCTACCAAACTGGCTTAACATCAGGATATGTCTTGATTTCATGTACAACAATGTTTGGATCAATACCTAACATCTCTTCATAAGACCAAGAGAAAACATCTCTAAATTCCTAGAAAAGGGATTTAAAAGTCTTGATCTCATCCATAGGGGCTTCACTCAATCAACCTTTGACATATCACGTGCGTTCGTGGCATATTAAACAATTCCCTTAATTTGATTACATATTGGAAAATACCTCTAAACATAACATTATTTAGCCCCCTACCAAACCTTCCCAATTTAAATATCCCCTACATTCATTAAATATTGTAGGTATCGATTTTTTCATTAACATTTTTTATACCCCTTTATATTTTCTCATTAACTTTGAGCTCCATTTTTTATGTCATTTTTTCCTCAATATATATCCCCCAATATGAATGCACGTGGTATGATATTTCTCCCCCATTGAAACCCCCGTGATCTCATCGGGCGAGAGAGACACACCAATATGTACATTCTCGAAAATTCCGGGTTTGATTGAAATATTGAGAGGGATAGTCTCTTCAATATTCGACAAATTCTTCTCAGAATTGATTTCATGGATGGATACAAAATTCACAGACATCTCAATGACATTGGGCCAATAGAGTTCACTAATATTATCCTCAGAGGAATCTGACAAGGAGGAACGATGGTGATGGTTGTCGTCCCACGATGCATCATTTGGCATCATGGTCTCCATGATGCTCTAATCAGTAGAAACTATATGAGATAAGGGATCAAAGGACATGTCGTAATCTAAGGAATGATCAAACCAATTGATTGAAGAGGAGAGAGTAGAATGCACTGCACAGGACGAATAGATGGCTTCATAATCGAGCTCAATGGGATTGAGCAACATGCGGTCACCAAAAGTGTCAATATTAGATTCATATGACACTATCCAAGGATTAGATGGAGTATTACAAGAAGATAACATGTTGATATAGCCGATCGAATTAGAGTTGTTGGGAAAGGAATGAGAAAAAGGATGAGGAAGAGAAAAAGTTCCCATGAGGGAAGAATCCTTAAGCAATCCCACCCCGACATGCTGATATGGATGTGGGGTTTCTCCCACAAGAGGGATGCTTCTAGTAACTTGAGAATTGGTGGCAAATAAAGTGAGTTTATCAATGGATACTATACCTCCCTTATGAGGGAAAGCGATCATTCTGAAATATGTTGAAACAACAACAACCATAGCATAAACCCACATACGACCTAGTAGAAGGTTATAATTTAATGGTCCGTTGATAACTTTGACTTCTATTGACACCATCTTACCACCTAATTCTACTTGTAACGAATTCAGAATTCCACAAGGCTTGAAGCCTCTTCCATCAAAAGCCTTTAGAGTAATTGGTGACTGAGTTAATTGGGGATAACCAATATCCTTCCAGCAACAAAGTGGCATGATACAGGTTGAAGATACTTCGTCGATAATGGAGCGATGGATGGTCTTACTTTGAATGACAACCTAAATCATGAAATTTAATTGGGTCGAAAGTCGAGGTGTATAATTCTCATGGTTAAAAATTACAAGACTATATGAGGGATCAATGCATCCAATAGCGGAAAGTGAAGCCTTCTTCTAGGCGGGATAATTTTGCAACACCTCGAGAGTTGACATAACTGAAGGAGCTTGAGCTAGATCCTCAACTATGTTATAATTCTGAGCAGCTCTTGCATGAGGGTTGAATGCAGATTTATGGATAACGCCTTTGGGAGGCTTAATTGTCAATTCGGTAGGAAACACATTTGGAGTAGGATCTGATGGAGATGCGGTAGAACTAGCAGGTTGATCAGTAGCTTGACCAGTTGAGGGATTCACATTATCGTAGTCTTTATTCTTGGTGGCTTGTTGTCACCAATTTGACCCCAATTAATTCATGGCTCCTTCTGTCAGTTTCACCTTGTGCCTCTTTTCATATTCTCATGATTAAAAATCGATCCCTTGAATTCTCTTGTTTACCTTTCATTAAATTGATTGTTATAGTAATCGTTATAACTTACAAAAATTATTACATTAATTAAAATATTTGAAATTCTAATTTTAAATTAATTTCTTGCATAAAAGATACTTTAACTATAAACTATATTTTTCAGTATAATAATCATTATTATTAAAATAATTAAAAAAATTAAATCAAATTAAAGCACTTACCCTAACCTACCTTTTCCCTCCACTCACTCTTTAATGCATGCTTTCAAATAAGGTTTAAAAATGCTTTTCACACAAGGTATAATTACACCGAAGGTGTTCTATTTTGAAAGTCTTCAGCACCGACTTCGTCTACCTTTTTGTTTTCCACTGTTGGTTCAACAAACCACTGTCATTATTTCCATCGTTGTTCGATCGAACCATTATCATTGTCAGTACGCGCTGACCATGCTCCTTCAAAGGCGTTTTTGAGGGTGAAATGTTCCAGATGGTTGAAGCTGCAACAACATTATTGCAGGGCATAATTCTTCGTCTCTAGGCTCCGAGGCCGTCTATACGGCCCTGGATTTGCACGTTTCATTCAATGGGACGATCGGCAATTTATCTTCTTCTGCTTGCGCTAAAGGGAAACGATCATTGCCAATGGATCCTTTCTACAATGAGAATGAGTACAGGTGCCTGAGACTTGACAGCGATGGCAGCCACAATGTCTACAGGGTCGCTCCGCCACCAGGACAGAACAATGTGAAAAACTGGAGAGGAGTTGTTTATAATGTGATTTTTTGGAGATTTTGGTGACGGAATCCGGCGGAAGAAATTGAAGTTAAATCTTGATTTGTTGCAGTTAAAATGGTTTTTTAACTGCATATTTGGATTCAGCACCCTGAAAAATCCCTAGGATGCTTTGATTGTGCAGAAACTAGCTACGATTCCAATAAATTGCTGCCAGATTTTAACCAGAAAAACCCATTAAAAAAACTTCCAAAAAATCGCATTATAGACAATTGCAACTGAAAAACACACTAGAAACTGGATCGATCTAATCAGAATTGCATACTGCCTAGAGCCTGCGGGCCTTATGGCATATGTGTCAACGGCTAGTGCAGTTGTCCGGGCTACGGAACACGGGATCAATTCGAGTAAATTCATTACCTAGATGTGACGCAGGGATGTTATAGCAGCTCAAGCGAGCCGTCATGCAGCCAGCCGACGGAGTGGAGTGAACCATTTCATGCCCCTCGATGGAGTGGATTACTTTCCCAATGACTACCTGAAGCCTGAACCGAACGCCCATGAAAGATCGCGATAGAGATGACGACAAAAAGGACGAAACGTGCTTGGTTGGAAACAACGGGGTACTGGCAGATCTTTTGAATCTAATGTCGCCAGTTTTTCCACAAAACTCATTGGAAGGTCCTCATAAATGTAGAAGTTATCAGCAGCAGAGTCATATAATTATGGAAGCATAGATGACTCTATTCTTGTAATATTGTTAATCCTTCCACGTTTTGAGAGGATGGCTACATTATTATTTTAATTTTAAATAATTATTTTCTCTTACAATATTATTTTGATGAATGTACTTTTGGGTTTCAAGAAAGCAAATTCACTGTCCTAATATGTGAACTTGGTAAAGGACAATGCCACCGAAGGAAAGCGCTAATGAATTGCGTCCACTTTGAAAGAACGTTAAAGATATTTTTCCCTCAGTTGTGGTGGATAGTAGACACCTTATTTTTACAAAGTTTTAATATAAAATTATTCAAATGTGAGTCATTTTTTTCCTTAAATTAAAGGGAAAAAAAGAGAAATTAAAGAAATTTGCAATGAGCGTTTTTTAAAGGTAAGAGCATCTCTCGAAATTCTCCGTGCATTAACATAAGTGTGTTGTAATGAATAAATGGAAATTTTAGCATGATTTTGAAAAAATCTGGTAGAAATTTTTGAAAATCTATACCAGCATGATTTTGAGAAAATCTAGCAGAAATTTTCAAAATCCGGGTTAGAGTTATCAAGCTTCAAGATTTTAGGTGTCAAGGTTCTTGATGGTGTTGAATCCATTTCCACAATGAAAAAACGATTTGAACACTGTCACAATTGGTTTATAGAATATTTTTTATGCTGGATTCCAGCGAGAAATTCATCATTCTGACAAAATTGTGGCCTCTGTAGACAACGCCAATAAGATATATGGAATTTGAGACATCTTTCATCTTCACGGAAATTTGAAGGATCTTGCCATACAATTGATTTATACGCCGCCTAAAACACAAAGAGAAATTGTAATGGGGTTGGTGTAGGAAACTTGCCATACAATTGATTTATAAGCGTCATTTTTCACATCCACATGCTTCCATGGTGAGTAAGCAAGCATTATTGAAATGAAGTGATATTTTAACATCCATGAGACTAAAAATAGTCTATGGGACCACCAATATCCCTACTTTCCACCTTTCACAATTCAATCATTTTCTTATTCAAATTGATGATGAGTTGACCCAACCTTCTAACAGTCCCCTCGTTGAAAATATAATGTGATGATGGTGAACAATGATATTCAATTATGCTATTAGGACATGTTCATTGCATCACAATGTCAAGTTTTGTTTAACACATTGCAACACCAAGTTATGTTAGTCAAATTGTGACGTTAGTTTATGTTCATCACATGGGGACATTGGGTTTTGTTTAGCACATAATGATGTTAGGCTATAGTCATCGCATTGTAACATTGGCTTATGTTTATCACATTGAGATGTCAAGTTATGTTTGTCACATTGTGACACTAAGTTAAGTTCTTCACATTGTGACATCAACTCGGGAGCTCTATTCATCACATCATAATGTCAGGTAATGTTTGTCACATTGCAATATTGAGCAATTTTTTTCACAAACATTGGGTCATGTTTGTCACATTGTGATGTTGGGTAATGCATGACACATTACAATGTTAGGTTATGTTTGTCACATTACAACATTAGGTAATGTTTGTCACATTATGACATTGGGATATGTTGGATTGAATCACAATGTGATGATGTTGAATGGTTATGTTTAAATGCAACATCAAGTTATGCTTTTCACATTGCAACATTGGTTTTGTTTAACAAACCGTGATGTCAAGTTATGTTTGTCACAATGTGACATCAGGTTATGTTCATCACATTTTAATGTTAGTAATGTTCAACACACTACATTGTCATGTTTTGTTTGTCACGTGAAAAATTGGGTTGTGGTCAAATTGCTAGATCGATTTATGTTTGAAATATGTGAAAAGAAGTTTTGGCTAGGTTCCTTGAAAACATTTCTAATGAACTTTTTCCTTTGTTGTGATGATAGGAACTTTGCATTGGCATGGCATATTGTGTGGAAGGAAACTTACTTGTGATGTGATGTGACACAAATAAAACAATTTTTGCATGACCTAAAAGGTTTGCTTTCACGTGACGCAAATTTTTTGTTTCTTATGATGTATCAAACTTAAAATATCTTTCCTTGTCACATTGATAGCAAATCAACTTAAACTTCGTAGATAATGATTCATACTTGTTTTAAGGGCATTGTTGGTAAAATAAATTCATTTATACTATGTAGATGATGATTTAAACTTGTTCTAAGAACATTGATAATAAGTCGAGTTTATTTTAGTGAATAATTTTTTGTCATCAATGTAATTAAATTTATTGAGTTACTTGTATTTTATAAATAAAAACTTATGATTATTTGTGTTATTGAAAAGCTTTTTGAAATTATGTAGTAGATTTTCAATTCTAAAATTTAGTTATGAGCGTGCATTTAGCAATGGGATCTATTCTTGGCCATATGATCTTTCCAAATTTTCTTTTATATTATTGGCAAGACGATCTTCCTCCATCTTCTATTCCTTTGGTGTATCTTTGCACCTTTAGGGGCAATTGCTAGTAGTATGCACGTTTCAAACTAAGATTGTCACCCACCAAAACATTAATTGAAGAGTAATTCATGCCAAAATGAATTCAAAACCCAAAAAAAGGTAATTTGAAAACCATGACTTATGCTCCCTTTGAAACTCATTCATGAGCTGTCACGCCTAACATGGTCTCCCTTCCTTTCTCCACAGAACTGACGACAATATAAATTATGTTTAAAAAGATTTCAAATTATGTATTTATTTATTAAAAATTATATATATATATATATATATATATATAATTTTATTTGAAACTTAGATTTATATATTATTGAGAATTTGTACAAGATTACATAGTCTAAATTGTTTAGAAAATGATTTAAATCCTATGGAAAAATAGAAATTTGGAATTTATAATTAAAATTAAAACTATATATATATATATATATATATATATATATATATATATATATATATATATATATATATATATATGATTTTTTTAATTTAAACTTAAAATTTTTATTTCGAATAGTTAGGTGAAGAAATTGTGCAGGCATCAATTTAGCATGGGAGGAGCATTGAGATTTCATGGTAAATTTTGTTGAAATGCAAGGGAAAACAAAATTAAATTCAAGGCACATTTGTATTTTGAATTCTGTCTTGTGCTTCTGGAAAATACGTTCACAATAAATACATCATTTATAACCTAATGTTTTTTATAGTGGGAAAATTTCACTGGGTCTCACCAAAGGTAAAAAATGAATTTCATTAATAATATATGTAACATAATATTATGAAGAGAAAATTATGAAAGAGCGGGTTACATTTTAATTGCATTTATTATAATGTTTTATATTAGAGCATTAATTTATATGTTTTCTTTTCATGCAGGAAATGTTATTTAAAGGATTTTTAAAAGTAGATGCAAAAGATTGTTCCAAGGCTTTTTGGGAAGAACCTTTTGGCAAGGATTTTTTTGGGTAGATTGAAGGATGGTGGTAAATTGGAGATGAATACTTATTCTTTTTAAAGCCAACATGTACTTACTATAGTGGTGTTGTTCATTGTCACTATGAGGATTTTTATTAAATAATATCTATTTCTTTCTTTTATTTTGTGCGTTCCTTTTATGTGAGGTTTTATTTACTGGTTCATTGTTCCAGAATGGTGACTTAACTTGATTATGCATTATTATTGAACACATTTAACGATTTAAATACTTGATTACTTTTTTTTTTAAATTATATTTGAATTTATTGTTGCGAAACAAAACTCTAACAATACATGTTATTTAGGTTTTTATTTGCACATAAATTTAAATACCATAAAACTAGTCCTATTTTATTTTTTTATTGTTAATTTATCTTTCATTTTTCATTTCTTTATTGCACAGGTAATATGTGGTGATTAACAATGCCTTGACATGATGAGATTGTTTGATCTCCCACACATTAAAATTGGTTTAGTTTTTCTTTCAATATTTACTATTTAGAAAAATTAAATCAAATATTTTAATTTTTTTCTTGCACGATGAATAATAATAGCACTTGATACCATATTGTTTCAACTGCAACATTTATATTAAATGCATTTAAACCAAATTTTCCTAACTTCTTTCTTTTCATTTTATTTTAATTTAAATTTTTACTAACCCTTATGTTTTGTGAGAAATATGATATACTAATCTAAACCTCACTTAGTCATAACGACATTTTACTTTTAATAATTTTTCACATGTTATATGCCTACCACCTCTATTTCCTAAAAATCATTATTTTATTTAAAACACTCTTTATTCAATAATATAGCCTATTTATTTGTTAATTAGAAAATCTTTTTAATTCACATTATTTTATAACAACTATTCAATTTTGATTATCACTAGGGATTACTGCTTGTGGTGAAAGGGAGGCTAGCCCTTGTCACCTAGAGCGGGAGGATCTAGGATCCTCAGTGATGTGATCTTAGGCTATCCTCAGTTACAGAGACAATTTGAGCTCCCACCATAACATTGTTTTTCGGCTTGGTGGAGGAAAGCATCATAACCGAGTTATAGGAAGAGGATCTCGAGCAACCATATTAGTCTCTTGGTTTGGAAACGAATCTGTCAACACAATAGGTGCAGTAGATGACTTAAAGAACATGTTTAATTTTGCTTGATGTGGACAATCACGAGTGAAATTATACTCATTATAAATTAAGCATGGATAACGAGTTTTCCAATTTTCTTCAAATAATTGAATTTTTTTTTTTATTATCCTGTGGAGGATTATCTTTCTTATTTTTACCTTTTCATTTCTTCTTACTTCCTAGTTGCTAAGATTTTCCTTTGATGGATTAAATGACGTTGATCTCAGAAGTAGAATCTGCATGAGTAGTGGAAGGAGGGTTTTGGGTAGCCATAGTAAGAGTCGAACCAAGTGGTTTACTCACTGATTGTTGGCTACTAGAATCGATAATGCCATCAATGACATGTTATTCTTTACCGGAAGGTTGAGTAATGTTATTGGAAGGTCGTAAATAATTTGGTATTTTATTGTAGAGCATGTCAGATTGGGTATAAATAAGATCAATATATTGGGCATGAGAAATTACTTGCTCTTCAGTCACAACTACACCTTTAGCGATGTCTTCTGTTATGGATGGTAAAAGAGACTTAATAAATTATTTGGTTTATAGTTGATCATGAACAAAAGTTTTAACCAAATGATAGTGACGTCGCCACTCATGAATGTGATCAAAAATGTGAGTGGAATCAGATTGTTTGAAATTGGTTAAAAGTTCAGTTCCAGTCTCATATCAAATGGGTAACTAAAAATGCATTAAGAATGTGGTAGCTAAGGTGATGAAATTATCGAACGAATCTTGTGGTATTTCAATATAACATTTTGTTGTTGTACTAGTAAGTTTGTGCTGGAAGAGACATAAATTAATAGAGTCATCATTAAGAGAGTTCGAAGAACACCACAAATGATAAGTCATAATGTGTGTAGATGGGTCTTCTCCAGGATTTCCATTGAATTTAGGGATATCACTGGGAAATTTTGTGGGAATAACTGACCACCAAGGATAATGGGAAATGGGATCAAGAGTTGCTACAAATGGAAACTAGCTATTGAAGTCCAGTGGTGGATACTCTGGGTAAGATGGGATGGCTTGAGCAACAAGTATTTGCTCTCCAGGATAAGGAGGATTCTGATAACTAGAATGCACATAACCTTGCTGCCTAGCTCCAGGATAACCTTGTAAAGGTTGAAATGGTTGGGTTTGGATTTGTTGACCTTGGTAAGGAATTTGAGGCATACCTTGATACAATTGATATGGTTGCCCTGTGGGATTTTGCATCATCCCAACATAAGGTTGGTTAGGTTGTGCCTGCACCATACCATATACATTTTGACCCACTTGAATTTGAGGAATAGCCTAACCAAGCGGTGAAGGTTGTAAGATACCTTGAAGAGGTTGGGTAAATGGGGCTTGGGAGGTGCCAAATACTGGTAGAATAGGTTGAGTCAAAGATGTAGCCTATAAAGGTTGGCTTACATTAACTTGAGCTTGAGTAGGGTTGGGTATAGGCTCATGAGTAGGAGTTTGAGATGTAGATGGAACAAGTTGATTGATTAGAGATGGAGCCACAACTGAACCAGGTTGCACAGGCAATGTAGGTTGCCAAAAATTGACAACCATTCCTGAATGTGGAGGAATCAAAGAGGTTGAGAACTAACTTGTGACATTTGATGTGGAGATGTATATATTCAAACAAAAGGTTCCCCCCTTACAAAAAGAGGATGGGAATACAGAGGCAACTCCCCCCCAAGAAGCGGGTTTCCAATATGAAGTGGACTGGGTTGTTGTAGGTGTCCATACCCACTGACATAAAGATCAGGTTGCTACTTAATTATAGGTTTAGATGGAGGAGAAAGAGCAGATTGTATAGCACTCATCAAAGAAGTTACAGATAGGATTCCAGAAGAGGATGACACGGGAGAAGTCCATGGACGAGATGTTGCGCCAGAAAAGGTACTAGACAATGATTCGTAACCAGGTGGGGCGGATGTTCCACCATACAAAAGTGTGTCTAGTGATGTTACAAACATGGATGAAGTTGCAACATGGGCTGTCTCGGTCATAGTAGTGGATATAGGCTGAGAAACCATAGCATATTCAATCATGGTTAATTGTCCTAAAGAGGATTGTCGAGGAAAACTCAAGGGTGAGTTGAAAGGAACTGAAGCAGACAAAGGAGCTTGTGATGGAGTAGGAAGAGAAGGAAAAGGACGAGCTTGATAAATATGAATCCATCTAAAATGGATAGGAGAGGAGGGTTGAGGATATTCTTGAGGAATCTCTTCAATGCTCACAAGACCAGGTGGAATTGGTTCACCGTTAGGTCCAAGATATATAGGTTGTGGTTGGGTCTAAGATAGAGGAAGAGAAGAAGAAGGTCCTGAAGTAACAAATGTATGTAACCGAGGTGCCTTAGGTTGTATAACCTTAATTTGTGTTGTATCTTATTCAATATACCCAGGTTCAATAAACTTAGGTAATGAAATATCAGGTGCTTCTGTTTCAATTTTGTCAGACTCACCAAAAAATGAGGAAGTAATCTTAGGTTCAGTACTCACAGGAAGGGATGATTTTGGTGGATGTATTTTAGGTGGAGGACCAAAATTAGTAGTGACCGAAGTAATAGATTTAGTAGTATGTGTATTTTTTCTTCTTATGACATCCAGGAGTTGTCTCAGGTGGAAGAGGAGGAAATATTTGCATCTTACGCTGATGACAGGGTTGATGGAGTTGTTCTTCCACATTAGTTTAATAAATTTTAAAAATTAACAACAAAAAATAAATAAAAAGGGTAATATAGGAAAAAAATTTTACCAAGTAACTTTGAACTACAATATACCACCTTGGAGAACCAAGGATCTACGTATGGGCAGGAAATCTCCTCGAATGTTGTGTTCGGTGTATCATAGTATACAAGGCGACCAACTTGGTTACCTAAAGGGAGGATAGAAACCTAGTGTGGAATTCCAAAAAATACTCGACAGTAGTTGGAAGTGCAATTCGTGTTAGTGATATCTAATGCATAACCATACAATGAGAGAGTTCCCATACACTTTTCATGTGTGGAGTGCCATCTGATATACCCGAAGGTACGTGGAGAACGATCGGATACAATTACATGTGTGGAACAAGATTTCACCCCTAGAATGCAGCATTGGAAAAAATCGACATCTCCTATGTTTATAGACGTTGGAACACATCTCTAGCCTAGACCTCTAGATGTTTGTGTTAATGTTTCAAATTATCCTTAAGATTGATTCAATAAATTTTAAATTTTATCTTGAATTATGTTTCAATTTTCAAGGCTCACCGCGAATTTCACCTGAATATCCTAAAGATGAAATCTAGCATGACAAAATGAAATTTTCTTTTCAATGAAAATATATGTATGGGAGGGAAGAGAACAAAGAGTAATGCAACATATAAAATGCAACAAAAAAAATTGTTAAGTCAATTCCCCTAATGCAACTGTTCCAATTTCCAATTTCACACACAAAACCCTAAATGCAATGCAAAATGCAAAATGATGAGATTTTTCTTTTCAATCCACTTAATTTCCAAATGAAATGAAAACTAAGATGCTTTCTAAATCACTGATAAAATAAAATATACATAATGATGACTGTAATATCAATTCTTTCAAGCAATCAATGATCAAGAAAAAGTTTGTTAATGACCTAATTAACAAGAACAAAGCAAAATCCAAACAAATTCTTATCAAAGGCTATTAAAACCAAAAGAAAACAAAGTGAAGGCTTTTTAGAGACCAAGACACACTCAGGGACAGAAGGAAAACTAGCTGGAACAAAGCATATCAGAGAGCAAGGCACAAGATGAAATTTTACAAGGATGAGTGCAAGTGTAAAATAGGCATCAGTTCTTTGCAACGTAGGTGCAAAGAAGGAGAAGGTGCACTAGGGTGCTCCATCTCTAGATTAGGGGGAGTGTTGATGCAGATCCGACCAAATTACGACACAAAAAATCAAATCAAGCTCAGAGAAAGGTTTTCCTAGGGTAAATCAAGGTCTGAGTGAGGCAACGAAGATCAGTTCAAAAGGTGAAACAAGTGCTAAGGTCAAGGAAACCACTAAGGGAAAGAAAAATCCCCAATATCATCACCAATTTGTTATGTGGAATTTAAGATGACAAAAGTATCTTCCCTAGATTTAGTGGATTGGTCTAGAACAACAGAAAGCAAAGAATATAGAGTATCCCTTAGAGAAATTGAAGAATGGGAAAGATGCTTACTTGGAATCAGTCGCAAGATTTACTTTCCTCCTGGCTTGTAAGCTACGATTGTAGCTCCAATTGATATAATTAGAACCTTCACATATAAGAAAAGTAAGCCAAGGATCCACAACATCTATGTAGCATAATTCAATCACTCTATATAATGAATCAACGAGGCATTGAAATACATGAATGTAAATGTAACACAACAAATATAGGAAAACAAAATTGTCTCAAGGAGGACATTAAATGATTGACACATTATCCTTTTATTTTTTTTCTATTTGAAATAAGTTTTTGCAAATTAGCTACGGAACACAACCTATTCTGCAGCTAACTATGTGTTCCATAGCTACTTCCATGGTTGAACAGGTTACAGGTGTCAAACGAAGAAACCAGCCACATGGGCATCTCTGGAATCGTCTCGACATGGATCCTATCCTAGTCACCCAACCCAAATCGATAAAAAAGCTAGCTCAAGACCACAGTCAAAGGTGGAGTCAAACGTATGAAACCCAGAAGCAATAGGACTCTTTATCTACCCTTTCGTGGTTAATTAATAAATCCAACAGATCTGTTGAAGCATTAACTCGGATCAACCACCCATGTCAACGGTTATGTGCAACCACCTTGTTTGAATTCAAGTCACCTGTAGCTGATCAAACATTTACGCAGACTGGTTGTAATACGTGTAGAACACCTGTAGCTAATTTTCTTCAAAAGAAAAGTATGAATATTTTCTTTAAATACCAGTTGAGAAGAACCGGTGGGAGTTCAAAGTTTTTGATGTATTAATTTTTTACTTATCAGCTTTGTAAGTTTGGACTTTTGTTCCTGTTTTATAATACAAAGCCATGTGTTGACTGATGATCATTTGAAGGAGCATTTTGAATTAAGTTAGTAGCTCAACCTAGTCAGTTGCAGAGGGCCCCTGCACTGAAGGAGGTTTTCTTTTCATTTGTTTTCTTCTTTCTGTTTAGTTTTAAATTCCTCATTTACTTTTAGCAGTGTTTATAACTTAGGTTGATTTCTTGTAGTTTGATTTCTTTTAGTTTTAATCAGTAGCATAATGTTAGAATTCAATTGTGCAGTCTTGTTTCCCCAATCCATTTCATAAAGGAAATGACTTTGTTTCTAAACAGAGTAAGATTGAAAGTAATGAGGATGCGTTGTTGATTAGCTTACTCACTATTTTTGTTATTTATTTCGTAGTTCAGGTTGTCAATGCACTGTATTAATGAATGATTTTAGTCACCATTTCAAGCTGATATCCATCCTAAACTAACTGGTTGAGCATTCACTTTACATAAGGGAGTCAGTTACCTTTTGCATGTTTTTATTTAGATTTTACTAGATCATGAAGTACAAAAGTTACTTGAATTCCATCTTAAGGAGGTTATCTTTCAAAATTGAAGGTTAGAGTAACTAGAAGTACTTTAGTTAATTTCATTCTCTGTGTTTATTCCAACATGACTTACAACTTTACCTTCTAGTTTTAAGAATTATTCATGAACTAGGATTAGATGAGAAGATAGGACATATGCTCTGTTTTTCCTTCTTTTAACTTAGATTTTGACTAGTTTTAAGCTCTTGGTTCACCTTTAGGAAATTTAGATTTAGTTTCTCATAGTTCAAATTGTACATCATTAGGAATCAAAGAACAGAAACCCCCAAAACAATATAAAATACAAAACAACAAAGTAAGAAGGGTTAACTAGCACATATAGTGCACTGCACTTCATTAGCTTACGAGCCTCGGTTGACAATTTATGCAAAGTAATTTAGGATGCTAAATTGACTAAACATTTTGGCGTTGTTTCCGAGCAAGTGTAACTAGGTAACCTTATCTCTTACATTCAAAAAAAAATTATATGCATAGAGAAAGAGACTCTAGGGGTAGATTTATAGCTAGAGGCAGGAGTTCAATTCCTACAACACCACCTACTCCACCAAGAACAAGAAGAGATACACCTCCACCTCAAGCTCATACTCCCAACCATAGAACTCCTAAAATTCCAGGGGTAGAAATCCAATCAAAAGAATCTCCTACTTCATCTACCAAGGTAGTCCTAGAGGAGAAAAATCTTGGGTCTCCAATAGCAGGAGTAGCCTTTTTCACCTCCACAGGGGAGCACATTTTAGTTGAAGAATTAGGAATACCTGGTGAGGAAGAAGAAGTAGAACCTCTCTCCCATATCCCATTAATAGAAGAACCAGAGGAAGACAAAGTAACCTTGTAGGTTGAACCTTATACTGACTCTGAAGAAACTATAATGGCAGAAGAAGGAGAGGATGGAGAATTCACACTGTTTGGAGGAGGGGGTAGAGGAAGATGTAGAGGAAATAATGGAGGAGGCAGAGGAAATAGGGAAATAGATAATTCTTTTGGATTCCCTATAGTGGATGAAGAAACAAATGCCACAATGAAAAATATCTCACTTTCTGTCCTCCCAAATTTCCATGGGTTAAATATTGAGGATCCTGAAACATTTTTATTTGAGTTTGAAGTCTTGTGCAGAACCTATGATTATCTAGAAGACTCTCAAAAACTTAAGTTGTTCCCTTCAACGCTGAAATAAGCTGCTTTGAAGTGGTTCATGGGGTTAGTCACTCAGTCCATTAGAACATGGAATGACATGAAAAAAATGTTTTTGGATAGGTATTTGGATTATTGCATGACTTCCAATCACAAAGATGAATTGATCAAAATGATGCAAAGAGAGGATACAAATTTAGAGGATTTGATTGAGAGATTCAACTATAATTTGAAAAGAGAAAAGATGGACAATTTAGATGAAGACACCTTAAAATATCTTTTATTAAAAGCCATTAGAGATGAGTGGATAGATATACTTAACATGATGGGGAAGGGAGATATATCTCAACTCCCATTAAATGACATAGGAGAATTATGTGTTCATCTCTCAAGAGGGAAATCCAAAATTGGGAAAGGTCCAAGAGATCCTTCTCTTGTTAGAGTAAATAAATATGCAACTGAATCAGTGAGTAGGGCAGAAATTGGTAATATGCTTGATGAATTCAAAACATATATTATAGAGAGTCTTAGTGAGCAAATAGACACCCTTAAGTTGCAAAACAATCAGAAAACCAAGGCTGATGCTTTAGCTATTTTTTGTCCAAAATGCAAAAAAAAACATGCTCTAAGAGAATGCCCTTTATATGTAAAAATTATAGAGACTTATATGATTTTCTCATAGAATCATGAGACTAAAGGTTGTCCTTCAATTCCAGGTCTTAAGGTTGTTTTTTAAGAAGAAACAGTTCCAAATTCAGCAAAACCTCTTTGCTTTGTCTCTAGAAAACCTTGGCAGGAGCCACAAAATCAAGGATTTAACAATCAAATGTATCTTCAGCCCCCACCAAATTGGAATTCTTGGCAGAAACCTTAGCCTCAACCTCAACCTCAATCTCAACCTTAGCCTCAATCTCAATCCCAATCTCAACCTTGGGCACAAGGAGTACAAAATCCTTATGGGAGATTTTCTCAATATCCTCCATCATATTAGAATTATCCTCCCTCACACATTCCACAACAAAATCAGGATCCACAACTTCAAAATCAGAACCCTCAACTTTCATTACCATTTCCACAACAAAATCCACAACAAATTCCATAACAAAACCAAAATCCTCAACTCTTATTGCCATTTCAGTAGAGACCAAATCAGTTACCTGCCCAACCATTACCAAACCCCAACAATAAAAATCCTCGGAATACTTACATGGTGGAAGGACAAAAATTTACAACTTATATGATCACTCCTCTAGATCTCAATGATGTTCAACTAAGATTTGGTAGGGTATTAGAAAAGGAAAGGATTTCTATAGTTATTCAGGAACAAGACAATTATGAGGAAGATTCTCTACAACCTAATAAAAGTTTTGAGGGAACATCTCTCCAAAACCAAAATACTGAAAATGAAAAACAGAAAGAACCAATGAACTCAACTCCTATCATTGAACAACCAGTATCTACTTCTGCACCTCCTTTTCCTGAAAGATTACAAGTTGATAGAGGAGTAGAAAAGAAGATCATGTTGCCTAATTATGATTTTATAGATGAATTAAAAAATGTCTGTATCAAAATTCCTTAGTTACTGTCCATTAAGGAGATTCCAATCCTAGCCAAAACAATAAAGGAGTTGAGCATAAAGAAACTAGGAAGAAAAGAAAAATAAGTAAAAAGAATTCACCTGGTAGGAAAAATAGTAGATATAATGATGGAAAAAATTGTCATACAAAAATATGTAGATCCAGGAAGTCCAATTGTGAAAACACATATCAATGGAGTTGAAATTCCAAATACATTGATTGATTTAGGGGCAGCAATAAACATCATGAGCAAACAAACCATGGAACAACTCAAGCTTCCTAATCTTCTTTACACACCTACATTACTGCAATTAGCGAACAGATCTGTAATCAAACCAGATGGAGTGTTAGAAGATATTTCAATATCCTTAGATTCTTGGGAATATCCTATTGATTTTATGATCTTGACCCCCAAGAACAATCTAAGAGGACATCCACTCATATTAGGAAGACCTTGGCTGGCCAAAAGTGATGCTTTCATTAGCTGTAGATATGGTAATATGTATATTTCTGATGGGAATTCAACAAAGAAAATCACTCTATATCCTCCAGCAAGAACAACCACAGAAATAGATGACAAAGAATAGATTGATGATGAAAATGACATTCAACCTCTCTTTACTATTTCAGATATAAGTGAAGATAGTAAAATCCTAAATACAATGGAAAATTTTGAATCATCTCCAGAATATGAACATGATCAATTTCAAGAAAAATTCAATATTGAATATTTGTCATCTAGGCAGATGTGTCTTTATTCTATGGAAGAATTTGGTAGCTCTACAATTGAAATCTTTCCAGGGAGAACATTGAACATAAACAATAACTTGGAGAAATTACAATAGGAAAAGCTAATCAAGACATTACAACAACATTCTGTTGCATATGCATGGGAATATACGGACATGAAAGGAATTAGTCCTAAGACTTGCATACATCACATCTACATTGAGGAAAATTATAGACCTATCAGACAACCTCATAGAAGGATGAACCCAAATCTTAGGGAAATTGTGAAAGAAGAGCTGCAAAAACTGCTGAATGTGAACTTCATTTACGCAATTTCAGACAACCAATGGGTTTCCCCTTTAGTGATTGTGCCTAAAAAGAATGGTAAATGAAGGGTGTGCATTGATTACTGAGAATTGAATAAAGCTGCCCTTAAAGATCATTTTCCTTTGCCCTTTATAGATCAAGTGTTAGATACGTTAGCAGGTAAGAAGTATTTCTCATTCTTGTATGGTTTTAGTGGTTATAATTAGATTTAGGTGGCACCTGAAGATCAAGATAAAACCAAATTTACTTGTCCATGGGGAACCTATGCCTACCGAGTACTTCCTTTTGGGTTATGTAATGCACCTGCAATGTTCCAAACAACAGTAATAGGAATTTTTTCTGATCTAATACATGATTGTGTAGAGGTATATATGGATGACTTTACAGTCTATGGGAATACATTTGAGGAAGCTTTGGAAACTTTGGAAAAAGTTCTTAAAAGATGTAAGGAAGCAAACCTTTCACGAAGCCATGAAAAATGTTTTATGATGTTTACAGAAGGTATTGTTTTAGGGCATCACATTTCAGGAGATGGGATTAAAGTTGATAAATCTAAAGTTGAATTCATCTCTAAATTATCAATTCCAAATTGCCAAAAGGATGTTCGAAGTTTTCTAGGATTTACAGGATACTATAGAAGATTTATAGAAAATTTCACTAAAATAGCATCTCCAATCTTCCAATTACTCACCAAGGATTGTGAATTCAATTGGAATCCTTACTGTCAGTTAGCATTTGAGACCTTAAAAACAAAAATTTCTGAAGCACCCATCTTGAGAGGTCCAAATTAGAAACTACCTTTTCACATTTCAACAGATGCTTTAGATACAACTCTGGGAGCTGTATTAGGACAAAAAGACTTGATTCCCTATGCCATCTACTATACAAGTAAGAATTTGACTCCCATTGAGTTGAATTATGTTGTGACTAAAAAGGAATTTTAGCTGTTGTTCATGCAATCAACAAGTTCAAACATTATATAACAGGCTATAAAACCTTTGTTCATACAGATCACTCTGCAATTAGATACTTAATGAATTAAACCATTACTAATGGCAGAGTTACAAGATGGATTTTACCCTTGCAAGAATTCAATATTACCGTGCTAGATAGACCTGGAAAACAAAACATAGTTGCTGATTTCTTGTCCAGAATTCAAAATATCAAAGATGACACTCCAGTTGAAGATAAGTTTCCCGATGAATATCTTTTTTTCCGTGACTACTCAAACTCCTTGGTTTGCAGATATTGCTAATTACTTGGTCACAGGGAAATTTCCTTCACATTTGTTTCCTAGAGAAAAAAGAAAAATTATTCAGATAACTGCAAGATACTCATGGATCACTAATGAATTGTATAAAACATGCCCAGATCTTATGATTAGAAGATGTGTTAGGGAAGATGAAAAGCCTGAGATTCGTAAGGCATGTCATGATGTGCCATGTGGTGGACACTTTGCTAATAATAGGACAACCTGTAAAATCATTTCTTTAGGATATTATTGGTCATCCATCTTCAAAGATGCCAAAGAATATGTCAGGAGGTGTGACAGCTGCCAGAGGGTAGGGAAACTTGCTCCTTCAAATGAAATGCCACTACAAATTCAGGTACTCATTGAACCTTTTGAAAAATGGGCCTTAGATTTTGTTGGGCCAATTAATCCTTCATCTAAGCAAAAGAAGTATATATTGGTATGCATTGATTATGTCACTAAATGGGTAGAGGCCAAAGCATTACCTTTTGCTAATGAAAAATATGTAGTTAATTTTCTTTTTGAGGACATCTTCACTCATTTTGGTGTTCCAAGAGAAATTGTGACAGATCAGGGATCTCAATTTAGATCTAAAATGGTGAAGGGTCTTGTGGAATATTGCAAGATCAAACATAGGAAATCTACTCCCTATCATCCACAAGAAAATGGTCAAGTTGAATCTACAAATAAGGTGATTGAAGGAATTCTCACTAAGACTGTGCATCTACATAGAAGAGATTGGGTAGAAAGGCTTCCTGAAGCCTTATGGGCCTATAGAACTACATGGAGGAACACAATGGGACATACACCCTATGAACTTGTTTATGGGAAACAAGCCCTATTCCCTATAGAGTTTCAAATCAAAACCTTCAAGATGGCAGTCCAATTGGGACTGGATTTATTAGAGGCACAAAAACACAGGTTGGAGCAACTCAATGAACTTGATGAAATCAGGCAAGATTCAGTCCAAAGAACCAGTATAGCCCAATAGTAGAGGGCTAAATGGCATGATAAATATATTAAGGAGAAGAAGTTTCAAGCAGGAGATTGGGCACTGTTGTTCGATTCAAAGTTCAAAGATTTTCAAGGGAAGTTTCAAACTCATTGGCTTGGGCCATATGAGATTGAAGAAGTCTTTAATAACAAAGCAGTTAAGATAAGGATGATAGATGGAAGAAAAATACCTCTTCTTGTGAATGGTCATTGGTTGAAGATATATCAAAAACCAATTTCAAGAGAGGAGTTCATTAAGATTTTCCAGAATAACTCTGAAATGAAGCTAGTGAAGAAGAATTCTTCTTCTCCACTAACTTAGTCTTTATTTTTCCTAAGAAATGACTGATAAAAAAAAAAAAATTGTATGAGGTTGAAAACCAATCATTGATTGGCATACTTATACAGAAAATACAGGGTGAAAATCAGAGATTTCTGACATCCTATATTTTCCATTTCCTTTCTATAATAAGTAGTGACAAAAAGCTACATTCATTTACAGTTTAGAGTCTGCAAATTCATCATCTCATTCCATCTCATTCTGTCTTCATTTTTTTTACAGTTCCACTTCATCTCACTGTCATATTTCATTTACATTTTATCTTTTTATAGTTTTACCCCATTTCACCCTATTTTTCATTTTATCTTACATCTCATTCCATCTCACCATTATAACTCATTTACATTTTATTTTTACATTCATATTCCATAAGCCATATTTCACTTTTCCTCCTTGTCACATTTTGCAGCTGATTCCATTCCGCAACTACAACTTACTTATCATCTCTGGCACAATTGTACAGCTCACAAATAAATCATGAATGTAGGGAAATTGAAGAATCAAGTTTTGGAGATCAACCATGCTCAAAGTACCTATGGATCAACACCAAAAGAATTATCAAGCAAAAGGTTAAGTTCTAAAGGTAAAATGCAAAATTTATTTCAAACAGCAAGTTACAAACATAAGTCATGTATAATATGAATGATCATATGTCTCCTTAACAAGTCATCATTTGATTTGACTGCCACTTCATGATACCACATCTCCGCCACATCTTCCACATTCGATACCAAATGGTCTATAATGATTTCATCATACCACACCTCCGCTACGTTCTCCATACTCTGTACTTAAACGGTCTCTAATAACTCCATCTATTAATGGTCAAAACTATGATGTGACCAACGTATTCACGTCTCTCCAAACCCTCACCATCTACTTATTCCATGCAAACCCATAGTTCTTTTTCACCATACCCGCAGTCAGTCCATTTCATAGACCAGGAGAGTAATTTTGAAGGTTAGAAAATTCTACGAAATAGAGACCATGGGACTCATTGTCAGGGCAAAGCCCGTAGGGGAAAAGTTTATGGAAGGGTACCCACAACTCAAGGAGATGTTGTAGAAGGTTGGATGGCTCAATTTCATTGAAAATTTTGATGGATATCACAAGGAGATCACAAAATATTTTTCTAGATCATTCGATGGTACAGAAGTAGATATTGGAGACATTAAGTTTGCAGTAACAAAATCTTACATAGCAGAGGCTACAAAACTGCCAAGACTTGGTGAGAGATGGTTAAAAAACAAAAAATTTCAAAGTGAATCATGGAAGGTAATCTTCAGGAACCCAGGTATGGATGTCACTGTGTTTAGAAAAGGAATTCCTATTTCAGCACTTAAAAATAAATGGAGAAGCATGCTTTTGATATTACAAAAAATTATTACCTGTGAGGGAAGATTCGGATGCATGTATGTTTATCATATATGTTTATTGATGAACTTTCTAGAAAATGGAAACATCAACCTCCCTTTCTTCCTTCTAAACAATTTAAGGAGGATGGCTTCAAATGTACAGAAGAAAATAGAATTCATAGACACAACTATGTACCATCATGGGTTGGTAAAAATACTGGTTGAGTTTCATCTGAAAAGAATAGGAGATACTTGGGAAAACTTCTTGATAAGAAAATATTTCCAAGAGGCACTAGAGTCTCCTGAAGAGGGTAATGTCAGGAGGAGTAAGAGGAAAAAGACTAGTATGACCATTCAAAACAAACCTAAGTCCTCCACAGAGAAAAATGATGAAGAGCCAGTCTCTGAGACAGAGATCAGGGAGCAGATCAAGCAAAAAGGAAAGATAAAAAAGAAAGTTGGTGGAATTACTAAGAACAAACTTGAATCTTCATTACAACAAGATGATGAACAACTAATCTCTGAAAAATTGACAGAGATTAGGAAACAAATCAAGAGGAAGGAAAATATAGGAAAGGAGAAAAAGGGTACAAAGGAGGAGAACATAAACCCCCTACAACTTAGAAGGAGCTCTAGACTCCAAGGTATGGTAAAGAAGGTATCATCAAAGGGAACAAAGTTCATAAATCTAGAAGAAGAAACCCCAGTACCATCTCCTGATAATGTTCCATTTACATACAGTCCTCAAAACTCTCCTAAACAATATTTTGAAGGCAGCCCCAGCAGAGGATCCCCAGGCATAGACCCAGTGCAGCAACAAATTTATGATTACATAGAATCACTGGAAAAGAAAAGTGCCTCAATGGATCCAGGATCCTCAACCAATCTAGAAAAACCTGTCAATCCACAACAACCCCTGACTGACTCTCTCAAACAAAAAATCTATGATTTAGAGATATTGAACAAGCATATCAAGAAAGAAAATGAAACCCTGAAGGAACAAAGCAAATTGGATAAAGCCATTCATGATAACACAATACTGCACCTAGGGCTATGGTACAAGAAGAATAGGAAGTTGAAGAGGAAGAATAGAAAATTGAACAAAAAAATCATCAACCTTAAATATAGACTTCTCATGAAGAAACCCAGGATGGCAGTCACTTCAAAGAGGAGCAAGAGAAGAAAGTTAGATGTACTAGTAGAGGTATCTAAGCATATGCAATAGGAAATAAGAGTTCACATTTTTGGCAAAATTGCATGGGGACATGCAATGATTTTGCAGTGGGGGTATGTTGGACCTCAAAATTACTCTCTCCTTAACAACTTTTCTCACTTCTTTCTCTTGTTTTCCATAAAAGACAGATCCCCATCACTGATAAATGATAGATTTTGTCTCAAGGAGGACATTAAATGATTGACATGTTATACTTTTATGTTTTTTCTATTTGAAATAAGTTTTTGCAAATTAGCTACAGAACACAACCTATTCTGCAGCTAATTGTGTGTTTCGTAGCTACTTCCATGGTTGAACAGGTTACAGGTGTCAAACGAAGAAACCGACCACATGGGCATCTTCGGAATCGTCTCGACATGGATCCTATCTGAGTCTCACCCAGCACAGATCGATGAAAAATCCAGCTCAAGACCACAGTCAAAGGTGGAGTCAAACATATGAAACCCAGAAGCAATAAGACTCTTTGTCTACCCTTTCGTGGTTAATTAATAAATCCAACAGATCTGTTGAAGCATTAACTCGGATCAGCCACCTGTGTCAACGGTTCTGTGCAACCACCTTGTTCGAATTCAAGTCACATGTAGCTGATCAAACATTTACACAGACTCGTTGTAATACGAGTAGACCACCTGTAGCTAATTTTCCTTAAAAAACAGTTATGAATATTTTTCTTTAAATACCAGTTGAATAGAACCGAAGGGAGTTCGAAGTTTTTGATGTATTAAGTTTAAACTTATCAACTCTGTAATTTTGGACTTTTATTCCTGTTTTATAATACAAAGCCGTGTGTTGACTGATGATCATTTGAAGGAGCATTTTGAATTAAGTTAGCAGCTCAACCTAGTCAGTTGTAGAGGGCCCCTGTGCTGAAGGAGGTTTTCTTTTCATTTGTTTTCTTCTTTCTGTTTAGTTTTAAATTCCTCATTTACTTTTAGCAGTGTTTATAACTTAGGTTGATTTCTTGTAGTTTGATTTCTTTTAGTTTTAATCAGTAGCATAATGTTAGAATTCAATTGTGCAGTCTTGTTTCCCCAATCCATTTCATAAAGGAAACGACTTTGTTTCTAAACAGAGTAAGATTGAAAGTAATGAGGATGCACTGTTGATTAGCTTACTCACTGTTTTTGTTATTTATTTCTTAGTTCAGGTTGTCAATGCACTGTATTAATGAATGTTTTTGGTCACCATTTCAAGCTGATATCCATCCTAAACTAAATGGTTGAGCATTCACTTTACATAAGGGTTGAAACCAATCAGTTACCTTCTACATGTTTTTATTTAGTTTTTACTAGATCATGAAGTACAAAAGTTGCTTGAATTCCATCTCAAGGAGGTTATCTTTCAAAATTGAAGGTTAGAGTAACTAGAAGTACTTCAGTTAATTTCATTCTCTGTATTTATTCCAACATGACTTACAACTTTACCTTCTAGTTTTAAGAATTATTCATGAATTAGGATTAGATGAGAAGATAGGACAGATGCTCTATTTTTCCTTCTTTTAACTTAGATTTTGACTAGTTTTAAGCTCTTGGTTCACCTTTAGGAAATTTAGATTTAGTTTCTCATAGTTCAAATTGTACATCATTAGGAATCAAAGAATAGAAACCCCCAAAACAATATAAAATACAAAAAAACAAAGTAAGAAGGGTTAACTAGCACATATAGTGCACTACACTTCATCAACTTACGAGCCTCGATTGATAATTTATGCAAAGCAATTTACGACACTAAATTGACTAGAGAGTTAAGGATTTACCATAATAAGCTTGAGATACACTTATGATGGGAGGATGAGCTCAATGGATAAGAGGTAAAGTCTCCAAGGTAGGATCAGGTAGGACTTGAGCTTCTTATCCATACTAAATGGTTAAAACAACCCGTAGAATCTTCTGGAAGAGGAAGCTTCGGAAATCTTTTTAATTTTCCCGAATTTCTAGAATTAGTGCACCCCCAACAAGGAGAAACTAGTGTTGACCATTGTTGGTGCAGAAAGGAGCAACCAATGTTGAACGTATGTGGTTAAAGGGGCAGGGTGTGATGGGGCTTAAAAGCATTGATTTTTAGCAGTTAGACCCAGAAACTCATACATTTGGAAAGGTCATGCTTAGGGCTTTGTGTAGGGATGATGACAACATGTTCATGGATGTGGATTGATCCAGTTTGTAGTCCTATTAACTAGATGCGAGAAAATCACCTATAACAAGCCACACATAAATAAATAACTGAGAAATATTAGGCCATGATATAGGTTGTCTCAAAATCCATAAGAGATTGGAGGGAATATTGAAAACTGTAGGTTCAAAGACCCTTTTATTAATATGAAATAGTTACATGGGAGACCCTCTGCTTAGCAAGGTTCTCATTTAGCATCTTACCACCTAACTTATAAGATTATTTACCATAAAGAAAGTGTTTAATTAACATTGAGGCTTGTTTCCCTTTGGGTTAGATGAGCCCATCAACTTTACTTAAATGACCTTTAGCCTTGCATTCTCAACAAGATGTATATATTTTGTTAGCGTACTAGTGTCAATGGTGGGGCACTAGAAGGTTATGTGCAACACCATGGAGCTACTTACAAACTCAACATGGATTATGGCACTGGAAACATGTGGTAGGCAAGGTGGATACCTCTTACACCAAGCCCGTTGAAGGTAAGGGTTGTAGGGGCACCTACTTTGACATGCGTGGGATTCCTTGTCTCAAAACAAGGAATGCAGGCAGGCCAGGAACTCTTTGGATTTGGATTCATCCAAGCTCAAAAGGGGTAGTGATGAGCCCTGGTATTGCATCAAGGATGTTGTAACTTCCAAGGCTCTCAATTTAAATTATCAACCCGGGGTTTGTACAAACTTAGAGGTGACAATGTTATATGCACAATAGGTTAAGTTCTAATCATGTCACCCTCAATCATTAGATCATATCAATATATTTAGAGATCGCTCCTTCAACTAACTACAAATATAATTTCTTATGAAATCATATCATGATTGCAAGGAAATGAACATGATTCTAACTACAGAAATGAAAATGCCATTAATTAAATGTAACAACTAATTGTATTTGCATGAAAGGACTAAGACTAGGCTAGTTGAAGAAGTAACCCATGCCACCCTATTTACACACTAATAAAATCAATAATATACTTGAATGAATCATTTATCTAATTTCAACTTGCTTGAAAAGGAGGAATTCAATCTTCAACACAACTATGGAATTAAAAAATACTAAGTCTAATTCTACTTGTTATCTTGTGTTTGTAGTGAGTAAAAGATGGGGTTGGAGTGGTATTGGAATCTTCCTTAATCATGAAATTAATGCTTGGGGACCATTATTCAACTTCAAAATGGAAGATTCAAGGTTTAGAGAAAATCTGGTGGGATTTAAGCAGTGCTACATATAAATCAAAGCAGAATATTATAACCTACTTCTACTATCAATTTGTGAAAGCTTAAAGATCGAGCTGAGAAATATAACCAGAAGAAGAAGAATCAATGACACAATACACATGAAAATACTTTTGGGGAAAGTCTTAGATAAAACCCCACACTATTGTATTATCATACATGGTGGAAATACATAGGAATTATACAAAGCCTTAGCTCTCACAGCTAGCCAGCTCTCAGTACAATCCTCACTGATGCTCACAGGAAATCTTGGCTTCTCTTCAACCTTCCTCTCTGCCCTCCAAGCTCCTATTTCCTTGCATTGTTCCTTTGGATGATTAGCCTATTACCAAGTGGAAAACCAATCCTTCAAAACTGCGCAATCCTCGAGGATGAATCCTTGACTGCGTGCATGAGTTTTCTCCATGAGAAAACACATGCAACTGATAGTACATTGTCCTTGAACATTAATCTCAACTGGGTCTTTCTCTGACTAGACATGCATGATTTTTTGATGAGAGAATCTTCAGTTAACTAGAGTAGCACTAGTTGAGTGCATTAATGCGTCAACTGACTGCTAACTCACTATTAGTTCCTCAAACAGTTTGGAACTAATTTAACTGGACTTAACTGAGTAAACTGAGTTAACTAATTACAACTCAAATATAACTCAATATTATCTCCTTAATTTAAGTGATAACTCTTGCATGACTTCAGAAAGACTTCTAACTTGAATTTCTCCAACTAATTAATTTAAAATAAATAAATTAATTATTCCAAGTACCTGTTAAGACTAATTCGATTTTAATTCAAAATTTAATTCAAGGACAAATTAAATTGAAATATTCTTGTTTCCATATTTCAACACTCCCTCTCAACAAGAAAGGGATCATCTGCCACCCCAATCTTGTCTCTATGGAACTCGAATTTACACTTTGACAATGCCTTTGTCAAAATGTCAACATCTTGCTCCTCTGTCGAAATATATTGCAACAACATGATCCTCTCGACTTGTGAAAAGCCACGGGAAACAAATCTTTCCTTATGATTCTACACACTACCATCAGTAGCTTGCTTTACCTTGTAAAGCCAACGGGAACTCACAACTGACTTGTTCTCCGGTCTCAGAACCACGTCCCAAACACTGTTATGAACTCTGGAGTCATACTGCTCCACCATAGCATCAAACCAAATCGGTTGTTGCACTACTTCCTCAAAGGAAGATGGCTCAGTCTCAACACATTCCCCAGCAAGGGCCATGTATCCAGTGTACCTCTCAGGTGACCTCCTCTATCTGTGCCGAGAAGATGGTGCTCCCACATTCTCTCTCGCATCCTCCAACAATCTGTCAACTTCTCTTGTGCACTTCCGTCCATCTCTGGAAGACTCTGCTTGAGTGGATGTCTCCACTCTTGGAACCTCTACATGCAGCTGCTCCGCATTAGTTGAGGCTCCTCCTCCTTAGGAGCCAACAGTTCCTCCACATCCTGTAGTTGGAGCTCCCTTTCAAGGGAAACTCGCATGGCCTTTTGCTCATCAAACTTGAGATCTCTGTGAACCACTGTCCTTGGAGTGGTAGGAAAGTACACCTGATAGTTGTGAGGTGTATCAGTGTACCCCACAAATATCCCCAACTCTGTTGTCGACTCAAGCTTCTTCCATGCATGCTTTGTCACATGGAAATATACCAATGAGCCAAAGATCCTGAAGTGACCCACATCTTGTCTCTTACCGGAGAAAGCTTCCTCTGGTGTATTCATACCAATTATGTGATGCAAGCTTCTATTCCGCAAATAGACCGTTGTGTTGCATGACTCAACCCACAAGTGAAGTGGTAGGCCTTGGTCATGCATCATTGACCGTGCTGCCCCTAAAATAGTTCTGTTCTTCCTCTCGACTACCCTATTCTGCTATGGGTTATGAGGTGTCGTCAACTCTCGTTTAATTCCTTCTGTTGCACAAAAGTCCTTAAACTCTTGAGAGACATATTCTCCATCATTATCACTTCTTAAGGCCTTGATCTTCTTCCGTGACTCTTTCTTGACCAAAGCTTTGAACTCACAAAACTTTGTGAAAGTTTGGTCCTTGTTTTGCATGAAATAAATCCAGCATTTACGAGAATAGTCATCAATAAAAATCACATAATACCTTTGCTTTGCTGTGGATGCCATTGAGAATGGTCCACACAAATCAGTATGAACTCGCTCTAAGATAGCCTCTGCTCGACTGTCTCAATCATGAAAGGAAGACTTGGTGTACTTTCCCAAGGTACAACCTTTGCATGCGTCAACTTGCTCAATTTTACCTTTGGGAAGTCCTGTAGATATCTGCTACATTATCTTCAAAGCCCCATGATGCAAGTCGCCCAACTGCTTGTGCCACAACTCGCCGATGTCTTGGCTTTGCACCAATTCTGCTTTCGTACTCAATGCTGCACAATCATGTCCTCTAGTTTATAGAGATTTTTCACCTGAATCCACATCCTCTTGGTCTGACCTGTGGCTATGTGTCTTAGGAACACCTTTCCTTTACTGAAGGAAACATCATAGCCTTTTTCCTCCAACATCGTGACTGATACCAAGTTCTTCTTCAGTCCAGGCACATACATCACATCTGTCAAGGTGAGAGGAGCTCCATGCTCCCTCTGAAAAGCAAATGTGCCTACTCCTGAAACACTATACCTTATGTTGTCACCCATCTCTATGCACATCTTGAGGTCTTTCTCCTCTAAGCCACTGAATAAATTTTTATCACTGGTCATGTGGAATGAGGCTCCACTGTCAAGATACCAGACACAACCCATCATCGATGACACCATGCATGAGATGAGGGTAAAGTGCATTTTGAACTGAGAGGCTAATGCCTCACCTTCCGATCCATCCAAGGATCCCTTCTTAGACTTCTTCAATGGGAAATTAGTCGCATAATGTCCCATCTTGTGACAATTAAAGCATCTTACTTTAGACACATCACCCTTCTTCCCTCCATGAGAAGAATTTGATTTGAAATAGGAAGCCTTCCCCTTCGCTTTCCTTGCCTTACTTGCTAAGGCTATATTTTCTTCATCATCATTCTTGGATGAAGAACCATCTTGTGTGCTCTTCCTGATCTCCCCCTACATAAGATCTGACCACAGTCATTCCAAATCCAACAGTTTCTCCCTTCCATTCACATTGTCCTGGTAGCTATTCCAACTCTTTGGAAGGCCAAGGAGAGCGAGGCTCACCATATCACCATCGGCAGTAGTTATTCCCACACTGCCAAGCTCATCTCTGTAGGTGGTGAGCTTGTTCATATATGTGGAAATAGTATCGCCCTTCTCCATCTTGTTTCTTTTAAGCTTATCCTTGAGCGCCGATTTCCTCTAGTCGCTACTGTTCTAGTAGAGGTCCTTCAATGTCTTCCACATTGAAAATGGAGTATCCTTCCCATGGAGACTTGAGACAATATGGTCTCGAACTCCCTCAAGGAAGATCTGCCTCATCCTCGCCACACACTTCTTCCACTCAGCCAAATCTTGTGCATTAGTTGAAGCTGGATTCAGGATTTCTTTATCAATGAATTCCTTCAAGCCATTGTCTTCTAATACAGCTTCCATTCTATCTTTCCATGCTATGTATTTCGAGCTACCTTCCAAGGAATACTTGAGTCTCAAGCCATAGAATGCCATTGGCCAACCTTGAAGTATGATATGAATTCGATTTGCACCTGCAACCCCAAACTTCAAACTTCGAATTCTCTTCTCAGTACACTGTTCACAGCTCCGATACCATGTAAAAAATCTGTGATAGGTTAACTTGATAATGCAATATAAATCAAAGCAGAATACTATAACCTACTTCCACTATTAATTTGCGGAAGCTTAAAGATCAAGTTGAACAAAATAACTAGAAGAAGAAGAATCAATGGCACAATACACATGAAAATGCTTTTGGGGAAAGTCTTAGATAAAACCCCACACTATTGTATTATCATACATGGTGGAAATACATAGGAATTATACAAAGCCTTAGCTCTCACAGCTAGCCAACTCTCAGTACAATCCTCACATATGCTCATAGGTAATCTTGGCTTCTCTCCAACCTTCCTCTCTACCCTCCAAGCTCCTATTTCCTTGCACTGTTCCTTGTGGATGATTAGTCTATTACCAAGTGGAAAATCAATCCTTCAAAACAGCGCAATCCTCAAGGATGAATCCTTGACTGCATGCATGAGTTTTCTCCATGAGAAAACACATGAAACTGATAGTACACTATCCTTGAACATTAATCTCAACTGGATATTTCTCATAATAGACATGCATGAGTTTATGATGAGAGCATCTTTAGTTAACTGGAGTAGCACTAGTTGAGTGCATTAATGTATCAACTGACTGTTAACTCACTATTAGTTCCTCAAACAGTTTGGAACTAATTTAACTAGACTTAACTCAGTAAATTGAGTTAACTAATTACAACTCAAATATAACTCAATCTTATCTCCTTAATTTAAGGGATAACTCTTTCATGACTTCATAAAGACTTCTAACTTGAATGTCTCCAACAAATTAATTTAAAAGAAATAAATTAATTATTTCCAAGTAGCTGTTAAGACTAAATTCAATTTTAATTCGCAATTTAATTCAAGAACAAATTAAATTGGAATATTCTTGTTGCCATATTTCAACATACACAAAGTGCTACAGGAGGCCCTGTTTTGCTACATGAGTGGGTACGAGAGATTTATGAGGGCAAGGATGGTGTCTTGAAAGTGGAGGAAGGTGGATGAAGGTGAATTAGGGTGTGGGATCCCTTATTCCAAGCCTAGTACCCCCCAGAGGCCTATCTTGCACACAAGTTCATGCCCATGGTGTCCTTCATTGGTCCTGTAAAGGGGGATCTTAGTGGCAGAGTTTGAGAGTAGTATGAGGTGTCAAGGATGAATTTGGAATGACATAAGTGGATGTGGATGAGTTTTCCATCCCTTTCAAGTAAAAATAATCCCTGAAAACTAATCAAGTACATGCATTAAATGATCAATATTGCAGCAAAATGAATCAAAGTGGAAAGGATGAGTTGAATTTTATTTCTTTAAGATCTACTCTAACATATACCTACTCTAATTTCTAAATAAATGCTACTAAATTCTAAGTTACATAAACCAAGCATGCAGAAGAGTTTCAATCCAAAACTTAACAATTTTCCAAGAAATCATAAACACATGTTTTTGGCTTGTTGTTGTAGATCTTCTAGCCACACTTCCCACAAGAGAGGTAGTGGTCAAACCTGAAACTACAATTTTTGTAATATAATTCCTACTTAAACAAGGAAATAAATGTAATGACTTGAACAAGAACAAGGAAAGAATACAGGAGAGGGACTAAATCCTCTGGGTTGGGCCCAAACCCATATGTTTCAACCCTCCAAATTTAACTAAGATACAAGCCAACAATAAAATTTTCATTAATAGAAAATGAGAGTCACATACATCATATGAAGATGAAAATAACAATATCAAGCACTAGGATCTCAGTAGCTACTCCTATCTCCAACAAAAGTTCGAATCCTAATGAGCCTTTAGGCTTGTTTATTTATACAAAAAGTAGTTGAGGGAAGCTCCCTTGAAAGGAGGATTTCTTCCCTCCAAAATCTCGAAATTGGTGGATCTGGTTCCCTTGGATCTTCACATGCACTTGAGTTCCTCAACTGTTAGTGAATTCGAGCTATTGGTGAAGAATATTTGATCTCAAGCTTAGTTGGAGATTTAATGTAGTGTACAAGATCCCCTTTATTCTCTCTAGATGTCTCCAATCATCCCCTACATAGTAAATATCTCCAAAAATGCTTATTTTTCCTGCACGTTAATCACATTAGGCCATGAAATATGACAAGCACCCTTCATTCTTCCTACTAATCATATTATGGTTAAAAATTCAAATTAATGTGAGAAAAGGAGAGTTTTAAGGGCTGGAGGATAACCCAATGGGCCTCCTTTTGATGGGACCTATCATCATCCCCCTGTTGAATGTGTTGCTCACCCTATGAGAAACTTAGTCATTGATATGAAGTTCATTCATGGACCTGGTGGCCTCTCTAATGTCCCAAGGAATCTCAGATGGTGTGCCTTCATGTGGATAGAGGCATGTATTTCTTCTAGTTTGTCCACACCTTTTTTTCTTCTGCCTGGTCTCTTCTCTCCTGTAGGCCCAACAATAAGGGAGGACTGAGTTTGAGTCCTATCCAATTGATATTCAACCTTTTTATGATTCTTTTGTAGAGTGTAGTTCTCTTCAAGTCATTCCTTAGTCTTTCTAGAGAGTGATACTCTTTGATTTGCAAAGTATGAGGCAAAGCATGCCATCTTCTTTGGCAACAATGCAAAATTTCTATCCCAAACATTGTAAAGGTGTCTTCAAAATAGAGGATAGTTTGATATTGGGTTTCCATAAACCAAGGTGCCAATTCAAGATCAGTGGAGATGAGGTTTTGGTTACTGATGACAACCTTGGTGTTATAGACATATTTGGGCACTGCAACCCCAATCACATATGTCCATAAACCAAGGGCTTATAAGTCCCTAAAATTGTTGTTTCATACCCTAAAGGAGCAAGGTCAGCTGATTACATCATTTCCCAGAAGTTCTTCATGAAAAACTACTCAGAAATGGTCAAAGCAGGATGATACAGACTTCCTAGTGATAAGGGTGCGATGCATCCCACCTGCCACATGGAAAAAGTGCGATGCATATTGGAAAGCCCTTTTGTAGGGTGTGATGAGCGAGAGCAGACAAATGGCACAAATAGTTTGCTAGGTGGAAACCCTGAGAATCTTCTAGAAGCTATTCCTTGAATTTGCCCAAGGATGAGTAAGAGATCATAAAATCTCTAAGTGGAACCAAGAACTATCAGAGAGATGACACTAATCAAAATCCTAGAAGCTGACTCACCCCCTACAAATATCTATATATGGATCCCTCATCCCAGAGATCCAAGGGTTGGAATTTGGTAATTTACAAAGAAGTGTTGTTGGTTTCTCTTTGAAGACATTGTTGGGTGATCTTGCTTTGTATGAGGTGAAGAGGGCTTTCAAGCTAGGAGGATGGTGCTGGGTCAGACCAAGTGGTTGTAATCCTCTCTTCTACTACTTTTATCAATAAAGCTATTTGAGTTTTCCTCCATATTCTTGTGTATCTCTGAATATTGTGTTGATATATGCATTTGTATGGTCAATATATATCTGATCCTATATTGTTTACAGTGATAGATCTCTATGCTTTGATGGTATTATGTTGCTGTGACTCTATAGGTGCTCTTTGAAGCGGGACAAGTAAGGAAGGAGTGGCGAGATTTTGTCAAAGGGGAAAGGAAACAAGCAAGGAGCCAAGAAAAAGATTGAGGTTGGTGCTCCCTACTTCTTTACAATCTATCTCTCGTAAAGGAAAACACAAGTGAGTTTAGTTTTTTTGTTTCTAAGATAGCTACCCGTATTAGTGGGACTAACAGTTCTTAATAAACACTAGTTTTCCCAGTAACAAAATGGCGACTCCGCTGGGGACGATTAGTTTGATTGCTTGTCTCTATTTGTTTGATTCATAAACCATAGACGGAGCTTGAAGTTAAGCCAGATAGCCTTCGAACTGCATTTTCTATGCAAGTGCAAAGTAGATCAACGCTGCTTCAGTCAATCTCCAGGTTTGTTTATGAACTGAACAATTGACTTGCAAACATCCTAAGTTCCCTAGAGGTAGCTCAAGTAACCTCATTAGAATAGCCCCTATACTTTGTGTTTACTGACTATCATTAGCTTAGCCTAAATCCCTGAACTAAGCTGCAAACTGTGACCAAAAACCAAGTTAAAGTCTCGTCCCTGGACCATCGCACCTTCTCTTCTTGGAAATCTGGATGCATCGCACCTCCCGTGTGCAGTAGGTGAGATGCATCCCTGTTTCCCTGTGTTACAGGTGCAATGATCAGATAAGACTGTTTCTGCCTCCAGATTTTGGTTTTTTCTTCACTGTCTTCAGCTTTATTCAAGAGTTTTACTGTCTGTGATCAGTAGACCACTGTTGAAACCCCCTTCCTTTGCATCATCCAACCTCCATTGTACAAATATTTGTGAATGTTTTTATGTATTTTTCTCCATTCGCTTTTCTCATTTACAAAATAGTAGCTTAATCGAACTGTCGTCTTTTGATTTGAAAGTGTCACATGTTTCGTTTTCAGTCAAAGAAAAGAATCCTTCTCTTTTTGGTAGTCGATTACACTGTTACTCTTGTATTTGATCTGAATTAATATTATTTCAAGTGTCAAAAGCAATTTTCAATTCAAAATCGCAAAGTGTCGTCTTGTCTCCTTTTCATTTTTTGAAAAGAAAATCGTTAGTATTGTTGCTTTGAAAGAAGATATAATTCAGATTTGTACTTAGCATTCTTTTTGTCATTCACACATTAAGAAAGCGAAAAACAAATACATGCATGTGCATTTGCATTTAGATTGCTTGTTGATTTTGATTTAGGACTGTGCATCTAGTATGTGCTCTCTGCTCTATGTTGAAAGGATTTTGTTTCTCTTTGCTTAGTAGCTAGGATTTTCATTGCAAAAAGAAGAGTAAACGACTGTTTATCATCTTAGACTACATATTTAGGAGTTGTATATCTACATCATGCGGTGAACCTTAACGGCAAAATTCTTAAGAAAGATCAACTGTAAAATAAATTCAATGAACATAAAAACGCTTTGGAACCTAATGCACAACATCTAAAAGTCTAGGCTAGAGACGTATTCCGGCGTCGTAAAGCCCGGTAACTGTCGCTTTCATCGTAGGTTGGGTGATTCCTCCTCTTTGAGACGACAATTTCCAGTATGGACTTGTGCTCCCACATACCGTCGAGTATATATTGGGAGGCCACAATAGGCTATATCCTTTATCCTTAGGAAGCTGTGTCTACCACCCTATTGATCGCAATGCACTAAACACAACATTTAGGAAGATTTACTGTCGTACCGTAAAAAGTATTCTGCAGTATTGTGATTGGTTTGGTAATCCCTCTGCTTAGATTTCCAGAGTAGTCTCTTTCATTCCTTTTCAGACTCCTTAAAGGAAAAGGTCCATTTGAGCACTTGTCACTTCAGGCTCATTAAAAATCGAAGGCGACTAGAGTCATCTTTAGCTTTTTCTCGACTCTTAAAAATTGAAAAAGCAAGTTGTGTCAAAGCATCTAAAATTTATTTTAATCGGAATAATGTCATTGTTCCCTCGTTGATCTTAGGTTGAGAAAATGGAGTCCACCAACCAAGGATTTCCCCTTGGGGGAAATCCTAGTCCTTTCTCCTCTTGGGGGGATGTTGGTGCACCTCATATGGCCACATTGTCCCTTCTAGGACTGACAATTGGCCTGCCGGTATGGCTTTTCTTGACCTCTATTGTTCAAAGCACCGTGATTCCTGAGCAATCAAATCAGAAACTAGATGATACTAGAGTTACCCCCCAACCTTCTACCTCATTTGTTTCTCCCTCTCCTTCTTCCTCTTCGCTTGGTGAAGATAGTAAAACTAAAAACCAAGTAACTGAGAAGAAGAAGAAAGGGAAGGAGAAGAAGAAGAAGGAGCCAACGGTGAAAAGGGGCAACCGTAGATCGTCTAGCGAGAATACACACACTGCACCATCCAAACCTAAATCTCCATGTGTCATCTGCAAGGGGACCACTATCATCGTGATTGTCCTTGCATCCCACAGATCTCAAGGGACTGGTCTCCCCGCTTGCACAATCCGGTGTCATCAACCTCTGATGATCATGTTGAGAGTACACCGTCAACTAGTGAAAACGAAGTCACCGGACAGAAAGGAAAATCTAAATTTCCTTGCAGATTGTGTGAAGGTGATCATGCCCTCCACCATTGTCCCTTCCTGGACGAAGCTAAAAGAGTCTTGGATAACCGTCCTGCATCACCGCAGCGACTCCCTCCTAGATACAAGAAACTCTTGCCGAGTCCATTGCTAGTTGAAAATCTGACTGACGCGCCTTTGTTGTCAGTCGAAGCACCTATCATTGAGGATGAACCCTCTGAGTCCATATCGGACCAAAGTCTACAGGTCGAGACAGCAGTCGACCCCATCTTGTCTTCAGAGGACTTACCTTCAAATGATACAGTCACCAAAGAGAATGAGAACGACACCATTCAAATTCTTTTCGTAAACACAGACTCTGATGAACATGGGGGAAATTTACCCGTTCCTTTACCACAGGAAGGAAGTTCGTCAGAGATTTATCTGACTGTTTATTCGGTCCCACCTCCAAGCAACCTAGTTGTCTCCATCGATTGGAATCTACTAGGTAGACCCCGTTTACCATCTAATGTACCATTTCGAATCATAGTGCAAACTTACAGAATGGTCATGGTTGGTACCATCATAGAAGAAGGGGCTTCTGTGAGTATCCTTTCCTCAACTGCTTGGAAAGTGCTTGGTTCACCATCGCTTTTGCTTGAGATGCGAAATTTGACAGGCTTTGACAAAGGAACTAGTCGACCATTAGGGATCCTTCCAAATTTGCCTATAACTTTGAGAAGGAAAACCGTTTATCTGAACTTAATGGTAGTCCAAGGACCTTTAGATTAAAATCTACTCCTTGGGCGTGACTACATTTATAGCATGGGAGCCATTGTTTCCTCAATCTTTCGAGTGATTTGTTTTCCGCATGAAGGAAGAGTGGTCTAGCTCATAGACCAACTTTCATTCCCCGGTTCACACATAGCTAATAGTCAAATGCCATCCCTAATAAGTCTTTTTTCACAAGAAATGTCTCATCAATCTCCAGTCCGTCCACCTGATGAACACAAGTGATTCAGTGGTTGTGATTGAAACCCAGGGGGCATGCACCCTGGCCTGCTTCGGTAGGAAAACTTTAGGTATAGGGTAGGTTTCCGCAGAGGATATATGACTAGTCTAACACACCCGTCCATTTAGGAAAATGGGATTAGACTGGAATAAGATACCTCTGCTAGAAGGTATGCCTTTCCCGACAGAGCAAATGTTTTGTCTGCAAATTGAAGGGTAACCAGGGTATGCCTTTCCCGACAAAACAAATGTTTTGTCTACAAATTGAAGGGTAACCTGGAAACTCTACTTCGCTATACCTAGGGGCATGCAAACATTTTTGCATGAAAGTGAAAAGCGACCTTTTATTTTCTTAGTTTGTAGGTTCTTAACCCTTTAAACTCATAGGATTGGTCGTTCCTAGCTTACATAATAAAAGGAGTCAGAGCATAATTTCGAATGGTGCAAGCTCCCTAAAAAATGAACCTATCGATGAGACGTCCTTATTATACGACTGGCACGAGCAATTTTACGCAAAGTTCAAGCTCGTTAAAAATTAAACCTAGCGAGGAGCATATGTTCCACCAGAGTTTAAGCTCGTTAAAAATGAACCCACCTCCGATAAATAACCATTCTGAACACATTATCATCAGCTTTTGAGCCTTCGTCGTGTCCTTACTATCACCTCCACTCTGTTTTAGCTGATCATATGCCTCCATTTGATTTTTTACCCTTTTTGAGGAATAGCTGCGATGAGTGATTCTGTTAACCATCTTCTTAACACTGCCGTGATTGGAAAGTTCCACCCCTCACCTGGAACCAGCTGCTACCCGAAATATCACTCGTTCCTAAAAAAAAAAGTCTCCTTTAAGCTCTTTTCATCTGACTCGTAAAATATGAAAATATTGCCGAGCAATTGGCCTCTCCAGCTCGTTAAAGTGATTGGAAGTGCCATCCCTCCTATATATTTTAATCTTTTTGGACCTGAGGGATTATTGCACAAAAAGATCGAGCGTTTGTCTTGTTCGGCTCGTCAAAACTATAGAAAAGTCATCCCTTTTGCATTGTTTTATACTTTTTCAGACTTAAGGTATTATACTACGAAAAAGGAATATTGGAGTTTCCTTTTTGTCTCTTTTCAGACTCTCTAAAATTGAAAAGGACCGAGTTATCCTTGTCGTTAAACTCGTTAAAAACAATAGCGACAAACTTGTCCATTCATACAAGAGCAAGCTTCACTGTCGCTAGGCTCGTTAAAACATAGCGACGGGTTTGCCTAAAGGGAAAATTATAGAACAAGCATATGTTATCCTCCTTAAGCTTGATAAAAATAAAGAGGTACTGGTCAGAAATGACTGGAGAAAATTGGGAAGAAAACTTGAAGAAGCTTTATTAGTAGCAGGTTGCTCTTGAACATGACACTTTCACTCCATCACCATGATTGATTCGGGTTGGGTTATTCTGTTCACCGGTCATATCACCATTGGTCCACCGTACCATCTACTTTTGGGGTTAACGCTACCAATCCATTTCAGTGTTATCGATATGTTCAAGAGAAGTCGCTCAGAGAATTCACCTACCTAGCTTGTGTCTCATCTGCTGGAATACCTTCACGCTTCATTCTTTCATGACCGCCACCCTGAACCTTGTATCATCAGATCGTTTTCACCTCTACAAAATCATTTGCTCCGATCTGTGTCGTAGATGTGGGATCCATCAATGCCCTCCTACGATGGGTCACTTCTTGTCGACATCAGCTCATTATCCAAGAAGCCGGCCTAGGAACAACCCTTTCATTACTTTGAAGCTTCCATGCCTCAATGGCAAGTTTCTCACTTCCGGCAATAGGTTTACATTAATGGCCTTCGACCGAGAGATTTTGCGTGGTGTTCGACATCGGCTCATGTATTCACACCACGTGAATGTACCTTGAGGGTCATCATCATCATTGGTGATTCCTCTTGCGCCTATTAACAACTTACATCATTGGCTAGTAATCAGGCGATGTCCTTCCATGTTCGACATCAGAACATCTTTTCACATGGATCGACTTGTACTTTCGGGCGAAGATTGAATGAGTTTTGAAGACCCCGGATCTAGTTTCATCCATTTGGGCTGTGATATATTCAGGAAAATAAAGACATCAAATGTACATCATTGCTGCACAGATAATCATCCAAACTAAGGGATGATGGCTCTACTAGAATCATCAGTCTACACACAGACAATTGTCTATCCTATGTACATGAAAATGAATTTATCAAGCTGAGCATGGGAATTCCTACCTCAGCTAGATCATGAAAATATTATGAAGATAATGTATTGTATTGTATCTTATTACAGGTCACCTTCCAGTTCAAAAAACCTCAGATCCTCATTATAGAGCATTTCACCTGACATCAAAAGATTTATGACCTCATGCTTTAGGGGGCAACTGTTATACAAATATTTGGGAACTGCAACCCCAATCACATAAATCCATAAACCAAGGGCTTCTAAGTCCCTAAAAGTGTTTTTTCATACCCTAAAGGAGTAAGGTCAGCTGATTACATCATCTCCCAGAAGTTCTCCATGAAAAACTACTCAGAACTAGTCAAAGCAGGACCATACAGATTGCCCAGTGCTAAGGGTACGATGCATCCCACCTGCCACATGCAAAAAGTGCGATGCATACTGGAAAGCCCTTCGGTAGGGTGTGATGAGTGAGAGCAGACAAATGGCACAAACAGTTTGCTAGGTGGAAACCTTGAGAATATTCTAGAAGCTGTTCATTTGACACTTGCCTCCCTGAATTCGCTCAAGGATGAGTAAGAGATCATGAATCCTCCAAGTGGAACCAAGAACTATTAGAGAGATGACACTAATCAAAATCCCAGAAGCTGACTCACCCCCCTGCAAATATTTATATATGGATCCCTCATCCCAGAGATCCAAGGGTTGGAATTTGGTAATTTACAAAGAAGTGTTGTTTGTTTCTCTTTGAAGACATTGTTGGGTGATCTTGCTTTGTATGAGGTGAAGAGGGTTTTCAAGCTAGGAGGATGGTGCTGGGTCAGACCAAGTGGTTGTAATCCTCTCTTCTATTACTTTTATCAATAAAGCTATTTGAGTTTTCTTCCATATTCTTGTGTATCTCTGAATATTGTGTTGATATATGCATTTGTATGGTCAATATATATCTGATCCTATATTGTTTACAGTGATAGATCTCTATGCTTTGATGGTATTATGCTGCTGTGACTCTACAGGTGCTCTTTGAAGCGGGACAAGTTAGGAAGGAGTGGCGAGATTCTGTCAAAGGGGAAAGGAAACAAGCAAGGAGCCAAGCGAAAGACTGAGGTTGGTGCTCCCTGCTTCTCTATCATCTATCTCTCGTAAAGGAAAACACAAGTGAATTTAGTTTGTTTGTTTCTAAGATAGTTGCCCGTCTTAGTGGGACTAGAAGTTCTGAATAGAAATTAGTTTTCGCAGTAACACTTGGGGCTCACTAATTTTGCTCTGATGTATAAAGGCTCCCTCTCTTCTTTTGTCATCGCCCTCCTTACTTATTTAGCTCTTGTATATTCATGGGTCAACTAAGAGGTTAGTGCCATTAGTTACATGTCTCCCAATATTGCATTGGGATCCCAAACGTTCATGTCTATGAGGATCATATTGTGCATGTATAACTCAACCAGTTTTTCTCTATCCTCAAGACTTGACTTTTTGCAAAAATTAATGAACTTTCTATAGTATTGGAAAGGTAGAGAGCCATACTGTGCTATTGTATTTATCTGGAATTGCAACCATTGTTCCTTGAATAATATGGCATAGGATTTTTAGAATTTTGAGATTCTTAACATGATAAAAATACTCCGGTGATTATGGAAAAAGAACACTGCCACTGCCCTAGCTGTCGCTGCCTCTGTTGACCTAGCCGTCGCTGCCCCTGTAGATCCTTTCCTCCGCAACCTCCTACTGCTAAGGTCAACCAGATCATGCAGCCCTCTGAGGAGGGAAATCCCCACTCTTCCACGCAGCTAGGGATTGAAGAAAACGCAGAAGCCTTCGCATCTCTGATCGCAAAGAATGGAGCTCCAAGGAACAGGTCATCGATCAATAAATTTGTAAAGAAACTCGATAGTATCCCAGATATTTCTCTCCCTCCAGCACTCCCAAGAAGAGCAACCATCTCTCTGTAGAACACGGACTTGTTAGACAGTTCATAGGGCTATGGCCTTCACCCAAATCAGTACAAAAATGGGTGGAAAGAAACTGGAACGCAACCAAACAGGGGAAGATAGCAATTTGATTTTGTGGAAGGGGAAATTACACCTTTCTCTTTGAAACAAAGGAGGATAGAGATCTGATTTTTAGAAATGGACCCTACTTCATGGAATCCAAAGGTTTATACCTGAATAGATGGACGCCAGACTTTGATCCGGAGATGGATGTCACAAATGCTATGCCGGTGTGGGTCAGCCTCCTGCATCTTCCTCTCCACTGCTGGGGAGATGAATCTGTGAAGGCTATAGAGAACACAATGGCCAAAAATATTGACAGATGTGAGCCAAAAGAAAACATGCAAGCATGCGCAAGAATATGTGTGGAAGTAGATCTCGAAAAAGGCCTCCCAGAAGCAATAAAGATCAAGGTCAACCAGTGGACACACATTTATCAGCTGGACTACGTGCAAATACCATTTAAATGCAAGGTGTGTCACGAGTATGGTCATTTTGCATATAGGTGTCTTAAAAAAGTAGAGCATGAAAATGTAGAAGAGCAAAAACCTACATGGGAACAAGTGAAAAGAAAAAAACTACCAACAAGTAGACATCATCAAATATGTATCAGTCCTAAGAAGCAAATGAAACAACTTCTCAGCCTCCAACGAAGGTTACTCCTCCTGATCACACAACTTTGAATCCTTTTGAGCCTCTAGAAGACTCCTTTGATCCACCTTCTCCCAAATCCCCTCCCTCAAACCCTACCTATTTAGCTCTCATATCCATCCCCAACCCTATATCCTCCCCACCTCCACCCTTAGTGGACCGCATACTCACTAGAAACAAAGCCAAAGAAATCTCCCAAGCCTGGGATCAACAAAAAAAAGTGGGAAGGAAATCCAATAAAGAAATAATAGATGAGGCAACAGCCAAAGAAATGGCCCTAGGAACGCAACAACCAATGGATTCATTCCTTGGGAAACAAACAGGAAGTCATGAAAAAAATTAGAAAAGAGGAAAGGGAGGATCACACCAAAACAACAATAAATAATGATAGTGGTCTCTTGGAATTGTTGCGGCCTTGGCACCTCCTTCAAAGTAAATGCAACTAGAGACATTTTAGTAAAGGAACAAGCAGACATATATATTATCCAAGAGACCAAACTAAACAAGCAAGAAAATAAAAAAATGTCAAAAACTAAAAAATTATGACTAAGTAGCATTAGAAGCCATAGGAGCATCAGGAGGAATCAACACTATCTGGGATAAAAGAAAATCGGAACTAATGACCCAAAAAATTAACAGACACTGGATTAGAACAGAGTTGAGGAATCTCAAAACAAAATAATAGTATAACATTTTAAATGTGTATTCTCCAAATCACTATAGAGAGAAAGAACAATGCTGGAAATTAGTTAAAGAAGAAATAGAAGAGAGACAAAGTGGGCACTTAATCCTAGGAGGAGACTTAAATTTGATAAGGAATACAGAAGAAAAATTTGGCGGAATCTTCCACAACGATCCGTCAAGAGAAGCACTTGAAGGAATAATAAAAGAACACAAATTAATAGACATTCTGCCAAGCAATGGAAAATACACTTGGAACAACAAAAGAATTGGAAAAAACAACATAAAAGAAAGGTTGGACAAAATTCTTATTCATGAAAGCATAGCAGCTGCTTACACCCTTGTGAAAAGTAAAATTGTTCACAACTCAGCTTCAGATCATAAGCCGGTGGTGTTAACCTTGGGGAAACTGGAAAATCAAGGACCCCTTCCCTTCAGATATAATTCAATTTGGGATAGTAAGGAAGATTTTGACAAACAAATAAAGGACAACTGGAAACAAAGTGTCACAGGATCTCCACAGTATGTTTGGGAAACTAAGCTAAAGAACCTAAGGATACACCTAAAAAATTGGGCAAGAGAAAATGATATCTGGGACAAAGCCAGGAAAATCGAATTGCAAAAAAAAATGGATAACCTTTGCAAGGAAAAAGAGAACAAGGAAGAAATCCAGCAAGATCATATACAAGAAAAGGAAATATATCTGGAAATATATAAGCAAAATAGGCAAGAAGAAGAGGAGAGAAGACTGAAATCAAGATGCCTCTGGCTAAAATCTGGAGACAAAAATACAACCTTCTTTCATAATACAATGAAAATAAGGAGGTAAAAAAATCAGATTGAACAGATTCAAGTAAATCATCAAGAAATAAAGGAGTTGAAGCAGTAAAAAACATAGCCCATAAACACTTTAAACAACTCCTCTGAACAAGTGACCAACATGCAACTAATGAAGAAATTTTGCAGCATATAACAAAAAAAATAAGCGACCAGCAAAATAGGGAATTAGGCAAAGAAATTACTGAGGAAGAAGTTAGAGAAGCTATGTGGAATCTACACCTTGATAAGGCACCCAGTCCTGATGGGTTTACAATGGCCTTTTACAGACAACATTGGGAAATTATCAAAAAAGACCTATTGAGAATGCTAAAAAATGCTTTCCAAAAGAAAAAGATTGGAGGAAATACTAAATCCTCCTTCCTAGCCCTTATTCCCAAAGAACCTAATCCTACAACTTTTAACAGATATAGGCCAATCTCCCTTTGCAACTCGTCTTATAAGATACTTACCAAAATCCTAGCAAATAGAATGAAAAAATTACTTCCGGAAATAATTTCAGAGAACCAAGGAGGATTTGTCTGCAAGAGGCAAATCATAGACAATGTGATAATTGTACAAGAGGTTATCCACAACAGTATCCAAAGAAAGGAAAGAGGAACGATTGTGAAGTTAGATATGGCTAATACTTTTGATAGAGTTAACCATAACTTTCTTGCAGTAGCTCTCAAAAGGTTTAGATTTTCAACAAATTTCATAGAGATTATCCAGGCATGTATTTCAAATCCTTGGATAGCTCCTTTAATCAATGGTCAGCCCAGTAAATTCTTTCAAAGCACACAAGGGCTGAGGCAAGGCTGTCCACTTTCTCCATTCTTGTACATCATCATGGCTGAATCGCTGAGTTCTATGCTAGAAAATCAGAGACAAGAGAAACAAATAACAGGTATCCACATTTCGAGAGGAGTCAAAGATATAAACCACTCTGTCTTTTTAGATGATACCCTTCTCATAGGTAGAGCATCCTGCATTATTGCAAAACGTTTCAAAAAAGTATTGGATGAATTTATCCTAGCCTCAAGAGGACTTTAAACAACTTCAAATTCAGAATTTATTGATGGAACACCCCAACAACAACAATGCAGTTTATCTCACAAATTCTGGAAATACCCCTACAAATAAATTTGACCCACTTCACCTATCTTGGGTTGCCCTTAGCAAAGGAAGTGGTAAAATCAGAATTCTGGAACTTGCAAGTGGAGAAAATGAGGGGAAAAATTCAGAACTAGGGAGTGATGTGGCTCAACCTGGGAGGAAGAGTGGCACTGATTAAAGCACTTCTCCCAGCCTTGCCTATATATCAGTATGCAATCATTATGGCTCTGGCTGGCACCCAAAAGTAAATGGAACTGATAATTAGAAGCTTCCTCTGGCAGGGAGGAAAACAAGATAATAAAAAATTTATCCTTGTTAAATGGGAGCAAGTTACTCTACCCTATGAAAAAGGAGGTATAACAATAAGACTGCCAGGACTAATGAACATTGCCTTAGGGACAAAAATTATATGGAGAATGGTAAATGGGAATGACGACTGGTGGGAAAAAGTACTAACAATGAAATACTTGAATGGTCATAGAACAAATCTGCGCACTGATACTATTCCAGACAGGCCATGCACCCAAATCTGGAAATTGGTTAAAAGGATAATTACTCTTATTAGAGATCAAATATCCAAAAATCTAGGGAATGGAAAAAAAAATTCTGTCTGGGAGGATAGAATAATGGGGAAAAACCCCTTAAATCAGCAACAAAATTTAAGGGGCCTTCAGAGCTGGATGGAAGAGTAAAGTTTTAACACACTTTATTCTATTTTGGATTGGGATCAAAATAACTGGGTTAGATGGAAAAAGCTAGCCACTCCATCAAGACTTAAAAGTTAGTGGAAAATTTTAAAAGTCCATTTGGCAGGGGCTACGCCCATCAACATAGAAGAGCAGGATGACTTTGTTGGGGACCCAAATGGAGGGGATTACACAGTGAAATCGGGGTACAACCTCCTCCAAAATCTCCACAATCAAAATGATTGGAGTCTTTGGAAGGCAACATGGAATTTAGAGAGTGCCCAAAATTAAATTCTTCATCTGGACCCTTCTCAAATGTAAAATTATTACCTCTGAAAAAAAAAGAAAAAAGGAATACAAGGGCCCTCAAAATGTGTCATGTGTCAAAAGGAGGAAGAAACTATCCAACACCTCTTTCTTAACTGTATGGTGGAGAGAGAGTGCTGGAAACAGGCAACAAGTCCCTTGGAAGTAAACATAAATCCAACAATCGAGTTGACAATTCTTCATAAAAACTTGGATAAAAGCTACACATATACAAAGGAAAAAAAGGCAACAATAAAAAGGATATGGAAATATCTCCTTTCAATCCTATGTTGGCAAATTTTGTTAGCTCGAAACAAATGCATTTTCAAAGAACAAAAGCCAAATCTAGGCAAGATCTTAGCAAAAACTTGGAGCCAAGTTGCAGAGATAATAAATACAAATGGTATTTCAAAAATGGACTAGAATAATTTACAACAAGAAGAGAAATACTGGTACAGTAAAGAAATGTTAGAAAACAAAGCAAAAGCAACAATTACAACAAATAATAAAGAATCCCACACAAACAAGAATCGAAAATTAAGATTGGAGGACAAAGAATTTGCAGGATGGATAAAATAACAGAAGAGACACATTCTATTTTTTTATGGAGCTTCAAAAAATAACCCAGGCAAAGTAGGGGCAGGAGGAGTTATACTAGACCCAAATGGACAAAAAATAATAACCTATGAATGGAGCCTAGGAGAAATGACAAACAACAGGGCTGAAGCATACAACCTTCTCCTAGGTACAAGGCTTTTAAACAAAAACGCATTCAAAAACCCTATAATAATAGGGGACTCTACTATCATAATAGCCACTTTGGATGCCAATAGGGACTTCAAAATCATATCCATCAATAAAATTTATCAAAGGATCAGAGCAAGTTTTGAAAGTATGGGAAATATAACCTTAAAGCACGTCCTGAGAAACCAAAACAAGGACGCAGATAGCCATGCCAACAAAGCAATTGATAGACCAGTGGGCATAGTCAAAGAGAACAATGAAGTTTATGAAGAAAGTATCCCTTGACCCCCTCTCGCAGTATAAATAACGAGAATGTATACCATGATCCACATGTATCAGTGCAGGCTCCCAGGTGACCCGAGACAGTATGGCATTTAGCAACAACAGGTTTCCTCACAACAGAGATCAATAATCCAGGACCAGAAACCACAAATCAATGAAGAAAGGCTGCAAAGTAGGAGTGCAAAGACTGATGAAGATTCATTGTACAAGTATCATGGGACTCTGGAGATCAATGGCCTAGGTCTGAATTCAGTTGTAGCGGAAGAGAAACTCGAAAATGCTGTCGCAGTCGTCGATGGTGGGAGATCAACGGCCATCAGGCACTCTCTTGCACGAGAGTTAAACAATAAGAAAAAGGCGGGATTGTAAACCAGAATGGTATTTCGGGCAGAGTTTCAGCGGTAAGTGGTTTTGGGAGGTAACCACCTGATTCCACTCACTGATGGACACATATCATGTGGGTAGTGTGAGAATACCACCTTTTCGTGTGGGTACCCTCCACACGATTTGCCCGCCCGATATTCTTGCCAATGTTGGATCTATCGTGTGTGGATCGACGACGGAAGTGGAACGTGAAAGTTGTTTGACTTGTCAGATCTGACGAAGGATTTTGTACGGTGGAGATCAAGTCTTATAAAGGTAAGCTTTGAAGATCGCACCAAGCCTTCGGAAAAGCGGAATTCATTAATTACCGTGTGTTGTGTATATGCCGATTTTTCGAGGATAATGGTTTTTGACTTTATCTGCCTTTTCAAAAGTTAAGTCATTTCTTGGAGTTCAAGTCATCTTTTGGAAAGTTAACCCATATCTCAGACATGAAACCAACTCATTTGTTATGAAGTTTATGCACTCTGGGCGACAAAAGTAGTTGCGGGGACTACGCTCCCATTTACGCACTACTTTTTAACTTTCCCTCCCATGATTGTACAAGGAACTAGCTTCCTTTCCCTCTTTTTTGGAATATATAAAAAGGTAATCGACCGTGTTAAAAGAAAAATATGGCATAGGATTTTTATGGTTGCCTGCATTGTACAGATTCCATGGATAAACTTGCCATAGTGGAAAGTTGTAACTGTTTTTCTTGCAACTCGTCTCTTAGCCTTATGTTCTCTATCTGTAGCTTCTCTTTCATGACTGACTCCCTTAGCCTTAAGTTATTCAATTCCTTGCTCATTTCATTCACTTTCTGCTTCACGAGGCCCACATCTTCCACTTTCTTGAATTCTGTTATTTTCACCCATCTATGAGTCCTACCTCTTTCCTTTTCTAACTCAAATAAGAGTGGTATTGCAAATTTCTCGGGTATAACCCTACCTCCTTAAAAAATTTGTAGTAGGATTCAATGTTAGGTTGTGGATCAGGCTCCTAGAGTTCTTGGAGACATTCTTCCCTTCCTTTTGATGTGGTTTCTACTTCCTGTAGCATCTCCTGTTGCTCCTTTAAAAACCCTTGTTTCTCCTATAGCATTCCATATTTCTCCTGTAGCAGTCCTTTTTCTCTCTATAACAACTTTGTTTTTGTATGTAGCTCCTGTATTTTATCTTGTAATAAGGAAACTTGTGCTTTGAGCCTCTTAGACATGACTTCTATAGTGGTGGCCCTCCCTATGGGTGGTGAAGGTTGTTTACCCTTGGATTTAGGGGAAGTAACCTCCTCAAATTTTCCTTCACCAGATCACACTTCTTCTCTTTTGTTGGCTGATTCATCAATGGTGATAGGGACTTTTTAAGGAGGATGAGGCTTTCCTTGCCTTATCCTGATGCTGTTTCTTGTTTTAAAGTACAAGGGGCCTTGCCTGGGCTGCCTTCTCTTGGGCTTGACAGGTGTTCCAAGTGTGGCCAATGTGACAACCACCTCTTGTTCTATGCTTCCTAGTGAGAGGCTTATTTGTTTTTCTTGTCCTTATGTCCTTTGAGGTTTAGAGGGAACCTCAGGGTTCTCTTCCTCTACTCTTTGTTTCTCTCCCTCTTTTTCCTCTATTTCTGCTTTCTCCTTCTCTTCTTCCTTTTCTCCCCTATCCCCAGTACTAGATGTTGGTGTTTCTTGCATTTGTGTGAAGGTAAGGGCTTATGTTTCATTAAAGGTCTCCTTGTCCATGTCCACAAAGTCATTCCACAACACAAGGTTCCTTAGGTGGCTTAAGTCATTCGTGACAATGAGCTTGATGAGACATGATGGGAAATGTGTTGGTGCTTCCCTTCCCTCACTTTTTGGCTCATTTCAATGATGGAATGTAAGAAAACATGTAGGACACTGAATCTTTTTGGAATTGGTAACTCTGTCTAGAACCTTAGCTCATAGAGCAACCTAAATTGATAGGAATACACAATGCTCAACCTCCCCTCACAAAATATGTACTTGAGGATGTGATAGGCCACTTCATCCCAAGGGAAAAGGAGGCTCTCTCGTCTTACTCCATTTTTGTCTTCCACAAGCTTCTCTTTATGGAGGAAGAAGTTTTTCTTAGCTGTAACACCTATTGCCTTATCCTCCTTGCTCCATCGAACTCCTAAGGGTATGGTGGTTACTCTGCTTATGAGATCTGCGTTCAAATGGATTGCTAGTCCTCTAACAACAATAGTGGCACTATTTTTTCCCTAAGAATTTTGGGCCATGGAAAATGCATGGGTTACCTCATCAACATACCCCTTTAATTGATCAAAGAATCCCATCCACTGATGTCTAAAAAAAAAAATTCAATAATTGGGGGATGTTGATGGATTCTTTTGGTTTATGTGGGTTCTCTTCGATTGAAACCTCCTCCCATTGCTCCTACTACTCCTTTTCTAGGTTATTTGAGGAGATTTTTCAATATTTTCCCTTGAGCAGTCTCAGGTGCAGAGGTAGTGGCTAATTTTTCTTTTTGTCAGAGGAGGAGAAGGATGATACTCTTGACTATGGGAATTTTTTTCTCTCTTCTCCTGTCTTGCCTTCTTATGTGATAAATCTTCAAGGGAAATTACTTGCACAAGGGTTTGCTACAGGGTACCCATATTAAGAAATTTTTTTCATGTAATTGTATAAAAATTTGAGAGGGAGGAGGTCACTTACCATTTTCAAGATGACTCTCTTATGTGCATGAGGGTTTGAGGAAAATTTCTGGTGGTTTTGGCTCCTTTTCTCCCCTTAATTCATCCATGTAGCTTCTCTTATGTGCTCTTATAACACTTCAGGTCTGCTTGTAGGAGTGGTATGTTGTTGGGTCCCTATAATACTAGTGATTACCCCATTACTATTGTAGTTATACCCCTTATTTATATTGTTGTGCCCCTATTACCCCCATATTGTTATTTCTGTGCCCCATAGAATCCCTCTATTGTTATTTTTGTGGCTTTTTATTATTATTGTTAGGTCGGCTGGATTATATTGTGACTCCTTAGACTCCTATATATAAAAAGGAGGTTTTGTCATTTGCATCATCCAAGAATTGTTCATTTATGTAATGTAAAGGAGGTTGCCCCCTCGAAGAGGCTGAATTCTAAGGCGTTGATCTATCTTTTCTTGAGCTGGTTTCATAACATTTGGTATCAGAGCTTTGGGTTCTAGGGTTTCGCTGCTCCAAACAGGTCATCGTGGAATTTTCACTATAACTTTTTTTCTATGACGTTTCAGAAGTCACAAAAAAAACCCATTTGAGAAGAATTGGTGCTGAACCTTGGGTCCAAATTTCAGAGCTTTTAGCCTGATATTTTCGGAGATATGATCTGAGGAAGTTGACCTTTTTGCAGACTCCTGAATTACATTCAAAACAGGTGACCTGGGGAAAATAGTCATAACTCTCTCTCTGAGGATCGGATTGAAATTTTGTAAAAAGGTACAGAAAGAGGACGGACTGCAGTTTCTTGTATGTGTGTTTTAGATTCAAAGGTTGAAACAGTGACTCGTGGCACGTCGTACAAGTTCGCTCTACTGAACCAGTCTAAAAGCAAGTCACTGTGGGATATTTCACATAACGCTTACTTGGAGAATCCAATTTGGCTCAGACTTGTGGCATTGGAAAGAGGACGCAGAAGGATACTACAGGTAGCAATTTCAGAACTGGATGATCCGAAATTACAGAGATACATCAGATTCAATATCAGGCTTCTATAAAGTGAAAAAAGGTGTGTAGTTTTTTTTAAATTTTTTATCTAAGCTTGGTTTAACGGAATTCAAAGGGCATAGTAAAGAATTATTATCGGTAAATGATGCCCCGAGGAAAGAAAATGCAAACACCTAGTAAGGAACCTGAAATCTCTAGCATGACTCATGAAGAAGAGGAAGAAATGCTACATGATATATCAAAATTACAAGAACAAGTGCAACAAATGTCACGCTCACAAAAGCTAACAGAAGCTAAGATAAGTGGCGTGGAATCTAAGATAAATGGCGTGGAATCTAAGATAAAGGGCATGGAAGCTAAGATGGAGGATTCGATGGTAAATTTGAAGATAGATTTGAAGACAGACATGGAAGAATTGAAGAACTTGCTACAAGAAAGGGTCACTAATGGTGAAAAGGTAGTAAAGGAAACTCATGATGAGAAAAAAAGAAATGTTAATCATGATTCCATAGACTCTAATGTTGGATCGAAGACTCACCATGTTCCAAAAATCGATATGAGGAAGTTTGATGGCAAGGATCCCGCCACATGGATATTACAGATGGAGCAATTCTTCGATCTCAATAATGTGCAAAACACACAAAAGGTACGTATGGCAACTTTATATTTGGAACCAAATCAGTTTGTATGGTATCAATGGCTTTGTTCTCGTAAACAATTTATCACTTGGGCAATTTTTACGGAAGAATTGATAGCACATTATGAGGATACAAAAAGCAACACTTTTTTTAGCCAATTGATAAGTCTCAAACAAAAGGGTTCAATAATGGAGCACATTGAGGAGTTCCAAAAATTGAACATAAGGGTAAAAGATATTCCAGAGGAGCATAGGATTGATGTGTTCATAGGGTCTTTAAAGGATAATATCCAACATGATGTGCGCCTTTGGGAACCTGATTCATTAGAGAAGGCATTCAGGTTAGCAAGAAAAATGGAAAGCAAAATTATGGCAACTAGGAAGCATACCATTCACAACTATAAAGATGGAAGTGTTGTTGCCCATAGTCTTCCACAACCTACAAGGTTGACACCACAACAATTGGAAGAAAAAAGAGCAAAAGGGCTTTGTTACAATTGTGATAGCAAATACACAAAAGGTCATAAGTGTGCTGAGAAGAAATTATTCTACATAGATTGTGAAGAGGAAGAAGAAAAGGAGCAAGAAAGGTCAAAAGAAGAGGATATATTCCAGGAACAAAGCCTAGATGAAGAAAAAATAAATCCGACCATATCTTGTAATGCATTGGCGGGAATTACCACTCCTCAAACCATCAAGATAGAAGGACAAATCAAGAAGAAAAAGGTAATAGTGTTGATTGATTCAGGAAGCACCCACAATTTTATTCATTGTAGGGTAGCAAAAGAATTGAATTGCTTCCTATATCCAGCACCAGAGTGTCAAGTGATGATTGCAAATGGAGGAACAATAAATTGCTCTGGAAAGTGCCATAATATCAAGCTATCCATGGGAGAATATGTATTGACTAGCCCAATGCTTTCCATTCCAATGGGAGGTGCGATGTTGTACTAGGAGTCCAATGGCTACAATCCTTGGGTACAATAGCTTTTAATTTTCAAGAACTTTTCATCAAATTTTCTTCGGAAGGAAAGGAAGTTGAATTAAGGGGTATTGCAGGGAAACCAGGAAAGATAATCAGCTCTAATGGTATGACAAAGCTTCTAAAAAAGGAGCAAAGAGGTGTAATTGCACAATTATGTTCGCTAGATGTTTCCACATTGGAATCATCTATTTCTCCAGATCTCCAAAAAGTCTTGGACAATCATTCCAAGGTATTTGAGACTCCCAAGGTCTCCCACCTATGCGTGATCATGATCATGCTATTCATCTGATTCCAGGAAGTGTTCCTCCAAACATCAGGCCGTACAGATATCCCTATGTCCAAAAAAGTGAAATTGAACGTATGGTTGCAGAAATGCTAGAGGCTGGTATAATTCAACCGAGTCAAAGTTCTTTCTCAGCTCCAGTAGTATTGGTGCACAAGAAGGATGGATCATGGCGCATGTGTCCAGATTATAGGGAGCTCAACAAGCTCACTATTAAAGATAAGTTCCCCATTCCTGTTATTGATGAATTACTGGATGAATTGCATGGATCAATTTACTTCACCAAGTTGGATCTTCGTTCGGGATATCATCAAATCAGAATGAAGATTGAAGACATTCCAAAAACGGCATTTAGAACTCATGAGGGTCATTATGAATTTTTGGTCATGCCTTTTGGCCTTACCAATGCACCTTCAACATTTCAAGGTTTGATGAATTCAATTTTCAAACCATTCCTTAGAAAATTTGTGTTAGTATTTTTTGATGATATACTAATCTACAACAAGTCTTGGAAGGATCATGTTGAACATGTTGACAGGGTGCTACAACTATTGGAGGAGAAACAATTATATGCAAAAAGATCCAAATGTTTCTTTGGAGTCCAGGAGGTGGAATATTTGGGTCATATTGTATCTCATGAAGGAGTTAAGGTAGACCCTAGCAAAATTAAAGCCATTAAGGAATGGAAAATCCCCACATCCATAAAGCATCTGCGAGGATTTCTTGGGTTGACAGGGTATTATCGCAAGTTTGTTAAGAATTATGGGAGAATAGCAGCACCTCTAACAACATTATTGAAGAAAGATTCATTTTCATGGACTTCGGAAGCAACAAAGGCCTTTGAACATCTTAAAGAGGCAATGTGCCAAGCACTGGTCTTAGCTACACCGGACTTCACAAAAACCTTTATTGTGGAATGTGATGCTTCAGGAAATGGAATTGGTGCTGTTCTAATGCAAGATGAAAGACCCATTGCTTTTGAAAGTCGTCCAATCAAGGGAAAGTTTTTAAGCAAAGCTATTTATGAGAAGGAAATGTTGGCAATACTCCATGCACTTAAGAAATGGCGACCCTACCTAATGGGAAGACACTTCAAGGTAAAAACGGATCATGATAGCCTTAAATACTTTTTAGAACAAAGATTATCCTCTGAAGAGCAACAAAAGTGGGTCACAAAGATGTTGGGTTATGACTTTGAAATCATCTACAAAAAAGGGAAGCAAAATGTGGTGGCAGATGCACTCTCAAGAAAGGATGAGGATGTGGAAGCATTGTTGTGTGCCATTTCTATTATCCAACCAGATTGGATAAACGAAGCAAGGGAGGAATGGAAGAATGACGAAGAAGTGTGGGCACTTATTCGAAAGCTACAACAAGATTCCAGTACTTCTGATACATTTAGCTGGCAAAATGATTCGTTATGGTACAAAGATCGCTTATACCTCTGTAAGAATTCCCAGCTAAAACAAAAGATTCTTATGGAATTGCACACTTCTCCCTTAGGAGGGCACTCAGGATTTTTAAAAACTTACCACAGGGTTAAGAAGGAATTTTTTTGGGATGGCCTTAAATCAGATATTCAAAAGTTTGTGGCGGAATGTTTGGTTTGCCAGCAAAATAAAGTTGAAACAATTAAGACACCGGGTCTATTACAACCTTTATCCATTCCAAGCCAACGTTGGGAGGAGGTTTCAATGGATTTTATCACAGGTTTACCCAAGTCTGAGGGAAAGAGTGTCATCATGGTGGTAGTTGACAGACTTACCAAGTATGCACACTTTTGTGCATTATCACATCCATTTAAAGCCAGTACAGTTTCTACTGCATTTATGGAAACAGTTCAAAAGCTACATGGAAACCCAAAGATTATTGTAAGTGACAGAGATCCCATTTTCACTGGAAATTTTTGGACAGAATTATTTTCTTGTCTTGGTACTCAGTTAGCTCATAGCTCATCTTATCATCCTCAATCTGATGGGCAAACTGAGATAGTAAACAAATGTTTGGAAGGATATCTTCGTTGCTTTGTATCTGATAAACAGACACAATGGGTCAAATGGTTACCTCTGGCTGAATGGTGGTATAACACTTCCTTCCATACAGCAACAAAAATGACCCCATTTATGGCACTTTATGGGTATCAACCACCATCCATCACATCATATTTAAGAGAAAATTCTAAGGTTCAGGCAGTGGAACATCACATCGAACATCAACAACAAGTCCTCCAACTCTTAAAGGATAACCTTGTGTTGGGACAAAACAGAATGAAACAACAGGCAGATCAACATCGCAGTGAAAGAAGTTTTGATGTAGGTGATTGGGTATTCCTACGGCTACAACCATATAAGCAAATGTCCCTAAAGCAAGCTAAGAAGGATAATAAATTATCACCAAAGTATTATGGTCTGTACAAGGTGTTGCAAAAGATTGGTACTATGGCATAAAAATTGGAGCTTCCTGCAGCTTCTCGATTGCACCCAGTCTTCCATGTTTCATGTTTAAAGAAGGTTATAGGTGACAAGCTCCCAATTCAAACAATATTGCCAGAACTTGATGAGGAAGGAAAAATTATATTGGAACCGGAAGCAATCACAGAAACAAGAACTTGACAGCTACGAAATCGATCAATTTAAGAGTATCTTATAAAGTGGAAGAACTTATTCGCTGAAGATTCCACATGGGAGGATGAGAATTTTATGCAGAAGTATCCAGAACTACTCAAGCGTTGAGGACAACACTTTTTTGAAGGAGAGGGGCATGTTGGGTCCCTATAATACTAGTGATTACCCCATTACTATTGTAGTTATACCCCTTATTTATATTGTTGTGCCCCTATTACCCCCATATTGTTATTTTTGTGCCCCATAGAATCCCTCTATTGTTATTTTTGTGGCTTTATATTATTATTGTTAGGTCGGCTAGATTATATTGTGACTCCTTAGACTCCTATATATAGAAAGGAGGTTTTGTCATTTGCATCATCCAAGAATTGTTCATTTATGTAATGTAAAGGAGGTTGCCCCCTCGAAGAGGCTGAATTCTAAGGCGTTGATCTATCTTTTCTATCTTTTCTTGAGCTGGTTTCATAACATATGCAATCCTGTAGCACCTGCAAACTCAACATGTTTAAATTCAATTTCACCCTGGGCAGACTCTGGTAGCATCTAGATCATCCTTTGGTACCTTGGTAGGCCTCTCTAACTGTTTTCTTGGAATGAGAAATTGTGAAAGTGGAATCAAGGTTTGTAATTTTATTCTTTTTCTTGGTAATGGATCGAAGCACTTTGGTTACTTGGCTCTTGCACACATTTCCTCTTTTAGTTGTTGTCCCCACTTCTCATAATTATCACCCCCCAATTTAAATTTTCCACATTGCATGTGTGGCTGAGTTAACTATAGTTTGCTAATTGAAGGTGGTCGAATTTACTCGCCACCTCGAACCCATAAAAACTCCATTCTCTATCATTAAACATATTTTTTTACCATGATGTGCATAGGGAAGAGGTGAGGTGTGTCATACCTGAGCTTATCTGTGATGTTGAGTTACTGGAGGTGCATGCAAGATTTTGTTGAGCTGATGATTGTTCAACTAACCCCTAGAGGTGTTGAATTTCTTTTTTTGCTTATGCACATGTCTTCAAAACATAATGATGTAGTCGATTGATGAAATATGTCTTCCATGAAAACCTCTTTCCAATGTTCAATCTATTTCTGTTGCCTCAAGGGGGTCAAATCTTCATTCTAGAGATGTAAGAATTTTTGGTCTATAGTCTTGTTGGCTTTGTGCAAGCTGCTATAGGACTAATATCCTTCCTGTAGTAGTCACTCAATTCCTTATCAAGACCTCATATTGCATTCAAGGATTAGGAGAAATCATAGTGGGTCTAGGGACAAGAGAAAAATCTTCAGTAGGTGGTGAAAATGGTGAAAAAGAAAAAGGTGAATTCATAGTCCTTTCTTGTGTTGTGTGTGTGTGTGTGTCTGCACGCAAAAGTGGATTCTTGAGGATGAATGTGGCTAAATGAAGTGGGTGAGGGGTGAAGGAATGTGGGTGGAACAACTTATTGATCCATAGAAAGACACAAGAATTCTATAGCAGGTCCCAGAACATCAAATCCACATTCAGACGGTCCAGCCGCAGTGAACTTCAACAGCCTTTGTATTAAAAAATCTCAGAGTTACAGCGCAGTCCAAAGAGAAAATCACCAACCCCGAATACATCTCATGGGGAGGTATTTATACAAAAAGGAGATACAAAATATCGTGTAGATAAGCTATCAAGCAATAACTTCATTCACCTACTCTACAGAAGAAGTAAATGAGAGAAATGAATGCAGCAGTAAATGTTGGTGTGTTGGTTGTTTAGTTTGTCAGATATATTTGACTTTTTGGATTGAGTGAGTCGGCTGGTAGCTGCATCTTTGTTCTGCGTTCCTGCATTGCTGTCTTGGCCTTTTATCTGTGCGTGGTCTTGCATTAGTGAGCTGCAGTCCCAACCTGATTTCCTTTTCTTCTGTTTTCATTCTTTGACAAGTGGCCCGTGCATTTGAATTTGCTGATATGTAGCTGATCAAAAAGAAAAAGAACCAAAATTACCTTGGTAAAACCTCCAGCATCCCCTGCCACCATTGGTCTGTTGGCAACTGATGTATTTGTATTTTTATTAGTGTTTCATCAGCTTCAGTATACCTGTAGAAGTTGGGCTGGACTTCAAAAAGATGATTTATCTCATGTTCAATGTAGAACAAATTTTCTAATTTGTCATATAGACTCTGTCCAGAGGGAGGCACTGTGTCTTCTGAAATGCTTGACGATGCTGTAATTTGATTGGAAACATAGGTATTTACCCTGTTAGCATATTGTTCATGTGTTAATAGTCTCCCATTGCTGGTCAATAAGCTCGATAACCCTTTGCTCTGCAACATTGCAAACTTTTCTTTGAAGGCATTTATTTCTGTCTGCATTTCTTGGCACTTTCTTTCCAAATTTTGAACAAAATTCCTCAGGGTCAGCACCTTTTTCACTATCAAAATGGTGTCTGTCCAGTTCCTGATATCTAGAGCTGCTAGTTGTTCTTTGGTATGAATATTCAAAAATTGAGTGAGTCTATTGGCCTGCTCAGGCATTTTTCCCAATGATGCCCTGGCCCTTTGAATCTCTACTCGGGCTATTTCTATCAAGTCTATTTGCTCATGTATCAAGAGTGAGATCTTTTTCCAAGGATTTCACCTTATTCTCCAAGGCCTTTATCTCTCTGGTTTTCTCTGCCACCGTTATCTTGGATTTGTCATAGCTTATCTCTAGCTTGGCCAACTTTTCTTTGGACTCTTTCAGCTCTGACATTTGGATTTCTAGCTCTTTTACTGCTCTCATCATTTCTTCCATGCTCATGCTCGAGTCTGGTGCTGTTATTGCTGCTGTTGCTGAAACATCTGTGGTTGATGTACTTGTCGTTGATGCTGGGATGATAGGAGGGATTGCTGCTGCAACTATGGGAGGGGCAGCGGTGAGTGTTGGAGCTGTTTCAGGTGACGGGGAGGTCGACTCTCCCTACTTAGCTTGAAATGCTTTCTCCAATTCTTGCTCCGTTGCAATTAGCCTTTGATTCATCCTCATCAACAAATCCATCGTATCTTCTTCTGCCTTTTCTTGTGCAAGTTCTGTAGTTTGTGGGTGCATGGTTGTAGGCAGTTTTAATTGCTTTCTAAGTGTAGCAATATCTTCTTCCTTTTTCTTTATAAGGGCTTTGATGCCCTTGACATCCTTAGGATCATGCCCTAGCTCAATAATAATTTCCTCCAGGGTCTTTATTCTGTTGTCTTTAGCCAAGGAAGATATTTTTTCCAATTCCAATTGGGCAGATGTATTGCTTAATGACTCCTTCAATTGGTGGGCCAGCATTGCCTTGTCTGCCAATGTAGCATAGACCATTTCGCCTGTTTTCTTGTGCAGCTCAATTTGGTCCATTGGGTGTATGTCTTTGGCAAGGACTTCTAGATTTGTTTTTATGTAGTCCACAACTGTCTGTGGTTGCTGAACTTTAGGCTTGAAATGACTTAAGATCATTTTTTCCTCCTTAATGTCATAAGCTGCCATCAGTCTTTGCTATTTGGAGGGTGTTGTTTTGAGAAGTTGATCATAAAGCTGTATTCTCAATAATTCATTTTGGGCTTTAATTTCCATGAATGTTCCTTTAATACCAGATGGTTGCTTACTTTGCTGCTTTGAGGAGGACACCTCCATACCATGTTGCCTCTCCATTTCTTGCCTGTGAGAGTTGGTGGATGTTTGCTGGCTGGTTTCCCTCTCCTTCCTTGGACTCCCTGTGATTTCTTCACTAATTTCCTCTTCAGGTTGAGGATCTACTCTTTGCCTTTTGGCCTCTAGCTGCTTTGTTGACCCACTTGCAGGTGTGGTTTCTTCTCTGTCCCGTTTCTTGCTTCTTTCCTCATTCAGAGGAGTTTGTAATGCCAGTACCTATGGTGCCTCTATCTATAGTGAAGGGGCTTACCCTTGACTCTGTTCCTTTGAGGTAGTTGGCTGGTCTGTCATTGTTTCTTGCTCTGTATCTACTACCTCCTTGCCTTTTGTTGTCCCTGCTGCTGGTGTAGTCCTTTCTTGGGAAGCTTGTGAAGCTGCAGTAGTTGATGTGCCTTCTCCAACTTGCTATGGCAGTTTGAATGACACCTGCCCAAAATAATCCAAGTCAAGAGTCTTTTCCAGATTTTTCATAGTTTGCTCCATTTTCTCTTCCTCAGTGAACTGTTCAACTAGTGTGCCTTCTACCCACTCATCTTGGTTGGAAAATTGTTCTATCTCTGGGATTTTGCAATGTTCATAAGCTGACAACCTATATTTTATTTTTCTTGCATTGATAAAGCCATTTGGGTCATAGGGTACCCACCAAAATCTCCTTTTTAATCTGAGTTTTTCACCCAATATCTGATCGGCCTCTTGCCATCCTTCTTTTTTGTTCATGACATAGGGGCCTAGTTGGTCTCTGAATTTCAACTGAGCCTTTTTCTTGGTGCTATGGAAATGAGTCAAATCTGAATTGATAAATTGCCTGTAATATTCCAAGGCAAATAGTCTCATTGGCACATATCTTGGCAGCCTGTAGGGGCACAACTCACAGCCATATATCCTGATGATAGTGTGATTCTGGTAGAAGTACCAGTCACCTATTTTGTAGCTTTTGGAGAGCTGCAATATTTTCTGCATATCATAAGATAGTCTAGGAGGAGGAGTTCTCTTTAGGAGAGAAGAGACTGGATAGACAAACATGTCAATGAACTCACAGTAGGAGTAGGGAGAGCTGTGGACTTCATGAAAGACTGAGGTCCAAAAATCACAGAACTCTTTTCTCCTTTAGAGTCCAATATTTTGATGGGGAATTGGAAACAGTCTGGCTGATAATATAGGAACTGATGATAGATGTAGGATGAATACTTGAAGACTCCCTCCCTATCTAGATTCAATAGTTGGTCATGTATCTTGCTGGCAATGAATTTGGCATAATTGTATTTGATAGCAGGGGGCTGCCCTGGGGTAAATGCAGACAGTAAGACCAATATAGTTTCATTAATATGTTCACTTGTCTTGAAGCCCAGAACATAATATATCATATCAACCAGTAATTTACCCACTTCATTGAAACATGCATAGTGAAAAGGAGGTGGCTCTATAGGCTGGCGATCTGCTCTCATAAATACTTGGGCAATTCAGGTTATTTCTGAGCTGGAGAGTTTGGGACCTTCATAAAGCAAAAACTTCATAGTAAGAGGAAATAGAAGCTGAGTTGGTTTGAAGTTTAGCATTTGATTTATGGAGTCAGGAGTTATATGAAAGAGGATGGTCCCAGATGGAGTTTTGACTGCCCTTTGAGTTGGTTCATAGTTTTCACAACAGTGGTGAATTATCTCAGGGGAGATATTGACAGAGGGAAGGAAGTATATGGGTAGATTTGATTCCCATATCCCATATAAATCATTGTTATTTAGATAACTGTTCCTGAATTCATAGAATGCCTGCAGGTGGTTTCTGTCACCAGCCAAGTGTTGGATTAGATAATCCCGATCAGCCAAAGGTAGTGATTCCAATTCCTTGTGGGGTGCATTGAGAGGAGTGATATTCAAGGCTGCTGGAGTCTGCATCTTTAAATTGTTTGTGTTTTTGATTGGAATGTGGGTCTATGCAGCAACAGAAAACAGAACACTGGCTCTGAGGTTTTTCTCAGGGAATTGCAGACTGAGCCTTATCTTGAAATCACCTCACTGGGTAACATTCATGGTTAAAAACAAATTTTGCAGAGCTTAGTCGAGAAGATGGATAAAACAGTGGAAATAGTGCTCCTTTTGCAGGTGATTTGACAATTTTAGCTCAATATTTGGGCATTTTTTGGATTTTTTTGCAGAGGAAAGTTACAGACAGGTTGCTTGGAAAGAAGAGCTTGGTAAATTCCTGTTTTTACCAGCTCACTGTGTTTTTAGCTGGGGTTATAAACTGAATTTGTCGGGTTTTTTGGTTCTTTGAGCGAAATGCAGAGAAAATGAGCTTAAATCCAGCTTGACGGCGAATTTGCGGATGGAAAGACAGTTCACAAGGTTACTTTGGAAAAAATGAGCGAAGTGGGGACTATAGTGCAGAGGTATAGGGGCAGTACTGTGAATTTGATTCGAATTCTAGTTATCCATGCGATTTTTGCGGAAAAAACTCAGAAAAAACAGGGTTCGGGCGCAATTGAGTAAATACCTGCTTCAAATGGGCGCTTGGTGTACAATATGGACAGAGGCCCGAGCTGAGGGACCGCGCTGTGGAGTTGATTTCACTGGGTGACGGACTATGCAGATTTGGTGGCAAATTCGTCGTAATTTGCATGTAGAGGTTTCCACAAACCAACGAATAGAAATAAACAAAAAAATCACTTTCACGGGTTTTAACACAATTTGGGTTTTTTCGAGCTTTTTGGCGCTTTTTGTGATGACGTCATCATGATATAATTTTGTCGTGTAGCGGGGTACGGAGTATGACGTGTTGGATGACATGGCGGGTGGCACGGAGGTGAGGTGATGATGTCAGCAGGTGACATGGCGCTGATACGGAGTGGTGGTGGGTGACATGGATGCGGCATCAGCTGATGATGTGGGCATGACTTGAGCGGGGAGGTAGTGGGGCGGTAAGCGGTATTCCCCACATCGCCTTAGGGCCATGGCGGTTTTGGAGGGGGGGGCTCCGATCACGCCGGGAAGCCGATGCGTGTCACGGGTACGGCAGAAATACCACCCATCCCCTAGACGCTAATGTTCGGCACGCGGGGGGTTCTGATATTGCCAACAACCTTTAGATCTATGGCTGGATTGGACGGTTGACGGGTGAGGTAAGTGCCGGTGGTTTACAACAGGGGGACCCGTGCATTATTTTAACATTTAATAATATTGTCGGGGTTTTTAAATGTTATTAACTTTGGATTTTGGCGAATGGTTATTCATTTAACTGAATGTTAAATGAAACCTAATTTTCATGCACGCCAGGGGTTAATATAGGGTTTATGTGGGAGGCTTAGGTGCGGTTGTTTATTTAACTGAGTGTTAAATAAACTCCAATGATATTTGAATGCGAAGGGGCTATTATTAAGGTCCCAAATGAACCAATAATTCCCACAACTTTGTTCTATGGCTATAGTTGCCAAGGGTAGGGTTATTATATATTTTTTGGGTTTTTTGTTATTTATATATAGTAGGGGTGGGGAAAACTTTACATAGGAGTTATATAATAGTGTTAGGGTGTTAATATGACAAATGATAGAAGAATACTAAGTTTATAAGGTAGAAACTTAGGTTTATAGGGAAGTGAAGGAAAATGGAAAGATCTTTTTACACAAGAAATGTGGCTTGTTTTAGTTAAGTAAACTCAGAGTTTCACTTAGTATTTCTCAAAAAATGAAGTGAGGTAGGACCACTGGGCAGATCCTAATGTCCTTGAGGGGATGTTAGTAAATGATTTTTGGGGAAATGAGAGGGGAAATTAGTAATGTTTCAACTGTTCTGCATTCACTTTGCCATGTTACCTGTGACATCCATGAGATAAGTCTTTCTTGACACGAGAAAAATGATCACAATCTTACTTCTGCAACAGCAAACTGCCTACCCAGCCTAATATATCTAGCATTTTTTCCCTTTTGATTAGGTGCTTTTGAACTAGCAAACCCTGTCTCTCTTGTTTTTCTTTTGACTGCCCTCCTATCTAAGTCTACCCTTATCTCTTCCAAGGGCCCAGATTAAGCAGTTGGGCTCCTTTCTTTCTCTACCTATTTACTCATCTGCCAAGCTTGAGCTATTTGGACAGACCTTTATTCTCTATTCTAAAGACAAGTAAATTCGAACATGATCTAACCAGGATTGAACTGTCTGGCTATTCATCAACTGTGTCAAGAATCAACCACCTGTACACAATGAAATTCTTCAAAAATGGAATAGTAGTGGCATTTAAACTAGCACACTTTCCTGGTCTTTTGGTTTGGGGTTCATTTTTATCATTTTTTCTGACTAATTCATTCTTTTTGCGCTTTGATTTTTCTTTTAGGGCATACCCTCTTTTCATTTTTTAATTTTCTTCATTTGTTTACAAAATATGAAACCTTTGCAACATGAAAGGATGAACATATTTGGCTCTTCTACAATCAATCATGAAAAATGAAACCTATTGGTATAGGAACCTAACAGTGGCTCCACTTGGGGATGGATTTTCCTGGTGAAAAGTCAAGAACAGCAGGTCAGAGGGCCTTATATTCAATTCTTGCTGTATTCTGACATTTCTCCTTTGTTGTACACAAAATGGTGCCTCTGCAAAATTTGAGTGATTCTCATGAATTCATTCACTTAGTTGCAGCTCTGTTTAGGTTACTCTATCTGAATATTTTTCATCATTTTCACAGCTCCCAAGTCTCCTTTTTAACTTCTTCTGATAAACTCAAAATGTAATACCATAAGGTGGCACAATTCCTTGCCTTTCCCTCAAAATTTGTTGCATCTTATTCCCTATCATATTGCTGTAATAAATTGCAGAAAGTAAACACTATTATGTACAAACTAAAGTGCTGATTTCTTCAACAAACTGGATCAAAATAATGCTTCAGCATTCGACCATTTACTGGCCCATCATCTGCCTCTGTGCCATCCAAGCTTTTCAGAAAATAGGTGTTGTTTCCTTGTACAGTCTGAATAACAAAAGGTCCTTTCCATAGAAAATCAAATTTTCCATGTTTTCCTTTATCTTCTCTTCTGGAATCCCACTTTAAAACTTTATCCCAAATGAAGAAATCATCTCTTGTCTATTGCAAATGAATAGTTTGATTGATCCTTCTCTGAATATCACTAGGTTCTGCCTGTATTTCTTGCTGTAACTTTATCACTCGGATTCCCAAAGATGAAGGGAATCTTGCCTCCATGCCATAAACCAATTCATATGGGCTTGTTCCAATGGATCTTTTGGTGGTCAATCTATCTGCCCATATTTACAAGTTTTTTATGCCATTTTTTCTTGTTTTTCTCCAATATTTTCTTAATGATGTTGATTAAGCTTTTGTTAGATGACTCAGCTAGACCATTACCTTGAGGGTAATAGGCTGTGGAGTGGCCCAAGGTAATGTGGTACTTATGACAAAAATTGATCATTCTTTTTGATTTAAAGGCAACACCATTGTTTGTAATAATCTTCTCCGGACAGCCAAATCTAGACAGAATATTGGTTTCTAAGAATTGCACGATGATTGAGTCATTGGCTTGCCTACAAGGGATAGCTTCTATCCACTTGGTAAAATAGTCTGTGGATGTCAAAATCCACCTATGCTGACCAGAGGATGAAGGGTGGATTTCCCCAATGAAGTTTAAACCCCATTGTTGAAATGGCCTTTCAGTTGAAATGGGTTTGAGGGGCAAAGGCAACAACTTTTTCTTGCCTTCAAAAATTTGGCATTTGTGGCAAGAAGTTACATATTTATTTGCATCAGCAAAGAGTGTGGGCCAATAAAATCCAACCCTTAGGATTTTATCAGCTGTTGATTTCCAATACAAATGTCCACCACAGTCCCCTGCATGAAATTCCTAAAGTACTTTGTCAGTTTCATCCAGTGTTAGGCAATTAAGAAAATACCTTCATGGTTTTTCCAAAAAAACACATTGTCTATAATACAAAACTTTGAAGCTTTCATTTTCAAGAATCTCTTTTTAGTCCTGGATAACCCTGGAGGAGCCTGCAGGTTTAACAATATGTAACATATGTCAGCATACCAAGGTGATTGTAAAAAGGCTTGATTGATCTGTGGAGTCGCCATCTCCTGTTCGTTATCCAGTTCATTGATGTCAAGGGCTTGAAAATTGGTTTCAGTCATCAGCTTGGCTAATCCTTGTTCTTTTATCAGTTTTGTTGGCTTAATTTCAATGTCATATTCTAAAATGTTAGCTATCCATTTTCTCCTTTTACCTTCAATTCCTTCTTGAGTTAGAATGTCTTTGACCATGGCATTTGGGACATAAGCTATCACATGAGAATACAAGATATAAAATCTGAAACCCTTGATGGATTTTACAAGGGCATAAGCTTATTTTTCCATGATCTGATATTTTGAAGGTGCATCTCTAAGTGCTTTGCTGAAAAAAGCAATGGGCTTCTCACATCCTTGGTCATCTTTTTGCAATAGGACAACAACAATAGTATGCTGAGATGCAAAGGAAAAGATTATAAAATCTCTATCAAACTTGGGGCTTGTGAGGACTGGTGTTTTTGTTAAAGCTATTTTGATGTCATCAAAGGCTTGTTTAGCTTCTATTGTCCATTTGACTTTAGAATCTTTCTTCAGCATGTTATTCAACAGTCTTATTAGTTCGGCCAAATTGGGAATGAATCTTCTTAGGAAATTGATCTTTCCTAAAAAAGCTTGTAGTTCTTTGATGTTTCTTGGGTGAGGTACTTGGAGAATAGCTCGTATTCTGTCCGGGTCAATTCTAATGCCATCTTTTGAAATTATGTGACCTAGGAGTTTGCCTTCTTCTAGGCCAAACAATGATTTCTTTGGGTTCAATGATATGCCATATTTTCTGCAAATTAGGAACACTTGTCTCAAATGTTCTAAATGTTCTTGGTCTGATTTTGAAAAAGCAGTGAGATCATCGAGATATATGACTAAGAAATCATGGATCTCTTTTGCAAAGGCTATGTCCATTGCTCGTTGAAATGTGGCCCCTGCATTTTTAAGTCCGAAAGGCATTTTTACATATTTGAAGGTTCCCCAAGGTGTTGTAAAGGCAATTTTATCTTGATCATCCGGGTGAACTAAGATCTGATTGAATCCTGAGAATCCATCTAACAATGAGATCCTAGAAGCTCCCACTACCCTTTGTAAAATGTGATCCATCTTGGGTAAGGGGTAGTGGTCTTTGAGAGAGACTTTATTCAAATTTCTTAAGTCAACACACAGTCTTATCTCTCCCGTTTTCTTCCTAGTAGGTACTAGGTTTGAAATCCATTCGGAGAACCTGATAGGTGCAATTATTCCAGCTTCATACATTCGTTTGACTTCCTTTTCAATAAGGGGAAGGAGGACAGGATTCACCCTTCTAAGCTTTTGTTTAAAAGGTTTTTGATTTTCTTTCAAGGGTATTGTATGTTGGATGACAGAAGTATCATAGGACTTGAGGTCCTCATAGCTAATGTTATGAAACCAACTCAAGAAAAAGATAGAAAAGATAGATCAACGCCTTAGAATTCAGACTCTTCGAGGGGGCAACCTCCTTTACATTACATAAATGAACAATTATTGGATGATACAAATGAAAAGACCTCCTTTCTGTATATAGGAGTCTAAGGGGTCATAACATAATCAGAGCCGACATAACAATAATAATATAAGGGCACAATAATAATAATAGTGGGCTTCTATGGGGCACAATAGTAACAATATGGGCACTACATGGGTACATCAATATAATAAGTGGGTTGTACTAATAACAATAAGGGGTTACACTAGCAGTATAGGGGCCTAACATGCCCCTCTCCTTCAAAAAGCGTTGTCCTCAATGCTTGAGTAGTTCTCAATGCTTCTGTATAAAATTCTTGTCCTCCCATGTGGAATCTTCAGCGGTTAAGTTCTTCCACTTGATGAGATACTCTGAAATTGATCGATTTTGTAGCTGTTGGGTTCTTGTTTATGTGACTGCTCCAGGTTCCAATATGATTTTTCCTTCCTCTTCAATTTCTAGCAATATTGTTTGAATTGGGATCTTTTGCAACTTTTGAATAAGTGGCCATACTTCTTCGTCCTTCTTACATTCATCCCTTGCTTCGTTTATCCAATCTGGTTGGATAATAGAAATAGCACAAAACGATGCTTCCACATCCTCATCCTTGAAGAGTCTTCCCATTCGGTAAGGTTGCCATTTTTTAAGTGCATGTAGTATTGCCAACATTTCCTTCTCATAAATAGCTTGCTTGAGATGTAGCAGTAAAAATACCCAATCACCTACATCAAAACATTTTTCACTACAATGTTGATCTACCTGTTGTTTCGTTTGATTTTGCACCGAAGTGGTGTTATCCTTTAAAAGTTGGAGAACTTGTTGTTGATGCTTGATGTGATCTTTCACTGCTTGAACCTTTTTCTTCTTTATATGTCCTTCTATCTCTAGAGTTTGAGGAGTGGTAATTTCTTTCAATCCTTTACAAGATATGGTCGGATTCATTTCTTGATGCTCTATGTGATCTTTCACTTCTTGAACATTTTTCTTCTTGACATGTCCTTCTATCTTGATAGTTTGAGCAGTGGTAATTTCGACCAATGAATTACAAGATATGGTTGGATTCATTTCTTCTTTCTCGATGTGATATTTCATTTCTTGCACCTTTTTCTTCTTGATATGTCCTTCTATCTTGAGAGTTTGAGGAGTAGTAATTCTTGCCAATGCTTTACAAGATATTGTCTGATTCATTTCTTCTTTCTCTAGGGTCAGGTCCTGGCTTATATCTTCTTCTTTTGATGTTTATTGATCCTTTTCTTCCTCCTCTTCATATTCTATGTAAAATAATTTCTTCTCAGCACACTTATGACCTTTAGTTCATTTGCTATCACAATTGTAACAAAGCCCTTTTTCTCTTTTTTCTTCCAATTGTTGTGGTGTAACCCTTGTAGGTTGTGGAAGGCTAGGAGAAACAACACTTCCATCCTTATAGTTGTGAGGGGTATGCTTCCTGGTTTGGATAATTTTTCTTTCTATTATGTCACAAAGCCCTTTTACTCTTTCTAGTTGTTGTGGTGTTGCTCTAAAGAAGGTGTTGCTCTTTGTATCCTCATAATGTGCTATCATTTCCTCCGTGAAAATTGACCATGTAACAAGTTGTTTACGAGAACGAAGCCCTTCATACCATAAAAAATGATCTGGTTCTAAATATGAAGATGCAATACATACCTTTTGTAACAGTGGTACACCGTGTAGATCAAAATATTGCTCCATCTGAAGTATCCAATTTACCGAATCCTTGCCATCAAACTTCCTCATCTTGTTTTTTCTTGATTTTAGGAGCTCGATCTTGAAATGACTGTAACTCTATACTTTCAGATCTTTAAGTTCTAAAATTGTGACTTGTAGTAGCCCTCTGTGTCCTCTTTCCAATGCCACTAGTCTGATCCAAATTGGATTCTCCAAGAAAGAGTTATATACAATCTCCCAAGATGACCTGATTATAGACCTTTCCAGAAGAGTGAACTTTTATGAAGTGCCACGTGTCACTGTTTCGACCTTTGGCTCTAAAACAATATATACAAGAAACTACAGTTCGTCCTCTTTCTGTACCTTCTTATGAAATTTCAATCCAATCCCCAGAGAGAATGTTATGATGCTTTTCCCCGGGTCACCTGTTTGGAATGTAATTCAGGAGTCTGCAAAAAGACCAACTTCCTCAGATCATATCTCCGCAAATATAGCGCACAAAGCTCTGAAATTTGGACCCGAGGTTCAGCGTGATTTCTTCTCAAATGGGTTTTTTTTGAAACTTCTGAAACGTCGCAGAAAAAAAGTTATAGCGACAATTCCACAATGACCTGTTTGGAGCACCGAAACCCTAGAATCCAAAGCTCTGATACCAAATGTTATGAAACCAGCTCAAGAAAAATATAGAAAAGATAGATCAACGCCTTAGAATTCAGCCTCTTCGAGGGGGAAACCTACTTTACATTACATAAATGAACAATTCTTGGATGATACAAATGAAAAGACTTCCTTTCTATATATAGGAGTCTAAGGGGTCATAACATAATCAGAGCCGACATAACAATAATAATGTAAGGGCACAATAATAATAATAGTGGGCTTCTATGGGGCACAATAGTAACAATATGGGCACTACATGGGTACATCAATATAATAAGTGGGTTGTACTAATAACAATAAGGGGTTACACTAGTAGTATAGGGGCCTAACATTATCTCTCTCGTTTTCTTCCTAGTAGGTACTAGGTTTGAAATCCATTCGGAGAACCTGATAGGTGCAATTATTCTAGCTTCATACATTTGTTTGACTTCCTTTTCAATAAGGGGAAGGAGGACAGGATTCACCCTTCTAAGCTTTTGTTTAAAAGGTTTTTGATTTTCTTTCAAGGGTATTGTATGTTGGATGACAGAAGTATCATAGGACTTGAGGTCCTCATAGCTCCATGCAAAAACATCTTGAAATTCTTTAAACAACTCAATGTATTTCAGCTTTTAGATAGGAGGCAATGTTTTGGAAAATTTTATCATTTTGGGATTTTCTGTGGTTCCAATATTGTAGTCCTCAATTTCTGCATTTAGTGGTTGCATTTTTGGCTTTCTTGGAATATCATTTGAATCAAATATATCCTCCAAAGGAGTTAGGCCTGTGGGCAGAAAATTATCCTTTAGTTCAATTACTTCAGATTCTCCCTCAGCCATTTCATCAAGGTCCATTTGCTTCAGCTCTTGTAAATTTTTGTTATCAAAAGTTGTTGGATGCAAAATCAAATTTTCTGTTTCAGCTGATATACTTTGCTCACTTTTGTCTATTTGTTGTTGATCATCAATGGTGCTTGTGTCAATGTTTGTACTTGAGAATTCCTCTTTCAAAGTCAGGAAATTATTTATTTGTGTATCATTTTCAAACACCTGCCAATTTTTGACATTATCTGGGACAGTAGGTCTGTGTTTGATTTCAGCAGTGAAGTGGTGGTTGGGCTCAAATGGTAGCTTGCAAGTGCTGGCAAAAGTTGCCAAACTATGTGCATGTAAATTGTGCTTTCTTGAAATTTTGGTGAGCTGAGATTCTAAGGTGTTAAGCATTTCAATGGCCGCCCCTCTGTAAGCTCCTAGCCTAAGATCATTTGTAACAAAGTTTCCCTTCATCTGTTGTATAATCAAATCTGAGTCCCCTAGAATTGAAATCCTAGCTGCCCCTAGACTTTTAATCAGTTTGAGACCTAGTAAAAGGGCCTCATATTCGGCCATGTTGTTTGTACATCTGAAATTTAGCCTATATGCATGACCTTGAGCATGGTCATTTTTCATGTTGTGTATCCAAACCCCTGCCCCTGCTCCTAATTGGTTCATTGACCCATCAAACTCTAAGTACCATAAGATTTCTTGATTGTGACTAGCCTTAGGAGTTTTGGAAACTTGATCAGTGGGCAAATTTGGATTTTGTAACTCATATGGTATGTTTTGTTCATTTGTTGCATCAATCACATCAACAATTTTTTGATCTTGAGCACTAGATTGTTCATTTATGCTTTTTGTTTGTGCTGTTTCTAGGAGTTTGACATCAGTTTTGGGACACATCTCAACATTGTATAAGATGAATGAATCCATATCGGAATGCATAGAATAGATGGGGAAGTTTTGGAGTTTCTCTTGACTGATAACCACATATTTCATCAATGTTTCCCGATACAATCTCTTTGGCTGTCCAAAGACTGGAATGGTGGCATAGGACATGTCTAGTTGCAAAGATCCTTGGAGTTTTGCACCACAAGATCTGGACAAAAGCATGGCATACTTTGGTGGGATATCAGCTACCACCACATCCATTAAGATTGTCTTGGTGGAGTATTGTACTAGAGATACACACAAATATTTGATTAGGCCTAGACACCTGATTTGGAAGGAATCAAATGAGAACAAGACTTTGTATGGCCTTGTGATATCTAGGTCCAGTCTTTCCATCACAGACTTAGGCATTAGGTTATGGGAAGCTCCTGAATCAAACATTGCATTATGTAGCACCTTGTCATGAATGTTTAAGCTTACATAGAATGGAGGGATTCCTCCATCTACTGTTTTACCATTGACTTCAGGACCAAAAATCAGTTCTGGTTGGTTATCTAAAACATTGACTGCATCCCTATTCTCTGATATTTGAAGTGACCTATTGATTTGTTCCCTATACACTTCATGTTTAGCTAATTCAAACAGAGGAATGGCTATTTTCAGTTTGCCTATTTCTGTTTCTAGGTTAAAAGGTTTTTCCACTTGAATTCTTGTATTGCAAGCAGCAAGGTTTTCCTTTTTTGCTGTATTTTCAGTGACCTTCTCTTCATCATGAGTGTTGTTCTGAGCTAAATCTGTTTTGAAATTATTTTCAGGAGGGCAGTTTAGATTTTCTTTTGAGGGAAGGGATGTGGATGGCTGATTTTTTGAGGGCTGTAAGTCTGATATGTCCTCCACAGTGGCTTCCTTTGGGTCGAGGTCTGTCAGGGCAGCTTTATCCTTTGTTTTCTTTGGCTGCTTGGTATCTTTCAGCTTGGTAGGTTCAGGCACATCTATGGTTCTGCTTCTTAATTTGTATTGTTTATGAACCTCATAGACCGCTGCATCATACCCTTCTCTGAAATCAAATGACTCTCCGGATTTGGTTTGAAATTGGTTGAAATTATGAGCTTCTTGGTCATCTTGGGTTAGAAAGATTTGTTGTTCACTGTTCAAACCCATTAGGTTGATTTGAGTATCCTCTGTTGGCTCACTAGAGGTTGAGGCTTCGGCATAGTTCTCTTGAAATGGAGGTCTGATATTCTGATCAGGGCCAACTTTCCCGGTGTTAGGATTTTGATTTTTTCTAAAGTTTGGATTTCTAGTGGTGTTACTTGGTTGACCATCCCAAGAAGATTTCCTTTCAATGGTTTCCACTCTGTCACCCAGTCTGTCCATACCTTTGATGATTGCATCTAGTTTTTGCTCAAATGCAGAAGGCTCTTCTTTGAAAGTTGTTCTCCTTTCAGTTCTAGCCCGATTTCTCTTAGATATCAAGTTGGCCTCTACACTAACAGCTATGCTTTGCATGTCTTCTAAGCTAGGAGGAGCCCTTTCCCTTAGTTGATATGCCATGTCAGAATCAAATCCATCAGGGAATTTGATTAAGGCTAAGCCAGGGGGAGGTCTAAGGTTTTGAGGAATGGCATTGTACACATTATTGAATCTAGCACAATAGTCTTGGACAGTTTCTTGTGGGCCTCTTTTCAGGCTTTCATATTCAGAGAGGATATGCAATGGGTATTTCTTCTTTTCCCATCTGTTTAAAAAGGTTTGGTAGAGGGCATCTGGGTCAGCTATAGAGTTCGCAACAAGTGCTCTAAACCAGGTCCTTACATCACCAGTTAGACTTTGGACAAATATTTTCATTCTCACATCATCATCATCAATTTCATAGTTCTCAAAATAATCTTGCATTTTATTTGTATGCTGTTGAGCTGTATAGGTGCTAGTGCCATCAAAATATGTAATTTTTCTTTGATAATCTTGAGGCATAGCCCCTGGATTTGCAGGCAGCAGCAGAGGAGCATATCTATTTGCCATATTTGCAGGGATAAATGGGACAGCAGGAAGAAAAAGGACAGCTGGAACAGCAGGGACAAGAGTGGAAATATGGGCAGTGGATGGGGGAGTGGAGAGAATGCTTTGAGGTGTGGATGAAGAACTCGGATAGGCTGTAGTATTGACAGAAAGGACTGCTGCTCTCCCAGGGGTGAGCTCAGATTTTGTAAGATTTTGCTGAAGTATATCAGGGTTTAAATCAGCAGATTTAGCTCGACTTTCTTGTCTTCTAAGGCTCTTAGAGATCAAGTTAGGATTTTCAAAAATAGTCGGAGGATCTGGATCAGGATTTGACCTGGTGTAACGAGTTTTCTTCTTTGGAGCCAGCTTCTAAAAATATATTTTGGTATTTTTTGGGAATGTGTAAAGATCACAGCCTTGAAGGAAGCTCTTTTGAAATATAGGAGGCTTTGGGCTTTCCTTTGAATATATTAAAACAGGGAAACTGATCAAATTTTTGGGACAGCTGTTTAAAGCCTAGAACTAGACTGGAGATTGACTGAAGCAACGTTTATTTACTCCTGTAAATGCACAGCAAAAACAGTTTCAAAGGCTACCTGGCTAACTTCAGGCTCCATCTGTAGCTTTAGAAAATAGACAGCAGTTACAAACAGTCGTTCGATCCCCAGTGGAGTCGCCAATGATGTTATCACTCAGGTTGTTCCCCAGGAAAGCTCTAAGGGGGGAATACGGCCGAGGTAACCACTAACCAATCTTTTAGCTACAGATTCTAGCCAATCTGCAACCAGAGAGGGCTCTCTCTTTGTAATTTAGCTTTGTTTTGAAGTATTTTAGGCTAGTTATGACGCACAGGGTTTGGTTTTAAGTTTGTTGGATGGTGATCTTAAACAGAGCTGGGATGCAAGTCTAAAACAATTTATACCATTGGGCAAATGGGGTCAATGAGGACGAACTGCTGAGAGTGTTTTCTTTGATAAAGGGCAATACTACAGAGCAAGATAATCGATCTTGGAACAATTTTAAAATCTGGAAATTGGTGGAATGTAAGCCAGTGGATGAAGGGCAGTTAAGAATCCTTCATCATGTTGGCAGAGGGAAAGTGCATGAATATTATCAAGGAGCAGTAAAGAATTCCTAGGCAATATTCAAAGTGAAAGAATCAGTGGAAACAGGAGCAGCTAAGAATTCCTGTTTATGCTAACTCTGAAGAAAACATAATTAACAATAGAGATTGAACACAGAGTGTATTTAAACAAATTCTGGGCTATTCTTTTTCTCTATTACTAAGATTATGAAACATAAATGAATTTTGCAAACACATAAGACACAAAATGTAGTTTAGAACAACTTATTGATCCATAGAAAGACACAGGAATTCTGTAGCAGGTCCCAGAACATCAAATCCACATTCAGACGCTCCAACAGTAGTGAACTTCAACAACCATTGTATTAAAAAGTCTCAGAGTTACAGCGCAGTCCAGAGAGAAAATCACCAACCCCGAATACATCTCATGGGGAGATATTTATACAAAAAGGAGATACAAAATATCGTGTAGATAAGCTATCAAGCAATAACTTCCTTCACCTACTCTACAGAAGAAGTAAATGAGAGAAATGAATGCAACAGTAAATGTTGGTGTGTTGGCTGTTTAGTTTGTCAGATATATTTGACTTTTTGGACTGAGTGAGTCGGCTAGTAGCTGCGTCTTTGTTCTGTGTTCCTACATTGCTGTCTTGGCCTTTTATTTGTGCGTGGTCTTGCATTAATGAGCTGCAGTCCCAACCTGATTCCCTCGTTCTGCTATTTTCATTCTTTGACAGGTGGCCCGTGCATTTGAATTTGCTAATATGTAGCTGATCAAAAAGAAAAAGAACCAAAATTACCTTGGTAAAACCTCCAACATCCCCTGCCACCATTGGTCTGTTGGAAACTGATGTCTTTGTATTTTTATTAGTGTTTCATCAGCTTCAGTATACCTGTAGAAGTTGGACTGGACTTCAAAAAGATGATTTATCTCATGTTCAATGTAGAACAAATTTTCTAATTTGTCATATAGACTTTGTCCAGAGGGAGGCACTGTGTCTTCTGAAATGCTTGATGATGCTGTAATTTTACTGGAAACATAGGTATTTACCCTGTTAGCATACTGTTCATGTGTTAACAATCTCCCATTGCTGGTCAATAAGCTGGGTAACCCTTTGCTCTGCAACATTGCAAACTTTTCTTTGAAGGCATTTATTTTTGTTTGCATTTGTTGGCACTTTCTTTCCAGATTTTGAACAAAATTCCTCAGGGTCAACACCTTTTTCACTATCAAAATGGTGTCTGTTTTGTTCCTGATATCTAAAGCTACTAGTTGTTCTTTGGTATGAGTATTCAAAAATTGGATGAGTCTATTGGCCTGCTCAGGCATGTTTCCCAATGATGCCCTGGCCCTTTGAATCTCTACTCGGGCTATTTCTATCAATTCTATTTGCTCATGTATCGTCTGAATTGATTGCCATTGGTCAGTGATAGACTAGCCAATTTTGGTCTGCAAAATTGTTTTAATGTCTGCTAGAGGTTTATGAAGAGTGAGATCTTTTTCCAAGGATTTCACCTTATTCTCCAAGGCCTTTATCTCTCTGGTTTTCTCTGCCACTGTTATCTTGGATTTGTCATAGCTTACCTCTAGCTTGGCCAAATTTTCTTTGGCCTCTTTTAGCTCCGACATTTGGATTTCTAGCTCTTTTACTACTCTCATCATTTCTTCCATGCTCATGCTAGAGTGTGGTGCTGTTATTGCTGCTGCTGCTGAAACATCTGTGGTTGATGTACCTGTTGTTGATGTAGGGATGATAGGAGGGATTGCTGCTGCAGCTGTGGGAGGGGCAGCGGTGAGTGTTGGAGCTGTTTCAGGTGGCTGGGAGGTCGACTCTCTCTGCTTGGCTTGCAATGCTTTCTCTAATTCTTTCTCCATTGCAATTAGCCTTTGATTCATCCTCATCAGCAAATCCATCGTATCTTCTTCTGCCGTTTCTTGTGCAAGTTCTGTAGTTTGTGGGTGCATGGTTGCAGGCAGTTTTAATTGCTTTCTAAGTGTAGCAATATCTTCTTCCTTTTTCTTTACAAGGGTTTTGATGCCCTTGGCATCCTTAGGATCATGCCCTAGCTCAATAATAATTTCCTCTAGGGTATTTATTCTGTTGTCTTTAGCCAAGGAAGATATTTTTTCCAATTCCAATTGGGCAGATGTATTGCTTAATGACTCCTTCAATTGGTGGGCTAGCATTGCCTTGTCTGCCAATGTAGCGTAGAACATTTCGCCCATTTGCTTGTGCAGCTCAATTTGGTACATTGGGTGTATGTCTTTAGCGAGGACTTTGCCAGATGGTTGCTTACTTTGCTGCTTTGAGGAGGACACCTCCATACCATGTTGCCTCTCCATTTCTTGCCTGTGAGAGCTGGTGGATGTTTGCTGGCTGGTTTCCCTCTCCTTCCTTGGACTCCCTGTGATTTCTTCACTAATTTCCTCTTCAGGTTGAGGATCTACTCTTTGTCTTTTGGCCTCTGGCTGCTCTGTTGATCCACTTTCAGGTGTGGTTTCTTCTCTGTCCCGTTTCTTGCTTCTTTCCTCATTGAGAGGAGTCTGTAATGCTGGTACCTGTGGTGCCTCTGTCTGTAGTGAAGGGGCTTGCCCTTGACTCTGTTCCTTTGAGGTAGTTGGCTGGTCTGTCATTGTTTCTTGCTCTGTATCTACTACCTCCTTGCCTTTTGCTGTCCCTGCTGCTGGTGTATTTCTTTCTAAGGCAGCTTGTGAAGCTGTAGTAGTTGATGTGCCTTCTCCAACTTGCTGTGGCAGTTTGAATGACACCTGCCCAAAAAAATCCAAGTCAAGAGTCTTTTCCAGATTTTTCATAGTTTGCTCCATTTTCTCTTCCTCAGTGAACTGTTCAACTAGTGTGCCTTCTACCCACTCATCTTGGTTGGCAAATTGTTCTATCTCTGGGATTTTGCAATGTTCATAAGTTGACAACCTATATTTTATTTTTCTTGCATTGATAAATCCATTTGGGTCATAGGGTACCCACCAAAAGCTCCTTTTTAATCTGAGTTTTTCACCCAATATCTGATCGGCTTCTTGCCATCCTTCTTTTTTATTCATGACATAGGGGCCTAGTTGGTCTCTGAATTTCAACTGAGCCTTTTTCTTGGTGCTATGGAAATGAGTCAAATATAAATTGATAAATTGGCTGTAAAATTCCAAGGCAAACATTCTCATTGGCACATATCTTGGCAACCTGTAGGGGCATAGCTCACAGCCATATATCCTGATGACAGTGTGATTCTGGTAGAAGTACCAATCACCTATTTTGTAGCTTTAGGAGAGCTGCAATATTTTCTGCATATCATAAGACAATCTAGGAGGAGGAGTTATCTTTAGGAGAGAAGAGACTGGATAGAAAAACATGTTAATGAACTCACAGTAGGAGTAGGGAGAGCTGTGGACTTCATGAAAGACTGAGGTCCAAAAAATCACAGACCTCTTTACTCCTTTAGAGTACAATCTTTTGATGGGGAATTAGAAACAATTTAGCTGATAATACAGGAACAGATGATAGATGTAGGATGAATACTTGAAGACTCCCTCCCTATCTAGATTCAATAGTTGGTCATGTATCTTGCTGGCAATGAATTTGGCATAATTGTATTTGACAGCAGGGGGCTGCCCTGGGGTAAATGCGGACAGTAAGACCAATATAGTTTCATCAATATGTTCACTTGTCTTGAAACCCAGAACATAAGATATCATATCAACCAGTAATTTACCCACTTCATTGAAACATGCATAGTGAAAAGGAGGTGGCTCTATAGGCTGGCGATCTTCTCTCATAAATACTTGGGCAATTCGGGTTATTTCTGAGCTGGAGAGTTTGGGACCTTCATCAAGCAAAAACTTCATAGTAAGAGGAAACAGAAGCTGAGTTGGTTTGAAGTTTAGCATTTGATTTATGGAGTCAGGAGTTATATGAAAGAGGATGGTCCCAGATGGAGTTTTGACTGCCCTTTGAGTTGGTTCATAGTTTTCACAGCAGAGGTGAATTATCTTAGGGAAGATATTGACAGAGGGAAGGAAGTATATGGGTAGATTTGATTCCCATATCCCATAGAAATCATTGTTATTTAGATAACTGTTCTTGAGTTCACAGAATGCCTACAGGTGGTTTCTGTCACCAGCCATGTCTTGGATTAGATAATCCCGATCAGCCAAAGGTAGTGATTCCAATTCCTTGTGGGGTTCATTGAGAGGAGTGATATTCAAGGCTGCTGGAGTCTCCATCTTTAAATTGTTTGTGTTTTTTATTGGAATGTGGTCTATGCAACAACAGAAAACAGAACACTGCCTCTGAGGTTTTTCTAAGGGAATTGCAAACTGAGCCTTATCTTGAAATCACCTCACTGGGTAACATTCATGGTTAAGAATAGATTTTGCAGAGCTTAGTCGGGAAGCTGGATAAAATAGTGGAAATAGTGCTCCTTTTGTAGGTGATTTGACAATTTTAGCTCAATATTTGGGCATTTTTTGGATTTTTTTGCAGAGGAAAGTTACAGACAGGTTGCTTGGAAAGAAGAGCTTGGTAAATTCCTGTTTTTACCAGCTCACTGTGTTTTTAGTTGGGGTTATAAACTGAATTTGTTAGGTTTTTTGGTTCTTTGAGCGAAATGCAGAGAAAATGAGCTTAAATCCAGCTCGACGGCAAATTTGCGGAGGGAAAGACAGTTCATAGGGTTACTTTGGAAAAAATGAGTGAAGTGGGGACTATAGTGCAGAGGTATAGGGGTAGCACTGTGAATTTGATTCGAATTCTGGTTATCCGGGCAATTTTTACGGAAAAAACTTGGAAAAAACAAGGTTCAGGAGCAATTGAGTAAATAGCTGCTTCAAATGGGCGCTTGGTGTACAATATGGACTAAGCGCCGAGCTGAGGGACCGTGCGGTGGAGTTGATTTCACTGCGTGATGGACTGTGCAGCTTTGGTGGCAAATTCGTTGTAATTTGCATGTAGAGGTTTCCACAAACCAACGAATAGAAATAAACAAAACAACCACTTTCACGGTTTTTAACACAATTTGGGCTTTTTCGGGCATTTTGGCACTTTTTTGTGATGTCGTCATCATGACGTAATTTTGTCGTGTAGCGGGGTACGGAGGATGACGTGTCGGATGACATGGCGGTTGGCACGGAGGTGAGGTGATGATGTCAGCAGGTGACATGGCGCTGATATGGAGTGGTGGCAAGCAATGTGGATGCGACGTCAGCTGATGATGTGGGCATGACTTGAGCGGGGAGGCAGTGGGGCGGTAAGCGGTATTCCCCGCACCACCTTAAGTCCATGGTGGTTTTGGGGGGGGGGGGGGGCTTCGATCACGCTGGGAAGCCGACGCGTGTCACGGGTACAGCAAAAATACCATCCATCCCCTGGACGCTAACGTTTGGCACGCGGGGTGGTTCTGATATCGCCGACAGTTGTTAGATCTATGGCGCTAGATCGGATGGTCGACGGGTGAGGTAAGTGGCAGTGGTTTACAATAGGGGGACCCGCGCATTATTTTAACATTTAATAATATTGTTGGGGTTTTTAAATGTTTTTAACTTTGGATTTTGGGGAATGGTTATTCATTTAACCGAATGCTAAATGAAACCCAATTTTCATGCGCGCCAGGGGTTAATATAGGGTTTATGTGGGAGGCTTAGGTGCGGTTGTTTATTTAACCGAGTGTTAAATAAACTCCAATGATATTTGAACGCGGAGGGGCTATTATTAAGGTCCCAAATGAACCAATAATTCCCAAAACTTTGTTGTATGGCTATAGTTGCCAAGGGTAGGGATATTATATATTTTTTGGGTTTTTTGTTATTTATATATAGTAGGGGCGGGGAAAACTTTACATAGGAGTTATATAATAGTGTTAGGGTGTTAATATGACAAATGATAGAAGAATACTAAGTTTATAAGGTAGAAACTTAGGTTTATAGGGAAGTGAAGGAAAATGGAAAGATCTTTTTACACAAGAAATGTGGCTTGTTTTAGCTAAGTAAACTCAGAGTTTCACTTAGTATTTCTCATAAAATGAAGTGAAGTAGGACCACTGGGCAGATCCCAATGTCCTTGAGGGGATGTTAGTAAATGATTTTTTGGGAAATGAGAGGGGAAATTAGTCATGCTTCCACTGTTCTGCAGTCACTTTGCCATGGTACCTATGACATCCATGAGATAAGTCTTTCTTGACACGACAAAAATGATCACAATCTTGCTTCTGCAACAGCAAACTGCCTACCCAGCCTAATATACCTAGCATTTTTTCTTCCTTTTGATTGGGTGCTTTTGAACTAGCAAACCCTGTCTCTCTTGTTTTTCTTTTGACTGCCCTCCTATCTAAGTCTACCCTTATCTCTTCCAAGGGCCCAGATTAAGCAGTTGGGCTCCTTTGTTTCTCTACCTATTTACTCATCTGCCAAGCTTGAGCTGTTTGGACAGACCTTTATTCTCTATTCTAAAGACAAGTAAATTCAAACATGATCTAACCAGGATTGAATTATCTGGCTATTCATCAACTGTGTCAAGAATCAACCACCTGTACACAATGAAATTCTTCAAAAATGGAATAGTAGTGGCATTTAAACTAGCACACTTTCCTGGTCTTTTGGTTTGGGGTTCATTTTTATCATTTTTTCTGACTAATTCATTCTTTTTGACCTTTGATTTTTCTTTTAGGGCATACCCTCTTTTCATTTTTTAATTTTCTTCATTTGTTTACAAAATATGAAACCTTTGCAGCATGAAAGGATGAACATATTTGGCTCTTCTACAGTCAATCATGAAAAATGAAACCTATTGGTATAGGAACCTAACATATCTACCATTTCTTCCTTCTCTATAGGAAAGGTTAGTCTTGACAAGCAATCTGCAACCACATTCTCTTTTCTTGGTTTGTCAATAGTAGCCAAATCAAATTTCTGCAATAATACAACCATCTAATTATCCTATCATTGACATCAAGTTTATTCACTAAATATTTAATGGTTGCATGATTAGTGTGGAAAATTGTTTGATAACTAGTGATGTAATTCCTAAACTTGTTCAAGAGTGTACCACAACTAGGAGTTTCTTTTCAATGACTACAAAATTTAGCTCAACTTTAGAAAGTTTCTTTTCATGCAATTTTTCTTGCACTTTTCCTAAGGTTACCCCTACAGCTTTATATGATGCATATATGTGTATATGGAAAGGTAATGCCTAGTTGGGACCCCTAAGGATGGGTGCAGTGGTCAACTTTTATTTTAGCAATTCAATGACCTCTTGATAGTTGTTTGTCCAACAAAATTCCGAATCTTTAGCCAGTAGTCCAAATAAGGGTGAATTCAATTTACTGAATTCTTTAACGAACCTTCTATAATACCCAGCCAATCCAAGGATGCTCTTGACATCTCTTTGCTTTTGAGGGACAGGGACCATTTTAATGATGGCAATTTTATTGGGGTCAACCTCTATCCCTTCCTTATATATGGAATGGCCAAGGACAATCCATGCATTCATAAGAAATTCACATTTCTCGGGACTTAATGAAATATTCATTTCAATGAATTTTTTGAAGACTTTTCACGTATTAGAAAGAGATTCCTAGAAGTCACATCCACAAGGAGTGAAGTCATCCATGTATATCTCGATAGTGTCATGAACAAGGTCAACAAATATACTTAGAACTATCCTCTGGAAGGTAGCAAGGGCAATGCATAGATCGAATGGAAGGACCCTATAAGAAAAGGTAAACCATGGACATGTGAATGTGGTCTTATCTTGGTCTTCGAGGCTGATGTGTATTTAGTTGTACACACTAAATCCATCTAGGAAGGAGAATAAACTCTCTTCCTTGCAAGGCCATCTAGGAAGTGGTCAATGAAGGGAAAAGGGAAGTGTTCCTTTCTCGGTAGTCAACATAGATCCTCCACTTCACATTTTTATTAGGGACTAAAATGAGAGGGGACACCCACTCACTATTTGAAATGGAGTATATAAACCCTGCATCTAGTATCTTCTATAATTCATCTTTTACAATGTCCTTGAGAGCTGAGTTCATCATTCTCTAGGGTTGGCACACATGATTGCATCCCTATTTTATGTAGATATGATGAGTATAGACTGAGGGATGCACACCCTTCATCTCCTTATAGTCCCAAGAAAAATCATCTAGGGGTTACTTTAACACATTGCATAACTTTTATTCCTACAAGAATGAGAAAGAGGGGTTGATATTTAGAGTTCTAGATGGGCTAATCTCTGCAAACTTGGCATGTTCTAGCCTAGAGTAAGCAGAGAAAAAATCAGTCCAAGGAATACTCTCGGGTTCCTTTACCAATTCATCAACTAGAATGGAAGTTGGAGGCCAATTCTATAAGATATGGTTGATAAGGTCATCTTCATCAATCTTTGCCCCCACCCCCCCACTATAACAGTGTCTAGTGTGTAGACTGGGTAGAGGGATGTCTGATAAAATTCTTCCTCTTCCTCATCCTCTAACCATAAGGTCAAGTCATGATCAATAGAAGGTTGAGTAGGAGGATACATCACAAGTTGTTTTAATAGATTCCCATTCTTGATGGTCATGTTCCCAGCCCTGCAACTAATGTAGGCATCAACAATGGCCAACCAAGGTCTTCCTAGGATGAGAGGATAGAAATTAAACTTGGTTTTGGGCTCGAGGACAAGGAAATCCGTGGATCACTCCTAGGAGTCAATTAAGTCCATTACATCCTCAATAACTCCATCGGGAGCAATTATGGATCTATCTATAAGTTGAAGTATTGTAGTGGTCTTCCTCAAGGCCCCTTGGAGATTAGTCTTGAGCATGGTTTCCCTAGTGATCACATTGATTGGAGTCCCAAGGTCAATCAAGGTATTATGGACCATAATGCCATTACTGTGCACATCCACTACTAGGCTACCAGGGTCCAAGTACTTTGGGGAGATTACCCTCCCAAGCATTAGGTCAAACAACTGTCCAACAACATTGATAGTGGGGGTATCTCTTCTTCTTCTCCCAGGCCTTTTGAAACACTCTTCCTTGATAAGCTTGTTGTAAATGGGGACATCTTTGATGGCTTGGAGAAGGGGTATTTTAACACACAAGTTCTTCAATTCTCCCAGAAGTTCAACCTCTTCTGGGGTGTGTTGTTTAGGGTGGACCAAAATTTCAGGGTAAGGAGGTGCATTGGATTGAGGGAGCTCTCTTCCTTCTCTTCTTGAAGCTCTCTAGGAGGAGAAGGTGGGTGATTATCTTGGAGAACCTTCCAAAAATAGAGGTTGATCTCTTTGATTTCCACAACATAAGCAGGATAGGATGCCTCCCCACTATAAACCTATTGTGATTGCTTATTGTTTGGGTTCAAATTGGGGTAGCATTTGAGGTTTCTTAGGTGGGGTATGATGAGGGAGCTATGGTTGAGGTTGAGATGGAGGTAGTAAAGTAGGAGGTTGGTTTATTTAAGGCCTCTACCCTTGTTATAGGTTGCCCCATTGGGAATATCGAGGTGGATATGGCTGAAAAGAGGGTTAATAGGATGAGGATGATATTGAGGAGTATAAGGCCAAGGAGGAGGTGTGGGTCATTATGGATGAGTGGAATGGTGCCAAGGTTGGAAAGGTGCCTTCTGATTTGGATTGTAATGAGGATAGTGTGAACCTTGCATGCCCTTTTGATATGGCCGAGGGACTTGAGACCTCCTTTGGTTAATGAAACAGAGTTGCTTTGAACCACCTTTCTGTCCCTACATATACAACCTTCATACCTGGAAGAGAGGGACATTTTTCTATTGCATGGTTTTCTTCACAAATAGAGGAAAATTCTATGACATTAAGTGGGAACTCATTCCTAAGATGTCTCTTAGTTCATCTAGGGTAGAAGATAGCTAGTGCCCTTTCTGCTTCCTCTTGCTTCCTTTTAATTTGCATAGTATCCATCTGTAGGGAAAAGATATGAAACATTTCACTCTTAAAATCCTCCAACATACTTGCTATCTCATGTTTGATGGCTGATGTAGAGGAGATGAACTAACCAAGGCTTGGCTATACCTACCCTTTTTCCTGGCAACCCTAGAGTGATTCTTGGATACTGTTTTGATGTCATCATAAGGAAATTGGTAGATGTCTCCTCCAGAAAACATGTTGAAGGTTTCCATTACATCCTCCATGATCCCTTCGAGAAGAAATAGCTTGAGTGACTCAGGGTCAAGGGTATAGTTAGCCCTCCTATAGTTGAGTTGGAATCTTTCCTCATAGTCCTCTAAGGATTCATCTGGTCCTAGGGTCATCCTAAATATTTCCTCCTTTGATTCTTTGGACATGCAATAATCCCTGTACTTATCATTGAAGGATTGTTTCATTTGGTAGGTACTGATGCTACCTCTAGGTAAACTCATAAGAGGCATAGTCATAGGTCCTAGAGACAATAGAAAATTCAAACATGAAGTTGTCAATGTCCTCACAGGTCAGGCCATCGAAATGTGGAAGGGAAACATGACTTATATTCTTCATTCTGGTCTCCCCATTGGTTTCACTGATAGGGAAAATCTCATTTTGTTTGTTTTCAACCATGGTTTGGGTAGGTGAAGTAGGTTCTTCTTCCCCTACGGGTTCCTAAAAAATTTCATGTTTCTCTCCTAGAGGGTCTTCTAACTCCCATGTAGTAGAAGCAAGAAGTTTACAATCACCAAAAAAGAATGAAGGTTGATTGCTTGAAGGGGTGGGGCTTTTTGGTAATAATTTCCCTTGAATATCCCTACTCCTATGAGGCATGAAAGAACTAACTCTATATTTTGAATTCATTTTTTTTTTAAGATTTCAAATCAATAAGACTGATGCTAAACCAAAAACAAGTAACTCCTATGTAGAAATAACACCTACTTGAACACCTTACTGACAATGATGCCAAAAAGTGACGAGTCCTAGTATATCATCAAGGATGTTTCAACTTCCAAGGCTTTCAACTTAAATAATCAACCCAGGGTTCATACAAACTTAGAGGTAACAATGCTATATGAACAACAAGTTAAGTTCTACTCATATCACACTCAATCATTATATTAGATTGAGGTATTCAGAGAGCACACATTTGACTAACTGCAAAGAGAATTTCTTATGAAATCATATCATGATTGCAAGGAAATGAACATGATTCTAACTACAGAAATGAAAATTCCATTCACTAAATGTAAAGGCTAACTGTATTTGCATGAAAGGAATAGAATAGTCTAGTTGCAGAAGTAAACCAAGCGACCCTGTTTGCACACTAATAAAATCAATAATATACTTGCATGAATAATTTATATAATTGTAACTTTCTTGAAAAGGAGGAATTCAATCTTCAACACAACTATGGAATTAAGAAAATACTAAGTATAATTCTACTTGTTGTCTTGTGTTTGCACTGAGGAAAATATGGGGTTGGAGTGGTCTTGGAATCTTCTTTAATCATGAAATTAAAGCCTAGGGGCCATTATTCAACTTCAAATTGTAAGAGTCAAGGTTTAGAGAAAATCTGGTGGGATTTGAGCAGTGTTATAGGACTACTACAAAAGGTGCTACAATAGGCCATGTTCGCTATAGGAGTGGGTTCAAGAGATTTTTGAGGGAAGGATTGTGTCTTGAAGGTGGATGAATGGTTTGAGAGTCATTTTCACAAGCATAGTACCCCTTGGAGGCCTAACTTGCACATAAGTTCATGCCCATGGTGTCCCTCATTGGCCCTATAAGGGTGATCTCGGTGGCAGAGTTTGAGAGTCAGGGAAAATTTTAAGAACCCCCCCTAAATTTATAAATATAATAAATGGGCGAATCTCCATGGTATATAGGAAAAATGGAAGGTGATTTTATCAATAATATAATATGTATATATAATTTTTTGGCGAATCTCTCACCAGGCATGGCGAATATTTTACTCAATTATAAAATCTTGTAAGATCTTGGCAAGTCTTTCACTAAATAATAAAACTTTGTAAAGTCCTAGTGAATCTTAGCATAGGCTACATGCTGGTTTAATTCCTCCATTTAAATAGGTTACATTCCAGGTGAATACCATGGGTCAATACCATGTGCCATTTTGGTGAATACCATGGGTCAATACCATGTGCCATTTTTATTTTTATTAATTCTAATATTAGGGTTAATAATGGTTTTTTGCATGGTATTAATAACAATCTAGTCCATGGTATTTGTCCCATAGTATTTTGGCCATAGGTTTCACCTAAATATAACCCATTTTTTGAGTGTTCGTAAATATAAGGTGACTTATGGAGTAAATATAAAAAATTGTTTTATTTTTTTACCATACCTCTCGTTTATTAATTTACCATACCTCTTTTACAAATATGGTATTTGGCCCATAGGTTCTTGAGGCTTCATAAATAAAACGAGGTTTATGGACTAAATATCAAAAGAGGTTTTATTTATTTACGATACGTCTAGTTTATTTATATTTTTATTTATTTACCATACCTTTTGAGTAAGTATAAAAAGACGTTTTATTTATTTACCATACCTCCACTTTACTTATATTTTTATTTGTTTACACCCTTACATGCATATAAGGTGACTTATGGAGTAAATATAAAAAATGTTTTATTTATTTACCATACCTCTCATTTATTTATATTTTTATTAATTTACCATACCTCTTTTATAAATATGGTATTTGGCCCAAAGGATTCACTTAAATAAAACCTATTCTTGAAAATGGGCGAATGGGTTCACTTAAATAAAACCTATTCTTGAAAATGGGCGAATGGAAGGTTGTAAGTCCTAATTTCAAGGACTAAATTTACCTTTTTTACCCTCTCCCTTAAAATAAGGTGGGCTATTTGAGGTGATTTGTAAAAATGTACTATGATACAAAATATTCGCCCACTAAAAATTTAAAACCCCTTAATTTCGCCAAAGGGCGAACATTCGCCCCTAAAATTATCCTTGTTGAGAGTAGTATGAGGTGTCTAGGAGGAAGGTGGAATGGCCTAAGTGGATGTGGATGAGTGTGCCAACCCGTGCAAGTAAAAACAAATCCCTGTTGACTAATCAAGTACATGAATTCAATGATCAATATTGCAACAAAATGAATCAAAGTGGAAATGACGAGTTGAATTTTATTTCTTTAAGATCTACTCTAACATATATCTACTCTAATTTCTAAACCAATGATAATAATTTCTAAGTTGCAAAAGCCAAGCATGTAGAAGAGTTTCAATCCAAAAATTAAAAATTTTCCAAGAAACCATAAACACATGTTTTTGGCTTGTTGTTGTAGATCTTCCAGCCACACTTCCCACAAGAGAGGAAGTGGTCAAACCTACAACTACAATTTTTGTAATATAATTCCTACTTAAGCAAGGAAATAAATGAAATGAATTGAACAAGAATAATGATAGAATATAGGAGGGGGACTAAAACCTCTGGGTTGGACCCAAACCCAAGGGTTTTAGTGCTCCAAAGTTAACTCAGACGCAAACCAACAATAAACTTTTCATTGACAAAAAATGAGAGTCATATACATCATATAAAAGATGAAAATAGTAGTATCAAGCACTAAGCTCTTAGTAGCTACTCCTATCTCAAACAAAAGTTCAAATCCTAATGAGCCTTTAGGATTGTTTATTTATACAAAAAGTAGTTGATGGAATCTCCCTTTAAAGGAGGATTGCTTCCCTCCAAAATCTAGAAATTGGTGGATCTGGTTCCCTTGGATCTTCACATGCACTTCTATTCCTCGGCTGCCAGTGAAGTTTAGTTGTTGGTGAGGAATTGTTAATCTCAAGTTGAGTTGGAGAGTTAATGTAGTGGACATGCCCCCTATATTCTCTCTAGATGTCTACAATCAACCCATACATAGTACATATCTCCAAATATTCTTCTTTTTCCTGCATATTAATCACATTAGGTCATGAAATACGATAAGCATCCTTTAGTCTTCCTATTAAGCATATTATGGTTAAAAGTAAAAATTAATGTGAGAAAAGGAGAGTTTCAAGGGCTGGAGGAAAGCACGATGGGCCTCAAAACTTACCTATTGATGGGATCCATCAGGTAGTACCATGGAATGCCTTAATAAACCATTGGTGTTGACACATAAATAAATAATAGAGAAGTTGTAGGCCATGATATAGGCCGTAGCAAAATATACAAGAGCTTGGAAGGAAGCTTGAAAATAGTGGGTTCAAAGACCATTTTATTGATATGAAATAGTTACATGGGAGATGTTAAAAAATGTAGCAAGGAAGGATCAATTTGACTTTAGCCATAGTCAAATTGAGTAAATCAAAGTTCCACATCAACACACTAACTTGAAGGTAGTTAACTAGTGTGACATAGCTCTTGTCACTTAGGTAGCTTAGTAAATTTGAGTTAGAGGGATTGGAGTTTAGTTATGCATCTGTAATTGCTAAATTTTAGCAATCTAGTTCAATTATTTTTAGTTGTATTCGGTTCATTGACCTCTAACTATTGATAGAGTCAGTTGAAGGTCATTTTTAGAAAATACTCTAACTCAGAGATATGTCAGTTGACTGATCAATCAACACAAAATATCTAATGCATGCATGGAATTCAAATTCCTAAGCTAAAGTGGAGATGACAAGGCAATGTAACATTAGTTGTATACTAATTTGAGTGTACAATTGTTGCACACATCCAAGAGATCAATCCTTGGGAATTGCATAATAAAATAAGAGGAAATTCCTATATTTTAGGAGCTAATTTTCTCAGGAATTGCACAAGGTAATAGGACGCTAGATGAGTAGATAATTGGCTAAGTGTTGGTTATTGTTTCTCATTCAATAGAGAGAACAATTATTCTTTAGCAGGTTGTGCCTAGAACTAGAGCAAGAAATTGTAATAGTTTCTCGATTCAATTGATTAATGCAAAGAGGCTTGAGGGGTTTTTCCTAGTTTGGTTCACTTAGAGATCAATGTGTGCTTGTGTTTTTTCTTATTGCATGTCTATGCATGTTGTTCTAAATTGTGATTTCCATTCTGTAGATCAATAGAGTAGAATTGTGTCTCTTATTTTTCAGTGTGAAATCTTGAGTAGTTATAATTTGTATCAAATTTCTACATTGTATCAGAGCCATAAAATCACATTAGAACTAGTATTTTTGACCTGTCTCTTAGGAATTTCAAATTCGCAGTTTCAATGTAGTAGTTTTTCTTCAGGATCGGGAGAATGTCTTTCAACGAGCTAAGATTGGAGTATGCCCTAGAGGGTAGATCTAATTTCATATCCTGGAAGGATCAAATGGAAGAAATGCTTGAAGATAATGGTGTGTTAGAATATATTAAAACTAAGATTGCAAAAGCTCGCTAGTCGGATGCACAACAATTAGCCCAATGGAAGAAGGATGTTGCAAAGGCCAGGATAATTATTTTGGAAGGTGTGATAGATCATGTGGTCTCAAATATCCATGGAAAAGAGATACCATTTTCTATGTGGAAGACACTGATTGACCTATTCGAAAATAACAATAATCATAAAAATTTTGGCCTAAAAGACAAACTTCGAAACATTAGGATGCAGAAAAATGATAATATTCCACAATATTTTTCCAAGTTCACACAAGTTCGAGATGAACTTGGAGGGGTTGCGGTGAATGTTGCAAAATATTACCTAGTGAGCCTAGCTATTCTAGGCATTCCAAAATCCTAGCATAGCTACCAGGACTCTATGAATGGAAGGGAAAAATTACCGAATTGGGAAAGGTCATGGTTCGATTTGGTTCAAGAAGATTTTAGGAGAAATAACAAAGATGGAACATCATCTAGAGCAGAGGATGATGATAATTTTTCCTTTGTTGGGAAGGGGAAGAAGGTCAAAGGAAAGAAGACCCAAAGAAACTTGAATCCAACCAAAATAATGGCAAGAAAAAAGACTTGAGCAAGATAAAATGCTTCCACTGTCATGAATACAAGCACTATGCAACAAAATGGCCACACAAGAAGTCTACCAACAAGCCTTCAAGAGGAGAAAGAGGTGAAGAACTAGCTTCACAATTCGAATTAGACTTCATCCTAATAGCATGCATGGCCAAAACTATTAGGGTGAATGTGTGGTACCTTGATTTTGGTGCTTCATTCCATATGATAGGGTGCAAGGGGTTTTTCAGTAGCCTATAGGAGAAGGATCTCCAAATGCATATCGAAATGGAGGATGAAAGGAAGTAAAATGTTACAAGAATTGGTACTGTCACCTTTGAGAGTGAGAAATCCTTTCCTCTACACCTCAAAGATGTTATGTTTGTACCTAGGTTAAAGAAGAACCTGATTTTTGTAGCAGTATTGGAGGATAAAGGCTATGATGTTATTTTCAGCAAAGGGAAAGCCTTTTTGAGACAAATAAGTACTGGGAAAGTGAAGCAGATCAAGGTTTGAGTGAAGAACCTATACAAACTTGAGGTAGGAGATTTCATTTCATTGAGAAACAAGGTAGAAAATGTGCATAGTTGATATGTTGGAGAACTCTGGCTCAAGAGATTGTTTCATCTGCACCATGGTGCCTTAAAAATCATGCAACAAATTACCATTTCTCTCACTAAAGATTCCCTTGACCAACATGATATCTGCAAGGGTTTCACATTGGGGAAATATATCAAATCCACTTTCCATGGTCGAGATAGCAAATAAGATGCAATCTTGGAGTGAGTCCACTCTAATGCTTGTGGACCCTTTTCTACAACCTCCATAGAAAAACATAAGTAGTATGTTATTTTTATTGATGATTTCTCTAGAAAATGTTGTATCTTCTTCATGTGGAAGAAGGATGAAGTTTTCTAAAAAAAATTGAATTCAAGGCATTGGTTGAGAAAGAGACTGGGAAGAATGTGAAGGCTCTCAGGAGTGACAATGGAGGTGAATTTGTTTCGAATGCCTTCAAGTATTTTTGTGCTAAAGTAGGCATTAAAAGAGAACTGATGGCACCCCATAACCCACAACAGAATGGGGTAGCTGAGAGGAATAACATGAGCATAATGAGAGTAGCAAGATCCATGTTGCATGATCAAGGGATGCCAATGAATCTATGGGCAGAAGCATGCAACACATCAGTGTACTTACAAAACTGATGTCCTCATAGAATACTTGGCATAATCACACTGGAGGAAGCTTTCTCTGGGAGAATTCATGATGTGTGTCATTTTAGAATTTTTGGAGCTTTAGTTTATTTTCATGTCTCTAAGGACTCGAGGAAGAAACTTGACTCTATATCAAATTTGGGAGCTTTTGTAGGATACACCAAAACTCCACACAATTACTAGGTGTATTTACCTTAACTAAGGATGATAGTTGTGAGGAGAGATGTCAAGTTTGATGAGGAGAAGAATATGAGATGCTCTGTCGAATGAGAGCTAAGCAACTCATTATAGCTTCTAGCGTTTGGCTCCAAAGGAGGAGCCTTAAGATGAGTTTTAGGAGGTTGTGGAGCAGCCACATGCAATGGAGCAGACTTGAGGCAGAGTGGAGGCACCCACTCAACTAGAATCTTCCTAAGAGGGGAGAAAGAGAACCAGAGAAGCTGATAGATTTTTGCAAGATGCTAGGGAGAATTTGGGAGCCCCTACATCACAATGCAGATAGAGGAGGTCACCTAAGAGGTACACTAGTTACATGGCTCTCATGATAGAGCTCATTGAGACATAGCCTTCTTCATTTGTGGAATCAGTTTCTCAACCTATTTAGGTTGATTCCATGGTAAAATAATATGAATCCATCATGAAGAAGAATGTATGGGAGGTGGTGTTGGGACCAGAAGGGAAATCAATGGTTGGTTCCAAATGGATCTACAAAGTGAAGCATGTAGCTGATGGGAGAATTGGGAAGTACAAGGCCATATTTGTGGCCAAAGGATTCTCTCAGATAGAGGGAGTGGACTATGAGGAAAATTTTGAACGAGTTTCAAGTTATTCCTCAATCAAATCCATTCTAGCATTGCCTGGACAGATAGGGTGGAAAATCCACCAGATGAGTGTGAAGATTGCCTTTCTCAACAATGTTGCTGAGGAGGAAATTTACATAGAGAAGCCAAAAGGATTTGATACATATGATCTGGATTCACATGTGTGCAAAATCAGGAGAGCATTGTATGGTCTCAAACAGGCACCTCGTGATGGTACCCTCAGATCGACAATTATCTCAATGGATTGGGCTTCACCAAAAGTGAAGCAGATGTGAACCTCTAACGCATTGAGGTAGATGGTAAGTTTCTTATTTTCTTGTTTTGTATGTTGACGATTTAATATTGATAGGTGATGATAAGTTGATCCACTCTTGCAAAGAGAATATTCCAAGGGAATTTGAGATGAAAGACATGGGATTGATGCATTACTTCCTCGGGTTGGAAGTATGGAAAGGTGATGGTAAATTCTTTGTGTCTTAGGGGAAGTATGTCTCTAAAATACTTCATATATTTCATATGGAGAATTATAAGCCCATGGACACACCTATAGCTACAAATTGGAGGAAGGAGAATGCTACTTAAAGTGAAGAGGTTGATGCTACCATTTATAGGCATCTTGTGGGGTATTTCATGTATCTAGTGAACATAATATGCAACATGTGCTATGTAGTAATCTAGCTCAGTCAAGCTATGGTGAGGCCTATCAAGATGCAATGGAAGGAAAGAAACATGTGTTACAGTACCTCATAGGCTCTACCAAGTATGGATTATGGTACAAGAGGACAGAGGGAGTGAAGCTCCAAGGCTTCACCAATGCAGATTGGGTAGGGAGTCCATTAGGAAAGAAAAGTACTTCAAGTGCTATCATCAGTGTTGGGTCTGAAGCTATTTCCTGGTACAATAGGAAGCATAGGTCTGTGGTACTAAACTCAACAAAAGTTGAAAACATGGCTGCAAGTCAAGAAACATGTGAGGCCATATGGGTGAAGAAAATACTTGTGGGTCTTTTCATTCAGGAGATGGATCTGACATTGATATATTGTGATAATAAGAGTTTCATTAAACTCTCTAAGAATCTGGTAATTCATGACAAGTTTAAGCACATTGATATTTGATATCATCATTTGTGGGATTGTGTGTAGAGGAGAATTATGTTTCTATAGTACATTCTAAACGAGTAAGATTTTGACATCTTGAAAAAGGAGTTGTTAACAACTAAATTAAAATTAAATAGGTGTAGGATAGGGGTGGTGAAAAATCCCTTTCTTGCTAAGAGGGAGTGTTAAAATTTTTAGCAAGAAATGCTCAATTTGACTTTAGCCTTAGTAAAATTGAGTATATAGAATTTCCACATCAGCAGGACAACATGGAGGTAGTTAACTAGTGTGATATGGCTCTTGTCACATAGTTAGCTTAGTAAATTCGAGTTAAAGGGCTTGGAGTTTAGTTATGCATGTGTGATTACTAAATTTTAGCAATCTAGTTCTGTTTTTTTAGTTGTATTCAATTAACTAGACTCTAACTATTGATAGAGTGAGTTGAAGGCCAGTTATGCAGTAGGACAATAGTCTAACGTAGATATCTTCTAGTTAACTGATCAATTAACCCAAAATAGCTAATGCATGCATGGAATTTTAATTCCTCAGCTAAAGTGGAGATGACAAGGCAATGTAACATGAGTTATATACTAGTTTGAGTGTACAATTGTTGCATGCAGTCAGGAGATCAATCCTTGGGAATTGCACAAGAAAATAGGAGGAAATTCCTATCTTTTAGGAGTTAATTTCCTCAAGAATTGCGTAAGGAAATAAGAAGCTAGATGAGAAGATTATTGGCTAAGTTTTGGCTAGAGTTTCTCACTCAGTGGAGAGAACACTTATTCTTTTACAAGTTGTGCTTAGACCTGGAGAAAGTAATTGTAATAGTTTTTCTATTCAATTTTTTAATGCAAAGAGGCTTGAGGGGTTTTTCCAGGTTGGGTTCCTCTAGAAATCACTATGTACTTGTGATTTTTCTTATTGCATGTCTATGAAAGTTGTTCTAAATTGTGATTTCCATTCTGCATATCCGTAGAGTAGAATTGTGTTTCTTGTTTTTCAGTGTGAAATCTTGAGCAACTGCAATTTATATCAAATTTCTACATGAGACCCTCTGCTTAGTAGAGTATGCATTTTCTTATAGCATATTATCACCTAACTTATAAGTTTCATTGTCACACGACAAACATTGCATTAAAGTTGAGGGTGTTTCCCTTGGGGCCAGATGAGCCCATCACCTTTACTTAAATGACCTTCAACCTTACACTCTCAATAGGATGAATATATTTCATTGGTGTCCTGGTGTTGTCAGTGGGGCACAAGAAGGTTCTGCGCAATGTCATGGATCTTCTTACAGGCTCGAAATGGATTTTGGCACTAGCGACATGTGGTTGGAAAGGTGGAGACCTCTTAGGAGATCACACCAATCTCGTGGTAGGTAAGGGTCGCAGGAGCACCTACGCTGGTATGCATGGGATTCCCTGTCCTAGAATGGGGAATGCAGGTGTGCCAGGAACTCCTTGGAGTTGGGTTCGCCAAAGCTTAAGAGGGGTAGTACAATGGGGTGCCTTAATAAACCATTGGTGTAGACATGAAGCCTTTACATTGATCTAGAGTCCCGTCGAACCTGTAAGGTAGAGCCATGGTTGAAAAGATTGGCTTGAGGAAGTTTGTAGTAGTAGAGCTTGTTCTTGGGGTGATTGCAGAGATCCCCATCTGAGATGTCGCATGAGGCAGGGCCAAAGTCCCTTATCCAAGCCATGGAAAAGAATGAGAATGAAACACATGTTGTAGCGCAGAGAGATCAAGCCCTGAACTTATAAGAAAGAAATTAGGTGACCTTATCCTTTCATAGATCAATCCCTCCTCGTAGATACCTACCATTGGCATGGCCAATTTACCCCTTATGCAATTAGTCTCAAGAGCATTGATGTGCCCTAGAAGGAATACCTAGGAAGGATGGTTACAGGAAGCAAAGGGAATAATTGGGATAATGAAAGCTGGGACATGGTGGCTGCCACACAACCTTCACCATTAAGATATTTGCTGAGGATGGACCCACCTAATAGTTCATCCCGTTAGCTTCACCCTGAAGTAGTAGCGTAAGGTGTAGGCGGAAGGGAGCAGGGTGAGTAGTGCGGGATGATGTGGCCATGACACCAAGTATCCCAATCAAGAGCAAGGGATGTGCAGGGGTGTGGCCCACTAAATCACATGGTTTAAAGGTGGGAACCCATATGTTTTACCAGAAACATTCCTAAGGGCATGAGAAGAGGGAAGTCAGGTGAAAGGAAATGGGATGACACAACACAATGACATGCCTCGACAACATTTATAATGGTTGGAAGGTTGGCCCACAACAACATAGGCCCGATGCCATGACCACAAAAGAGATTAAGATGGTAGGAAATTGCAAGTGTTAGGATGGAGGCGAGTGAGATAACATGGGAGTGGTAGCAGTGGAAGTAGGGAGTTGGATGTGGCAGACCAATGGGGAAGAGGCCATACGACCCCACCATCCATGCAAGCCCAGTAAGTGAGACTCGACAGGAAGTAAAGGGTGCTTCTGGTAGTGCACCGAAAGGGAATGAATGAGATGACGTGGGTTAGATGCATGGCAATATAGACAAGCCCAATAGAAATTTCACTGGTGGAGGGAGGACCCATAGCTAGGTCAGCCCGACATTGTGTTCCTGGCAAAATAAAGAGTCATTGCAAGAGAAGAGGTGTTGGGATAACGTGAACCTATGAATACAACGATTGCAAGACAATCTTGGGCCTATGATGAGGAGGTAAGAGACATCTAATGTCCATACAAGTCTAGCACAGAGTAGTCGGCTAGTAACCAAACACATAGTTTGGGAACCACCGTGAGAGAGAAAGTGAATTGAAGTGTCTAGTGGGACCCACCCGAAAGGACTTTGGCTAATATAGAGAGCGGAGGTCCTTGGGTTTTCAGAGGGCATGGAAAATATGTTTGTGCATGTGTTTGTATTTACATATATAAATATGGAATGATGAATCCATAATTAAAAAAAAATTACCCCATTCCTCTAATGGTAACCTGAGGGGTCGGGTGACATCATAGAGTGGAATTAGAGCATCCAAGTTCAACACTTGGAATGGATGGGCTTCATCACAAGGAAGTGATGATTTTGAAAATTGACTAATTAAATATTAGGTGTTAAAAACTGGTATAAATTATTGATTGTTCCTTTGTTGTTAAACTTGTGATAGTGTGAACTGTTTGGTTGACAACAACTTGGAAGAGCAGGACCATTGCCATAAAAATGATGGTTATTATTAATTATCATGATAAAAGGATTGAATGATTGATGCATATGATTTGTAAATGTGTTTTCACACTAACATGGTTTTTTTTTCACAACAGAAAACCCCATGGCAAAACGAAGAATGCAAGCCCATGGCCATGATTATGTGTTTATTTATTATTTTGAAATGTCTAACAATGTGTGTGGTTCAAAACACATCACAAGCATCATAAGGTAGAGAATTTAAAACAATGAGGACCAAAATGGTTGAGTATAGTTCCGATCAATCAAAACATGGAAGTGATGGGGTCAGAGCTAATGAAGAAGAGAGATCAATTAACCAAGGGGGATGGAATCACTACCTAGACTAGATGGACACCCTTAGAAGCTTGAGTGAATGAGTTGAGAAGCTTTAAGGCCGATAATGAGAGGTTGGTAAGACCCCAAGAAAGGCAAGCAAAGATCAATGCAATCATCCTGCAAAGTCTCTCAGATTAGCATATACAAATGAAATATGAGTTGAGGGTCAATCATAGAGACAAGAAAAGCCTTCACAATTCAGAAGAAAACACCAACGGAGTAGATGGTGGTAGGTCAAGAAAGAGACATAGGTGAGGAAATGAAGACATTGTGCTAGGAGATTTACCTTTAAGCACTCCAAGGGGATGAACTAGCACATGGGTGCATTATTCAATCAAACCATATAGTTCTATTTCCCTAAGGCACAATCACCATTCTCACCATTACCGTCATCATCATTCAGGAAACAAAGGAAAGGATCACATGCTTCAAGAATTTAAGAAAGCCAATCTTCCCACATTTGATGGGGATATGAAGAAAGTAGAGGATGTAGAAGCTTGGTTGTTGGGAATAAATAAGTTTTTCAGAATACATGATTATTATGAGAATATGAAAGCTATAGTCACCATATATCTAAAGGGAAAACCAAATATATATTAGGAGGATTTGAAGAATATTGGAGGTATAATTGAGAAGGAATTGACCTGGGATGAGTTTGAAAATATCTTTAGAGAGAAATATTTGTCTGGACACTATTATGATGGTAAGGCAAGAGAGTTCTTTGAACTCAAAATGGGCCAACTAACCAGTGATGACTATGTCACCAATTTTTTAGAACTGTTGAGGTATGTTTCATGTCTCAAGGATGAAAAAGCCAGAATTTAAAGATTTGTCAGTGGATTTCCTATGGCATTCAGGGATAAAATTGAGTTGCTAGAAGCCTAAACCCTGAAGGTTGATATCAAGAAGCTAGCACATTGCTATGAGAAAGAAAAACTTAGGTCATATATTAAAACTATTTGGAAATCTAAGAGAAATGCTAGACATAAGAAGAATTGGCCCAAGAAAAGCTTAGAAAGGAGAAAAGGTAAGCACCCAACTCATACAAGAAAATTTTAGTAGAAAGCTAATGTTTTTGATAAGAAACATGTGCAGCAACTGATGCCAGCACATCCCAAGTTTGAAGGGCGAGAGCCACTCAAGTGTTGGAACTGTGGTGGGAACCATAGGAGGAGGGGTTGTTCACATCGGCAGGTTGTTCAACTAAATATTTATAGTGCTCAGGGGGTGAGCACGATGGGAGAAGAAACTTGGTGCATGCCAAGGAATTATGTTGCAATGGACAACCACCAAGAAGATCACCAGGCATCCATCATTGAGATGGAAGGGAAGCCACAAGAGCAAGTCATTTACATTTTAATTGATACATGTTCTAATTATATCTATGTCAGCCTAGAAATTGTTGAGAAATGTGGTTTGGGTAAGGAGTTGCATGAAGAACCTTGGTTGGATCAGTTGGAAACTGGGAAAAAAAGAAAAATTAGCCATTGGGTAAAGTACTGTGCATTTGATCTTAGTGGCATGCTCACAAAATCCCATTTGAATGTGTTTCCATTGGGTGTGTATGACATATTGCTGGGTATGGACTGGTTGTACTTACACTAGACCAAGGTAGATTGCTACAAAAAAGCAACTGAATGCTTGGCTGAGAAAGTAAGAAAAAGAGTGTTGCAGGGCAGGAAAAATCTCATTTCAGTGAGGTTAGTCATGGATATTCAAGCCAAACACAATAACAAAAAAGGATGCATGTTATTTGTAGTGTAAGTTTCCAAGAATGAGGAAACTAGCAAAGAAATAGAAGATGAGGAAGCTGAATTCCTACAAAAGTACCCTGTCTTGCAGCAATATGCAGATGTCTTCCCATTGGAGGTTCCTGGATTACCTCCTCCGAAAGAGATAGATTTCTCTATTGAGATGGTATCTATAGTAGCACTAACATCATATAGGATGAGCATCCCATAATTGGTTGATATGAAATTGCAATTGAAGGAAATTCTTGACAAAGTTTACATAAGGCCAAGTGTGTCTCCATGGGGAGCACACATATTTTTTGTAAAGAAGAAATATGGAATGATTAGATTATGCATTGATTATAAACAGTTAAATAAGGTAACCATCAAGAATAGGTACCCATTACCAAGGATTGATGATCTCTTTGATTAGTTGAGAGGAGCAACATTTTTCTCCAAAATTGACTTGAGGTGAGGATACCATCAAGTAAGGATCAAGGAGGAAGACATTCATAAAAATTATTTTAGGACAAGACATGGGAAATATGAGTTTGTAGTGGTACCCTTTGGGTTTACCAATTCCCCTACCACGTCAATGTGCCTGATGAACAATGTGTTACATCCTTATTTGGACAAGTTTGTCATTATATTTGTTGATAACATATTGGTGTATTCAAGGACCAAAGAAGGGCATGAGAAAAATTTAGCTGCAACGCTACAACTGTTGAGAGAGCACAAGATCTATGCAAATATTATCGTGTGATTTCTTCTAGTCATAGATACATTATTTGGGGCATATCGCCTACATGGAAGGAATCTCAGTTGACCCTGAAAAGATCGAAGCCATAATGGAGTGGCCAACTCCAAAGAACGTGGATGAGGTTAGGTAATTCATGGGATTGGTAGGATATTATAGGAGATTTATCTAGAATTTCTCCAAGATAGTCCATCCCATTACAACCTTACAGAATAAAGGAGAAATATTTGACTGCAATGCACAATATGCATAAAGGTTTGAGCAGTTAAAACAATTTCTCACCAAGGCACCAGTACTAAGATTACAGATCCTAAAAAGGATTTTGTGGTGTGTATAGATGCTTGCAAAGAGGGGCTCAATGGTGTCTTAATGGAGGAGGGGAAATTCATATGCGATGAGTCCAAAAATATGAATGAGCATGAGGTGAATTAAGTGACACATGACTTAGAGTTGGCTGCCATAATTCATGCCTTAAAAATGTGGAGGAATTATCTCCTTGGTAGAAAATTTACGCTCATGACCAACCATAGTGGAGTTAAATATTTGTTTGGACAACCAAATTTGAATGTTACAAACACAAGATAATTGTAATCATCTCCTCCCACATCTACCCACTTTCACTAGTTTTCCCGGGGTAAACATGAGCTGAGGGTCACTATGGTAAGACTTAACTTCCTATATGACCTTAAGGAAATGGAGTCAAAAACTTAAGACCTTACTGACTTCTCTCAGGTGCTACAGGACCTCTAGGAGAAACCCAACCCCTCCAGGTGTGCAACCCCTGAGATAAATCTCTTTTTCACTGACCTAGAGCCTCACCTGCTCCCTTGCCAAGGCATTCAAGTGACTGTAGCCCTCCAGTCACATCGATAAGCCTACATCCATACAACTGTGGACTTTTCCAGTTAGTTATATGCCAACGACCCCGAATTCTAAGCCACTTTTTCAGGGCTAGGACTCAAACCTCTTCCTAGAACTCAATGAACTTCCAGAAATGATAATTGACATAGAAACAAAGATGATAAACCAAATGTTGAACTAGGACTTGACCTGCCCCCTCCCAACCGAGATTGACATTCCATCAAACACATGGTGAACATCTAACCTACAGGTCATGAATGCATATCTGAACGTAAGGATTTGAAAACTTATCTGATATTTAATAAGAATGGTTTATGCCTTCTTGTAATAACTATCATAACACTATTTAGGTCATACATTCATTAACCAAACATTCATTGAGTGAAATGTGATAAAAGCCATTCTTATATCTGTCAATTAACCATGCTTATAACCAACATATAACTAGGTAAATAAAAATGATAGAAAAACCATTTAAGCCACATAATAACAAGTACATTTGCTCATCAAAACAAGAGGAACTTAGCTCTTATTAACCATATGAAAAATAAAACCAAGTCAGGGACTCCCATGTACCACCCAACCATAGACTGGGCTGAACCAAATATTTCTTTCAACCAATAACCCCTGTGCCATATTCCAAGCATGAATGTGGGATCTCATGGGATAAAAACATTCATAAACAACTAAGAGAATCTAGATGTTAAACCACCTCCACCCTCACCATATCGTGATCTCACCTAAACTGGTATCGAGATCACAAAACCAAACCAATCTTGAATGCCTCAAAATTCCTTTACCATCCCTTGTGTAATTTTCCTGTCTCCACCCACTCATTGAGGGATTCTCGAAGAAAACCATCTCTACCCCAACCCTTGGGATTTTCTTGAGACCACCTCACCCAGATCCAAAACCTTCCAGAAATCTATACCTCAACCAAGAAAAAATTCCATCACACCATGGCTATCACGAAATGGTAAGGAAAGGATGAAACCACTTTCGAAACCTAGAAAAATCCATGCCACCAACACCAAAGGAACCAAAATACACACATGCATATGCCAAAACCAACTAGGAAACCATACTTGTAATTTATTTCTTGCAAGTATTCCTGATAAAGCTGCCTGATCCAACCTTTCCTTGCTTGCAACTTTCTTCCCTTTAATTTCCTTGTCCTTCCTTGTTCTTCCTTTGCTTGCTTGATTTCATTCTCCTCTTGATTCTCTTCTCTTCTATAAGACTAAATCCAAAATTGAATTGACAAAAAGCTACCAACTGATGCTCTAATGTATTTTATTATTGATGCCTTTAATTTCCTCATTTTTCCTTAATTTTATTTTAATTTCCTCCTCACGTGCAGCCAGTGACCTTTCACCTCCATTTTCTCCTAATTTCCTTTATTTTCTTAAAAAAATGCCAATTAATGCCTCTTTTCCTTTTCGAATCCTTTTCCATTTCCTTTGTCAATTTCCCTTTAGCCATAGACAGACCAAGTGATTCCCACTAGAATATTTTTCCCAAAATTCAGCTTGGATAAGTGTCCCTTGACCCTTGGTCTTATTTTTCCTTTATTAACTTTTATTACATAAGCTTTTAACCTGGGGCTGTTACAATGGTTCGACAAACTCAGTGAATTTAACTTTGAAATCAAGTACACAAAAGGTAAAGAAAACAAGGTTTCTAATGATTTGAGCAGAAGAATTCAGGTAAAGCACTTGGCAGCTATAAGTTCTTTTATGAAATATCAGATAGAAAGAGTTGTTGAGGCAAATTAATTACCTATCATTTAATTGTCAACCTAGGGGTTTCGTAAAACTTGTGAAACGTGTGTGCACTGTATATGCTAGAAATTAACTTTAAATTTAGATCAATTTAACTACAAAACCAAATAAAGACAAACCAAATTCACCTATTCTAATTCAACACTTAATTCAAAACAAATTATAGTACAATTATTGTACAATGCGCAGAATTGAAATCTTAATCTACCACACTTGTAGGAATTGAAATTACATGAAATGAAATCTAAGCTAAGGGATCATGTCTGCATTATCAAATCAGGATCCTATGAAATGAATAATCAAAACCACATGACATGAAATGAAAGAAAAAACAATCATTTTTAACCTCTCACATAGGAAAAGATATGAAAGCAAATAAAAAAAATTGCTCTTAACCTCTAGATATGAAAGAAAATAAAAGCAATCACTCTTAACCTCTCACACAAGAAAATATATGAAAGCAAATAAAAACAATCACTCTTAACCCCTCACATAGGAAAAAAATATGAAAGAAATAAATCTTAATCTATGAAAGCAATAAATCTTAATCTATGAAAAACAATAAATATCACACATTGTAGGTGGCCAATCCAAAAGCATGAGAGATGGAAAGTTGAGAGTCTCCCAATGCAAGCATTACCGGAAAGAGGTGAACATCATTCATGAGCATGGTGCTAAATGTAAATTCGATTCATAAGTAATCTTAACTGGGACACCTGAGTATCTCCAACCTTACACATGCCTTTGAAACTTTGAAAGGAGAAGGCTCTCCTATTTATACAAAAACATAAGAAGCTACCTCATTAATGGAGGTCCACTATTCTCTCCCTAGATCCCTAGAAAATCTCGTAGAGTTACAATTCAAATAGGTAATGATGAGACACATATCCTCTTAGAGTTACAACTCAAATAGGTAATGATGAGACAAATATCCTGTTTGACATTTATCCAAATCTTCTTCCATATCTTGAAGGGAATTCGAATTTGAGCATTGGAGGCCACATAAGGGTGTCTTGGAAGCTTCCAAATGACCTACACATGTCATGAAACTCAAGCCACTTTTAATTATTAGAAAGTATATGTCATTTTTCTAAGTTTTAACCATAAATTCACTTAAAATGCTAGAAACCATTAGCTTTTGGAAACACACAAAGGTAACCCATATAATTATGAAAGTGGAGGCTAATGAAAGGTTATATGGTCATGGAGTTGCGACATGTGAGTGAAATGGTGGAGATAAAGGTGAAAGTGGATGATATTTTGAATACATTTTGGAGGCTCTACAAGAGTCAAAAGTGTTGGACTATAAGATGAAAAATATCAGCAAGTGAAAGAAAGGTTGTTGCAAAGTGGCTAGGATGAAGAATATCACCTCACTAAGAACAACCTAATCAGGTTCAAAGGCAAAATTTATGTGCCTAATAGTGATGAAACGAAAATACTGATAATGAAAAAGTCCCATGTTAATCCATATTCGGGACATCCAGGGTATCAAAATACCCTTACAACCATTAAAAATCCCTATTATTGGCTGAATCTAAAGAAGGAAGTGGCTAATTTCATGGAAAAATGCATGAAATGCCAACAATTAAATGCATAATTCAAGCATCTGGTAGTATTGTTGCAGCCTATACCCATTCTAGAATAGAAGTGGGAGGTAATTTCTATGGATTTCATTGCAGGATTTCTTAAAATATCCAAGAAACATGACACAATCATGGTAGTGGTGGATAAGTTGAGCAAGGTAGCTCATTTGTAGCATTCAAATCCACTAATTCCGCTAGTGACATAGCACAAATATTCATAATGAAGATTGTGAGGCTACATGGAATCCCCAAGAATATTGTGTCAGACAGATATGTTAGGTTGACTTCCAGGTTTTGGAAGGAGTTGTTTGCATAAATGGGAACAAAATTGACATTTAGTACAACCTATCATCCCAAAAAAGATGGGAAAACAAATATGATTAACAAAATCCTTGAGGACATGTTAAGAATGTATGTGATGCATCAACCTAAGAAGTGGGAAGAATATCTTCCACTTATGGAATTTGCATACAACAATGGATACCAAGAATCCCTAAAGATGAGCCCATTTGAGGCATTGTATGGCAGGATTTGCAACACTCCTATTATTTGGAGTGATCCAGTGAACAAGGTCCATGTAGGACCTGATACACTCAAGGATATGGAGCAACAAGTTCAAATCATAAAATATAATTTGAAAGTGGCACAAGATAGGTAGAAAAGCGATGCAAATCAACATAGAGTGCACAAAAAGTTCTAAGTTTGGGAGCATGTTTATCTGAGGATTAAGCCAAAGAAGAGTTTCGTAAGGATTGGGACATGTGCCAAATTGACACCACAATATTGTGGGCCATTTGAGATCCTTGAGAGGATCGAACCAGTGGCATATAGGCTGGATTTACCTCCATCAATTAGAGTTCATAATATTTTCCGTGTTACTTCTCTTAAAAGATATGTAGAAGACTCTATTCATGTGATTGATTGGTATGTGTTATAGGTGGAACTAGAGGGAGAATTCCAGCCAGAGAAATTGTGAGTTCTAGACCTGAGGAGTCTCATGCTCTGAAATCGAGCCATAGAGCAAGTCAAGGTGCAGTGGAAGCACTTTGGGCCATAGGAGGCCATGTGGGAAATGGTTAATGCCATGAAAGTTAATTATCCCTTCTTGTTTGTTGTTTAAAGAAAGTGTGTATATGATTGTAAATAATGTATATAGATGTGTGTATAAATCTCCATGAAACATTATGTGTTGCATTTTGTTTCTGGTGTTTCATATGGGTAGATGAACACTGAGGGAGATGTTCCCTCAAGGGGGAGGGGAATGTGACAACCCCACCCATGGTTCTCTCGTAAAATACATTGTAAATATTTCTACTACATGTGAAGTTCAAAAAAGAAGGGGGGCTGAGTCAAAGGGACACAGATTCTAGAGCTGGGGAGGAGGATTGCTTGCTTGGGATGTTGTGGTTTCTTTTGTAGGAAACCTGAATTGTTTGGACAACCATTACAGGTTGGTTGGTGCTTGAATTTAATTACCCGATTCTTGAAATTGAATAGGCATCCAAAGAAAGTAGGCAGGCCCATGTTGCTTGAGAAACAAGAATAAGAAAAGAGGACAAGTAGTCCAAGAGAGATAATGAGCATTGAAAGTAATCAAGGACACAACAACAAATGCAAAACAAGGAAAAGAAAACATGAGGATTCATTCTAAGAAGGGGATAGAAGGATTGATGGGAATTCATTCAAGAGAGGAAGAGGAAAACAGAGAAGGAAGAGGAGTTTTGAGCATCTAATGAGAGAAAATCAACAAGAAGCTTTAAAGAGAAGAGAAGAGAGGAGAAGGGGATTGGTTATCTAGTTCCCTGGAGGTTGGGTTTAGTTGATAGTGTCTAGAGTCCTGTTACAACTTGGGGTCCCTAAAGGTGGTGGGTTGAGATAGGATCCCTGGAGCCCTATAACAACTTGGGTACCTAGAGGCTTTGGGTTGAGACAAAGGTCTTTGGAGCCCTGTAATAACTTGGGTCCCTAGAGACTTGGGGTTGGGATGGAATCTTTAGAGTCATGTAATAGCTTGGGTCCCCTGGAGGTTGTGGGTTGATAGTATATTATGGAGCCCTATAATAGCTTGGTAAGAGTCCATCCTGAAGTGGCATTAAGGAAGACTTGATTGAAGACTTGTGGTTACCACATTATTACAACAATGAATTCTTAACTCCCTAGAAGGGGGTGAATCCATGTGTGAGCACTTGGGGTGAGGTGGAGTACCTTTGGACTCCCTGTGTTGTTGAAGGAAGCATTGATCATCTATTGGTATTAGGGAAGGAGGTCCTTTGGAGTCGTTGTTTTAGTTGGTAGCTGGTGTTTTAATCCTTGTTATGTAGAATTTTAATGATTGCAAACAAAGATGAATTCCTTATGTCTAATGGTCTAACCTAGAACAAGAGAAGACACAAAAACATGAAGTTTTACTTAGAGAAATTAGAGAATGGTAAATTCCTACCTTGTATCAAAACCAAGCCTTTATTTCCTCCTCACTTGTCAGCTTCAATCGTAGCTCCAAGTGTTATCATTAGAACCTGCACACATGACTAAAAAAACAAAGGATCCACAACATCCACATAGAATAATATAAGATCTCTATTCAATGAATGAGAATGGCATTGAAATACATGAGTGCAAACATAACACAACAAATATAGGAAAAAAGGTACCCTTTATATTAATAGAAATAAGAGAGAGTTTACAACCATAAATAGTAACCGACTTTGTAAATGTATCCCCAAGTCGACTTGTCCTTCCTTGTCACAAAGCACACCTAAAAAAAACCCTAATGCATGAACATGGTGACTCCTTTAGGCTCAGAGCAATAACATAAGGTACTATCAATCTCCAAAAGATAACCATAAGGCTATGAAAGGTAGTAAATTTATAGGATGAGGGTGGTAGTTTAGAATTTACCATCTTAGGCTTGAGATCCACATATGATGGGAGGATGAGCTCAAGTGTTAAGAGATAGGTCTATTAGAGTAGGATCAAATAGGAATTTGAGATCTCTATCCATGGTAAATGGCTAAAATCACCTTGCAAGATTTTGGAAGAGGAGGCTTCAGAGATATTTCTTTATTTTTCCAAATTTCTAGAATCAACGCACCTACAGAAAGAAGAAAATAGTGCTGGCTAATGCTAGTGCTAAGGGAGAAACGTGCGCTGAACGCAGGTGATGAAGAGGGCAGGAATCGTTGGGGCTAAAAATATTGATTTTTAACAATTTCTTCTATAAACCCATACTTTTTGGAAGAGTCATGCTTAGGGATTTGTGAAGGGATGATGACAACATGTTCATAGGTTTTGATTGATTCGATTTGCAGGCCTATTGACAAAATGTGACAAAATGGCCTATAACAATCCCTTAAGCAAGCATCCCCCTAAGACTTTGGAATATGGCTCGGGGGTGACAGCTGCAAGTAAGTGTGGTTGCAACTGTCTATGTTTGTGTGGAGAGTCATTGTCCCTATTGGCCCCCAGATATGTTACCATGTTGGCTATCCAAACCTTTCATTTACAAGCCATATTCATACGTTTACAAGATATTACGTAACTATTATATTACCAATTTTCAGTAAATTCATTCATTTTACCTTGTGGTTAATTATTAATGATTTATTGTATTTTTAATGATTAAATGAGTTTTTATATGGTTTTACCAATGAAGGTTTACTAATGTGGTTATGTGTCCAAGGAGCATGTTCCATTACAAAAATTTCTATCTCTGTATCGATTTAGCAGTTCTATACTTAATTTTGCAGTTACATGAATGGAGGGAAAAAAATCAAAATTATAAAATATATTTTTATTTTCTCTAGCATGGTAAATTAGGTGCCACATGGACCTAATATTCTGGTACAAGCCTTGGAATATACCCAACTCACACGTGGGATCCTACCACATGATTTAAGTTACAACAAAAAATATGTAACAGTTTTGAAATTGCCATTTTCTACCTCAATTTACGTGCATATGATGGAGAATATCAATAATATGGGAAATGGGTATTTTCACAACCTAAAAATGTACTTATATCTCAAACCATTTCACAAAATTAAATACAGTTTGAAATTTACAGCTCGTTCTTTGAAGCAGTTTTGTACAAAATTTCTACAAAACCCAGATTGGAAAAAAATCTAAACAAGTCATATTTGGGTGTGATTTCCGAGGCCATGGAATTGAATTAGGACATTACAAGAGAGGATTTTGTTGAAAATATAACAATTTAGGTTCCATAGCAACATGTCCTGAAAATAAATCATGGTAGAGAAGATATGGTTGGTTCTTTAACACTCTTAGGATATTTCGACACATAGGAAATAGTTAAGTATAACTTGGTCTCGTGTAGAGTTAGGTAAAGTGTGTTTCTTTACTATGTACTTTTGTAACTTACAATCCAACGGTCATGATATGTAGTGATTTGACGATTCGTTCTCTCCTCGGTATTACCGACACTTGATCCGTGGCTTTGCACCCGTTTGGTCCATTATCTCTATTTAAAGAGCAAGGAGGGTCATTTGCAGGGTAACCATTCATGAGAGAAGCTTATGTAAATTTTCATTCTTTTATTAATAAATTTCCTGAAGTGGCCTCATTGGCTCAGGCCGTGGACTATTTCCCTCTTTGAGGGTTTTAACCATGTCAACAATATTGGTGTATTGATCTGTGATCTGTTTGTGAACGGTGTCCATTGCTGTTTTGTATGAGGAACTTAACCTGTAAATCCCTACATGGTATCAGAGCTATTTGAGGGCCGCATCCATTGGTGATCCAAATCAGAAGCCGGTAGAACTACATCCGACAGTCATTTCCTAGATCTACTATTACTGACTGCTTTTGGGCCAAGAGGACTGCTTTATTGTGTTAGGAGCATATGTTCCAGTGAGGAACCCATTTTGTTTGATGCGAAAAGGTTTCTGGTAGCCCTAACTACGTCATTTTTAAGATCTTGAGGTATACAGTGTTTATTTGTAGTTTTTAGTTATTTTCTCTCTCTTTATTTCATTTTATTTAACTCTTTGTTTTTTTTTATTACCGGATCTATACCTTTCATTTATGCGTATTCTATTTGCCTCGTGACTCTGTGCGATCTGGAAAAATTAGAAACATTTTCTAATGATTTTTCTGTATGCTTTTTCTCATGTGTATGCTCTTTTCTGCCGTGCCTTAGTGTGATCTCAGAAAATCAGAAACATTGAGGAAAATATTTAGTTTCCAGCTAAAGCTAACTTGAAGACATAAGGGTTTTTTTTTTTGTATGTCCGTGTGGGGTTTTGTGTTTTTTGTTTTGTAGGCAAGAAAGAGCTTTCTCAAGTAAGCACACACCCAAAAGCTCCGGTGACTTAAAAAAAAACAAAAAAACAAAAAAAACAAAAAAAAACAAGAAAACCCCCCCTTCCTCTTTTCCAAAAATTACTAACCTTTTAATCTAGCTCACTTGGTCCAAAGCTACTTTATGAGAATAGAGGTCTTGAGTTCAAGTCTTTCTTTTTGTTGAGCTAATTAGATTAAGTTTGGAAAGGGGGTGGATTTTTTTTAAATATAACATTATCATTCATTTCCGCACATTCCCGCACTTCGTCAACATCTTCAACAACTTTTCTTCAAAAAGCCATAACTTCTTCATCCGGAAGCCGTTTTCAGAGCTGTTTTTTTTTAATCAGCCTAATTTTTTGAGATCTTTCCATTGGAACACTTAGTTTTAGCATCTATAGCTTCAGTTTCTATTAAAATGGAAATTCCATGCCAAGTTATTCTTGACAACACCAACTACTTCCAATGGTGGTCCTGGATTGTGGATTTACTTAGAAGTAGAGGTGTTTACAGAATAGCCTGAGGCCAAGAAACCAAACTGAAAAATGAAGATAAGGCAGCCAAATGGGAAAATAGGAAAGATCAAGCACGTGGGTTGATAGGGATGTCTATTTCTCCAGACCTTAGATTCCATATCGCGAAACTTGATACTCCTAATGAAGTAATGAAACAGATCACAAAAGTTTTTTGAATTAAAAATGAAATAGAGCCCATCAACTCGAAAATGAGTTGCTTACATTGGACCCAAATAATTTTTCTTCCATTGAATATTTTTTGTCCAAGCTCAAGACCCTTAGAATTCTCTTGGAAGGTGTTAAGGTTAAGAAAGAAGATGGTAACCTTATCTATTCCATTCTTAATAAGTTGGGACTAGCCTACTCTATGTTTGTTTCCACCTTCTAGTCTACAAGAGAAGCCTTCATTTCTCAAGGACAAGACTACAAGTCCCCTTCCTTTGATGCCTTTTGTGATTCTTTAATAAGAGAAAAAGAAAAACTCTTACATCTTGGTCTTCTTAATCTTGGAAACTCTTCTAAGAAAGCCTTAGCCACCTAGCAGCAACCAAATTCAAAGAATCCTAAGAAACCGTATCCTAAAAAGATTGGTCCTAAACCAAACAAGGGTATTAAGCCATTTCAGTCTCAAAATGAAAAATCATTTCAACAAAATGATAAGGCAAATAAAAACAAAGGGAAGAAGACTGATAGACATTGCCACTTTTGTAATCGAGACGACCACTTAGAATCCAAATGTTTAAGAATATGGAAGCCTTGGAAGCAACAATGAAGAAGCATAACATCCATTTGGAGCACTTAATGACTTCAACTTCATCTTCAAGAATAGCACTTTCTGCATGTGGTTGTCAAGCATCTCGGTCTGGATATGCACTAAATGTTTTTACGCTAAATGTATCTTCTTCTTCTCGTTCTCATGTGTGGCTCATCGATTCTGGAGCTTCTTATCACATGGCCAAAAACAAAGCCATGTTTTCTTGTTTAATTGATTGTAACACCAAAAATATATATAATGTTGGTGATGATAGATCTCTTAGTGTTGTAGGGACTGGAACTATTCATATAGACAATGGTCAATTCAATGATGTATTATGTGTTCCAACCTTATCCTGCAACCTTCTATCTGTATATCAGATAACTCATTCAGGTGAAGGTAAAATCGTTGAATTTTCACCTTATGATGTTGTAATTAAGGACCTAAGAGATCCTAAATAGATTTTAGCTATTGGCATTGCTGATGATTCTACAAGGTTTTATAAGTTTAACAACTTTGGGTCATCAAATATTCCCTCGGTATTTGTTGCTCATAATGATGAAGTGAGAAAACTTTGGCACGAGTGATTTGGTCACTTAAAATATTGCTCCCTTCAGAATCTATGTAAAGAAAATATGGTGACAGGTCTTCCAATGGTATCTTGTAGAGATGGTGTTTTTTCTGGATGTGTACTCGGAAAACATCATCGGGATAGTTTTGAAAAATGTGCCTCTTGGCATGCCTCAACCCCTTTACAGCTTGTGCATAGTGATTTATGTGGTCCGCTTCCAATTGTTTCATTCTCTGGCTACAAGTATTTCTTAACTTTCATTTATGATTTCTCCAAACGCACTTGGGTATACTTCTTAAAACTCACATGGTTTTGCTTCTAGTTATTGACATTTACTTTTCTGAAATTTATTTTTCTACAACACGTTTACTAAGTTTTCATCACTATAGGATTAAAACCACTGAAATCTCAAGACCTAAAAAGCTACATATATAAAACCACATGAACATAATTTATTGGTAATGAAAGATTGTGGTTTGAAACCCGCTAAGCATTAGAGTCCCACAATCCAGTGACAAGTAATAATTCTCAGTGATTATCTCTTTCTAGTGTTAATTGTTAGCATATGCTAGAATAGGCTTTAGTCCTGAATTTCCTGTTCTTGCATCTATAAGTCTTACGATCACAGATTTGATAATTAAATGTTGGAATTAAAATACATATAATTCCACTAACATTTTTGGCACCATTATCGGGAAGGTGCTAAAGGGATTAGAGCATAGTTTCTTTCACAAGTTTTTTGTGTGATCTTAGTTGCAGGGAAACTAGAGGGTGGAGAAATATGGTAATACATGAGTGAAGAGCCACGTGTCCACTATGGCAGGGTCGCTCCAAATTTTGGTTGTATCTAATTGATTTTCTAATTTCTTTTTCATACACATAGAGTTAAAGGTAGGATCTAAAGCCTCATTTTTCTTTATTTTTCTTTGCAAGTGTGTTTTCCTTTATTCATGGAAAGAAGAGAACCCTAACTTGTGTGAACAGATAACTTGGTAAAAACAGGGTGTTAGTAACATGGTGGCACTTTGAGTACATTATTGGTTTTCTTGCCTTTGTTTCAAGTGTGCTTCCTTCTTATTTGTTTACGATTTTTAATAAGAATTCCATCCATTAATCCATCTGAATGACATGGATTAACAACTAGAAAAGAAATATTCAAGGATGATCAAGAGTTTGGAAGAACTCTCTCAAATTCTAGAAGAAACTTGGATATTTGCTTCTAAGGAAGAACCAAACTTGACAATAGTCAAGAACTTATCTACCTCTCTAGAAATGATGGAAGAACAAAAAATCCATGAATCACTAAAGATCTCCACCCTTGCAATATTGTCGAAGAAACTAAAGAATCATGGAACACATCCAATGGAAAACAAGAACATGATATTGAAGAATTTCAATATGCCTATCTATAGATCCTCTAAGTACACAAGAGGATAATCAGCTAATGCTAGAAGATCTAAATGACACAGTAAAGGAGGATATGTTAAATGAGCCAAATAATGAGGTAAACCAAGAGAATTTTGATTTTGTTGTAAGTTGGTTTCAAGCAATTGTAAGGCCATACCACTCCTTCATTCTTCCTTACTTCTTGACATCATCATTAAAACAACTGATTCTTCATACTTAGGTATGCATTGAAGATTATATTCTAAACTTGAGTATGAATGCATTTTTATACTTGTTACACACATGGTTACATTGTAAATACTCCTATACTTGAGGATAGGGATTTATTTTTCTCAAGTAGAGTAGGATAATAAATAAATAAATAAATGTTGCATATAGTAGTTAGTTTATTTATAACATATAGTGCAACATCTTTCTCATTTGTTTTCAATAAGTGGGGATGTTAACAACTAAAAAGTAATTAAAATGGGAGATCTATGTTCCTATTGAATATTTATATTGGGGTCTCTTTCAGCTGCATATTATTTTAATCAAGATTGCCACACAGTCTTATTTCCAACTGCAACATGGTTCAACTATAACTTTGCTTTTCGACTTATTATTTCTTTTTAGTTAGATATGTTTCTAGTTTTTGTTTTAAATAAAGCAAGCTATGACCATTATGTTTGGAATTGTAGGTAAAATTGGAAATGATTGCATAACAACATCATCTAGTATTACATACCAAATGTATAATACCATATTTCATCTAACCAGTATCGAGGATTCTGGTACTAGTTTTCTATTTGCAAGAAAAAGTAGGATTCAAGGATATTGTTCATTTGGGATGCTTAAATACTGGAAAAATATTTTCAAAAGAAAAAAATACATCTTCATCAACCAAATGGAACACTTAGGGAGTATTTGATGACATCTTTCTTTTTTCCTTAAGTTATTAAAAAGGATGCATTCATGCTTTATCTGTTTTAGGACCACTATTTTACAAAGATGATATAAGCAATCATTTTCATAAAATTTGAATTGAATGATAATTGCAAACTATTCATAGCTAATATACCTTTTCTTTGTTTCAAATTTCATTTATCTTATTCATATAGATTTATAATTATCAATACAAAACATTTTCTCAAAATATAGTTACCAATGCATACTAATCGGATTAAAACAAATTTAAACGGTCCATACAATGATACTAATGAAAAATAAACTTGAATACTTGAGACTTGCAAGAGATTTGATGAAGTCTTTATTCATAGTGGAACACTACTTTAAAAGCAAAAGCATATATGAAAACTATGATTAGTAGGACTTTAGGTGTCTTTTGGTTATTCTTTGGTTATCCTCATCCATCTCACATTAAAATGACTCATTCATGCTATGTCCTTTGAAGTACCTATAAGTACCTTATGTGTCCAAGACCTTATGTAGGTAATCTAAGTCACTTTCAAGGTGTCATCCTATGCCTTTAAGGGGATTTTTGAAGTTGCTCCCCCATCTACCAATTGCAAAAGAAATATCCATAATATAAACCTAAAATGGTAGGAAACATGGGACTAGAGCCTTCAGTGTAAAATAGGTTTAAGAGGTTAACCCGTCGAGGCTATGGACGCCTGCTGGAAGTGGGTACTGAATTTTGATACCACTAGGAAAACCCATCGAATCTATGGATGCTCGCAGGAAATGGGGCATTCCGCCTAACAAAGTGTCAAACAAACCAAGGCTTTTGTGTACACGTATGATGATTACTTTATAGTGTTACAATAAAAAGGAAGCATGTGTGGATGAAGCCAAGGGAAGAAACCAACTCCATAATTTTTCTTCTAAAGAATGGCCTGAAGGTAACCTTGAGTCCTCTATCATTGTTTTTTCATACTATATCTAAGATTTAATTATCCTAGAAGTGGGACCTATGATCACAAAGAACTAATAAAACTCAACTGCAAAGCTTATATGTAATACTTGGATGACTATAAGACTTTGGGATTTGGTTACTAATAACTATTTTTCACTTGTTCATCATTTGTTTTGATCATAAAAATCCTCATTTTCTACAAAGAAGGAGAGCTCGTTAAACCTATAAAAGGTTTCTTTTTCTTGAGCATAAAACTATTAAAGATTGATGACATCATATAATAAGTGATTTGAAATTTATTCTATGCTTCATTTTAGCTTTGCATCAATTTAATAAATCTGAGATCACTAATTTTTGTTCGGTATTAATTTCATTAGTTCCGTTGTTTTTTTTTTTAGGTTCCTTTGTACTAGATCCGTCTTAGCAACCCTCCTCACTTCTTCAGTACCTCACCTTGTTTGCATGAGGACATGCAAAACCTCATGCATGGGGGAGTGCTTGTTGGGATATTTTTAGCATCATCATTTCATTCTCTTCATATTCCTTCAACATATCAGATTGACACTCATCAACTCCGGCTCTTCTAGATCATTCCAGACTCTCAGCCTTACTCTTCTTCATATTCAACTTCATACAACATCCATTGCAACCTACCATAAAAATCAAGTCTGAAAGGTATACTTTAGATAAAACATGTTCAAAGGCTCTTTAGATCATTAAAATTTAAGGAATCTTGATGATTAACCACTCCCTATTTCTTCACCTTTCTTAAACCACCATTTCCAAATCCATTAATGCATATTCTAGTTTCCAAGTCCATATTTATTTAGCCATTATCTTCATTGTCACCTTATATCATCCACCCTTCCTTCCTAGTCCATATTTTGTTTGCATGAGGGCATGCAAATTATTAGGCATGGGGGGATGTTGGGCCCTAGATATGTTATCATATTGGCTATCCAAACTTTCGTTTACAAGCCATATTCATACCTTTACAAAATATTACGTAACTATTATATTACTAATTTTTACTAAATGCAATAATTTTACCTTACGGTTAATTATTAATGGTTTCTTCTATTTTTAATGATTAAATGAGTTTTTAATATGGTTTTATCAATGATAGAATTAATAATATGGTTATGTGGCCAAGGAGCATGTTCCACTACGAAAATTTCTTCTCTGTATCAGTTCAGAAGTTTGGTACTTAATTATGCACTTGCATGAATGGAGGGAAACAAATTCAAAACTATAAAATATGTTTTTATTTTCTCTAACATGGTAAATTAGGTTCCAAATGGATCTAATATGCTGGTACAAAGCCTTGTAATATACCCAACTCACATGTGGGATCTTATCACATGCTTTAAGTTACAACCAAAAATATGTAACAATTTTGAAATTGCCATTTTTTTACCTCAATTTCCGTGCATATGATGGTGAATCTCAAGAATATGGGAAATGATTTTTTTCACAACCTAACAATTTACTTGTATCTCAAACCGTTTCCAAAAATTAAATACGGTTTGAAATTTACAGTCTGTTCTTTGAAGCCGTTTTGTACAAAATTTCTGCAAAACCCAACTTGGCAAAACATCTAAAAACTCATATTTGGGCATGATTTCTGAGGCCATGAAATTGAATCAGGAAATTAAAAGAGATGTTTTTGTTGAAAATATAATAAGGTAGGATCTATAGAAATATACCCCAAAATACGTCATGGTAGAGAAGATATGGTTGGTACTTTAACACCAATTTGTATAAAATGACACAAAAACCAATGTTATTAGATTCCTATAAAGGTGTAAATTCATGTTTTGAGTTTAGGGGATTGGATATTATCCTTAATAAATGGATTTTATGTATAAATAAAGCTTCAAAGGGTAGAGGAAAGGAGGTTTTCCATTATTTTAATAGATGCGATCAATGATTAGTTTTTGGAGAGACTTGGAGAATTGATTTGTAACAGAGATTTTTGAAGTGAATAAAGAATTGATGGTTGCTTAATTGTGGCACATCTTCTTGGCTTGATTTGAGACTTTCTTAGCAACACTAACCTCCTAGAAAGGGCCCCTCAGTATTGGTAAGTGTTGTTGTGCGTCACATGTTTTGTAGATTAGTCTTACATCTAGCAATTTAGTTTTATTTTGTAATGAACTTATGTTAGATAAAACTTAGATCTATTCACTTTCATGCTTTCAATTTAGTGTTTAGTACTTCTATTTAGGTTTAAGAAGTGAATTCCATTTTATTTCATATTTTATTTGATGTTCTTTTCAAGTTTTCATTAGATTTTTATTTCACCTAGTATTATATTTATTGCTCTATTTTCAGATCTATTAAGTAGAATGCATTATGATCAAATTCAAATTGATTTTTCTCAGGCTTAAAAAGTAAAAAAAATTAAATTGGTTTCTTGACACATTTTAATATTCATAATTTCAATTTACAAAATATTTGTACTTAATTCGATACTTATTTGGAATTTCAAATTCCAGCCTTTCTGTACATAATTCGATACTAGGTTCTGTACTAGAAAATAGTATTAAAGAATTATGTAATTTGTAGTTTAGGATTATTTAATTGTTTGGAGCTTTGAAGCTACTTGATAAAATATTCCTACAACAAATAAGAACCTATAATATATCTCTAAGCCTGCTTAGCATTTATTTTTGATAGTTTGTTAATGCATTTCTTGTAGTTTATTGCCTTGTTTTCTTTACTTTCCTTGCACACTTTTGCTTATAATTTCCGAAATTTACTTTTCTATACCATGTTTAATAGGTTTTCATCACTATAATATTAAAACCATTGAAGTATCAAGACCTAATAAGATACATATATAAAACCACATGAACATCATGTATTGGTAATGAAAGATTGTGGTTCGAAACCCGATAAGAATTAGAGTCCCACAGTACAGTGACAAGTGATGATCCATAGTGATTAGTTATTTTTAGTGTTAATTGGTAGAATAGGCTAGAATAGTCTCTAGTCCTACATTTCCCGTGCTTGCATCTCAAAGTATTACGATCCGGGCTTCAATAATTAAATGTTGGAATTAAAATACATATAATTCCACCAACAGTCCCACACTCAATTTCCCTGCAATTTCAAAGATAAGTATCTTCTTATACTTGTTTATCTGTTGATGAATGTATGATGCATTTCTGATTGTAATGGTTCTAGATTTTCGGGACTGCATTTGTGTTGTTAATGCTTGAACATGTGGTTACCCCTCTGTGGGGAGATGTCACTGATGGACATGTCTAACATATTTGTGTGTGTGTCACTTCTTTGAAATGAATGACACTGATGATGAACTACGTAAGCATGAGGTTCTGAATCTAGAAATAAAATGTTGCATGATTAAGCTTAATGATGTTGGTAAATAATCATAAGAGGATAAGGACTATGCTATATTACTGAGCTGAGACTTACATTGAATAAATGTTTAACTATGTAGTAAGCCACACATAAATAACTAACAGAGAAATATCAGGCCATGATACAGGCCATAGAAAAATCCATAAGAGCTTGGAGGGAATCTTGAAGATTGTGGGTTCAATGACCCTTTTATTAATATGAAATCATGGAGACCTTTTGCTTAGCAGGGTCTGCATTTAACATCTTATTGCCTAAATTACAAGCTTCTTTTCCATACAGAAAACATTGCATTAAATTAAGGGTTGTTTCCCTTCGGGCCAAATGAGCCCATCAAATTTACTTAAATGACCTTTAGCCTTACATTCTCAACAAAGTGTATATCTTTTGTTAGCATCCTAGTGTCACCAGTAGGGCACCGGAAGGTTTTGCTTAGCACCATGGAGCTACTTACAGACTCGACATGGATTCTGGAATTGGCGACATGTGGTAGGTGAGGTGGAGACATCTTAAGGACTCACACCAAGCCCTTGGTAGGCAAGGGTCGTAGGAGCGCCTATGCCAACATGCGTGGGATTCCCTATCCCAGAACGAGGAATGCAGGTGGGTGAGGAACTCCTTGGAGCTAGATTATCCCAAGCTCAGGAGGGGTATTACCATGGAATGCCTTAATAAACTATTGGTGTTGACATGAAGCCTTGATGTTGATTTAAAGGCCTACTGGACCTCTGAGGCAGAGCCATGGCTGAAAAGTCTAGCTTGAGGAAGTCTATACAATAGTAGAGCTTGTTCTTGGGGCGATCGCAAAGATCACCATTTCAGATGTTGCATGAGGTAGGGCCTAAGTTCCTTATCCAAGCCATGACAAAGAATGAGAATGAAACAAATGTTGTGATGTAGAGGGATCAAGCCCTAAACTTATAAGAAAAAAACCAGGCAACCTTAGCCTTTCGTAGATCAATCCCTAGAGGTGGAAAGCTTCTATTGGCATGATCGATTTCCCCCTTACATGATTGGTTGCAATAATGTTGATGTGTCTGAGAAGGAATACCTTGGAAGGATGGTTACGGGAAGAAAAGGGAGTAACTGAGATAAAGACAACTAGGACACGCTGGTGAACACACAACCTCGACTATTATGTTATTAGCTGAGGATGGACTCACCTAACAGGTCATCTTGTTAGGTTCACTATAAAGTAGTTGCACAAGGTGCAGGTAAAAGGGAGTGGGGTGAGCGGTGCAGGATGATGTGGTAGTGACACCACATATCCCAATTGATATCAAGGGATGTCAAGGGGTGCAACTCACTAAAACATGTGGTCTAGAGGCAGGCACTCGGAAGTTCTACCCGGAACATTCCCAAGGGCACAAGCAAAGGGGATTTAGGTGAAAGGAAGAGGGATGATGTGGCAAGATGACGTGCCCCTACAATGTTTCTATTCACTGGAAGATCGACACACAACCACATCGGAACAATTCCATGACCCCGAAAGAGATTAAGAGGATATGAAATTACAATCACCAAGATGGAGGTGTTGGGCGCATCCCAACTTGGCCGAGATTTTGGAAAAGACTCCACATTTTGTGGAGCAGAGTGCCCAGTAGAGCAGCGGAGCGCAAAGTGGAACACGCAATGGAGAAGAATTAGATGCACTGTGTGGTGTAAGGGATTTGGGGCGGGTCAAAGCACCTCCTTTTGTAAAATCATGTGATTTTGTAAAGTATTAATGGGATTTTGGGCCATAGTTTCTTGTTTTAGGGAGTCCATGGTATTTAGACCATGGTATTTTGATGATGTAACCCTTCGATGTAATAATATATATAGGGTAAAATAATAAGAAGATAATCATCTTTAAGATCCAGATCAGTGTTATGGATGAATGATTGTGATTTGTAACTTGAAAGAGAGGTGATACTCTGCAATTGAGTGTGCAAAGGCCTAAGTTTGCAGTTGAGTGCGTAGACTCTACAAGAAAATAGAAACCCTCGTCTAACACCCAAATCTTGATTACAGAAGTATATTTATACAGATTAATATGAGATTTTATTTGCTTCATTTCATGTTGAGATGTACGAGTGGATATCGAGGTTGACCGAAAGGAAGAATTGTTTTAAAGATGAATAACCTATGGTGTAGACTCCTGAACTGATATAGCGACTGAGGAACACTGACAATAGGATTTCAAAGGTTGTCGATTTCTAGATTGATAACATCTTGGGAGGATTCATTATTGATTTTGTGGTAGAATCGACCATGTCCTACAATGAAACAGAATGATGATTCTTCAAAGGAACACAAGGTAAGTATTTAAAATCTCTAAAACTTTTGATTAAGATGCTTCTATGTGAAAAGGAAGTTTTACATATGTAATCATATTGCTAGTTTACTTATGTTTTGGAAGAAGAGAGAATAAATCTGAGAAAGAGATTGGGACAACATGAGGTGGAAAGAGATATAGAGTAGACACCAAAAACAAATATCGTGGACAAGACCCAAAGACCTTTATAGAGACTTATTATAGTCCTTTTTTGAGTGAATCTGAAAGTGAAAAAGAATAAAGCCTCCCTGATAACCCCCAAGTAACTCCATAATATTCACCCTCCCAGCCTGAGAGTTCACAGAATCCAGAATCTAGTAATAGCCAGGGTATTTTCGGCTATCCTCCTCCCCCTCCCCCTCCTGCTACTCCCTCTAACCCTCCTACCTCCCATCCTCCTCCCCTTACTTCTCCCCCTCCCCCTCCAATAAGAAATATGCTTGATGATATTAAGCTACCTGTTTTCAGAGGAACTGGATTGGAGGATCTGAAACAATTTTGGTTTTTATGCAAAGCTGTATGGACAAAGAAGCAGATAAACGATGAGAATATAAATAAAGTGCAACTTGTTATGATGTTTTGAGATAGAGCATTGACATGGTATATGAAGTATTCAAATAATCAGAACAAAACGTTTGAAAATATTAAAACAACACTGATAAGAGAGTTTAAGAAACCAAAGTCTGAGTTGCATTGCATCATCGAGTTGAAAGAGACCAAAAATAATCCCACCAAGTCTATTTTGGAGTTTGATCAGAGATTTAAGGTGTTATTGGATCAAGTAAGCTTCGACATAGCTCCCCATCAACATCAAGAATGGTTTATAGTTGCACTGCTCCCGCATATTAGATGCCATTGTCACAACAAAAGATAGAAAGCCAAGTTGAAGCTTTACTGATTGATGAAATTGGAAGCTTTTCCTATAGAAGATACTAATGTAAGCATGCAACAGATTTAGAGTCAGGTGACAAACCTAACCCTACAAATATATGACATCAAGAAAAGTAAAGAAGTTAGAGAAGAAGTATGGTGCTTGAAGTGAAAATTGGAGGGCCATTATAAAGAACAGTGCCCTATCTTCAAAAATTACATGGCTAGTGGGGCATTGAATCCCTTGAATGCAAGATCTAGCCTATGGTGCAAAATATGTAAGACTAGAGGCAAACATCATTCAAAATACCGCTACTTGTTACAAAACTATGTACAGACTCTGATGAATCTATATTCCAAATTTTGTAAATCAATAGGACACGATGAGAATAATTATCGAGCTTATGAACTAATGATGGAGCACAGTGCTGACACCTATAGAATGCAAGCATAAGAGCATGGCCATGAGGACAATAGACAACATGGTGGTCAAGGAGATTACTAAGGAAGAGGTCGAGGTGGTGGTCAAGGATGTGGACAAATTATTTGCTATAATTGCGGCCATCTAGGTCATTTTATGAGAGACTACCAGAACCCCACAATGACATGTAAGTATTGTAAATCCTTTGACCATGTAATTGAAGAATGTCCTGTACTTATGATGAAGATGCAAGAAAAAATTAATCAACAACTGACACAGAATATTCAAATGATGACTACTAAAAGGAGGACTGATGAACCTCGAATTAGTATTGTCACTGGAAGTGGAGTTGTGATCGGTAGTGATAAAATAGATGGAAAGAAAGAATCTGAAAGTGCATGGGTTAGAAAGACTACTGAAAAAGTTCTTGTTTTTTATATTCAGAAAGAAAAATAAGTATTTATGGAAGCAAAGAAAATTTTTATGGATGTTGGAGCTTCAACCTCTAGTGCATAGCCAAATCCCAATTAGAAAAGTAACTACGATGTGTCATCAACTTTGACACAGAACCAAGCTCTGACACATGATTGAGCTCTAACATAAGAGCAGGATTCAACAAATCAAGTAGGTATTTAAAAGTCTTTTATGTAGACTTGTATGAAATTGTTAAGAGATCAAAAGGCTGTAGATGGGCTTCAAGAGTTGATAGATTCTTCTGCATCCAAAGAAACATCGTGAAGTGAGATGCGTGCAGTCAATAATTTTCATTGACAAAAGAGAACCGGAAGAGAGATGAGGCTTAGTGCACAGATAGGATAATGTTAGGCCCCTATCCTTGCCATCAAACTTCCTCATCTTGCTTTTTCTTGATTTTAGGAGCTCGACCTTGAAATGACTGTAACTTTGTACTTTTGGATCTTTAAGTTCTGCAATTTCACCCTGTAGTAGCCTTCTGTGTCCTCTTTCCAATGCCACTAGTCTGATCCAAATTGGATTCTCCAAGAAAGAGTTATGCACAATCTCCCACAGTGACCTGATTGTAGACTAGTTCAGTAGAGCAAACTTGTATGAAGTGCCACGTGTCACTGTTTCAAGATTTGACTCTGAAAAATATATAAAAACAAACTAAAGTCCGTCCTCTTTCTATACCTTCTTGTGAAATTTCAATCCGATGCTCAGAAAGAAAGTTATGACGATTTTCCCCAGGTCACCTGTTTGGAATGTAATTCAGGAGTCTGCAAAAAGACCAACTTCCTCAGATCATATCTCCGCAAATATCGCAAGAACAGATATGAAATTCGGACCCAAGGTTAAGCATGATTTCTTCTCAAATGGGTTTTTTTTTGCGACTTCTGAAACGTCACAGAAAAAAAGATATAGCAAAAATGCCACGATGACCTGTTTGGAGCAGCAAAACCCTAGAATCCAAAGCTCTGATACCAAATGTTATGAAATGGATAAAATTATTTTGGATATAGGCTTTGATGTTAATGTCTCGACAAATTATACATGGGAATTAATGGGTAAGTCAAAGTTATAGTGGTCACCTATTCACTTAAGGATGGAAAATCAACAAAATATCTTCCCTTTAGGAAGACTACTAGGTGTCACAATGGATATTGAAGGAGTTCACACTACTGCTGATTTTGAAGTAATAAAGATCGTCGATGATAGTAACCCTTATCCTACATTACTTGGAATTGATTGGGAATTTGAAAATATGGCCATAATTAATCTGAAGAAGAGACAAATGATATTTGAAGGAAACAATATGAGAGCAATTATTCCCTTGGATCCATAAGAGGGAGTAAGATATACAAAACCAGTCGAAGAAGAATACTGCGCAACTGACATACACAATATATATCAAATGAAAATGAAAGAACAATATTATGTTAACCCTACTACATAAGGCAAGTTGAGTTGGGAGTGTGATAGTTCTTGTACCTTAGACTCAGAATAAGAGTTGGAAAATTGACAGAATAGGCTGCATGAAGTATCCACAAGGTGTTGTGCAAGAATTACCAAATCAGCTCATTGTATGATATATGAGGTATGTAATCTTCCTTCTTATGATGGCTTAGGTGATGTAAATGCTTTTCTTAATGACTATGAAAAACAACTTCCATAAAGTCAAAGGTTGTTAGCCTTGGATATAGCCCTAAAAGCTACCCCTACTAGATGGTGGAATTCACACAAGAAGAATATAGGAGGTTGGAAGGAATGTCGAAGATTGATGGGAATAAGGTTTGGACAGATAGATACAAATATGGAAATAAAATATGATGGTGAAACAAATCCTAGGAAGCATATCCATCTATGCATTACATCATGGAAGGAGATTCCACATCAAGAATGGGTACATGGATTAAGTCATACATTAGAGGCAATCCCTAAGAACTGGTACATAGAAACAGAGCTTCGACATGGTACCGTGAACTAAGAAGACATGGTTGATAGCTTCATATTAACATTTAGCTTCGAGGATGATTTTCCATAAGAAGAAAAGTCTTACTGCCACCTGTAGTTGAAAGTGGGCATTGGACTATAAACTATGCTCAGAGAGAGCTTCAACGTAGTAAGTTACTTCGCTATAGTCTGGATTATGTCGAATTTCGTAGAAGCCTCAGAGTAAGAAGGGTTGTTTACTACAATATGGGATGCGTCGAAGCTTGCTGGAAAAATATGATTGTTAAAAGGGAAAGTTAACGTTAAAATACACGGAAATATGCATTTATGAGGACAAATTGACCATATCCAGGGATAAATATGAAATTAATGAACACAATCGGAACTAATGATGGGGTCAGAAATTCAAATTTGTTATAAAAAGCCATGTCCCTCCCAAATTTGGCACTTTGCTAAATTGAGAATTTGAATCTTTCCATTGCAAAGAAGTTGTAGAAATTTTCGCATGAATATCCTGACAAATGAAGAATTCATTCATATATTTAGTGAGAAGGGCTTAGCTGGAGTCATGGAAGCAACATCTAAAGTAGTATTTGATATGTCTGTAACAACATCACCCACAACAACATCATCACACACACAACAAAGATCCCCACGAAAGAAAATGACTAAAGAGTAGAGAAGGAAGAACAAACAAGACAAGAGACTTGTTGAGCAGCCTGAACAAGTGAGAGATAGTGAAGAAGAAGTAGAGAAAGTGCAAATGGAAATGGATGGCACAACGTTTCCATCACCTCTACCACCATATATTCCACCAAGAAAACCAGATGCAAAACCAATAAAAGAATCGAAGGATGCGAAGTATGGCACCTTCACACCTTTATTGCTAGAGTTAGTGCCATTTACTGGAGAAACCCCTGGGAAGATTCCATAGCTAAAGTTCGCAGACTATGATTTCAACAACAGAAAGAAATATTTGCAGTTCACACCAGACAAACATTTAAAACAAGTGCACTACCTTGAGATTGGTGTGACGAGGTTAGAACCACAATAATGGGTGGCTGGATTGGTGCAGACAGGGTTGATGAACATGTTGAATGTGCCACACTTCGGTATATGTCTAGGAAGCAAAACTTGTGTGAGACAACTACTCATGTTGGTGCACGAAGGATGCCTATGGATGGGGAAGAGGATCCCTATCGACCTAATGCTAATATGGAGAATCACAAGACTATTGTATCAAGGGCAGAACCCTGTAAAAGAATTTATTGGGAAAGTTCTGGACAGAGCAATAACTAAAAACATGAAGAAGAAGTTTAGACTAACAAAAGGGAAGTGAGGTTATGTGATATGAAATGGAGCATATTATTAATGCTGTGCTAATTCCCCATTCATAATAAAACCCAAGATGCTTATCATTTTCTTATAAAGTACTTAAGGATTCAATATTTTTGCTTAATTAACTAATTCCCATGAGAGTTTCTTATGTAAATGTTATAAACAACTTAACATAAAACATATGCCGAAGAACAACAAAATACTAGAAAAGAACATCAAAATACAACACACAACACAAAGATTTAATGAGGAGTTCGCCCCTCCTAGGCTACATCTCCTTGGTCCAACTTCCAATGTTTGGGCCTCCCTATTATGCTCAAATTACAACAAAACTGTGTTTACAATGCTTAGATGTCTCTAGAACCTATCTCAATGAGTTCAAAATACTCAAAAATGGATATATAGCCTCTTTTTGCACCCCATTTGGATAAGAACTGAAGAATTTATGACTTCTCCTAGTTCTCCCACTATTTGTTCCACAAATTGCTCCAAAACCAGTAGAAACCCTCATTTCTACTCCAAAATCTACTAACTGAATGAATATTTCGCTGCGTCATGGGCCATAACATGTCGGTCGTATTGCAAATCGCAATCAGTGAAATTCAGCGGGTTGAAGGTCTTTTTAACACGGCGGAACAATGCGATTGCGATATAGACGGACCTAACAGGAGTTTTCACTAGAATTTTCAAACACCTCATGTCCGAGTACTTTATCATATTTTGCAGTTCGGCAGAGAACCAATGACAATCTTAAGAGGACTTTTTCTAACCCGCGACTTGTGATTTGTGATCTACGAGTTATCGCATTGCAACCTGGTAACTGCCGGGGGCCGATTCTGACATGTTCTCCCCTCGCGAATTTATGATTGTGATTTATGATGGCCTTATCGCATACCAACCCTAAACCTGCTGGAACTGATTTGTAACACATTTCTACCTGCGACTTACAATTTGTGATATGCGAGGGCCAATTACAAGCTTCCACTTGGCGCCTCCTCATTCGCTAAAGGACTTGCCATGTCATCCAATTCTGCCATCTAGACAAGTCAAACTTGAAATTTGACTTGCTCTAATGTCTGCATATGAAATCAGATTTGAGTACGTTCACACCGTTGGATTCAGAATGATGAGCTCTTCAATCTGAAGCTAAACTTATGAAGATTGTGATAGTTTTAGTTTTGAGCATAATTTTGAGCACCTGATCACTCCTCCCCACTGGAAACCTTTTGGACCCTAAAAGGATCACTTTCAGTTATTGAACAAATGAGAGTACAGTTCCCTCACCTTCCCCTCTTCAATCCATTTGGCCTTTGTTGGATTTGTACCTTTGAGATCCACTCGAAGATAATCAATATTCCCCTTTTTGTTGTCCTTGTTCTTCTGTCAAGTATGGTGCCTTGCTAAAGCACATCAAGGAATTCTGGAGAAAAATATTGAATTGATGGAATATGTACACTTCCTCCTTGATCTTCAATCAAAGGAGGTTCATACAATCCCAAATTTTCAACATTAGCAATGAAATAAATTTTCATATATGAAGGCAAATCAAGCTTGAAAGCATTATTACCAATGCTTTCAAGAATTTTAAATGGACCATAACAGATTGGTTTCAACTTTTTACCTTCACCTTGAAGCCTTTCCTTGCTAATGTAGAGCAAAATATCATCACCTACTTGAAACTGATGATCCACACAATGCCTATGATGCCTTGCTTTATACTTGCCTTGACTCTTTTCTAGTTGTTCTTGAACTGTTTGGTGAATCAACTGAAATTGCTCAATGAATTTATTTTCTTTGTCTATGTCACTATGTCCATCTACAACCACATCTTTCTCAAATATGAAGTCCAAATTCGATTTAGGAAAATAACCAAGACATGCCTCAAAAGGTGAAGTTAGAGTAGAAGAGTGTTTTTCTCAGTTGTAAGCACATTGAGTATAATGCAACTATTCATCCCACAACTTAGGATGTTTGCTGCAATATCCTCTTAGCAAATGAATAACTATTATTTTAACCACTTTAGTTTGGCCATCTATTTGCGGATGGAAGGTTGTACTTTTCTTCAACTTGGTGTCCATCAAGTTCCATAAACTTGACCAAAAATTACCAACAAATCGGGAATCATGATCACCTACAATAGAAGTAGGTAATCCAAAATGAACCCATACATTTTGAAAGAAAAGTTGAGTTGTTTTTCAGCTGTAATTTGTTTTTTACAAGGCATTAATATGCACATCTTTCTGAACCTATCCACAACTACATACAAATAATAACGAACTTTTCTTGATAAAGGAAGGACTCCTACAAAATCCATAGAAACACTCTCCCATGGACATGAAGGCACTGGAAGTGGTGTGTACAATCCTAGTTTCCTATTACTAGGCTTACTAACTGCACACAATGAACAACCTCTGATAAAACGTGACACACTTTCAAGCAGACGAGGCCAGTAAAAATACCTCTGAAGACTTGCCACTGTTTTACTTACACCTAAATGTCCAACAATAAGAGAAGTGTGTGCTTCCCTTGTGGCATTTACTCTCTCTTCCTGTGGAACACAAAGTTTTCCCAAATGATACAACAGATTATCATGTACATGGTAGTCTAATTCCTCAACTTGGTGACCTTGACTCGAGTTTAAATATACCTCTTGAAAGTCAGCATCATGTGCATATTGCTCAACATAACTTTCAGGAAAAACATAATGATTCTTTAGTAAAATGGTTGCATTAACAATCGATCTAGAAAGAATATCAAAAACTTTGTTATAAATACCTTTCTTGTACCTAATTACCAAGTGGAATTGCAGTAAAAATCCCATCCAACGAAAGTGCCTTGATTGCTACAATTTTGTTTGAGATTGCAGATATTGCAAAGGTTGATGATTAGTGTGAATAATGGTTTCTTTTCCCATCAAGTAATGGTTCCATTTATTCACACTTGCACCAATGTGTAAATATATTTATCATACGTAGGATAGTTAATAACAACACCATTAAAAATTTCAGAATGAAATAAAATGGGCTTACCATGCTATAAAGGAACTGCACCCATGGCGTAGTCACTTGCATCTGTTTGTATTTCAAATGGTTGTTTCAAATCTGGCAATGCTAAAAATGGGGTTGAACTGATCTTTTGTTTTAAAGCATCGACTATTTTTTGTTGTTTGCCTTCCCACTGGAGGACAACCTTCACGCTAGTCAAAGCATGTATTGGAGCTGCTATGGAAGAGAAATTGGCAATGAACTTCCTCTAGTACTACACTACTCCGAGAAAACTCCTTACTTTTGTGAATGATTTGGGTATTGGCCAATTCACAATGACCAAAACTTTAGAGGGGTCAATCTTCAACTCACCTCCTCTAACTATGTGGCCCAAATACACTAAGGAAGTTTTCCCGAATTCACATTTAAACATATTCAGAAATAGTTGTTCTTTTCTCAAGACATCCAACACTTTCCTCACATGCTTGACATGTTCTTCTCGTGATTTTCTGAATATCAAAATATCATCTAAGTAGACAATTACAAACTCATTAAGAAAGGATCTTAAAACATCATTCATAACTCTCATGAATGTAGCTGGAGTGTTGCAAAGATCGAAAGACATAACCAGCCACTCAAACAATCCCTGTTTGGTCTTAAAAGCAGACTTCCAAATATCCTCCTCAGCTATTCTAACTTGATGATATCCACTTCTCATGTCTAATTTAGTGAAATATTTTGCATTCTTTAATTGATCTAGCAAATCATCTATTCTGGGTAGTGGGTATTGATTCTTTATGGTAATTTTATTCAAAGCTCGATAATCTACACACATGCGCCAGGTTCCAACTTTCTTGGGTACCAAAGAAATTGGTGAACCACATGGCGAAGTAGAGGGATGAAATACTCCTTTATCTAACAATTCTTAGACTTTTTTTTAATTTCTAAACTTTCCAAAATTGACATTTGATACATACCAATGTTCGAGAGTGGGTAGTCTTGTTGTAGTTGTATTTCATGTTGAATTCCCATTTTTGGTGGCAATCCTTTTCATTCTTGGAACATGTCTCCATATTGATTGACCTTATCAACCAGTTCAACTTTCAGCTTTATATCACAACCTGCAAAGGATTCTTGCTCCGTGTCATTCTTTTGCTTCATGATAAGGAGCACAAGACTCTTGTTGGAATTGATCAGTCACTTCATTTGCCCTGCGCTTGCCAACAATAGATTAAGCTTTTTGCGATGGGCTCTTACAATGTACTCTACTCTGTCTTTGAACAGATGATACTTGTTCTCCAATTGATGGAAAACAAATTTCCTATCATACAAATACGAGCTTCCCAACACAATTCTAGAAATGTCCAATGGCACAACGTCTAATTCGACTTCATCAACAAAATTGGCAGTGATTGCAAACCTGAAAATGCATTTCCGTATTACCTGCACATTGGAATCCTTGGTTATCCATCCCAACAGATATGGTTTATGATGAGGCACATTTTCCAGGTTCAATTTCTTTACCAAATCTATAGAAATTAAGTTTGCCTAGGATCCACTGTCAAACAATGTATTGATTTTTTTGTGTTTGGAAATAACTCAGATATGAAACAACTCTATTATGTTTTCTTCATTTGAAGTGTTTTTGGAGTTATTTGTTGCGCTGGTGATTTCCACGACTTCCTCTTTTCTTGTTTTTGACATGACTTTTCCCTAAGTGATTGTGGCTGCAATTTTTTATTCATCACCTGAGTTGGAACCCAAGTCTTGTTGTACAACATCGTTTGTCCTTTGTTTCCCTTTATTGTTATATTTCTTCGGTCTTCATTCAAGATGAAACTTCCTGCAATGTGCTTCATCATGACCCTCCTTAGAACAATCCCTGCACATGGGTTTCTCCCCTTCTTTCTTAACATAAGCATTTTTCTTCTGCTTTCCTTTAAATTTCTTCCCTTTTCACCACTTTGGAATGACTTCTTCTTACCTTCTTCTTGTACATTTTTCCCTCTTGCTTAAAGGTGTGTAGCTTGAACATAAACCTCATCAATATTCATGGGACTAAACATAAGAATGGTGTGTCGAAGATAGCTATGAAAACCTCCTATATATTTCAGCAAAGTATCTTGTGACTATAAGTCTACTCCTAACATAAGAGTTCTTCTCCTAAACTCTTGAGTATACTCTTGCACATTTTGACCTTTTAACTATATGAAATTTTGCCAATTCATGATAACCTTTTGCATATGGGCTAAAGGTTAGAATTGTATATTTATAGCAGCAATGAAATCAGACCAAGTAATAGAGATCTTACCATGTTTTTTGATCTCGTCTTGAGTCCTTGCTTCACACCAAATGAGCGCTTCACCTTCCATTCTCAATGAAGCCAATTGAATTTTGATCTCATCCTCTTGAAGGTTTTGAATTCTAGAATACACCTCCAAATAATGAATCAAGTTGTCCAACTTTTCTACATTAACTTCTCCATTGTACATTGACAACTCGAATTTAACATCAAGCTTTAGAAAAGGTGATTTACCAGTTCCTTTTGAAGAATGATGAGTATGAGTAAGGGTTGTATTAGTGGAAGAGTGTGAAGATACTTGTGAAGAAGAAGATGAAGAAGATGGTAGAGAGGGTGGAGGCTTGTCTCCATTCCCATTACCTCCTTTTGCATTACCTCCTCCTGAAGAACCTTCTCCTTTGGGAGGTTTGGAACTTTCTCCTTGCAATATGTTATTCCTATCTTCATAGAGGACCTTCACCATCTTTGTCATCTCAAAGAAATATTTTCTGAAGGCCTTCTCATCTTCGGTCATGTTTGTAGGTTCTCCTTCATGAGACATGATCTCTGAAAACTCAACTACAACTTTTTCAACTTGAGGACGTAATCGTGTAGAAGAATTTTGAAAACTTGCTCTTCTTCCACTTGACCCAACTTCAGGGCTTCCAACCAGCTCCCCTTATCCTATTTTGATTTTTAACCTTGTAAGAACGACATAAACTTGCAAACAATTAAATCCTTTTTCACAAAGAAGGTGTAGAAAGAAAAAACCGGTGCTTTGATACCAACTTGATCTGAAATGGAGCATATTAGTAATTCTGTGTTAATTCCCCATTCAGAATAAAACCCAAGATTCTTATCATTTGCTCATCAAGTGCTTAAGGATTCAATATTTTTTCTTAATTACTAATTCCCATGAGAGTTTCTTATCTAAATGTTATAAGTAATTTAACATAAAACATATGCACAATAGAAAAATAATAATAAAGAACATTGAAATACAATACACAACATAGATATTTGATGAGGATTCCACCCCTCCTCGGCTACGTCTCCTTGGTCCAACTTCCAATGCTTGGGCCTCTTATTATGCTCAAATTACAAAAAAAGTTTGTTTACAATGCTTAGATGTCTCTGGAACTTGTCTCAACGAGTTTAGAATACTCAAAAGTTGCTATATATGTACTTTTTTCATCCCATTTGGATAATAACTGAAGAAGTTATGACTTCTCCTAGTTCTCCCACCATTTGTTCCACAAATTTCTCCAAAATTGGCAAAAACCATCATTTCCGCCCCAAAATCCGCTAACCGAGCGAATATTTCACTGTGTCGCGGGCCATACCTGTCGTCCGTATCAAAAATAGAAATTGGTGAATTTTAGTGAGCTGAAGGTCTTGTTAACATGGCAAAACACTTCGATTGTGATATAAGCGGACCCAACGAGAGTTTCCACCAAAATTTTTAAACACCTCACATTTGGTTACTTTATCGCATTTCATAGTTCAGCGGAGAACCAATGACAATATTAAGTAGACTTATTCTTCCTACCACGTTTGATTTGCGATCTACAAGTCATCACAACCTGGTAACTGTGGGGGCCGATTCTAACCTGTTCTCCCCTCGTTGATTTGCGATTGCGATTTACGATGGCCTTATCGCATCGTAACCCTGAACCTGTCGGGGCCGATTTTTGTAATGCATTTCCACCTATGACTTGCGATTTGTGATATGTGAGGGCAAATGGTGGGCTACCACTTGGCGCCTCCTCATTCATTTAAGGACTTGCTACGTCTTCCAATTTTTCCATCTAGACAAGTCAAACTTGAACATTGACTTTCTCTAACTTCTGCATACGAACTTGGATTTGAGTGCCGTTAGCACCGTTGGATTCAGAATGATGAGATTTGATCTGAAGCTAAACTTATCAAGATTCTGATACTTTCATTTTTTAGCATAATTTTGAGCACCTGATCATTATGATATTGACTCAATCAATGACCAGGGAGTTCACTTCGCAACACACATACGGGCTAGAAAAATCATGAGGAAGTGCCAAGCTAATGAAGTCCCTACATCGGTGGTTTCATTAGCTGTGTAGTGTGCTAATGGGGTTCAATATAACTGGGTTGCATATCTATGCCAAGAGTTTCTATACGACTGCTGCGAGGCTCAAGAGAAAGGTACTGCATTTCATTATGCATGGTTTATTTTGATAATTTCTATACTTGCATGGAGAGATCCGGAAGATTCACAGTTCCCTTCAGTACCCTCGAATGTTTGGGAAGCTGCACAGTATGCCTCTTTGTGGTATACCACTAAGTTGGTGCTAGCACATGAGAATATAATGTTTTTTGTATTATACCATATGGACTTACACATGTTGGTGAACCAAAACCCTCACCTTTCACCGAGCCTATAAGTGCAATATAGAAATGTCGCAAAGTTTAAGGTTGACTTCCACATAATTTATATACATGCTCGCAAGGACACAAATAAGACATGACATCCCCTGCCATATTTAGTGACAAAAGAGGATATCCTAACAAAGATACAATAATGGCCCATTGAGTGGATGACTGCACTGGAGACACAAACAGAGGATAATCCAACAGAGGAGGACACAATGAATCACATGGAAGCTAGTGGAAAGGATAAGGATGAGCAATAATCAGAACCAGATGTGCAATATGATGAGGGTCACCGAGATCCTCCTAAAGGTGATGAGCATAACAAAGATTTTGGAAAGATAGAGACAAGCCAAGATATCACAGAGAAGAGGAAGGCAGGTGCCGAAGCTGCCACAAGAGGAAAAAAGATGCAAAAGGAAAACAAGACAAAGGACATAACACTGGTGGTGCTCACTGAGGGGTACTTGGCTTAGATTGGGGATAAAATCCAGGAAGTGATGACAGAATCATGGAACAAGTTAGAGGATCGCTACGACACACTTCTAACAGGTGTAGAGGAGGGCATTGCAAAATTGAATATTTTGGAACAGACAGTCAAACAACCATTGTAGGCAGAGGAAAGATCAATAGAGCCTACACTTGTAATGCAGATAGCAACGATATCTACTGGAGCCCTGTAGTTTGAATCCACCGAGGGAAAGAAACAAGCCAAATAATGGAGATACGTGAATATGAACATCGCAACAGTACCACTTCAGAGATTACATAATCTACATCAGGTTGTCATAGATGAGTTGAAGTTGCGTGAACAACTCACATCAAAGTTAAATATTTAGGTAGAGAGAGAGTGAGCTTCGCTCCATTAGAAGCTTGAAAAAGCGATCCAAGAGAGGGATCAGGTAGTACAACAACAACAAAATTTGAACGAGGTTGTCGAAGAAACATGCCATGAGGTTCCAAACATTGAGGTCTGAGAAGAAGAATCAGTGTAGGACAAGGTCGCGAAGCTCGACGTTACAGTAAAAAGATACAAGGATAAGATTGCAAACGTGAAATATTCATATGAAATGAAGATCAATGAGCTGTAGATGAATCTACAATCAACCACGCCATAGGAAGTACAAGAGTAGAGGGAGACTGACCTAAAGGCTGCAATGGTCGACCTCTCCGCAGCAGTGGCAGATTGTGGGAATATTTTGGATGAGGGATTACATATTTGGACTTCACTACAAGAAGATCCAAATGTGCTCAAGCTACAAGAGGATATTTAGAAAAAATAGCAATAGTTGGAGGAGAGTCTGGAAACTATGAAGACCTTACCAATTTCACAGAAGCTTGCCAAGATCAATGAGGGAAATGCCCTCCAGAAGAAGATAGAGGAGCTGAGGAAGGAAGATCAGATTCTGACATAGAGAACTCATCCATGGCAAGATGAGGCTCTCCAACTGTCCTAAGCAGTAGATGAGAAGCTTCAAGAGCTTTGATAAAGAGAGACAAAAATGATACAAAAGGCTATAGAACCTGCGACAGAAGCATTATTGGAGGAAGTGTGTAGTGAAGAGAAGCAGGTCACAGATATTCTGCAGTAGTTCAACAATGCCTATAACAACATTATAATGAAGATCAAAGGAAAATCGGCTGAGTGACTCGGGATGAGTCACATGTGAGTGTTAAGGGCTTGTTGAGCACAACCCAAATTGGACTAGATTTTGGCAAAGACTCCACATTTTGTGGAGTGGAGCGTGTAACAGAGTGCATAGTAGAGAAGCGAAGAGTGAAGTGGACCATGCAATGGAGAAGAATTAGATGTATCGCACCGTGTAAGGGATTTGAGGTGGGTCGAAGCCCCTCCTTTTTGTAAAAGCACATGATTTTGTAAGGATCAATGGGCTTTTGGGCCATAGTTGCTTGTTTTAGGGAGTCCATGGTATTTGGGCCATGGTATTTTGATGATGTAACCCTTCGATGTAATAGTATATATAGGGTAAAATAATAATAAGAGAATCATATTTGTGACCCAGATCAGTGTTATGGGTGAATGATTGTGATTTGCAACTTGAAAGAGAATGCGAGGACTTGCAACTAAGCATGTAGAGGCCTGAGTCTGCAGATGAGTGCACAGATAGCTTGCAACTTAGTGCGCAAGTCAAGAACTATTTGTTATTAAAAAATTTATTATATTAAGCAATAGTTCTTGTGGACACAACCCTGCATTGGGGTGAACCACGGTACATTGGTGTTTGATGTGTATATTTCCTTATTATTTCTGTAGAGTAATAGTTATTACAGTTTCATTTTACTTCAAGACAATGATGGTTATGCTTTTGTATGGTATGTTTAAGTGTTTAATATAATGTGACGAAGTGATTTATAAATGTTAAGAATAAGGTAACCTAATAATACCACATATCATAATCCTTCAAGGATACAAAAATATAGTTCTGCATGCTCCCATAGTCACTTCGAGCGAGACTGTGATCTGCTTGCAGGTCATTTCCGAAAGGGCCAGTGATTGAGGGTTTTGTTTGTGTGCAGTATAGATTGAACCTGGATCAGCCCAAACCAAGCCAACAGGAGGCGAGTGACATGAAATGGGAGTGGTCGCAGTGGTAGCAGGGAGTTGGCTGTGGTGGACCAATGGGGAAGAGTCCATACAACCCCACCATCCACGCAATCCCAATAAGTGAAACCCGACGGGAAGTAAATGGCGCTTTTGGTAGTACGCCAAAAGGGACCGAACATGATGATGTGGGTTAGTTGTGTGGTCATACACGCAAGCTCAACATAGCTTTCACTGGTGGATGGAGGACCCACAGGCAGATCAAAAGAGTCATTGCAAGAGTTGAGGTGTCGAGATAATGTGAACCTGCGGTGATAACAATTGGTGGACATGCTTGAGTCTAGGAGGAGGAGGTAAGAGGGGCTGAATTTCCATATAAGCCTGATGTAGAGTACCTGGCGGGTAACCAAATGCCTAGTTTGAGAACCATTGAGAGAAAGAAAGCGGGGGTGATGTGTCTAGTGGGACGCACCCGAAACACATTTGGCTAATACAAAGAGTGAAGGTCCTTGGGTTTTTGGTGGGTATGGTGGATATGTGTGTGTGTGTGTGTGTGTGTATGTTTATATATATATAAATATTATATTATTAATGCATAATTAAAAAATAAAATCATCCCATTCCTCTAATGGTAACCTGAGGGGTTGGGTGACATCACAATCTCTCTATATAACATATACTAAAAAGTAATTTTTTTTTTTCAATTACTTTATCTCTTAATATAAATTTGATGTAATATCCCTACCCATAAAAACTCATATATTTACATGAGTGAAACTATTACTAATTTAATATGTAATATCCATATTTACAATTTGATGTTCATAAAATATTATTAATGTAATGTATGTTTAATTATTTCATTAAGATTTATTAGGGTTAAATTTAGTATGGTGGAAACTACCAAAGAGTTACCTTATCTTTTTCAATATTTTCTTGGTCAATACGGGGAGTGGAAATGGTTGGAACTACTTTAAAATCCATTCCATAATGAAATCTTGATGTAGGGAAACTTACGGGAGGACACAGTCATGGAAGGGAAGACGTACAAGGATGGAAGTAAGTTTGAATTTGTGGGAAACCCAATATCGAACCCTATTATGAATTATTTCTTCATCATTTGGGAAACCCTGAGCGTAGTAGTTGGGTGACAAAAACTCTCTTGCCTGGGCCTAATAAAAGACTTGTGTGTCACTCTAGTTCAATACCCAGGTAAGAGTATTGTCATGGATATTATAGTTGTTGATATCCCTCCAAAGTATGGAATGCTATTATCTCGCTCATGGGGAGCAAAATTCCAGGGATCTCTATAGTTAGACATGTATTATGCCATAATTTCAATATTCGGTCAGCCCAAAAAGCTTTACAGAGAAACTTTAATGAAATATATGGTCAATGGTGCAGATAAACCATAGAACTATCCTATTTATTTTGTACATTCTGATATGGATTCTTTCATTTTATGTAATTCAGACATTGGAAAAGACAATAGCACAGTTGTAAAACAGAAACATAAAGAACCTGACAGTGATAATATATTTCATGAATCTAGGTGGCACCTAGATTTTGATGGTTTAGTGAACAGATTAGGAGCAGGTGCAAGAGTTTGGATTCATAACATGGAAAATAATCATTCTGAAGGTCATGCCTTTAGATTAAACTTTAAATGCACAAATAACATGGCAGAGTATGAAGCTTTAATCTTAGGATTGCAAATTGTAAGAAACCTTGGAGCCAAGAGAGTTTCTATCATGGGAGACTCGGAATTGATCATAAAACAAATTAAAGGAGAGTATTCTATGAATAATCCTAGACTTAGCCAATACAGAGAAATTGTTCTAGATCTGATTAAGGAACTTCTTGAAATTGATTTTGCTGTTATTCCTAGGAAATAGAACATGCAAGCTCACAGTTTGGCTACTTTTGCTAGCACTTGCAAATTACCTTTTCAGCCCAATCACTAGTACACTGTAGAGGTAAGACATAGGCCTATTATACTTGATAATCTGAAATATTGGCAGATTTTTTCACAAGATTCTCAAATCTATAATTTTATGAATGCTGAGGGAGAATTCCAAAACTATAACATAGATACTGATTGTACAGTAGATGACATCATAAATAGTGAGATAGATATAAATGTTGTAGATGTAAATAAACCCACTAAATTCACTAAAGTAGAAATAGATAACTTAGAAAAAGTAGAAATAGAAGAAATAGTCAATGATGATTATGAGATTTTAAACCTTAAAAATAACTTTTTGCCTAAGGGATTAGCCCCATTAGAATATTTGTTTGATTCAAATGATGTAGCTAGAAAACCAAAAATGGAGCCTTTAAGATCAGACATAGAAGAATGTAATATAGGAATAGAAGAAAAACCTAAGCTTATTAAATGATCCAAAGCATTACCTCCAACTAAAAAGCTGAAATACATAAGTCTATTTAAATAATTTCAGGATGTCTTTGCCTGGAGTTATGAAAACCTCAAATCTTATAACACTAGCATTATTCAACATAAAATATCCATCAAAGAAGATCACAAACCCTTTAGACAAAATCTTAGGAGGATTAATCTAGTTCTTATGCCATTGATTGAAAAAGAAGTAAAAAGGATGTATGAGGCACAAATCATAGCACCAATTAGATATTCAGATTGGGCTTCTAACTTAGTTCCCACTAGGACCGTGTTGATTTCCGAAACTTAAACAAAGTGTCACTAAAAGATAACTATCCTCTCCCCAAAATGGACCATATTTTACAGAGGGTGGTAGGATCATCTAGAATCTCATTACTTGATGGTTTTTCTGGATACAACCAAATCTTAGTTCAACTAGAGGATCAAGCAAAGACTGCATTTACCACTCCCTGGGGTACTTTCATGTATTTGAAAATGCCTTTTGGACTAATGAATGCAGGAGCTACCTTTCAAAGAGCTATGGATATATATTTTTCTGAGGAGATTCATGAATTTTTAGTCATTTATCTAGATGATATAACAATATTCTCCAAAACAGAGAATGAACATCTAGATCATTTGAGAAGAGTTTTTATTAAATGTAGAAAATTCAGCATTTCTTTAAATCCTAAAAAATCAATTTTGGATTAGAAGAAGGTAAACTCTTAGGACACATAATTTCAAAAGAGGGCATTAGAATTGATCCAGCTAGAATAGAAGCAATTCTAAACATCAGTCATCCTAGGAACATTAAATAATTGCAATTATTCTTAGGTAAAATAAATTTACTTAGAAGATTCATTTCTAACTTAACGGAAATAATTACATATTTGAATAACATGTTGAAAAAGGATTCAAAACTTAAGTGGACAGTAGAGACTAAACAATCCTTTGAAGTAATCAAAGAATCCCTTACTAAAACACCTGTCCTCATAAGTCCTAATTTTAACAAAGACTTCATAATTTTTTCATTTGCTTCAGAACACACTATTGTAGCAGTGTTGTTGCAAAGGAATGATGAGGGTTATGAACGACCCATCACCTTCTTTAGTAAAGCTTTAAGAGATGCTACACTAAAGTATAATATAATGGAAAAACAAGCTCTTGCTTTAGTGAAAGCCATAAATGATTTCAAAGTATATATTTTGTACTCTCACATAATAGCATATGTTCCAAACTTAGTTGTAAAGGACATTCTAACTCAGAATGGGCTTGATGGAAAAGAGGCAAATGTATTGCCACCATACTAGAATATGACATTAAGATCAAGCCTACAAAATTGGTTAAAGGCCAAGGTTTAGCCAAACTCATGGCTGAATGAAATTGTCGAGCCTTAGACATAAATTTCATTGCTGTTATAGATGATCAGGAAGAGATGGCGACTCCACAAATCAGTGAAGCTTTCATAGATTCACCCTGGTATGTAGACATTATTTTCATTTTACTCAACTTACAAGCTCCTCTTGATTTATCTAGAACTAAAAGTAGATTCCTAAAGATGAAAGCAATGAAATATTGTATCTTAGACAATGTTTAATTTTGGAAAGATAATGGTGGCACTTTGTTAAATTGTTTAATAAAAGATGAAGCTGACAAAGTCATGCAGGGGATTGTGGGGGACACCTATACTGGAAAAAAAATGCTGATAATATTTTAAGGGCAGGTTTTTACTGGCCCACCCTTTTTACAAATGTCAGAAAATATGTGACCTCCTGTCCCAAATGCCAAATATTTGAAGGCAAGAAAAAAATATTATATTTACCCCTCAAACCCATCTCCACAAAAATGCCATTTCAACAATGGGTTCTAGACTTCATTTGTGAAATTCACCCGCCCTCCTTAGCCCAAAATAAATGGATTTTGACAGCCACGTATTACTTTACTAAATTGATAGAAGCTATCCCTTCTAGACAAGCCACAAATTCTGTCATCATTTCATTCCTTGAGAACAACATCCTTTCAAGATTTGGATGCCCAGAAAATCTCATCACTGATAATGTTGCTGCCTTCAAATCCAAGAAAATGGTATTCTTTTGTAACTGATACCACATTACCCTTGGCCATTCCACGGCCTATTACCCTCAAGGTAATGGACCTGCAGAATCATCAAACAAAAGCCTTGTTAATATCATCAAGAAACTGTTAGAAGAAAATAAGAAGACCTGGAATAAAAAGTTGGTTAATGCCTTATGGGCAGATAGACTAACTACAAAAAAGTCCATTGGTACATCTCCTTATCAACTAGTATATGGAATGGATGTTATTTTTCCATCCTCTTTAGGAGTACCAGTGATGAAGATGATCCAAGAACTGCAGGTAGAATCCAATGATATCCAAAGAAGGATAAATCAGACAATACATTTGCAGCAAACCAGGGAAGAAGTCTATGTCAAATCCCAAGTGATCCAAGATAAAATCAAAAAGATTTTTGACAAGAAAACTAAAGCTGATGAATTTTACATAGGAGACAAAGTACTCAAATGGGATTCCAGAAGAGAGGAAAAGGGTAAACACGGTAAATTTGATTTCCTATGGCAAGGTCCTTACATAATTTATGGTTACAGAGGTAATAATACATTTTTCTTGAAGCAGTCAGATGGAACAGATCTACCAGGTGGACCAGTCAATGGTAGAATGTTGAAGCATTACTTTTCCCCAGATTAAAATTAGTTCATTTGTTTACTTTTCTCATTGTACATAACATTGCAAAGTTTAGATTGGATTGGATGATTACCTTTTGAGGTTGAAGCCCGAAGAGAAGGCCCTAAGCTTTGAAAGGTGTACCATCATATGTATGAATAAAGCAGATCACAGAAAAGTAGTTACAAGGAAAGCACAGTCAAAGTTTCAAAGGCTACTGATCTTAAAGTTCTTGACATTTCACCAGGAAATGCCATCCCCATGTGGAGCCACTGTTAGGGTCCTATAATAATAGGATTCATAATTTTGAATTGACTATGATTAGTCTTGTAATATTGTACATACTTTTGCTTTTTGCAAAATGTTTTCCCATATTAAAAATAAAAAATGTAAAGAGGGTGAAGTCCTAAAAGAAAAATCAAAGGACTAATAAAATAAAAAGATCAAAAAAGAGTATAAATTATAAACCCCACCAAAAACAGATAAAAAATAGATTCTGAAAGTGATGCAAATTCAAATGCCACTACTCTTTACTCTACTTTGCAAAATAATAATGTGTGCAGCTTGTCAAAAATGCCATAATCCATGATGGTCAAATAGTTTAATCTTGATTTATTCATGCTTTAAATTTCATGATGATAGATAGAGAACAAAGATCTAGACAAACTGTTTAATCTTGGCAAATCAGTAGTTAGGTAGAGAATAATAACGAGCTCAACAATCTAATCTGAGCCACTGGAAAGTCATAAGGTTAGAATTAGATAGTTTGTTTACAAAAGAAAAATAAATAAAGGGTCAGCAAGCTCAAATGCACCTAGTAAATGAAGAAAAAATGTTAGGGTAAATGATGGGTAGGTAGAAGCACTTTCACAAGGCATGGAGAGCATCAAATTGGTCATTTCATATCACTAATATCCCCAAAATCCCCTTCCCCTTGCTTAAAACCCTAATGCCACTCTAAAAAGGTATTTTCCCTTGTAAAAATATCCCTTTCCCTTCAGGCTAACCTTTTCCCCTTATTCCACACATTCCCCCCTTCCTAAAACTCCTTTCCCTAGTTTAAAACCCATTTCCATCACTAATAATTCCTTCCCTTTACTAACTCCGACTTTTTTCATATAAAATAGGAAAAACCCATTTATCCAAAGATTGCAGCACTTCATATATATTGGGTCCCACTTCATTTTAACTCCTGCTATCATATTAACCCCGCTTAATTAACCTCTACCCCTCCATATATTTAATTTAATTAAAACTTAGTTTTAATTAAAATAATATATTAATCTCCACCTTATTAATTAACCCGACCCCACACCTGACTCATCCCTCACAACTCCGCCACCTGATAACCCTCCGATCACCCACCTCTAGATCCAATGACCCGCATTCCATATCGCACACTCCGACATCCGACTTTTAACATCACAAAAGTGCATGAGATAAGATGTTTTCCTTGCCCGCCTTTTTGCTACGTGGCAGCCCAACTTTTTATCACATCCTCTAAAATAATACCACCATACCAATTTAATGCGGTATGATAAACCACCTTACAACCTCCTTGCGTCAGATGAAACCGCCCTACAATTTAACTTTAACCTCGTACCCAAATATTAACCACTGTTGGTTAAAAACAAAATAAGCTGCCCTTTCCAATCTTTTCACTATTATTCTGTTAAGGATTGCAGAAAAGAAACCTCTGCCGACCTATTCTAAAGCGCCAGAAGATCTGCTAAACTATTTTAAGCCATTTACAACTAGAATTCAAACGTTTGCTACCAGAAGGAATTTCCGACTCCAATTTGAAGTAGTATAAAGACCATTGAAGCCTCAGAAAACCTCTGCTGCCCCCAGATAACCCTTCTGCATAGCAAAGCTTCATTTTCCAGGTATTCCTAAAGTGCCAAAGGCCTGTACTTAATCTTTGCACAAAATTTTTAATAGGTTACTCAATTGAACCAACTTAAAAGCCTTGTCAACCCAAAGAAAGCCACTGTTGCATCCAAAACCCTTTTTGCAAACTGTATTCATATTTTCACACTATTCTAGAAGTCATAAGCCTAATTCTTAAACCAAATAGTGATAAATTGAATAAAATAAACAAATCTATGGCTTCCCAAAGAATTCTGGATGGAAAACCCCTGCAAAATCCTCACCTAGATATTGACCACCTCCCACTGGCTGATAGAGATTTCCAGATCAAAGACACAACCTCCCCTAACAATCTATTAAAAATCCACTGCTGGAGAAAAAATAAATTCCTCACTAGAATGATGACATTCAGCTATGGGAGTCAAATTTACCCAAATACTTGTTCCCACAGGTATACTAGTTCCTTGAAATCATCCAACTATTCCAACTCTGCTATTTCCCAAGTCAAGGAGCCATAGTCTCTCCTAACTAGAAAATTCTTTTCACAATCATTGCAGGATCAATAAATGAAATGTTGTAAATCTAGCCAAAGCCTAATGAAGCCCCATTTTATATTGAATACCTAATTGATCTATTCTTAAAGCTGGACTTTCCCAAGAGATCCCAAATTTTTCAGACTTTCCTCCTAGAAAAAGTTCAAGTTCCTACAGACAACCCTCCATATTATGCCACCATTTTCTCTGAGAGAACCAAATAGATTGTAACCATGCTATCCTGTATTCTAGGATATACTGCTAATGAACATGTAGATGAATCTATATTTGGTTTCCTTTCTATTTTTTTCCCAGTCAAGCCTCTAGCTATAGTTTTCAATTTTTCCCAATTCTTAGCAAACAAAATCCATGATCAATTGATCAGATTTCCAGATGAAAGAGTATTCAAATACTCTTCAGTATTGTTCCATATTTTTCTATATTTCCAATCAGAAAGGTTTACAATTAACACCCAAAAACTGGACATTAAGGGAAATCTTAGATCTGTTATCTTTTGGACACCATTAATCCAAAAATATTCCACTGATTTTAGCTACACAGATTTCATTGATTCAGTTGTTCACCCAGTTTTTAACATGCTAAGCGGTAGCAATCAACCTAGGGTTAGTGTTGAAATAAAGAAAGTTTTACAGTTGTTAAAACACATTAGAACATGAGACTGGTATTTATACCATAACTACACTAAAACTAGGGTGTATGGATGTTAACTCACTCCATATAAGCTGCCCAAATATCTCCCCATGAGGATATTTGCACTAGAATATATCAGGCAAATCATAAATTTAGATGATGTTAATTTTCTATCAGCCAAGAAGAAAACACAGTTTAAAATCAAGAACCAACTTGGTCCTTTTATCTGCAATAATAGGGATGCTGGAGAGGAAGCAGAAAGATGTTTACAAGAAATGAAGTTCAGTGATAGTTTCAAATGGAAGTATGATCCTTTGGGTGTCATAAACAAACTGAGACTCAAGTTTAAATTGAGCCCTTTTATGCATGAGTCCAAGCCAGAGATTGAAAGATATGCCAACTAGTCAGAGTGGTTGGAAAACACCTTACTGGATATGGAGGAGCAGATGGATACTAGTTCCATTCTACATACTCCAGCCCTACAGGACAGAAATGCAAAACAAGCTAGAGAAGAAGATTCTTGCTCAAACAAAGATACAACAGATAAAAAATTTGAAATTATGTATAGAAAAAGAACAAAGATGAATCCAGTAAATGAGAAAGAAGAAGTAATTGATACAATTGAGATCATTGATACAGACACTGTAATTAAAGAAAATGCACTTCCATCAGTTTCAAAGGAAACTCATCAGCCTTCAACTTCTAGTGCTCAGATCATCCAGAAGCAGCATAGTGTTGAAGTCTCTTCTTCAAGTGAACCAATGGACAGAGAAATAGACATCAAAGAAAGATACAAAGATATTAAGGCCAAAAATGAAGAAATAAAAGCTGAAATATATTCACAGTACTTGAAGCAGACTCCTGGTGGCCATAACAGATTACTTTCTACATTTGATTATAAGACAGGAAAAATGCAGATGACCTTTTTGCAGCCCATAGTACAACATCCTAAGTCATCAACAAATTACAAAAAGATAGATTATGAGATTTCTGCCAAAGATGTTCATCCTATAGACCAAATAGAATTTCATAAGCAAGCAGGAGAAATGCTATACTCAACTATGACCGACAAAGCTATGAGTGTACAAAAACTACAAAATTCTCTAGAGAATATCAAAGCATAGCTAAAACTAGAGAAATCATCCTAACAAGCTAAAGATAACATAATTAAATCCCTTGAAGATTTGGTTATTGTAGTGGGATATGATTCAAAGAATGTCAAAGGTGCAGAAGAAATCATTAAGAAAAAGAATGCAAACATTGCTGCATTGAAGAAGCAACTAAAATTTCCTCTGATTGAACATCCACAGACCAAGGAAGTTTTAGAGAAACAAAACTAAAAAAATGAGATGATGTACTTCATTCTTCATTTAACTGCTCAATTAACAGAAATGGAAAATGAGATGGATAAGTTAGTACAGGAGAAAAAGGCTAGCATGGAAGCAGTTACTGTCACTACTATTCCTACAATTACTACAACAGTTCCTTCTACTTTAGCAGCTTCAGTGGCCACAACAGTTCCAGTAGCTACAACACTTCCCACTACATCAACAACTACATCAGTTATAGAATCATCTACAGCAGCAGCTCATCCTAGTGATGAAGCAGGTAAATTAATCAAAGCTATGCAGGATATGTCCATCCAAACAAATGAAATAAATAGACTTAAAGATCAAATAAAAAGTCTAGAAGATGAAAAGAAGTTGGCACAAATCATGCATAAAAATGAAGCATAGAAGCCAGTAGATTGACTGAGAGAATACAGAAGTTAGAGAAATAATTGACATTGAAAGAACCACTTTCCCAAGCAAAGCAGCAGCTATGGGCCAATATCATTAACTCTGTTAATGATATTTGGCCATCCATCCAAGTCATCTTTGAGCAGAAGGATTTAATCAAGGAAGAAACTGAAGCTATTCAAAAAGTTAAGGAAGAACTTGGTAAGAAGCCAGAGGAGGCCAATGAAATCATTAAGTTTCTTAATTCCAAGAACAAATAGGAATTGGAAGAGATTGGCATAAGTGACAGGACTGAAACAATTCTAGAAGTGAAAAAGGTAATTTCTAAGAGGAACTTGATGGTACAACTTGAAGAGAAATGCCAAACAATGGAGCTAGCAATAGCTAGGTTCATGGTCAAATTTGATGTTTTGAGGTAGAAAGGTCTGCCTAATCCATTGGTGATTAATGACAGGTTGATGAAGCATGAAGACTATGATAAGAAAATCAAAGAAGTGGCAAAGGAACAAGCAAACAATTCAGCCTTGAAAGGAATTCCAACAAGAAAAGTGCTCTATCGGACTTTCGAGAATCTCTTTTACCTCCAGCATGAGGTAAAATATCTCTTTATCAACAAACCTACATTTTCAAAATACACAGAGGCTGATGAAATCTTTAGAAGAATGGTGAAGATTAAATTACCAGATGTAGAGTCTTGGGAAAAGTTGAATGATTTACTGTGAAAATGAAGGGTAAAATAGTGAAAACAGAGCAGTCAAGAGCAGTTAAGGTAAAACAATAAAGAGTAACATATCAGTTAAGTTAAAGAGTATCAGATGAAAGACAGAGTTTAAAGATAAAGCCAGCGTAAAAGACACTCAACATCATAAAAGACAACCAGCGTAGAGCAACAACAAAAGAGAGAAAGTAACATAAGATCAAAACAACAAACATCAAAATAAATAAAAGCAGGGACAACTAGCCTTTAGTCTCCTAGTTGTCTCTATCTTCTTGCATGAAGATATTTCTTTTTCTATGAATAATTCCTAAATCAGTTTAGGATATTTTGTAATAGTTTTTGTTTAAATACTTCATAATTTGAAGTATTGAGGGGTGGATTTCTTAACATTTCTATAGTGGAACACATCTACAATGTGAGGGTTTGTTGTACCATTTTCAAGTCAACAGACTAGACAAAATAAAGGCACTAAATTATATGATTCATGTGTTGGGAAACTTCAGTGAAGTATATTTCAATTGTTCAAATTGTTATTTTCTTAAGTATTCCATAAACTTGTATGTTTTCCAAATTTAAATGTTATAACATGAATATTATTGCAGAATATGTTTAATCACACTATGTAAAAAGTTTTTATTCATTTTGATGTTTTCTTATGATATCCGAAGTAGGGAATTCTTCATTTCTCCCTAATTTCAATTGACCACTTTCATTTCCCTCATTATCTAGTTTGAGGAATCCTCAACTGCTCCTTGATCCAGATTGAAAACCAATTCACCCTTCAGCCTAAAAGATCTGAATTTGCTTAGCTACCTTGCCCTATGGACACTTCCTTTAGAACTTTATTCAGTCCCGTTTTCTTGACACATTGACTCCATAGCCCAATGGAAAATAGACAGTATTCTATCCATCTAAGTTAGTAATTCCACCAACAAATCAAATCAAAACCAAATCAACCTTACATAACTAGCCTAAAATCAATCAACTCAACAAAGTTAAATCATTAAGAGAGAGCCCTCTTTGAGCTTGAGGAAGGCTAGAACTTGATCTCAAATGTAGGTTTGTGGTTACCTCTATTATTTCTTTAAACACAACATAAAAACTCTAGGTAAATTTTGGAGTCATAACAGGAGGGAAATTTTATTTCCATAGATTTTCCCCCATTAGGGGGGTCAAAAGGAGCATATGATGCAACAATAGTCTGATACTTGAATTTTGGAGTGTAGCTTCCACCTAGGTTTGGGGTCCAAATAAGACCATCTTATGAATCAATGATGTTAACATTCATTAATTTAAATCCTTGAGTGTATGAGAACCATGCTTCTGCATTCTCTCCTTTAAGTTGCAATTTTTCTGCAGAGATCCATTCCTATTGTCCATAGGAGGCAGGAGTAATTGTTATCTCATTTAAGATGTAGTGGCCTTCTTCATTTCAGGAGTGAAGACTTGGATTTGGGAGCTTATTCTAGTGTTGGATTCCTATCCAAAGGTATCTACCAATATGGATTTAAGTATCATTCCTAACCTTCCGATAAAGAAAGTCACCAATTAATGGACGAACTTTGATGGTTTCCTTCCAAATTATGGAACTATTTTTTGAATATTTTTGCGAGAATTCTATCCAATCCAAAATGGAAAGAGGGATGATGTACTTATGTTATATTATTTGTGCCCGAAGTACCTCTTGTTAGATGATCTTCTATACCCTTTTAGAATCCATGGATTTGGAGAAATAAGTGATGTTTTTTAAGCCACACCCTCCTTAGGATTTTGGAATGGCTATATACTTTTTTTTTTCTCTGCAAATACTAATTCTATTAAAAAAGGTGAAAAAATATGTACAATGAGGTCAAGCCCTCAGAGGAGGCCGAGGCCATTCCTCAACCAAAAACTCAGGGACAATACAGTTTAAACTGTCAACCAGATTTACAATACAGACCTCAGAGATTTGATTTCGGTCCCTGACATACTGACAAAATTTACCCGGACTACAGCTATCATAACCTTCAGTGACCTCAAAAACATAGTAGCGCCTAGCATAGCTGTCTTTAAAACAAAAATTGAAAACTGTGTTGGCTGGAATTGCTACCTGAAGCATGAGACTGAAACAGACAAGATCTTTTAACTGCAAAATCAAAGACACGGGATCAAAAAAGCATAGCATGTGCACCCAGTAGAGTTTAATCCGCATGACTTGGAGAAGCTTGCATATCCTCCTTCGCCTGGCTTGGAGAGGCGACCCAAGTAACGAACCCGTCTTCGTCCAGAACCGGCGCTCCATCAGAATCAGTAACCAAATGTAAACAACCAGTTGCTTTTTGAGATGGCTCGCAAACAATGTCATCTTCCTTAGCGGGGTCAGGCTGCTGAGGCGCTTCCGGGACAGGGGCGTCCTCATGCATGCGGTCGACATGAAACACCAACCCAGTCATATCCCCAAGTAGAATGTTGTCATCCTGAGAATGTGAGGAAGCGGGAGGAGTCGAGCTGAGCTGGTTGCTCTCCTCCTCTGAGACAAATACTGTAAAATTCACTGTCACCACCGGCCTGTTGAGCCGACTTTGGAAAATGAATCTGGAGGTCTGGTAGGAGTTATTCGGGATGATCCTCTCTTGGTCTGAAAGCGGAGAAGAGGGAGGGACTAAGGCAATTGGGGCAACCTGCTGAGGAGCAGATTGAGAAGGGCTAGCCCTGATTCCAGACCGACCCCCCCCGACGCGGGATACCTCGACTGCGAGGCATTATATCAGAAGCAAAAGACCTGAGAGATCGATTGAGACAGAGTAAACCTGAAATGGCTGGAGTGCTGCTGAAATCCTGACGATTCCAGAGCCGAGCGATTAAGTCGACAGGAAAGACCAGACAAGGAAACTGAAGCGGCTTAGCTTCATATAGAACAGAGTCATTAACTGCAGCAGAGGAATTGAGCCGCTCCATGTTAATGCGCCGAATTGAGAACAGAGTAGCCATGCTCGCATTGAAATCCAACTTGCTTCGAGACTGAACAGGCTTTAATTCACCTGCCATAAACCTGAAACTACCTCCGATGACGCGTACCCTGTAGACCTTCCGCCTGCCATCCGTCAGGCCAGGTGTCTGCGTGGCATGCTCGGTCATTGATTGCAGATGTGATCACCCGCATCCGGGTAAATGGCTATATACTTTAATGTGGTGAGAGAAAAGGTATTTCTATCTTATTTTATTTCCAAAATAAAAATTCTAAATATTTACTTTAGTCTATGGATATTTACAAGGGGGATCCAAGTTAATGAGGCCTAGATAACCAAGATGGATTTTAAAACCAATTTGCACAAAACCAATCTCCCTACCTAAGATAGCCATTTGTTGCACTAGATACAAAATTTACTTCCTTCCTTTTCCAAGAGCCATCTCTAATATGATTATTGATATTTAGTTGGTTTTAGGGTGAAGCCTATATATTTGAAACCCGATCCCAACCAATTGAAAAATGTAGAGAAGAGGTCCTCCATGGAGGATTTCATCTTGCCTGGTATCCTCCATCCAAAAATGGATGGTTTTTCATTGTTTAATATTATTCTTTTAGCATCAAAGAAGAACATCAATATTCCTTTTAAGTGTTGAAAACGGCAACAAGAAATGCTAATAATATAAATGATAAAAATAACATTTCTATAAATAACAGTTCAGGTACCAGTGTTGGACATAGCAACAAGGAATGAAAAATGGAAGTGCTAAAAATAGCATTGCTATAAACAGAATTTCAGGATGGATTCCAATTTTAGTTAGTCCTTGAACTAAAATTGAGAAGTAAAATTTGAATTTGATCTTAGCAGTTGTTTGTAAAATAATTAATTAATTCATCTTGAGTTAATTAGTTGTAGAAAATCAAACATGAATTCTATGTGAGGACATGAAATAGTTATCCCATTAATTGAGGAATTTATCTCTTAATTAAAGTGTTGGCATTATGACACAGGTGTTGTCCTTGATGGCAACTCACTCGGATGATAGATCACAGTTCAGACTCACAGAATGAATAAAAAGAGGTATACGCAGGTTCCCCATTGACCAAGCTGTGTGTACACGTGGGTTTGCAGACCAAAAGGCACATATAGCGTACACACACACTTTTACGGAATGAAAGGCGCATACATGTTGGAAAACTTAGTTTTGTTCTGTGGTATTTGGTCCATGGTATTTTGATCCATGGTATTGGTCCAAGGTATCGTGTCCAAAGTGTTGACCCCGGGTATTTGGTCCAAGGTATTGATTCAAAGTGGTTTTGGTCCATGGTATTGAGTAAGGCCTAAGACTATAAAAGGAGGAGAAGATCATTAGGCCAAGTCACTCACGAATTGAATATCTAATGAAGAGCAATATCTAGAATACAAGTTATTGGGTTATGGCGCACAGCTGGATCTGAATCAAGGATGAACCTGAGTGCTTGATGAAGGATAAGTTCTATTGATGGTTCAAGATCTTAAGGCTTGAAGAGAAGTATCTTTGTGTGGTTTTGATCTTTTATCTTAATAACTGGCGCATGTTGTAATCTGTAAATATGATGATCTGGGTATAACTGATGTCTGGAATTGTTGTAAATTTTAAATCATCATTTACAGATCTGTACGCAGGTTCACTTTAGCAGAGGCACATATACATGCTGGTTCTGCATATGAAAACAACATATACGCAGGTTCACCTTGAGAAAACAACGTATGTATGTAGGTTCGACACATTGAAGTAGCGTATACCTGATAAAATATGTCTTAGCTACTTCTATTTGCTGTTGCAGTGTTTTGGGTTCTAGCTTGGGTTCTGGTTACTGATTTTGGTTACAGCATTATGAGAAGTGATTGATTGATTCATTTTTGGTTGGTGCAAAGGGGATTGATTAATGTAGATATATTTGATGTTTGATTGATTTTATTGATGGATCTAGTCTAAAAAATTTATGAAACGTGGTCCCTGGAAGAAAAGAGAAGGTTGTAGCCTTCTGCAGGTAGAAGCCTGCATACTAGTATAAGACTGCACAAGTACAAAAATTGTAAAAAGAAGTTTCTTATCAAAAGAAGACAAAGACGATTGCAGCAGGTGGTTTTCACCTACATTGGGTTTCCACCTTATATCTTGTGTTCATGTGTGTGATTGTCTATTTCTGTTTTTACTGCACCTGGTTACTGTTTATATGGTTCTGATGCACAGATTGAAGATCAACATATGATGAATTAACTAAGTTACAAGTTTGAAGGGTATACACTAGTTTCCTTAAATACAGTTGCGTATACACACAAGTTTGATTAACTGAAGTAGCGTATATAAATCTGAAATGAAATATTATTGACTTGCTAATACTGATTCACCCCCCCCCCCCCCCTCTCAGTATTATTTCCAACAATTGGTATCAGAGCAGGTCCTTCAGAAGAAGATTAATTGCTTGAAGGAAGATCTATCATCACGAGTAACTATGAAAGAGAGGGATCTTTTAGACCACCAATCTTTGATGGGAGCAACTTCACTTATTAGAAGGTAAGAACCACAACCTATCTTCAATTTCTTGGAATAGATGTCTGGGAAATCGTGGAAGGAGGATATACATTTCCATCAGCAATTCCTACAGATACGACAGGTAAAAAGGTTGTCAATACATTATTGGGGAGTCTGTCACAATCAGAATTTGTCAAAGTTATGCAGCTCAGAACTGCCAAAGAAATATGGGACAAGATCGTTCTAAGCTATGAAGGAGACAATCAGGTAAAACGTGCAAAACTGCAATCTCTCAAAATTCATTATGAAACTCCCAAAATGCACAATGATGAAAGTATATCTAATTACTTCTTACGTATAGATGAGATTGTTAATTGCATGAAGAACTTGGGTGAAGAGATAAAAGAAGTAACTTTAGTTGAAAAGGTTATAAGATCCTTGTCTGCTGAGTTTGAATCAAAAGTTTCTGCCATAGAAGAAAAGCAGGATCTTCATAGTATCACTATGACACAACTGCACAGAATCTTAACTTCTTTCAAAATGAGAAAAGGAGTATTAGACATGAGAGAAGCCGCATTCAAATCTCTAGGAAGAGAATAACTCAATGAATCAGGACATATTTCAGAAGAAGAGGAAGAAGAAAACTTTGTCAAGAACCTTCAACGGGGTTCTGGAAGATTAAGAGGTAGACTACCTTTCAAATGTTTTTCTTGTGGAAGAGTCGGTCACGATGTTGCCAAATGTCCTCATAAAGATAAGCTTGATAAAGGTAAGAAATCAGTGAAATGTAATAGAAAACAAAGTGTAAGTAAGAAGAGCTACTATAGGCATGAAGATAGCGATGGTTTATCAAATAGTGATGAAGATAATAATGACTATAGACTTCTGATGGCTTTTGAAGATGATTATTTCTTGGATGCTTTAGATGAAGATAATCTTTATGAAGAAATCTCTAAACTGAAAATCTGTTTAGAAGAAAAGAATATGATTATAGATACTCTGACATTCCAACTTTCTAAAAGAGAAAAACACAATGAAAAACTAGAATGTGAAATTGTGGGTCTAAGGAAAGATATTGACAAAACAAAATCTCTCAATCTTAGATTTGCTAAAGGATCAGAAAATTTAGATGAAATTATCAAAGTGCAGAGTTCTCCTATGATAAAGATAGGTCTTGGATATACTGAAGAAGCATCTCAAGCACAGAAGCTGTCAACCTCCACTAAAAGCTATCTTGATGCAGCAAAGAGCAGTGAATAGTTTGACAATCGTTAGCAAAGACATAAAGTAGTTCACCAAGTAAATCGGGTTCAATCTACTTCAAGGATGAATAGAAGTTACAACCAACCTTAGGTAAATCATACTCAATTTGATTCAATAATGAATGTCAATGGAATTACAATCACTAGGTCAGTCGATTCGATAATGGCAGGAACTTCTTTAATGGCCAATGTTTTTCATGTCATAACTTTGGACACAAAGCTGCTCAATGTGTTGCCTACAAGACCATCATGACTAGAGAAGCATGAAATCAAAGGAATGTGACAGGGATCATGAAAAGGACCTACAATAACTTTTCGCTTCTTGAAAATGAAATAGAATGCTCTATCTGTAACAACTTCGGTCATGAAGATTCTGAATGCAGGAGTAAATTTCAGGAAACATCTCAAAAGGAGAAAACTTCATTGAGTCCCAAAATATGGAGAAATAAAGAACCACAAACAGAAAGATGTGGTATAGCCTTGTATGCAGAAGGACAAGAAAATCAGTGGTACATCGATAGTGGATGCTCGAAACACATGACAGGTGATAAAGAAAAACTTCAATCATACAATGCCTTAGAAAAGGAAAAGAAGGTCTCATTTGGAAATGACACTCCTGCTGTCATAAAAGGTAAAGGTTCTATTCTCTTAAAATAAAAGGTTAAGGCTGGGAATGCTATGTATGTTGATTTTCTAAAGCATAACCTATTAAGTGTCAGTCAAATGTGTGATCAAGGAAATGAAGTAGTATTTCGATCAAATGGATGTGTTGTTCATGAGCTTGATACAGGAGAAACCATGATCAAAGGCATAAGAACTCCAAACAACTTATACATACTCAAGGGAGGAAAACAACAATGCTATCTAAGCAAAAATGATGAACACTGGCTATGGCACAGAAGATTGGGGCATCTAAGCTTCCCACAAATAAGGAAAGCATGCAAATTCCAGGCTGTTCATGATCTTCCTGATATTAGCATTCCAGAAAATACAATATGCAAATCATGTCAATTTGGTAAGAAAACCAGAGCACATTTCCCTTAGAAGGAAGGATCAGTTAGTGAGCCTCTTGAACTTGTTCATACTAATTTATCTGCTCCATCAAGGAAAAAGTCACCTCGTGGAGAAGAATACTTTATATTTTTCATTGATTATTTTTCCAGAATGTGTTGGATAGGACTTCTAAAGCATAAAGATGAAGCATTTGAAAAGTACAAAGCCTTCAAAGCTTTGGTTGAAAATGAATTAGATCGCAAAATCAAATGCCTCAGATCTGATCGAGGAGGGGAACTTACCGTGGATGAATTCTTCGACTTTTGTGAAGAACATGGAATAAAAAGAGAATTCTCCACCACAAGGACTCCTCAGCAAAATGGAGTGGTAGAAAGGATGAATAGAACTATTCAACAAATGGCTCGTGCCATGCTAGATGAGTCTGGAACTCCTGCAACCTTCTGGGGTGAAGCTGCATTTTCCATCGTCACTATCCTCAACAAAGCAAACGTTCAGGTAAATAACACTCAAAATACACATAAACTTTGGTATGGTAAGACTCCTACTATAAAATAATTCAAAGTTTTTGGAAGAAAATGTTACATCAAAAAGACTGATGAAAAACTTGGCAAGTTTGAACCTAGAGCAGATGAAGGCATTCTCCTTGGTTACTCTTCCTGAAGTAAAGGATATAAGTGTTATAGTAAAATACTTGGGAAAATTATTGAAAGTATTGATGTTGTGGTTGATGAAGCAGGCAAAAATCCAATGCATGTAAAAACCGAAGAGTGTGAAGAAGATGAGGATTATCCTTCCACATCAAATCAGACTAATTCTGAAGAAGAAGAAACCAATGAAGCACCAAAAGAACAGATAACGACAGAAGAAAAGACTCCATCCAGGTATGTTCAGAAAAATCATCCAGAGACTCAAATTTTGGGACAGAAAGAGGCAAGTGTGCAGACAAGAAGAACTATTACAAAAACTTCAAGCTATCTAGCATTGCTTTCCTCCATTGAACCTCAAAATGTAAATGAAGCATGCAAAGATGAATGTTGGGTCAAGGCCATGAATGAAGAACTTAAGCAAATTGAAAATAATAATACTTGGGAATTAGTTCCTAGACCTCATGATAAGAATATCATAAGAACCAAATGGATATTTAAAAACAAGCTAAATGAAAATGGTGAAGTTATCAGAAACAAGGCCAGACTTGTTTGTAAATGATATGCTCAACAAGAAGGTATAGATTTTGAAGAAACTTTTGCACCTGTTGCTAGACTTGAAGCCATAAGAATGTTCCCTGCTCTTTCTAGCTTTCAAAAATTCAAAGTATACCAAATGGATGTAAAATTTGCCTTTCTTAATGGAGACATAGAAGAAGAAGTATATATTGAGTAACCAAACAGATTCATCCTCGGAAATGATCCAAAACTTGTATGCTAACTCATAAAGGCTCTCTATGGTCTAAACAAGCTCCAAGGGCCTGGTATTACCGTCTTGACAAATACCTCCATCAACAACATTTTTCAAAAGGATCAGCTGATAGCAATCTATATACAAAGATTGATAATGATAAATTGCTAATACTTGTAGTATATGTTGATGATATCATTTTTGGTAGCAATTAAGAAGCCATGAGTCAAAAATTTGCTTTGGTAATGGAGCAAGAAGTTGAAATGTCCATTCTTGGTGAGTTCACATATTTTCTCAGCCTACAAGTTCAACAAAATAAAGATGGTATTTTAAAATTTTTCTATCACAAACCAAGTATCTCAAGTAGATCTTGAAAAAATACGACATGGAAGATTCTAAACTAGTATGTACCCCCATGGTAACAGGATGCAGTCTCAGCTCAAATGATGAATCAACAGCAGTACATCAACCAACCTACAAATCCATGATTGGAAGTTTGCTTTAGCTAACAGGTACCCGACCAGACATCATGCATGCAGTGGGAATAGTTGGAAGATTCCAAGAAAATCCAAAGGAATCACACCTTCGAGCAATCAAAAGGATCTTCAAATATCTTCAAGGAACTCAGAATTTTGGTTTATGGTATCCTAGGGATACAGATATTACACTTAATGCATATACAGATGCAGATTGGGCAGGAAGCATGGATGACAAAAAAAGCACTAGTGGTGGTGCATTCTATATGGGTTCCAGATTAGTGTCTTAGATCAGTAAGAAACAAAGTTCAATTGCGGTATCTACAGCTGAAGTAAAATATGTGGCTGCTGCATCTTGCTGCACATAACTCCTTTGGATAATGCAAACATTGCAAGACATTCAGATCACATGTACTCCACACATCTCCATTCTATGTGATAATACAAGTGCAATCAATGTTTTAAAGAATCCAGTCATGCATTCCAAGACCAAGCACATACCCATCAAATATCATTTTCTACGTGAACAAGTGCTTGAACAAAAGGTCAAATTGGAGTATGTTCCCTCCAAAGAACAGGTCGCTGATATATTCACGAAACCACTGCTCAGAGAGACATTTGAATATCTTAGATAGAAGCTGGGAGTAGTTGATGCATCATCTTGTTGTTAAAACTTATGTATTTTATAGAAAAGTGGTTGTACGCGAGTTTCATGAAGCGTATCTGCGTACATATGCCAGTTGTTGTGGATATAGTCGCGTATATGTTGGTTTGAAGAAAAACAGTGGATGAAAGGAGTCTGATATGGGTCTGACAGTGATCTTCTGCCATAGGTTCAGGGGGAGCATATACTTATAATAATGCATTGTTGGCATTATCTTAGAAGATCTTGGTACAAATTCACAGTTGTTTTTAATTCAGGTGGAACATGTTCGGGGGGAGATCATGGTTGCTGGTCTGGATGGTGATTGATAGATGCTACTGATGATAGTTGCTGATAATTATCATAGTCTTGTTTTAGATATTTGTCATGTATATCTTTTAATGTCATTTATATCTTTTAATGTCAAGGTCATGAAACGACCTATTTTGTTTCCCCACTATGCATGGGATGGATGATGTATTGTTCTTGTTTTGACATGTATAAACACTTTGTATATCCCCACTTGGTTGGGAGATGGATGTATGTATGAGTCATTGGTGATAGGAAGTTCATTTATGATGTATGTACAGAGTCATGTTCTTCTTTTATAACATCTTTTTGTAGAACTTTCTTATATTCAGAGGGAGCATGGACTCAAGCATGGAGCTCAATCAGCACACTTTAGCATATTGGAGAATTCTTCATGTACTCAGGGGGGAGCATAACCCTTTTCCCTTGATGACAAAGGGGGAGAGTGACTTGGGATTGCCATCAAGTCCAAAGGGGGAGATTGTTGGCAATATGACACAGATTTGGCACTATGACACAGGTGTTGTCCTTGATGGCAACTCACTCAAATGACAGATCATAGTTCAGACTCACAAAATGGAGAAAAAGAGGTATACGCAGGTTCCCCATTAACCAAGCTGCGTGTATACGTGGGTTTGCAGACCAAAAGGTGCGTATAGTGTACACACGCACCTTCACAAAAGGAGGCATGTACATGTTGGAAAACTTAGTTTTGGTCCGTGGTATTTGGTCCAAGGTATTGGTTCGAAGTGGTTTTGGTCCATGGTATTGAGTAAGACCTAACACTATAAAAGGAGGAGAAGATCATTAGGTCAAGTCACTCACGAATTGAATATCTAATGAAGAGCAAGATCTAGAATACAGGTTACCAGGTTATGGTGCACAGCTGGATCTGAATCAAGGATGAACTTGAGCGCTTGATGAAGGATAAGTTCTATTGATGGGTCAAGATCTTAAGGCTTGAAGAGAAGTATCTTTGTGTGGTTTTGATCTTTTATCTGAATAATTGGTGCATGTTGTAATCTGTAAATATGATGATCTAGGTATAACTGATGTCTAGAATTGTTGTAAAATTTAAATCATCATTTACAGATCTGTACGCAGGTTCACTTTAGCATAGGCATGTATACACGTTGGTTCTGCATATCAAAACAGCATATACGTAGGTTCGCCTTGAGAAAACGACTTATGTATGCAGGTTCGACACATTGAAGTAGCGCACACCTAATAAAATATGCTTTAGCTACTTCTATTAGCTGTTGCAGTGTTCTAGGTTCTAGCTTGGGTTCTGGTTATTGATTTTGGTTACAACATTCTAAGAAGTGATTGATTCATTCAATTTTGGTTGGTGCAAAGGAGATTGATTGATGCAGATATATTTGATGTTTGATTGATGTTATTGATGGATCCAGTCTGAAAAATTTATGAAACGTGGTCCCTAAAGGAAAAGAGAAGGTTGTAGCCTTCTATAGGCTAGCACCTACATACTAGTAAACACATTACCTAGTACAAGAGCTAGGGGTTTGTAGCTCCCTTCCAAGAGAAGCTGGAGAACGAGAGAAGGTTGTAGCCTTCTGCAGGTAGAAGCCTACGTACTGGTATAAGACCGCACAAGTACAAAAATTGTAAAAATAAGTTTCTTATTAAAAGAAGATAGAGATGATTGCAGCAGGTGGTTTTCACCCACATTGGGTTTCCACCTTATATCTTGTGTTCATGTGTGTGATTGTTTGTTCTGTTTTTACTGCACCTGGTTACTGTTTATATGGTTCTGATGCACATATTAAAGATCAACATATGATGAATTAACTAAGTTTCAAGTTTGAAGGGTATACGCTAGTTGCCTTAAATACAGTTGCGTATACACGCAAGTTTGATTAACTGAAGTAGCGTATATAAATCTGAAATGAAATATTATTGACTTTCTAATACTAATTCACCCCCCCCCCTCTCAGTATTATTTCTAATATAAAGAGATAAGGATGAGTTGTAATTTGAGTTGTAATTAGTTAGCTCAGTTAACTGAGTTAAGTCCAGTTAGACTAGTTCCAACAGTTTGTGGAATTAATTGTGAGTTCAGTTAGTTAATGCTTGCATGCATGTAACTGTTGCTCTCTAGATAACTGAATATTCTCTCATACATAACTCATGCATGTCAGTTCAGTTAGAGACCCAGTTGAGACCAGAGGAAGGGACAATGTACTATCAGTTGGAGGGTTTTTCCTATATAGGAAACTCATCCATGCATAAGGAATCATCTCCTTCAGGTTTGTGCAGTTATTTCAAAGGTTAGAGTAGTGTGTGAAGGATTATTACACACGGGTGGTAGCTTGAGGACCAAGGAGAAACTGCGCAAGGAAATAGGAGGCTTGGAGGGCAGAGGAGAAGGTTTGTGAGAAGCCTTTGACTGTCTATGAGAAGAAGTGTGGGATTGTACTGAGAGTTGGATAGCTTGTGAGATAAAGATTTGTGTAATCCATTCATATTTCCACTTGTATGATATTACAGAGATTGGGGTTTTAGGCTGAGGCTTTCCCCGGGCTATTTCTTCTGTGTTATGTGTGATTGATTTCTCATTCTCAGTTATATGTGTTCTCATTGATCTTGCTCATATTAAATTAAGCTTCCGCAAAGTTTGTTGTAGAAGTAGATCTTGTATTTTTCTTTAGTATATTGCATAATCTGTTGATCTACAGTGGGAATTTCTACATGGTATCAGAGCTAGCTGATCTATAGAGAAATTTCTACATTAACACTTGGAGTTGGGATGTATTTCCTTTAGTGAAAATAATAATTTCATGTCTAAATAGAAGATGTGAGAGGATGCAACCATGAGAGGTAGAAATCCCTTTACGTTGAAAAGTGCAGCAAGAAATTCTCAATTTGACTTTGCCTTGGTCAAATTGAGAAAATTTGAATTTCCACATCAATAGACAACTTGGAGGAAGGTAATTTGTGTGATATGTCTGGTTTCACCCAGTTAGCTGTTAGGCCCCTATACTACTAGTGTAACCCCTTATTCTTATTAGTATAACCCACTTATTATATTGATGTACCCATGTAGTGCCCATATTGTTACTATTGTGCCCCATAGAAGCCCACTATTGTTATTATTGTGCCTTTACATTATTATTGTTATGTCGACTCTGATTATGTTATGACCCCTTAGACTCCTATATATAGAAAGGAGGTCTTTTCATTTGTATCATCCAAGAATTGTTCATTTATGTAATGTAAAGGAGGTTGCCCCCTCGAAGAGGCTCAATTCTAAGGCGTTGATCTATCTTTTCTTGAGTTGGTTTCATAAAATTTGGTATCAGAGCTGATTATCTTTTCTGGTTTCCCTGCAATAAGGCGTTGATCTATATTTTCTATCTTTTCTTGAGCTGGTTTCATAACATTTGGTATCAGATCTTTGGATTCTAGGGTTTCGCTGCTCCAAATAGGTCATCGTGGAATTTTCGCTATAACTTTTTTTTCTGCGACGTTTCAGAAGTTGCAAAAAAACCCATTTGATAAGAAATCGTGCTCAACCTTGGGTCCGAATTTCAGAGCTTTTTGCGCTATATTTGCAGAGATATGTTCTGAGGAAGTTTGTCTTTTTTTAGACTCCTGAATTACATTCCAAACAGGTGACCTGGGGAAAATCGTCATAAGTTTCTCTCTGGGGATTGGATTGAAATTTCGTGAGAAGGTACATAAAGAGGATGGACTGTAGTTTCTTTTATGCATTTTTTAGATCCAAAGGTCGAAACAGTGACACGTGGCACTTCATACAAGTTCAATCTTCTGGAAACGTCTATAATCAGGTCATCTTGGGAGATTGTGCATAACTCTTCCTTAGAGAATCCAATTTGGATCAGATTGGTGGCATTGGAAAGAGGACATAGAGGGCTATTATAGGTCGAAATTTTAGAACTTAAAGATCCGAAAGTACAGAGTTACAGTCGTTTCAAGGTCGAGCTCCTAAAATCAAGAAAAAGCAAGATGAGGAAGTTTGATGGCAAGGATCCGGTAAATTGGATACTTCAGATGGAGCAATATTTTGATCTACATGGTGTACAACTGTTACAAAAGGTATGTATTGCATCTTCATATTTATAACCAGATCAATTTTTATGGTACAAAGGGCTTTTTTCTCGTAAACAACTTGTTAGGTGGTCAATTTTCACAGAGGAAATGATAGCACATTATGAGGATACAAAGAGCAACACCACAACAATTGGAAAGAGTAAAAGGGCTTTCTGACATAGTGGAAAGCAAAATTATGGAAACCAGGAAGCGTACCCCTCACAACTATAAAGATGGAAGTGCTTTTTCTCCTAGCCTTCCACAACCTACAAGAGTTACACCACAACAATTGGAAGAAAAAAGAGAAAAAGGGCTTTGTTACAATTGTGATAGAAAATGCACTAAAGGTCATAAGTGTGATGAGAAGAAGTTATTTTACATAGAATATGAAGAGGAGGAAGAAAAGGATCAAGAAACATCAAAAGAAGAAGATATACGCTAGGACTCCACCCCAGAGAAAGAAGAAATGAATCAAACCATAGCTTGTAAAGCATTGGCAAGAATTACCACTCCTCAAACTCTCAAGATAGAAGGACATATCAAGAAGAAAAAGGTACAAGAAGTGAAATATCACATCGAGAAAGAAGAAATGAATCCAACCATATCTTGTAATTCATTGTTCGAAATTACCACTCCTCAAACTATCAAGATAGAAGGACATATCAAGAAGAAAAATGTTCAAGAAGTGAAAGATCACATCGAGCAACAATAAATGAAACCGACCATATCTTGTAAAGGATTGGAAGAAATTACCACTCCTCAAACTCTAGAGATAGAAGGACATATCAAGAAGAAAAAGGTTCAAGCAGTGAAAGATCACATCGAGCATCAACAACAAGTTCTCCAACTTTTAAAGGATAACGCCACTTCGATGCAAAATCAAACGAAACAACAGGTAGATCAACATCGTAGTGAAAAATGTTTTGATGTAGGTGATTGGGTATTTTTACTGCTACATCTCAAGCAAGCTATTTATGAGAAGGAAATGTTGGCAATACTACATGCACTTAAAAAATGGCAACCTTACCGAGTGGGAAGACTCTTCAAGGATGAGGATGTGGAAGCATTGTTTTGTGCTATTTATATTATCCAACTAGATTGGATAAACGAAGAAAGGGATGAATGGAAGAAGGACGAAGAAGTATGTTCACTTATTCATAAGTTGCAAAAGATCCAAATTCAAACAAAATTGTCAGAAATTGAAGAGGAAGGAAAAATCATATTGGAACCTAGAGCAGTTATAGAAACAAGAACCCGACAGCTACGAAATCGATCAATTTCAGAGTATCTCATCAAGTGGAAGAACTTACCCGCTGAATATTCCACATGGGAGGACAAGAATTTTATACAGAAGCATCAAGAACTACTCAAGCATTGAGGACAACACTTTTTGAAGGAGAGGGGCATGTTAGGCCCCTATACTACTAGTGTAACCCCTTATTGTTATTAGTATAACCCACTTATTATATTGATGTACTCATGTAGTGCCCATATTATTACTATTGGGCCCCATAGAAGCCCACTATTGTTATTATTGTGCCCTTACATTATTATTGTTATGTCGGCTCTGATTATGTTATGACCCCTTAGACTCCTATATATAGAAAGGAGGTCTTTTCATTTGTATCATCCAAGAATTGTTCATTTATGTAATGTAAAGGAGGTTGCCCCCTCGAAGAGGCTGAATTCTAAGGTGTTGATCTATCTTTTCTATCTTTTCTTGAGCTGGTTTCATAACATTTGGTATCAGAGCTAATTATCTTTATTGGTTTCCCTGCAATAAGGTGTTGATCTATCTTTTCTATCTTTTCTTGAGCTAGTTTCATAACATTAGCTCAGTAAATTCGAGTTAGAGGACTTGGAGTTTAGTTAAGCATGTGTGATTTCTAATTTGTAGCTATCAAGGTCAGTTATTTCAAGTTGTTTTTAGTTATACTTGTTCTAACTATTAGAGGAACTAGTGGAAGGTCAATTGTGTAGTCAGAGAACAGTCTAACTTAGTGATAATCTAGTTAACTCATCAATCAACCCAAAATAGCTAGTGCATACAGAGAATTCGAGTTCCCCACCTATAGTGTAGATTCCAAGGGAGTGTAACATTAATTGTAGACTATTCTTGAGTGTACAATTGTTGCATGCAGTCACATGATCAACCTTGGGAATTACACAATGAATTGGAATTAAATTCATAAATAATAGGGGCCTAATTCCACAGGATTTGCACAAGCAAATTGGGGCTGAAGCCAAGGAAAAAATTGACTAATTGTGGGTTAGAGATTCTCAGTGAGCAAAGAGATAGGTTATTCACTTGTAGGTTGTGCTTAGTTGATCAAATCAGTTGCAATACATCTATATTCATCAGATTAATGCAAGAAGGAAGTGGGTTTTTCAGCAATTTTTTTCCTCGGGAAAGATACTATTTCCATGTGTGTTATTTCTTATTGCATGTATGAAATATTTGTTCTAATTTTGAATTAATGTCCACAGAGTAGTAGAGTAGGTTTGTGTCTTATGATTCTGATTGAAAATTCAGAAGAAGTTGAAAATCTACACCGTAATTTCTACATGGTGTCAGAGCTGATTTCACATTAGAACAAGAAATTTGAAGTTGTTTCTTAGGAGGCTTGAATTTGGAGTTTAGTGCAATAGGATCTCTTCAAAGCTAATAAGGTAGCCTTTAATGTACTGAGGCTAGAGTATGCCTTAGAAGGAAGCTCTAGTTTTTCCGCATGGAAGGATCACATGGAGGTGGTATTGGATGATAATGGCTTGCTAGAATAAATAAAAAAAAAATGTTACAAAACCACAAACATCTAATGCCCAAAACATTTCTCAGTGGAAGAAAGATGTAGCCAAGGCAAGGAGAATAATATTGGAGGGAGTACGAGATCACATTGTCTCAAATCTCTAAGGAAAAGAAACTTTGTTTGCAATGTGGAAAGAACTAACAAAATTGTTCTAGAATAATAGTGACCATAGAAAGTTGGCGCTCAAGGATAATATTTGAAGTATCAAGATGCAAAAGAATGACACTATTCTGAAGTATCTAAGCAAGTTCACACAATGTCATTATGAACTTGGAGGGGTTGGTATTAATGTTCCAAATGATGACTTGGTAATCCTAGCCCTTATAGGCCTTCCCAAGAGCTGGCATAACTACCAAGATTCAGTGAACAGGAGGGAGACATTATTGAATTAGGAGAGCTTATGGTCTAATTTGGTACAGGAGGAAATAAGACAGAATACCAGAGATGAGACTTCATCCAAGGGTGAAGATGAAAAAAAAATTGCATTGGATGGAAAGGACAAGAAGGGAAAATGGAAGAAATATCAATCCAAACTAGATTCCAACAAAGGGGTCAAGAGGAAAGACTTCTCTAAAATAAAATGCTTCAATTATCATGAATTTGATCATTATGCTACGAAGTGTCAACACAAAAATTTGAGCAAGAAGAACTTAGGAGGAGGAGCAAGTGAAGCTTTGGATTCATAGTTCAATATTGAATTCACCCTTATCACATGCATGACCAAAACAGTGATGGGGAGTGTGTGGTACTTGGAATCTGGTGCCTCGTTCCACATGACAGGGTGTAGATAGTTTTTCAATGACATGGAGGAGAAAGATCTCCATATCCACATTGAGTTTGGGGATGACAGAAGGTACAACGCAATTGAGATTCGTACGTTCACCTTTTAGAGGGATTCAAGATCGCCTCTTAGACTCAAGGATATCATGTTTTTTCCAGGCCTAAAGAAAAATACCATCTATGTTGCAGTTTTGGAAGACCATGGTTATGATGTGATCTCCAACAAAGGAAGGAATCCTAAGACACATAACCACAGGACAGGTGATGTAGATTGGGGTTTGAATGAAGAATATGTATGCACTAAAGGTAGAATTTGAAATCATATCCTTGAGGAGCATGGCAAAGATTAGAGATATGGTGGTTGAGAGGGAGTAGGATATACCTCTCAAAATGGAGCCTCAGGAAGTTGTGGAGCAACAACAAATGGAGAGGTAGAGAGGAGGCAAAGTGGAGACATCCACTCAAGAAGAGACCTCTAGTAGAGGGAGAGTTCAATCCAAGTGGGAAGAGGGATAAATTATATCTATACCTACAGGAGTGAGGTGGAGTGATGTAGATCCCCAGTACCAAATTGGTAGATATTTGGACAGGGTCCTTTGAGGTGTTCTCCTCATGGATCATTACCTTGCTACAGGGGTCCATAATATTAAGTAGTAGGATGATCAATGTCAGCCAGATACTGAGGAGTGTAGAGGAATGTTGAAAACAGATCAGGAGGTTTAGTAGTAGAGTAAAAAGACAACACAATTTTCCTATTAGATAGTTGCAGACATAACTGATTCAATGTCTTTTTTATATGATTCTTAGTTGCAAATGTTGTAGTAGAAGCTGCAATAGTGAGAGGTGTTGCTACAATACATTCAAAATGTGTAGGATAGAGGTGGTTGATAATCTCTTTATTTCTAAGAGAGAGTGTTGAAAATGAAGCAAGAAAGTTTCAATTTGACTTTGCCTTGGTCAAATTGACAAAATTCGAATTTCCACATCAACATACAACTTGGAAGCAGTTAATTTGTGTGACATGTCTCTTGTCACTCAATTAGCTAAGTAAATTCAAGTTATAGGACTTGGATTTTAGTTAAGCATGTGTGATTTCTAATTTATAGCAATCAAGGTCAGTTATTTCAAGTTGTTTTTAGTTAAACTATTTCTATCTATTGGAGGAACTAGTGGAAGGTCAATTGTACGTTGGGAAGGTCTAGTTAACTAATCAATCAACTCAAAATAGTTAGTGCATGTAGATAATTCAAGTTCCCCAACCGTGGTGGAGATTCCAAGGTAGTGTAACATCATTTGTAGACTATTCTTGAGTGTAAAAGTGTTGCATGTAGTCAGATGACCAACCTTGGGAATTGTGCAATGAATTGGAAGTAAATTCCTAAATAATAGGGACCTAATTCCTTAGGATTTGTGCAAAGGAATAGGGGCTGAAGCAGAGGCATAAATTGACTAAGTCCATTTTAGAGCTTCTCGGTGAGAAAAGATATAGGTTATTCACTTGTAGGTTGTGCTCCGTTGAGCAAAGAAATTGTCATACATCTTTATTCATCAAATTAATGCAAGCAGGAATTGGGGTTTTCATCAGTTTTCTTTCCCCGGGAAAAATACTATTTACATGTGCGTTATTTCTTATTGCATGTCTGAAATTTTTATTCTAAATTGTGAATTAATTTCTACAGAGTATAGAGTATTTTTGTTTCTTTTTATTTTGATTAAAACTTCATAAGCAGTTGCAAATCTATGCCATAATTTCTACACTTTGAAACCTCCTCTTGATTTCACATCCAAAATTAATTTGTTGAGACCTTTCGTGATAAGGATGAAGAGAAGGAGGGAGGGAGTTTAACCCAATATTAGGCATCTTTCTCCGTGAAATAATGAAGTAACTGCTATATTAATCATAATGGAAAAAGAGGCTATGTTGATGCAATTCATAAACCAAGTTTCGAATGAATGGAAAAATCCTGAGTGGATTAACATAAATCTTAGGTAGAGCTAACTAACCTAATAAAAATATTTTGAGAGATAAAGGATGGATCTTTGTTTCTTGTTATTTATAGATTTAAGGCATTCTAGAGCAAGACCAATGACATCATGGATTTGCCGATTTTGAAGAAACCCAAATTGCTCCAAGGAAATGTGATAAAGCAAGATGTCCTTAAGGTATAAGGAAAGAAGTTTTGAGATGATTTTGTAGATATATTTGCACAAGGATATCAAATGAAAGAGATCAAAGGATCTAAAAGAGTTTGATTTGGGGATAAGGGAAATAAAATTTGAATTGAAGGGGGTTAGTTTTTGACCCAAAGTTCTAGAAAATTCCACTATAGAGATAAGATCATCTTCTATGAAATCATAACATTATAGATAGAACTCTATAGGAAGTTTGTATGGGCCAAAAATATTTCCTTTCTGGAAGCTATGAAAAACATTTGAGTGCTTCTCTTTCATAACCTTAGCGATTATATAGATGTTTGCTTCTTGAGTAATGAAGTCGGGAAATATTTTGGCCACATTTAAAACCTACTGAATATTGGCTTCAGAGGAAGGAAATAAATTCCATTAAAATATTTGCACCCTTCATTAGAGATATATTTGAAAGAGGTTGTAGAGGATCCATATGGACCTTTTATCTCCCAAATATTTTTATTGTATTTTCGTTGATTTGTAACTTTTTGAAATTATTTAGTGTTATCATCCCCTACTTTAATCTAGGTGAATCTACTCTTCATTCACCATTCTTTTTCCTTGTCTAGGAGAAATTTCCTTCTCATTTCCTCTAGCTTATTATTTTTTCTTTTGGTCCATTGAGGCATTCTCCAAGATGTTTTTGTCACATAATACTTTCAATTGGGAATATATGTCTACCAATTATTTAGTATCAACTTCCTTTTTTCTTTTTTCCACTTAAAAATCATAGCTTTTGACCTTCTTAAATTTTTGTGGAGTTGAATGGAAGGGGATTCAGGGACATAGGTGGAGAAGGGAAATCCATTTGGATTTTAGGACTTCAAGAAGGGAAGTATGTTCAAAACAAGATGGATTTAGTTTGAAGGGTCTAGGAGGACTAGAAGGAAAAGGTTCAACACTCAAAAGAAGAGGATTATGGTCCAAGTCCCCTTCACCCGCCTTCGTCCCCTTGATGAGCCTCATAAATGGGTAATTATATGGGCTCATTTTAGCTCTTAACCTAGTCAAATCAACCATTATCTTAGCTTTTTGTATGATTTTCTGATTATATTTATGCTTATGGAGTGAGTTGAGTTAGTTATGATGCCATGTGGTCTAACATGTGTTTAATGTAGATTATTGATGAATTTTGATGCCAAAGGCAAGGATCTAGTGGAAAAAAGGCAACAATAACTCGAAGTGGACAAAGGAGAGGACTTATGGGGGGGAATCCCCCTCATTTATTACTCCTCACTTCGAAATCCCCTTCATTCATCTCGGAGTACAAGCAGCCAAATCATGCACCAGAAGGCAGCCGAGCAAGTGGAGGATGACTGATGATTATCTTGAGTTTGGGAGCCAAACCTCCCTGATTTTAAGTAAAATGTTGGTAGCTTCATTTTCATAAGTAGAGAGGCCTAGGGCCTCACTAGGGTCGGATTTTTGTTGAATTTCTTCCTATGTAAACTCTGCTCCAACTTCGAGCTCATTATTTTTGAGATAGTTTCATGTAATCTTGTTATTGTTTTGATAATAAAGATGGAATCCTTTTTGAGCTAGCACTAAGTTACCTCAGAGGGCTGAAGCTCTTGGGTTAGGGCCCAATCCAAGTAGCCAAGCTCCTCTTTAATTGTATTTGTATGTTCTATTTCAGTTTGTATATTAGGTTGCTATTAGATGTATTTATTTTATGGTTAAGAATAGGTTGCTTTTGATGATTCAGTAGTTTGCTTCCATTTGTGCTCTCTATAGCAGGTTAAGCAGTGATAAAAAGAAGATTCAAAAGGCTAAAAACAACACCTTGGCCTCTATTCCTCCCTTTGGGACAATTATTTGAGGCAAAGACCCTCTTGCTGCCCCAAAAACACAGATTTTCCTCATTCATAGGACTTCTAGTGTTTGCAGCTTTTTAGTGGTGAATATTCTAGTTTTTCTTTGCTTCAGATCTTCTTCATCATGATCACTTCTTTATTTACAATAGTCTTCTTTCATGATTTCCTTTCTTGCAATAGTTATCCGCATTTCCTTCCATATGTCATAGTTTAAACTATTTTGATGCAAAACTCTGCTTTCCTAGATGCACTTATTTCATTTCTTGCTTGATCTTATTGGTTGATTGTCATTTGTTTATGAAAAAAATATCTTCTAGCAGTAGGCCAGCCTATCAGACATCCCATCCTCCATCTGATCCATGCCCTACAGGTCGCCCAAGTCTCCCCTCAATTCTACCTTAGTTTTCTGCATTTTCCATAGAATTTCTTCCTCTCTCCTTGAGCAAATCCAATCATCTTTCTCTCTCCTGTTGATTCTTGGTAGAACCTAGGTGCCCTAACACCTCTTTCCAACCTTCATCCACCACTTTCACCCACTCTCACACCCTCAAAATAGTGAAAACTGCTCTCGGCCTCCTCCTGTAGGCCTCCTGTAGAACGTTGTTTCCCTCATGTAGATTTCATATGTCCTCCTGTAGATTTTCCTGTATGCTTTCTTTTGAGGGTCGAGTGTGGGAAAATCCTCCAGAAGGCCACCTGAGACCTCCTAGGACCCATCACACCATCCTACATCCTATCAAGTCCAAAAACCACTCTCCAACGCCACCTATTTGCTGCCACATTCACAAGCAAAAAATTACATGCATGCCAAATCCACATAAAAATACAAAAAGACGTTTTTTTCTTATTTACTTCCAGAAATAGCTTAGTTAGATGTTGTTTACTTCCTTGAGTAGGTGATGGCATTCATTTCATGGTTTTCATAGTGATTTTTTCAAAAGTAGGATTAGTTGGTTAATTAGGGTTTACTAGTTTTGCTTTACATTTCAAATTTTCTTCTTTCTGCAGCTAGAGTAGCATCTGTAGAGTAATCTTTCTCTCCTTTCATCACATATAGAGCTTCTTCTAGAATCCATAGAAGTTGGCTTGAGCTCCTAGTGATCTTGTGTCGGCTGACCAAGTGACAACTTGCAGTAAGAACTAGTACTTGTGCATACAGCACCATCGCTTCCAAGTTTGTTACGAACTACCGGGTTGATAAGAGTAAAGTAGGTAGCCTAGTAGTCGCAACATTATTGCTGCAATACTGGTGCTCACCATCATTTTGGCGTCATTGCCGGGGAAGTGTCAAAGTATTCTGTGATTACTTCTTTCTTCTATTTTCTATTGCAACATTCTACTAGTAGTTTATTTCAACAAGAGTAGACTAATCATTTCCTTTTCTTTCAAGTTCTGCATTTCCTTGCTTTCCTTTTCAATTCTGAAACATTTCAGCAAGAGTAGACTAGTCATTTCCTTTTCTTTCAAGTTCTTCATTTCCTTGCTTTCCTTTTCAAATTATGCAATTTTCATTTCAGCAAGTTCATTTCAGTTAGTTGCAATTTGTTTTATTCAATCAATTTTAGTTTTGCAAGTACTATCAGTGTGGGAAAAAAGAAACAACAACTAACCAAAAATATTTCCTTTCATGCCTCATAGGAATAGAGATAACTCAGGAAAAATTTTGCCCAGCACCCCCACTGCTTTATGCAGCCAACCTTCTCTCTTCTTCAGTGGCTGTGATCAAGAAGAAACCTTAGGTGAACAACCAAACATATTTGAAGAACCTATAGGAGAAGAAGAAGAAGAAAACATTCCTTTGAAGCCAATGGCTGAACACATAAATGCTAGGGGGAATGGAGAGAGAATAGAGGGTACCTTTCCCATTCGGGAGACTAATGGGGACACCAAAATGAAGAATATAAGCCCTTCCACCCTACCTCATTTCCATGGTCTGACTACAGAAGATCTTGACACCTTTTTGTTTGAGTTTACTGTTATTTGTCGAACCTTTGACTATGCAGAGGATGAGAAAAAGTTGAAATTGTTCCCTTCTACTCTCAAGGATGCAACACTATGCTAGTTCATGGGATTACCTCGCAATAGCACACAAATTGGGCTTAGCTGCAGCAAGCCTTTAACAACAAGTATCGAGACTATTGTAGGTCAAAAGATACTAAAGAAGAAATTTTCTGAATTACTATAGGAAGCGATGAGTCCCTGGAAGATTATGAAGAGAGGTTCCAGCTCAGTTACAAAAGGGTCAGGTGTACACTTAACCCTGAGTCTCCGAAGATGGTCCTGCTCAGGGGAATTTGGGAAGATCTTTTAGACACCCTCCATCTACTGGTCGGGGGAGACATCTACCAACTTTCCTATGAGGACATAAAGACTGTTTTTAGAAACAATTCTAGAGCAACCATAAAGAAAGGTATGGGGATTCAACCCATAGCCAGTACCTCTCCTTTTAGCTCATCCATTAAAGGAGAAATTGGGGACATGCTAGAAGACTTCAAGAGTGAGATGCTATAGACTCTTGCCATGCAAATGGATACCTTACATATCAAAAGGAAACAAGAGGAAGCAAAGAGGGATTTGGCCATTTTTTTCCCTAGATGCACTAGGAGGCATCCTAGGAATGAATGCCCATTGAACTCTATAGAGGTTTGTTCAGTGTGTGAAGAAAATTATTCTACAGACAAGTGCCCTTCCTTACCCAGACTTAAAGTTGTATATCAAGGGGCTAAGGGAGTCACTGAACAACTCTATTACATAAACCAAAGGAGGCTGCATGAACCTAGACCATATTAGCAGGGGATGCAAGGGACATCTCAGGCATACTACAACCCCAACCAAGTCACTTCCATACCTTCTTGGGGCCCCCCTGCTCATCCTTCCTCGTCCACACCTCCTCCTTGTTCCTTCACATCTCCATATCATGCCCAACCAACCACCCATTAATTTAAATCCTATGCTCAGCCGCAACCTTAGTGGAATGCATCTCATCAGGGGTGGAGGCCAAAATACAACTCTCCTCCTGCTCTTTTTACTCCATCACCTGCCCAATCACATCCATTACCTCCTGCTCCACCAAAGCAACCCCAAATGATTGCCCAGCCAAATCCGAACCTGAACAACACACAGGCTCAGCAAGTGTATAATGGGGAACCATCATGCCCGACTTATGCTATGGAGATTCAGGAAATTAACTTGCGATCTGGGAAAGTTCTCCGAAATAGCCAGCCTCCACCAAGGGAGGTTAAGGAAGATAAAGAAGAAAGCGAACCTAAAGCAAATCCACCCTTTCCTGAGAGGCTATCCGCGACAGTCCAACGTACCCCAGAAGAAACTAAACTCCTGAGAGAATTGAAAAAATTATGTGTGAAGATACCACTTCTCCAAGCCATAAAAGATGTGCCTATCTACAATAGGTTGATCAAAGAGAAGTGCTTTAGGCATCCAGGAAGGCGCAAGAGAGATGCCCCAACCATCAATGTCATAGGGTAACTTTTCGACCTGATGTTAGGGCAGGTAATCTATCCAAAATATCTAGATCCTGGAAGCCCAGTAGTTGATGTCCACATCAATGGCACCATGATACCACACACATTGATTGATCTAGGAGTTGCCATTAATGTGATGAAAAAGGACACAATGTTCAAGCTCAACCTCCAGGGCTCTTTGAGGAAGACCACGACTGTGCTACAACTTGCAGACCGCTCCACCATGACCCCTGAGGGGATTGTGGAAGATGTGATGGTATCCATTGATTCTTGGGAGTACCCTGCTGATTTCTTAGTTCTCCAGCCAAAGGCAAAGCTCACTGGGTATCCTCTCATTCTGGGAAGACCCTGGTTGGCTACTGCCGATGCCTACATTAGCTGTCGAGCTGGGAACATGACCATAAATAACGGGCATATGTCCAAGCAGTTAATCATATATCCTCCTTCCCAACCATTTCTAGAACATGATCTACCTCTCTGGTTGGAGGAGGAAGATGAGGATGAAGTCTATTCTCCACCGCTTTGTTCATTAGAAACCGCCATGGGGGAAAAACTGCAAGATGAGGATGATATGATTGAAAATCTGATTCAGAATGCACCTCCCAGTGTATCGCCATTAGAGGGCATAGTAAGAGAAACCCAAAAAACCCCTCAAATGATCTTTGTGCGGCCAACTCCACTCCTCTCTGTGTTAAGAATATAGAGTTCAGCCCAAAAAGAACCTTGAAAATCAATCCATCCCTATCCACTTCCCAGGAGAAGGAACTATGTAGCCTACTGAGAAAACACCTAGATGCCTTCGCTTGGAGTTATAAGTAGATGAAGGTAGTGCACCCTTCAATATGCACTCATCATATATACATCAAGGAGGATTGCAAGCCAGTCAGGCAACCTCAAAGGAGTATGAATCCAGTACTTAACGATATTGTTAAGGAAGAACTGCAGAAATTGCTTGATGCAGGATTCATCTATCCCATCTCTGACCGTGAATGGGTCTCTCCTTTGGTGCTAGTGCCAAAGAAAAATGGTAAGTGGAGAATCTATGTCAACTATCAGAAATTTAACAAAGCCACTAAAAAGAACCATTTCCCTTTACCTTTCATAGATAAGGTGTTAGACGGTCTAGCAGGGAAAAAGTTTTCCTCTTTCATAGATGGGTTTAGCGGGTACAATCAGATGTAAATCAGCATGAAAGACCAAGATAAGACCACTTTCACTTGTCCTTGGGGTACCTTTGCATACTGGGTCTTCCTTTTGGTTTGTGTAACACTCCAGCCACTTTCCAAATAGCGATGCTAAGTATATTTTCTGAATTAGTTCATGATGCAGTAGAGATATACATGGATGACTTTACTCCTTATGGCTCTGACTTTCAGGAAGCTTTATCGAACCTAGGAAAAGTTCTATACAAGCTTATTGATATGAACCTGTCCCTTAGTCTGGAAAAATGTGAATTTCTGATGACTGAAGGGACCGTGCTAGGTCATGCAATATCTCAACAAGGATTGTAGGTGGACCCCAACAAAATTGCCATCATCCAAAGGGTCCCACCTCCTCAAAAAGTGAGAGATGTCAGAAGTTTCCTAGGCTTAGCTGGGTATTACCGGAGATTCATTAAATATTTCAACAAGCTAGCCTCTCCTTTGTTTGGCCTCTTAGGTAAAGATGTTAAGTTCATATGGTCGGAAAACTGTCAAGAAGCCCTAGATACCTTGAAGAGCAAGCTCGTGACTGCCCGAATTCTGAGAGGCCCAAACTGGGCCCTACCTTTCCACATTCACACAGATGCCTCGAACAAAGCAATAGGAGTAGCCTTAGGACAAATTAATGAAAATTTATCGTATGCCATATACTTTATAAGAAAAAACTTGTTAAAGTCATAGTTAAACTATACGGTGACGGAGAAGGAACTCCTAACTGTCATGCATTCCTTAAATAAATTCAGACATTATATCACAGGCTATCAAAATTTTGTGCACATTGATCATGCTGCAATTAGATATTTAATGAAAAAACTAGACGTAAATGCTCGCATTATTAGATGGTTGCTTTTACTACAACAGTTTGGCTTGACCATTATTGATAAGCTTTGTAAAGAAAATGTTGTTGCTAACTTTTTGTCTAGAGTAAATTTACCAGCAGGTGAAGAAGGAATGGTGGATGAACAAATGCCAAATGAACATTTGTTTGCTATCTCAGTACTATCTCCATGGTTTGTTGTTATATCAAACTAGGTTTCAACACAGTTCCCATGACACCTGTCCTCAAAAGAGAAGAGCAAGATAGTAAGGAAAAGCACCCCTTTCACCCGGATTGGGGGAAATCTCTTCAAACATGGCCGAGATTAGATCTTGAGAAGATGTGTCAGGGAGGAGGAAGTCTTTGACATCCTCCTGACCTGTCATGACGGGCCTTGTGGAGGTCATTTTGCAGCAAAAAGAACTGCCTTCAAGATACTGCAAGCAGGCTACTACTGGCCCACTCTTCATTAGGATGTGAGGAGATATACCAGCCAGTGTGATCAGTGTCAGAGGATGGGGAAACCTACTCCAAAGGATGAAATTCCCATGCAACCTCAAGTGACCTTTGAGCCATTTGAGAAGTGGGGCATGGACTTTGTGGGGCCTATCAGCCCTCCTTCAAAGCAGAAACAATACATCATTATGTGCACTGATTACCTGACAAAGTGACAAGAGACAAAAGAAATCAAAGCAACGATAGAGGAAAAAGTAGCTGGATTTTTGAGAAAGAACATATTCTACAAGTTCGGGTATCCAAGAGAGTTGGTCACAGATCAAGGTAGTCAGTTCACGTCCAATTTCACTGAAGACCTGCTCACACATCATTGAATCAAGCACAGGACTTCGACCCCTTACCATCCACAAGCCAATGGATAGGTGGAGGTCACTAACAGAGCATTGGAAGGGATCCTAACAAAGTAGTGAGCAACAACATAAAAGACTGGGTAGATAGATTAGTTGAGGCCACTTGGGCCTACAACACAGCATGGAAGACCACCACAAGGTCACACCCTATGAGTTGCTCTATGGGAAGAAGGCTTTGATGTCAATAGAATTTGAATTCAATACCCTAAGGATGGTAGCTCAGCTGGACCTAGACCTCAGCCATGCACAAAAAGAAAGATTACTTCAACTCAATGGATTGGATGAACACAGAATGCAGGCCCTTCTCCATATAGAGGTAGTTCAACTTCAGAGAAAGATATGACATGACAAAAATATCAAGGAGAAGAAATTCCAAGAGGGATATTGGGCACTAATCTATGATAAAGATACAAATGTTTCAAGGGCAAGCTAAGGACAAGATGGCTGGGACCCTACATTGTGGAGAAATGCAATGACAATGGTTCAGTTCTAATCAGAACCATTGATGATGAAGCCATCCCCATGCTTGTCAATGGACACCAATTGAAAGTATACAAGGAACCCCTCTCCAAGCGAGATTTCATTAAAGATCTAAATAAGGCAGTGATGGTAGTGGAGCATGTCTTAGCCTCCACTTTACCCACTCACTGAAGAAAAATAAAAAATAAAAAATAAGGACTCAAGTGAAAACCTCCATGAGGCGCTTGAGTCCCATCATTGGGTTGAAAACCTCTTCTGAAGCAACCCAGTGATGTCAAAAAGAAAAAAGAGAAAAAAATAAGATCCCAGGGTGAAAACCTCCCTTGGAGGTGCCCAGGGCAGGCAATTAGGGTGAAAACCTCCTTGAGGCACCCTAGTTGTTTTCAAAAAAAAAAAAAAAGAGGAGAAAAAAAAAGCAAAAGAAAAATGAATTTTCATTTGCATTGCAGGTTTGTAGGAGGATTACAGGAAGAAGTAGAAGGTGCTAAGGGAGCCCTACAACCAAGACCAGAACCTATCTTACCTTCCCATAGCTTTCTCCATCATTCTTGTAATTTCTTTCACCTCACTGTGTTTCTTTTCAAGAACTGTGCTTTCTACAAGAGGCTTTGTGTTTTCTACAGGAGGCTCCTATAGGAATTACAAAGAGCCAAAAATGGGTATAAAAGGCAGTTTGAGGGACAGGGAAGCTTCATGAATAAACTATAAACCCTCCTATAGTCTTCAACCCTCCTTGCCACCATTTCCAAGCCTGCATCACAACCCCAAGAATCATTCTTTTTCCTGTCCAAGAAAAACACAGAAAAAATAGTTTTCAGGAAAAGAAAAAAACAAAAAATAAGAAAGGAAACAACACCATCCACCTCACCTGAAGCCTACCTATTACCTCTCCATCTCTGTTTACATCTCTAGCATCATCCTCATAGCTCCAAGCATAGAAAGAAGCTAAAGTTTCAAGGGGAGAAGCAACTATAGGAGCTCCTGTAGGAATTCTTGTAGCAGCTGATCCCATTAAAATCTAGCATCAGCAGCAAGAGAGTGAAAACATGAAGGTTGAAGAAGACACATGAAGCTCAGATCCAACTAGAGAAGAACTTGCACAAGACACAGCCACACATCAGCAAGCAGACATCATGCATCAAAGAAACAAAGGCATGTAGCAGAGAGAGAGCCACAACACCTCACAACAAATACATCTGGATCTCAGGGAAGTAACTAACTTGCTCCTCTATTTGCATTTGTGTAATTAGAAGGCATGAAAAAGTAACAAGATGGTTGAGGTTCAACGAGGAAAAGGTGGCCAAGTTCATCTAGTTGACTCCACTCATCCGAAGATGTCACCCACACGTGCACACAGTCAACTCAAGAAAGATGTAAAGGACAGGTAGTGTAGGAAGTGTGAACTCCAATGAAATCATGAGGGATGATTACGAGGAGGGGCCATGATGACACGGTTGGTGGGGACCAACGGTCTGAATATAGCCAATGTATACATTGCCAGCTCACCTTCCATCACCAGAAATATCCATAAAGAGCATTAAGTACTCCCCTCCGAGCACTCTCACCACCTTTTCCTTCATTCTCTCCTCGAAACTCAGCTACAATAGTTTCTTTGTGCCCCCACAGCCTCGTAACCATCATTCTCCATTGATCTCTCCCATATTCCTGCTCTCGGAATTTTCTACAGGAGCACTTGTAGGTTCTACAGGAGCACCTACAGGAATTCTATAGGAGGGACCGCAGGCTTCTACAGGAGGGGCAATCAGTTGTTTGAAGGGAGAAAACACGGGTTTTAGTATGGTTTTTGATATGAGGAGGTAGGTTCCATGCATGCCCCCATTGAATATCAAAATATGCAAGCGGTGGTTTAAATTTGAAGAGAAGATAAATTCTTTAAGAGGAGGAAACACATAAAAAAAATTCTGCTTATTTAAAAAAAAAAAACACAGTCTCCTCTGTTTCTTTGTTTTCTTCAAAAATTGTTCTCCATCTCCAAATTTGGTTTTCCAAAGAAGTATAAACAAAATGACAAGAGGATTTATGAGGAAGGAGTCCACTAACTCCTCTAGGCCCCATTCACATCCCCAAGTAGTGGACATCTTCACAAGGGAAAATTGGATGAACTTTTTTGAGAAATTCCGAGGGTTTGATGAGGAGATTGCCCAAGAATTTGCCCACTCTTTGGTCCCTCACTCAAGAACACATGTTGTTGTCACCTTTAGAGGCCTTTCCATGGAGATAACCCCTGAATTTATCAGTAGAGTCACTACCCTTCCTCTTGGGCTGCCTTGGAGTAACGATGAGAAACCAATTGGCCAGGCTGCTAACAAAAACGTTTTCCAAAACAATGAAACCCCTATAGAGGATAAAAATGGCATTAGAAGGGCTAGCATACCATATCCTTGGGATGAGGTTAGCTACCAAATAATCAAATATATTTCTTGTGAGGGGAGTATAGCATTGTCTATGGTTACCACTTTAAAATCCTTCATGAATTAAGGTATGGCATGGACACTCTTGCCCCTCAGAAACTCAACATCCCCTACTTCCTCCTGCAGTCGCTCATTTACTCCAGCACTAAGGTTCAAGTAGGAAATTCAGAGCATCTGTCTCACCATGGTTTAATTAAAATTTTATTGGAAGAAGCCCTCCATACATTTACACTCCCTATAGCATGGGAAATCTTCTGAAACATGACAGCTGAGGATGACATAAAGACCCTAACCTATGATATCAGTCCTACTAGCAGTGAGGAGGAAGAGCAGCAAGGGGGAGAAGGTGAAGCAACTGGTGACTTAGCAGAACAAGAAAGGAAGGAGGAAGAAACTAAGATAGAGGAGGAGAAAGCTGAAGAAACAAAACAGGAAGAATCAGATACAAAAAAGAGACAGAAGGAGGAGAGAACGAGGCAGAAAAGACATAACAAAGAGAAGTTTCCCCTAAGACTCTAGAAAGAGAGGAAACAACTACTCTCACTACCCTTAGTACACCAATCAAGCCAAAACAAAAGAGGAAAAGGCAGGCCTCCATGTATTTCAGGGCTAGGAAGAGCACAAGAATCAAAACAGGGAAACCTCAGCCATCTTCAAAAATGCCAATTACAATTGAAGATTCACCCTCTGCCCAAGGAAAAGAATCCCCTTCCAAGGCACATATCACATATGAAAGGGGGACTCCTATATCTCCCACATGGAAAGAAAAGGTAGAACTGCAGGACCCAAAAATAGTCTTACTGGGGGCTCAGACAGTTCTACAGGAGACACTCTCAAAAATACAAGAGACCCAAAAGCTTGAGAAAGAAATGGAAGGATAGCTACAGGTAAAGGGGGAAGAAACAGAGCTATAAGAACTTGATCCCCAACCTAGTCTTGCCTCCTACTACAATATACTTGAGAGAGGGAGAATAATTCCACAAAAATTTGAAATTCCACTATTCTTCGAATTAGAGAAAGAGAGAATAAGAACACATAGGTGGATGAAAATCGCCAAATCCAAAGAAGTTGAGGATATTAGCCATATGGATAACAAACTCAGAGAAATGGGTAGAGAGTTGAGTGTTATCAGACACAGGGAAGAAGTTACAAGAAGTCACCTTGAAACTGAAAATGAATTGCTAAGGAGGTAGTTGCAAGAGAAAGAGACCCAGCTAGCATGCATGGATAGCTTATCCATGGAGGCATTGCAATGTAGAACACCAACAAAATCCTATGGCCTATATCTGAAGGACCAATGGTTACAATTTCAGATATAGACTTTGGCACAAAGAGGCACAATTCCTTTCCAAGATTACAGGTAGTTGATGGACCTGTGTGACCAAAGCACATCAGAGAATAAGGCAAAGATGGCAGAATTCTACCTACATAACATGGCCCTCATAGACATGAATGTGTGGGACCTTAATGCTAGGCTAGGGGACCTACAACTAGTGGCCATGGCCTCATGGATGAACCATGAAGAGTTGAGGGCAACAAAAATAAGAAGGTTGATGATAAAAGAGTAGAATGAACCATTAATGATCAGAGCTGAGACATCAAATCCCATGGCACTCATTAGCACACATAACCTACTTACCAATCATCCTCAAATTGCCCCTAGATATGTAAGTGATCAGGCACAAGCCATTGCACACTTTGAGGATATGCAAAGGCTACTTGGGGATGACTGTGTGCATGCATGCATGAGGAGATGGAACACCTTACCACACAGTCTACAGATCAGGGAATATCATTCCCCCATGAGGATGAAGGAGGCATTAAGAAGAGTGCCACTGTACAAGCGCTCCATGTAGAGGTTGAAGGTCAACTGGATTGGTCTCAAATTGAGTCCCCCACTACTATTAGGCATGTTGGAAGGCAGAAGAGAAGAAGAAGAGCAGGAGCAGCGGGAAGAGATAGAAAGGAAGGTAGGATTCTATGACAAGGAGGAGGAGACCACATCAGAAGCTTGGGATGCTAGGGAGGCCACCAGGGCCATAAAAGATGAGGAGATGGACTAAGTTGCTCAGAGGATGAGAAACACCTTCAATAGGGGGGTGATTATGAGCCTCATAAATGGGTAATTATATGGGCTCATTTTACCTCCTAACCTAGTCAAATCAACCATTCTCTTATCCTATTGTATGATTTTCTGATTATATTTATGCTTATGGAGTGAGTTGAGTTAGTTATGATGACATGTGGTCTAACATGTGTTTAATGCAGATTATTGATGAATTTTGAAGTCAAAGGCAAGGATCTAGTGGAAAAAGGGCAACAATAACTCGAAGTGGAAAAAGGAGAGGACTTATAGGAGGGAATCCCCCTCATTTAGTATTCCTCACTTCAAAATCCCCTTCATTCAGCTCGGAGTACAAGCAGCCAAATCATGCACCAGAAGACAGTCGGGCAAGTGGAGGATGACAGATGATTATCTCGAGTTTGCGAGCCAAGCCTCCCTGATTTTAAGGAAGCTATTGGTAGATTCATTTGCATAAGTAGAGGGGCCTAATGCCTCACTAGGGTCAGATTTTTGTTGAATTTTTGCTTATGTAAACTCTGCTCCAACTTCAAGCTCATTATTTTTAAGACAGTTTCATATAATCTTATTATTGTTTTGATAATAAAGATGGAATCCTTTTTGAGCTAGCACTTATTTACCTCAGAGGGCTGAAGCTCTTGGGATAGGGTGAAATCCAAACATCCAAGCTCCTCTTTACTTGTATTTTTATGTTCTATTTCAGTTTGTAGATTAGGTTGTTGTTAGATGTATTTCTTTTATGGTTAAGAATAGGTTGCTTTTGATGATTTAGTAGTTTGCTTCCATTTGTGCTCTCTATAGCAGGTTAAGTAATGATAAAAAGAAGATTAAAAAGGATAGAAATAGTTCCTTGGCCTATCTTCCTCCCTTTGGGACCATGATTTGAGGCAAAGACCCTCTTGCTGCCCCAAAAACACAGATTTTCCTCATTCATAGGACTTCTAGTGTTTGTAGCTTTTTAGTGGTGAATAGTCTAGTTTTTCTTTTCTTCAGAACTTCTTCATCATGATCACTTCTTTAGTTACAATATTATTCTTTCATGATTTCCTTTCTTGCAATAGTTATCAACATTTCCTTCCATAGATCATAGTTTAGACTATTTTGATGCAAAACTCTGTTTTCCTATATGCACTTATTTCATTGCTTGCTTGATCTTATTGGTTGATTGTTAGTTGTTTATGCAGAATATCTCTTCTAGCAGTAGGCCATCATATTAGCCAACCCATCCTCCATCTAATCCATGCCCTACAGGTCGCCCAAGTCTCCCCTCAATTCTGCCTTAGTTTTCTGCATTTTCCATAGAATTTCTTCCTCTCTCCTTGAGAAAATCCAATCATATTTCTCTCTCCTGATGATTCTTGGTAGACCCTAGGTTCCCTAACACCTCATTCCAACCTTAATCCACCTCTTTCACCCACTCTTACACCCTCAAAACAATGAAAACTGCTCTCGGCCTCCTCTTGTAGGCCTCCTATAGAACGTTGTTTTCCTCTTGTAGATTTCCTGTGTCCTCCTGTAGATTTTCCTGTAGGCTTTCTTTTGAAGGATGAGTGTGGGAATGTCATGGCGGAAAAAGTCGTTTGTGCGGACACAACTGACCTCCCTAGGAGTCTAAACTCTCTAGCGACAAACAAGACAAAATGGAGCGATCTTTCTCTAAATACACCTTTTAAAACATGAAAACTACAAGTGTTTAGGCTTACCTTATTCCAAAACGCTGTTGTTGTAGTCCGTCCTTGCCGATCCGAATGAGCTCCTCCTTCACATCAATTCCTGCAACCACAAACAATCAAACAATTACCAAGCACTTGCATCTCATATAATAAAACATATATTCAACATGCAGACCAAGGAACACATGAAATAACTCATTAACACAAGCTATTGAGAAAAATGAACCAGTTTGTATTAATAACGAAACAAAGAAACTCTTACAACCTGGCCTTGGTGTTGTGCAAGTTCCTCCCAGGGTCCATCAAGGGTTTTCCTCTACTTTGACAAAGCTCACCCACTTCCAAGTAGAATCAAGCAAAGACAATCTCTCCTCACAAGGTTCTAAATGGGAGTCCTAATTCCTGCAACATTTACCCAAAGAAAATGTATAGCTTCAACCTCCCCTCCCTCTGGCTCAATGCCTTTATTTATAGTGCTGTAAAGAGGTTATTCAGGTCCACCATCAATGGGATAATCCCCCTCTTTGGGTGGGATAGCTCCCTTATTGATGGGATAAGTTCCTCCTTAATAGGGATACATGAACCAACTGGAGGCGCATCCATTTCATCAAACCGACCTCTAGAAAGTTCTAGAAGTAACCACAAGTAACTTTTTTAAGATGAAACTTGCGCATTTTGCCTTTTACAGAAGGACGCATCTGTCCCTTAACATACAGAGCATCCAAGGACGCAGCCTTTGTGAACATTGTGAGCGTCCCCGCAGGTAAGGCTTGAGAGAACCTGCGTCCCCAGAGATAAACACATTTTTTACAAGACTTTCTCTCTTCTTTGAGTTTGAGATGGATAGCAGAGGCATAAGACTTGCCTAAGAGGGTAGCATGACTGTTGATTGAGCCATACTAACTGTAAAAAGTCATGGTGAAATTTTTTAGTGTAATAGATTGCCCCCTAAAGTGCGAAGCCTGGAATAGATTAGGGTTTTGTAATTCTAGGAAGGGTGAAGCGCTTTATCATTTCAAGGATTGTCTTGTGGATGACCTGGTTGGAACCTGCAATTTTCAACACAAAATACATGTATAAGATTATATCATCACTGAGGTAGGCATTCCCATACTCAGATTCAAAATTTTAACTAATGGACTAACTACTCTGATACAGGAATGATCTTGCAGTACATCATTTTTATAGACTTTTGTAGACACAGTATGGACGCAGCCATCTGTTTATGATTAGTCTACATAGATAATGAATACAAAACTCCTCGCAGCCTGGATGGTAGAAACTAGATCCAGGGTCTTCACTTCTACTTCCCGAATTGGTACGATTCTAGCCATGTGATTAAATGATTTGATGTCGAACATGTTAGAAACCACTTGATTACCAGTCGATGATGTAAACTGTTAACAAGCGTGAGAGAGACCACCAGTAATGTCAATGGTTCTCAAAGTACCAAGCACAACCCGTGAAATGTGAATAGATGTTTTGATGTCGAACACTTCACGGAATCCTTTGATCGAAAGTCAATGATGTAAACTGACGTCAAAGGCGAGAAACCTGCCATTGATGCATGCAGACTTCAAGGTACTGTCGATTCCTAAGTCATCTTTCTAGATAATGTGTCGATGTCGATAGAAAGCGACCCGTTGCAGGCAAGCCTGCAACACGAAATCATTGTTCAAGTTGAAGAAATGTTGCTGTAAGGACTGACTCAGGGATGGTCAAATGGATGACAAGTATTTTGCAGATGAAAGTTTTGCTTGCAGACCTCTTGAACACATAACGACACGACAGATGGCTTGGTGACGACTAACTCAAAGTTAATCCCCGGAACCCGGTTAAAGACTTTCAAAGTGGTTTGATCAACTGTGAGGTAAAAGATTTCCCAACCCAGGTGAATGAAAAAGTGTCGTGTTCAAGAGTGGTAATAAAGTTTCTTTTGAGACAAAAGGTAACAAACAGGTTCATTCTTCTCTCTTTTCCCCCACCATTTCTGGCAAGTACCTCTTTATTTTTAACAAGCTTGAGGAGGATAACATATGCTTGATTATAAGCTCATCCTTCGGACGAGTCCAACCTAGTTTAAATTCGAACCCTAGGAAGGAGTGGTTCGTTCCTGTTTGTAATTGAACAGGTCCTCTACTGTAAAAGTTTAACGAGCCCAGTATAGGAGAAACTCGGCGTTTTTCAATTTTAGAGAGTCTGAAAAAACTAAAGGAGACTCCACGTTGAACTTTTTCGTACATTTGTGTCCCTCAAGCCCGAAAAAGTATAAAATAATACCTGGGGGAACCGCTTGATCTTGCGACCAAGGAGTACTTTCATAATAGTGTCGTTGACCTGAAAAGTAAAAAGCGATCAAGGACACGTCGTTTTATTTCCTTATCGAGTTTGAAACGACAAAAACCCGGCAATCTTTTCCTGATTTTGCGGTCAGAAAAGAGCTAAAAGGGGACCGTCTTTTAATTCCGTTTTAACGAGTGTAAAAGAAACGCTCGGCGATCTTTTCATGTTTTAGGAGTCAGAAAAGGGCTTAAAAGATGACTCTGATATTTTTGTTTGTGAAAAATGACAATTTCCCTCGAAATCCCTTTGTCCTGCACAAAAGCAACACATTACTCATACCTGTTTAAAATAGGCAAAAATACATCGAAAAACATCTTTTCATGGTAAAAAATGAACTAATTCATCCAAAAAACCTATAAAAAGACCTTTTACCATGTCATTTTTACCGTTTGACTGTTGAGGTTGAAAAAGGAGCTTTTGACAAGAAACTTCCCGTGGTCGCTGCGGAAAATCCGACCGTCGGAATCGAACGCCGTCTTATCCAGGTATTTTACACATCCTACTCTGCATTTCTATCCGTTTAGAATTAATTTTTAGGTCTTAGTTTCATTTTTTGGGGGGGTTTTGGTTTTGGAATGCGCCTCTCGGCGGACGCGGGTGCCCTTCGGGTGACCACGTCCCCCGACTTTTTCCTATACAGGAAAATGGTCGGAAGACGTAGTCCGCCTTCAGGCCAGCCGCGTCCGGGCGCCCTGTGCTGTAAAGGCGGGGTGCGTCTTCCGTGAAACGCGCATTTCAAAACCCCAACCCCCTCAAAAAACTATCTAAAAATTCCCAAATCAATTTCTAATGACTATTTCTGGTGTGCAGGGCATTAACCATGTTAGATTGGAGAGAAAGAGAGCATGTAGAGGATGATGAAGCTGCAATAAACATCAACCTTCCCTGGATGCCCTAAAAGCATGCGGTTATACAAATACTGGACCATACCGGGCATGAGGGGCCAGGTAAGATTCTTGGAATGGCTGGTTGAGCGATGGAACGTTCAAGAACAATGCTTTTACATAGGAGGGCACCAGCTCGAGATAGAGCCCTCGGATGTATACTTTCTCACTGGCTTGCCGAACAGAGGCGAGCAACTCAGTCTTGCGGGGACTAGGCCGGGTGGCCAATCCCTTGATAGTCTCCGCGACGAGTGGTGCACACCTGGGGCTCACCATTCGAAAGGCATAGAGATAAAACACATCACTCTGCGTGAACTCAAAGTCATAGCGTTCACGGTTACCAGAATTTGCGGCGCGGCCGCTTTACACATTGCTTCCGGATCCCAAATGCGGATGGCAATTGACTGTTACCAAGGCACCATTTTCAACTGGTGTGAAGCTGTGTCGGCTCATATGAAGAGCCAACTGACCAAGGCAAAGAACGGACGACTAAAGACTTTTGGATATGGGCCTCTAGTCGTGAGCTTTGCCTTGGAGAGAGTTCCAATGTTGATCCCTCAGCAACTCACTGTTGATATCTTGGGTCCTCGGGAGCCAAAGCTGATACGATGGGTTGCGGTGATGGCCCGGCATCCTGACGAGGGCACGGTGGTCGTTCGATTCTCAGATAGTTACTTTCACTGGTTAGAGGACCAAGTTTTTTCGATACAGGACTTTCCGTATGCCGGAGTGGATTTTAGAGGTGATCCGGACATGGTTCTTCCACCGGGAGAACAATGGGATGACAGAGGTACTTTATTTTTCACAAGTTTTCTAATTATGTATTTTTTTATTTTTCATATATATCGTCTCAAAACTAACAGTAAAATTTTCAAAATGCAGATGTTGGTCCACAGCGTCCAGCCAACCTCCGGCCTTTTGATAGACTACATCCAGCTGCACCGGTACCGGCCCCACAGGACGCGGCTGCAGAAGTACTAGCTGAGTTGGAGCATGATCTAGAGCGTCTCACGGCAGATATACCTGAGACTACTATGGACGACATTCCTACCAGGCTTCAGCGCTTCGTAGTCGCGGTCCCTGGACCGTTTAGGAGATTTTTGCGTAAGGTAGCCCGCGCAGTGGTGTCATACAGAGAGCACCACCAGTGATTGACTAGTCACTTTTGTAGTCACATGTGACATTTTGACTTTTTGTACTATCATTTTGCCGATCATAAGGTGTTTTCAACCTATGATCGAAGACGATGTATATATTTTTTGACACACTTCTATCTATATATATCACTATTACCGGCTTATCTTGTTTAACATATGTGATGAAATGTTTTTAAATTTACTTGCATGATTATCGTAAATGTCTGTCCAACATTCGAGAAGCAATTGCATCTGCTAATGTATTCAAAGACCTTGGAATATGTTGATATTCAATGTAATCAAATTCACGTTCCAAGAGACGCACTCTCAAAAACAACCTTAATAACACAGGATTTCTAATGGCATAAACTCTATTAAGCTGTAATACAACAAGTTCAGAATCTAACCTCACTATCAAACGTCGAATTCCAAATGAAATAGATTCGGATAATAATTCAATCACTGCACTGTATTCTGCAATGTTGTTCGTTGTTTGACCGAGGCTTACCCCATGCATAGAAACTAACTCGTCAGAGGGCGAATAGATAACCCAAGCTGCGGAAGAGATATTCCGTGTACTACGACAAGCACCATCAGCAAATCCAATGTATGTTTGGAGAGGCGTCGACATCTGCAATATCAAGAGTAAAACCAAGATAAGCCAGAATAACGACGAAAAACCACACTCTCTAAGCTAAGCACACTGACTAAACTAACACACTCGCTAGCTAGAAAGAAAATCTAACCTATCTAAAAATTTCTCCATACCCATCATTTAAGCATAATACCTCTTTAGGTAAAGTCCATTTCTGGGTTTACCCAAAGAGTCCCCATCAAAGTCAACTAGCTCATAAGCCCCTTTTGCTAGCTTTCGCTTTACAATGTAGGGCCCATGCCACATGGGAACGAATTTTCCGGCACCTAGCTTATCGTTAGCTTGATCATATAATAGTACTAGGTCTCCTTCCGAAAAACTTCGAGGGGTTACATTTTTATCATACTGAGCTTTCATTCGTTTCGCGTGAGTCTCGATAGCTAATGTAGCGTCACGTCGAGTCTCATCTAATTTAGCCAAGTACAATAACCGTTTCTCCTCTTCGGAAGTAGCTGGAAGTAATTCGACAGCCATTTGAAGTGATGGGATTTCGCATTCAATGGGTAACACAGCTTCCAAGCCATAAACTAGCTGGAAGGGAGTGAACCCTGTTGAATTTTTCACTGAGGTTCGATATGCCCATAGCGCCGAAAATAACATGTTGTGCCAATTCGTTCGATGGATACCAATGATCCGTCGAATCATGATGACTAGAACTTTGTTGATAGACTCAACCAAACCGTTGGCTTGCGGATAATAAGGAGTAGAGCTATCGTGGCGCAAACCAAGCTGGCTTGTAAGCTCAGTCATCATGACGTTTCGAAAATGGCTCCCATGGTCAGTAATGATTGCTTGTGGGACACCAAACCTAGTTATGATATGATTGAATACGAAAACTGCAGCTGTCTTGCCGCTTGCGTCGAATGTAGGCATCGCCTCGGCCCATTTAGTAAAATAATCAACCGCGAGGATGATATACGCATGCCCCCCGGCCGAGTGAGGGTTACAAGTAATAAAGTCAATACCCCATTTGGCGAATGGACCAGCGGCAATTATAGGGTGGAGAGGAGCAGGTGGAGCGCGCATCTTGCGATCAAACACTTGACAGTTGTGGCATTTCCTGACGGCAATGATACAATCTTTAAACATAGACGGCCAGAAATAGCCAGCGCGCAACACCTTCTGAGCTGTGGCATACCCAGACATATGACCGCCACATGCTCCAGAGTGACAATCATTCAAAACTCTCTCAGCCTCTTCGTGAGTTAAACAACGTCGAAAAACTAAGTCTGCCCCCCGGCGATAAAGTGTATCTCCAATAATTTTGTATTGCTGGGATTGAAACCGAATTTTTCGACGTTCTTCTTTGGAAGCTTCAGGCCGAAAGGTTTGGGTTTGGAGATAGATGATTATATCCCCGTACCACGGATCTAAAGTACTGATAAGAAACAAAGATTCGTCCGCAATGGACTCCTCTGCCACAGTCTCTGTGTCAGCACTCGGGAAATCACACATCAATTCCGCAAAAACTAAGGATTTCTTAGACTTGGACTTCTCGAACTCCAAGTCGAACTCTTGCAGGATGACAATCCATTTAGAGTACTTGCCCCCTAGCAGTTGTTTTGTCAAAATATAAATCATAGGGTTGCAATCCGAAATAACTGTAGTTTTACGGAGAAGAATGTAGTGACGAAAACGCTGGACAGCTTGAACGGCTGCCAGGGCCAATTTCTCCACATGCGAATATTTTAACTCAGTGGGATTTAAGGTCCTACTAAGATAATATATCACATGTTCCGCTCCGAATTCATCTTCTTGAACTAACACCATTCCAATGGTGGAATGCGAAGCTGCGAGGTATAAGAAGTAGTCCTGGTTGTAGTTGGGAGGATGCAACAACGGTGCATGGGTCAACGCGTGTTTAAGTGCATCAAAAGATTGTTGGGCAATCTCGTCCCAAAAGAATTGTGCGTTCTGTTTCAACAACCGTGTAAAACCTTTAGTGACCTCGGCGTAGTTTGGGATGAATCGGCGTAAAAAGTTCGCTTTCCCTTGCAAACTTTGGAGTTGGCGCAAACTCGAAGGAGGAGGCAATTTGATGATAGCCTCGACTTTCGAGGGATCGACGCGAATGCCGGCTTTTGAAACAACAAATCCCAGCAATCGACCTGTTTCTATACAGAAAACACACTTGTGGGGATTCAACCGAATTCGATAATGCCTACACCTCATAAAGATTGCTCGTAGGTGGACAAGGTGATCAGCTCGATGTAAAGAATGAGCAGGCAAATCATCGAGATAGGGTTGCACAATGTGCTTGATGTCATGAAATGCATAAGACATCGCCCGTTGAAAAGTGGCCCCGGCATTCTTAAGCCCAAAAGGTAACTTGCAATAAGCAAATGTCCCCCATGGACAAATGAATGCCGTTTTTGGTTGGTCGGCAGGTAGAATATTGATTTGATTATAGCCTGAAAACCATCCATAAAGGAAAACATTTCACTTCCGGCACAATCATCAATAATTTGATCGATATAAGGCGTAGGATAGTTGTCTTTTGGACAAGCTCGATTTATATCCCTATAGTCGATACAGATTCTTATTGTTCCTTGTTTCTTGTTGACCGGAACAATATTCGATACCCAATCCGTTAACGGGATCGGATAAATGAAACCTGCTTTCAACAGCTTTTCGACTTCTGCTTTAATCGCAGCCGCTTTTCGAGGGTGAATCTGACGCAACCGTTGCCGGACGGGTTTAGCATCCGGGTAGGTCTTTATTTCATGAACAACAATGGCAGGATCAATTCCTGGCATTTCCTCGTAAGACCAGGCAAACACGTCGCGGAATTCTTGGAATAGGGCCTTGTAAGTTTGGATTTCTTCTTCTGTACATGCGGCACCTATATGAATGTTTTCCTCGATTCCGGGCTTCACTGAAATATCAATGGGAATAGTACGAGAAATATTCCCTAAATTCAACTCTGAATCAGAATGTTTCGTTGGATCCTGAGCGTCTTTGACATATTCAGCGGTAAAGATAGATGAAAAATCATTTTCAAATGCATCATCCTTAGGTAAAAACGAAGATCTGTGATGGAGATCCTCCCATGGTAGATCATCTACACTTAGGATTTCGCGAAGTTGTTCGTCAGATGACACGACTTCGGGAAACGCTATCCGTTCTAAGGTTGAGGTGAAAAGTGATTCTTCACTGACCACATTCATTTGGTCGATTTCGGTTGAATGAAAGTCGGTAAAAGACATGACAGCTTCATAAGCAATTTCATATGGACTCAAAGGCATAGCATCACCGAATGAGTCTATCTCAGAGTCAGATGGGACCATCCAAGGATCATCATAAATAATGTTTTCTGATGTAATCATATGAATTGTTGCAAATGAAGGGTCTACGTTGAGTGGAGGGAGAGGAAAAGTTCCCAGTAAACCGGAATCCTTAACTAAACCTACACCAACGTCCCTATAAGGGATTGTCGTCTTACCGACATGCTGGATACTCTCTGAAGAGGCTGGGTCGGATGAAAAGTATGTCAGCTGATCAATAGTCACGATCTTACCGTTATGTGGAAACTTAATTACTCTGAAGACCGATGAAACGACCGCTGTCATAGCATATGACCAACTTCGACCCAAAAGAAGGTTGTAGTCTAGAGGGGCATCAACCACTTCCACATCCAGACTAACGGTTTTACCTTCTACCCCTATAGGCAATTCTTGTAGAATACCAAACGGACGGAACCCACGGCCATCAAAGGCCTTAAGGATGGTGGGGGATTGGTTCAACGAAGGAGAACCAAGCGATCTCCAACATTGAATCGACATAATACACGTAGAAGCTCCCTCATCAATCACAGTCCGATGAATAGGCCTGTTTTTGACTATCACTGGAATTTGGAAAGCCATTTGATGGGGGAGACGTGGCGTACTATTTTCTAGATCAAAGATCATTAGGTTCGGGTCCTGAACATCGACAGCTCCGATAGCCGACAAAAGCAATTTCCGTTGTGCTGGGCATGATTGCAGCACTTCGAGTGCCGACATTGCTGAAGGTGAAACAGCTAAGTCCTCAACAATGTTGTAATTCTGGGCTGCTCTCGCATGTGGATTGAAAGCAGACCTTCGAAGTACACCCTTGGCGGGCGGCTTAATCACTAAGTCTGGGTTAGGTTTTTCGATCTGTAGTGGATCGGAACCAGGAGCTGAGGTTGATGGGTTAGAGTGAGAAGATTCTGCTTCCTTACCATCAACAGGAGCCTTACTACCATAATCTTGCGATCGAGTCGCAATCCTCACATGAGACATCATCAAAATGGGTTCTTCACTGGCATTCGAAGAAGAACCTATCATCTTATTCTCCTGCTCTGGAAATGGATTCTTTAACACAGCAGGAGTGGGAGAACCTTTGACTATTTTCACAACCTCGGCCCGATGAGGGCAATCTCTCGTAAAATGATCCTCTTCACAAATAAGACAAGGATATCGAGGTTTGCGTTTTTCGTCATTGGTTTCCGACTTTTCAGTTTTCTCCTTTGGAGCCTTGTCTGCTTTAGCCTTCTTCTTTCCTTTCTTCTTTCCACCGTTTTTTGATTTGGCCGTAGATGACTCTACAGCGTGAATGTCGGCGGTAAGTTCAGGAGGAGAAGACTCTCCTGTCGGAGAATCAGGCAAAGTGATAATTGGAGTATTTGAAGCCTTGGAAGACTTCTTCTTGCTCTTCGTAGTCACGATACCAATCATACCATCAGCGGCATGAGATCCCGAAGGAGCAGCAGCGATTTGATTCGACTTTGGAAGATCCGGAATCTTCTCGTGTAACGTACCCGACTGAGTGTAAACTAAGTCAAGGTATTGTGCCTGAGCAATGACTTGCTCCTCAGTAACTACTCCGGCCTTAGCTACATCTTCAGTAATCTTCGGTAATAATGATTTGACAAACCATTCAGCTAAGATTTGGTCCGGGATAAAAACTTTCACTAATCTCCTTCGACGTCTCCACTCATGAATGTGATCAGAAATATACGTGGACGTCGATTGTTTTAGTGAAGTTAATAACTCCGTGCCGTTATCGTATCTGACCGGCAACTGAAAGTGAGTTAAGAACGAGGTAGCTAACTGGCTAAAGTTGTAAAAAGAGGCCCGTGGTAACTCAATGTACCACTTGGCCGCGAGACCAATGAGTGTACGCTGGAAAAGACGTAAGCGGATCGAATCATCTGAGATAGAATTCGAAGCACACCAGAGGTGGTAAGTCATCACATGATTGGACGGATCCTCTCCAGACTTACCTTCGAACTTGGGTATATCGCTGGGCAACTTATTTGGCATTGGCGGCCAGAACTGAAGATATTGAATTGGATCGTTCGTTAGGCGCGTCAAGTCGGGTAAATCCAAAGTTGCAATAAACGGTAACTGCCGGTTAGGATCTCTAAAACTCTGGGTCACAATACCAGCCCCAGGAGGAGGATATCCAGGATAACTAGGAACAGGAGTCGCATTTGGGATATTATATCCTCCTGGAAAACCAGGATTAACCGGACCGTACTGGGGTTGTTGAGGTTGTTGATAAGTGTACCCAGGATACGGTTGATACTGGTAAACCGGTTGTTGGACAGCTTGCCCATGTTGGTACTGTCCCTGGTACGGAGGTTGAACAAATTGAGGTTGAGTAGTGACAACCGTACTTATACCAGGCTGACCTACAGGCATCTGGACCGTGGTTTGAATCGTAGATCCAGACAACGGTAAAGATGTCTGAGGTGTGGTAACAGGGACAGTAGAAACTGGAGCCGTCGATACTCCAGAAGTAAGTATGGTAGATGTAGCGGTAGTTGCAGCAGCCGTTTGAGATGGAGTACTAGGTGCAATTGACGGCTGAGTAACTACCGAAGTTACAGAAGTTTGAACATTTGGCTGGACAGGTTGCGGTTGCTGGGTTGGACCAGAAACTACGGGTTGTCCAGCTTGAGGAACCATCTGTACACTTGGCTGCAACACCTGTTGACCCTGTGATGGATCCCACACTAACATTCCAGGGTATTGACCCGTAACAGGTTGAGGATACTGAGATCCATAACCAGATTGAGGGTAGGATTGATAATTGTAAGGTGCAGTTCCCATACTTGGAACATATGACTGACCTTGAGGCGGTTGATAACCTTGACTCGAGTATTGACCTTGAGGTTGATAACCTTGAGGTAAATACTGATACTGGGGTTGACCTTGACCTTGAGGTTGGTACCCTTGAGGTTGATAACCTTGGGGTTGATACCCTTGAGGTTGCCATCCTTGAGGTTGCCATCCTTGAGGTTGATATTGATACTGAGGTTGACTTTGGGGTACATATTGAGGCTGAGGTTGACCTTGAGGCACGTATTGCACCATAGGTACATACTGACTTTGAGGTTGCCCCCCAGACACGATTTGTGTACCTTGAGGTTGCCCCCCAGGCGGTAATTGGCCACCTTGAGGTTGGGAAACGGGAACTGAACCTGACATCATGTAAATGTCTCCTACACCCAATGGTATATTACCACTGTTTCCAGCAAATAACCCATGATCAACGGGTTGAGGAGATGCCCCCGCAAAGGTACCAGAAAGTGACTGATACCCAGTGGGAACAGAAGGACCGCCGTGTAAAAAAGATTCAGGACTTTGAGTAAACACGGACGACTGACCAGACATATTTACAGGAGTATGAATACCTCCAGGTGGAAAAGGAGTACGAGGTGTAGAAAAACCTACTGAGTTGTCTAAAAAATTGGTTAACGCAAGGTACCAAGAAGTACTTCTAGGAGGACTGTAAAAGATGGATTCACGCTCCCTTAGATCAATAGTAAGTTGACCTTCAAGGTGAGAGACACCTATATCCTCTTCTGGAGCAAGTTCTTCTATAGCAATCAAACCAGAAGGTAGATTTTCGGTGATAATTCTTTCTATTCTTGGTGAATCTGGAACACTAGAAGTTGGAGTAACAGGTTCAGATATTTCAGGTTCTTCGCCTGTTTCACTAGCAGACGAAAAACTACCAACAAGCTCAGAAACTGAAACAGCTTCGGGATTATAACCTGTCTCTAAACTTTGGTAATCTGGATGGACTACCAAGGAAGATTCTCCTTCTTCAGGTGAACCTACTCTACTGTCACTAGGAGGAGTTACAAGGACCTTTAACCCTTCGTACTGACCCGGAATGTCTTCAGGAGATTCACCCCGCGATTTACGGAGTTTTCTTAACAAATCTATTCCGGTAACAATCTCAGGAGACTTGCCCCGAAGTCGACGGGACTGTCTCGGTAATTCCGCCACAATTAAAGATTTTTAACTACAACACACGAAAACAAAGTAAAAATTTCAAATCAAACCACCTAAAGTCTTCTAAAGAAGCAAACAAATTTGAAGCACACGCCTAAAGAATCTAGAGCGTCAAACCAAACACAAACAGTAGTCTTCCGGACCAAAAGCGCTAGTTGGTGATTAGGCCCAACCTCGCAGGATTCAGTACAGAAATGGCGGGTGGAACAGTTACCCCGGCAACCTGCTTAATGAATAGACCGGCACAAGTTCCTCCACTTTAACCGTCTCGAAGTGAAGTGAACCCCCGGAAAATCCAAGTGAGTATAACCGACGTCTGCTCCAGGTACAGTGGGACCTTCCCTCCACCGTCACCTCGGTAGAACCCTAAAGATTATGGTCACTAAAGTTACCAATCACAACAATTACACCTGGGGGAACAGTCTAAACTCCGACAGCACGCAAGGGCAGAGTAACAAGCTCAATCCCCTTACCGGCTCCTTGACAGTAATCCAAGGTTTACCGATAAGTGACCCCTGGCTCCTCGACAATGGTTAATCCGAGGTTTACCGTTTGTAATACGTACTGTCTGGCGTCGTTCCCAACGAGGGGGGAATGATCCCCTCACTGGTTCGGACACGAGCTCGTGCTTCTCCTTTAAGAGGAGCTTTCCCAGAGTGCAATTGAAACAATTGGATTTATTCTACTCAAGATAAACTATCTGTTTGGTTTTGTAGTCTTGGAGAGTTAAGTACTCACCTACTCCAAGACCCTAGCCTAAGCTATGTTGGTGTTTCAGAGCCCTAGAAAAATAAAAATTACTAGATTGATTTTAATTTAAGCGTTACTTTTAAGGTTGTTTCTTAAGTCAAAAGGTGATGGAAGTGAAACCAGTGGTGTGTTGACTCGACTCGAAACCACTACAAAATGCACCTAGGATGATTTACCCACTACTTTACTTTTTCGATGAATTGCTTAACTAAAAAGTTGAGAGAATGCAATTTTTATAAAAGCAACTTCTTAATTAAAGACAATCAAAGAAACAATTCGTTTGTCTTTTCCAAGCATAAAAACATGACCGCTCTTTACTTGCACGAAAAAAACTCTTTTTCTTCCAAAAACTTTAAATGCTACTTGAAACAAAACTTTTTAAAGGAGATGTTTTTGTATTTTTCTTATTTAACGAAAAACATAAATCTATTTTAACAAAAATCAATTGCAAACTATGAAATCTATGAAAATTCACTCAAAAAATAAAAACAAACAAATCAAAAGGAAATTACCCTAATTAAACCTAATGAGGCAAAGCCAACAATGATTATTCTAAGGTGTTTTACTTGATCACAATCAAATCAAGGACTAGCTTATTGCAGAACCAAAAACTAGTCAAAACAAAACTCTAATCTTTTTGTTCTTTTGTAAAATGGAAATCAACACTTTATAAACAAGTAATTTGAAATTTGACCCAAAAGACAACTTAAATGGCAAGCTGCTCACACAAGGAGACTTTACGACAGGCCCGACTTCTAAGAAGGCTGACAAACCAGAGAGATCTAAGGCTGGACAACTTTCTACCGTCAAAGTCACTACAAGACCTATTCAAAAATCAAACCCTAGGCCTAAACTTTGTTGAAATCCACTAAAACACTCAAAGCTCACAAAACAAGTTCAGGTGAAAATTTTTGACAGGGTACTAAAGGATCTGGGCAGAAAACACTAAGAAAAAACAAAATCTAAAAGTAATCAAAGCAAAAATGGAGTTTTCCTAAATTTTTACAGGAAGACGCAGGCAACCCGTTAGAACAGGCGCGGGCCCGCTCTGTGCAAACGGCAACAGCGCGTCCAAAGACGCACTGTGCAGTACTCAGAGGGTGCGTCCTTCTGGAAAAGTTAAGAAAAACCAAATCTAACTAAATCTAAAGCTAAGCCACCCAAATACTAATTCTCACAGTCAAAAACCAGAAAATAAAAATGATTTTCTCAGAGCAAAGTTCACACAAAGGAAAAGACTTTCACATTAATGGCTTCCCCAGTATGGTCGCCAATTTGTCGTGGCGGAAAAAGTCGTTTGTGCGGACACAACTGACCTCCCTAGGAGTCTAAACTCTCTAGCGACAAACAAGACAAAATGGAGCGATCTTTCTCTAAATACACCTTTTAAAACATGAAAACTACAAGTGTTTAGGCTTACCTTATTCCAAAACGCTGTTGTTGTAGTCCGTCCTTGCCGATCCGGATGAGCTCCTCCTTCACATCAATTCCTGCAACCACAAACAATCAAACAATTACCAAGCACTTGCATCTCATATAATAAAACATATATTCAACATGCAGACCAAGGAACACATGAAATAACTCATTAACACAAGCTATTGAGAAAAATGAACCAGTTTGTATTAATAACGAAACAAAGAAACTCTTACAACCTGGCCTTGGTGTTGTGCAAGTTCCTCCTAGGGTCCATCAAGGGTTTTCCTCTACTTTGACAAAGCTCACCCACTTCCAAGTAGAATCAAGCAAAGACAATCTCTCCTCACAAGGTTCTAAATGGGAGTCCTAATTCCTGCAGCATTTACCCAAAGAAAATGTATAGCTTCAACCTCCCCTCCCTCTGGCTCAATGCCTTTATTTATAGTGCTGTAAAGAGGTTATTCAGGTCCACCATGAATGGGATAATCCCCCTCTTTGGGTGGGATAGCTCCCTTATTGATGGGATAAGTTCCTCCTTAATAGGGATACATGAACCAACTGGAGGCGCATCCATTTCATCAAACCGACCTCTAGAAAGTTCTAGAAGTAACCACAAGTAACTTTTTTAAGATGAAACTTGCGCATTTTGCCTTTTACAGAAGGACGCACCTGTCCCTTAACATACAGAGCGTCCAAGGACACAGCCTTTGTGAACATTGTGAGCGTCCCCGCAGGTAAGGCTTGAGAGAACATGCGTCCCCAGAGATAAACACATTTTTTACAAGACTTTCTCTCTTCTTTGAGTTTGAGATGGATAGCAGAGGCATAAGACTTGCCTAAGAGGGTAGCATGACTGTTGATTGAGCCATACTAACTGTAAATAGTCATGGTGACATTTTTTAGTGTAACAGGGAAAAGCCTCGAGAAGGCCACTTGAGACCTATAGGACCCATCCACACCATCCTACATCCTCTCAAGTCCCAAAACCACTCTCCAATGCCACCTATTCGCTGCCACATTCACAAACAAAAAATTACATGTATGCCAAATCCACATAAAAATCCAAAAAGATGTTTTTGCTTATTTACTTCCAGAAATAGCTTAGTTATATGTTGTTTACTTCCTTGAGTAGGTGATGGAATTCCTTTCATGGTTTTCATAGTGCTTTCTGCAAAAGTAGGATTAATTGGTTAATTAGGGTTTACTAGTTTTGCTTTACATTTCAAATTTTCTCCTTTCTGCAGCTAGAGTAACATTTGTAGAGTAATATTTCTCTCCTTTCATCACATATAGAACTTCTTATGGAATCCATAGAAGTTAGCTTGAGCTCCTAGTGATCTTGCGCCGGCTGATCAAGTGACAACCTGCAGTAAGAACTAGTACTTGTGCATACAGCACCATCGCTTCCAAGTTTGTTACGAACTGCTGGGTTGATAAGAGTAAAGTAGGAAGCCCAGGAGTTGCAGCATTATTGCTGCAATACTGGTGCTCACCACCCCCATCATTGATATTTGAAAATTTATGATACTAATGTCAATAAGGACCTTTGAAATGAGAAAAAATCCATCCTTTTTGGAATTAATTTATATCTTGTCTTGCTATTTGTCCACGTGGATAAATGATTGGATGGAAGATTGTCACATATGCCAATATCTTTTATCAGATATCTAAATAAATCCATAAGTGGATTAGTCTTTGTGTAGGGCCCATAGATCTTAGCACCTCCCAATGAGAAATTCAAATCCCCACCCAAAATTACTCTTCCCACGTCCAAATGTGGGACCCTAGAGAAATATGACTAGAAAACCCAACGATTTACAAAGGAGCAATATAAATTGAGGCAAATGAAGGACTTGTCCATATCCTTGAATAAATTCCAATTGTGAGCCATGATTTCAAGGACCATTTTGAGATTAATGGAGTCCATCATGTCCAATCCAAATACAATGCCCCTTAATAGTCCAGTCACATCCAGAGTTATAAATTCTGAATGGATAAGGATCAATTTAAGAGAAGAGATGGATTTTTATCCTTTCATCATAGATTCCTGTAGGAATAGGATGTGAGGGGAATGTACATCCACAAATCATTTGATAGAAAAAAAAATTGATGGGTTGACTAGCCCCTTATAATTCAATGAAGCTAGCTTCATTTAGGGGTAGGATCAAGGCCTTATTCTCTAAGGGATTAGTTATGGACTCTTATTTTCCATATTTTATTTTGAAATGAACCAAGTTATGAGCAATGAATAAAGATTATTTTTAGCCTCTGTTTGAGGATTTACTAGCCCCTTCAAGAGAAGAGCCCAAACCTCCTCCTAGATTATGTAGGAGGAATTCTAAGGAGTCAGAAGAAAGGGAAGATGGGAATGGGTCAAAGAGAATAAATTTTAACTAGAGGAGTGAGTAGGTGAAACAAGAATGGGAGCCAAACTAGAGGGCGAGACGAGGGAAACATATGTAATAGGAATATAAGAGGGGATGAATGGAGGAGTTTAGGAGGAGGAGAACATGGAAGAGGATACGGGGAGATCAAGATTTGAGAGATTTGTCATGGAGACATCACTTATAAAAGGATAATATGTATGCAAATCATGAAATGGTTTTGAAAATAGATCATATTCAAAAGATAAAGGGGCTTGTTAAACTAATGTCATACCTTTGGAGGGTTGGCCCTCCTTGGAGGATAAGTAATGAGGGTCAAGGTTTATTATAAAATTTAGAAGAGGAATGGTATGTCCATATAATATCTCTAGCAAGAACGAATCCTTGTAAATTTGTGTTGTTCATGGTGGCCTTTCTTGTACAGGAGGATATTTACAAAATTTTAGAGGTCGAGGAGGAGGGGATACTATATACAGTGCATCCTTCTTGATCCATCTCTTTCTTGATTCCCCAATGGAGTAGTCCTTGATCAAATGACCATGCGTATGGAATCATTCACACTTTTAAGGTACCCCTTCATAGTCTAGACTCTACTGGTGCTTTAAATACCTTGAACTAATTGAAATTTAGGTTGATAGCCCTTTAGTGAGGTTCAACCTCGGCAAATTTTGAGCCATGCACATGTAGTATATTTACTGGAAGGAATATTCTACTTCATAAAATAATAATAGAGTGTTTGTGATTTCCTTAACAGCTTAGGAATAGAAGGTTGAGGGGAGCCCTAGAAGTTGTACCCAAATGGGCATCAATGCATGTTTCTTTGATCTAGCATCAAAGTCTATTGTTTAGGGTTGAAGATATAATGATTGAGAGCCCAAAAGACACTTACTGTTCAACATGTTTTATGCATTCTCTTCTACCTTTTTCAACCAACCCATCCACCATTTATCCAATATTAGATATTTTGGCACATATCTAAGAGAAGGTTAACAATTTTGTTTTTTCCACCTCTAGAGGACTGGCATTGAAAATTTTCTAGTAGAAAATCGACTTATGAATGTATCCTTCTCCATTGTGTAAATATCATTCAGTTACATGTCCTTAACAAGTACCAGTGAAGAATCCTTATCCTTTCTTCTAATGAATTTCCTCTTCTGTTTTGTTGGTTCATTGATAGGTGGAGGTGAGAAAAACGAGATACTATGGTTTTTACTACCTCCACTAAGTATCTCTGAGGTAAGTGATGGTTGATTTTAATTACCTTTCCAATTGCTTATATAGGCTACCAAAAAATATTCATTTAATTGTCGACCCAAGGTTCTTAAGGGAACTTGCAAACTATCATGCAACGTATATGTTAATAAAATCATGTATGTGTCTTGCAGTAACTAAAATGGTTCTCATAGCTCAAGATATAAGGATGCTTTTACAAATCACCAAGTAATCTAAATCACACCAATCCAATCCACACTAGAAGGAATGTAAAGTAAACTATCTAATCTATCTTGCAAGAAAGTAAATTACAGGAAAGTAAATCATAGCTACAGGAAAAGAAATTCAAACCAACATCTAAAGGTGAATTTATTAAGTGTTAAGAATGACCTTGATTTCTATAACTGATATGCATTCAGTAAATTATAAGAAAGTAAATCACACTTACAAGAAAATTAAACTATACCACCATCTAAAGCTGGCTTACTCAAGTGTTAAAAATGACCTTGATTGCTAAAACTAATATGCAATTGCACATGCAATGGAAATGCATTTAGTTAAAAATAATTAACTCATACTTGATTGCATAAATTGAAACCATGAACCAAATGCATAAAATAACTAATCGAAACTATTCAACAAAACAAAATTCTTTAGGTTTTAAAAAAAGAAAATGATAAAGTTACAACAATGTTGTAGCAACAACCCTAACTCACACGATGTTGTAATTCCTTAGTAAAATTAATTAGTGAGTGAATGAAGATAATATTAACACCTAAGTTGCAACAATACACTTACAATCTATAATTTTTGCAATGGAATTTATCAGAGTTGCAACATTATGAAAAACATAGCACATACACAAATGAATAGAAACAAAAATTATAATTACAACTATGTTATGGATACAGACAATACCTGGCTAAGGAGGGTACCCTACCTCCTTCTACAAGGAACTAGTTAGAAAAGAAATAAAATGTGAGTGATCAACACACCATTACTCAAACTAGAGAAATTGAATTAAAGAACTAGAATCCTCAGTTCTAATTAAAAATTACCAGATTCAACCTTACAGGTTTCTCTCCTCTATCAAGGAGAGTAGGGGTTTTTCATACAAAATATATTATATCTAAAATAAACCAAACAGGCAGATGGAAAACCATTAAAATCATTTTTTTCATCATGTTACATCAATTTCTTCATATAACGGTAAAAACATGAATCAATTGACTCAATTTAGTTGTATGATAGGTGATGGATGAGTTAGATCCTTTTCTTAGTCATCCACTTGTTCTATCATTTCTTGTGTTAGAATTAGTCAGTAAAATTGTCTGATTGGTCCAAAACTAATAGTTGAATGGTTAATATCATGTTGGCACAATGGGTGTGGAGTTATAACACTATTTCCAGAGTTGTAGAAATGTTTCCAGAGTTGCAACAATGAGAAAAATAGGGCATTATATCAATCACACTAGGAGAAGGGGAATCACAAGTTCTAGAAAAAATGTCAAGGATACTATTAGTTGCATGAATAAAAATCAACACCATTGGAGTTTTAGCAATGAAAATCACAACACCATAATCATAAAAATAGTGAGGAGTTGCAAAAATGGTGGAGAGGTTAAGAAATTGTGAAGAGTTGTAGTAACAATGGATATTTGTAGAAATTGTGGTCACATATCAAAATTACAACCACTGAACCTTGCCAGAGTAGAGAGAGATGGAACACCATAGGGAGTTGCAACACATACAAGGAGTTGTAACTATTGTTGAGACGATGCGTTAAGTAGTATTTGTGAAATCCTTGAATCCTATATGCCACTATTAATATAGAAAGGAAAAAAATTTCCAACAAATGCATACAAATGAGCATTAAAATGGAAAATAGAAGGACATTCATACCTTGACCAAAAGTGTATCAATATATATGAAAAGGTGATAAGAAAAGGATGAAAAATGGGAAAATGGTGGTGTCGTAGCGGCTACAACCACCCTCCAAAATTTTTCCTTAGCTTCATTTTGGACCCTCCCTACTAACCATCCTAGCAGCATGTCTTGCACAGCCAAGTACATAGGCTTCATTGGTTTTTAGCAGCTTGTCAGCCTATGCATGATAGTTTGTTTCACCCCCCTCACAGGCTACCTTTCCAAACTTGGACCAATTGCTGTTTGAAAATCTCCCTCATAAAATTGTGCAATTCTGGAGGGGAAACAACTTTCCCTCCAGAAATTGCGCATATTTGTTGGGCAACCAGTTGGCCCAGAAATTGCGCAATCCGGTCAAACAACCTTCCTCAAGAAAATTACGTAATCTAACCCAACAGTGCAGCTCAGCCTAGAAATTGTGCATTTTTGGGTAGTAGTCATCTGCTCCTCCCATAAATTGTGCAATCCCTCTGGATAGCTATCCCAGCTCCTCCCAGAAATTGTGCAAAATCCCTCTCAGTCAAGCAGGATGTTGCATGTGCCTTTAGGTTGACCGATTCCACCTAGGACCCAAAAAAATTGACTTGCATGCATAGGCTAATTTTTCCCGAAATAGAAAAAAGCTACATGTAAAAAGCATCCCTAAATTTTAGGGATCAAGTTTTAGTAGCTGGAGGTTACATGCAAAGATCGTTTTAGAAACTTTCCTCCAAGTGTCGCTTTTTCCTAGATTTGTGGCATGCACATCATGAGCCTCAAAATTATTTATTTGACGCTTCAAATCTCATTCTTCACATCGATCTTGGAGCTCTAACATCCCACAAAACATCCAAGATTCTTCGACACATCCATCTCAGCTATTTCCGAGTAGGTACGCTTTACTTGTCTTTTGTAGCATTTCTGTCGCTTTTTGTGTTTTGGCTTGTGTGAGTGGTTTCTGCTTGATTTCTATGAACTATTTTTGTTTTCTTCATGCATGTTAGCCTATACAAGCACCATTTCAGTTTTTGTTTGCAACTCATTATTGTCACATTCATAACACTGTTTTGCACAAATGATTGTCGATTCAGCAACTCGTTTCACACACATGTATGTTGTTCCATTTTTTGGATATTGCATTCGTTGTTTTCATGGATGATCATTCACTCCTCCTTACACTCAATATCACCATGCATTCACATCTTCATATGCTTTCAATTTCTCGTCGGCGGGTCTGGGTAACCTTAGACCAGACTCTGCCTTGCCCGGACAAAATTGAGCAATTATGAGAGGGAAGGCTATGCCTTCCTCCCAAAAAATGCACAAATCTGGCTACCCAGTGCCCCCCAGTATTGGTTTGTGCAATTCTAAGAGGTAGTGTCTACTAGCCTAGAAAATTGTGCAATGCAGTCCCTGGGCCTGCATCACTTGCCAACTGAAAGTGCGCATTGTACAATCTCAACATCAAGTAAGCCAGATTGGATTGCGCATTACACAATTCCAGCAATCAACCAGCCTCCCGGCAGTCTGGGCTACCTTTTGTGTAGTTCCGGAAGTCAATCTACTGACCTCCCAGTGAAAATTGTGTAATTCTTGCCAGTAGTTCCTCGAGAATATTTCACGTTAGTCCTCAATTTTTCTTTGGTTTTAACTGACAGATTTCTTGCCATACATGTTGCCATGTATCCATATATAGAAGGTGCTCTTCCATCTCTCAGAAGTTTAGGATCAATTGCCTCCAAGAGATTAGGGTCAAATGACACCAACGGAAGCGCAACTGGGGCAGCAGTTGAGCGAGTGTCTATGAGTTTGCTGATATATGAAGACACCAAGTTGATCGTAGAAAAAGACATCAATTTGAAATGGCAAGAGGTCAATGATGCATTCTCAGGCACATTTGGGGAAGATCTTGAAGACCACAAAGTCTATGTGAACATTCACAATTCTAGCTTGTACTGGATTGGATGCAAATACCTCACGTTCCCATGCGCGAACATGATACATTAGATTGTCTCGCACACTGATCACAAGATGATGCTATTGAGCAGTATCAATGGGATATATATTTCTACCTTCAGGGAACATGATTATCAATGGATATACCGCTTTCCAAAGCTAATGAACACCATGGAGAAACCCTTCAACATACCCAGCAGCAATACCAACTCTAGGGATATCTTGAAGAACTAGGTAAAGGAGCCAACCAAATTCAGGATGACACCCAACCAAATTTACAAGACGAAGATACTTCAGAAGGAATATCAGTACTTGGTCATATTTTCATGTCTCTTATATGGCCAAGAGAGCACATAGACCTTCCCACATATTTGGGTGATCGTGTTGGACCAACTGGCCAGTGAAGGGAAAGCATGCAACTGGTGTGACATGTTGGCTCACAGGCTGAAGGAATAGGTATTAGGAGCTTGGCATCCACCCAAAGGTCAGCAAGAAGAAATCTACATGTCCGCTTACATCTTGGATGCAATCTGTGCCCGTCAAGATTTCTCGACTTGAAGTGGTCATGGACATTAGCAGAAACCTTTGTGAACACTTATTGTAAATTGTTTTCTAAATGCAGGTTCGGCAAAGTCATCACACAACTGTCAAATCATTTTGTCACGTTGGTGTACAAGATGATATTTAAGAAGGATCCACCTTGCATTTCAAAGGCAAAAATGGCGGCACTGATCGAAATAGCGGATTGGTATGCCTCACCTCTTGGCACCTTCATACGAATGTACAACGCGGAGAAGCCTCCGCATGTTTTAAGGAAGTTTTCAATGGAAAAGCTTGTCATGCAAGAAATGTCATACCACATCTCAACAGGACTGTTAGCTAGGCTGCACTAGAAGAAGAATGCACCTTGGCCCATTCTTCCGTTGCGGATCAGGTTGTACGACATACATAATCTCAAGCATGCGGATGTCAAGACAGAAGAGTTCAAGAAATTTACTTTTGACACCTGAAGCTTCAATTCGTATGACCTGCATTGTTTTTTGAAGGATCACTACATGAGAGTACAGTTTTCGTGGATCCATGGGGTGTTTTGTTTGGCTAAGGAATACCCATGGAGATATTGTGAGAGCTTCTCTAGGCCCAATAAACCAGTCAACATCATTGTGGAATGGTTAGCGAATAAACATCGAAGAGAGCACCAAAAGTATAGGTAAACATACCAATGTGCTACAAAGGTAAGAGAAATATTGTTGACAATGCAAAGGCAAAAAAAAACTGCAAGTTCAGAGAAGACCCACTTGTGCAGAAAGAAGATTTAGCAATAGAGGCGAAGAAGCAACAACGCAATAGGAGGACTGCACAAAGGCAGAGAGAAAAACAAAGGATGGAGGAAATAGTGAAGGAGTTGCATGAATTGAAGAAGCAACTCTGGAAGGAACGGGAGCTTCACAGAAAGGAGAAGGAAGCACAACAAGGACAGATACAACAGGGGGTCAACACACACATATCGATGAAAATGTTCCCATACAGGTGGTACACTCATCCGAGTAGTTGGCACAAAGCAGGCAAGGTGAGTCATTGCAGGAGAAAGACTTCACTCAAGAGATTGAACAAGAAATTGAGAAAATGTATACGGAGAAGGAGCAGCCAGAGTTAGAGTAGGACATCGCCCTCATGCATTACCACCAAGAGGTCGACCCACCAACTTCACCGAATTTGAAAATAGAGCAGGTCCCAAGTGACGAAGGAGATACTTGTAGAAATTTTGAATAATTTAACACATATTCAATGGAGATTATCCTGATCATGTACTATTGCGGAAAACATACACAATACATAAGCTCCTCTACGTTGATCATCAATATAGCAGCATCAATAACAATAAAACATCAAGAGCATTCACACATTAACACAGTATGTATCCCGGGGAAAGCATCGCGCTAAAAACCCCAACTATCTGTATATTAATGATTGAGTCATGTAACATTACACAGCATAATACTTCTCACAAGTATCTCCACCTCTGTTACACACAATACAGCTCAGATCTGATCTCCAAATCTCTTCCACTGCTTGCCTGCCTCCACTGCTCAATACCTGCTCAAGAACTGATGAGAATAGCTTCCCAAACTCGTTTTTCACCTGCAAAATAGTCACTCACTCTTTGTGGACGTGAGAAAAGGCTAAAATGTGGGCCAAATACGTGAGCAAACTCATTGGCATACTCAATCCCTTGATTGTGCAAGATCTGATGCACAACTATAGTCACAACTGATAGCAATCTGATTCTCTACCACCTGTCCTTGTTGAACTGAACATGCACTGACATGCAACTGAGTTAACTGATGTATTCATTAGTTGTATTATGAGTTAATAATTAGTTTAACAACTCATCATTAGTCTATCTGCAGTTAGACTAACTACAACTAGTTTAACTAAGTCAAACTGAACACAAATCCATCAACTCCACAATCAACTCCACCAAACTCAACTGATTGAGTTCTAACTGAAGTCATGCATGCAACAACTCAACTGACTCATAAGAAAAGCGTATTTCCTTCTGACAGCTGCATGTGCCACTTCTGTAGCTCAAACTGAAGTGCTCCAAGAGAATAAGATTAAGTTTATAGTCCAAATATTATTGTGAGATAATAATATTTGACTTTTCTATTTTTGACAGCCAGTCTAAAAATAGACTTTGATCACTCACACTGTGATCACTCACACTTTCATCAAAAATAGAAGTCCATCTATTTTTCCCAACTTGATCAATCATCCATAAACATAGACATGATCCATATGTCTAAAAATAGACATAGTCTAAAAATAGACTTGCGCCAAAAATAGCCTGCGGGCCCACTTAGTGAAGGCGACTCTTTTCACTAAGCTCCATCATCTTGTTGCAATCTCAACACTCCCTCTCGACAAGATATGGATTATCAGCAACCCCTATCCTGCCTCGGTGGTACTCGAATTTGCTCCTGGTGAGAGCCTTCGTCAGAATATCAGCATCCTGATCCTCCGTTGGAATGTACGAAAGTAACATGATCCTCCGCTGCACACAATCTCTGATATGATGGTACCTGATGTCAATATGTTTAGATCTATCATGAAATACAGGATTAGCCGAGAGTTTAATGCAACTCTGGTTATCACAGTAAATCACAGTAGGATCCAAATGAGAACCGAACAAACCAACCAGGATCTTCCTCATCCATATAGCCTCGCATGCAGCCAAACTTGCTGCCATATACTCGGCCTCCGCTGAACTAAGTGCCACAGATCTCTGCTTCCTGCTGTACCAAGAAACTGTTGTCGATCCGATACTGAAGACCCCTCCTGATGTGCTCTTTCTGTCTGTTGGGCTCCCTGCCCAATCTGCATCCGTGAAGCCACATAGCTTCACCTCATCCTCCTGTCTGTACCACAAACCATATCCCGATGTGCCTCTCAAGTAGCGCAATACATGCTTTCCCGCCTTCCAGAAGAGCTTGGTAGGCTTAACCATAGCTTGTGAAAGCTGGTTAACTGCATAGCATATATCAAGTCGTGTATTGACCAAATACATCAGCGACCCCACCAACTGTCGATAAACAGTGGCATCCACTTCTTCTCCCGAAGTGGCATCCTCCTTCCTCCAACCTCCAGGAAGAGGAGTATCAACAGGCTTGCAGCCATGCATGTTGAACTTCTCCAGTATCTCCCGAGCATACTTGCCCTGAGAAACAAACAGTCCACCACTGCGCTGCCATATTTCCAATCCTAGGAAATAGTGAAGGAGGCCCAAATCCTTCATCTCAAACTCTGTAGCAAGATCCTTCTTGCATGACAGTATCAACAGCTCATCACCTGTTAGAATCAAATCATCAACATACAGTACAATGATAAGCAACTTACCCTCCACCACAATCTGGTATAGGTTCGGATCCGCCTCGCTCTTGGAGAATCCAAGTCCTGTGAAATAGCTGTCTATCCGTGTGTACCAAGCACGTGGTGCTTGCTTCAACCCATACAGCGCTCTCTTGAGCCTGCACACATGCGACTCGCTGCTGAAGACTTCAAAGCCTTCGGGTTGCTCAATGTACACCTCCTCCTCAATGACTCCGTTGAGGAACGTAGTCTTCACATCCATCTGATGAATGTGCCATCCCATCTGCGCTGAGAGAGCAAGAATCGTCCGTATGGAAGAATACCTTGCGACAGGTGCAAAGGTCTCCTCATAATCGATCCCCTCAATCTGTGAAAAGCCTCGGGCAACAAATCTTGCCTTGTACTTCTCCACACTCCCGTCAGCTGCCTGCTTAACTTTGTAGATCCATCTCGAACCTACCACTGATTTCCCTTCCGGTCTAGGAACAATCTCCCATGCACTATTTCTGATAATAGAATCATACTCTTCCACCATGGCGTCTACCCATGCGGGATCCTCCACAGCTTCCTCGAAAGAGGATGGCTCAGTCACAACAAACTTGCTCATAAGAGCCATGTATCCAGTGTACCGATCAGGTGACTGTCTCTGCCTGCGTTGGGCTGTAGGTGGTCCTACAACTTTCTCTGCATCTTGAGCCCGTCGCTCAGCTTCTGTCAAGCGCTTTCGCCCTCTGATGGTTGGCGCTGCATGAGTGGTCTCTTCCACTCCATGAACCTCGTCCTGTGGCTGATCCACGTCCTGAAGCTCATCCTTAGGAACTAATAGCTCCTCATCTGCATGCAAGTGTAGCTCCCTCTCAAGCGAACACTTCATGGCTTTCTCCTCCTGAAATTTTATATCCCGTCGCACAACAGTTTTACCACTATCTGGAAAATACACACGATAGTTGTGGGGCGTATCAGTGTACCCCACAAATATCCCAACCTCTGCAGTCGGTTCCAACTTCTTTCTGGCATCCTTCGTCACATGCATGTAAACGTTAGCACCAAAAATCCTCAAATGAGAAAGATCAGGCTTCTTACCAGAATAAGCCTCCTCGGGTGTACTCATGCCAAGTATCCTATGAGGACAACGGTTCTGCACATAAACTGTTGTATTGCATGCTTCCGCCCACAAGTGAAGGGGTAGGCCCTGATCATGCAACATTGCCCGTGCAGCACCCACAATCGTTCTGTTCTTCCGCTCAGCTACCCCATTCTGTTGTGGGTTATGGGGAGCTATGAGCTCTCTACGAATCCCTTCTGCCTTGCAGAAATCCTTGAACTCGTCCGAGATGTATTCACCACCATTATCACTCCTAAGAGCCTTCACCTTCTTCCCCGACTCCTTCTCGACCAGTGCTTTGAATTCACAGAACTTTGAATATGTCTCGCTCTTCTTCTGCATGAAGAAGATCCAGCACTTACGAGAGAAATCATCAACAAAAATCACATAATACCTGTGTTTTGTTGTCGAAGCAACTGAGAAAGGTCCACACACGTCTGTGTGAATTCTCTCAAGGATCTTCGTGGCGCGACTATCCTTCTCGTGAAAGGTGGCTTTCACAAACTTCCCCAAAGTACACCCCTTGCACTGATCTGACTGCGCAAGTGTGCCTTTAGGAAGCCCTGTAGTGATCTGCTGCAGTATCTTCAAGGCTCCATGGTGAAGGTGACCCAATCTCCTGTGCCACAACTCGCCATCATCCCGGCTCACCAATCCTTCTGCCTTGCCTGCCATTGCTGCGCATCCATCTACATGCAACTGATAAAGGTTCCTCACTCGAACCCCTATCTTCCGGGTCTCACCAGTTGTCTTGCTGCGCAGGAAGGCCTTTCCCTCGCTGAAAACAACATCATACCCCTTGTCTTCTAACATCGCCACTGAGATGAGATTCTTCTTCAATCCTGGAACATGCATGACTTCCTTCAATACAAAGGGTTTACCAGACTCCCTCTCAAAGGAAATGGTACCGATACCGGTCGCACTGTATCTACCATCATCGCCCATCTCGATGTGCACTCCAAGATCTTTGTCCTCCAGATTAGAGAACAAATCTCTATCTCCCGTCATGTGAAAAGACGCACCACTGTCCAGAAACCACACTGATCCCATCACACTTGAAACCAAGCATGCGATCAATGAAAAATCAAGCTCAAACTGAGAAGCTAAAGCCTCTCCCCCTGCAGATCCAGCAGCTTGCTTGTTCTTCTTCTTCTGCGGACAATTTGTGGCATAGTGTCCATGCTGGTGACAGTGAAAATACTTCACCTTGGACATATCCTGCTTCTTGCCTTTCGCACCAGACTGAGAAGCTTTCTTGCTCTTCCCTTTCTTTGATTTGATAGCCAAAGCACAATTCTCTTCATCAGCTCCCTTTGACGAAGATCCGTCCCTGGTACTTCGCCTGATCTCCTCCTACACAAGATCTGACCATAGTCTTTCCCATCCTGGCAACTTCTCCCGACCATTGACAGAGTCCTGATAGGAATGCCAACTCTTCGGAAGACCAAGGAGAGCCAAGCTCACCAAGTTCTCATCATCGACAGTAACCCCCACACTTCCCAGCTCATCTCGACACTGAGTGAACTTCGTGAGATACTTGGGAATACTGTCTCCCTTCTCGCATTTGATGTTTCTGAGTTTATCTTTGAGCGCCAGCTTCCTCTGATCGCTCTTGCTTTGGAATAATTATGTTAATGATTTCCACATCAAATATGGAGTAGCCTTTCCATGGAGGCTGGACACAATGTGATCCTTCACGCCCTCCAACAGAATTCTTCGACATTTTGCGATCTTCTTTTGCCAAGCATCAGCTTGAGTAGCATCAGTAGGCTTTGGGATATCCGTATCTATGAATTCCTTCAGCCCGTTATCATCCAATACTGCCTCCATCCTGTCCTTCCATGCAATATAGTTTGAGCTGCCCTCAAGAGCATACTCCAATCCCATTCCGTTGAAAGACATTGCTGCGTTGTCACCAAGAAAACACTGCTGCAAATTCGAATTCCACCAGCAACCAACTCAACTGCTTCCGATCAACCCTCGCTTGATATCCTGTAAAAATCTCTTCTACAAATCAAGATGCTCCGATACCATGTAGAATTTTTTTTTTTACAATTATCTAGCTCCGATACCATGTAGAAATTTTTTCTACAATTATCTAGCTCTGATACCATGTATAAATTTTGAATAATTTAACACATATTCAATGGAGATTATCCTGATCATGTACTATTGCGGAAAACATACACAATACATAAGCTCCTCTACGTTGATCATCAATATAGCAGCATCAATAACAATAAAACATCAAGAGCATTCACACATTAACACAATATGTATCCCGGGGAAAGCATCGCGCTAAAAACCCCAACTATCTGTATATTAATGATTGAGTCATGTAACATTACACAGCATAATACTTCTCACAAGTATCTCCACCTCTGTTACACACAATACAGCTCATATCTGATCTCCAAATCTCTTCCACTGCTTGCCTGCCTCCACTGCTCAATACCTGCTCAAGAATTGATGAGAATAGCTTCCCAAACTCGTTTTTCACCTGCAAAATAGTCACTCACTCTTTGTGGACGTGAGCAAAGGCTAAAATGTGGGCCAAATACGTGAGCAAACTCATTGGCATACTCAATCCCTTGATTGTGCAAGATCTGATGCACAACTATAGTCACAACTGATAGCAATCTGATTCTCTACCACCTGTCCCTGTTGAACTGAACATGCACTGACATGCAACTGAGTTAACTGATGTATTCATTAGTTGTATTATGAGTTAATAATTAGTTTAACAACTCATCATTAGTCTATCTGCAGTTAGACTAACTACAACTAGTTTAACTAAGTCAAACTGAACACAACTCCATCAACTCCACAATCAACTCCACCAAACTCAACTGATTGAGTTCTAACTGAAGTCATGCATGCAACAACTCAACTGACTCATAAGAAAAGCGTATTTCCTTCTGACAGCTGCATGTGCCACTTTTGTAGCTCAAACTGAAGTGCTCCAAGAGAATAAGATTAAGTTTATAGTCCAAATATTATTGTGAGATAATAATATTTGACTTTTCTATTTTTGACAGCCAGTCTAAAAATAGACTTTGATCACTCACACTGTGATCACTCACACTTTCATCAAAAATAGAAGTCCATCTATTTTTCCCAACTTGATCAATCATCCATAAACATAGACATGATCCATATGTCTAAAAATAGACATAGTCTAAAAATAGACTTGCGCCAAAAATAGCCTGCGGGCCCACTTAGTGAAGGCGACTCTTTTCACTAAGCTCCATCATCTTGTTGCAATCTCGATGAAAATGTTCCCATACAGGTGGTACACTCATCCGAGTAGTTGGCACAAAGCAGGCAAGGTGAGTCATTGCAGGAGAAAGACTTCACTCAAGAGATTGAACAAGAAATTGAGAAAATGTATACGGAGAAGGAGCAGCCAGAGTTAGAGTAGGACATCGCCCTCATGCATTACCATCAAGAGGTCGACCCACCAACTTCACCGAATCTGAAAATAGAGCAGGTCCCAAGTGACGAAGGAGATACTAAGATCCTTGGAGACAATCTGAAAGAAGAGATGCACAACATATCATTCGACGAGTCACAACATATAGTTGTGCAATCATGCAAAGTGTCTACTCTAGATGACAACACATCTCCTACACAGTTTGAGGAATGTGTGATCATATATAACGTGCGCAAGCATCCAATAGCATTGGCCGATGCTACTAGTGCATATGCAGAAGCCACTAGCTCAAGTGTTCGCTTCTTGATAGCAGAGAATGAGCAAATGGCTAAGGAGTTACAGACAACCAAGCAGGAAGGAGAACTGGTTACATCATCTGCCCGAGCAGAGTTGAAGAAGGCGATACTGGATGAAGTATCGTCTCTTGAGATAGTCATGCGAGCGTTGTATTCTAGATTTGGTACCATGCATAAGGCATTTATCCATCTCAATGATTGGTAGCAGCGACATGCTAGGAGAGCATGTATCTTGTCAAACATGCATATTGTTGTTGACCACATTAAATCATGGATAAAGAGATATAAGGGAGCCCTGTTACACTTTCCCAAGATGATGAAGCCCAAAGTGGTTGAGTTGAAGGCACATATCCAGAGTCAGATCCAAAACTATGAAGAACTCCCGCAGCTCATCATTAATTTGTAGGATTCCAATATATGGGTGTTCAGAAGCATGGATGTTGTTGTGTGCACACATGCGATCCCATCTATTGGGATACTCATCGAGGCAAAGACAAAGGCACAAGTCCAACTGGAGCTAGACTCATACTTTGACAAGTTGATGTGCATTTCCACCAGTGCAGACTTGGTGATCAATGTAGACACTATGAATCAATATATTATTGGTCTAGATGCACTCAAGATAATGATTTGCATGTTATCAGATGAGTTGGATAGAGGAGCCAAAGCAGTTTACCAAGATGCACAGAGGCAAGAGTTCGTTTCCATAAAGATGTCACCACAGAGTACACGGACACCATCAAGGACTACCAAGCTTGGCATTAGTTCGCCACCATTAACCATCATGAGGATGTCGAAGAGTTGGTCTTCCCATAGTTATCCGAGTCATAGTGATGTCTTGTATGGCCTACTCAAGTATATTTTGTCTCACATGGGTACATGTGAAGATTGTATATAGCATATTGTCAAGTGGAAGTTCAAGTGTCGATAACTGAACGTAACAGTCATAGAGTAGTTGAAGAGTCGTGAGGGTAGATGAATAGTCGAAAGGGGGAATGTCAAGGGTCACCCCACCCTTTACTATATATAGTACCTCATAACTCATTGTAAGGGCTTTTGGTCAACCAAGCTTCCGATAGGAGTATCTTAGAGAAATCTTGGAGAGTATTGTAATGAGCCTTGGCTTTTCCACAGTGCAGAGCTAGTACATCTCTTTGGAGGAGCAGGAGGCATTGACTCTAAAGTTCTGCTATTGGGACTAGTGGTCAGTCATGGTTGTACTGTAGGATTGGAACTTTCACTTCTTGATATAATAGTGCCAACACGTTTCATGCATATGTTGTTATTGTATTTCGGCTATCTTGTTTACTCTAATGATATATGTATTTGTTTTCTTACGCATGCATGTATGGATTCTTTCTGTATAAGTATGTATGAATCTTATTGAGATGTGCTGTTGGTTTAACCATCACTTTGGATTGTTAGCTTACTTTCTTTCCAGTTTGTGATGCATCTTTTCTCGTGTGTTCCCTTCCAAGCCGCATGCTTTCACAGGTTTCCAAGGGGCGCACTCACCCCACTTTTTGTGTGTTAGAACCATTCATGCACCTCCTTGGCTTGTTGTGCATGTCACACCCTTGCTACCAACAGGGACATCTTACTTACCTTTGCGCACAACCACGGTCGAGGCAATACTGTACGACCCACTGCTGGGACTCCTGCACCGAACATTTTGAGGTCTAGTTGGGACTTCTTACCAGGGAGATCCCCCTAACATGTTGGAAATTCCAACACCATCAACATTTCTCGCACTAGAAGGAGGGCTAGATGACAAGTTGTGTCCTCTCATCCTGTTTTGAACCTTTCAATATCTATCATGGATTCTATCACACTCATCCCTTTGCGATGTTTTTCGCATGTCGAACCTCTCAACATCACGAGGGAGCTTTCCAATCTCTTGTCCGAATTCACATATGATGGTGAAGGTGAGGCAACCTGGACTGAGTACTTAGAAGACTTATATGCATTCCTTGATGATGCAGATGAGTTCTATGTAGAAGAGGTCAGCCTGCTGCTTGCATACACACTTCATGAATCCCCACAACAGTGGTGTTGGTGTCTGCCTCTCGGTAGCATGCACTCACTTGAGCAGTTTTGTGATCTCGTTGAATCTACTTTCCATCATTTTGATCCAAAACCTCTTGACAAAAAAATCTTACAACAACGGAAGGCCCTGCATGAATTGCCTATGGAATTTTGGGGTTTCTCCCGTGTGTTGTTGTTTCAAGCTCCGAAAATTCAGATGAACTTCCAGTATCTCATGGAGAGATTTGAGTACTGTCTTACCAAATCTGTTAATCTTAAAAGAAATTTCAAGCCCAAGCCCCACTTAGCATACTTCGGTGATGGATCTACGCAATCATAGATGGGCTCAGTTGCTGTCACAAGTGATTGTCCGCCATCCCCTCTTCAAACAGCTCCATCACTACAGAGTGATGTGGGAGAATAGGAACACACATCTGTTCCACTGTCACATCCTCCCAACACCACTTCTCTCATTTTTCGTGCAAACTTGGTTGTGAATCCCATGAGTTATCACATGTATTTTGTACCACAAATTTGTCTTCATATTCTGATGATCCTATGGATTGCAATGTCTTGTGTTCTTCCATTCCAGATTTTACACCTGTTGTGAAGGAGAATAAAGCCATTGATGGAGTTGGTGTTTCATAGCCAACCTGCGCTATCATTCATGAGGAGTATGACTGGGAGCTTGAGCATCAACCCTTGGCGAAGGATGACTCCCTTTTGTCTCAGCCTCCTCTGTGTTTTCCTGACATCTTTGGTAATTCTACCATCCTTGATTTTGCATGTGTATCTCCATCTACGGATGCACCCATTGTTGATCATTCGCAAAACAAACCAGATGTCTTTCCATCATCCGACAACGAAGAGGACAAATCATTCATTGAAAATCCACTCAATTTTTCATCTACCTTTTCTGGAAACATAGAGGGTGAATTTTTTCGCTTCTCATCTACCCCTGTGTTTGATTCATCAGATCATGAGGATACCAATGAAATTATTGATTTTGATTATCATGGTTGTCGTGATCTATTTACTCCCGTACTCGATCAAGATAATGATTCTATCGCAATTGATTTTTCCAAGTCACCTGTTTATGATGATCTATCTGTCGACGAAGTCGAAACCCCGCAGACTATTGAGGCACTTCAGACTGAGTTCATGGTTATGTTAGGCCCTCACTGTCCTGAGGTTGGTTTCACTTCTGATCAAGAAATTGTTGAAACACCTAAGGCTCCTCATCACCCATCTGTATGCATTGAAGATCAATCTCACAAATATATTGTGCTTCCTCCACTCGAACTACATGATCCCATTGCTCATGCATTGGAGGAATATTGCATAGAAAGCACACGTGCATGACACAAGTTGTCTTTGTTTCTTTCATTTGCTTGCATGTCACAATCAAGAGTATGCACATGCTCAATAACTGCAAGCAATGTCACACAGCACCATGATAAGTCCATGGATTGCATGTCATGCACTTACACTCACTTATGTTTTTTGGATGTGTTTAAACTTGGAGTGTGTTTGTCTTCATTGTTATATCTTTCATGTTTTCTAGTTCGCACAACTATGTTGTTCACGAACCATGCCTTCACCAACATGGGTCGACCAATGCGCTGATCACTGCATTAGAAGTATCACTTCACGTGAGCAGACCCATGCAACACTATCTTAGGAGTAGTGTTTGCTTTTGGTTTGTTTTCTTGCATCCATGTTTTTTTCTTACTTTGCATGTTTGTTTGTTTGCTTGCTTGTTTGCTTACTCTCTTTGCTTACACATTTACTTATGCTTCTGCTTTGTTTTATGTTATTTGCTGATTTAGGTCCATAGGTTAGTTTCACATGAAACTGTGTGCGACTCTTGAAACAAGTTGGGTAAAGTACAAGAGGACTTTTGCAATTATCAATACTTGGTTATATGTCATCTTGCCTCTGTATAAAGAACTTGTTATCTTCGGTCCATGATATTCCAATGGAAAATATGTATTGTTCGAACTGAACCTCGGTGAAAACAAAACACTTGCATGCTAACTAGTGTCACCTACTCTAGTCATTTGTTTTTGGGTTAATCCTTGTCAGCTCAGTCAAGTAGAGTAATATCAGGGGGGAAACCTTAACAAGCATGTGATAGGTATATATATAAACTACTTCTCTGAAGTAACAACCTCTTCTTCTCTTAATAAGTCAGGATCCCTCTTTCGCCTTTGAAATGAATAAGTGTTATGCACATTTATGAAAATGAAAAATGAAAAAATTCAAAAGAAATGAAAAATGAATCAGGTGAAAGAAGAGAAAGGCTTCCTACGCAGAGAGGTGATGCAAGTAACTCTGTCAAGGTACTGACCAGGCTCTCTAGCCTTAGAGCCATGCTTGTGTTCCTACATGACTCAACTGCGGTACTGTCCAATCTTGTTGGTAGCGGAGCAGCATTAGAGATGAAATTAAAAATCTGACGACCATAAATCTTGTGCACCAATATACCCCTTACCCCAATCGAAACAACTATGTTGGCTTGGCTTGGAATGTGTGTCGACCGACCAAGAGCTTGGCAGATGCTACATCTTACAATCAAGAAAGTGTGGAAACCAAGACAAACAGAGAACTGAACAATACTTCTGGAGGTGTTAGACTTGATTTTCACGAACAAGGTCCATTCATAGAGTTGGAGTTCTACCGTGTGTCGCCAAGTGTTGTAGCAACTACAACCACCCTCAAAAAATTTTCCTTAGCTTTGTTTTGGAGCCTCCCTACCAACCATCCTAGAAACATCTCTTGCATAGTCAAGTACATAGGCTTCATTGGTTTTTTAGCATCTTGTCAGCCTATGCATGATACTTTGTTTCACCCCCCTCACAGGTTGCCTTTCCAGACTTGGACCAGCTACTGGCTGAGTAGCTCCATCATAAAATTGTGCAATTCTAGAGGGGAACTGGCCTTCCCTCCATAAATTGCACAAATCTATTAGGAAACCTGTTGGGCCCAAAAATTGTGCAATCTAGTCAAACAACCTTCCTCAATAAAATTGTGCAATCTAGCCCAATAGTGTAGCTTAGCTGCTCCTCCCAGAAATTGTGCAATCCCTCTAGACAGCCATCCTAGCTCCTCCCAGAAATTGCATAAAAATCTCTCTCAGTCAAGCAGCCTATTACATGTGCCTTCAGGTTGAACGGTTCCACCTGGGACCCAGAAAATTTAACTTGCATGCATGGGCTACTTTTTCCTGAAATAGAAAAAATGTACATGCAGAAAACATCCCTATATTTTAGGGATCTATTTTTAGCAATTGAAGGTTACATGAAAGATCATTTAGAAAATTTCCTCCAAGTGCCGCTTTTATCTAGATTTGTGGCATGCGTGTCATGAGCCTCAAACTTATTTATTCGTCTCTTCAAAGGTCATTCTTAACATTGATCTTGGAGCTCTGACATCCCATAGCACATCCAAGAGTCTTCGGCACATCTAGCTCATCTATCTCTGGGTAAGTCCGCTTTACTTGTCTTTTGCAACATTTTTGTCGCTTTTTGTGTTTTGGCTTGTGTGAGTGTTTTCTGCTTGATTTATATGAACACTTGTTGTCATTTTCATGCATGTTAGCCTGTACCTGTACCATTTCAATTTTCATTTGCATCTCAATGTTGCCACATGCATGGAACTGTTTTTCATGAATGGACGCTGATTCGGCAACTCGTTTCACACACATGCATGTTGTCCCATTTTATGGATCTTGCATTCGCTGTTTGCATGCATGATCATTCACTCCTGCTTACACTCAGTATCGCCATGTATTCACATCTTCATATGTTTTCAGTTGCTCGTCGATGGGTCTGGGCAACATTGGCCCGAGCTCTACCTTACTTGGACAACATTGCGCAATTCTGAGAGGGAAGGCTTTGCCTTCCTCCCATAAAATGTGAAAATCTAGCCAATTAGTGTCTGCTGGCCCAGAAAATTACGCAATGCTATCCTTGGGCCTGCATCACTTTCCAGCTGAAATTGCGCATTGCGTAATCTCAATATCCACTAGGCTAGTTTGGATTGCACATTGTACAATTCTAATAGTCAACCATCCTCTCAACAGTTCGAGATGCCTCTTGTGCAGTTTCGATAGTCAGTCTCCTAGCCTCCCAGTGAAAATTGTGAAATCCTTGCCAACAGTTTCCCGAGTATGTCACATGTCAGTCCTCAAGTTTGCTTTGGTTTTAACTGGCAAATTTCTTTCCATGCATGTCACCATGTCTCCAGATATAGCAGGTGTTCATCTGTCTCTCAATAGTTCAGGATCAATGGCCTCCAAGAGAGCAGGGTCAAAGGACAACGATGGAAGCCCAACTAGAGCAATAGTTGAGCGAGTGTTTATGAGTTTGCCGATATATGAAGACACGAAGGTGATCATAGACAAAGACATCAAGATGAAATGGCAAGAGGTCAATGATACATTCTCAGGCACATTTGGGGAAGATCTTGAAGATTGCCAAGTCTATGTGAACATTCACAAGTCTGGCTTGTACCAGATTGCATGCAAATACCCCACGTTCGCATGCGCGGACATGATACATTGGATCATCTCGCACACTGATCCCAAGACGATTCCATTGAGCAGTGTCAGCGGGCATAGGATTATTAGCAGATGTTTCACTTTCCGAAGCTAGTGATCACCATGGAGACACCCTTCAGCATACCTGGTAGCAATACCAACTCCAGGGATATCTTGAAGAACTGGGTGAAGGACCCAACCAAATTCAGGATGACACCCAACTAGATTTACAAGATGAAGATACTACGGAATGCATATTAGTACTTGGTCATCTTTTCATGTCTCCTATATGGCCAAGAGATCATGGAGACCTTCCCACATAGTTGGGTGATCGTGTTGGACCAACTGGACAGTGAAGGCAAAGCATGCAACTGGTCCGACATGTTGGCTCACATGCTGAAGAAACAGGTAACAGGAGCTCGAAAACTGCCCAAAGGTCAGCAAGCACAAATCTACATGTATGCTTACATCTTGGATGAAATCTGTGCTGGTTAGCAGTTCCCAAGATTGAAGTGGGCATGGACATTAGAGAAAACCTCTATGAACACTTACTATAAATTGTTTTCCAAATGCAGCTTCTACGGAGTCATCACACGATTGTTAGATCATTTTATCACCTTGGTGTACAAGATGATATTTGAGTAGATCCATCTTGAATGTTGAAGGAAACAATGGAGGCATTGATTGACATAGCGGATTGGTATGCCTCACCTCTTGGCACCTTCATACGAATGTACACCTTGGAGAAGCCTCTGCATTTTTCCCTGAAGTTTGCCATGGACAAGCTTGACATGCAAGAAGTTTCATACCACATCTCAGCAGGATTGTTAGCTAGGCTGCACCAGAAGAAGAAGGAACCTTGGCCCACTCTTCCATTGCATATCTAATTATATAAGATACAAAATCTCAAGCATGTGGATGTCGAGACAGAAGAGTTTAAGAAAATTACTTTCGACACTCGAAGCTTCAATCTGTATGACCCACATTGTTTTGTGAAGGATCTATGTGTGAGAGTATAGTTTCTATGGATCCACGGGGTGTGTCATTGTGCTAAGGAAGACCCATGGAGATATTGTCATAGCTTCTCCAGGCCTAATGAACTGGTCAACATAGCTCTAGAATAGTTATTGAAGTAGCATCTAGAAGAGCACCACTAGCAGGAGCAACAGAGGTAAACATATCAGCGCGCGACAAAGGCAAGAGAAAGATTGTCAACAACGAAGAGGCAGAACAAAGTTGTAAGTTTAGAGTAGACCCACTTGTGCAGAAAGTTTCTTTGGAAATGGAGGCGAAGAGGCAACAACGCGACAAGAGGACCATGCAAAGGCAGAGAGAAAAACAAAGGATGGAGGAAATAGTGAAGGAGTTGCATGAGTTGAAGAAGCAACTCCAGAAGGAACAGGATTTGCGCAGTCTGGAGAAGCAAGCACAACAAGGATAGATACAGAAGGGGGCACAACATACACAGATTGATGAAACTACACCCGTATAGGTGGTAGGCTCATCTAAGCAATTGGTACAATGTAGGAAGGGTGATCCATCGTAGGAGCAGGACTTCACTCAAGAGATTGAACAAGCACTTGAGCAAATGGATATAGAGATGGAGCAACCATAGTTAGAGTAGGACATCAACCTCATGCCTTACCACCAAGATTTCGACCCACCACCTTCACCAAATCCGGAAGCAGAGCAGGTCCTAAGTGACCAAGGAGATACTGAGATCCTTGGAGACAATCCGGAAGAAGAGATGCACAACATATCATTCGATGAGTCACAACATAGAGTTGTGAAATCATGTAGAGTGTCTACTCTAGATGACCACACATCTCCTACACAGTTTGAGGAATGAGTGATCGTATATGACATGCACAAGCATCCAGTAGCATTGGCTGATGCTACCAGAGCATATGCCAAAGCCACTAGCTCGAGTGTTCGCTTCTTGATAGTAGAGAATGAGCAAATGGATAAGGAGTTACAGATGACCAAGCAGAGAGGAGAACTAGTTACAAAATCTGCTCGAGCAGAGTTGAAGAAGGTGATACAGGATGAAGTATCATCCCTTGAGATAATCATGCTGGCATTGTATTCCAGATTTGGTACCATGCATAAGGAATTTGTCCATATCAACGGTTGGCAGCAACGATATGCTTGGAGAGCACGTATTTTTTCAAATGTGCATAATCTTGTTGACCACATGAAAACATGGACAATGAGATACAAGCGAGCCCCATTACACTTGCCCAAGATGATGAAGCCCATAGCAGTTGAGTTGAAGGCACGTATCCGGAGTCAGATCCGGAACTATGAAGAACTCCACAACTCATCACTAGTTTTCAGGCTTCCCATGCACAGGTGTTCATAAGCATGGATTTTTTTGTGCACACAAATGAAATCCCATCTATTGGAACACTCACCTCGGAAAAGATAAGGGCACAAGTCCGACTCGATTTAGACTCGTACTTTGATGAGTTGATGTGCATAGCCACTAGCGCAGACTTGGCGATTAGTGCTGACACTATGCATCAGTATGTCGCTGGTCTAATCGTACTCAAGACAATGATGTGCATGTTATTAGATGAGTTGGATAGAGGAGACAAAGTAGTGTACCTAGATGCAACAGAGGCAATATTTCGTTTCCAGAAAGATTTCACCACAGATTACATGGACACCATCATGAACTACCAAGCTTGGCATCATTTTGCCACCATCAACCATTGTGAGGATGTCGAAGAGTCGGTCTTCCCACAGTTGTCGGAGTCATAGTGATGTCTTGTATCGATTACTCAAGCCTATTTTGTCTCACATGGGTACATGTGTTGATTGTATGTGACATCTTGTCAAGTGGAAGTTCAAGTGTCGATAGTTGAATGTAACAGTCATAGAGTAGTTAAAGAGTCATGAGGGTAGATGAACAGTCGAAAGGGGTAATGTCAAGGGTCACCCCACCATTTTCTATATATATTACCTCATAACTCATTATAATGGTTTTTGGTCATCCTAGCTTCCGATAGGAGTATCTTAGAGAAATCTTGGAGAGTATTGAAATGAGCCTTGGCTTCTCCATAGTGCAAATCTAGTACATCTCTTTGGAGGAGCAAGCAGCAGTGGCTGTAATGTTCCGTTATCGAGACTAGTGGTCGGTCATGGTTGTACTATATGATTGGAACTTTCACTTCTTGATATAATAGAGCCAACATGTTTCATGCATATGTTGTTATTGTATTTTAGCTATCTTGTTTACTCTAATGATATATATATTTGTTTGCTTATGCATGCATGTATGGATTCTTTCTGTATAAGTATGTATGAATCTTATTGAGATGTGTTGTTGGTTTAACTATCACTTTGTATTGTTAGCTTACTTGCTTTCTAGTTTGTGATGCATCTTCACTCGTGTGTTCCATTGCAAGCTGTGTGCTTTCACAGGTTTCCAAGGGGCGCACTCACCCCATTTTCTGTGTGTTAGAACTGTTCATGCACCTTCCTTGGCTTGCTACACATGTCACACCCTTTCTACCAACACTAAGATCTTACTTGCCTCTACGTGTGACCACAGTCAAGGCGATACCATAAGACCCACTATTGGGACTCCTACACCAAACGGTCTAAGGTCTAGTTGGGACTTCTTACCGGGGAGATCCCTTGACATGATGGCAGGTCCAGCACCATCAAAAGGTGGGAGAAAGGGTACTAGACGGGTTCTAAAGATATGTCAACTTAGGAACCTGTCATATTTCCCTAGCCTAACTCATTACATGTCCTCATGTAACCAATAGTCAATATAGATCCGAGAAGGAAAGGATCCCATGGAGGTTACTGAGGTTTTAGTCATTCTTTCCTACCTCATATACATGAAAACATCCTCCTTTTCCCAAATTTCCCTCCAACATGCTACTTCTTCCTTCATGGTTAGTTTGTAATCCTTCATATGCTCCCTAGTTGGAACCCATCTCATAGGATAAACAAAGTTCAATTGAATCCAATTGTTCTCACAATTATCTTTGCATTTAATGTACTTGAACACTCTTTTCAATGTTTTCTTCAAATTGTGGGGTTTGATAGGGTCTTTTTCCTAAGTTTCTTGTGTATCTAGCTTCCATCTTTCTATTATCATGTGAAATGTACACTCATATGTACGCATTAGAAGACACTCAAACTCAGTGAATGACACATACGGAGGTTACACTTTCGATTGGAAGCACCATGAAGACCAAAAATTAAAATCTTTCCCAAGGCTCAAGTTAAAAAATTAAACTGCACAGGTGCACAATTACTAGAAATTAACAGTCGCACAACTATTTCTTCGATAGTCGCGTAGTTGCGAAAAATCCAATCAACACCATGGGTTGTGAACTTGCTTGAGAAACACTCTAAATCTTGACATGATGGGCTGAAAAATTTGAGCCTTGAGCCCCAAGAAGCCTTAAAGTCAAGGAAATGGTAGCTCTCATCTTATTTATGAGGTGAACCACCACATTAATGAGAAAAGGAAGGGAGGAGTTTCCAAGAAACTCTATAAATACAATTTCATGGAGAGATAATGATCTGGATAGGATCATTATATTATTTTTCATCCAACTTGATGCATTTAGAGTGGGAAAAGTGGAGGAATCAACTCATGAGATTGTTTTTACAGATGAGTCCTAGTTTGGCAAAACAGGGTCTGAAACCTTATGGGATCATTTATAGGGATCAAATGACATTTTTTTTGTTTGGGGGGGGGGGGGGGGACTTTTCCACTTTACCACTTCAAATTTTCATGCTATTTTATATACAAAGATATTTCCAATGGCACAAAAAGCACGTCAATTGGAGTCCGCGTGCAAAAGTTATGCAACTTAGAAATTTACCTTCCTATTTTCATACCTATAGCTTGGGAGTATGCTGCGTCGACCCCCATTATTCATGGAAAAGGTGCTAGCCATGTGCTTTTATATGTAAAATACTCTAGAAGAGTCTATATTGTAATTCTAGTTAAGAGTTGATGTAGTCAAACTTAACCACTAGTAGGTTATCAAGCTATGTTATAACCAGACCACAAGGAGGATGAGGAATTCCATTCTTTCGAGAGAATTCTATTCCATAGTTGAGAAAAAATAGCTAGGAGAGATAGGAGGTAGATCATGCAGAGAGAATCTTTGCACTGTAGTAGCCCACGGGCCCCAAACATTACTTCTTTGTACATGTAGCCTTAGAATTTTAATATATTATTATCAGATCTGTTATGATGTACTCTCCAGTGGAATATCCACAGCTGTTTACAAATCAGCTGAGAAAGAAGAAGAAGTAGAACATTGTTATGCTGTCAGAAATTCTCCCTATCAATCATGCATTTCATTGAGAAGAGAATTCCATCATTGAGAGTGCCTTCTATACTTCTTTGAGAGAGAGAGAAAGCTTGAAAGGAGATTGAGAAAGGAACTTACTTTTTGAGGATTTTTTAGCACCATTTCTTAAACAATTCTCTCTAAGTCTATTCATCTATTGTAACTCTTCAACATTCAACAAACAATAAAAGGGACCCTTTTCCTAACCTTTATTGATGTGTTTGCTTCATTAAGCATTTCTTATGTGTTGTCTAGTATAATATTTAGTTTATGTTTATTTATGCATTGTTTCCATTACTTTCAATGCTTTGTTTATCCATGTTTTTCTACTAACAACAACCAATTTATTGTATTCTCCTTGTTGGTTATTATAACTTATTTTTATTTTAGCAAAAAGTTTTACTTTTACTTTTATGTTAATATATATATATATATAGATATATATATATATATATATATATATATATATATATATATATATATATATATATATATATATATATATATATATATATAAGAAATAAAAAAATAAAAGATAAAAAGAGAAAACAAAATGAATAAAAGGGATTATAAAAAAATAATAATAAATAAAATAAAATCCCAAAAGGTGTGCCTGCTTAAATGACACTTCATAGTTTAATTGTTTTTATTTTTAAATAAAATATGTGTTTGATTTGATTGCCCCTCGATAGCATTAAAATATTGCAACAATCAATGGACGAGATCGTCCCCGCCCGAATCAATGGTGGAGGATAAGTTCGAGACCCCCTTGCATTTTCGAAGGTTAACGAGGAGGGGGGAGGGGGTTTGAAAAGATGAATCTTGCATATCGCTCAACCATACGTGGCAGCCCCACATGAAGTTTGGGATCCCCCTATCAATACCATTAACCGCCTACCCCCCTCCCCACAAACCACTTTTCCTTCCCACCTTCACTCCCACTCCCGCTCATATGTTTCCACTTTCCTTTCTACTATTTTCTCCTGCCAAACAACTATATTACCGTCAAATAATTAAATCCTTCCCGCCAACATCTATTTTTATTCATTATACATGCAAAAATGGTTATAATCTTTTAATCCTTTTAAATCTCCTCTTTTAAAAAATCTCATTACCCTGCATACTCCTTTTTCACCATTTCTCCTTTCAGCAGCACAAGTGCAACCCAGAATTTTAGAATTGCATAACCATCTTCTTACGCCAGTGATTATAATAAATAGCCTGGTAATTTGCTACCCTAGCTAGTAATTTGTTGTTTAAAATGTCTTCTCACAAAAGAAAATCTAAAGCAATTGTATAAATCCCTACATTACCCTCTATCATTAATCTAGATGAGCTCCCTCTGGTCGATACCCAATATAAAATCTTAGAGACTCAGTGTGATTTCAATCTGTATGACCTCCAAAACTGGGAAACTAGAAATTCCAAGATGTTAGTGATGAATTGAATTTTTGGGAGTCTTTCTTTCCCCAATTTGTCTTTCCCCAAAATCATCCATTCCCATAATTTGTCACCTGGTGCCATCTTAGGTATCTTCCAAGTCAAAGGGTTGTAATTTCCTAAAACAATGAAGTTTTATTTGCCATCACACCTGAATCCATATGACAAGCACTACAAATCCATTTCCAAGCTCATGTACACCCCTTTTCTACTAATTCCCTCATGGAGATCTATTAGAAACCCAAGCTCATGTACACCCCTTTTCTACTAATTCCCTCATGGAGATCTATTTAGGCATTCCTACTTGAAAATTCTGAATTACCTAGAACTAATCCACCCTATTCCACGCAATTTTTCTAGAAATTTCAAGGTAGCTTATTTCCATGGTCGCCTGTTTGTTAGGTTGTCCTACCGATCAATGGGTAGATGAAGCGATATTGGGATTTTTGTTAGATTTTTCTGTGGGTAATAACCCTTCATTGATTTTTAATTATAGTGAGTTTTGATCAGATATTATCCATGATCAATTTATAAAGTTTTATGTTGAAGGTTCATTCAAACATCAACCAGTTCTTGTATATTTGCTTTTATTTCATCAAGAAGAAAGGTTTAAATTTCCATTACAGAAGTTAGATGCACAAGGAAAGCATTAATCTATTATTTAATGTACTTCCTTGGTAAGGAAGAACACATAAGAGTATTCCTTCAATGACTTTGTAAACCAGTTTTTTCATATGTCCTTATGTCTTCTCAGCAGAGATATAATACCAAGGATTTCACCTTAAATTAGAAGAATTTTGCAACTTACTAAGCAAGATAAAGTTGGCGACTGGTACCTTTATGATAATTATACAAATATCGTAGTATATGGTTGTGAAATCCCTCCATACAGGTTACCAATGTTTGTGCCAATAAGGATCTTTGCCTTAGAATAAATCAGGAAAATGAAGAATATGGATGATTTTCATTTTGTATCCAGGATGAAGAAAGCACAATTCAAGATGAAGGCACAGATTGGCCCTTTCATTGTTAATATGAGAGCAATAGAGGAGGTTGAAATCTATTAAAGCAGATGAAATTCAAGTTGAGTTTTACTTGGTCCTATGATCCCCTGGGAATTATTTCAAGGTTAAGAGTTGAGTAGAAAACAACACCTTATGCACATACAACCATGCCAAAGATAGAACAATATGAAAATCAAGAAGAATGGAAGGAAAATACATTACAGGAAGCTGAGGAACAAATTTCTAGTCAAATAACTTCCCAAACTCCAGTTCCCCAAGAAAAAGAAATCAAAAGATCAAGAGAAATTCTATCTCCTAGGAACTCAGAAACTCAAGCTACAATTTTCACAGTCTTTAAAAGGAGAAAGAAAATAAACAATAATGAAGAGTCCTCAAAAGGAAAGAATTCACAGGAGAAGGCTACAACAGTGCTATTAGGATTTATTACTACTTCCTTTCCACAAATTGAAGAGATGACAACAGATTCTCCTATGCCGTCTGTCTCTCAAGCTACAGTACAACAAAATATTTTTACTAGATATAGATAAATAAAAAGGAAGAATGAAGCATTAAAGGTCTCTACTTATTCTAAATTTTGGAGACAATCTTCAACTACCCAGCATAGACTTTTGTCTACACTTGATACTGAAAAGGAAAAATATCAATTAGCCCTCCTAGAACCTAAGGCTCCAGTCCCTAAAAGTGCAGAAGATTATAAAACATCCAGATTTTCTTTTGATACTAAGGAAATTCAAGAAATTGATCAAATTGACCTTCATAAGCGAGCATGTGAAATGATATATTCTAAATTGACATGTTTATCCATGGCAGTGTCTAAGCTACAAGCTTCCTTGAATAATATTCACATGAAGTAAAAAGTAGAGAGGATGTCATCCTTAGCTAAAGATGCCAGAATCAAATCACTTGAAGATTTGGTGATCAAACTAGGATATGATCCTAGTGATATCAAAGCAGCAGAAGAGATGATAAAGAATAAAAATGTTAACATTAAAGCATTGAGGAAGAAACTTAAACTTCTTACTATATAGCATCCAAAAGCTAAGGAAGTAGGTCAACTAGAAAAGGAAAAGGAAAATATGTTCAAGTTGATAGTCGAACAAAATGTTCAAATTCAAAAGATGGAATATGGCATGGAAATACTCTTGAAAGAAAAGGAGCAGCTAGCAGCCACATGTACATCTACACAGAAAACAGAGGCAAGAACTTCACAAAAAGAATAGAGTCAACCAATGAAAATTCTTCTGAGAAATTAGTAAAGGCTCCGGGAGACTTATCTATAAGCAATAAAGAGGATGAAAGACTATTATTAGCATTACAAAAATTGGAAGAAAACAAAATCAAAATTGATAATGCATATTTGGCTGAGATTCAAAATTATTTTAAGTTAACCAAGAAGTTAGAAGTTTATGAGAATGAATCATTGATTGCACAAACCTTGTCTCAGGCCAAAGAAAACATCTGGATTGATATCAATGCATCTATAACTAAGTTATGGCCTTCTATTGAAATTATTTTTGAACAAAAATATTTGTTACAGAGATCAATGGCAGTGGTGATGGAAATCAAAGAATATCTTAACCACAAACCAAGTGATGCTACAAGGATAATAAAAGTCTTAAACTCCAAAACAAAGGATGAACTTGAAGAGTTTGGGATTGAAGATATAACCGAAGCAGTTTTAGAAGTAAGAAAAGTTCTGAAAAAAGAGAATTTTGATGCTACAACTCAAAAATAAGTGTCAGAACTTAGAAGCTCAAACCAAGAAATTTCACAGAAAATTCAATGCTTTGCATTAGAAAGGACTCCTAGGTTTGCAAGGTATAGGTGGGAAATTGATTCCACTTGAATATTATCAACACAAGTTACATGAGATAGCAGTGGACAAGGCTAAGTTTTCCAAAATAAGAGGAATTATAACTAGAAAAGCTTTCATCGAAGGTTTAAGTTATGATTTGCTCATTCACCATGAAATTAAGCATTTGTTTCTAACTAGGCCTACTTTTGAAAAATATACTAAAGTTGATGAGTCATACAAAAAGTTGTTAAATTTTTCTATCCCTGATGAAAAGAGATGGGATAAATTATGTGAGCTCATCGAATAGAAAAAAATGCTAAATTTCAGGAGAAGACAACAGATAAGCAGGAGCATACATCATATTAAAAGGAGCAGTGAACAAAAAATTAGATTTCTAGCTATAATCATCAAACAATAACTCTCGAAATGGGTGCAAAGTGTTCAAATCAATTCAGATTTTTTATGTTTCAGTGCTATTTTTGTAAATATCCAAATCAGTTTGGATGATATTTTATTTTGTAATAAATTTTTATTCAAGTCTAGATATTTTGAGTCGAATTCTATAAGTATTTTGTAATTCAAAGGAGAAAGGGTTGAACCCTTGTGATGAACCAGTGACATGCTTGTAATTTTCTAAGCTATTTCTGAAGCTAATAGAATGATTATGGATTCATTTTGAGCAGCTTGTGTATCTCTATGAGTTCTTCTGGTTATTCAATTATGTTTACATTTTTTATTTTCTCTGCACATGTTCAAGTAACATAGAAGTTTGTGTAGAAATAGATTAGATGTCAATCTATCTGAAAGCCCCTGCAAAATTATAATTATTAAAAGAGATTAATTAACTAAAATTGTCTATCTTAGTTAATTCCTCTAAACCTTTTAATTGTTTCCTGTTGTCATATCTTTCACATGTATCGTTTGGATATAGAAAACTTCTATACACATCCACTGTATATACAAAATTAGATATTCAATAAGAATGTTTAAGGAATTATATATCTTCTTATTTTATTTCCAAATCATTTTAAATATTAATTCTATTAAGAATGAAGAATCATCCCTTCTGTTTTCTCAAAAATACTTAGGATTTACATCTGTTTTAAATTTTAAGCATTTTTCATCCATTTTAAAAATAAAAAACCTTATTTTAGATGATTTGGCACAGTTGCTCAGCCTAAAATTATCTACAAAGGACAACATCAAATTGGCACCATCCCAGCTACAGCTACAGTTGCAAAATTTTGGTTTTGTAAATCATTTAAAGATGACTTTGTTATAATTCTTAGGGAGAGAAAATCTGAAACTTTAATAGAAATTAAAAACAATGCAATCGAAGTTGAGGCTAATAGATCAACATCTACTAAAATGAAAGCTAAGGCAGAAAATGCTGAAAAGATAATGAAATCTAGAGAAGAAGGTACCTCATCATCAAAAACTAAAGATGAAGAACATAAAATTGATGAAATAACCTCTCTACTTAGAAATTTGTCTAACAGAATCTCAAGAATGGAAACTAAACCTAGAGTAACCCAACAAGTTGTAAACAAACCACAAGTTCAATACAAAAGACCTTTTCAACCCCAAATTTTGCAAAGACCAAACATTGATATGTAAATTCAACCTCCCCTAATGATTGATGATCAATATCATAAATAAATTGTTCCTATCAATACAAATGATATCAATTATTTTGAATATCCATCACCACATAATTTTATTATTCCAATCAGTCAATATTAGTCTCTGACTCAAAATCAAAAAAATTCTCAAATTTCCAAGTATCAAGCTTTTTCTGAATTCCTCATTGTTGAATTAAATAGAAGGTATGACTGAAGACCAAGACGAGGACCTGCTTGACTGACCAAAAAGGTTACCTTTGATGAACCTCAAGTAAAATTAGTTGAAACACAAACATCATCAATTCAACCACAGAATCAATTACAAGAACATAATACTTCTGAAAAATTGGTTCCAACTAATTTTAATGTTGAAAAATAGTTAGAGAGAGTTAAAATTCCAATCCCATTATCTAAACTCTCAAAAAATCTAGTTTATAAACATCAAGTCTCTAAATGGATTCAATCTTTAAGTGTTGATGCAGAGGGGGATATCATTAGTTTATAGGATGAAAAACCTCAAGTTTTTTTTGGTCCTAGTTCAGATATGATTGATGAAAGTGTACCTCCTTTTTATGTCACCTTGAAAATTCATGATTACCTTTTATATAATTTTATGTTAGATTCTGGTGCTTCCCATAATCTAATGCCTAAAGTAATTATGGATCAACTTCAATTACAAATCACTAGACATATCATAATATGTATACTTTTGATTCCAAGAAAGTACCTTGTCTCGGATTAAGTAAGGATTTAGTTGTAACACTTGCTTAGATCCTTGTGAAGAGTATAGTCTTTGATATTGTTGTTATAGACATTCCCCCAAAATTTGGAATGTTATTGTCAAGATCTTGTTGTGCCAAGTTAGGGGGAATTCTACAAATGGACATGTCTTATGCTACAATCCCAATTTATGGAGGTGAACATTTAAGACTATATAGAGAAGTAAGATTCATCAACACAGTTTGTAAAGAAAATTAAGAAATTAATCATCCCATTTATGCAAGTGATCAATTCTTTGGATGCTTTACTTTGGCTACTAATGATCTTCCAAATCCTCAAATCAGCATTCAAGAAACTGTCAATACCCCTCAAATTTTAAATATTGACATTTGGAAAATGTATTTTGATGGGGCATTTTCCAAATATGGGGTTGGGGCTGGAATTGTACTCATCTCTCTTAATAAGAAAAATATAAACCAATATTTTAAATTAGATTTTGAAGTCACAAACAATGTGGTAGAATATGAAGCCCTAATTTTATGATTGGAGTTATCTAAGAGTATGAAAGTTCAAAACTTGGCAGTATATGGTGATTATGTGTTAAGTGTAAAACAAATAAAAAATATTTGTCAAACTAAGCATCCTAGGCTTAAAGCTTATAGGAATAAATTTTGGGATGTTGTAGACAATTAGTTTCAAGCCTTCAATATCACATCAATCCCAAGAGAATAAAATATTCATGTCGAGGCTTTGGCAATTTCTGCTAGTTATTTTAAAATACCCGATCCTCTGCAATTGCACTATCAAATTGAAGTAAAATACAGAGCTTCCATTCCTGTCAATATCAAACACTTGTAGTTTTTTGAAGACAATGAACAGTTAATTTTTTTTACAAGCAATACATGAATTTTATGCTTTACATGTTGAAGAAGAACGCATTGATTAAATCAAATCAAATGAGGATGATCAGGATTCACATTTTAAATAGAAAATTGTTGATAATGATATCATTCAGTTATCAAATAACTACATTCCAAAAGGATTAGTTCCCCTTGAAAATTTGTTTGTTCATAATGATGTTTCAAAAAATTCATTGCTAAATTCACAATAAGAAGATGTCTAAGACTGTACTATTGGTACTTCTGAAGAAATCAAAAATGTTAAAATATCAACATCATTTCCTCAAGAAATCAAAGACAAATAAATCAATGTTTTTAAAAATTATAGAGATGTATTTGCATGGTCATATGAAGAATTGAAGACCTATGACACAACCATTATTGAGCATAAAATTCCTCTCAAACGATAAGCTAAACCATTTCAGTAGAAATTAAGAAGAATAAATCCAGTCTTGAGTCCAATCATTGAGAAAATAATAAAAAACTATTGGATGAAAAAATAATTGTTCCCTTAAGATATTCTGAATGGATAGCCAACCTCGTACCTGTTAGGAAGAAAAATGGAGAAATAAGACTGTGTGTTGACTTTAGGAATCTAAACAAATTGTATTTAAAGGATAATTATCCATTACCAAAAATGGACCAATTACATCATGAGTATAAGGTTCAAATAGGATTTCAATGTTAGATGGCTTTTTTGGATATAACCAGATTCTAGTTAGTCCAAAAGACAAAGAAAAGACAACATTTACAACTCCATGGGGTACATTTATGTATACCAAGATGTCATTTGGTTTAATTAATGTTGGAGAAAAATTTCAAAGATCAATGGATCTGGAATTTGTTAGTAAGATAAATAAGTTTATTATCATTTATCTTGATGATTTAACTATATTTTCTAATTCTGATGAGAAAGAATTGAAATAATTGAGAAAAGTTTTTGAAAGATGCAAGAAATATGAGATTTCTCTTAATCCCAAAAAAATCACTTTTTGCAATGAAAGAAGGAATGTGATTGGGACATATAATTTCAAAGGAAGGCATTGTTATTGATCCAAAAATATTCTCGGTAATTTAGGTAATCAGTTTACCTAGAAACAAGAAGGAAATTCAATCATTTTTAGAAAAAATATTTTTCTTAAGAAGATTTATACTTAATTATGCTGAGATTGTGAAAGATATTATTGATACGCTTTAAAAAGATCATGAATACAAATGGAAAGTCTAGGCTAGATATTATTTTCCTCATATTAAGAAGGCCATTTTAGAAGCGCCAGTACTAGCTAGTCCAGATTACTCAAAACTTTTTAGTTTCTTCTCCTTTGCCTCAGATACTACCATAGCATTTGTTTTACTAAAAAAGGATTGATGATGGATATGAGTAGCCAATTGTATTTTTCATTCAGGTAATGAGATATGTTGAACTGAGATATGAAATTGTACAAAAACAAGCCTATGCCCTTATGCACTCTTTAAATGGATTTATGTCTTACATTCTCCTATAATTGCTTATGTCCCCAACAATGCAGTAAAAATAGTTCTAACTCAACCTGATACATATGGAAAGAGGGGATGATGGATAGCTAAAATATTTTAATTTGATCTAGATATCAGACCTACCAAGTTGGTGAAAGGATAGGGTTTAGATAAAGTTTTGGCTGAATCAAATTGTAAGATTCTTGGTATCGACACCATTATGTAGATTTCAAGTGAGAATAATGAACAAGAACCTTCTCATATTTCAAGTGAGAATAATGCACAAGAACCTTCTCATATTTCAGGTGAGAAGAATTCACAAGAACCTTCTCAAATTTCAGTTGAGAAGAATCCACAAGTACCTTCTTCTAGTTCAGATGTTTTTCCTCTTCCTTTACATATTGATGACAATTTTTTTACTTTCAGATTGGTATAAATGCATAGTGCATTATCTTCAAGATTTAGAGTACCCTCCTAAATTCAAAAAGAATCAATACAGATCTCTTAGACTCAAGGCTATGAAGTGTCGTATCATAAATGCCAATTTATATTGGAATGATCCTTTGAATATCAGTGTATTATGTTTGATATTAGCACAAAATTCATCAATATCAGCACAAACTTTGTCAATATCAAAAAAAAATGAAATTTTTGATTGACAAGAAGGCCAAAGAAAGAGATTTTAGCCAAGGTAATCTAGTTCTAATATGGGATTCCAAAAAAGGGGAAAGAGTAGAGCATGGAAAGTTTGATCATTTGTGGTTGGGACCATTCAACATTGCATAAGTAAAGGGTAATAATACATTCATTCTACACAACCTGGAAGGACGAGATTCTTCATTCCCAAACAATGGGCAGTACCTAAAACACTATATTCAATACTAAATGCTTGTAATCATCATCATTGTAAATTTCTGGTTTTCTTTAAAGTTCAGTAAGTGTAATTTTCATGACAAAGACTCCATAGACCGAGGAGAAGGCACATGGATCTGCAAGTTCTTTGCATCCTATAAGGGGAAGCAGTCCCCAGATGGAGTCGATGTTGTAACTTATTTTTATTCTAGCAATAATTTTTACTTTTCCTTTTATGTTAAAATAAATAAATAAATAAATAAAAAGAGAAAAAAATTTGAATAAAATGGATTAGAAAAAAATAACAAATAAAAAAATCCCAAAAAGCGTGCCAGCTTAAATGTTGCCTCATAGTTTAATTATTTTTATTTTTAAATATAAAAATGTGTTTGATTTGACTGCCCCTCGACGACATTAAAATAATATGTGACAATTAATGGATGAGATCATCCCCGCCTAGATCAACGACGGAGGATAAGTTCAGGACCCCCCTACACTTTTAAAGGTAAATGAAGAGGGGGGTTCTGAAAAGATGATTCTTGAATACCACTCAACCATACGTAAATACCCCACATAAAGTTTGGTAACCCCCCCATTTCAATACCATTAATTTCCTACTCCCCCCCCCCCGAAAAAGCACTTTTCCTTCCCGCCTTCACTCCCACTCCTGCACATATGCTTCCACTTGCCTTTCTTCTATTCGCTCCTGCCAAAAACCTATATGACCGTTAATTAATTAAATGATTCCCGCCAACATCTATTTTTATCAATTAGATGTGCCAAAATAGTTATAATCTTCTAATCCGTTTAAATCTCCTCTTTTAAAAAATCTAATTACTTTGCATACTCCTTTTTCACCATTTCTCCTTTCAGCAACACAAGTGCGGTCGAGAATTTCATAACTGTGCAACCATCTTCCTATGTCATTGACCATCAATAGCCTAGTAATTAGCCACCCTAACAAGCAATCTTTTGTTTAAAATGTCTTCTCACAAAGGAAAATCTAAAGCAGTTGTATAAATCCCTACATTACCCTCTATCATTAACCTAAATGATCTCCCTCTGGTCTAAACCCAATATAAAATCTCAAAGACCCAGTGCGAGTTTGATCTGTATGAACTCCACAACTGGGAAAACTAGAAATTCCAAAATGTTAGTGATGGAATGAATATCTAAGAGTCTTTCTTTCCCCAGTTTGTCTTTCCCAAACTCATCCCTTCCCGAAATTTGTCACCAGTTGCCATCTCAGGTATCTTCCTAGTTAAAGGGTTGTAATTTCCCAAATCATTGAAGTTTTATCTGCCATCACACCTGAATCCATATTCCAAACACTAAAAATCCATTTCCGAGCTCCTCTGCACCCCTTTTCTACTAATTCCCTCATGGAGATATATCAGAAACTTACATTTCCCCAGAGAGCTCATATTTTTGAGTCATTCCTACCTAAAAATTCTGAATTGCGTAGAACAAATCCGCCCTATTCCACTGCAATTTTTCAATAAATGTCAAGGCAGGTTATTTCCATGGTCACCTGTTTGTTAATTTATCCTACCGATTAGTGGGAAGATGAAGTGATACTGGGATTTTTGTTAGTTTTCTCTATGGGTAATAAGCCTTCATTGATTTGTAATTACAGTCAGTTTCTGTACGATATTATTTATGATCAATTTATAATTTTTCTGTTGAAGGTTTATTCAAACATCAATCAATTCTTGTACATTTTCTTTTATTTTATCAAGTAGAAAGGTTTAAATTCCCACTGCAGAATTTAGATGCACAAGGAAGGCCTCAATCTATTATTTACTAGAATATTGATCAGTGGTTGTCATTGATGTCAACCCAAGAAGCACCAAGCAATACCCTGATCTTGCATGGGCATTTTGACTTTAAGACTTACTCTATTCTGAGTCAAGGATCTTCTATATGGATTATACTTGTCCAGATGTGTTGGGAATAGGTTCCCCCAAGAGGCAATTTTGGGGCAGAAGGGACAAATTTTGTAATAAAGATGTAAAGTCTCTACATTTTGTGGTCACGAAGCGCAAAGATGTCAAAGGGTTGTCTACCCTTGTTTTGTAAAGTCTCATGTCGATTGTAAAGATCTACCCATGGTCCGTGGACCATGGGATTGTATAAAAAGGGAGTCTTAGAAGAGTCTAAGGAATAAATAGTAGTGGTAAGAAGATTTTTGGGTAAGAAGTTCTAAGTGTTCTTGGGTCTTAGCGTAGGTAGAGGCTCTGCAGCTGAGTGCACAAAGGCCTAGGGTGGAAGTCCGCAGCTAAGTGCGTGGACCCCTGCAGCTATGTGTGCAGGGTGGATAGAGTCTGTACTGAACTTGAGATATCAATAAAGAGAAGTATTCTACAAATCACTTTGTATTTTGTCTTTGTTTAATGCATCTTATTATATTATGATACGATCTGAGTTTACATTATAATTCTTATTTAATGCACAAATGCATTCGATTATATTTGTTAATTGAACACGAGCAAGAATATAGGATTACATGAAGATACATGTAAATGCATGGTATATTAGGTAACACTTAAGATAACTTGGGAACTTATACAATAACGTAGCCACAGAGGCACGTAAGTGCCTAGACCTCGGGTTAGTGTCACGCGAAGATCAGTTAGGTACCTTCATGGAGGTACTGAAGGACAGAAGAGAAGGAACATTGATAAGCCCTAAAATATTATTGATCTGCATGAAGGTAGGATCAGGAAGTATAGATCGACATCATGATCATCTCAGGGTGTAGAAACTTGGTTCCTCCATTCCCCCATACTACTTCGGGTGAGACTTCGGTCCGCGCTCCATGGGATGATGCCGAAAGGGTGAGTAGTGTAGGGATTTTCTTGGCTAACTAATGTTGAACCTGGGTTAGGGCCCATCAAGCCAACAAATGGTTCTAATGCCAGGACCGGGATCTACATGAGAGATGTCTGATGTTGTATCATTGGAATCCAACTAAGAAAGAAATTGAAACCTGGTTGGATGGAAAGATCCACAAATTCGTGGCACACGAAAACAAGAATCCATGATTAACGAAAGAATAGTGGTTGGACAGATACCTGTACACAGAAATACACAAAATCTTCTTCTGCTCCTTCCCAATTGAGTTATATGAGTGGATCGCAAAGTTGGCAGACGACCAAGGAAGGTGGAGGCTTAACAAGACAATTGTTTGGACACTGGAGCTAGTAAGGAGGTTAGAAGATTCTGAAGATAAGATCGTGCGTGATGTCGACCATTGGCTCAACTGCATCATAGGAGGATTTGTGACAGAGTTTGCAGTCGATACCTCTATCAGTTACAGCGAAGCATAGCGCCGCTTCTTCAAGGGACCGCAAGGTAAGTATTTAAAATCACTAAATACTTGGATTAAGAGGCTCTTGTGTGAACAACGGGTTATGCGGTTACCTTGATCTTTGGAGCTACGCGAAGCGGAAAACCTTTCAAGGACAAAGGAAGAAAAGGTCCATAATATAGCCCACTGATCGGACCCCTTTTAAGTGACGACGGAGGAACACCGCAAATTTCTCCCTTGAGCGCTAGTCAGTTGATAAGACAAGGGTTCCCACAAATACCTACATCGCCTCCAACCTCATCACATCCATCCACACCACCTCTGTCCTCACCTCCACCACTCACCCCATCACCCACACCACCACCACCTCCACTATTCAATATGGTGAACTTTGTAAGACTACCTGTAGTCAAGGGCGTAGGGAATGAGGACCCAGACTAATTTTGGTTCGTCATAAAGGTTGTATGGGAAGCTCAGGGCATCATGGATGATCACATGAAGAACGCGACGTTGGTTAGTGCTTTTCAGGATCATGGTCTAACCTAGTACATCATGTACTCTAATGATAACCAGGCAGCTATGCTGGTAGAGATCCAGACTATGCTGAATAAATAATTCAGTAGGCCTAAGTCTGAAGCGCAGTCGATTGTGGGATTTAAGGAAATCGCGATGAAACTAGGTGAGACCCATTGGGAGTTAGATCAGAGTTTGAAGTGTAAAATCCGTGAAGCTAATATGAATTTGACGGATGGGCAACACTACGAATGGTTCGTGGCTTCGCTCCTACCTCACCTAAGGGTTGCACTGTAACAACAAAAGATTACGACTCTGGTGTTGGTCGCTTTAATTGTTTTCACAATTCAAGCTCCACATAAATTGTCAACCCGAGAAGGTCTTTTTATTTCAAAGATAATCGCGCACTGGATATGCTCAATTTCAAAAGCAGAATCAATGTTGTAGTAAAAGAAGGACACACGATTATTAATCTCATCAATCTACTGATTCACACTCTACTTAATCAAAGCTGAAGTCAATTAAGTTATAGCAGAAATGATTTCTCTGTTGCAGTTACAATCCAAACAAAGGAAAATCAATCTACAAGGAAAGAAATCAATCAACTACAGCAGGAACAGGACCCTATTCCTTAGTGAGGAACTTCAGCACCTGATGCCTGACACTTAATCACACTGTAAGAAAAGTAGCTTCAAGAGATCAAGACCCTATTCCCATGAACAGGAACCTTCAGCACTTGTTCTCTTGTTCCTAATCACACTGCAGGCAAAGGAAAGCAATCAATGGGAGCAAGACCCTATTCCTTTATGCAGGAATCTTCAGCACATGCTTCCCAATATCATTCATTCATGCATTCAATACGTGTAACGCTAAAGAAACAGAGTATTGCAAAACTGTGTAACTAGTGTCCAACAACAGAATTAAGGGAAGTGCAAACACACAAAGAATTAGACAAACTACAGGAACCAAAAGGGTGAATCTTGTGAGGAAGGCGGGCCCTTTCCTTCTCACAAGATTCCCCAGGAGAAAGAATTAAATTGGAACGCTCAAAAGAAGATTTTATTCATCTGTCAAAGTAACTGATACATTACAGAAGGAGACTAGCTCCAGTTCTCTCACAATACTCTCCTGTAACTTACAATTCAACCCCCCTCTAATGATGATGTCTCCTCTTTTTAAAGAGGAGACATCTTTTACAATTTACATGAGAGCGAATCTACATTATCTCGATTCTGTTCTCTTTCCCAAAACAGGACTATTCTGTTCTTTCAAAAAAAATGTTGTTACAACCGAGACAATAAAAGTGCTATCTTCAGGATGATCCAGGTAACCGTATCTTCGTGCTGCTGCTACTATTCCACAAAAAGTTCTTCCAGAATTGCAAATTACGCATAACGGGATTTGCGTGCTTGACAGCTGTTTCAGCAACTGAGTCAACTGTTTCAGCAACGGAGTCAGTTGTTTTAGCAACGGAGTCAGCTGTTTCAGCAACGGAGTCAGCTGTCTCAGCAACGGCCGCTTGTTCCCAACAAGGCATATAACTTATCTGCGATCTTTGGACTTGTGTTAGCAACAATACACTTCAATTATTGATAAAATATAAGAGTATTGCGGAATTAAATGTAAGACAGATTAAACATATAATAAAGAAGAGGTTTCTATATACCTTGGGATAAAGTAGATGAAAAAGACAATGAAGTTCATGGTTATAAGAGTAGAATGGTGTCAAAATATATAGCAAAAATGATACATAGTGGAGTCCTAACATCCCCCCCAGCTAAAAATGTTGCATGTCCTCAGGCAACCCCTAGTCTGAATCAGAGTCTGAGTACTGGGACTGAGCATGCAAATTACTCAAGCAGTAGCTGGAGAAGGTGGCATCTGTAGGAGCTCGGAATCCGCTGTTGTTCTGCAAATGTTGCCATGCCAAGGCTTCATCTCTGTCAGTCAACTGGTAATGACATTGATATTTGTCTGAAGGCAGCCATAAAATTGGAAAACGGAAGTGATATCCGATCCAGTTTACTCCACAATGTTGAATGCAATCAATGTACTTAGGGACCCTGGATAATGCAGCTTGAAAATTGAGAGGGTTAAAAGGGTGATAATCCTGTCTTTCCTTACATGACTGCTGCCAAAACATATCATTGGCCTTCAATGCAGCAGTACCCTTCATTCTAATGTGCTGTTGACACTTAAAAAGTATTGAAGCCTGTAATTGCTGCATGTACTCGTTCATTCCTGGCTTCTGCAAGAATTCATAATATTGTGCGATGAACATGGCTGGGCTTAAAGGCTCTGGTCTAATCCACAGGAGTTTATTCTCCTCATTATGACTGCTTGCAGTGAACGCAGTCTGCCAAGTGAGCTGGTTAGACAAAAATGAAGCAAATGCCCTGATTTGTATATCTCCTGCAATTGGAATAATATTAACTTTCCTATTTTCGGGAATGGCCTCATTATGCAGGTAGAGTTCGCACAGCAAATGCTGGTCACTCTCAGGGGCCTCCTTAAAGGTCTCAACAAATTTCTCTGAAGTCATTAGTTCATATGGTCTGCCATTTGCTATTGCTTTTAATTGGAAATAAACTAATCGTTCAGAAAGAAAGAGAGAGTAGTTTACAGAGGGTTTGCGCGTAGCCATCAACTTCTGGACTAATGAAAACATCAAGGCTATCTTTGCCTTAGATTCTCTGGCTTCCTTTTTATACTCCCTGTGCTCTTGCATTATTTGGTCCCAACTATCCCAGTTGGCATATACATGGTTCTGCCATTGTAACTTATGCTGTCGTAATATTATATCTTGTTCTTCAGCATATTGCTTCTTCCATTTGTTCATCTGTTCCAATTGATTCCATGGCAGAGTCTGTGTCTTAGCATCAGAAGTAGTGGGTTGGGACGTTGTTTCCTCTGTCTGGATGGCTGCATCAACCTGCAAAGGACGGGATATCTGAGGTTTGATTTCTTTTTCTTGCTTTATAGAGAGTCCTACTGGTTCTTGTGGAGCAGTAGGGCATCCCTCTCTTATTCCAGCTGATGTAGATGCCTCAGATAATTGAACTAGTTTGTAGCCTGCATTCTGGTAAATGTTGCCACACTCCTGGCACATGTATTCTTTGCATGGCTCCTTATTTTGCATTGAGGCTACGTGTGCTAATGTATGGAGATTCAGTTCTCTTTCAAAAGCCTCTCGAGCCATGGTTAGTTCCTTCTTGTAAGCTTCTAATTCAGACTTCAGGAATTCATTCTCCTCCAATAGAGATGTCATAGTATGTAAACCTTGTGTACTGGTTGACTCTGTTGGGGTATTTTGTTGATGCACAGTCGTAGCTGGTTCTTGTGCCACAGTGGTTGGTTCTTGTGTTTCAGCCACTGGGCAAGTGACTGGTTCTTGTGTGACAGTCACTGCTGATTTCCCACTATCGTCCTGCTTGGTGTATTCTTGTGCCCCAGTGACTGGTTCTTGTGTGACAGTCACTTCTTGAGCCATAAACAATGTCGTATTATCCCGGGGCGCTGGTTCTTGTGTGGCAGTGCCTCCGGACGAGACGGGTTGGGAGGTTTGAGATGGGGATAAAGGTTTTAATAGAATAGTGGCAGGGTCAGGGGAAATGGAGGTGAGTTTTGTCTCAACAGTCATTTTCATTTTTCTTTTTGGTAGGAAGGCAGCAAAATCACTGCCTTTCCTTTTCTTTGAAGGGGAGGGTTTCTTTCTGGGGACAGGGTTTTTCGAAGAAGTAAGAATTTGAGATGTAGACCTTGTCCGTGGTCTGGAGACTGCGACTGTTGGGGTTCTTTTCTTTTTATAAGTGGGTGAGGAAGGGGGTGTTAGAGAGTCGTCACTAGGGACAGAAATAGTGGGGGCAGTTGGCTCTGCTAAATGAGGCGAGCTCGGGGTTGGGTCAACTGGGGAATGTGGAATTTCTTCCTGTTGTTCTTCATGAGGAATTTCCGGAATATCATGAGAACTTTCGGGTGGTTGGGGCGTTTGGGCCTGCTGAGGAATTTCCGGAATATCATGAGAACTTTCGGGTGGTTGGGGCGTTTGGGCCTGCTGAGGAATTTCCGGAATATCATGAGAACTTTCGGGTGGTTGGGGCGTTTGGGCCTGCTGAGGAATTTCCGGCGGCTGGGGAACAGGGAGTGGGGCATGCAGAGGGGGATTTTGCTGAGCAAAACCCCTCTGTATCAATAGCTGGCATAAACGGTGATGGGTAAGGGATAACATTGGGAATTTAGCTCGTTTACAATAATAAGACATGTTTTTAATACAACCAAGCAGATAATAGGGGATATTAATCAGTCGTCCATTCCTCAAATGATTCATCAAAACAAAATCATGATTGTACACTACCTGATAACACCCCTCACACGTTAAGTAGTGTTTGATGAACTCTGCCACTGATGGCCATGGTTGAGGAAGTGAGTGCAGACTAACCCCGCGGCCTCTGGGTTCCACTTGCTCATCTGGGTGCAGAAATTCTTGCTGCACGTTGAGAACAACCTGCTTCCTGCTGAACCAGCGAGTACCCTCAGCTGGCAACCCTGATACCTGAACTATGTCATCCTCTGTCACTGAAATGCGAACCCCTTGGACCACCGAAAAATCGTCTTGAAGGTTTTGTGCAAATTCTAAGACTTGTTCCTGGTTAAATTCCCCCAACCTTTCAAAATATACTATCCATCCCGCTTGTTGGAAAATCTGATAGACTTCGGGAAACAATTGAAGAAGACTTATGGAGCCGGGCTCATGTCTAACGGTCGACCCTCCCATGGCTGTAGCTTTGAGTTATCCGCAGAGGCACCGGCACAGTAAACACAGACCCTGATCGCGCTAGTTGTTGCAACAGAGGCTGCATGGTCTAAATGACGGCAGAAATAGATATGACAAGGGACGGAGGCTTGGTTAATGCGAAATGATTGTTCTATTTTTGGAATTCCCCCCCCTACGTATGGTGTAATAATGATTGGGCGTGTGAAGATATGTAATCATTATAAATGAAATCCTCTCTTTAATATGATTTAACCGAATTACATTAAAACCTCATACCTTACATTTTACCTTTGGTTTAATAATTCGAAGTGTCGGTTGCTTCAAAATAGCTTTAATGTACATGGAAGAATCTGTAGATTTTCTCTGAAGTTTAGAACAGGAGTGTAATTGAATCTGGTACGTGCTGAATAATTTTTCGCCAAAAGGATCTGAAGTATAATCGTGGAGAACCAAAAAGCTCATATAACAGCAAAGAGGAATACTGTTTTGATGATAACAAGTTGCTGAAACTGGTGTTTTAGCAACGGAAAATTGAACGATACGTCGCTGAAACAGGTGTTTCAGCAACGGGAAAAATCAGAGAAATGGGATAAATGACTTAGGTCTGTAAATGGAGAAATATTTGATAGGGGATAATTTCAGCAGTAAGGGGTGGGAAATACTGACTGAAGGAGGATATTGCAGGGATGGTGGGAGTGGGAATAATGGAAATAATGTGGATATGGAGGGATATTGCTTAGGAAAAAGGGTAAAATGATGGGAACAATCTTCTGTGATTAAAGCTTCAGATCTTCTCATGATGAATCTGTCCTCCTTATTGCTTTTTCCAGAATCTGCAAAATTCAATTGTAATATGCCAATCCTTGACAGGGATTATTAGTGCTAAATCTAATCTAATACTAAAAATATAGTGCAGAAAATTAAATGCTGTGAGGAGCAGAAGACTCCCCTAGAAAAAGATAATGAATATCAGTCATGCAAGCAGTCTTGAAATCCTCTTTAGAAACAGGGCGCTAATATAGACGGAGCCTATGGCCATTGACTAGTAGAGGTGTTTTAGCATCATCAATTGTTACAAGTCTTACCGTTCCGTTTGGAAAAACATCATCTACTTCATATGGTCCAAGCCAGCGTGTACGTAGCTTACCCTGAAAATTTTCAAACCGAGAGTCATACAACAAGGCCCAATTACCTTTTTGGAACTGCTTGTGTTTGATAATTTTGTCATGCCACTTCATCCTTTGTTGTTGTATCATGTTTGTTTGATGAATGGCATCTAATCTCTTTTCATCCAACTCCAGAAGCTGCTGCAATCTAGCTGTCTGCACATCAGTCAAATCAAGATTAACAGCTAAAGCAGTCCTTAAAGTTTTAATTTCAAATTCCACAGGAAAAACAACATTTTTACCATAAACCAATTCATAGGGAGAAAAACCTGTAGTGTTTCTCCAAGTAGTTCTGTAAGCCCATAATGCCTCAGGGAGCCTTTGGGACCAATCCTTTCGGTTGTCCTTCACTGTTTTAGTTAGAATGGCTTCTAAAACTTTGTTTGTGCTTTCCACCTGCCCATTGGCCTGGGGGTGGTATGGTGTAGTCATTCTATGTTGAATATGATATTTGTGAAGGGTAGATTTAAAACCATGAGAATTGAATGGAGGTCCTCCATCAGTAACTAGCTCTCTAGGAATTCCAAATCTAGTGAAAATCTCTTCAAATAAGAAAGCTAGGACAGCCTCCTCATTGGCTCTAATAAGTGCTTTGGCCTCCACCCACTTAGTCATATAGTCTGTACAGACTAATATATAGGTTCTTTGATTGGATGGAGGGTTAATGGGTCCTATGAAGTCCAAGGCCCATCTTTCAAATGGTTCAGAAACTACCTGGGGGTTTAATGGCATTTGGTCTCTATGATTGGGTTGACCCATTCTCTGGCAGCTGTCACAAGCCCTTACATATTTCTTTGCATCCTTGAATAATGAGGGCCAATAGTAACCCATCCTCAGAATTTTATGTGCTGTTCTCTTATCAGCGAAATGGCCTCCACAAGGGCCATCATGACAAGCTTTCAATATGTCATACACTTCATCTTCTCTAATGCATCTTCGGATCTCCTGATCAAGCCCAGTATAGAAAAGACACCCGCTTATCCAGCTGTACCTGGCACTTTGTTGAACAATTCTTCTCTTTTCTCTATATGACAGGTGTGCTGGTAGTTTTCCTGCAACCAAATAATTAGCAATATCTGCATACCATGGAGAGTGAGCAGAAACTGCAAACAAATATTCGTCAGGAAAACTATCATCTACTGGAATATCATTGTCAGTTTTTAACCGTGAAAGGAAGTCAGCCACCACATTTTCTTTACCGGGCCGATCTACAATTGTGATATCAAATTCCTACAATAGTAATAGCCATCTGGTAACTCTAGCATTCGTGATAGATTTGTTCATTAAATATTTAATAGCTGAATGATCAGTGTGCACAAAAGTAGAATAACCAGTGATATAGTGTCGAAATTTATTAATGGCATAGACTACTGCAAGAAATTCTTTCTCGGTAACTGTATAGTTAAGCTCAGCAGGGGTCATATTCTTACTGATAAAGTATATAGCATAAGGAAGATGATTTTCCTCTTGTCCCAAAACCGCTCCAATAGCAATGTCTGAAGCATCAGAAGATATGTGAAAAGGAAGATTCCAATCAGGCCCCCTCAAAATAGGAGCAGTAGACAACTGATGCTTCAGTTCTTCAAAAGCTTTCTGACAAGAATTAGTCCACTTAAATTCAGCATTTTTCATAAGCAATACAAATAATGGAGAAGCTATTTTAGAGAAATCTTTAATAAATCTCCTGTAATAACCAGCATGTCCTAGAAAACTTCTCACATCAGTTTGAGTTTTAGGAACAGAAAGATTCTGAATGACCAAAATTTTAGATGGATCTACCTGAATACCTTGAGATGAAATAAAATGTCCAAGCACTATTCCTTCACTCATCATCATATGGCATTTTTCGGTACTTAAGGAGAGGTGAGCTTGTATACATCTTTTAAGTACTTTCTCAAGGTTTTGTAATGCCTCTTCGAAAGACACACCATAAGGGGTAAAATCATCCATAAATATTTCCATAGAATCATTCAGCATATCGGAAAAAATTCCTATAACAGCTCTTTGAAAAGTTGCTGGTGCATTGCACAACCCAAATGGAAGAACTCTATAGGCAAAAGTTCCCCAGGGGCTGGTGAAAGTGGTCTTGTCTTGGTCTTGGGGTGCAATTCTTATCTGATTATACCCACTGAATCCATCTAGAAAAGAAAAGAATTTCTTCCCTGCAAGACTGTCCAACACCTGATCAATGAAGGGTAAGGGAAAGTGATCCTTTTGAGTAGCTTTGTTTAAAGCTCTATAGTCGACACATACTCTCCATTTCCCGTTTTTCTTAGGGACAATTACTAATGGGGAAACCCATTCACTGTCAGATATGGGATATATAAATCCTGCATTAAGCAATTTTTGAAGTTCTTCCTTAACAATTTCTCGTAAATTAGGATTCATTCGTCTTTGGGGTTGACAAACAGGTCGGCATCCCTCTTTAATGTAAATTCGATGAGTACATAATTCAGAAGAAATACCTTTCATATCTGTGTAATCCCAGGCAAATGCCTCCTTATATTCATGCAATAACTTCATTAATTGCTGTGTTTCCACATCTGTTAGATCAGGATTTATGTTTAATGTCTTGCCGGGTTCAATTTCGACTGTTGTGCTTTTAGATGAGATCGTGGTTAAAGTCTGAGATGAATCTTCAGATTCAATCTTTTCTTGTGCATCAGTTTCAAAAATCGCAGTTAATTGATTGTGTGTTTCAGCAATAACAGAAGAAGGTTCACAAATAAAATTATTGATTATCTCATCCTCTGTATTGTCTTTAAGAGTTAAAGCTTGTCCTATAGTTAGAATAGGCTGAACAGCATTATCATCATAATCCATCCATATAGAATCTTCATTATTAACTACCGGTGTAGCATGAGGATAAAGAGTTAACTGTTTTGTTTCATAACCATTAGAAATTGTCATTGAGCCAGATCTGCAACTAATAAATGCATCAGCTGTGGCCAGCCATGGCCTTCCTAGAATTAAGGGATGTCCCCCCAGCTTTGTTTTAGTCTGCAATACAACAAATTCAGCTGGATATTTCCAGGATTCAACTGAAATAAGTAGATCTTCAACAATTCCTTCCGGTTTAATTGTGGAACGGTCAGCTAACTCTAAAATGGTGGGTGTATCTCTGATTGTATTATTCAGCTGTAACAATTGTGAAGTTTCAAGAGTCATTATATTAATTGCTGCACCTAAATCTACCAGAACTCGGGGAATCATTGTTTTACCAATCTGAACTGTGACTGTAGGATGGCCGGGATCACCATATTTTACAGGAGGGGCTTTTCCGGACATTAATGCAGACAAGTCTCCCATCACATGTACTGTAAGGGGGTCCTTGGTTTTCCTACCAGGTTTCTTAACACAAATATCCCTTAATGTTCTGGCATAAATTGGTACATCTCTTAATGCTTGTAAAAGTGGAATTTTAATATACAAATTTTGCAATTCCCCTATAAAATTAAAAGCAGGTGTTTCAGCTATTCTGGTTAAAACCAAACGTTCGGGGAATGGTGGTTCTGTTATTTCAACATTCTTGTTAGGAGGTGGTTGTGCTTCTTTTTGTTTCTCGGTTTCATTTTTATCTGAATCAGAAGACGTTATGTCATCAATAATAGGCTCTACTATTCTTCCAGATCTCAAATGAATATCATTACATTGCATAGTAGAAAATATAGACTGATTCTGAATATCAATGACTTGCACAACTTTATTATTGGGGTTAGGATTTGGTTGCACAGGTAGTTGGGGTCTCATTTGGTTACTTGGCGGAGCATTTGATGGCAGAGGGAGTGGTTGTTGGAATTGAGGCAATTGATTTGGATACGGGAGTGATTGACTATTCCAATTTGGATTCCAAGGATTGAAAGGAGATGGCTGCTGTGGAGGCCAAGGAGTCCACATTGAAGGATCGACAAAGGGAGGGTTTTGCATTTGCATGGGTGGGAAATTCATTTGATTGAAGGGTGGGTATTGCATTTGGTTAAAGGGGGGGTAACTTGTTTGGCCAAAAGCAGAATAATTGTTCCAACGATTAAATGGCATACTAAAGTTCATACCTTGTCCTTTTGGTTGCCATTGTCTTCTTTGAGTTAGCAGGTAAACTGCTTCAGCTTCTTCTTCCGTTGGCTGCAATGCTGCCTTTATTCCTGGTAGAGATGGACATTGTTCTGTCTCATGATCTTTCTCACAAAGGGTGCAAATTGGTATTTTGTCTCTTGGGCATTCCCTTAGTGGATGTTTGTCTCTGCATTTCGGGCAAAAGACAGCCAGAGTTGCTTCTGCTTCGGCCTGCTTCTTTTTAACCTGCAAAGTGTCAATCTGCGAAGCAAAAGAACTTAACATTTCAGTTTTAAATTCTTCAAGTAGATTACCTATCTCAGCTCTTGTTGCTCCTCCATTGGCTGATTTCTGCACTCTTGAATAGGTGGAATCTCTTATTCTGTTTCTTGCAGCTCCCCTAGAGCACCTCTTAGCAAGTTCACAAATCTCATCATATGATTCCTTAGATATATCTCCCTTAGCAAGCATATTTAACATATTTAAACAATCATCCCTTAAACCTCTAAGTAATATTGTTTTACGAATTTCCTTACTTATATCCAGATGATCAGATCTCTGTATGTTGTACTACAGCCTTTCTATGTAGTCCTCCAGACTCTCATCCGACTTTTGTGCCATATTGAATAGTTCATCCTTCTTCTCTCTCGTCCGGCAGTAGTCTTGATATTTAAGCAGAAATTTTTGTTTCATCTGCTCCCATGTTGTGATTACCTGACTTCCAAGGCTCATGAACCATCTTAAAGCATTCCCTTTTAAGGTGGCTGGAAACAGTTTCAACTTTTGAGCATTAGTAACATAATCATAACTTTTGCATAATATATCAAATTCAAAAAGAAACTCATCAGGATCCTCAGTGGATAAACCATGAAAGTTAGGTAGAGCAGACAATGGAATATTTTTCATTGTCCCTGCAGGGAGATCACTGATAGGAAATCCCAAAGTAGAGAGGGAATTTTCATCCCTTCTTTCTTCTTCAGGACCTGCACGTCCTCCACCAAAGAAACCATCATTGTTATCTTCCATTGTTGGCCCTCCTACTGCACTTTCTCGATCGTCAAGATCTTCTATTGGCTCTTCAATGTTCTCTACCGGTCGTCCAACGCTTTCTACTATTTCCTCAATGTGTTCTACTGATCTGCTAACACTTTCCTCTGACTCTTCAGCGCTGACTGCTGGTTCTTCTGTATTTTCAGGACCCACAACTTCCTCTGTTCTGTAATCTGACTGAGGGGAACGCTGAAATTTTGATTTTCGAGAACTTAATCTTTGTGATGATTCAGCCTTTGATACAATCTCGTCGATAAAAGTTTTTCGTCCTCCCCAGCCTTTGCCACCTGTGCGGTTATTTTTCTTCTGGTTTCCGCGTCCTCTCATACAATCTGCACATTAAAAAGAAAAGATGAATGCTTTTGAAATCTATAATTACCTTCCCCGGCAACGGCGCCAAAATGTTGGTCGCTTTAATTGTTTTCACAATTCAAGCTCCACATAAATTGTCAACCCGAGAAGGTCTTTTTATTTCAAAGATAATCGCGCACTGGATATGCTCAATTTCAAAAGCAGAATCAATGTTGTAGTAAAAGAAGGACACACGATTATTAATCTCATCAATCTACTGATTCACACTCTACTTAATCAAAGCTGAAGTCAATTAAGTTATAGCAGAAATGATTTCTCTGTTGCAGTTACAATCCAAACAAAGGAAAATCAATCTACAAGGAAAGAAATCAATCAACTACAGCAGGAACAGGACCCTATTCCTTAGTGAGGAACTTCAACACCTAATGCCTGACACTTAATCACACTGTAAGAAAAGTAGCTTCAAGAGATCAAGACCCTATTCCCATGAACAGGAACCTTCAGCACTTGTTCTCTTGTTCCTAATCACACTGCAGGCAAAGGAAAGCAATCAATGGGAGCAAGACCCTATTCCTTTATGCAGGAATCTTCAGCACATGCTTCCCAATATCATTCATTCATGCATTCAATACGTGTAACGCTAAAGAAACAGAGTATTGTAAAAATGTGTAACTAGTGTCCAACAACAGAATTAAGGGAAGTGCAAACACACAAAGAATTAGACAAACTACAGGAACCAAAAGGGTGAATCTTGTGAGGAAGGCGGGCCCTTTCCTTCTCACAAGATTCCCCAGGAGAAAGAATTAAATTGGAACGCTCAAAAGAAGATTTTATTCATCTGTCAAAGTAACTGATACATTACAGAAGGAGACTAGCTCCAGTTCTCTCACAATACTCTCCTGTAACTTACAATTCAACCCCCCTCTAATGATGATGTCTCCTCTTTTTAAAGAGGAGACATCTTTTACAATTTACATGAGAGCGAATCTACATTATCTCGATTCTGTTCTCTTTCCCAAAACAGGACTATTCTGTTCTTTCAAAAAAAATGCTGTTACAACCGAGACAATAAAAGTGCTATCTTCAGGATGATCCAGGTAACCGTATCTTCGTGCTGCTGCTACTATTCCACAAAAAGTTCTTCCAGAATCGCAAATTACGCATAACGGGATTTGCGTGCTTGACGGCTGTTTCAGCAACTGAGTCAACTGTTTCAGCAACGGAGTCAGTTGTTTTAGCAACGGAGTCAGCTGTTTCAGCAACGGAGTCAGCTGTCTCAGCAACGGCCGCTTGTTCCCAACAAGGCATATAACTTATCTGCGATCTTTGGACTTGTGTTAGCAACAATACACTTCAATTATTGATAAAATATAAGAGTATTGCGGAATTAAATGTAAGACAGATTAAACATATAATAAAGAAGAGGTTTCTATATACCTTGGGATAAAGTAGATGAAAAAGACAATGAAGTTCATGGTTATAAGAGTAGAATGGTGTCAAAATATATAGCAAAAATGATACATAGTGGAGTCCTAACATCTGGCCGAAGCCATGGAGATTCCAATGAGACTGAATGAAATGCCAATGTAAGATTTGAATCTAGGGGTTCAACAAATTCATTCACAGTTGCAAAACCTTTGTCTCAAAATGCAAAGTTTGAAGTAGGACAGAACTGCTCGGACAGAGGTGCGAAAAGAAGTTTGGTGCATAAAATGCAAGGGTCAGGGGCATGAAAAGGATCACTGCCCAGTTTTCACAAACTATGTTGCAGAAGGAGGACCAATTCCTCTATGACCAGAGGTTGTGACAGGGCCAAGTGTAGGGCTTGTGCTATGGTGTGCTATATGTCAGGTAGCAGGGAAACATACAACTAATAATTGCCATTTGCTACATAAATTTGTACAAACACCACAACAACTGTTCTGCAATTTTTTTCAATTAGTAGGCCATGATGAGCGCAATTGTCAAAGTTACGAATTGATGATGGATAGGGCACCCGCATACAGAGTGCAGACATAAACACGACCTCCAGACCAAGGCATTGGGGGAACGTGAGGTGAGTATTAGGGGTACAGTTGATGCCGAGGTGGAGGAGGTCCTAGGAGAGGTCGAGGATAGCTGATTTGTTACAATTTCAGAGGCCCAGGACACTATGCAAGGGACTATCTAAATCTGACGTGATTGTCATGCAGTTCCTGTACTTAGTTTGACCATGCAACTGAAAATTGCCCAATATTGTTGGCTAAGATTCGTGAAAAGGGGGTGCAGCCTCCGCAACCAACGCAGAACCTCCAGATGATGAGGGTTGAGGCTCGCAAGGAAATCCCTAAGGTAAACATTATGCTGCAGAGCAGAACTGCAACTGGGGAGGACAAAGGGAAGTAGCATGTATAAGGTGAATGGGTCCGCAAAGCACCAGAAAAGGAGTCTAGGTTTGATTTGGAGAACACAAAGGACACATTTATGGAAGCAAAGAAAAGCTTCGCAGAGGCCTCTACCTCCAGAAGTCAGGAGAAACTAGTTGAAGAAATGGACCCATCCATGATTACCACGTCATTGGAGACCTACATGAAGCTGCTCCATGACAATAAGGCTATGAAGGGCTTGCAGGAACTGATCAATCGGTTCTATGGTAAGGATGGTGCGACTGGTGAACCGCTCATGGTCAGGAAGCTTGGCAAGCATAAGGCAAGGAGTGGGTAGGAGATGGGACACACCACACAGATAGGAGAATACGAGATGGACCAAGTTATCCTGGATCTAGGGTTTGACACGAATGTTTTTCCAAAACAGACCTAGGAAAGAATGGGGAGACCTGCACTTTAGTGGTCTCCGATATAGTTAATAATGGTGAATCAACAGAAAATTTTCCCAATGGGGAGGCTACAAGGGGTCATAGCTGACATCGAGGGCACAAGCACACTGGCGGGTTTTGAGGTAATAGAGACTATGGATGATAGAAATCACTACCCTACGCTCCTTGGAATCGATTGGGCCACTAACTTGAAAGGGGTAATCAAAATTATGAAGCGGAAGATGATATTTGAAAACAAGTCACTCCGCATAGTGGGGCCACTAGATCCTGCAGAGGGACCGCGCTACACAGAACCAATCCGAGATTATGAAAGCAATGACGATCTGGACCAGATTTACAAGATAACGGCGTGAGACGAGGATTGGGTGAATTCGACAATGGATGGACACATTGCATGGGATCTTGAAAGCTCCTGCACATCAGACATGAATGAAGAATTGGAGCATTGGTAGAACCGACTACATGAAGTTTCGACGTTGTGTTGTAATATGATGACCAAGTCGTTGCGTTGTGTGTCATCCGAATTTATGGATCTGCCTCATTATGATGGGATAACTGATGCTGATTTATTTTTGTATGAATTTGAAAGACAAGTACCGAAGAAACATCGATGATGTGATAGTAAACAAGGTCGTTGAGCTCCCCCGTGAATATCAGGATTTGTTCCCCACAAAGTTTTCTGATCTAAAAGGGATAATAGGAGACCTGGGTGTCATGAAGATCACCCTGATATCAGATGTGAAGCCTATGAAACAAAGACCTTACCGCCTTAATCTTAAGTATAAGGAAAGGGTTCGTGCTGAGATGGATAAGATTCTTGCGACAGGAATTATTGAACTAGTAGAAGAATCTGATTGGGTAAGCCCGATAATGGTTTAGGAAAAGAAACAAAAAGAAGAAATGAGGATATGTGCATATCCTTGGAGGCTAAATGATGCTTGCATGCATGAATCCTTCCTGACCCATTCACTGATGAAGTCCTGGATAATGTAGGTGGCCAAGAAGCATACTCTTTCTGTTGGCTTATTAGGGCCTAACCCAGGTTCAAAGTGAAGTTAGCCAAACAAATCCCAGTACTACTGGCCCTTTCAGCAACAATCCACGGAGCGCAGACTAAGGTCTCACCCGAAGTAGTATGGGAGGGTGCTAGAACCAGGTTTCCACACCTTGGAGATGTCTGATGAGTTCAATTGGTTCGTAGTTTGACCCTGTGCACAGCTTGCTTCGTCCACTTTCTCCTACTTCACAATCTGATATACTACCTTCGCGCAGCCCTACCCAAGGGCTGAACGCTGCACTTCTGCTTTATTACCCAAGACCTTACTGGTATTCCAATGTTAGTTAATTATATTAGCCTGCTTGAGAGATTTAAGTTATACTTAACAACATAGACCATTCATACAGGTGCGCCCAATAAATAAACAATATATTTGCAAATTATATCAAACATGCATTAACCAAAGAATAGATATGAAGAATTATGACAAAACTTCTCTTTATTAATTCCTTCCGTGGTTACAGACTCGACTCGCCCTACACACTCAGCTGCAGGGGTCCATGCACTCAGCTGCAGACTACTAGGCCTCTGCGCACTCCGCTACAGAGCCTTCTCCTACTCTATGACCCAAAGACACACTTCAACTTGCGACTTAATCACTTAGACTCTCCTACTTCCTTCTTTACTATCCTCTCTACTTAGAGCCCCACTCTATTTATACAATCCCATGGTCCTTGGACCATGGGTAGGTCTATCCAGCCGACATAACATTACAAACTAGGGCGGACAACCCTGTGCACCCGTAATTTGTGGATCTTTACAACAAGATTAGGTCAAAACTTGGGCTTTGAGCCCCAAAACATGCCTTGGGGGATTCCATGCCCAGCAGGCCCCCAACAAAAACATCGTTACTTGCACTCGAGTCACTCTGTCGGCGCGGAAATATTTGCGCGGAGTCCCTCCAACTGTTATCGAACTGCATAGAGGTCGGTAGTGCACTGAGATGTTGCTTGCTGGATCTGCTGCATACACTGTTCTGAGACCTTTTTGTTGGGAGTGCTTCTCTGAATCAATGTGTGCATCCCCTGTATGTGTGCGAGCTTACCTTCAATGTCTATCGTGATGGTGAAGGCCTCGTCAATCCAAAGCTGGACGTGCACTTTTAGGACTGCTTCCTTATGTCGTGTCGCGTCCACCTGCTCCTTCAGTGCTTTAGCCTGCTACATCCGTGCAAGCCTCTGGGTGAGGACCACTATCTATGCAGTTCCTTAGATATTTTCATACTACTGTTGGAGTTCTTGCACCTCTATCTCTAAGCGCTGGATGTTGGGGTCCTCCTGCAGAGTTGTGAGGACCTCAAGTGATTCTTCCAACATGCTGGTGCAGTCTCACACTGCACCTCCGATTTCCTCCAATCCCACTATGATAGTGCTAGCGCATTGTTCTTTGACTTCTGGGGGAGTGGATGGTTGCGCCTTTAACCACAGCTCGAAAATCTGAAGATTCAGCTCCAACTGAACCTTTGTCATTTACTCTCTAGCCTCGCAAACCCCTGCTGGCATATCTGCAGGGATGGCCAACTTCGAGACACTTGGGCAAGTGTCATCTATCACTTGCACCTGTTGTTGATTTTGCAACACCAATTTGTCATGCTGCAAGCTTAGTTGTTCAATATTTATCTTTTGCTCACTAAGGACTTGATGCATGCAGCTCTCCCTAGCTCCCAGCTTTATAGTTATCCCATCCTGCAACACATATAATGTCTCGCGCAGGAGGGCAGCGAGATTAACACTGAGACCTTTCAGTGCACTAACTGAAGGCCTATTGGCCTCATTTGATGTCACTAGTGCCCCTTCCGACAGCACTATTGTGTTTGTCATCTGCACGTGCAACATCTGCTCTGCTGCCATGGATCTGACTGCGAGGTTGGTCGAAAGGGTACCAACCTGAGGGGGGCACACTTGTAATTCCTGTAACTATGCTCTGAGGGCCCCCAACACAATCTGGTTCTCCTGCATGAAATCTTGGAGAGCCTCATTGGTGACATCACACACCATCTTGCCGATGTCATGCAGATCACCCTCGGTTAGGGTGATCGGGTCAATGGACAATTTCGAGGCCTTGACCTTCTTCCGCAACCTTGCCCACTCTGCTGGGTGTTGGTGCTTCAGCTGTGTGGATGCAGTTCATGGGTCCACGCCTCCTTCTTCTGTTTCTTCTTCCTCTGCTTCCTGCCCCTACGAAGGCGTTGTTTGGCCCTCGCCTGCCTTCGTGGCTGTTGCTTGTGCTTCTACTGCTATTGCGGCCTTTTCATGCTCCACTACTTTTTGTGCCACGTCCCACGCTACCCGTACTTCTGCTGCTGTTGTTTCCTTCCTTCGTTTTTTGGCCAACTGTGCGATGCGCAGCTTGGCCTCGTCTTTCTTCATTTACACTGCCGACTTCTTGATTTTTGCAATGTCTGGGGCACACCATTCTAGCGGCCATGCCTCCAGGACATTGAAAATGGCATTGTCAGTGGCTACCAAGGGTAGCTTTGTCTACTGTTTAGTTGGGTCCTTGCGCACCCTGATACATATGTTATGCATGTCAGCCTTAAATTCTGCAAAACTCTGTAGACTGTTGTAAACCATGAGGATGACCACGGCTTACGGTTGATCCACATTCTGATGTTCATTTCCATGAGCACCCAGAAGATCTTGCTGTCGCGTATCCTTTTAGCATCCTTCATGGCCCAGAGCGAAGCGTACTTCGTGGCCTCTGGTAAATCTCTGTCAATTATGGGGAATTGACTATCCTTCTACAATTCCCTAGCTACGAGCACTATGGACAACAACAGCCATGCATAGTGGAACGTTTTGCCCTGTTCCTAATCTTTGCGGCAATTCTCTAAAAATTTCATGTAGAGGAATTCAGGCTATTTAAACTGGACCCCCTCCATGCACTACTCGGCCAGTTCAACCACCAGCACAGGTACCTCGTCTACGCGGCACTTGCGCAAAACTTTTCCTACGAGGATTTGGGTTGTTGTGCGTACTTCTTTGTCCTTGATGTTGGAGATGGCATAGCCCCTCTTCTTATTTTCCAGCTTTTACCTCTTCTTCATGGCCTCCGCAATGGAAAAATCACTACCCTTCCCTTCCAATATGGTCGCGGGGTCGTCTCCTTTGTATGGAAGCCGAGAGACGCAATGAATCAAGTCTGTCATGATGGGGATGGGCTCCTCTAGCCATAAACACCCATCATGCACCAGGCAGAGCAACTGCTTGATGATGAAAATGGTTATTGGGGCGCGATGGAAATGCAGCACCCAGAGTAGGTTCAGCAGCCCAGCCTTTTCCACTCTGCGCAACCACTTCCGTGGCTCTAATGCTGTCACCACCCCTGTGATATTCTGCTTCATGAGGTTTTCGGTCTCAAGGTTAGGGAACTTCTCATGGTCAGCGAGGTCCCAATCTTCGAATTTCATGCTCGGCACGCGGCCCAAGTGTGTGCCTTCAAACCTAATGCCATATAGGAGGAGCAAGCTCTTGGTCTCATCCAAGTCCTTGGGAAATTTGGCCTTCCATTTTTGCGGGGGGAAATAGGTGGCCAGTTTTTTCACAGAGTGTGTAGGCTGAGTATCCACCTCCATGGCTTCATCTTCTTCTTCTGTGATGATAAGCTCTTGCAAATATTCTTCTTCTTCATCTGTTTCTATAGTGACAACTTTCCCCTTCTCCTCCATCGATAGTTTGTTGCGTAGCGGGTTCCACGAGGACACGCATATGGGAGCCATTGCTTGTTTGTCCTTCTTGGGTCTTGCAATGCACAGTGATTTCAAGATTTCTGCCACAATCCTGGCACCTTTTGGAACATCCCCCACATTTAGGGCCTGTGCGGCCTCTTCGGCACTCATTTCTATTATGTCCATAACATCCTGAGCAGTTTCCATCGTACTCGTCCGGAAATCTAGCACTCGCGAACTCAAGGGCTCAATCAACGCTTGGCTCACAACACTCAGGGCTCTGCTCAATCGCTCAATTCACAAATGACCAAGTATTGTTTGCTGGGCATCCCTTTGTATATTATAGCGCTTTTTGAATTTGAATTCGACTGTTTCCCCTAATTCTAATTCATTAATGCTTTCTTAGTGGTAGATTTTCCCAAATCTTGCCAATAAATCGCGTCTTAAATGCCTACCACCCACTCCATTTGGCCTCAAGTCGAGCATCCCATCATGAATAGTGACTTCAACGGTCACTTTCTGGCCAACCTGCATGGAAGTACAGCCCCCTGTGCGAGGTCGCGGACCTTGTGATTTTTTGTTTCTACACGCAGCTCCAACCTCGCACAGCTTACGGGTAGAGTAGTTTATAGTCTCGCGCTTCCTTTCAGCTGCTTAGAGCGCTAGGACTATATTTCCTTCAGCTAGTCAGGTGACTGCACCACCCGTGTAGACTTCCATCCTGTCCTCCGTCATGGTTCCTGGAGAATCTCCACATTTTATTGTTACGGTCAGCATCGCGCACTTCACCATTTGCAATGCGCTATCCTGGTCACTATGCTTAGAAATATGTAGTCCAATCCAAGGCATTAGACTAATCAATTCATGGCGATAGTTTTCAAACTTGTCAACATGATAGTATGCACCTTGCCTTACCATCCTAGTTTTTTCGGTGAGAAAATATTCCTTTATCTCATCCTCTAGCTTCTTAACTTTCGTGTCCACCAGAGCTCTTTTCTTTCTTAACCGTACCCTTTCTTCTTCAAGTTCTTGGAGTCTAAAGTTTCCTTGTTTTATTTTGGCTTCCAAGGTTCTGCAAACTGTCGACCCTACCAGTGTTGGATTAGGCTTTTCAAGTACTAGAGGGCTTATAGTGTTCGTCTCATACTCCAGCCTTGGCGGTGCTTGCGTGGTCAGGTTCTTGCACATGGTCCTATATGCCCATAGGACCGTTGGTATGCGTAGGTCCCAGTCAATCTGTTTCGCATTGTGGACCCCGTTCAATGCTTCGCATACTTTGTCAAAGGCTTCCACATGGATAATCTTCTGTGCGCTTGGTCTTATCATACCCCCTGGTCACAAACAGAGGGGTCGTTTGCACCATTGTCTTGCCCGCTTCTGCTTGTCGATCGTGTTTCCTATCTTGAGGACGGCGTGTGTTCATGCAGGTTGCACACCATACACCTGTACCCATCTGGAAAGGTGGGCGCGTGGGCTATTTCGTCCATCATACTTGGCTCTCATCTGCATCTGAGGCTTTCCAAACTACATGCGCATCATTCTTCTGCATTCGCACCATTCCTCAAGACTTCTTTGATGCGTACCCCACCATCTTGCAGGAGTAGCACACAGTACCCATTTCAGAGCGTCAAAACGTTGTTGTTCCAGTACTTCTCTTTCAAATTTGTTCAGGAAATCATCCACCTCACTCAACCTATCATACATAGGCATATCTCTTACCTCTGTTGCCACGCAGCGTAGAAACCTTGTCCTCATGTTACAGTTGAGTGTGGTTACCTCGTGTAACCGGTTCTACCATTGCTTTATTTCCTCATTTGAATCTGAGGTGCAGGAGCTTTCGCACTCCCACAAGATTCTGCTATCTGCTGTTGGATTCACCCAGTCCTGCTCCTGCGCAGTTATCTTGTAGATACAGTCTAGATCATTGTTGCTATCGTAGTCATGCACTGGCTCTGTGTAACGCGATCCTTCCATAGGGTATAAAGGTACCACTACACGCAGTGACATTTTCTCAAAAATCATCTTGCGCTTCTTTAGATTTATCACTCCATTCATGTCAGTGGCCTAATCTATTCCTAGTAGCACAGGACAGCGATTTTTATCATCAACAATCTCTATCACTTCGAAAGCTGCAAGCACGCTCGCACCTTCGATATCTACCATTATTCCTTGCAATCTTCCCATAGGTAGGATCTTGTGTTGGTTCGCCATGCACAATTGAATAGGAGACTATTGCAGCGTGGGACTGCCCATGCGCTCCCATGTTTTCTTTGGCAAGATGTTCACGTCCAATCCTAGATCCAAAATTACTTGATCCATTTCATATTCCCTGATCTATGCAGTCAATCTCATCTCTCTTCCTATTCGCATAATGTGCTTCCCGAGCTTCCAGACTACGTGCGGTTCTCCTAGCATGGTCCCAACACATCTAGTGATGAGCTCTTGCAGTCCCTTCACAACTTTGCTGTCACACAGCAGCTTCATGCATGTCTCCAAAAATGTATTGAGCATTAATGGGTCCATTTCTGGTTCCATTTTATCTTTACTTCCTAAAGTGGAGGCCTCCGTGAAGCTCTTCTTAGCTTCCATGAATGTCTCCTTAGTGTTCTCTAAATCAAATTCCGGTTCCTTCATTAGAGCCTTGCAAACCCAGGCACTCTCTTCAGGCTGCTTGCCTTTGTCATCTCCTATCATGATACCACTTTGAAGCATGATATTTACATTTGGGCCTTCCTCGCACTATTAAGACCTCATCATTTGCAAGTTCTGAGTTGGGGGAGGTTGGAGTGCTCCTTTGTCACACAACCTCGCTATCAACATGGGACAGTCCTCTGTTTCATGATCAAACTAGGTACAATATAAACATGATGGTATCGTTAGATTTGTACAATCACAGGAATAATGCCTCGGTCCTTTGAAATTGTAGCATATCAGTTGTCTGCGACCTCTTCATGGTCCCATTCCACCTCGACCTCGTCCGCACCCCTGAAATCCAGTGTGCACCATCCCTGAATTTTGATCGAGGGCCTATGTTTTGGTCTGAACTCTATAGGTAGGAGTCTGATCCATTATCAATTGATAACTTCTGTAGGTGTGCTCATCGTGGCCTACTGACTTGCAGAAATTACAGAACAACTACCGGGACTTCTACGTATACTTCTCTAATAGATGGCAGTTATCTGTAGCATGCTTCCCTCCTATCTGAAAAATCGCGCACCATAATGCAAGCACTGTGCTCATTCCTGCTTGTGCCTCTGGTCTCAATGGCATTGGTCCTCCTCCCTCTCGGTAGATTGCAAATACTGGACAATTGTCCTTGTCATGTCCCTAACCTTTTCACTTTACGCACCATACCTCCTCACGCGCTTCTGGGCACTCTGTCCTGTCTTGTTTCAAACTCTGCATCTCAAGGCACAAGTTTTTCAACTGCGCATGAATCTGTTTCACTCCCAGGTTAGGATCTTGTATTAGGGTCTCGCGCAGTCTCGTTGCGATCTCCAAGGCCTCGACCTGAGTGGTTAGCTTCTGCTGTGACAACACATTCCTTAGATGCAGCATTAGCGATGCTACAAACCATGCGCGATGTTTCCCATCTGTCAAGGTCATATTGGCTTCATGAATTGTACACTTCAGTCTCTAATCCAGATCCTAGGGGGTCTTTCCTAGAAGCATCATAATTTCCTTAAATTTGATGATCAACTGTGTCTCTGATTTTGGCCTGCTAAATTCCTTGTTTAGCGTAACTTGGATATTTGCGATCCCTGCGTTCGGATTGTCATTGGAATGCTTAATTTACTAAGTTAGTGTGACATCCTGCAGAGCACTGACCAGCATTTCTTTCTTTATATTGTCATCTGTGACTCCCTGCGCTTCCCATATGGCCCTTACCACGAACCAAAACTGGTCCGGATTTTCATTCCCTACTCCTTTGAACACTGGTAACTTTATCGTGCTTGCCATATTGAACTGTGGTGGTGGCGGAGGTGGTGTGGGTGAAGACGACGGTGAAGATGGTGAAACTGGTTGTGGTGTAGGTGGAAGTGGTATGCACGGAATTCGTTACTTTATCAAATTGGTTGCACTTCTTGGTGAGACCTTCTCGAGCTCTTCCTCGCATTCTCGTGGAGGTGAAATCAAGGTGCTAGTTTCTAGTTCTGCGTTACCTTCATTTCTATAGATCCTCCCACCTCGCATAGCCCCAAACATCAATTTATTCACATAACTCGCTTTTCACACAATAGCATTTTAATCCAAGTGTTCAAATATTTAACGTATGTACCTTGCGGTCCTTTGAGGAAGCATTGTTCCACCTCTCTATAACTAACTGAGGTATCTACCACAAACTCGGTGATAAATGCTCCTATAATTCAATCGAGCCAGTGATCCACAGCTCATGATCTTATCTTTCGATGCTTCCAGTTTGCGCACCAACTCTAGAGTCCACACAATAGGTTTGTTAAGCCTACACCTTCCTTGACTGTCTGCTAGCTTCATGATCCACTCGTACAACTCAAAGGGGAAGGATGCAAAGAAAATTTCATGGATTTCTGTATATAAGTAGCAATCTGACCACTCTTCCTTTGATAATTGCGGATTCCTATTTTCCTGTGCTACAAACTCGTGAATCTTTTTGTCCAACCACTTTTTAATTCCTTTGTTTGTCGGATTCTAGTGATACAACATCATACATCTCTTATGTAGATCCTGGTCTCGACAACAGAACCATTTGTTGGCTTATTGGAGCTTGACCTAGGTTCGGAGTGAAGTTAGCCAAACAAATCCCAATACTACTGGCCCTTTCGGCAACAATCCGTGGAGTGCACACTGAGGTCTCACCTGAAGTAGTATGGGAGGGTGCTAGAACCAGGTTTCCGCACCCTGGAGATGTCTGATGAGTTCAACTGGTCTGCGGTTTGACCCTGCACACAGGTTGCTTCGCGCAGTTTCCCGTACTCTACAGTCTGATATACTGCCTTCGCGCAACCCTACCCAAGGGCTGAACACCACACTTCTGCGTTATGACCCAAGACCTTACTGGTATTCCAATGTTAGTTAATTATATTATCCTACTTGTGAGATTTTAAGTTATACTTAACAACATAGACCATTCATACAGGTGCGTGTAGTAAATAAATAATATATTTGCAAATTATATCAAACATGCATTAACCCAAGAGCAGATACACAAAATTATGACAAAACTTCTCTTTATTAATTCCTTCCATGGTTACAGACTCAACTCACCCTTCACACTCAGATGCAGGGGTCCGCGCACTCAGTTGTGGACTACTAGGCCTCTGCGCACTTAGCTGCAGAGCCTTCTCCTACTCTATGACCCAAAGACGCACTTCAACTTGCAACTTAATCACTTAGACTCTCCTACTTCCTTCTCTACTATCCTCTCTACTTAGAGCCTTGCTATATTTATACAATCCCATGGTCCACGGACCATGGGTAGGTCTATCAAGCCGACATTACATTACAAACTAGGGCAGACAACCCTGTGACTATCATCTTAGTGCCCCGCGCCTGCAATTCGTAAAGCTTTACAACAAGATTAGGTTAAAACTTGGGCTTTTAGCCCAAAAACATGCCTTGGGGGGATTCCATGCCCAACACTTTCACTGAAGGGTATTCTAGGTATCATCAAATCAAAATTGCGCCTGAAAATAGAAGCAAGATGATCTTTGTGATGAAATGGGGATGTTTTCAGTATATTGTAATACCTTTTGGGCTGAAGAATGCACCAGTAATCTTTTCGTGCGTAGTCATTGCGGCATTCAAAGGCTTCATTCATAAGTTCTTGGAGGTGTACTTTGATGATTGGACAATGTTTGGATTGGTTAAGCGTCATGTGGCAAGTCTACTTTTAATGTTAGATACATGTCAAAGATACTAGATCACGCTCAATATGAAGAAGTGTCTATTTTGTGTCCCTTTAGGGATCCTACTAGGGCATGTGGCGCGCAGAAATGGATTGATGGTAGACCCCGTGAAGATCGTGATGATAATCAACTTGGAGGCACCAAGGAATGTGAAACAGTTGCGTGCAACCCTGGGGCATACCAGATAATATAGGAAGTTCATCAAGAGCTATGCCCAGATCACCGTGCCCATGGAGAAGTTGTTGAAAAAGGATGCTATGTTCTGTTGGAGTGATGAATGCCAGAAGATCTTGGACGTGCTGAAAGAGAAAATGGTCACCGTGCTAATCCTAGTCTTTCCAAACTGGAAGAAAGAATTTCATGTGCACGTGGACGCCTCATGTTTCACATTGGGGGTCGTGCTGACACTGGCGGGTGAGGGGGAATTGGACCATCCTATAGAATTTGCGAGCAGAAAGCTATCCAAGGTTGAGAAGAACTATTCCACTACAGAGCACGAAGGACTAGCCATGGTATACGCGCTCCAAAAGTTCAGTCACTATTTGTTGCATGGACATTTATGATGTATACAGATCATTCTGCGTTAAAATACCTGGTTAATAAGCATATGTTAGGGGAGAATATCTACAGGTGGTTGTTATTATTCTAGGAGTATGATTTTGAAGTTATTGTGAAGCCTGGACGATTGAACGTGGGACCAGATCATATGTCGCACATAGAAACGGGAGAGGAGCCCACTAATTTGGAGGAAGGACTGCCTGACACGTAGCCCTTTACGATACGCATCACAGACAATCACTTTGAAGATATCATACAATTCCTAACAACGGGGACTACTCCAGAAGGGTATACAAGCCAACAGAAGGAGTTACTAGTGCATGCAACAGACTTCTCCATCATTGCAGGACATTTGTACAAAATGGGGTTGAACGAAATATTGCAACGCTATGTACCTGACTTTGAGCGAAGCCACATCCTCATGGAGGCTCATGGAGGAGCTACAGGAGGACATTATGCATGAAAAGTGACAACGCAAAAGGTTCTACGTGCTGGATTTTGGTGGCCAACTCTGCATAAGGACGCGGAAGCATATTGTAGGGCATGTGATGCATGTCAAAGGACTAGTAGGCCATCGCGGAGGGATGAACTACCATTGATATCATAGGTGACATTACAACCATTCGAGAAATGAGTGATTGACTTTGTGGGACCAATTCAGCCTCTGGGCAAGAAAACAGGTGCGCGGTACATCATCACCGCAACAGAGTACTTGACCAGGTGGGTAGAGGTGTAGCCTATGAAGGACTTTACCAGTGCGACAGCAGCGAAGTTTCTTTTTGAATACGTATTGACGAGAATTGGATGTCCAAAGATCTTGATGAGTGATCGTGGTACGCACTTCCTTAATGAAACAATCAACGCGTTTACGAAAGAATTTATGGTGTATCATCAGAAGAGCACACCTTATCACCTGCAGGCCAATGGGATGGTGGAAGCATTCAATAAGATACTAGAGAACGCACTGACAAAGGTTTTCAATGCTCAGAGAAGTGACTGGGATGTGTGTGTACCAGCGGTGCTATGGGCCTACAAAATGACTTGTAAGAAGTTGACTCGACAAACACCTTTCAAACTTGTGTATGGCATAGAAGTTGTGATGCCAATGGAATACATTGTACCTAGTCTATGCATACCTTCACTCATAGGAATGGCGGATCGCGAAGCCTTGGAAGAGAGGCTCGTGCATCTAGTAGATCTTGAGGAGGACCAATTTCTAGCTAGATTTCATCAACAAGTTCAAAAGGAGCGCGAAAAGGCATGGCATGATCGGCACATTAAACTACACACCTTCAAGGTAAATGATCTGGTTTTGCTATATGACAACAAGTTTGATAAATTTCCAGGGAAATTTAGGATGCACTGGCTGGGGCCCTATGTCATCAAAGAGATTACCAACGGTGGAGCAGTTCAGTTGGTTAAGTTAAATGGGGAGCCCTTCCCAAGAAAGGTGAATGGTAGCTGATTAAATCCATACAATGGTAATCCAGCTAGGTGACCATATGAAGGTAGCATAGTCTTAGCACTCCAAGTAGCTGAAAGGAGGCACAGGACTATAAACTACATTGCCCTACTTGGGGAACTGAGCGATGAAGAAACTACGTGGAACGAGGAGATGTCACAGAGACCACACAAGGTAGCAGTTGTATAGGTCAAGCTGGGGGGTCTTCACACCAAGATTTCCGCACCCGTAGAGTGACTCAAGGGAGAGTCACCATGTTTATGTTGGGGGCCTGTTGGGATCGGGTTTCCCCAAGCGGCAGTTTTGGGGCAGAAGGCTCAAATTTTGTAATAAAGATGTAAAGTCTCCGCATTTTATGGTTGCAGAGTGCAAATATGTCAAAGGGTTGTCCAACCTAGTTTTGTAAAGTCTCATGTCAGATGTAAAGATCTACCCATGGTTTGTATACCATGGGATTGTATAAAAAGGGAGTCTTAGAAGAGTCTAAGGAAGAAATAGTAGTGGTAAGAAGAGTTTTGAGTAAGAAGTTCTAAGTTTTCTCAAGTCTTAGCGTAGGTAGAGGCTCTGCAGCTGAGTGCGCAGAGGCCTAGGGTGGAAGTTCGCATCTCAGTGCACGAACCCCTGCATCTATGTGTGCAGGGTGGATGGAGTTTGTACTAAACTTAAGATATCAATAAATAGAAGTATTTTGCAAATGACTGTGTATTTTGTCTCTGTTTAATGCATCTGATTATATTATGATACGATCTGAGTTTACATTATAAAGCTTATTTAATGCGCGAATGTATTCGATTATATCTGTTAATTAAACGTGAACAAAAATATAGGATTACACGAAGATAACTGTAAATGCATGGTAGATTAGGTAACACTTAAGATAACTTGGGAACTTATACAGTAATGTAGCCACAGAGGCGCGTAAGTGTCTAGACCTTGGGTTAGGGCTGTGTGAAGATCAGTTGGGTACCTTCATGGAGGTACTGAAGGATAGAAGAGAAGGAACATCAATAAGCCCTGAAATCTTATTGATCTAAACGAAGGCAGGATCAGGAAGTAAATATCGACATCACGACCATCTCAAGGTGCAGAAACTTGGTTCCTGCATCCCCCCATACTACTTTAGGTGAGACTTCGGTCCGCACTCTACAGGCTTATTCCGAAAGGGCCAGTAGTGTAGGGATTTGCTTGGCTGACTAATGCTAAACCTCGTTCAAGGCGCATCAAGCTAACAATATGTTTCTGTTGATATATGGCACACCAAGTAATTCTTCATAGTTTGAGAGATATTCATGTTTGAAGTTAGTAACCCCAGTTAATGGGCTAAAACCCTATGGGGTTGTGGCATGGCACTCATAATTGGGTGGTCATTGAATATTCAATAATTAATAAATTAGTTTTTTCTCCTAAAATCCCTCCAACATTCACTTCTTTAGGACCCTCTAAACTCAATACATTCATATAAATAATGACCTTCATATCCTCCTCTAGTAGGGATTTTGTGGCTTCAAACATGGCATCGTGGCATTTTCGCTATAACTGTTTTTTTCTACAAAGCTTTAGAAGACAAAATTAAAACCCATTTTATCCGAAATCTTGATGAACCTCATGACCAAATTTCTGTTCTTGGTTCGTTATATTTTCAGAGAGATGATCTGAGGAAGTTAGGGTTTTTGTAGGCTCTAGAATTCCAGGTCAAACAGGTGACGTTGGGAAAACCGTCATAACTTTCTCTCTAAGCATTGGATTTCAATTTAGTAAGTATTCACAGAAATATGATGGAATTTTGTTTCTTGAGTAGCATTTTCAGGTTTGAAGGTTGCAACAGTGACATGTGGTAGTTCGTGCAAGTTCGCTCTACTGAACCAGGCTATAATCAGGTCATCGTGGGAGATTGGGAATAACTCTTTCTTGAAGAATCCAAATTTGATTAGACCTGTGGGGTTGCAAAGAGGACTTAGAGGGCTACCATAGGATCCAATTTCAAACCCTGGAATCAGAAATTACATAGATATAACAGATTCAATATCGAGCTCCTAGAAGGCAAGAAAAAATATGCATTCAAGGATCACTGTAGTAAGGACCACACATCAACAGTCAAGGGTAGACCTCCTACAAAAAGGTATGTATGATTAATGTTTACATTTGAATTTTGAGTATCATCTCTGACAAATGTTTTTCTAGGACAACATAATTATATATAGGGTCTCGGTTATATCTCTATGTCTCTATATGTCACAATTAGTTTTGATACCACATTTTGGATGTCCTATTCTTGATACTACAAATTTGATGCTACACCAACTCTACTAAATCTATATGATGTTGTGAGTTCATGTTGCTTTTCTTGTCATAATTTAAAGAATGGTCTCTATTGTTGTACTTAGAACTTGGTTCATCACAATTCTAGTGTTTATCATTAGTTTCTATTGTATATATCTTTAGGTCAGTTTTGTATATAGTCTTGCATAGATTCCAGGCCTGTATCAAGAGTAGGAGTCTTTGTCTACTGCTGCAAAAAGTCAACAACAAAAGTGATAAGCACACTTCAGGTATGCATTGTAATTTTAATTTGTATTTATTCATTATTATGCACTTATATGTGTTTTTCAGGCAGAGGTCAGTTGAAGGGTATTTTGTTTTGTTTTGGGATTGTTTTCGCCGGGCAAATTTTGCATGCAAGTAGAAAAAGATTCAAGTATAACTTCAAGCAAGAATTCAAGAGCAGAAATATCAAATCAAAGGAAGCATTGTAGCAGACCATCCTTTGAAGACATAAAAACCATCTGTCATCATTTGTAAAAGAGTCATTTGTAAAAGTGTCATCATTGGAAGAGTCATTAATGTAAAAGAGTCAATCTGCCTAGAGTCAAAAAGGCATTGTTGGGAGGTATAGGAGTCTCTGTTGGGATGATTTCATGGTTGGATTGCAAGTCATAGTGTGACTGGGTGTTTTTTCAAAATAATTGTAAATCATATTGTATCGTGGATCATTGTCCCTGGTACGAGAATCCACACTCTTGTCTCATTTTAGTCATTATAGGGTGGCAAGGAGGTGTTAGGCAGGTGCATGAAGTCACCTACAGGTTGGAGCCTATGAAAACTTCACGATGGTAGGTTGGTATAAGGTGTTGGGGCATGCTTCCAGTGGGAGCTGGAGAAGAATGCTTTTCTAGAATTATAGAGAGTTGTTGCTTTCATTTCAACTGGGGCTGAAGATTAAAGAATTTATTAGAAAAGCGTTCGGTGGTTTTTGACCCGGAGGGGGTTTTCCACCTAAAATTCTTGTGTCTATTGTGTTCTTTTATTTACTGTTATAACTGCATAAATGTTAATAATAACTGATGATTAACTAATGCTTTGAAAATATTTAAAAGTGCTAATTGCTAAGGAATATTGATTCACCCCCCCCCCCCCCCCAGTATTTCCAATAATTGGTATCAGAGCTTGGTTCCTTCAGTAACAGCTTAACCGCTGGAAGTCAATTTTCAGAGCATAGAGATGGGAAAGTCAAAGAAGCAGGTTACAAGGATTTCAAAGGAAGGTACATGTACAACAAAATCTGAAGAAAATGAGTATTGTGTACCAACCCCTGATTTTGATGTAGATAATTATTGGATATGGGAATCCATGATGGAAGTACATTTGCAAGCACATGGAGTATGGGAATCAATTATTTCTAGAGACACATCTACTGACGAAGCTAAAAGGTACAATTCAAAGGTGATGAATGTAATTTTGAATGTTTTTCCAAATTATGTGAAAACAAAAGTTGGTCAATGTTCATTAGCTAAATCTCTTTGGGAAAAGCTTCATAATCTCTATTCAACAAAGCAATCAGGTCAAGATGTTATTGAAAATTTAGATCCTTTTGATTATGATGAAGAAATGGGAGAAATGAGTAAAACAGGGTTTCAAAATCAAGTGATCAAGGTGATAAATAACTCAAAAGTCAAAAGGAAAAGATAAGACGTTTGGAAGAAATTGAAGACAACAAAAGAACTCATCAAAGAAAATGAGGAGTCTGAGAAGATGATTAGTAGTCTTAGAAGTCAATTGGAAGAAATCAAGAATACAACGACACAAGACCTCAAGAGAGAAATCCAACAGAAGAAACAAGAACTCGACATAGCATTTGTAGAGATTAGCAAGATCACATAATAGATGTAGGAAGCAGAAATTGAAAGGAAGGAATATGATAAAAGATACATATCCATTGTTGACCAAAAGAAAAAGGAATTAGAAACATCAACAGTAGCAATAAGAAGGCTCAGGATTGAAAATCAGAAGCAAAAAGAAAAGAAACAGGTTCTCAACAAAGAAGTAGAGGAGACCACTCTTCTCAAGCTACAGGTTGAGGAGGCAGAAAAAAGAAGGAAGATCTTGAAAAGATGGTTTCAAGAAGATATTACTCAAAAGAAAGAAGAACTTGATGCAACCCGTGATGAGATCTACAAACTCAAGGGATCACAAAAGGAACACTTACAAGATAAGACAGATGAAGAACCAAAAATGAAGGCAATTAAAGATGGTAAAGCTCCAGTTGATGAAGGTACAAGATCCACATCTTCGCAGGATGATTCTAAGAAGGAAGTTGATCAAAGTGAAAAGCCAAAGAAGAATGTTGAAACTCCAAAGAACAAGACCAAAGCAATCAAGAACAAAGGACCAAAACAAACTACAACACCGCCTCCAAAGAAGAATGAAAAAACTTCCAGGTATGTTCATTTACTTAATGGTTATTGTTTTTAATGCGCTAACTATGGACATATGGCCAATGATTGTAAATTTATTGATAGGTACAACTATCAAAGACCATCGCATCTGAATGAACCATTCAGGTAGGCACATTTATTTAATGGTTATTGATTTTTATGTGCTAGCTATCGACATATGGCTAGGGATTGTGAAGCTTTTGACAGGTACAATCATTATCTACAAAACACTAGAAGCAAGATTCTAGGATCACGAAACAGGTTCCACGATGATTTTTTTAGAAGAGAATACATGCTAGATGGGCCAAACCTTGGAATGTTTCAAATTCCATAACTATGGCCAGAGCGACCGCGGTTTTAAAAATTAGATGGAATCACCTATGGACAACATTGAATGCTTCAAGTGTCATAACTATGGGCACATGGCCCGAGATTGTAGGAATAAGAAGGTCTGGAAAAGGAAACAAGCACAGGAAGACAAAGAAGATAACAAGGTTTCAACAGTTATGATTTTAGGATTTGTAAAAGCAAAAGGTCATGAGGAATTAGCAGTTGCTTTAGATAATGACTCAAGTCAAGATGGCCCATTAGGTGACTCACTGTTTTGAAAAATCTGGCTTGTTGACTCCTTAATGCTTGTAGAGGAGGAGTCTATGCGGCAGTATATGGCACAATTCTATGATTGACAGGAATTAGGTAGTTTGAACAAGATGGCAGTATCATTACAGGTTCGGGGGGAGAAAAATGGTTGAAGGATTACAAGTTACCAAGAACAAGGCAATATTAGCCTACAAAGGATATGCACAAGCTGAAGGAATCGATTTTGAAGAAATATTTGCTCCCGTTGCAAGAATGGAAGCTACAGGATGTTTCTCACTTATGCTTTCTCGAGAAAAATCAAGGTCTACCAAATGGATGTTAAGTTAGCTTTTCTAAATGGTGAATTGGAGAAAGAAGTTTACATTGAACAACCCAAAGGTTTTCTGCTCTCTAACAAAGAAGACTACGTTCGCAGATTAAAGAAGGCTCTATATTGCTCAAGCAAGCTCCTAGGGCTTGGTATGCTCATCTTGACGGATATCTACATCAACAGAGATTCAAGAAAGGAAGCACTGACAACAATATTTATGTGAAAGTGGATCAAGATAACCTAACAATTATCGAAGTATATGTGGATGATATAATCTTTGGAAGCAATGATGACAGATTAAGTAAAGACTTTACCTTAAAAATGCAAAGTGATTTTGAAATGTCTATTATTGGTGAACTGAAATACTTTTTAGGTCTTTGGATTTCTCAGCAAGATAGAGAAATATTCATATATCAAACCAAGTACATCAAATAAATGCTCAAGAAATTACAAATGGAAGATTGCAAGCCAACCTTACCCCCATGGTAACATGTTGCAAGTTAAGCTTAGAAAAATCGTCAAAGGATGTGGACCAAAGGTTGTATAGATCCATGATTGGTAGTATCCTATATATGAAAGCCTCCTGGCCTGATGTAATGTAGGCAGTTGGACAAGTAGCAAGATTCCAAGCAGCACCAAAAGAATCTCATATTATTTTTGTCAAAAGAATTCTTCAGTATCTTAAGGGCATAGGGGAATATGGTCTATGGTATCCCAAAGGAAGTGATCTGGTTATCCAAGCTTATAGAGATGCAGATTGGGTAGGAAGTGTTGATGGTCATAAGAGTACCAGTGGAGCAACATTCTATCTGGGTGGTTTTCTTGTTTCATGGTTAAGTAAAAAGCAGTCTTCAATCTCGTTATCCACAACAGAAGAAAAATATGTCACTGCGGCAACTTGTTGTACTCAAGTTCTCTGGATGAAGAAAACTTTGCAAGATCTTCAATTCAAGTTTGATGAGCCTATCCCCATATTTTTCAATAACACCAACGCCATCAGTATCTCCAACAATCTTATAATGCATTCCGAAACGAAGCACATTCTAATTAAATATCATTCTGTTAGAGAGCAGGTCGCCGAAAAGAAAATCAAGCTTGAATATGTTGGCACAAAGGAAAAATTGTTGACATATTTACCAAACCATTACCTCGTGAAGCATTTGAGTATCTTCTCCAAAAGCTTGGGTTTCTCCCAATTTTTCATTAGACTCTTTCTCTTATCTACTCGAGTAGAAAGGGGGAGTGTAGGCGTGTACAGGTCTACAGGACGGTTGTTTGTCAGGGGGAGTTACCCTTTTCCATTGATGAAAAAGGAGGAGAGAAGGTAGTAGGAAGAGTTATCATGATCGCGGGGGGACTGCTTGTGTTGCCATCAATGCCAAAGGGGGAGATTGTTGATCAGTGGTTGTCATTGATGTCAACCCAAGCAGCACCAAAGGCTACCCCGATCTTGCATGGGAATTTTGACTTGAAAAATTACCATATTATGAGTCAAGGATCTTCTGGATGGATTCTAATCATCGAGATATTTCCTTTGATATATGGCACACCAAGTAATTCTTCACGGTTTGAGATATATTCATGTTTGAAGTTAGTAACCCCAGTTAGTGGGCTAAAACCCTATGGGGTTGTGGCATGGCACTCATAATTGGTTGTGGTCGTTGAATAGTCAATAATTAATATATTAGTTTTCTCTCCTAAAATCCCTCTAACTTTCACTTGTTGAGGGCCCTCTCAACTCAAGGCATTCAGATAAATAATTACCCTCATATCTTCCTCTAGTAGGAATTTTGTGGCTTCAAATAGGTCATCGTGGCATTTTCAATATAATGTTTTTTTTTTCTTTTTTCTTTTTTTTTTTTTTTGCTGCAAAGCTTCATAAGCTGAAATTAAAACCCATTTGAGCAGAAATCTAGATGAATCTCGTGACCGAATTTCAAATCTTGGTTCGTTATATTTGTGGAGATATGATCTGAGGAAGTTAGGGTTTTTTTAGGCTCCCGAATTCCATGTCAAAGAGGTGACATTGGGAAAATCGTCATAACTTTCTCTCTGAGCATTAGATTCAAATTTAATAAATAGTCACAAAAATAGAGGATGGAATGTTGTTTGTTTAGTATCATTTTCAGGGCTGAAGGTTGCAACAGTGACACGTGGCACTTCGTACAATTTCGCTCTACTAAACCAGGCTATAATCAGGTCATCGTGGGAGATTGGGAATAACTCTTTCTTGAAGAATCCAATCTTGATCAAACATGTGGGGTTGCAAAGAGGACTTAGAGGGCTACCACGGGAAGAAATTTCAGACCCTGGAGATCCGAAATTACATAGATACAACAGATTCAATATCGAGCTCCTAGAAGGCAAGAAAAAACATGAATTCAAGGATCACTGTAGTAAGGACCACACATCAACAGTCAAGGGTAAGTCTCCTACAGCAATGTATGTATGATTAGTGTTTACATTTGAATTTTGAGTATCATCTCTGACATATGTTTTTGCAGGACAACGTACGTATATATAGGGTCTCGGTTATATCTCTCTATCTCTATATGTGATAGTTAGTTTTGATACCACATTTCTGATGTCCTATTCTTGATACTACACATTTGATGCTACACCAAGTCTACTAAATCTATATGATGTTGTGATTTCATGTTACTTGTCTTGTCATAATTTATAGAATGGTCTTTGTTGTTGTACTTAGAACTTGGTTCATCACAAGTCTAAGGTTTTTCATCAGTTTCTATTGTATATATCTTTAGGTCAGTTTTGGATATAGTCTTGCATAGATTCCAGGCCTGTATGAAGAGTGGGAGTCTTTGTCTATTGTTGCAACAAGTCAACAACAAAATTGATAAGCACACTTTAGGTACACATTGTAATTTTAACTTGTATTTATTCATTATTATGCATTTACATGTGTTTTGCAGGTAGAGGTAAGTTGAAGGGTATTTTGTTTTGTTTTGGGATTGGTTTCGTCGAGCAAATTTTGCATGCAAGTAGAAGAAGATTCAAGTATAACTTCAAGCAAGAATCAAGAGAAGAAGTATCAAATCAAAGGAATCATTGCAAGGGACATCCTTTGAAGACATGACAACCATCCATATATTGTGAAGAAGTGTCAAAGCCAAGAGTCATCATTGTAAAATTGTAAAAGTGTCATCATTGGAAGAGTCATTATTGTAAAAGAGTCAATGTGCGTCGAGTTGAAAAGGAATTGTTGGGAGGTATAGGAGTTTCTGTTGGAATGATTTCATGGTTGGGTTACAGGTCATAGTGTGATTGGGTGTTCAGTCAAAATCATTATAAATCATATTGTATCTTGGATCATTGTCCCTAGTATGGCAATCCACACTCTTGTCTCATTTCATTCATTATAGGGTGGCAGAGAGGTGCTAGGCAGGTGCGTGAAGTCGCCTACAGGTTGGAGCCTGTGAACACTTCAGGGTGGTAGGTTGGTTTATGGTGTTAGGGCATCCATTCAGTTGATTACTGAAGAAACCTGCGCATTGGTGCATCCTTCCAGTGGGAGCTAGAGAAGAATTATTTTATAGAATTATAGAGAGTTGTTTCTTTCATTTCAGTTGGGGCTAAAGATTAAAGAATTTATTAGAACAACGTTCGGTGTTTTTTGACCTGGAGGTGGTTTTCCACCTAAAATTCTTGTGTCTACTATGTTCTTTTATTTACTGTTATTATTGCATAAACATTAATAATAATTGAAGATTAACTAATTCTCTGCACATATTTAAAAGTGTTGATTGATAAGGAATACTGATTCACCCCCCCTCTTAGTATTTCCAACATGGACTTCCTTGGTAAGGAAGAACACATAAGAGTATTTCTTCAGTGACTTTGTTAACTAGTTTTTGCATATTTCCTTGTGGCTTCTTAGCAATGATGTAATACAAAGGATTTCACCTGAAATCAGAAGAATTCTACAACTTACTGAGCAAGATAAATTTGGATACTCATACTTTTACCAGAATTATACAGAGATTAGAGTATATGCTTGTGAACTCCCTCCCTACAGGCTATCAATGTTAGTGCCAATAAGGTTCTTTGCCTTAGAATACATCAAGAAATTGATGAATATGGATGATTTTCATTTTAAATCCAAAAAGCAAAAAGCACAATTCAAGCTGACGGCACAAATTGGCCTTTTCATTGTTAATACTAGGGAAACAACGAAGGAGTTTGATAATCTGTTAAAGCAAATTAAATTCAAGTTGAGTTTTACTTACTCCTATGATCCCTTGGGAATTATTTCAAGGTTGAGAGTTGAGAAAAAAAACAACACCTTATGCACTTACAACCAGGCCATAGATAAAAAAATATGCAAATCAAGAAGAATGGCGGGAAAATACATTACAGGAAGCTGAGGAATAAATTGTTAGTCAAACAAATTCACAAACTCTAGTTCCCCAAGAAAAAGAAACCAAAATATCAAGAGAAAGTTTATCTCCTAAAGACTTAGAAACTAAAGCTACAACTTTGACAACCTTCGAAAGGAGAAATAAAGCAAACATTATTGAAGAGTCCTTAGAAGAAAGAGATTCACACGAGCAGGCTACAATAATGTTTTCAGGATTTCCTACTACTTCCTTTCCACAAATTGAAGGGATCATGACAGATTCTCTTGTGTCATCTGTCTCTTAAGCTATAATCTAGTAAAATATTTTTGCTAGATATAGATAAATAAAAAGGAAGAATGAAGCATTAAAGTCCTCTACTTATTCTAAATTTTGGAGACAGTCTTTGACTACCTAGCATAGAATTTTGTCTGCACTTGATACTGAAAAGGGAAAATTTCAATTAGCCTTCATAGAACCTAAGGTTTCAGTGCCTAAAAGTGTAGAAGATTATAAAACATCGATGTTTTCTTTTAATACTAAGCAAATTCATGTAATTGATCAAATTGACCTTCATAAGAAAGTAAGTGAAATGATATATTCTACATTGATAAGTTCACCCATGGCAGCCTCTAATCTACAAGCTTCCTTGAATAATATTCACACACATTTAGAAATAGGTAGGATGTCATCCTAGGCTAAATATACCTTCATCAAAGCACTTGAAGCTTTGGTGATCAAACTAGGATATGATCCTAGTGATATCAAAGCAGCAAAATAGATGATAAAGAATAAAAATGTTGACATTCAAGCATTGAGGAAGAAGCTTAAAATTCCTATTACATAGCATCCACAAGCTAAGGAATTAGGTCAACTAGAAAAGGAAAAGGAAAATATGTTCAATTTTATAGTCGAACAAAACGTCCAAATTCAGAAGATGGAAGCCGACATGTAAATACTCTTGAAATAAAATGAGCAACTAACGAACACAGGTACATCTACACAGTGAACAGGGGCAGGAACTTCAACAGAAAGAATAGAGTCAACCAGTGCATATTCTTTTGAGAAATTAGTAAAGGCCCCAGGAGACTTATCTATAAGCAATAAAGAGAATGAAAAACAGTTATCAGCATTACAAAAATTGGAAGAAAACAAAATCAAAACTGATAATTCATATTTGGATGAGTTTCAAAAGAATTTTAAGTTAACCAGTCAGTTAGAAGTTTATGAGAATGAATCATTGATTGCACAAACCTTGTCTTAGGATAATGAAAACATTTGGATTGATATCAATGCATCTATAACTGAGTTATGGCCTTCTATTGATATTATTTTTGAACAAGAAGATTTAATGCAGAGATGAAAGGAAACAGTGACAAAAATCAAAGAAGATATGGACCAAAAACTAGGTGAAGCTACAAGGATAATCAAAGTCTTAAACTCCACAACAAAGGATGAACTTGAAGAGTTTGGGATTGAAGACAGAACCGATGTAGTTTTAGAAGTAAGAAAAGTTCCAAAAAAGAGAAATTTGATGCCACAACTCGAAGATAAGTGTCAGAACTTAGAAGCTCGTACCAAGAAATTTCACAGAACGTTCAATTCTCTGCATCATAAAGGACTCCCAAGTTTTCTAGGTATAGGTCGAAAATTGATTCCACTTGAATATTATCAACATAGGTTACATGAGATAGTAGTGGACAAAGCTAAGTTTTCTAAAATCAGAGGAATTATAACTCTTTCATTGAAGGTTTAACGTATGATTTGCTCATTCAACATGAAATTAAGAATTTGTTTCTAACTAGGCCTACTTTTGAAAAATATACTGAAGTTGATGAGTCATATAGAAATTTGTTAAATTTTTCTATCCCTGATGAAAAGAGATGGGATAAATTATGTGAGCTCATATAATATAACAGAATGTTGATTTTTAGGAGCATACAACAGATAATAAGGAGAAGACAACAGATTAAAAGACACAATGAATAGAAAAGCAGATTTATAGCTACAATCATCAAACAACAACCCTCAAAATCTATGCAGAGTGTTCAAATCAGTTCAATTTTTCTATGTTTCAATGCTATTTTTGTAAATATCCAAATCAGTTTGAATGATATTTTATTTTGTAATAAATTTTGATTCAAGTCTAGATGTTTTGAGTCGAACTCTATAATTATTTTATAATTTAAAGAGAAAGGGTTGAAACCTTGTGGTGAACCAGTGACATGCTTGTAATTTTCTAATCTAATAGAATGATTTTTTATTCATTTTGAGAAACATGTGTATCTTTGTGTGTTCTTATGGTTATTCAATTATGTTTTCATTTTCTATTTTCTCTACACATGTTCAAGGTACATAGAAGTTTGGATAGCACTAGATTGAATGCCAATATTTACAAAATCCCCTGCAAAGCTATAATTATTAAAAGATATTATTTAATAAATATCATTTTCGGGATTCAACTACGTTAAGTAAGTCATTCATATATGACCATTTCCATGAGAGATAGTCATAACTGACTAATTTCTCATGATTTTTGAATAGTCCACTTAGCAGTCATTGCATCGGGTGATGCTCACAGGGGTGAAGAAGTGGGATTGAAACTAGTGAAATAAATCACATAACGTCAATCATCACTTCCAGGGCTTGCACCCAGTAACCAGGACTTCCTGGGAGGTCACCCATCCCAGATTGCCTATGGCTCAAGTGCGCTTAACTATGGAGTTTTCCCCACAATCAAGCCCACTTAGCTTGCTACCCCATTTGCAAAACCTTAGCAAGTATTGTGCCTCATGAACCATTCAAGTAGAGTTCCCTTCACTCTTTTGAATTAAGTATTGGGGGTTTTCGCAGTGCATTATATTAAATATCATTTTCGAGATTAAACTGCGTTAAGTACGTCAATCATCTATGACCATTTCCATGAGAGATAGCCATAACTGACTAATTTCTCATGATTTTTGAATAGTCCACTTAGCACTCATTGCATCGGGTGATTCTCACAGGGGTGAAGAAGTGGGATTGAAACTAGTGAAATAAATCACATAATGTCAATCATCACTTCCAGGGCTTGCACCTGGTAACCAGGACTTCCCAGGAGGTCACCCATCCTAGATTGTTAGAAAATTATATATTATAGAGCAATGGAACACATAGAATATTGCAGAAATATAAACACAGAAAATGCATAAAACCAAAGAGACACAGATATACGTGGTTCACCCAGTTTAGGCTACGTCCACCCCGAACAGCCAATCCTTCCTTTATATTATCCAGCAAAATGAGGAGACACAACCTACAACAAATTCGTTGTAATATCCTCTGTTTTCTTTCATAGGCTCACCTCTTTGTTTCTTGCTCGGAGAATACACATCTATTACATAGCCTCAATACAATGCCCTCATACAAAGAGAGGGGTTGCCTTCTAGGGAAAAAAACCCTAAACTAAACATAAGTTCTATCGTCAGATCATCCACCTAATGAATGGCCCAGATTGACTAGAAATTACTATACTTTTACAAGGCAATTTTACATCTGTTTTTCGCTTCGAGGGCGTTGCCCCCGAAACCCTCGTTGGGGGACCGCTGGCCCCCGGACCCCCTAGCTAGGGGGAATCGACCCCCCGAAACCCGCACGGGGGGGACAAGTCCCCACCACATCCCCCCCCCCCGTGTGGAGGGGTGTACAATCTTCCTAGGGTATACATCTAGCTGAAACAAAGACCTCTAAATAATCATGCTCCACATCCAACAATCTCCCACTTGGAGAATGATTATAGCAACTCCACCACTGCTTCATTTGCTGGACAATGACTCCTCTTTGGACCTGGCTATTTCTCATCTTCATTGTCATCCTTGAAGACCAATTAAAACTGAGCATATTCTCAGTTTCTCCCTGGTTACAACTTTTGTTAGCATATCTGCAGGATTCTGGCTAGTGTGTATCTTTTCCAGCTTCAACTCTCCATCTTCCAACACTGATTGTATGAAATGGTACTTGAGCTATATGTGTTTATTCCTGGAATGAAATGCTAAGTTCTTTGCAAGATGAATGGCACTTTGGCTATCACTGTATAATGTGCCCATATCATGCTTCTTACCCAATTCACCCATAAACCTTTGTAACTAAATCATTTCTTTACTAGCCTTTGTAGCAGCAACATACTTTGCTTCTGTTGTTGAAAGTGCAACAACACTTTGGATTTTTGAAACCCAACTGACAGTTGTTCCACCTATAATAAATACATATCCTGTAGTGCTCCTCCTATTATCTTTGTCACCTGCCATATCTGCATCAACATATCCCTGTAGAGAATTGTTTGAACCACCAAAGCATAATGCTTGATTTGTGGTACCTTTTAAATATCTGAGAATCCATTTCACTGCCATCCAATGTTCCTTTCCTGGATTGTACATGTACCTGCTTACAACTCCCACTACATGTGCAATATCAGGCCTTGTGCAGACCATTGCATACATTAAGCTTCCAACTGTTGATGCATATGGAACTTTAGACATATAATCCATGTCTTCTTAGGTCTTTGGGCACATTTCCTTGTTTGAAATGGCTAGCAAAAGGTGTACTAACTGGTTTTGCATTGTGCATATTAAATATTTTCAACATCTTTTGTATGTACTCATTCTGAGACAATGTTAATTTGCGATTTTTCCTGTCTCTAGTTATTCTCATACCAGGGATTTGTTTTATAGATCACAAATCCTTCATTGCAAATGAATTTGCCAATTTTCTTTTGAGCACATTTATTTCCTGCATGTTAGACCCTACAACAAGCATGTCATCTACATACAATAACAATATAATATAGCTGCCATCATTTTTCTTTTTTCAGATAAACACAATGATCAGAGTGACATCTAGTATAACCTTGTTCAGACATAAACTTGTCAAATTTTAGATAACACTACCTTAGAGCCTGTTTTAAGCCATACAAGCTCTCCTTCAACCTGCGCACTAGTTTCTCCTTCCCTTTCACCTCATATCCTTGTGGCTACTGCATATATATCTCTTCTTCGAAATCCCCATGGAGAAAGGTTGTCTTTACATCTAACTGCTCAAGATGAAAATCTTCAACTGCTACTAGACTTAAAATAGTTCTGATTGAAGTCATTTTAACAATAGGAGAAAATATTTCATCAAAATCAATACCTTTCTTCTATGCAAACCCCTTCACCACAAGTCTAGCTTTGTACCTTTGTTTTCAACCATCTTCTTCCTTCAACCTAAAAACCCATCTATTCTTCAATGTAATTTTTCTTGCAGGTAACCTGACTAATTCCCAAGTCTAGTTATGCATTAAGGAGTCCATCTCTTCTTCCATGGCTAGCTCCCACTTCTTCATGCTTTCAACCTGCATTGCTTCTTCATAACATTTTGGGTTCACCAGAATTAGTCAACAATAAATAATATAATGAAGGAGAGTATCGTTCACGTGGTATACTTATCCTGGTAGATCTTCTAACACCACTTTCAGGTGTTTGGGGTACCTATTGTTGTTGTGGTGGTTGATGTTGTTGTGGTTGTTGTTGTTGTGATTGTTGATTATTGTTATTTTCAGGCACCCTTACTTTTTTAGTGATCTCATCAAGAACTGTGTATTCCTTGTTTTCTTTTTCCTGTTTCTTTCCCTGCAATTGATTCTTATACAAGACCTTTTCATTGAATATTACATCTCTGCTCCTAATGATTTTGTGATTTTCATAATCATATAAGTGATAACAAAAATCATTAACACCATATCCAATAAAGGTACATTTCTTTGATTTTGCCTCAAGCTTTGTTCTATTTTCTTTATTAATATGGACAAAGGCCTCACAACCAAAAGGCTTTAAAAAAGAGTAGTTTACCTTTTTACCTGTCCATGCTTCCTCTGGAACACCACCATCCAAGGAACTTGAAGGCCCTTTGTTTATTAGATAAACAACAGTATCTACAGCATCTGCCCAAAATTGTAAAGGCAATCCTGCATGCAATCTCATGCACCTTGCACGCTCCATGATTGTTCTGTTCATCCTTTCTGACACACCATTTTCTTATGGTGTTCTTGGAACTGTCTTCTCTCTGTGAATTCCATGCTCTGAACAGTACCTATCAAACTCTTTGCTGCAATATTCACCTCCATTGTCTGATCTGAGACACTTCAATTTCTTTCCTGTCTCAATCTCAACCAAAGCTTTCCATTTCTTGAAAGTATCAAATACATCAGATTTATTCTTAATACAATAAATCCAAGTTTTTCTAGTTGCATCATCAATAAAAGTAACATAATAATGAGAGCCACTGAGAGATGATACTTGAGCAGGTCCCCATACATCTGTATGCACAAGATCTATTTTTTCGCTCTTCTTTTCTTTCCCAACTCTAAGAAATCTGACTCTCTTCTGTTTTCCATCAATGCAATTCTCGCAGAAATCCAAATCAACATTCTTCAAATCTGGAAACAAATTCCTTGCGTGAAGAACCTTCATCCCCTTCTCACTCATGTGTCTGAGCCTATAATGCCATAATGCTGCATCTTCTCCTTTGGAAGTTAAAGCATTAACAGAGTTAGAAATATCATTGCAATGTACCAACCTTTTCACCTTTTGCTATTACCAGGTCTCCTTTGGTGACCTTCCAAGATTTATCTGTGAAAGTTGTCACACAACATTCACCGCATAACTACCCTGTTGAAATGAGGTTTTTCTTCAGATCTAGAACATGCCTTACCTCCTTTAGCAGCCATTGGTTTCCATTCTGTTGTTTTACAAGAACCTTACGCATTCCAACAATTTTATAGAGTTTATCATCACCCAAACGGACTTGTCCAAAATCTCCTTGAACATAGTCATGAAAATATTTCTTATTAGGAGTGGAATGGAATGAGGCCCCTGAATCTACCACCCAGGAATCAGTAATATTTTCGAAAGAAAGAATCAAAGCATCTTGTAACACCTCACCTGTCACATTTGCTTCATGATTGTTTTCTTGTTGTGCATCTCCTTCTTTTCCCTTCCGAGATCTACCATCTTTCTTTAGGTGTCCTTCCTTTCCACATTTCCAACACACTATCCCCGATCTGGACTTGGATCTGCCTTTCCTTGATTTACTGCGATATCCTGAGCTCTTTCCTCTTTCCATTTTTCTTCCCCTAGACTCTGCATTTAAAGTATTACCCGATGTCTCACCGGAGCTTTTCCGTCACATTTCCTCGCTAAGGATAGCACTGACAACATCATCAAACTTTAAAGTACTAGATCCAGAAATAGAGTTTCTAATGGCCATTACTAAACCATTCCAACTTTCTGGCAATAAGCACAATAATAACAGAGCTCTAACTTCATCTTCAAATTTTACCCCTACAGAACTTAACTGACTTGTGACTATATTAAAATCATTTAAATGGTCTGCAACAGATCCACCTTCCAACATCTTCATATTAAATAACCGTTTCATAAGAAATACCTTGTTTGAGGCCGAGGGTTTTTCATATAGTTTCGCCAATGCCTTAATCAAACCCTCTGTCGTTGTTTCCTTTGAAATGTTGAAGGCGACCGACGCTGCGAGGCACAACCGTATTGTTCCAAGTGCCTTTCTATTGAGAAGGTTCCATTCTTCATCTGTCATACCTGTCGGCATCTTTGTTTTTCCACCCAATGGTAGGTACAGATCTTTCTGATACAGATAATCTTCCATCTGCATCTTCCACAGTGAGAAGTTTTGGCCGTTAAATTTATCGACCTTAAACTTACCATCTTCAGTCGTTGCTCCCACTCAAACGAGGAACCCTTCTCTCCTGCGAGTTTGTCAGCCAAATATACCTTCGGCTCTGATACCAGTTGTTAGAAAATTATATATTACAGAGCAACGGAACACATAGAATATTGTAGAAATATAAACACAAAAAATGCATAAAACTAGAGAGACATAGATATACGTGGTTCACCTAGTTTGGGCTATGTCCACCCCGAATAGCCAGTCCATCCTTTCTATTATCCAACAAAATGAAGAGACACAACCTACAACAGATCCGATGTAATATCCTATGTTTTCTCTCACAGTCTCACCTCTTTATTTCCCACTCGGAGAATACACATCTATTACACAGCCTCAATACAATGCCCTCATACAAAGAGAGGGGTTTCCTTCTAGGGTAAAAAACCCTAAATTAAACATAAGTTCTACCGTTAGCTCATCCGCCTAATGAACGGCCCAAATTGACTAGAAATTACTATACTTTTACAAGGAAATTTTACATATGTGTTTAGCTTTGGGGGTGCTACCCCCGAAACCCCCACCGGGGGACCGCTGGCCCCCAGACGCCCCAGCCGGGGGGGATCAGCCCCCCTGAACCCCCGCAGGGGGGACAAGTCCCCCCTGCACCCCCCCGCGTGGAGGGGTGTATAATCTTCCTAGGGTATACATCTAGCTGAAACAAAGACCTCTAAATAATCATGCTCCACACTCAACACAGATTGCCTCTAGATCAAGCACGCTTAACTGTGGAGTTTTAATTGAAACTATCTGTCTTATTTAATTCCTCTAAATCTTTTAATTGTTTCCTTTTCTCATCTCTTTCACATGTATTTTTTAGCTATATAAAACTTCTATACGCATCTATTGTATATGACAAATTAGATACTCAATATGAATGTTTAAGGAATTATATATATTCTTAAGTTCTACTTTCCAAATCATTTTAAAGATTAATTTTGTTAGGAATTAAGGATCAACCCTTCTGTTTTCTCATAAATACTTAGGATTTACATCTTCTTTAAAATATAAGCATTGGCCATCCATTTTAAAATTCAAAAACCTTACTTTAGATGCTTTTTCACAGTTCCTCGGCCTAGAACTATCTACAAAGGAAAACATATGTAAAAACCAACTCCAAGGAAGGTGTCTTTGGTAGTCCATAGCAAAAAACAAACCACTACAAGATGGTGAATCCACTTGTTTCCTTTCTTTGATCTAATGGTTGTTTTGTAGGACCTTTCTCTCTACATTTCCACTCCATTGTGCCTTTATTAGTTCTCTGGAATTTTTGTAGGCCCCCTTAGACTTATTTCTAGTTGGGAAAGACCTCTTCTTAATTTTTTTTGTTGGTCGTATGACTTTTATCGTAGACAGACACGCGAACATATCCTACACAAGTTACAGAGGACTCAAAAAGACATTGTAATTTTTCTTTCCTAAGTGTGGGAAACTTTTAGTGAACTACCCACACTTCTACAAATTTGTTACAGTTAGATACATTGTTTAATTACTTTACTAAGCACAATTAGTAGGGTATTACTGAATCTTTACTTTCAAAAATTGCATTCTAGAATATAGCTTAGTTAGTGGAAGAGTAAGTGTCCATTCTCCACCCATTTTTTCAATTTGTTTTGCTATCATGTTTCACAAGTCACATAGCTTAATTAGGAGGAGATAAAGTGGCCCAAAATACACACATATTTTTGACTAACCAAAGCATTTTACTTCATTAGTATTAGGACTAGGACCAAGTGTTATTAAATAAATGGAGTGACCCCTACTTCCCTTGCATTTTTTAGACAGTCTTGGGCTTACATCTAAAATCTTTCTTAAATCACTTCATTTTTCCATCTCCCTTTTAGGCACACATAGTGTAATACGAAGGAAGTATGTGGCCCACTATTGTTTCCGGGAAAACTACTGTCTTTTCGATCTGCTAGTCCCACTAGGATTGGCAGCTATCCTAGAAACAAACAATCAAAGCAATTCGTGATTTTCTTTATGTATAATAGATAAGAGAGGAGCAAAGGGACCAACCTGGATCTTCTACTTGACTCCTTGCTTGATTTCTCTCTCCCTTGGTAGACCTTGCACCTCTTCTCCTACTTATCATGCTCAATGAATACCTATAGAGACAAAGTAAGAAAACACCATCAAAGCATCCCGATCTATTATATCATAAACAATGCAGAATCAGAAATGCATTGATCGTACAATGGCATTCAAAAACAACGATATTCACAAATACACGATTATATGGAGGAAAACTCAAAGAACTTTATTAATAATAGAATGGAGAATTACAACCTAGCTGTCTAATCTAGCATCATCCTCCCATCATCAAAGCCCTCTTCACCTCATGAAAAGCAAGATCACCCAACAATACAATGCTCCTTCTCAAAGGCAAACTATTAGCACTTCCTTACAAATTACAAAATTCCATCCTCTAGATCTCTCAGATGAGGGATCCATTTATAGATGTCTGCAAGGGTGTGAGTCATCTCTGGGTTTTTTATTAGTTTCATTCCACGTTGTTCTTAGTTCCACTTAGAGATTTCTTGGATCTCTTACTCATCCCTGGGCGAATTCAGAGAGGCAAGTGTCATATGAGAAGTTTCTGGAAGATTCCATGAGCATCCACTTAGAAAACTGTCTCGGACATTTGTCCATCCTCACTCATCACACCCCACAGAAGGCCTCTTCAGTATGCATCACACCTAGCTAGTGTAGAAGTCAGTATGCATTGCACCCTGACAATGGAGCAGTCAGTATGGTCCAATTTTGGCCAGTTCTGAGTGGTTTTTCAGGTGGAACTTTTGGGGAATGATGTAATCAGTTGACCATGATCCTTTAGGGTATGAAACAACACTTTTAGGGGTTAAAGAGCCCTTGGTTTATCGACATATAAGATTGGGGTTGCAGTGCCCAAATATGTCTATAATAGTTGCCCCCTAAAGCATGAAATCGTAAATCTTTTGATGTTAGGTGAAATTCTTTATCATGAGGATCCGAGGTATTCGAACTGGAAGGTGACCTGTATAAGATACAATACAATACATCATCATCATATTATTTTCGTGATCTAGCTGAGGTGGTCATTCCCATGCTTAGCTTTATAAATTTATTTTCATGTACATAGGACAGAAAATCGTCTGCAGTTGCAGATTGGTGATTCTTCATATGAAGAGTCATCTTCCCTAGCTTAGATGACTATTTGTGCAGCTTCTATGTACATTTGATGTCTTTATATTCCTGAATATATCGCAACCCGGATGGATTAAACTAGATCCGAGGTCTTCAAAACTCGTTCAATCTTCGCCTGATGTACAAGTCGATCCATGTGAAAAGATGTTCTGAAGTCGAACATGGAAAGACATCGCCTGATTACCAACCAATAATGTAAGCTGTTAATAGGCACGAGAGGAATCACCAATAATGATAATGACCCTCAAGGTACTACAGTACAATTCACGTGGTGTGAATATATGATCCGATGTTGAACACCACGAAAAATCTTTCGATTGAAGGCCATTGATGTAAACCTGTCACCGGAAGTGAGAAACTTGCCACTGAGGCATGCAAGCTTCAAATTACTGAAAGGGTTGTTTCTAAGTCAACTTCTTGGATAATGAGCTGACGTCGACAAGAAGTGACGCATCGTAGGAGGGCCTTAATGTATTCCACATCTATGACACAAAACGAAGCAAATGATTTTCTGGAGGTGAAAACGATCTGATGATACACAGTTCAGGAATGGCAGTCATGAAAAATGGAGGGTGAAGGTATTGCAGTGGATGAGGCATTAACTAGATGGTGAATTCTCTGAATGACTTCTCTTGAACATATCGATGACACTGAGATGGATTGGTAGCGTTAACCCCAAAAGATGGATGGTATGGAGGACCAATGGTGATATCACCAGTGAGCGGAATAACCCAACCCGACTCAATCATGGTGATGGAGTGAAAGTGTCATGTTCAAGAGCGACCTGCTACCAATAAAATTCTTCAAGTTTCTTCCCTTTTTCCCCAGTCATTGGTGACCAGTACCTCTTTATTTTTGTCAAGCTTGAGGAGGATAACATATTCTTGTTCTATAATTTTCCCTTCAAGCAAACCTGTCGCTATGTTTTAGCGAGCCTAGCGACAGTGAAACTCATCCTTGTCTGGGTGGACAAGTTTGTCACTATTGTTTTAACGAGTTTGACGACAAGGATAACTTAGTCCTTTTCATATTTAGAGAGTTTGAAAAGGGACGAAAAGGAAACTCCAACAGTTCTTTTTCGTAGCATAATCCCTTAAGCCCGAAAAAAGGATAAAATAATATGAAAGGGATGGATTTTCGATCACTTTAGCGAGCCGCAAAAGACAAGCGCTCGAACTTTTTCATGAGATAATCCCTCAGGTCTAAAAAAGATTAAAATGTACAAGAGGGATGGCACTTCCCCTTACTTTAACAAGCTGGAAAGGCCAATAGCTCAAAAATATTTTCATATTTAATGAATCTAAAAAGAATTTAAAGGGGACTCGTTTCCGAGGAACGAGTGGCGTTTAGGGTAGAAACTGGTTTCGGGTGAGCTTGGAACTTCTCAAAACATGGTGATGTGAAGAGGGTGGCTAACAGGACCACTCGTCACAATTGTTCCTCAAAAAGTTAAACAATCAAGTGGAAGTGTATGATTGGCCAAAAGAACGGAGGTGATGGCAGGAACACAACCAAGGCTCAAAAGGTTGATATGATGGCAATCACAAAGGCTATTTATCGAGGGTGGATTCATTTTTTAATGAGCTTGAACTGGGAGAAACCATGCTCAGTGGTAGGTTTATTTTTTAATGAGCTTGAACCATGCGATAACATTACTCATATGCAGTCAAAGATGTCCCTCATTGGTAGGTTCATTTTTTAGTGAGCTTGAACTATACGATAACATATGCTCAGTTTTCCTTTTCATGTAAGCTAGAAACGACCAAACTAAAAAGCTAAGTAACTACTAAGTTTAGGTAGGATGATTTTGTCTTCCAACTAGACAAAACACTTCCTTTTCTTCGTTCTCGCACTGCAGACGGTGGATCAGACCAATCACCTAACCTAAGAAGTTGAAACTAAAAGCTAAAAAGCTAAAAAACGCTAACAAGCTAAGAAATGAAATTGATCATTTTTTGCTTTTATAAAAAGGTTTACATGCCCCTAGGTATCAAGAGAAGGAGAGTCTCCAGGTAACCATGTGGAATTCACTACGATTAAGCAGGATTATTTTTATTAGCGGTTAGACAAAAACACTTCCTTGGCTTCGTCCGTAGCGCAGACAAAGGTGAATGGTGTGGGATGGCACTTCCAATCACATAACCTATAGGGAAACCTATTTTTTCAGCTGGGTTCGTTTGCCGAAGCAGACCAAGGTGCATGCCCCCTAAGCTTCATTAAATTCATCGGATTACTCGCTGCAATCAAGTGGATGGAATGAAGGTTGAAGAGACACTCTTGATGCAAAAGGAACATTTAGGGATGATGTTTTTCTTGAAGCTGTGCTTGAACCGGGAAATGAAAGCTGGTCAAAAGTGACAATTTTGACTTCATGCGGGAAACACATCACTCGAAAGAGCGTTGAGACAATAGCTTCCATGTTGTAAACATAGTCATGTCCAAGGAGTAGATTGTAATCTAACGGTCCTTGGACTACCATCACGTTCAAGTGAATGGTTTTCCTTCTCAAAGTAATCGGTAACTTAGGAAGGATCCCTAACTGTCGACTGGTTCCTTTGTTAAAGCCTGATAAATTTTTAGTAACAGGCATAAGCGATGGTGAACCAAGCACTTTCCAAGCAGTTTAGGAAATGATACTCATTGAAGCCTCTTCATCTATGATAGTTCCAGACACGATCATTTTGTAAAATTGTACTATGATTCGGAATGGTACATTAGAAGGAAGGCAGGATCTTGCTAGTTGATTCCAATCAAAGGAAGCGATTAGACTGCTTGGTGGGGATACCGAATAAATAGTTGAATGAACCCCTTGAGTAGTAGGAACTGGGGGATTTTCTTCCTATTGTGAAGGAACAGGCGAATTGTCCCCATGTACATCGAACTCTGAAGTGACAAAAATAATTTGAACAGTATTGTTCTCACTCTCTTTGGGAATGGTATCATCTGAAGGTGGACCTTTTGAAGGAAAAACTGGGTCGACTACCATCTCGGCCTGTTGAGTTTGGTCTGGTATGGACCCAGAAGATTCACTTTTAATGATGGGTGTTTCGACCGATGGTTGAGTCATGTCAGTCGGATTTTCAACTAGTAAAGGACTTGGGGAGAGCTTCCTGTATCCAGGCGGAAGTCGTTGCAGTGAAGCAGGACGATTATCCAAGGCTCTTTTGGCTTCATCCAAAAAGGGAAAACGGTGAAGAGAATGATTACCTTCACATAACCTACATGGAAATCTGACCTTTCCTTTCTGCCCATTGACTTCACTATTACTAGTTGATGGTGTGTTGTCAACATGATCGCCAGAGGTTGATGACACCGGATGGTGCGAACGGGGAGACCATTCTCTCAAGATCCAAGGGATGCATAGACATTCTCGATGAAGGTGGTCCCCTTTGCAAATTATGCATGGAGATCTGGGTTTGGAAAGTTCGGTGTGCGGATTTTCACCAGATGCTGCATGGTTGCCCCCTTGCTTAACTGACTTCTTTTTCTTCTCCTTCCCTTTCTTCTTCTTCTCAGTCACCTGGTTAGTAACATCACTATTTTCATCAAGTGAAGAGGAAGAAGGGGAGGGAGAAACAAATGAAGAAGAAGGTGAAGGGTCAACTTCAGTATCAACTGGATGCTGATTCGATTGCTAAGGAATCATGGTATTTTTAATGACAGAGGTCAAGAATAGCCATACCAGCAACCCAATTGTGATTCCTACAAGGGACAATGTAGCCATATACGGAGCACCAATATTTCCCCAAGAAGAAAATGGACTAGGATTCCCCTCAAGAGGGATTCCTTGATTGGTGGACTCCATTATCTCAACCTAAGATCAACGAAGGAACGAGGATGTTATTCCAAATTAATTAAGTTTTAATGACTCTTTGACACAACTTTGCTTTTTCAATTTTTAAGAGTCGAGAAAAAGCTAAAGATGACTCTAGTCCCCTTCTATTTTTAATGAGCCTGAAGTGACAAGTGCTCAGATGGACCTTTTCTTTTAAGGAGATGAAAAGGAACGAAAGTGACTACTCTAGAAATCTAGACAGAGGGATTACCAAACCAATCGTAAAACTGCAATATACACCTTGGTGGTAAATTAAAGAGGAATTACCAAGGACTTATGAAGGGCAGTCAATCTTCCCAAATGCTGTGTTCAGTGCATTGCGGTCGATAGGGCCGCAGACATGGCTTCCTATGGATAAAGGATATCAACCTATTGTGGTCTCCCAATATATACTCGACAGTACGGGGAGCACAATTCCATGCTAGCACTTGTTGTATCAAAGAGGAGGAATCACCCAACCTTCGATGAAAACGATAGTTACTAGATTTTACGACGCCATAACACAACTCTAGCCTAGACTTCTAAATTTGTTGCGTTAGGTTCCAAAGCGTTGTTAAGTTCATTGAGATTTATTTTTAGAGTTGATCTTGTTTAGAATTTTTTCTTTCAAGGTTCACCGCGTGATGTAGATGTAAAATTCCTAAATATGCAATCTAAAATGATAAGCAGTCATTGTTTACTTTTAGCAATGAAAATCCTAGCTACTAAGGAAAGAAGATTATGATTCTTTCAAACAAAGAGCAAAGAGCACACACAAAATGCACTTTTCCTAAATCATTTTTCACACACAGTCTAAATGCAAATGCAAATGCATGTATTTGTTTTTCATTTCCTTTAATGTGAAGAATGCCAAAAAGGAAAACTAAGTATAGATCTGAAATATTTTCTTCAAAGTGACACTTCGACAATTTCTTTTTCAAAATGAAAGGAAGACTTAAACGACACTTTTCAATTTCAAATAGAGAAATGCCTTTGACACTTAAAATATTAACAATTCAAATCAAATACACAACAAAAGGTTCAATCGACTATCTAGAGGAGGAAGACTTTACGACACTCTTCTTTTTTGACACAAAACGTCAGTTACGAAACTTTTTTGCATCAAAAAGATAGTTCGATTTAAGCTACTTTTTGACAAAGGATCGTAAATTATGGACAAATACATAAAAACATTTACTAATCCTAATCAATAGAGGCTGAACTATGTAAAGCAAGGAGGCTTCAACAATGAGATACTGATCATAAGTAGCAAAGCAACTGAATAGAGCTGAAAACAAAGACAAAAAACCCAAATTTCAAGGAGAGAGATAGAATTACTCAGTCATCACACCTGTGCTTCACAGAAATAGGGATGCATCTCACCTATTACACATGGGAGGTGTGATGCATACTGGTTTCCAGTTACAGACAATGCAATGGGGCAGGGAGCGCAACTGAGGTGGATTTTGGCTCAAATTTGCAACTAATTTCAATGATTTAAATTGAGCTATTATGAATAGTAAAGAACAAAGTATAGGGGTATGATATTAGGAGGTTATTGAGCTACCAACAGGGCATCCAGAATGCTTGCAAGTTAGATTTTCAAATCATAAACTAAACCGGAGATTGACTGAAGCAGCATTCATCTACTTTGCAATTGCAGAGCAAGAGCAATTCGAAGGCTATCTGGCTAACTTTAGGCTCCGTCTATAGTTTATAAAACAAACAATCAACAACAAACAAACAAACAAACTATTTGATCCCCAGTGGAGTCGCCATTTTGTTTCTGGGAAAACTAATGTCTTTTTGATCTGCTAGTCCCACTAGGATTGGCAGCTATCCTAGAAACAAACAATCAAAGCAATTCATGATTTCCTTTATGTGTAATAGATAAGAGAGGAGCAAAGGGACCAACCAGGATATTCTACTTGACTCCTTGCTTGATTTCTCTCTCCCTTGATAGATCTTGCACCTCTTCTCCTACTTATACTGCTCAATGAATACCTGTAGAGACAAAGTAACAAAACACCATCAAAGCATCCCGATCTATTATATCATAAAAAATGCAGAATCAGAAATACTTTTATCATACAATGGCATTCACAAACAACGATATTCACAAATACACGATTGTATGGAGGAAAACTCAAAGAATTTTATTAATAATAGAAGGGAGAATTACAACCCAGCTGTCTGATCCAGCATCATCCTCCCAACATCAAAGCCCTCTTCACCTCATGAAAAGCAAGATCGCCCAACAATACAATGCTCCTTCTCAAAGCCAAACTATCAACACTTCCTTAAAAATAAAAAAATTCCATCCTCCAGATCTCTCAGATGAGGGATCCATTTATAGATGTCTGCAAGGGTGTGAGTCATCTCTGGGTTTTTTATTAGTGTCATTCCACTTGTTGTTCTTAGTTCCACTTGGATATTTCTTGGATCTCTTACTCATCCTTGGGCGAATTCAGAGAGGCAAGTGTCATATGAGAAGTTTCTGGAAGATTCCATGAGCATCTGCTTAGCAAATTGTCTCTGACATTTGTCCATCCTTGCTCATCGCACCCCATAGAAGGCCTCTTCAGTATGCATCACACCTGGCTAGTGTAGAAGTCAATATGCATCGCATCGTGATAGTGGAGCAGTCAATATGGTCTAGTTTTGGCCAGTTCTGAGTGGTTTTTCATGTGGAACTTGTGGGGAATGATGTAATCAGTTGACCATGATCCTTTAGGGTATGAAACAACACTTTTAGGGGTCAAAGAGCCCTTGTTTTATCGACATATAAGATTGGGGTTGCAATGCCCAAATATGTCTATAACAACTATCCACATATTATTTGTTTTCATGCAAGGAACAATAATAACTTAGTGTAAGTAAGGAATTGTGTAAAATATTATCACATATCCTCATCTTTACAAACTTTGTGTGCTCACTTTGTCACTTGCACACACATTATACTCCACACATTGAGCTACTCAATTTGTTACAAAGGGCATCCAAGTTTAGGAGCCTTTGTACTTAGTTTATTTTAGCTTACCTTTTCACACTGTAAGTGAAATAAGACTCCCTAAAAGAAACCATAACCTCAAACACATTAAATTCCCCACAAGGGTTGTAAAATAATTTATAGTTGAGTTTAGGACCATTGGGGCTAGGCATACAATAAGATACCATGGTGATGTTACATTGTGAAACATAGAAGTTGTACTTTAGGGTGCTTCAAATCCTTCATTATCTCACAGAAAAGAATACCTGGGAACATCAGAAACTTTATTAAGGGGGGGTACGACTTAGGTCTCAGTGTGTGCAGTATTATGCGAGGCTACCTGACCTGTATAGTGCTCAATACTGATGAATGGTTACCAAGAAGCTAAAGACTCAACTACCCCCATGGGATGAAGGTATCTTAGTGACCAAATTTTTGGGCATATTTCCTTATAGGTGGAGGTGTGGGAAGCACTAAAGCCTCATCATTACCTTGGTTGATTGTTTGGCTGTTGGAAGCATTGGCAGTTCCTTAGGGATGTAGCCCAAGTACTTGTAATAAATATATATCTGCAAGGCCCAGTTACTTTGAGTGTGGAAAGGACAAATGGGTCTTGTTAGGACTCTTTATCATATGAAAAAACAAAGAAAGACATTTTTCCTTATTTTATTGATCACATAGCATAACTTAAAGGAAAAGTAACCAATTATTTTTCATTTTGTTTTATGTATGAGATTTACTTGCTTTGATACATATCTTGTTAGGTCCCTATAATACTAGTGTATCCCCATTATTATTATTGTTTTCTTTTCTCAGTAAAGCTATCTATTCTATTATATTATGTACAGGCAAATATTACAATCAAAAAGACTGGCTACCCAGTGCCAACTGTGGCACTTTGGGTTGCTTTTCATGACTCAGAATTCGCCCTCGCAGGGGCAGCGCTTCCCATATGACATAACACAGTGTTGTTTTCGGAGCATACCAAAACAGCTCGCGCAGGGGCATCAAACAAAAAGACTCATTACAGACCTTGCAAGGCCAGCTGCCCAGATTATAGTAAACGTGCATATAAACAAGAACTAAAGAGACAAAAACATAGATATGTAGCCTAATCCAGGCCCCATCAGAGACCAAGAACCTATACCAGACCTGAGAGAGAAAAATGTATGCCAGAGTGGGTTGCTGGAGACTATTCCTCTGGCTCTTCCTCAATAATTCTGCACCACCCGTGGCCTTCTGGGTAGCCTTCCCACATTGCCATGGGGTCCTGCGTGGAGGCTGGCATCTCCTGCTCTTGAAGTCGGGTGGGGGTCTGCTTAGGCTCCTTCTCTAGATTATCCTCTGCAATTGCCGTCTGCACATCCCGGCGTTTCTCCCCACTGCCCTCTGGATGTTCCTCTGCAATGTCCGGTCGCGCTCCTTCGGCATCCTCCTGAGGAACCTTTGTGAAGAGAACCAATATGTGTGCGTTAATGCCAGGCTTGTCCCGCGAACTGCCAAGGGTAAATATGGCGGAGCCAAATGCTGGAAGCAGGGGCGCTCCTTCACTGGAACTGCCGGCCTCCATGAATTGACTGGCAGATATGGGGGTGGCTCCCGCCCTTCTATGGCAGTAGCAGCAGCAACAGTGATGGTGGGTATCCGCCACCGGGTGACGTGAAGAACCCCCTCGCCCAGAACCTCTTCTACATGGCATCCTTTCCCGGGGAGGAGCCATGGTTGCAGAGACGCTAACAGCTGGAAACCGCACAACGCTTGAGGGCTTGTCGGGATTGATTCGCCCCCCACCTGAATTTCGTCCCCCCACTGTTCCGTAACAGAGCTCAGCCTTACAGTGACAGCAGAACCCCGGATAAACAAGCACGAAGTTTCCTTCTTCAATTTGAATGCCGTCGCTCCCAACAGGAACAGAAGCTTGAAAGAGACAATTTCCCTCAGAGATCTGAGCTGCTTGCTCTGCACTCTGAGTCCAAAATCGCAACATTCCTTCATTCTTAAAACAATAGACATTCCCTCGAATTTTGCCCGCTTTGATTGCTCTCTGCAAGCTCGTCATCGTACCCTGCTTCTTCATTAATGTTCCTGCTCTGCGCCTCCCGTCTTAACTCCATGGCGGCGAGGGGCATTAAACTCCCTTGGCGATCACGAGGTGGCACATGTTGGGCATGTGGCTCCTCACTGCCTGGCATGTTGACACCCGCATCCGGGGACCATTATTATTATTGTTAGTGTAGCCCCCTATTTTTATTGTTTTTCCCATGTATCCCCCATATTGTTATTTTTGTGCCAAATAGAAGCCCATTATTTTTATTGTTGTGCCCTTACATTATAATTGTTATGTAGGCTCTCATTATATTGTGCCCCCTTAGACTCCTATGTATACCAAGGAGATATTATCATTTGTATCATTCAAGAATTGTTAATTTATGTAATGTAAAGGAGGTTTCCCCCTTGAAGAGGATAATTTTTAAGTCATTGATCTATATTTTTTCTGTTTTGTGATCTAGTTGCATAACATTTGGTATCAAAGCTTTGGATTCTAGGGTTTTTCCACTTCAAAAAGGTCATTGTGGCATTTTTTTTGTAATTGTTTTTCTACAAAGCTTAAGAAGATGAAATTTTGACCATCTGGAACCAAAATATTGGTGAACATCATGTAGAAATTTCATATATTTCTTCTTTATATTTTCTGAGATATTGTCTGAATAATTTAGGGTTTCTACATGCTTCAGAATTCAACCTCAAATAGGTGACCAAGGGAAAATCGTTATAACTTTCTCTACATGAATCAGATTTGAAAAATGTTAGTCAAAGTGAACGAACCGTAGTTTTTCATGTGTAATCTTCAAGGTTGGGGCTTGAAATAGTAACGCATGGAATTATGTACAAGTTCTCTCTACTGAACTTATCAATAATCAGTTATCATGGGAGATTGGGCATAAATTTATCTTGAAGAATCTAATATTGGTTTGACTTGTGGCATTAGAAAAAATATTCAAATGGATACCACAGGATGAGCTTTCAGACATTGAAGAGCTGAAATTATAGAGATACAATAGTTTCAAGATTGAGCTCCTAAAAGCAAAAAAAATGTGTGTATTTTTTTAAACAATCTTGTATAGATTTTGTTTGAAAAATCAGTTTGAAGATATTCAAAGGGCATAGTGAAGAATATATATTGTTTTTTCATTCCATAATGACTCAAAACAAAAACAAAAAGGATACACCTAGTAAGTAACCATAAATATCTACTATGACACATGAATAAGAGGAAGAAATGCAACAAGAAATTATTCTACATGGGTTGTGAAGAGGAGGAAGAAAAGGAACAAGAAACATCAAAAGAGGAGGATATACACTAGGAACAAACCCCATAGAAAGGAGAAATGAATCTGACCATATCTTGTAATGCATTGGAAGGTATTACCACTCCTCAAACTCTCAAGATAGAAGGATATATCAAGAAGAAAAAGGTATTAGTGTTGATTGATTCGGGTAGTACCACTACTCAAACTCTCAAGGAATTGAATTGCTTCCAATATATAACACCAGAGTGTCAAGTGATGCTTGCAACTGGAGGAACTATAAATTTCTCTGGAAATTTCCATAATATCAAGATAACCATGGGGGAAATATGTATTGAATATTACAATACTTTCCATTCCAATGGGTGGTGTTGATGTTGTAGTAGGAGTCCAAGGGTTACAATCATTGGAGACGATAGATTTTAATTTTCAAGAACTTTTCTTAATATTTTGTTTGGGATGAAAATGAATTTCAATTAAGGGGTATCGTAGAGAAAATAGGAAAGTTAATTAACTCTAATGACATGAAAAATCTTCTAAAGAAAAAATAGCAAGGCGTAATTACACAAGTATGCTCGCTAGAGGTTCAAAAATCGAAATCATTTATTTCTCTAGATCTCAAAAAAGTCTTGTACAATCATTCCAAGGTATTTGAGACTCCCAAAAGCCTCCTACCTATTCATGATCATGATCATGCTATTCATTTGATTCCAGAAAGTATTCCTCCAAACATTAGGCCTTACAGATATCCCTATGCCTAAAGAGTGAAATTGAACGTATAGTGGCAGAAACGTTAAATGTTGTTATAACTCAACATAGTCAATGTTCTTTCTCTAATCCAGTAGTATTGGTGCACAAGAAGGATGGATCATGGCATATGTGTTTAGATTATATGGAGATCAACAAGCTCACTATTAAAGATAAATTTCACATTCCTATCATTGATGAATTGTTGGATGAATTGCATGGAGAAATTTACTTCACTAAGCTGGATATTCATTCAATATATCATCAAATTAGAACTAAGCCTGAAGACATTTAGAAAACGACATTCATAACTCATTAGGGTCATTATGAATTTTTTTTCATGCCTTTTGGCCTTACTAATGCACCTTCCACATTTCAAGGTTTGATGAATTCCATTTTCAAGCCCTTCCTTAGAAAATCTATGTTAGTATTTTTTGATCATATACTAATCTATAACAAGTCTTGGAAGGATGATGTTCAACATGTTGACAACGTGCTCAAACTATTGGAGGAGAACCAATTATATGCAAAAACCTCCAAATGTTTCTTTGTAGTACAGGAAGTGGAATATTTGGGTCATATTATATCTCATGAGGGTGTTAAGGTAGACCCTACAAAAATTAAAGCCATTAAGGAATGGAAAATCCCCACAACCATAAAGAATCTTCAAGGATTTCTCATGTTGACAGGGTATTATTGCAAGTTTGTTAAGAATTATGGGAGAATAGAAACACCTATAACAACATTACTGAAGAAAGATGCATTTTCTTGGACTGTAGAAGTAACTAAGGCCTTTGAACATCTTAAAGAGGAAATGTGCCAAGCACTAGTCTTAGCTATGCTAGAATTCACAAAAACTTTATTATGGAATATGATGCCTCAAGATATGGAATTGGTGTTGTTTTAATTCAAGAAGGAAAACCAATTCCTTTTTAAAGTCTTCCAATCAAACGATAGGATTCACACAAACCTATTAATGATAAGGAAATGGTGGAAATACTACACGCAATAAAGCAATGGTGACCTCATTTAATGGGAATATTATTCAAGGTAAAACAGATCATGTTGGTCTTAAATAATTTTTGAACAAATATTATCTTATGAATATAAGAACATTGGGTCACAAAGATGTTGGGTTATGACTTCGAAATCATCTACAAAAAGGGGAAGAAAAATGTTGTTGTAGATGCACTCTCAATAAAGGATGGGGATGTGGAAGCATAACTTTGTGCCATTTCTATTAGCCAACCTAACTAGATAAACAAAGCAAGGGATGAATGGAAGAATGACAAAGAGGTATGGACACTCATTCAAAAGTTGCATCAAGATCCCAGTATATATGATTCATTTACCTTCATTATGGTACAAAGGTCACTTATATATTTGTAGGAATTCCCAACTCAAACAAAATATTCTTTTGGAATCGCACACATCCCCCTTATGAGGGCACTCAAAATTTTTAAAAATTTACCACAAGGTCAAGAGGGAATTATTTTGGGATGGCCTTAAATTTGATATTCAAAAGTTTGTGGAAGAATGTTTGTTTTCCAACAAAGAGAAGTTGATACAATTAAGACCTCGGTTTTGTTACAACCTTTAGCCATTCCAAGTCAGTGTTGGGAGAAGTTCTCAATGGATTTTATCACAAGTTTACCAAATCTAAATGAAAGAGTGTCATCATGGTGGTAGTTGATAGAATCACCAAGTACACACACTTTTTTGCATTATCTCATCCTTTTAAAGAAAGTATAGTTGCTACTGCATTTATGGAAACAATTCAAAAGCTACATGGAAACCCAAAGATTATTGTAAGTAACAAATATACCATTTTCACTGGAAATTTTTGGAAGAAACTATTTTCTTGTCTCGGTACTCAATTTGCTCATAGCTCATCTTATCGTCCTTAATCTAGCGAGAAAACTACGATAGTGAAAAAATATTTGTAAGGATATATTTGTTGGTTTTTATCTGATAAGCAATGAAAAAAATGGGTCAAGTGGTTACCTCTATTTGAATGGTGGTATAACACTTCCTTCCATACTGCAACAAAAATGACCCCATTTGTGGAACTTTATGCATATCATCCACCATCCATCACATCATATTTAAGATAAAATTCTAAGGTTCAAGTAGTAGAATATCACATCTAGCATCAAGAACAAGTTCTCCAACTCTTAACGGATAACCCCCACTCTGGTGCAAAATCAAATGAAACAATAGGAAAATCAGCATCACAATGAAAGAAGTTTTCATGTAGGAGATTGGTTATTTTAATGGCTACAACCATATAAGCAAATTTCCCTCAAGCAAGCTAAGAAGGACAATAAATTATCACCCAATTATTATGGTCCTTACAAAGTGTTTCAAAATATTGGTACTATGGCATACAAATTGGAGTTGCCTGCATCTTCCCCAGTACACCCAATTTTCGATAATTCATGCTTAAAGAAGGTTATCGATAACACGCTGCCAATTCAAACATTGTTTTCAGAACTTGATGAGGAAGGAAAAATAATAATTGATCCTGAAGAAATAATGAAAAAAAAGAACCCTACAACAACAAAATCGATTAATTTCATATTATCTCATTAAGTGGAAGAACGTACCGACTAACGATTCCACATGGGAAGATGAAAATTTTATACAGAAGAATATGGAACTACTCAAGCATTGAGGAAAATACTTTTTTGAAGGAGAGGGGCATGTTAAGTCCCTATAAAACTAGTGTATCCCCCTTATTTTTATTATTAGTATAGCCCCCCATTTTTATTGTTGTGCCCATGTATACCCCATATTGTTATTGTTGTACCACATAGAAGCCTACTATTATTATTGTTGTACCCTTACCAATTATTATTATGTAGGCTTTGATTATATTATGACCCCTTAGACTCCTATATATACCAAGGATGCCTTATCATTTGTATCATCCAAGAATTGTTCATTTATGTAATGTAAAGGAGGTTCCCCCCTTGAAGAGGATAATTTTAAGTCATTTATCTATATTTTATTTTGTTTTGTGAGTTTGTTTCATAAAATATACCCCCTCACCATAAAAGTAACACTTACTCCATTTGACACCATAGGGGACCCCATTTTACCCCATCGCTCTAGACGCTTCCAAAACCTCCCCCCATTATCGGGAGATGTGCTAGGTCTCTCGTCATTTTGGCATAGAATACATCACATAGACACTCTTATTGGATCATCCTTTATTACAAAAAATTTGATTGGTATCCCTCCCCCTCAAAGTAATCCTTTTACTACCCCTTAGGGGAGTCCACACACAACACCTTTGGGGAGTCCTCACGCTACCACCGAGGTAGTCCATCTCACACTTCCCCACAGTGAGCTTCTTTCTAGATCGCAGTTCAAAATAATTTTATGATGGAAAACAAAGTCATGTTTCTAGCTACCTTAAATCTCCCATATCTAAGCAAGTTGAAAAATGACCCCATTGTTCATAATCAAAATTGGCCACCTATGCTAACTAAGTTACCCTCAAATATACCAAAATTTGAAAGGAAATAAGGGGAAGATCTGGGAAACCATGTAATAACCTTTCATCTTTGGTCTTGATCCAACAACATCACAAATGACTTTGTTTTCCTATGAATTTTTCAATGCACTCTCATCGGGCCTGCGAAGAAAAGGTAAATAGGTGAGGCCTCTGGTTCCCATGGGAGTTTTGACTCTTTAGCCAGGTCATTTCTCACATTCTTCCAACTCCCAATATGTCATGATTCGAGATTGTAGCTACTCACCCATTTCCGATAAATGTTTTCCATACATATCTCAGACCATGTCCATGAATGGCAAAAACATCGTAGCTTGTGAAAGGTGCACATAGAAGCATACCTCCTCCTTGACTTATTTTTGAGATCTCTTACATCAGAAATATAAAAATATGTGGCTTCCATATTCCCATAGATAGAAGAGGAGGCTATAAGTAAACCTCAAGAATTTGAGCTCCTTTATACTCAGCCTAGATACCTCTATCATGTTTTACTTGATGCCACTTGCCTATAATCTTTCAGACCAGAGATGCGAGGAGCATCAAGTGTTACATATAGGTTTATTGGAACCATAGCCCAAAATAAACCTAGAAACACTTTCCAACAGCCTAGAAATGTGTTCAGTGGCCCAACTTCTTACCAACCATATAATATCCCATCTGCATTTCAACCACCATCCAACATGGGATATTATTCCAATTAGCCTGCACCTTAGCAGAACCCTACTATGCAAGGCAACCAATACTCTACCATGCAAGGTAGCCAATACCCTCCCATGAAGGGTGGTCGATACCCTCCCACACAACGTGGTTAATACCCTCCATGCATCACAAATGTGGTTTCCACCTCCCAAAGCACTCACGCCAACCTAGGACAAGGGAATCCCAATATAATAACCCACTAACACAACCTAACGTTGGGGATACTTTCATGCAACCCTCTTTCCCATAACAACAAAAATCTTTTTAACAACTAAATATGGCCAACCCATCAAATATTAACAAAAATAAAGGAAAGAACAAGTAAAAATGGGAACTTGGACAAGGGGAAACAACCAACAACAACCCTTGCGAGCACCAGCTGGGGGAAATCTGCCTTACTGGAACCAAAACTACGGTCATATCAATAACAACCCATAAAATAAGAACAAGAACCATAGTCCAAGGACTAATAACGCTTGTGCTATTTGGGGAGAATATGGGAATCACACCCATAATTTCCTTCAACTCCCCAAGTTGAAGAAAATGCCAAACCAACAACCTGCAGTTATGCAAAATTCCTTTCCCCACCAAGGAGTAGTGAATACGCAGCATGAACCCTCCCACCTGTTAGGGTCCTATAATAATAGGATTCATAATTTTGAATTGACTATGTTAAGTCTTGTAATATTGTACATACCTTTTCCTTTCTCCAAATTTTTTCCCATATTAAAAAATGTAAAGAGGGTATGTCCTAAAAGAATAATCAAAGGACTAAAAGAAAGAAAATGATCCAAAAAGTAAAAAATATGAACCCCACAAAAAGAGATAAAAATAGATCATGAAAGTGTGCAAATTCAAATGCCACTCCTTTTACTTTACTTTGCAAAATAAGATTGTGTGCAGCTTGTCAAAAATGCCACAATCCATGATGGTCAAATAGTTTAATCTTAATTCATTCATGTTTTAAATTTTAGGTTGATAGATAGAGAATAAAGATCTAGCCAAACTGTTTAATCATGGCAGATCAGTAGTTAGGTAGAGAATAATAATGATCTCATCAATTTAATCTGAGCCATTGGAAGTTATAAGGTTAGAATTAGATAGTATGCTTATCAAAGGAAAATAAATAAAGGGTCAGCGAGCTCAAATGCACCCAATGAATGAAGAGAAAATGCTAGGTTAAATAAAGGGTAGGTAGAAGAAGTTATGCAAAGTGCACAAGGTTGCTAGCTCAAATGCACCTTCATCATACTTCCTATGTTTCATGTGCAGGAGGAATTGTCAAGGAGAAAGGACATTCACTAAAGCTTATTTACTAATTTCCCCCCATTATCCCTTCATTACTTGTAAAAACCCTTTCCCCTCATTTTGACCTTTTATCCCTTTGTTTCACACATTTCCCTACACATTACCCTTTAAAAATCATCCCCCCTTCCCAAAACCCCTTTTCCCTATTGTGAAACCCATTCCCATCACAAATAATAAATTCCCCCCCTTATTAATTTCCCTTTTCCCCTTAAAAACCCACTAAACCCCTTTATCCTAAAATTATTTCCTAAAGTCCCACTTCATGTAATTAAACTCCCCCACATCATAAATCCCTAACACCCTTTTAACTCACCAAACCTTGGTGTATAGTTAAAACCCTCCTTCGTATAAACCCATGGTCCCCACTTCTATTAACCCATTTCTTATATTCAAATCCTATCATTACTTTTTAATTAATTACAATTCATTGTAATTAAACCCCGGGCCCCACCAACCACATTCCAACTCTGTCCGTGCAACTTCACCGCGTGATAGCCCTCCGATCTCCCACCTCCAAATCCATTGGCGCATATTCATAACGCACAATTTCACAATCTGATAGTTAATGGTCCAAGAGCATGCGAGATTCATGTTTTTGCTGAGCACTGTTTGGCTACGTGGTGGCACTAGGTTATATCGTGTGCTCACGAAAAATACCGCCCCCCACCCAAAAGCAGTGTGATATGGCCTAAAACTCTCTCCCCGTGCAAAACAAAAACTACCCACTGTTCGTTTGTCAATATCTCACGCCAAAATCTAACCATTGTTGGTTAAAAGGCTGAAAAAGCCCCCATTTTCTCTTTTTGCTTCAAACCTATGTTAAGCAATTCTGAAACCGCAAACCTCTGCACAACCAATTTAACCAACTTTTGCAACTAGAAGACGCTCCAGACACCAAAATGAAGCATCAAATAGACAATTAAAGCCTCAAAAATCTCTGCTACCACCACTGAACCTTGTCTACGCACCAAATCGTAAATTTGTAGGTATTCTTGAAAGAACCAGAACGACCCTATAAATTTGAGCTAGGCATTGTAATTATTAAAAGGTTAATTAATTAAATTAATTAAAGAACCTTGCTAAATTGAAGAAAAACTTACTGTGCATCCAAACCCCTTCTCTACAAACTGTAATTACCCTCCTTACTATTCCAGACCTTCTGAACTTACTCCTAAAGCCAAAGAAAAGGTAATTTAGTTGAATAAACCAAATTATGGCTTCCCAAAGCTCTTTGGATGTAAGACCCCTACAAACCCCTCACCTAGATATTGACCACCTCCCATTAGCCGACAGAGAATTTCAAATTAAAGATATTGCTTCCCCTAGCTACCTACTGAAACTCCACTGCTAGAGTAAATATAAGTTCATGAACCAAAATTATGACATCCACCTATGGGAATCAAATTTGCCCAAATACTTATTCCCATAGGTGCACCAATTCCCATAAATCATCCACTTCTGCCAAGCTTGTTATGTCCCCAGTCAAAGAGCCATAATCTCTCCTGACCAATAGGTTTTATTCACCATTACTGCAGAGTCAATAAATCAAATGTTGCAAATCCAACCAGGCCTAAATGAGACCCCACTTTCCATTAAAGCTTTACTTGAACTCTACACAAAGTTGGACCTTCCCAAGAAAGCTCAGATCTTTCAGACTTTCATGATAGAGGAGTCTCATACTCCTACAAATATTCCTCCATATGTTGCCACCATTTTCTCTAAGAGAAGCAGACAAATTATTACCATGCTCTCTTGTATTCTAGGATACACCATTGATGAGCATGTAGATGAGGTTATACTTGCTTTCCTATCTATTTTTTTCCCAAGAAAGCCTCCTCCTACAGTTTACAACTTTGCTTAGTTCTTGGTAGACAGAATCCATGAACAGTTTATCAGATTGCCAAATGAGAGAGCCTTCAAATACTCATCAGTATTTTTTCACATGTTCTTATACTTTCAGTCAGAGAAGCTCCCGGTCAACATCCAAAAGCTAGACACCAAGGGAAATCCAAGGTCTATCATCTTTTGGACACCATTGATCCAAAGATATTCCATTGTTTTTACTTATAAAGAGTTCATTGATTCATTTGTTCATCCAGTTGTAAACATTCTAACCAGTAGCTATCAACCTAGGATCAATAATGAGATTAATAGAGTTTTACAGTTGGCTAAGAATAGTATATTGGGAGACTAGTATCTATACCAGGACCACACAGAAATCAGGATATATGGATGCCAACTCACTCCCTACAAGCTACCTAAATACCTCTCCATGAGGATATTTTCATTAGAGTATTTCAGGCAAATCATAAACTCTGATGAGGTTAATTTCCTGTTAGCTAGGAAGAAAACTCAGTTTAAGATGAAAAACCAATTGGGCCCTTTTTATTTATAATAATAGGGAAGTTGGACAAGAGGCGGAGAAAATCTTATAGCAAATGAACTTCAAAACCAATTTCATGTGCCAGTATGACCCTAATGGAGTCATAAACAAACTAAGGCTCAAATTCAAGTTAATTCCTTTCATACATGAGCCCAGAACAAATATTGAAAGATATGCCAACCAGTCAGAATGGTTGGAGAACACCTTAATAGATATGGAGAATACTTTGTGAGGAGCACCTGGAAGGTATGCTTTTTGATAAGTAATCTAGTGGTTTTTCAAATACTATTTCTAATCTTTTCTGCATATTGAGCCTAAAAACATAAGGGTTTTGGTAAATTATGTGAAAATGGACAAATGAAGCTCAACCACTAATAATCGATGTTTTCTATGCAGAAGGACGCGGAAATAGGGGATTATAGAGTAAAAACGAGAAGCGCAAGGAAAGTAACTGCTGCCCCGTCGACAGGGAACTGGATGCGGACAAGATCAAGTAAAATTGGAGCCGAATAATCCAAGAAAAGAGCGCAGGATACCGTGACGGAGAACGCAAGAGACCTGAACGATTAGCGAATCCCTCAGGATCTTCGATCCTGAGGGATCGCTACTTTAAAGCTTATCTTTTGTATCTAGACATCTCCGTCATTTATGTTATATAAAGGTACCACGCCATCGAGCGTGGGGGAATGACTATTATTATAATTAAAAACTCAGAACGATTTTGATCACTGAGCTTTTGTAAGATCTGATTTTGTACACTTTTGTTATGCAATCAATATAAAGGATTTGGTGTTCACTTCGTTTCTGTATCTGAAGTAACTCTAAGCAGTGTACCATCGTAGCCAAGGGCCCAGCTCCGACGGTCACTTGCTGTTGTATCATACGGTGATTTGTGTGGTTTGCTTATTTCTTTCATTACAGTAATCCGATACATTTCTTATATGATAGACTATGCTTCTTAATTAATATCTGAATCTGAATAAGTTCTGTAATTCACGTCTCTGTATTACACAAACAGAATCTATTCGAATTGCATCCATTTCTACAACAAGTTATTGGTATGAATGTTATCATTATTGGATTCATATGAAATAAGTACTTGTGAGACTTGAAGATAATATCACTTTGTTCAGAAACATAGTCGCATCATACATTGCTCTCGGATCGCTACAGTAGTATAGACCGTGTACATACTTCGAGGTTGTTGTTCCATTTGGAGTTTGCTGTCCCATTTGGATTCGTTGTTCCATTTGGGTTTGCTGTTCCATTTGGAGTTGCTGTTCCATTTGGGTTTGCTGTTCCATTTGGGTTTGCTGTTCCATTTTATATGATTGACGTTTCCTGTCTATGATAGTTTTCTGTTCCATTTCTTTACTGCTGTTCCATTTCATTACTGTTGTTCCATTTTAAGAATTGTTGTTCCAGTTTACTTTCGCCAATCTACCTTTATTGCTTTCGCGTGATAGCAGGCCTAAGGCTGTCGTGAGCCCAGCAAGACGCTGCCTAGCTCCTTGACCTATAAGCCCATGCTTTGGTTTTCTTTCTTTATCAGTTTCTAAAGGGAAGGGTTATTGGTTCCGTACCCTTGACTGATCATTTGCCTTGTGTGATTTCATTTCTTGAATTGGTTTAGTTACAGCTTAGTGATTGTTTCCTTTCAAGTCATTAGAACGCTATACTACCGAGCACTACTTGGACAGAACAGCCTCGGATTGAGTTACTCCTTGAAAGAACAAAACGATCCCGGATTGACTTAATAATGTGGAATAATTGGTGGTGTGAGAGACCCTAGTTATAGCTCTACATTTTGGCACCGTTGCCGGGGAAGGGGTAATAGCCATTTGTCCCTTATAGAGTAGTGCGCAAATCTGCTAGGAGGGAGTTGGATTTTAAAAACGGAAGGTAAGAACCTGCGTACGGAGCATGTAAAAGCCCTGCTCCACCATCCGCTCTCTTAGTAGAATTGCTGGTTAAATAGGATTTAGCAGTTTAATTGGAGTGCATGACTAAGCAGAAAAAGTTAGAAAAAGATCAAAAGCCTCCATCCAAAGCTAAGGGGCCGGTGACCCTTGGACGAAAAACCTTCATAGACGAAATCTATAAGAAAGCCGACTCTCAGCCATCAGTAGGTTATAAGAAAGTCAATTCTAAACAGCCTACTAGTTCCCTTCAGGCCTCGGGATCACCATCCGAAGCCTTTGCTGAGGTGCACAGTCGAACAGAGGAGCAGGATTTTCAAGAAATTGAAAATTTGACTCCTGGACCATTGCACGAAGGGACCCAAAGTAACCTTTGTGAAGGAGAAGGAGAAACAGGGGAAGTTGAGGAACCTAGATCTCCTATTGAATTGAACCAGCCTTTGAATAGCCCGGACAAGGGAAGTGCTGTAAAAATCCTTGTTGAAGGAATTCATTCACCGCAGACAGTTGGGGCCATTATCATCCCTGATCAAGGGAGTGGTGTCAAGACAATCCCTGTTAAGACTACCCTTCCTCAACCAAGGAACACTCTCTTGGAAATTCCTGAAGATTACTGGCATATATTCGATCCCATGGCGCAGAACCAGCCAAACACCCAGACCTCCACATTGCAATATCCGATAGTAGATTCTGCAGCAAATGCGCCCATGAAAGCCATCCCTCTCCAGCATATTCCCACATTTCATGGCCTCACATCAGAAGATCCGGACGCCTTCTTGTTCGAATTTGATGTATTATGTAGAGGATACGATTACACCACCGACCCCCAGAAACTGAAATTGTTCCCCTCTACATTAAAAGGGGCTGCGTTGAGATGGTTTATGGGCTTAGGTGGTGGGGTTATTAACAATTGGGATCAAATGAAAGAAGCCTTTTTAAAGAAATACCAAGATTACTGTAGATCGAGGGAATTAAAAGATGAAATCTTTCAAATGTCAGCCAGACCAAACGAAACCTTAGAAGAATATGTGGAACGTTTCCAATATAACTTGCAGAGATCCCCTTATGCATCACTACCTCTGCCAGATAACGTGTTGAAAACTGCATTAATTAGAGGTATGAGAGAGCAATGGATCGAAACGTTAAACATCATGGGGAAAGGAGACATTTATCAGGAAAATTTTGCTGATATCATTGATCTGTGTATCAGGAGCTCAAGAGGCAGCACGAGGATAAAACCAGCGGAATATGATCGCTTCCCCAGAGATAACAGAACATTAACAGAGGGAGTAACACGGGTAGAACTTGGAAATTTGCTAGAAAATTTTAAAACTGATATCCTGGGAACACTAACTACACAACTTGACATTGTGCAGGCTAAACAAAAGCAAGCCGAGGCAGAGCAGAATCTAGCCATCTTTTGCCCACAATGCAGGAAGAAACACAGCCACAAAGAATGCCCGCTGGATACAGTCCAAATATGTGCTATCTGTACCAAGGACCACCTGACCGAAAGCTGCCCTTCACTGCCTGGTTTGAAGGCAGTATACAAAGAAGCAGAAGAGGAGTCAGAACCAGCATATTTTGTTAACCAGCGTCGCCAATGGCAGCCTAGGCAACCAGGTATGTTTTCAGACTCCTCCTCTTCTTTTCAACCCCCGCAGTTCAGTACTCAGCAGCAGAACATGTGGCAAAATCAGTCCCAACCCCCGTTTTCAAATTGGTCACCTCAAATGTTTCCTACTCCAAATCCTTGGATGTCCCAATTTGGTTGGCCAAACTGCCCTTATCCTCCACCATATTGGCAGAATAGTTCCTATTCTCCACAGTGGACCCCTTCCACTTCGCAAAGCTCATCCTGGCAGAAAAGCTGGACAAGACCGACATATCAGCCAGCAGGATCAATACCACTCCCTCAACCAACTCTGCCAGCTTTACCACAAAATCCCCAGTCTAATCTGAGACCGCAACTCCCAGCCCAACCCAATCCCAACCCTAATAATAGGCCAGTCCAATCTATTCAAATCATCGACACATCAGAGATTGAGTCTGACCTAAGGGAGTGCAACGATCTTCAGTTAAGATCGGGACGAATAGTAGAAACAGAGGGAGACAAAATGGTTCATATTGAAAATCAGTTACCTGTAGAACAACCCCCACAACGGGAGGATGAAAACAAAGAGCAAAACAATAAGCAAGCAAGCACATCCTCTCCTCCTTTCCCAGAACGATTAGTCATATCTCGACCTATAAAACCTCCAGACTTTGACATTCTGGGAGAATTACAAAATCTGTATATAAAGATTCCATTCCTCCAAGCTATACAAGATATTCCTATATATGCGAAAACCATAAAGGAATTATGCATCAAAAAATCAAGGAGGAATACAAATACTAACCCTAGAGTCCAAGTAGTTGGTACTTTATCCGACCTATTATCAGGAAAGGAGACACCTATCAAATATGAAGATCCCGGGAACTCAATTGTGACCGTTCAAATCTATGGCCAAACCCTGACTAACGCTCTAGTCGACCTGGGAGCTGCAATCAACATTTTGACAACCTCCACCTGCCAAAAGCTTGGCATTACGTCAGTAGAACCTACTTCTACTCTGTTAGAATTGGCAGATCGATCTGTAGTTCGACCAGAAGGTACTCTGAATGATGTCATGGTTTCCGTAGATTCATGGGAGTATCCCACAGATTTCCTGGTAATTAATCCTAAAACCCGACTAGATGGACATCCGTTAATCCTAGGCAGACCCTGGCTTGCTACTGCCGATGCCTACATTGGCTGCCGGCAGGGAAACATGACTATAGCTAAAGGACCCGATGTTAAAAATTTAATTCTGTACCCTCCAGCTCAGCCAAGCCTGCCAATGATTAAAACTAACCCTTATCCTGTATCATATCTCGCTAACAATATTAGATCTCCATTAACTATACAGAAGGCGTTAGATTTCAAAGATCAAACAGAAGACGACGCCATTAACAATTTTATTAGTCAAACTGAAGCTAGAAAACATATGCAGTGTCTTATGATAGAGGCAGCATTTGACAATGAGCTAGAAGAAGATCCCTTAAAAGATCCGCATGATCAGACAATACCAGTAACTGCTGTTGCTAATACTAAAGTAGTGGAAATTGAACCTGGTAAAACTCTGAATATTAACGCCAATCTTACACCAGATCAAGAGATAAAACTTGTTAATCTGTTACAAAAATACAAAGATGCATTTGCGTGGGATTACCCCGACATGAAGGGGATTGATCCTCAATTATGCACCCATCACATCTATATAGAGAAAGACGCAAGACCTGTCCATCAGCCACAAAGGAGACTCAACCCGCACCTAAAAGAGATAGTGAAAGATGAACTTCAGAAGCTCTTAGATGTTAACTTTATTTACCCTATCTCTGACAGTAAATGGGTCTCTCCCCTTGTGGTGGTACCAAAGAAAAACGGAAAATGGAGGATCTGCGTCGATTACAGGGAGTTAAACAAGGCTACACAAAAGGATCACTTTCCCCTCCCATTTATAGATCAAGTATTGGACACGTTAGCAGGGAAGAAATTTTTCTCCTTTTTGGATGGCTTCAGTGGATATAACCAAATCCAAATTGCCCCTGAAGACCAGGATAAAACTACCTTTACGTGCCCTTGGGGAACGTTTGCCTATCGTGTATTACCCTTCGGCCTATGTAACGCCCCTGCTACATTTCAAAGGGCTATTCTCAGTATTTTTGCAGATCTAATAAACGATGGACTTGAGGTGTATATGGACGACTTCACACCGTATGGGGATGAATTTGATCTAGCTCTGGATACCCTAGAAAAAGTTTTACAATGCTGCATTGCTACCAGACTCTGCCTGAGCCACGAGAAGTGCTACATGATGATGACGGAAGGGCTCATTCTAGGGCACTACATTTCAGCAGCTGGCATCCAGGTAGACCCTGCTAAAATTCAGATTCTTTTGCTCATCCCTACCCCCACTACTCAAACAGAGGTACGTAGTTTCCTTGGATTTTCTGGATATTACAGACGCTTTATAGAACATTATTCACGAATTGCAGCACCTCTATATGCTCTGACAGGTAATTTCGATTTTTTGTGGACAGATAAATGCGACCAAGCTTTTAAAGAATTGAAAAAGTTGCTGTCAATAGCTCCAGTCCTTCGAGGACCAAACTGGAATCTGCCATTCCAGATCTCATCGGATGCCTCGGATACAGCAATCGGTGCAGTCCTAGGACAAGAAGAGGATAAGAAGCCATACGCTATTTACTATATTAGCAAAAATTTATCCTCTGCCGAACTCAATTATACTGTTACTGAAAAGGAATTTCTGGCTGTAATTCATGCTGTTAATAAATTTAGGCATTATATTACAGGTTACCCTGTTGTGTTATATACAGATCATTCTGCTATTAAATATCTAGCAAACAAACCTGTCACGAATGCTAGAGTAACTCGATGGTTGATCCTGTTGCATGAGTTTGACATCACAATTAAGGATCGACCCGGCAAGGAGAACCCTGTAGCCGACTTCCTCTCAAGAATACCCAAATCAAGCGAAGCAGCAGCCGTGGAAGATCAATTCCCTGACGAACATCTGTTTGCCATTGCCGTTCGCACACCCTGGTATGCTGACGTCGCCAATTACCTTGCAGTGGGTAAGTTACCAAAACACCTAACCCCTCAGGAACGAAAACAAATTGTTCAAAAAAGCACACGATTTTCGTGGATTGGAGACCATTTATTCCATACAGGGGCAGACATGCAAATCAGAAGGTGTATTCGAGAGGATGAGATCCTAGACATCTTAAAGGCTTGTCACAGTGGACCATGTGGGGGGCACTTTGCCGACAAGAGAACAGCACATAAAATACTACAGGCAGGGTACTATTGGCCTACAATCTTTAAGGACGCAAAAAAGTTTGTGCAGGCCTGTGATAGCTGCCAGCGAGCAGGAAAGCCTGGTCAAGCTGATGAAATGCCTCTGAGACCACAAGTGGTTATTGAGCCATTTGAACGATGGGCTCTCGATTTCGTCGGGCCCATTAATCCACCATCAAACCAAAGGACATACATCCTGGTAGCAACAGACTATGTTACTAAATGGGTCGAGGCTGAATCATTAGCTAGGGCTACAGAAGATTTGGTAATACAATTTTTGTTCCATTTGTTTGTACGTTATGGACTTCCAAGAGAAGTGATTACAGATGGTGGACCACAATTTGTTGGAAACAAACTAGCCGCAACACTTAACAATTATCATATCCAACATAAGATTACTACCCCCTACCATCCGCAGGCAAATGGACAAGTAGAAAATAGTAACAAGATAATTGAGTCAATCTTAACAAACACCATCGCATCACACAGGCGTGATTGGGCTGCTCGGCTACCTGAAGCACTGTGGGCTTATAGAACCACATGGAGAAGTACGACAGGCTATTCACCTTATCAATTGGTGTTTGGGAAACAACCAATCTTTCCTATCGAATTCGAGATCCAAACACTACGAACTGCACAAGAGGTTGGCCTAGATCTGAATGAGGCACAGATCAATCGACTACGACAAATCAACGAATTGGATGAGATTAGGCTCTCTGCATTACAAAACACAGCATTAATCCAACAGCAGCGAGCTAAGTGGCACGATGCACTTATAAAGAATAAAGTCTTCCATGAAGGAGACTGGGCTCTGTTATACGATTCTCGATTCCAGGACTTCCCGGGGAAACTCCAGACTCGCTGGCTAGGACCATATGAGATCCAGAAGGTGCACGACAATGGGACCCTCACTCTGATCACGATTGACGGTTCTGGACATACGTTCAAAGTAAATGGCCACCGAGTTCGTCTCTATCGAAGACCCCTTACTCGGGAATCCTTTTGTCAACAGCTTCAGCAAGATACTGATTTGGAGATCCTAGGAGAGGAAGTGAAATCTTCCTCACCCATAACTTAAGCAATTTGTTTTTCATAATTTGTACATAACATCCTGTATATATGTTCTTTTCATTTTTGTTTCGTAGTATTTTGGTTACTTTATTTTGCACAGCACTCGTTTGATTTTGTTGTTCCTTTTCAAAAGGAACAGCACTCGTTTGATTTTGCTGTTCCTTTTTAAAAGGAACAGCACTCATGTGATTCTGCTGTTCCTTTTCAAAAGGAACAGCACTTTTGGTGTTTTGCTGTTCCTTTGCAAAAAGGAACAGCACTTGTTGTTTTGCTGTTCTTTTTCGAAAAGGAACAGCACTTTTTATTTTGTTGTTCCTTTGCGAAAAGGAACAGCACTTTTGTGTTTTGGAATTTTTGTTGTTCCTTTGCGAAAAGGAACAGCACGTTTGTGTTTTGGAATTTTTGCTGTTCCCTTGCGAAAAGGAACAGCACTTTGACGTTTTGGAATTTTTGCTGTTCCTTTGGAAAAAGGAACAGCACTTTTTGTTCTGCTGTCCCTTTGCGAAAAGGAACAACACTTTTTGGCTTTGCTGTTCCTTTGCGAAAAGGAACAGCCCGTGTGGATTGTTGCTGTTCCTTTGCGAAAAGGAACAGCCCGTGTGGATTTTTGCTATTCCTTTGCGAAAAGGAACAGCACGTGTGGATTTTTGCTATTCCTTTGCGAAAAGGAACAACACTCTTTGTGCTTTGCTGTTCCTTTGCAAAAAGGAACAGCACTCGCATATTTCTTTTTTTCAAGATGCAGAATTTGGTTTTTCTTTCCGCAAGAGGAGTCATTCGCATGTTTCGCTCAGAGAAGACACCATCAGAACCTTTCTGCTTCTATTTGGACGTTTTGCGATTATGCTCTCCTAAATCCTTTAGATATAGCAATGACATTATGCAATGAACATAAAAGCATGTTATACCGAAACCTGCATATCACAAATCGCTATTATTTTAACAGTCGGCATATATAAGAAGACAAGAGGAAGGACATTAACTTTCGTCTTTACTGTCATTACCTTGTTCCCGAACCATGGTTTGGTAATTTTTATCATGTCGATTTCCCTAAAAACTTTCTTGATCATTACTGAGGAATATGAGCAAACAATTTATATCTGTCTGTTGGGATTGTAAGACTGCTTCCACCATTCCCCGCTCTTAAGGAGTGCGGAACCACCCTTATTTGTAATCGAACAAAGAAAAAGAAGTGTGCTGCAAAAGAAGAATAAAAAAAAGAAAAAATATAAAAACAAGATATGAAATTGTCAAATGCAGGATAGGGGGTCTCATTCAGAGCCAGCCTACCATGATCATAAGGATGGAAACGAAGTGGCATACCCATTACGGCCACCACACCAGGGATATGGTCCAAAGGTAAAATAACAAGCAAACCTTGGAACAGGAGGTCTCATCACGAGCCGGCCTGACCACGTTTCGTGCCTACCTTGTGAATGGCATTATGGTTATCTGGTCACCAAGCCAGCATAATGGCCTGCATTTTGACAAAGCACTCTTCAGTAGATACACAAAGGATAATGGTTCTGGAGGGTGAGATAAACAACTTTGCCAAGGTTATGAACACCTGTTGGCAGCAGAGCTCTGTTAATGGCATTGGAGTCGTAATATTTACACCAACAGGTATGATATTAAGTCTGTTTATCTTTTATTTCCTTCGCATGTATCATATGTCACACCCTGATATAATTATCGCATGAGCATTATCACCAATCATGGCAACGGAATTGACAATGACTACTAGAGACTTGGTACAGTTGACAGACGTCCAACCCTCGGTTCCTCATTATATCACACTGGCTTATCTTAAAAGCGATCCATTTTTCTACCTCGGTTTCGGTACTTCATTGTCCTTTACAACATGGCATAATTTCCACCTGTTGTACTTTATGATTTGACTCCCGACTGGCTGCTGCTCCTCTCTTTGACGGCTGGGGGCAGCCTATCAGATCGCGGGGGGGGAGGTGACCTCATTACTCCAATAGGTTACGTGGCTGCACATCATTCGGGCAAAATAATAACACGATTTAACGGTATGATGATTTCATTTTACGGACTGCCACCCACGGTCTTTCTCTTTGCTGCATGCTCTGTGAAAATCCTTCTTAAAAATAGCATCGAGTACCCTCTCTGTTCGGTAAATACCGCGGACAGTTGCTGTGTCATTCCCGAGTTCATTCTTGAGAGTAAGCTATGGGTGGGAAAACAATCCGAAGTGAACCGCACAAGCTGATCGCGTCTGATGCTGCCCGCGAAATTCTGGAAAATGCAGGATGGTTGAATTACTTCAACCGCCTGCAAGAATCGAATGAGGCTGTAGCGTTGGAATTCCTGCAAAATCTGCAGAAAAACCACTCTATAGTCGGAGGGAAGCGGATAGAAGTCACGGAGGATATCATTGCAGAAACCTCAGGATTACCAGCTGTTGGACCCAGATGGGAGCTGAAGAAGGAAAGACTGCAGAAAGCAATGGAAATTTTCCAAAGCGAAGGCCAAAGTCTGACAGTCAAAGGAAAAGGAGTTCTGCCGACGACACTGGGGGAACCCTGGACCGAGCTGGCGAAAATAGTGCAGAGCTATATCACCTGCGAGGGGAGAAAAGATGTGGTAAGGGCTCGTCACTTAAAACTTCTAGCTGTTTTGAAGGGAAAATGCTCTGTAAATTTCCCTGCCTTTTTAAATTCATTATTACATGATGCGGCCCGAAGTTTGAAGAAAGCTCAACACACAGAGACGGTTGTTAGCCACCACGGACTGATTCGGCTAATAATAAGCCACAGTCTTGCCCAACAGCAAGACACTTGGGAGGAATTGGTTGAAACAGTCAAAGTGGGACTGGCTTTACCTCGAACCTCCAGCACACTGGAACGTTCAGAAGAACACAAGGAGCCAGCAGCAGAAAAGCATGCTGTTTCAAAACGAAAGCAGTCCTCTAGCACACCAGAACAATCAGAGAAACGTAACAAGTCGGCGGCAGAAAAACATGATGTGTCGAAACGGAAGCGATCCTCCGATACGCCGGAACGACCAGAGGAACCTAGAGAACCTGTTGGCACTCCCAACCTGCCTGAAAGACCCAGGAAGTCAGCTCGATTGGTTCGAATAAGGGGAAGGTTGGAAAAGATTCAGAAAACTGTGACCCAACCAATCGAAATCGAGGACGAACCTTCGGAAGAGGAAGGTGAATTACCCGAAGGAAATGCTGAGCAATTAGAGGCTGGAACTAACCAGCCAGAAGAAGGAATTGAGGAAGAAAATGCACAATCGATGGGTAGCCCGTTGCAAGACCATCCAGGAGAAGAGGAATTGGCAGCAGTTCTGGCCAATATGGGAGAATACGGCCAAGCCTCCAGTCCAGGAGGCATCCTTGACGGTCCCGCAGAAGAAGAGTTACCTGAAGAAGGGCATGCAGAAGAAGCAGGGGAAGAAAACCTGCCCGGTAAAGAAGCAGAAGACATCAATTCGGGACAATATGTCCCCAGGGCACCGGAAGATGTTCCGGGAGAGGAAGAAGAAGTAAAATTAAAGGCCAAACCCTCTGTCGAGGCTAGGGAAATTGCAAAATTGAAGAAGAAGCACCAGAGGATGCTGGGCACGATAGCCAGACTTCGGCAACAAATCAGAATGTTAAAAGCCAGTCTGAGAATACAAAAAACTGCAAGGCAAAAGAAAAGGACCACGGCAGCGAGGACCCCGAGGGTTAGGGTTCGTTTTGAAGGACGAAACCCCATCAGGAGACCTACTGTTGAGGAACAGTCCGCTGTTCCGAATGTCAATGAGGAACAGGGTGCTGTTCCAATGGAAACTGCTGTTCCATTTGGCCCGGAGGAACGAATGGACATTCCAATGGAACAGCAAGAGGCTTCGGTGGTAGGAAGACCACACCAACCCTTTGTTCGCATCAAAAAGGAGACGGATAGCAAAGAGGTTCAAACGGAAACACCCCCCTCGGGTGTAATTCGGGTCCTAAATTCCAAGCAACGCAATAGGAAGGTCCAGGTTAAACTTCCAGCTTCTACGGCTCTGTGGAAGAAAGACCCGAAGACCAAGACCTTGCATAAAATGATGAAGGAAGCCCAGCAGGAGGCCGAGCAGTTGCGAGAACAGACGGTCCCCAAGGAAAGATACGAGGAGCTCCAACAGCAACTTCGAAACATCAGTCGGTCTGAGAGCCAGGCCTTTGAAGGATGGCAGAAGGAGCAGGAAAAGGTTGCTAAGGTAACTCGTCGACTAGATAGTGTTGTTAAGCAGATGGACACCTTGTGTTCCTTGTATACTGATGTTTTGACTTATAGAGCCCCTGCTAAAAATTATGCTTTGTTTTTGCTTGAACGTTATTTGAGATTAAAAATAAAAGCTGTTAGGGCAGGAGCACCCATCCATATCAACACTATTAATGATTTTATGGATTGCTGCAAGCACTATGGAGTTAAAGTTCAAAGATTGTTATGTGAATTCTACTTGCACAATCTTGTCTTAGACCAGGAAACTGATTTGAATCCTAGCCCTTTCGTTGGCGATATACAATTTCAAGCCTTTATCTCATTTGGGGTGAATCAGTTAAAATGGCTTAAAGCTTACAACATCTTCCAGAGGCAAGAAAATAGCTTAGACCTTTGGGTACGAGCTGAACCTAGGGACCCAACAGCATTATGGAGAGAGCATAGGAGTATGATGAGGATCCCAGGTGTCATGAAGATATTAGGTCCCATGCATGAAGACTTGATCCGAAATGGTCTGGAGTATTTCCTGACTATTAAAGACCAGGCCTTCCATGCTGCAAAGTTTCGATACCGAACCTCTAACCCAAACATCCAACTCAGAGAACCCTTTAACTTTGAGAATTTTGAATTGGCTGCCAGTCGATTGAGTCTCTATGGGGAATGGATTCTGCGAGCAGGCCCATTTTGGTTGGGGTATCGGTTTCGCAGCCCAATTGTTTGGCATCCTACACCTGGATATCAGGCTCTATATGAGATGCCTGCAGATCAGTTAGACCAGTTCTTTGACCATCTAGTTGCTAATCATGGTTGTCGGCCTCTTCGAGAGATCCCTTCTCCGACCTACTCTCTCACAGCCCTGCATGTCAATTACAACGTTTTCATGAGGACATGAAACAGGGTAAGCAGGGGGGTGTGTGGAGCACCTGGAAGGTATGCTTTTTGATAAGTAATCTAGTGGTTTTTCAAATACTATTTCTAATCTTTTCTGCATATTGAGCCTAAAAACATAAGGGTTTTGGTAAATTATGTGAAAATGGACAAACGAAGCTCAACCACTAATAATCGATGTTTTCTATGCAGAAGGACGCAGAAATAGGGGATTATAGAGTAAAACCGAGAAGCGCAAGGAAAGTAACTGCTGCCCCGTCGACAGGGAACCGGATGCGGACAAGATCAAGTAAAATTGGAGCCGAATAATCCAGGAAAAGAGCGCAGGATACCGTGACGGAGAACGCAAGAGACCTGAACGATTAGCGAATCCCTCAGGATCTTCGATCCTGAGGGATCGCTGCTTTAAAGCTTATCTTTTGTATCTAGACATCTCCGTCATTTATGTTATATAAAGGTACCATGCCATCGAGCGTGGGGGAATGACTGTTATTATAATTAAAAACTCAGAACGATTTTGATCACTGAGCTTTTGTAAGATCTGATTTTGTACACTTTTGTTATGCAATCAATATAAAGGATTTGGTGTTCACTTCGTTTCTGTATCTGAAGTAACTCTAAGCAGTGTACCATCGTAGCCAAGGGCCCAGCTCCGACGGTCACTTGCTGTTGTATCATACGGTGATTTGTGTGGTTTGCTTATTTCTTTCATTACAGTAATCCGATACATTTCTTATATGATAGACTATGCTTCTTAATTAATATCTGAATCTGAATAAGTTCTGTAATTCACGTCTCTGTATTACACAAACTGAATCTATTCGAATTGCATCCATTTCTACAGCAAGTTATTGGTATGAATGTTATCATTATTGGATTCATATGAAATAAGTACTTGTGAGACTTGAAGATAATATCACTTTGTTCAGAAACATAGTCGCATCATACATTGCTCTCGGATCGCTACAGTAGTATAGACCGTGTACATACTTCGGGGTTGCTGTTCCATTTGGAGTTTGTTGTCCCATTTGGATTCGCTGTTCCATTTGGGTTTGCTGTTCCATTTGGAGTTGTTGTTCCATTTGGGTTTGCTGTTCCATTTGGGTTTGCTGTTCCATTTTATATGATTGACGTTTCCTGTCTATGATAGTTTGCTGTTCCATTTCTTTACTGCTGTTCCATTTCATTACTGCTGTTCCAGTTTACTTTCGCCAATCTACCTTTATTGCTTTCGCGTGATAGCAGGCCTAAGGCTGTCGTGAGCCCAGCAAGACGCTGCCTAGCTCCCTGACCTATAAGCCCATGCTTTGGTTTTCTTTCTTTATCAGTTTCTAAAGGGAAGGGTTATTGGTTCCGTACCCTTGATTGATCATTTGCCTTGTGTGATTTCATTTCCTGAATTGGTTTAGTTACAGCTTAGTGATTGTTTCCTTTCAAGTCATTAGAACGCTATACTACCGAGCACTACTTGGACAGAATAGCCTCGGATTGAGTTACTCCTTGAAAGAACAAAACGATCCCGGATTGACTTAATAATGTGGAATAATTGGTGGTGTGAGAGACCCTAGTTATAGCTCTACACTTTGGTAGATGTGGAAAAGCAGATTGATACTAGTTCCTTTCTGTAGGTTCCAGCCCTACAAGAACAGATGGGTATTACTCCCACTTTACAGACTCTAGCCAATGAGGATAGAAATGTGAAAAGAACTAGGGAAGAAAGTTCTATCTCTAGGATGGACACTACAAATAGCAGGTTTGAAATCAGTTACAAGAAGAGGCCCAAGCTTAATCATGTAACTGAGCAAGAAGACACCATTGAGACAATTGAAATCACTGATACTAACACAATGGTGGGAAAGAGAAAAGGACCAGTAGTTTCATAGGAAACTCATTAGCCCTCCACCTCAAACACTCAAATTATTGAAAAGTTGCTCAATATTGAAGTCTCTTCATCCAGCAAACCAGTGGATAAGAGAAAGATATAAAAGAGAAGTACAAGGAAATCAATTTGAGGAATGAGGCATTGAAGGCTGAAACATATGCCCAGTACTTCAAGCAAACACCTGCCAATCAAAATAGATTAATGTCATCCTTTAACATTAAGACTGGTAAGATGAAAATGACCTTTATGTAGCCTACAATCCAACAGCCCAGATCATCAACAAACTACAGGAAAACAAATTTTGAAGTTTTGGTTAGGGATGTTCATCCTATTGACCAAATTGAGTTCCATAAGCAGGCAGGTGAGATGATTTAATCCACAATGACTAACAAAGCAATGACTTTGCAGAAACTTCAAAGCTCACTAGACAACATCACAACACATTATAAGTTAGAAAAGGAACCCTCACAGGCTAAGGATAATAGATTCAAGTCATTGGAAGACTTTGTGATTGAGATTGGATATAATCCAAGTGACATCAAGGCAACAGAAAAATCTAATAAAGAAGAAAAATGAGGATATTGCTGCTTCAAAGAAGTAACTGAAGCTGCCTCATTCAGAACATCCACAGACTAAGGAGGTCCTAGAGACCCAAACCCAGTAGGAGGAAATGATGGATCTCATTCTTCAATTGAATGCTCCATTGAAAGAAATGAAGAAGGAATTGGATGAGTTAATACCACTAAAACAAGCCAGCCTTGAGACAGCTACTGCCACTACTATCCCTACAGTTACTACAATAGTTCCTTCAACTTTGGCAGCTTCATTGGCCCCAACAGCTCCACTAGCTACAACACTTCCAGCTACAACAACAACTACATCAGCAACAGTAGCAACTCATCTAAGTGATGAGGCAAGTAAACTAGTCAAAGCCATGGAAGACATGTCTATTCAGACCACTAAGATAAATAGACTAAAAGAGCAGATAACAAGTCTAGAGGATGAGAAGAAATTGGCTCATATTATGCACAAAACTGAAGTACAGAAGTTAAATAGGTTGACTGAAAGGATAAAGAACTTGGAAAAAGAGTTAACATTGAAGGAGCCACTTGCCCAAGCTAAAGAACAGTTATGGGCCAATATCATTGACTTTTTCAATGATATTTGGCCATCTATACAAATCATATTTGAACAAAATGATTTAGTCAAAGAGACTACTAAAGCAATTCAAAGAGTTAAGGCCGAACTTCGAGACATGCCAAAAGAAGCCTCGAGAATAATCCAATTCCTTAACTCTAAAAATAGATATGAATTGCAAGAGCTGGACATAGCTGATAGGACTAGCACTATACTAGAGGTGAAGAAAGTGCTCACCAAGAGGAACTTAATGAGGCAGCTGGAGGACAAATGCCAAACCTTGGAGTTGGCTATAGGCAGGTTCATGCTTAAATTTGATGCTTTGAGGCAGAAAGGTCTACCAAATCCCTTGGTAATAAATGACATATTAATGCCACATGAAGACTATAACGGGAAAATCAAAGAAGTGGCAAGAGAGCAAGCCAATAGTTCATCTATGAAAGGGATGCCTACAGGAAAGGTTTTGTTCCAGACATTTGAGAACCTCTTTTACCTATAGCATGAGGTAAAACACCTTTTTGTAAAAAATCCCACCTTTGCAAAATACACAGAAGCAGATGAAGTCTACAAAAGAATGGTAAATATTAAATTACCACACATAGATACTTTGGAAAAGTTAAATGATTTACTGTGAAATTGCAAGGTAAATAGTAGATACAGAGCAGTAAAAGAAAATCAACATGTCAATTTAGTCAAAGAGTATCATATGAAAGAGTATCAGTCAAACAGAAAAGTAAAAAGATAGTCAGCGTGAAGACAAACAACAAAGGAGAAAAGGCAGCAAAAGATCTGACAGCAGAGCCAAATAAACATGAACAACTTGCAACAATTGCATATCTGTCTCTATCTTCTTGCATGAAGATATTTCTTTTTCCTAAAATAATTCCAAAAACAGTTTGGGATATTTTTTAATAAGTTTTTGTATAATTACTTCATAATTCGAAGTATAGGGGGGATTGCTAGACATTTCTATATTTGTATTGATCTGAAACCTAAGGGTTTATTGTACCATTTTTTCAAGTCAACAGACTGGAATGAGTAATAAATACATTTCATTATAGGATTCATGTGTTGGGCCACTTCAGTGAATTCTGTTTATCAAATTGTTATCTTCTTAAGTGTTTCACATACTTGCATGTTATCTAAATCTAAATGAAATAACTGGAAATTTATTACAGAATTTGTTTAAGTACACTATGTCTTGAAGAGTTAATCATTTTAATGTTTTCTTCTTATATCTAGAGTAGGGAATCCTTCATTGTTCCCTAGTTTCGATTGACCCCTACCATTTCCCTCATTATCTAGTTTGAGGAACCCTTAATTTCTCCTTGACCCTGATTGAAAACCACTTCACCATCTAGCCTAAAAGATCTGAATTTACTCAGCTACCTTTCCCTGTAAACACTATCTTTAGAACTTGATCCAGTACTGTTTCCTTGACGCTTGACTCCATAGCCCAATGGTAAAAGAAATCCCTCTATCCATCTAAGTTAGTAATTCCACCACCAAATCAAAATCAAAACCCAATCAGAGCTTAAACAACTAGCCTAAAATCAATTAACTAAACAAAGTTAAATCATAAAGAGAGAGCCCTCTCTGAGCATTAGAATGGATAGATCCTGATCTCAAAAGTAGGTTTGTGGTTGCCTCTACTATTTATTTCATAACAACTCTAGGGAAATTTTAGAGTGATAGCACCACCAATAGTATTAGAATCCTCCTAGAGGAAGCTCCCAATATCCCACCAATCGCAACATTTACGTGGCAAGAGAAGATGTTCTCTTGTAAACAAAAAGAAGGGAGTATGGAACCCCTCCAGAAGCCAACCTTTTCACATCAACCATTGTTACAACAATGACACCTTTGACATTTCCTTGACCCCTTTAATAAACCATCCCACATATGGTCAAAGGGACACTTGTCGAGAAGGACATAATTTAAAGGTTGCTCATAGTTACAACATTGTAGATGATCTAGCTCAATCCCCATCAACTATGTCAACATTGGAAGTTTTACAAACTTTCCCAACCCAACATAAAACCATTCCTTCGAAGTTAGGTGCAATCGTCCCAGTCTATTCGCATTTTATGGCTTTCAATTTGGATAATGACACTCCCCAACTTCCATCGATAGTCACCTTCCAGATTCCAGTCACAATTCAAAATATCAACATCCATCGTTGCATCATTGATGAGAGGGAATCCACTTGTATCATGTCCAAATTATTTTGGCAAAAAATAGGATCCCCTGATCCCAAAGAATCACCCAAAACTTGCACATTGGCACAAAACTTGCATCATGTACAATGCACCAATGCAACATTTGTACTAGCAACATTCATAGGTTGGAGGCATGTCCTATGTTACAAACATTTGTAAATATTAGTATTAGGCGCCACCCATTTCAGGAAATCCTTGTACATCCCCCTCTCATATGAATATGCCTTGGCTCCTAGGACACCAACTTTATCTAAGGACCCTTCTCCCACTCATCATCAAGCCACCATCACGGAATTTCTCCCACCACCAAGTGTTGAGGACACACAACACCACATATGATTCATTTCCTCGACTGTAGGAACCCTGATTCGTGCGTCTTCTCATCATTTTTTGGTCTTGAGACTACTACACCCATTGCAAAGGTAGTAACACCCCCAACTATGTAGACCCATGCAATCTGCACATTATCAACATCGTTGGGTTCTATAGCAGTGACCACAGAGTCATTATCTTATTTTTCAACCAACACCACTAGGTCCCAATCCCATCCTCCTCCTGCAACCTCTACAACAATTATAAAATATTTTTCACTCATATGAAGATATTCTGGAGGCCATGATGGAACCAAAGTGTCCTTGGGATGCCATGCATCACAACTTTTTATTTTTACCCAAGAAATCATTCTCACTTATTGATGTAACAAGCCACAATATTTTCACAATAGAAACAAAGGACTTCCTACCACCAAGGCACGTAGATTAGTTCAAAAATCCCATTCCTGCACCAGACACATTTGAGGAAGGGAATATTTCCAATATCTCACCTACAGTCAAGGTAGATATTTCCACCAAGCCTAGCATAATTGAAGAAATATCGTTGGAGGAAACATGCTCCCAAGATGAAGTGGCCTCATACAAAGCCCTTTTTGAAGAATATAGGGACATCTTTGCATGGTATTACTCATAAATTCCAAGCATTATTCCTATAATCATTGAGCACCACATCGACACATGGCCTGATGCCTACCCTATTGGGAAAAAGTAGCATCAACTCCACCCCTCTAAAGCAGAAGAGATTAAACAAGAAATTGATAAGCTTCATATGTTTAATTTCATCTACCCAATCGCTTACACATCTTGGGTTTCTAACCCTGTACCCGTCATGAAGAAACATGGCACCATCCAAGTTTGTACTGATTTCAAAGATCTAAACAAGGCATGGCCCAAAGACAATTATCATACACCCTGATCAAGTAATCAATGCATGCACTAGACACGAAGCATTATCCTTCATGGATGGCTTCTTAGGGTATAACCAAATTCATATACGACATATTGATCAATACAAAACAACCTTTACCACCCCATGGGGCACATTCACCTATCAAGTAATTCCCTTCGGCTTTAAAAATGTTGGTGCCACCTTTGAATGATCCATGAACTACATCTTACATGACTTGACTTATCTTATACTAGCCTATTTGGATGACCTTATAATGCAATCCAAAAAGCACTCATACCATTTGGAAGATCTCCTCCCTTTTTTTCAGAGATGTCTCCAATATAACCTATGCTTGAACCCTCTCAAGTGTGACTTTTGCGTCAATACAGGATGATGGCTGGTATTTATCATTTCTCAGCAAGGCATTAGAGTCGACCCTCTGAAGGTCCATGCCATCAGAGAAATCCCACCTCTAAAACCATTGAAGAAATTACAAATCTTGCAAGGTAAGGCCAATTTATTACGTTGTTTTGTCCATGATTACACCACTTATGTGAACAGTTTCTTGCACCTTCTTCATTAGGACATTCTTTCCATTGGGATGAAGTAGCCCAAAGATCATTTGAGGACTTAAAAGATACATTATCATAGGCACCACTGATTAGCCCTCTTAAACATACAAAGGACTATACCCTCTACTTATCTACATCAGAAGTAGTTATTACAGGGGTATTAGTCCAATAAGGAACAAATAATAGATGACACCTCATTTATTACATAAGCAAAAACCTCTTCGGGCTTGCTTTAAAGTATGAGCCAGCAGAAAAAACTGCCCTAGCCCTTGTACGCTCAGTACAAAATATTTGACACTATATCATCTTATGGACCAAAACCATAGTAGCAAACATTAACCCCATGAGGTACTTTCTCACACACCATATGATGAACCATAAGTATGTTCGTTTGGTAGTTATTTTGCAAGAGTTGACATACAATTTGATTCCCCTAAAAGAAAGAAATCTCTTATCCTTTCTGAATTCATCGTAGATCTCCCCATAGAATCCCAAGGGTCTCTGGTCAATTACTCTTTCCCAAATGAACACTTATTTGTCATATCGACAAACGATATCGTGATATCCTTCTCTTTCTTTGAACTCGGAAGTTCAACCCTCAACTCACTTATGATGATTGAAAGTGTATTCGCCACCAAGCCTCCCATTACCTTCTTATGAGGATGTCCTATATCGTCATGGCATCGACACCATTCTTCACGAATGCCTTTGATCCGGATCTTGGGGGAGGCCCCCAAGATCTAAAAGATTGAAATGGATCTTGTGGGGGAGGCCCCCAAGATCTGAAGAATCACAATGATAGAAAGAAAATGAAAAAACACACAGTAACTAAAACCACAAAGAAACTTTTTATTAAAATTGATAATAACTATAAAGGCTACATTGTGGAGGACAAACTGTCCTTTTACAAAATGCGACTTGTTACTTATAGTATTTTTCAGTTACAGTACCATGGGTCAATTCCATGGGTAAATGAATACCATGGGTGGATGTCACAACACCATGGTTAATTCCATAGGTGAATCAGTACCATGGGTGGATGTCACAATACCATGAGTCAATTCCATGGGCGAATGAATACCATGGGTGGATGTCACAATACCATGGGTGAATGAATACCATGGGTGGATGTCACTTACAATACCATGGGTGGATAAATACCATGGGTGGATGCCACTTACAATACCATGGGTAAATTCCATGGGTGGATGAATACCATGGGTTGATGTGATTTTCCATTTGGATCATTCCTCCCTCCTTAAGAAGAAATGGTCCCCATTGCATGAAGTTCCCTCCTGCGAAGCCTTTGTTGAATATGTAGAGTCACTGAAGAGAAAGGCTTTATGTGATTAACCAATAACCATGATAAATGAAGATCCGGGGATAGAGATACCCTGTAATGCTTGTGACCAACTGTGATACTAACAGTGTGCGGCCTAGCAAATGGACTTCAATGAAGTGTGGGTTTGTGGATGACCCATAACCATGATGAAGGAAGATCCGAGGATAGAGATACCCTGTAATGCTTGTGACCAACTGTGATAATGACAGTGTGTGGCCTAGAAAATGGACTTCGATGAAGTGTAGGTTTGTGGGTGACCCATAATCATGAAAAATGAAGATCTGAGGATAGAGATACCTTGTAATGCTTGTGACCAACTGTGATACTAACAGTATGCGGCCTAGAAAATGGATTTCAATGACAAGGATTTTGTGCAGTTGACCCATAACCGTGAAGTTGGCTATTGATGAAGTAGCAGGGGCCTACATAGCCTGGGGTGGGAGGGCACGTCTCTAAATAACCCAAGCCGAATGCTACTATGCTGAAGCTGATGAATGTGAAGCAAGTGCCTACTAAAGTGGGGTGGGAGGGCACGTCTTCAACACGAACCTGCTCCAAATGCTGCTCCAAAATTAAAATGGACATAACTCGGTCAATATAACTCAAAATGTATAACATAACCTATTTTTGGAAACAAAAGGACCATGTTTCATCTTCCCATGTGTTGGAAATCCTTATCTGGACACTCTAGAATCTTAGATTTGCACTGCAACTTTTCCGTCGTCATGAAAGTTCTGAAAAAAATAGCTGATTTTAAATCAGTGATATCTCCCACCTCTGAACTCCGATTCAACCCATTTGTTTTTTGAAATTGGGTGATTTTTAAAGAGGAGCTCAGATCTAGAATCCTTTTTCTAAAATTCTACACAAAAAATTTCTAAAAATGATAGGAGAGTCACCATCCACCAGTTGTCGTGAGAAAAAATTTCTACAACATAGCTTATTTTAAATCAGCGATATCTCCCTTGTCCAGACTTCGATTCGGCCAATTTTTTTTTTGAATTTTGGTATTTTTTCACAAGGAATCCAGATATGTTATTTTTTTTTGTAAATATTGCACCAAATGTTTTATATCTTATCTACAAACTCGCTGCCCAAAAGAAAAATCCTGGAAGAAAATGAAAAAAAAGAAAAATTCTTCCTGCTTGGCCCAAGAAAGTGCTCTGTGGAGGTTGCAACGTGTGCCTGAAGTTCGTTGAATATTGATGCAAAATTTGAAATTGAAATATGCACCAAATCCTCATTCCCATGGAATCATAACCTGCTCTGATACCACTGATTCAGATCTTGGGGGGTGGCCCCCAAGATCTGAAGAATCGCAATGCTAGAAAGAAAATGACAAAACACACAGTGAATAAAACCACAAAGAAACTTTTTATTAAAATCCATAATAACTATAAAGGCTACATTGTGGCAGACAAACTGTGCTTTTACAAAATTCGACTTGTTACTTATAGTATTTTTCAGTTACAATACCATGGGTTAATTCCATGGGTAAATGAATACCATGGGTGGATGTCACAATACCATGGGTCAATTCCATGGGTGAATCAATACCATGGGCGGATGTCATAATACCACGGGTCAATTCCATGGGTGAATCAATACCATGGGTGGATGTCACAATACCATGGGTGGATGTCACTTACAATACCATGGGTGGATAAATACCATGGGTGGATGCCACTTACAATACCATGGGTAAATTCCATGGGTGGATGAATACCATGGGTTGATGTGATTTTCCATTCAAATCATCCTTTTATTCGAGCAAGTCGAGGAGGTATTAAATGAATGCCACAATGGAGCATGCAAACACCACCTATCTAGGATGGCCACTGTTATGCACAATTTATGATTGTGGACAAAGCTATCTTCAATCAACCTATTGGACTTATCTAGAACAACAGACAATAAATAATATAGGGGTTCCCTTAGAGAAATTGAATAATGGGAAATAGGCTTACTTGGAATTCGTCACAAGATTTACTTTCCTCCCGTCTTATAAGCACCAATCATAGCTCTGATTTCTCTAATTAGAACCTGCACATACATTCACAACAAGCCAATTTAATTACTCTATGCAATGGATCAATGAAGCATTGAAATACATGAATGTAAATGTAATATAACACATATAGGAAAACGATATACTCTTTGTATTAATAGAAATAGGAGAGAGATTACAACCAACAATAGTAGCTAATATTGTAGATATATCTCCAAGTTGACCTGTCCTTCCTTGTCAAAAAACACACGTCAATGTCACCCTAATGCATGAAGATTATGACTCTCTTAGATTCAAGGCAGCAACATGAGGGAATTATCAGTCTCCAAAAGCAAACCCTAATGTTGTAGCTGGCAGTAAATTTATAGGAGGGATGGTAGTTTATGAATTCTTATCCATTTACCAATCTATGCTTTAGATCCACTTAAGATGGGAGGATGAGCTCAAAGGATAAGAGGTGAAGTCTCCAAGGTAGGATTAGATACGACTCGAGGTTCATATCCAAGGTAAATGGTTAAAAAAAACCTAGAATTTTCTATAAGAGGAAGTTTTGGGATCCTTTTTAATTTTCGAGAATTTCTAGAATCAGTGCACCCCCAACATGGAGCAGTTGTTGTTAATTAGCGTTAGTGCCAAAAGGAGCAACCTGTTGTTGAATGCAAATCTCTAAAGAGGGTGCGATGGGGCTTAAAAGAACTTATTTGAAGTAGTTATATCCATAAAGTTAGTTATTTGGAAAGTTCATGCTTAGGGCTATGTGTATGGATGATGACAACATGTTCACGGATGTGGATTGATCTGGTTTTGAGGTCTATTGACCAAGTGCGACAAAATGGCCTATAACAGATTGCCCTGTAAAGTGCAAAGTCATAAATGGTGGATGATGACTGAAGTTCTTTACCTTGTGACAAGTTCGAATCAACAACAACTGGTTGAGATCATCATATGTTACAATACATTTTCATCATGATATCTTTGTTGAGGGAGGCATCTCCATAATCAACACATAAGCTAAAAGTACATGTACAATGATTAAGAAGTGGCAACCACTGATGACAAAGTGTGGATCCATGATTAGATGACTCTCTATATGATCATATCGATCATGATTAGTAATCTTGCATTAATCCTAAAAAGGAAACCCAGATAGATGGAACTTGATCTGGTGTCTTGTATCTCGTTCACTTGATCGTCCAACGTACGAGTCTAACCATGCGAATAAACGAATTGGAGTTAAAAATGGTAGACACCATCTGATTATCGACAAATGATGGAAGTCATTTATAGACACGAGAGAAACTAATGATGATGTTAATGGCTCCCAAGGTACAACATTACAATCCTTATGGAATGAATGAATGAGTTGAAGTTGAACACCACACGAAATCTTTTGGTCGAATTCCAATGATTAAAAACTTTCACCAAGAGCAAGAAAACTTGCCATTGATGTATACAAGTCCCAAGGTACTAAAGTAAGATTTTCTAAGTCAACTTCCTGGAAAATGAGTTGATGTCGACAGGAAGTAACCCATTGCATTAGGGCCTTGATGCATCCCCCGTCAACGACATAGAATGGGTATCTTGATTTGAGACAACACGATGTTGATGTGGAACTAATTTAGGAATGACAAACATGGAATGATGGCTTAAGAGTATCGTCGCAAATATCAACTGAATGAGTTCTCTTGATCATATTGGCATAACTAAATGGAGTTGGTAGCATTGAACCAAAACCAAAATTGTAGGCTTTGATATGGTGTGATGAACCAAAAAGAAAAGTAGTTTTCCCAACCCAACAACCACAAATATGAAGTGGAAGAGTGTCGTGTTCAAGTGTGGCTCACTGCAATTAATAAGTGGAATACTCTGTTTTCCAAATTTCCCCAACCATTTTTGGTCAGTACCACTTTATTTTATAACAAGATTAAGGAGGATAACATATGCCTGATCTGTCAGTTCATCCTTCGAATGAACCCCTCTGAGTATTTTTAACGAACCCGGAGAAGGAGTGGCTTAGTATCGTCATGCTCAATGAGTCCAGTGGAGGTATAAATCGACTTATTTTTTGTGTTTAAAGAGTTTGAAAAAGAGGTGAAAAAGAAAACTCCAGAGGTTCCTTTTCGCAAATAGTCTCTTGAGTCCAAAAAGGCAGAAAACAATACTCAGTAGAACCTCTTAGCCATGTTCAACTAAGGTATTCCTTTTTTGTAAATAGTTTATCTCAGTCTGGAAAAGGGTTAAACTTATACTAAGTAGAAGTATTTTCATTTAATTTAACGAGTTCAAAAAGACAAGTGCTTGATAATATTTTTATATTTTGGGAGTTTGAAAAGAGTTGAAAGAGGACTACAAGGGGTTCCTTTTTCGTAAGTTTACAGAGATTGGAAAAGTGATAAAAGTATCCTCTTTGGTTAAAATTATCTGTTTCCATTCAAACATAATAAAATCCATTAAATAGTTCTTAACTTGCTCAGAACACCACCAAAAGATTAGGAATATCTAATTCATGATAAAATTGAGTCAGATTTAGGTCAAAATATTAAAATATTAAAAAAAATATGAAAATGATCATAAATAGGTAAAAAAGTAATTCATTTTTACCATTTCACATTTTACCTCTTGGTGAGTGAGTTCTGAGTGCCTTTTTCCCCTGATCTTCTGCATTTTATTGCGGCCAATCTGGTGGATCATTTATAGTGTTGTCACTTCCAAGTAGGATATCTCAACTTCTTCTTTCTTTATACGATTTCGTTTTGTCATTTCATCCATGTTTTTTCCATTTTTGAGGGACTTAGGGCTTTAATTTTTCACCCTAGCTCCAGCGCACCCCAACAGTGTCGAAAGGTGTGCTAGGAAGGAAAAGATGCACTGTCTAGGGCATTGCATCGCACTGTCTGACCTTAGGGGGGTGCATTGGGCGTAATTCACAAATTTGTTTTGCATGTTTTTCTTAAAATTCTCCCAATTGCTACATGAAACTCACACTAATGGTTCTTCTTGTTGTGTTTCGGGTTTCTATGAAAACAAGATGGATTTGATATGGAAAGAAAGAGAACATGAGGAACAAGATATGAATGCATATAATGATACAACCACTATATAGGCATTGAAAGATTGTGGGCTCCTGAATTTTTTTTGGCTTCTTGGGATGAGGCAACAAATGGAGTTGTTAGAGTATCTTATCCAAGAATGGGATGTTCAGGCATAGGTTTTCAGACTTGGAGCACATGTGCTTGAGATAGAGGTGGAATAAATATACTTCTTAACAGGTTTATCGAGACGAAGTGCCCCCATCTCATTATCTAGTTCAAGGAAGTGAGGAGAGACAACTAAGGATTACATCAACACACACTATATACCTCAATCCCAACCGACCAAAAATGGAAAAATCAAGATAAAGGATGTTGTCTGTTTACTTTTGAGGATGATCTTGTTTATCATTTCTAGATTGACTAGTAGTGATACTCTACATTTTTACAATAGATCTCATACGCAATATTCTCTAGAGCGTATAGAGCCAACAATATTCAACTAGAGCGAGGGAGTACTAGAAAATATGAAGGAAAAATTGACGAAGGCAAAGGATGGACAGTTGAAGAAATTTGGTTATGGTTTGATCTTGATTTCATTTTCCATGGAGTGGATTCCATTATTTCAAACACAACATATCTCACTTGAACTCGCAGATCTAAGAGTCCCATGGCTGAGGAGATGGGTGTATCTCATGTCAAGACATGCAGGTCTTTCATCGTTGAGCTTCAAACTAGTCTCCTTTAGATGGTTGCGCGTGAAACTCATTATGATTGAAGACTATCCATATGCAGGGATGGATTTCCACAGAGACCTATAGCTCATGATTCTTTATAGTGAGTGATGAGGTGCCATAGGTAAAATAAGAAAAAAATTGATCATTTTTTGAGTTTTTTAAGTTTTACAATTTTTTTTTGTATTTTGTATGTATTCAAGACTAAACTTTTGATTTTTTCACATACAGACGTTGGAATTATTCAACCTGTGGGTTCCTCCTATCTTAAGCGTGTGGGAAAACCACAACATGCACTAGTAGGAGTACATGTTGTTGTAGGGGGATTAGAGGTATTGCAAGATCTCAATGTGGCCGAGACTCTTGCATAGGACGAGCGATGCATGGAGGGGTTGATCGAGGGCATAGTCGATACTAGGGTCGAACAGATCACTATGAGACTGCACCATCATACTATTATCATGCATGGTTGTATCAACCTACTATGCAAGATGGCTTGGATAGTTGCTTGTTATCATGAGCATCATGCTTAGTCTACTAGGAGGCCATGTATAGCCATATTTTGATTGCGTGTATATTTTTTTATATGATAGGTTGTGTGACCATATGTGTCTTGGGCACATTTTTTTGTAAAACCAAACTTTGATATATATACAGCTACTTACCCATCGGTGTTTCTTATATGTTATATTATCTCATTCAATGTATGTGATGTGACTTGAATTTAATTTACATGTGCTGCAAATGTCTATCTAAAACATGATTTTCTAACACATCTATCAATGTGTTTAGAATTCTAGAAATAGGTTGATATTGGATATAATCAAAATATATTTCTAGAAGGCAAACCCTTAAGAACATACAAAGCATAGTTGGACTTCTGATTGAATAGGCATTAGTCAATTGTAGTACTACAAGTTGTGAGTTAACTTTGATAACCATGAGAAATAACATCAGACAATATTTTGATCACTACACTATACTCAATGATATTATTTGTAGAGAGACTGATACAAATCCCTTGTAAACTCACTAACTCGCCATAGGAAGCATATATAGCCCATGTTGTGAATGAAAGGTTTTGAGTACTACAACTAGCGCCATCATCATAACCAACATATGGTTGAAGGGATTTCGACATTTTCAAAACAAATGTAAACAATATTAACAGAAGCCATAAGAAACTCCAAAGGGAATCATACTTCAAACACAATCAACACACCTATATACAACATGTACACCGTGAACTACGCAAAAATCACTTAAGCATAGTATTTTTTAAGGTACAACCCATTTATAGGTTGCACCAATGGAACCCCATCGAAATAAAAAAGATCATATGCCCCTTTATCAAGAACATGTTTAACAATATATGTGCCTAGACACATTGGCTCAAACTTCCATGCTCCCAACTTTTCAAACTCTTGATCATACAACAAGACAAGGTCACCTTCTTAGAAGACATGAGGCTTCACATTCTTATCCTATTGTGCCTTAATGTGTTTCTTGTGAGATTCATTAGCCATTGTGGCATCATGTTGGGTTTCATCTAAGTGAATCGGATGTATGAGACACTCTTCTTCTGCATAAGTGGCAGGGAGAAGCTCGACAACAAGTTTCATAGATGGAATTTTACATTCAATAGGAAGGATTTCTTCTAGAATGTATACCAATTGGAATGGTGTAAACTTGGTAGCAATCTGAACAAAGGTTTTATATGCCCACAAGTTTGCATAAAGGATAATATGCCAATTTGATTTGTGGACCCATATCATGCATTGAAGCATTGTTTTTAAAACTTTATTGATGCCCTCAACTTTCCCATTCATTTGAGGGTAGTAGATATTTGAACTCTCATGAAAGATAACTAACTTAGCAATTAGTTCAAACATCATGTGGTTGTGAAAATGTTTCCCATGGTCTGTAACTATAGGCTGTGGTACACAAAACCTGGAAATAACATGATTGAAAAAAAAGAGAGCAATTTTTTCGTCGGTGTTATTGTATGTAGGCATTGTTAGGATATTCCGACACATAGGATATAGTTAAGTTCAACTTGGTCTAGTGTGGAGTTAGGTATAGAGTTAGGTAAAGTGTGTTTCTTTACCGTTGTACATTTTGTAACTTACAATCCGACGGTCACAGTATGTAGTGATCCGACGATTCACTCTCTCCTCGGTATTACCGACACTTGATCCGTGGCTTGACACCCGATTGGTCCATGAGTTCTATTTAAAGCGCATGGAGGGTCATTGTTCAGGTAATCCGTGCATGAGAGAAGCTTATGTAAATTTTCATTCTTTGATTAATAAATTGCCTGTAGTAGCCACGTTGGCGCAGGCCGTGGACTGTTTCCCTCTTTGAGGGTTTTAACCACGTCAAAAATACTGGTGTATTGATCTGTGATCTGGTTGTGAGCGGTGTCCTTTTGGTGTTCTTTCTGAGGAACTTACCCTGTAAATTCCTACATGGTATCGGAGCTATTTGAGGGCCGCGTCCGTTGGTGATCCAAATCTGAAGCCGGTAGAACTGCATGCGGCTGTCGTTTCCTAGATCTGATGTTTCTGACTGCTTTCGGGCCGAGAGGACTGCTCTGTTGCGTTCAGAGCATCTTTTCCAGTGAGGAACCCCTTTCGTTTCACGCGAAAAGGTTTCCGGTAGCCCTAGCTGCGTCATTTTTCAGATCGGGAGGTATACAGTGTTTTTGCAGTTTACTGTTATTTTCTCTCTGCTTATTTCGGTTTCAGTTTATTTACCTTTTTTTTAACCGGATCTATACCTTTCATCTCTATGTATGCTCTTTGCCCTGTGACTCTGTGCGATCTGGGCAAATCAGAAACAGAAAGGAAGGATTTTTCTCATGCGTATGCTCTTTTCCCTGCACCTTAGTGTGATCTCGGAAAATCAGAAACATTGAGAAAAATATTTAGTTTTTCGGCTAAAGCTAACTTTGAGATTTTTTTTTAAAAAATATCTAGTTTTTTGGCTAAAGTTAACTTCGAGCCGCAAGGTTCGTTTTTCTTTGCATATTCGTGTTGGGTTTTGTGTTTTGTGTTTTGTAGGGAAAAAGAGCTTTCTCAAGGCAAGCACGCAAATCAAGGCCCCCCCCCCTCTCTCTCTCTCTCTCTCTCTCTCAAATTTTTTGTATAGATCAATTGGTTCAAAGCTATTTTAAGAGAGTAGAGATCTTGGGTTCAAGTCTCCATTTTGTGGGGGCGGATTTTTTCATTCCCGCACATTCGCGCACTTTGCCGGCAACTTCAACAAATTTTTTTCAAAAAGCCATAACTTCTTCATCCGGAAGCCTTTTTCAGAGCCGTTTTTTTTAAAACAGCCTAATTTTTCGAGATCTATCCATTGGAACACTTACTTTCAGCATATTCAGCTTCAGTTTTTTTTTTTAAAATGGAAAGTCCATGCCAAGTCATTCTTGACAGCACTAACTACTTCCAATGGATAGCCTACATGGAAGATTTACTTAGAAGTAAAGGTCTCTACAGAATAGCCACAGACCAAGAGAAGAAACCAAAAGATGAAGACAAGGCTGCAAAATGGGAAAATAGACAAGATCAAGCACGTGGTTTGATAGGGATGTCTATTTCTCCTGATCTTAGATTCCATATTGCAGAACTTGAGACTCCTCATGAAGCATTGGAAAAACTCACTAAAGTTTTTGGGATTAAAAATGAAATTAGAGCCCATCAACTTGAAAATGAGTTTCTTACATTGGATCCTAATAATTTTTTTTGCATTGAAGATTTCTTGTCCAAATTCAAGACCCTTAGATATCTTTTGGAAGGTGTTAAGGTTAAGAAAGAAGATAGTAACCTTATTTATTCCATCCTTACTAAGTTGGGACCAGCCTACTCTGTATTTGTTTCCACCTTCCATTCTACAAGGGAAGCTTTCATTTGTCAAGGAAAACACTACAAGGCCCCTTCCTTTGACTCTTTTTGTGATTCTTTAATAAGAGAACAAGAAAAACTCTTACACCTTGGTCTTCTTAATCTTGGAAATTCTTGCACGAAAGCGTTAGCCGCCCAGCAGCAACCAAATTGAAAGAATCCTAAGAAGTCATATCCTCAAAAGAATGGTCCTAAACCAACTCAGCCTCAAAATGAAAGATCATTTCAGCAAAATGATAAGACCAATAAAAACAAATGGAAGAAGACTGATAGACATTGTAACTTTTGTAATCGAGATGGCCACTTAGAATCTAAATGCTTTAAGAAGATGGAAGCCTTGGAAGCCACAATGAATAAACATAACATCCATGTGGAGCATACTTCAACTTCAACTTCCAGAATGGCACTTTCTACATGTCGTTGTCAATCATCTCAGTCTGGTTATGCATTAAATGTATCTTCTTCCTCTTCTTCTCATGAGTGGCTCATTGATTCTGGAGCCTCTTATCACATGGCCAAAAACCAAGCCATGTTTTCTTCTTTAAATGATTGTAACACCAAAAATATATATGTTGGTGATGATAGATCTCTTAATGTTGTAGGGACTGGAACTGTTCATCTAGACAATGGTCAGTTTAATGATGTATTATGTGTTCCAACCTTATCCTGCAACCTTCTATCTGTATATCAGATAACTCATTCAGGTGAAGGTAAAATTGTTGAATTTTCACCTCATGATGTTGTAATCAAGGATCTAAAAGATCCTAAACAGATTCTAGCTACTGGTCTTGCTGATGATTCCACAAGGTTGTATAAGTTTCACAACTTTGGGTCATCAAATCTTCCCTCAGTATTTGTTGCTCATAATGATGAAGTGAGCAAACTTTGGCATGAGCGATTTGGTCACTTAAACTATCGCTCCCTTCAGCATCTATGTAAAGAAAATATGGTGACAGGTCTTCCTATGGTATCTTGCAGAGATGGTGTTTGTTCCGGATGTGTACTCGGAAAAAATCATCGGGACAGTTTTGAAAAACGTGCCTCTTGGCACGCCTCAGCCCCTTTACAGCTTGTGCACAGTGATTTATGTGGTCCACTTCCTGTTGCTTCATTCTCTGGCTGCAAGTATTTCTTAACTTTCATTGATGATTTCTCCAGACGCACTTGGGTATACTTCTTAAAACTCAAGAGCGAAGTATTTAACACATTTTTGGCCTTCAAAGCCTTTGTTGAAAAACAATCTGGACATCAAATTCTTAAGCTAAGAACTGATAATGGTGGAGAATATGTTAAAAACACATTCATCAACTTTTGCACCGAAAATGGAATTCAAATGCAACATACTGTTCCATACACTCCACAACAAAATGGTGTAGCTGAAAGGAAAAATCGCACCTTAAAGGAAATGGCTAATTGTATGCTGCAATCTAAAGGACTCAGTCTTAGTTTTTGGGCCGAAGCAATTAATTGTGAAAACTATATAATAAATCGCACTCTTACTAAGGTTCTACAGAATATCACTCCAGAAGAAGCTTGGAGTTCCATTAAACCAGATGTAAGTCACTTTCGTGTTTTTGGAAGTGAAGCATGGGCCCATATTCCAGATGAAAAGCACAAAGCTTTAGAACCTAAGAGTGAGAAATGTACTTTTGTTGGATATTCTGAAGATGTAAAAGGTTATAGACTTATTCCATTTAAGTCCAAAAATGTTATCATTAGAAGAGATGTAAAATTTGATGAAAATAAATCGGCCTGCGAGCCTAGTCCGGCGGATGTGCCACCTCTTCCTATCTCTTCTACTTTTGAAAACATTTCTTCTTCAGATGATGAAAGTGAGGATGATAATCCTCCCCCACCTTCTCAGGATCCTCAACTTCCAAGATGGGTCCGTGCTACTCAGGATGCAGCAGGTGATCTTGCCGGTGATCCTACAGATCAGCGACGTACACGTTCTCAGTTTGAAAGAGCCTCTTCTTTACTAGCTCAAGCTCCAGTAAATCATGATCCTGACACTTTTGCAGAAGCTTCAGGCCATCCACATTGGGAAGAAGCTATGAATGAAGAATATCATTCATTGTTGGCAAATGATACATGGGATCTTGTTCCTCTACCAAAGGGACGCAAACTTGTTAGATGTAAATGGGTTTTCAGAACCAAGTATGGACCAGATGGGAAAGTTGATAAACATAAAGCTCGTCTTGTTGCTAAGGGCTTTTCACAGGTTGAAGGCATTGACTACACTGAAACCTTCTCCCCTGTTGCCAAAATGAACTATATCCGCCTTGTTCTTTCCCTTGCTGCCTCTTTAAAATGGGAAGTCCATCAGATGGATGTTAAATCTGCCTTCTTGCATGGGGACTTGCAGGAAGAAATCTATATGGAACAACCCATTGGCTTCATACAAACAGACTCCAGCCTTGTTTGTCGACTTAAGAAATCCCTTTATGGTCTCAAGCAAGCTCCTCGGGCTTGGTATGCCAAAATGGATAGCTTTCTTTTAGAATCTGGCTTTTCTAGGTGTTATTCTGACAATACTGTCTACACCAAGAAAGTGGGCAACTCTCTTATCATCCTTGTTCTTTATGTTGATGATCTTATTCTTACTGGTAGTGATCCCAACCTTATAAACCATGTGAAGTCTAGCCTTAAAAAGAAATTTGAAATGACAGACTTAGGACACTTACACTATTTTCTCGGTCTTCAAGTCTTGCAATCCAAGGAGGGTATTTTCCTTTCCCAGTCCAAGTATGCTTGTGATATTCTTCGTCATTTTCACATGGAAGACTGTAAGCCAGCCCCTTCTCCCTTTTAGTCTGGAGTCAAACTTTCAGTCTCTTGTACTTCTCCTGAAGTTGATGCTACCTTATACCGTCAACTTGTAGGAAAACTCTTGTATTTAACCCATACTCGTCCTGACCTTTCCTTTGTTGTTGGCCTTGTTGCTCGTTTTATGCAAAACCCCTGTGAAAGTCATTAGAAAGCAGCTAAAAGAATACTTCGTTATGTTCAAGGTACAGTACAGTTTGGGATTCATTACAGTGCCAAAGCAGCTCCTCTATTAGTTGGTTTCACTGATTCTGATTGGGCTGGTGACCCTGATGATCGGAAGTCTACTGCCGGTTATGTCTTCACTCTTGGTTCAGGACCTATTACATGGGCTTGTAAGAAACAGGCTACCATTTCTCTTTCGTCAGCAGAAGCAGAGTATCGTGGTGCCGTGGAAGCTAGTAAGGAAGCCTTGTGGCTTCGTCAGATCCTATCAGAGTTTGGCTTTGAACAGCAGCATCCAACCACACTTTGGTGTGATAATCAAAGTGCCATTCAGCTATGCAAAGATCAAGTCCAGCATCAGCGCAGCAAACACATTGAACTACACATGCACTTCATCAGAAAGCTCATTCATGACCATGTTCTTGAAGTGCAATATTGTTCAACAGATGATCAGGTTGCAGACATCTTCACAAAGGCTCTCACAGAGGCGAAGTTCACTAAACTTCGATATATGCTTGGAGTTCAGGAAGTTGTCACTAAGGGGGGATAGGCTCTAGTGCCTCCTTCCTTCTCCTATTGTGTCATATTTGTAAATCCTTCAATCCTATCCCAAGTTGTTCTTAAGGGGGGATGTTAGGATATTCCGACACATAGGATATAGTTAAGTTCAACTTGGTCTAGTGTAGAGTTAGGTATAGAGTTAGGTAAAGTGTGTTTCTTTACCGTTGTACATTTTGTAACTTACAATCTGACGGTCACGGTATGTAGTGATCCGACGGTTCAATCTCTCCTCGGTATTACCGACACTTGATCCGTGGCTTGACACCCGATTGGTCCATGAGTTCTATTTAAAGCGCATGGAGGGTCATTGTTCGGGTAATCCGTGCATGAGAGAAGCTTATGTAAATTTTCATTCTTTGATTAATAAACTGCCTGTAGTAGCCACGTTGGCGCAGGCCGTGGACTGTTTCCCTCTTTGAGGGTTTTAACCACGTCAAAAATACTGGTGTATTGATCTGTGATCTGGTTGTGAGCGGTGTCCTTTTGGTGTTCTTTCTGAGGAACTTACCCTGTAAATTCCTACAGGCATCACCTCGGCCCACTTGATAAAATAGTTTTCTATTGCAATGATAAAGCCATGCCCCCTGGATGAGTGAGAGTTAAATGTCATGAAATAAATGCTGTAGAAATTTTGAATAATATGACACTTATTCACAGATATTATCCGGATTATACACTATTGCGGAATACATGCATAATACATAACCTCCTCTACGTTGATCATCAATTTAGCAGCATTAAAAACAATGAAACATCAATTGCATGCACACATTAACATAGTATGTAACCCGGGGAAAGCTTACAGTTGAAAACCCTACACTATCTGTATATTATAATGATTGAGAACATGTAACAATACATAGTACAATACTCCTCACAAGTACTCAGTACTATCTCCACCTGTTACACACAAAACTAGCTCAGATCCGAACAAGTCACAGGTTCAAATCTCCTCCGCTGCTTTGCCTGCCACCACTGCACAATCCAAAGTGAAAATCACATGAGCACAAGCTACAATTTCCTTTGTATTGGCCCACACTACGCAGTCCTCATTGGCATTACTCAATCCCATTGATTGTGCAAGATCTCATGCACAACTATAGTCACAACTGATAGCAATCTCAACCTCTAACACCTTTCTCCATTGAACTGTACATGCACTGAGTTAACTGATGTATTCTTCAGTTGCTTTATGAGTTAATAATTAGTGAATTAATTAATATTTAATTCACACAACTCATCACTAGAGTATTCTTTAGTTAGACTAAATACAACTAGTTCAACCAAGTCAAACTGAACACAACTCCATCAACTCCACCGAAACTCAACCACATGAGTTCTAACTGAAGTCCTGCATGCAATAGCTCAACTGACCCAGAAGGAAAGCGTATTTCCTTCTGACAGTTGCATGTGCCACATCTGTAGCTCAAACTGAAGTGCTCCAAGAGGATAAGATAATGTTTATAGTCCAAATATTATTATGAGACAATAATATTCGACTGTTCTATTTTTAGCCTGGCAGTGTAAAAATAGAAACCTACCCATATGTCTAAAAATAGAAGTCCATCTATTTTTACCAACATGACCAATCATTCACAAATAGCATCCTGCAACTCATAGACCATGATCCATATGTCTAAAAATAGACATAGTCTGAAAATAGACTTTGCGCCAAAAATAGCCTGCGGGCCCACTTAGTGAAGGCAACTCCTTTCCACTAAGCTCCATCATCTTGTTGCATTTTCAACAAATGCCCCATTTTGCAAATGGTCCAACGACGATAACAAGGTGTAAAGGAGTGAGTGGAGCACGAGTTTTGAGATCATATATCTAGAAAGCAAGACAATTTTGCACCGCGAATATGCAGTCGCGAAACATAGTAGGCCAAAATAAGTCAGCACGCAAAATCTTCTGTGCAGTGGCATAACCATACATATGACCACCACATGCCCCAAAAAGGAATTCATTTGAGACTTTCTCGGCCTCCTCAAGGGTGAGGCACCTTCAAAAAATCGTATTGATACCACAATGATAAAGGGTGTTACCAATTATAATATAACTTTTAACTTGATATCAGATACATCGTTGGTCATAGAAAAAGGTATCAAACTAGAAAGTTGGGGTTTGGAGTTATATGATAATGTCTCCATACCACGGATTAGATGATGCAATCAAGAATAATGACATGTATGGAATAGAATCATCAGACATTGTTTTAGTTTCAGCAGAGGGAAGGTCGCGAATCAACTCAGCAAAAACTAATGATTTCTTCAACTTGGATTTAATGAACGCCAAATCGAACTCCTGAAGGATGATGATACATTTGGATTAATTCCCCCCCAAAAATTGTCGTGACAAGATGTACATCATGGGGTTGTGATTAGAAACAACCATGGTTTTGTGGAGCAGGATATAATGGTGAAACCTTTGGACAACCTTGAAAACCACCAATGGTAAATTTTCAATGTGAGTATATTTGACATCAGTATCATTCAAGTTCCAAATCAAATAATAAATAATATTTTTGTCCCTACGTCATCCTCTTGGACCAATACCATAGTGATGGTAGTAACTAAACCAACGAGGTACAGGAAGTAATTGCATTGGTAATATGGGGGATACAACAAGGATGCTCAAATCAAAACATCCTTCAAGGCATTGAACTTTGTTTGATCAACATCATCCCAATGGAAGGAAACACATTTATTTAAAAAGAAAGTAAATCCTTTGGTCAATTTGGCGTAGTTGGGAATGAATCTCCATAGAAATTTAGCCTTCCCTTGGAGTCATTGAAGCTGAAGGAGGGAACAAGGAGCAGGCATATGTTTTTTAATCTGAAAGGGATTTTTCGATATGCAAATGTACCCCAGGGACAAATAAATACAATTTTATGTTGGTCTGCTAGGAAAATGTTGATCTAATTGTAGCATAGTTTCCCAACTCATGAAAATGAAAACATTTAATCTTCAACAAGTCTTTCTTCTTGCCTGCCTAACCAGAATCTCCTTTAGATTGGGATTTCTAACCTTTCTCTTTCTTTTCCTTTCCAACCAAGGCACATTTCTCCTAATCCTCAACCTTGGATGAAATTCCATCTCTATTGCTTTGCCTAATCTCTTCCTGCACGAGATCAGACCATAATCGCTCCTAGCTTGGTAGTTTGTCTCTAGCATTCACCAAATCATGATAATTGTGCCAACTCTTATGAAGACCCAAACACAGCTAGAGATACCACATCTTCTTCTAGATCAGTAATACTGACCCCGCCAAGTTCATCATGACACTGTGAATTTTCTCAGGTACTGCGGAACTGATTCATCCTTCTGCATCTTGATGCTACGAAGCTTTTCCTTTAGTGCCAACTTCATGTGGTCACTATTGTTCTCAAACAAGTCGGTCAACTTTTTCCACACCACAAATGGATTTTCTTTCCCGTGGAGATTCGAGACAATATGATCTCGAACTCCCTCCAATATGATACTCCTTGCTTCAGCCACATCCTTCTTCCATTGAGCGAAATCCTAGGCATCAATTATTGGGGGTTTGACTATATCTATCTTGATGTAATATAGTAGCTTGTTATCATCGAAAACTGCCCCCATACGGATCTCCCATGCCACAAAATTTGTGGTTCCTTCCATAGCATTCTAGAGCCTGAGTCCAGTGGAAGTCACCTTCTCAGTCCTGGAACAAAACTGAAACACTAATCTTGTAATTCGAACCTCTTAAACAAACTTTGAATTTTATTATCTTCTATTGTGATTCCTGCTATGATACCATGCAGAAATTCCTTGTAGAGTCAAACTGCTTATGTAATATGCTAAAACAAAAGACTTAAATATACTCTACTTATCAGCAGAAACAATTAATCGATAAAGAAATCACAACATAAACATGAGACAAGATTCAACCACATATACTTAGAGATTTATTTAAGGTGAAATCTTGTTGCTCAAAACCCCTTCCTATATGTATTACATTAGATTAGAAAATAGAGAAGGAATACACTGCTTGTTCAAGCTTGAACAATCTCTACACAAGTATAATCTATCTCACTACCTCACAAGCTGAATCTGGCCAATACCTAGGGAATTTTGTTGTCTATCAAGCTCCTATTTCCTTAGGTTGTTTCTCAAGGAATTACCCCCCTATTAATTCAGGATATCCCCATCCTGAATTGTGCAATCCCAATAGGTCCTTCTCTAGCTGCATGCACCACCTGTACAACTCGGAAAATTATACAATTGATAGTGCACTACCCTTGAACTTCAATATCAATTGGGTAACTCGAATTTCATCCATGCATGAGTTAATTATGGTTGATTTATCAGTTAACTGGTTGAACACTAAAGCTGCACTCCACTGTTAGGCCTCCTACTAGTTCCTCCAACAATTGGAACTAGTTTAACTGAATTAAATTATTACAACTCAAATTAAACTCACCCTAGGCTCCTAAAATTTAGGAACCACTCTACATGACTCAAGTTAGACCCTAACTTAGTTAACTCCTTCTTGTTGTCTTTTGATGTGGAATTACAATTTTCTCCTAATTTAATTCAAGGGAAAATTCAATTTCTTGTTGTCATTTTCAACACTTGCTGCATTTTCAACAGGTAAATCCAGAGTTAAGATGGATCTAGGCTAGTTAAATTATTAATTATTAATTATAATTATAATTATAATTATTAATTTTATGTATTACTTTTATTTTTTTATTTTATTTTATTTTTTTCTAGTCAAAATGTTAAAGATTACAACATCTCTACCATAATGAGATCGAATGTTTACCTAGGAGTTAAGTTTACTTATGAACCTCAAATATAAAGAAAAAAATTAATAAAAAGTGGGGGGAAATCTTAGATAAAATTTAATATTATAGTATTATATGTTACCCACTATTTATTACAACCCCCACCAAATAAAAAGTGGCAATGGTGGGGGAAATACTATTTAAAATGTAATATTATTACATTTAACCTAATATTTCGCATCACCCCTAGCCTAAATATTATATTTTACTCAATATTTCCCCTCACCCCTTCTAATTTTATAGTTGAGTTTATTTACTTCTAAACTTCAAATATAAAGCAAAATTACAATAAGAAGTCAACCATTGAGGGGAAATGTTGGGTAAAATTTAATATTATAATATTATATTTTATCCCATATAACCTAATAAAAAGTGGATGGAGGTAGGAAGAAATTTTAAATAAAATGTAATACTTACATTTTACCTAATATTTCTTTACATCCTCCCCTCACCCTAGCTCACTTTCATAGTTAAGTTTATTCATTTCTAAACTTACCATCCTAGATCCATCTGATCTCTATACAATCATTATTACACATAAACTAAGAGAATATGTTACATATATTATATTACAACGATTATCAAAGAATCCATTAGAATGAAGAAGCAACTATTGTTCTTAAGCGTAGTCCTACTTAACCCTACTCTTCTTAGAAACACCTTCCTGAATCACTGAATAGCCTCCCGGAGTATGATGAGTAAGTCAGGCCATTTCTGGCAAGCCACATGCATCTACAACCCTCAATCCTCTCTTCACTCAACACAGTCATGTAGGCAATGCGGGAGCTGACTCCAAATCTTGTCCATGCAGTAGTTGTGTAAAACAATGTACAAACAATATGGATACATAATAGCATAAATCCATTCTGAGAAATTATATACTATTCTCTTCCCATATTCCTAGTCTTGTGAGTGAATCAACTCTATAAAATTGAAGGGTAGATTTAATTAAAAACATTTGGGTCGCCTTGAATGAAATCTGAACAATACAACAATTCAAACTCTGGTTTTGAATTGCTCATGTGCCAAGAGAAATACAACCCTTGTGAGGATGTTTGATGTATTCTCTCATCTCAATTCTCTTCCTAATGCATATTATAGAAGCTCTTGGCCTAATCCACTACTCAGGACCCCACATATCTTAAAGTAATGAATTCAACTAAGAACCTTTGAGTTGTAACCCTAAACTTTAAGATCTACAACATAATTAATGTTGTTAGGGTATGCATAGCACTGTAAGCAGCAGGTTCACAAGGTTAGGTGAAAGGTCAAATGAAATGCAGAGCTCTGAAGCTTCTAGTAATATATACACATTATGTATTCAATTCCATTCAACGATATAAATAAAGCATATAAAAAGACATAGGGCCACTTAATAAATAAATACAAATGACGAGCGCAAACATATCCATATCCATGATTTTCTATGGCTAATTATGTATCTAAATATAACATCAAACTAAGATGGATCTTGGCTAGTTTAATTTCCCCCTTAAATAGGTTATATTCTACATGAATACCATGGGTCATTTTTTTTTATTTAAATTTTACAAGGTAATTTTATTTTGTTGTTTTGTTTTTTATTTTATTTTGGGGGAGTTAAAATGTTTACATTACATTAAGTTACACATCTCTATCATATTTTAATTTTAATTTTATTTTTGTTTGGACAGAGTCAAAATGTTTACATTACATTAAGTTACACATCTTTATCATATTTTAATTTTATTTGGACGGAGTCAAAATGTTTACATTACATTCTATTATGTTACGCATCCTTTAAAATGTTTACATTACATTAAGTTACACATCTCTATCATATTTTAATTTTAACTTTATTTGGACGGAGTCAAAATGTTTACATTACTTTCCGTTGCATTACACAACTGTTAAACATCTCTAGCTCTTAAAATGTTTACATTACATTAAGTTACACATCTCTATCATATTTTAATTTTAATTTTAATTTTATTTGGACAGAGTCAAAATGTTTACATTACATTCTTTAACATCTCTAGCACATGTTACACATCTCTAGCACACTATGCTAGAGAGCAGCTCTTAGCCCAATAAAAAAATGAATAATTTCATTAAAAAAAGGTCCAAAAACTTTGATAATTAATTTCTTTGATTTATTTTTATTTTTATTTTTATGTAATTTGTCCGAGCCAAAATTTTAAATAGGACATGCACAATCAAATTTATTTTTTAAGTAATGGTAACAACACCTTTTTAACTTTATATTATAAACTAAATAATAACCATATTGACATTAAATAAAATTCACAACACATCATAAACTAAAAACAACCTAAAATCCTCAATCATTATGATTAATTCAATTAAATTAGATATCTTTTTTCTAATTGAATTTAGGCTTACGTGGAAAGAAAACTAAGAATATACATGACTATAAGAGATAAATTGTGTGTGAATTTGGTAAACTTCTGAGTTAGGGTTTAGAACAGGGAGCAACAGAATGAGAGAGCTAGTAGCAATGGAGGGGCCGGGAGGATACAATAACGTCGTATCAAACAGAAGCAAGGAAATGATTTTGAATGGATTCAGGAAACCCTTGGAGGCAGGAAAAAAGAAGACAAACACAAAAAAATTGGAAAGCAACAATTCCGATGAACAGGAAGAGACTCACGGGGAGGTCAGAAGGGAGGAGAGACTAGGGGACAGCAGTCAGAGAAATGAGTACAAATCTGCAACAGGACCCTGTAAACCCAAGTCAACCATCAAACCTCGGGTGGTTTTGAATGATCCTGCACTGCAGGCGCACAGAGATCACATGGCGACTTATGCTATTATATGCAAGTTTATGGGTATATGGCCTACAGAGAAGAATCTGTACACATGGATAAGAAACAACTGGAAACCAAAGGGAGAAATAAATCTGCATCTAGGGTCCAAGGGTTTCTTCACAGTGGTTTTCACTAGCCTAGAGGACAAAGACAGAGTGTTTGAAGGAGGACCCTATTTCTATGCTATTGCAGGCCTATACATGCGACCCTGGGTGATGAACTTTGTCCCGGAATGAGAAACGTTCACATCGGTCCCGGTATGGATAAGACTATACTCCTTACCTCTAGATTATTGGCTGCCTGAATCCTTAAAAGCAATAGGAAATAAATTAGGACATTTTATAAAAATATCAGAGGCAACTTTGTGAGGTAAATATACCTCCTTCGCACGAATATGTGTGGAAATGGATCTATCGAGAGCACTCCCAGATGAAGTTGTCCTAGAAGTATACGATGAGGAATGGGTACAGGTGGTGGACTATGAACATGTCCCATTTAGATGTGAGAAATGTCATGAACATGGGCACCTCTTTAGGGTCTGCCCACAAAAAAAAGGGAGGATAAGCCAAGAACCAATACATGCAAATATCCTGAAGGATTCACCAAGATGGGAGGTAGAGGGAAAGGAGGGGGAAGAAAGTACCAAAAGAAACCCAGTGAGAACAAGATACCAAGTCGCAACAGTTTTGAGATTTTAGAAGAAGAAGGAGGGAACATTCGAAAAGACGATACACTAGACAACCATCCCACAGAGAAAGAAAAGGAGGACAATATGGAAATAATACAGGAAAACAACGAACAAAGGGAGACTATACCAAGCAATATGGAATCAAGCAGGGACCAGGAGATGACCCCAAGTGAAGTTGGAACAGAGGACCATGAACTACAGGAGATTCTTGAGAGGGAGAATCTTGATCTAGAAAAATTCTTAGACTAGGGAACCAACAAAGGGATAGACTCCCTACCACAAGAGGAGTTTGATAGAGTACAACAGCTCTTCCTCTGGAGATCTCAGACAAAAACCACTGGAGTCAAAAGAAGCCATGATAGCCAGGAACATAGAGGGGTTAAATCAATGGAGGAAGCGTCAGGACACTTGGCCAAGAACCCAGGCAAGAAAAGAGGAAGGAAGAGACAAAATGAGCTGCTAACAGAGTGTGGGAAACTCATGCTCAACTCAGGTAAGATGAAAGATCTCACCAGTTACTCATTTAAAAACCCATCATTATGAAGCTCACAACCTGGAATATTAGGGGTCTAGGAAGTAAAAGAAAACAAAGGAATCTCAGCAATAGAATAAAAGAAGAAAACCCAGATATGGTGTTTATACAGGAAACAAAATGTTCCATAGATAAAGTCCGGGAGATTCATAGCAAATGGCTTAGTAAATATGAGCACCTAGAAGTCAAAGCCAATAATACAACGGGTGGGATTCTTACTCTTTGGAACCCTCAGAAATTTGGAATTCTGGATGCTGAAGCTTCCAGGAACTACCTTTCAATGGTTATCCAACCTTTGGGTGACAAGGAAATCTATATGGTCACAAATGTCTATGGTCCTCAAAAACCTGAAGACAAACTCAAGCTTCTCACTTCACTTGAGGAGCTTAGGGAGAGATACCCAGTAATGCCCTGGATTCTGGGTGGAGATTTCAACATGATCAAATCTCTCACAAAAAAAGGAGGAACCAGAAAAATAGGAAGAGACTCTATTGCTTTCCAAAACTTCCTAATCAACATGAGGCTAGTGGACTTGGAAACAACAAATGGTACCTTCACATGGAACAATAAGAGGGGAGGAGCTTCCCAAGTTGCCTCGAAACTAGATAGATTCATCATCTCGGAGAACCTCTTTCTCTCTGGCCCTAACTTGAATGCTTTTATCCTTCCTTTTGGAGGATCGGATCACTAGCCTATTCAGTTAGAGGCTTCTTTTATTGGCACTCCGAGGAACAGACCTTTCAGGTTTGAAAATGTTTGGCTTACTCACCCTGACTTCATCACCAATATTGGTAAATGGTGGAAGGAAGACTTGCCCATTCAAGGCACGAAAATGTTCCTTCTGCAACAAAGACTCAAACACATAAAGGTCAAACTTAAAGAATGGAACAAAAATGAGTTTGGAAATATTTTTAAAGCCAAAAAAGAAGTGGAACAAAAGTTACAGAAAATTAACCAAATTCTCATCAAGGAAGGTTTCACTGAGGATAGGAAATTGCAAGCTGACTCTCTCCAACAGGAATGGGACAATAGATGTCAGCAGGAAGAAATCTTCTGGAAGCAGAAATCAAGAGTGCAATGGCTTAAAGAAGGAGAAAGAAATACAAGGTTTTTCCACAAATCTACCATGGAACATAGGGCTCATAATCGGATTATAAAACTCATAGATCCTCAAGGGATAGAGCTGAGCACGCACAAAGATATGGAATCCATTCTGGTACAACATTTTCAAAATATTGTAGAGGAGCCTATCTTAGACAGATCTCTATTTATTAAAAGATTTACTCAGCACATCCCAAAACTGGTGACCAGGGAAGATAATTATAATCTCAACAAGCCAGTGACAGAAGACAAGGTCAAATAAGTAATCAAAGAGACGCACAATGGGAAAGGTCCATGCACGAATGGTTTCAATGTAGACTTCTTCAAGGTAGGCTGGGAAATTGTCAAACATGACATAGTGGAGGTGGTGGAGGATTCAAGAATCTCAAGAATAACACTAAAAGTTCTAAATTCCTCCTTCATAGACTTGATTCCTAAGCAAGATAAAGCAATGACGCCAGACCAATTTAGACCCATAGCCCTCTGTAATGTAGTTTACAAAATTATCTCTAAAGTTATTGCAAACAAACTCAAGCCCCTTCTTCCTACTCTCGTGTCTGAGGAGCAAACTGGATATGTGGAAGGAAGGCAAATCCTCAATAACATCATTCAAGCTCACGAGATAGTGCACTCTCTCAAGAATAATAAGCAAGCAGGTATGATCATATAGCTTGACCTAGCGAAAGCTTATGACAAATTAAGCTGGTCATACATCAGAGAAGTTCTAAAAGCGTATGGCTTTGACCATAATTGGATTAGATGGGTAATGGCTCTGGTAACATCTGCTAGCTTTTCTATCCTTCTCAATGGTTCTCCATCCAAATCCTTTCGGCCCTCGAGGGGTCTTAGGCAAGGAGATCCACTCTCTCCCTTTCTCTTCATCCTTATGATGGAAGGATTAGGCAAAGCGATCATTTCAGCCAAGGGGAAAGCAAGGTCTCAAGCTTACCCAAGACGGAGACTCTTTGACTCATCAGTAATTTGTAGATGACACCATGCTACAGGGCACACCCACGGTCAAAGAAGCCAAAGCTTTCAAACAAATTCTGCAAGATTTTTCTATGGCAGCTGGTACAGAGGTAAGTCTCACAAAATCAAAAGTATTCTTTTTTAACACTAATATTGCTATTCAGAGAAACCTCTCCAGAATTCTCAGCTTTTAGAGAGATCATCTTCCCTCCAAATATCTGGGAATACCTCTCATGGACAAACCTCTAAGCAAGGAAGTTTGGGAGCCACTGACTAATAAACTGAAGGAAAAAGTCAGCAAATGGACAAGCAGATCTCTAAATCTAGCAGGTAGGCTAGTTCTCACAAAGGCGGTCCTGCAAACTATTCCAATCTACATGTTTTCGACTCTTCCTGTCCCTAGAGGAGTAGTACAGCAAATCAGGAACATTCAAAGAGATTTTCTTTGGGGAAAAGGGGAGGAAAAAAAGAAATGGGCTCTGGTAGCTTGGGACAAACTATGCAAACCCAAAACTCATGGGGGTCTAGGGCTCCATGACCCGGATACTCTCAACAAAGTTTTGGGGGCCAAACTTTGGTGGAGATGGCTGAAGGAAACAAGAAACCCATGGGCCAAGCTCTGGAAACAGAAATATGCAAAGGACTGGCAAGAATGGGACCATATTAGAATGACCGGACACATCAGGGGCTCCCATATTTGGAACAATGCTTGGGAGAACAGAGCATTAGTTCAGAAACATAGTTTCTGGGAGATCGGAAATGGGAACCTAGCCTGGTTTTGGGAGGATAACTAGCAGCAGGAACCCAACTTATGCAGAGAAGGACTGGATATTCTCAAAGATGATACTGTCAACAAAGGACTAAAAAAGGTCAGTGACTATTGGGATCAGACAAGGAACAATAATAAATGGAGAACATGGAAGGTACCAGTTTACAGTGAAGAGACTCCTCTGAAGGCCCAGGCTGAAGCTCTTGCAACAATCCTGGAAAAGAGGAAAATTTTGATCTCAACTTTCACAGATCAACTTAGATGGGGAAGAAACAGTGAGGGCAACTTCAACCTCAAAGAAGCCAAAGAAATTGCCACTGGACATAATTTGACAAACCCTGATAAAATATGGAAGAACCCTCACTGGATGAAAATCAAGCTATTTGTGTGGATGGTGCAACACAAAAACCCTCACTGGATGAAAATCAAGCTATTTGTGTGGATGGTGCAACACAAAAAGATTCTGACTTGGGAAAATCTTAGAAAGAAAGGATTTGTTGGACCATCTAGATGCCAGTTATGTGGTCTTCAGGAAGAAACGATGGATCACCTTCTTAACCTCTGCACATTCACCTCGACCTTATGGAACTGGGTTGCCTCTATCTTCAGGCAAATTGACCGGGATGAAAACGACATCTCTAAAACTCTAAAGAATTGGAGGAAAAAACTTTCTGAGAATGAGACAGTCAACATAGCCTGGACTTTGATCCCAGGCTTTTTGATCTGGAATGTCTAGAAAGAACGCAATAACAGAATTTTCAATGATAAATCTGGATCAACCCAAAACATAATAGCTCAGCTCTTAAGGAAACTCAAAGAAACTGTAAATACCCTTTAGAAGCAACCTCCTGAGTATCCTCCATCTCACCAGGAGGCTCACATTCTTTTTCTTTTGGGCCTCCAGAAGCTTGTCCCCCAGGGCACAAATAGGATTACAACACACTCTACAATGGGGCAGGATTACTGGCAACCCCCCCTGGATTCTTGATATTTAATACAAATGGAGCCTCAAAAGGAAACCCGGGGGTTGCGGGTTATGGTGGAGCTATAAGAGATGACAAGGGGAATATTATAGTCATCTTCCATAGTCATTTAGGGAATGCTACCAACAATATGGCGGAATTAATGGCCATAGAGCAGTGCTTAGAGATTTTGAGAGATCTCAATATGTCGAACACTATCATAGAGGCTGACTCTGAATTAACTATTAATTCCATTAAAAAAATAGCAAATGGCTCAGCACCAGAGAAAGTCTCGAACCACTGGCGACTTTTGCAGGTCTATCATCGTATTCAATCTCATCTAAGAATCCTAAGAACCCTAAGTTTCGTACATGTGCGCAGAAATGCCAACAAATTAGCGGACCGGCTGGCAAATGAAGGGGTGCTCTATAAAAAAGATCATAGTATACATAGGTGGGAGCTAGCACCTGCAGGGAATTTGCGTGAGGAATGCCACAGTCTGGCGTGCGCAGACAGTGAACATTATCACAGTATGAAGGAGAAGCAACTATTGGGAAATTAAACAAATGGAGGTCATCAAGCAGAAGACCACAGAATCAGCGCGAGGGGATCTTTCAGACAGACGGAAGGATGCGGAGAAAGAGCGGCTTTCTTTTTCAAAGAAAATAGAGGTTTAGCGGTTTAGTGGTTTATCGGGCATCCCCAAGCTCCCAAGCAGTTTTTCATGGTTTGCCCCCGATGCCACTCATCAATCACCACGTGGCGGCGGGAGGAGAGAGAAAATCACCTATATCGGGCGGGTTTTCCTCGTGCTTCTTCTCTGCCCGATATTCTCCTCAACCGTCGGATCTGGCTTGTGAAGATCTATGGCCATGGTTCATCGTGCTTGTTGGTAGTGTTATCCTCCGAGCTTATCGTGATCCTGGTGGTGTCTCAGGGGTTTCGAACGTTAAAGTTGCTCAGGATTTATCTCCCTAGGCGGACCCGCTTGAACTCTTGAATGGGTTTAATTTCCCTTCAGTCTGGGGTGTTTGTTAATTTGTGTGCTAATTGATTTTCCGAATTTACCCCTTGACCGTGAGATCCTTAGAATCAGATCCTACGGTCGATGGTGGTCACAGAGTTTTGTGGGCCCTAGGCCCGATTTTTGAAGCATGGCAGAGACTGGATGTTCCTGTAGGCATCAATGTCGGGATTTGTAACATAGTTTTGTAACTTTTTAGTTAATGAATGAGAAGAAAACACTCTTGCTTTAGCAAAAAAAGGAATTTAGACTTATGTGATTCATATTATGAAAAGCAAGAAAAATTTCAGTAAAAATCACATCATCAGAGTTTTGAACCATTCAGTGTGGTTCATCGTCAAGACAATATATATTTTTTCTTTTATTCAAATGAATAATAATTATATTAATATAAAATTATTTTTTCATATTAATTAGATGTAATATGAGTGGTTGAGAGAAATATTATTATTTTGCTTACTTAAAATGGATTATTGTACTAAAAATGCTTAATTCATAATTAACATATCCTTATGAAATTAAATTTAAAATATATTTAATTTTTCTCACACAAGTTAATATGGATAAAAAATTTATATCAAATATTTTTTAAACGTATAAACAATTTATTTCTAAATAATAATAACAGAGGATAAACCAATTCCTCTAGTACCAAAAAAAAATCAAATTTATTATTGATAAAGACTTTCATGCCACATAATATAACATTTTGTTCATTTATTTATCACTTCTATGCCAAAATAAAAGTAACACCGAACATTTATTTTATCACACCACTTACATTTCCAGAGAATCTCCGTAGTAATACAATTGCACATACTTTGTACATGGTCTTGGAAATGTAGCAGGCTGCAGCAGGTTTTTTAATTAACTATCTGTTAACAATTAATTCTAAGATTGAAGCAAATTAACTGCAAACATAATGATGATATTGTCGTACTATTGTTGTACTATCATTAAGATCCTATTTCCTAGGCGGAAAAAAGAAGTGGAATGCTTAGAGGTCATAGATGAAGTGCTCAAATTTGTCCAACTGATGATTTTGTAGGGCAATGTAGATGTTGAGGCCACCGTCGTTTTTTCCATTTGAGAGAAGCAGCACAAACTCCACCATGGCATTCACAATGGGGCCTGCATATACAGGCTTCCCAAATCCAAAATCAACCAGCTGAAATGGTATTTTCCACCATGCAGACAAAAATATGCCTCCTTGTAATGCTGGAATGGCTTTGTATGTCTCACTGAAATCCATGGATGACAGAACATAATCATTTGTGACTCTGGCCACTCCTTCCTGCACTTTCTCCACACAGAATGATAATGGCTTCTCCTTCACTGCCCCTGCTGGTTCGATGCAATAAGAGCTGAAAACAGCGTTCCCTGATGTAAATTTCAATATTAAATAAATCAGACTTGGAGCACCATTGAGACTTGGAGCACCATTAAACTGGATAGTAAAATATCAATTGGGTAGGAAATAAATAACAGTTACTTCTTTCTATTTGCTTTGAGTGTAACAGGTTTTACATGTTCAATTACCACTAATTCTGTCAACTTCCTTTTTGGTTAGGAATAGAGTAAGTGTTTTATATTTTACGCGAGAAATTAAAACAGACATGAGCCTAGTGATGCGTAGGTTAAGTAACAAATTTAATAGGTGATAAAGGGATAATTCGGTAAATTTAGATTTGAAAATATCTGATGGGATGGTTAATAATGGGCATTGATTGCTTCTTTGTTCATGGATAATTAAGTAGATTGAGATTTGAAAATATCCAATGAGATGGTTAATAGTGGGCATCAATGGTTTCTTTCTCAACGGGGTTGTGGTTAACCAGTGATCCAAGTCCTGTGTATTAACTTAATAGTACCTCATATCACAGCATCTTACAAATAAGTGGTTGAGACCAAATGCAAGTCCTGAGTATTGAAAAAATGGTACACAATATCACAGCAGCTTAGCCAAATAGTGGCTTGTCAATGAAGTTGTGAGTTCTGGTTAAGCAGTGAAGTCATTGGCATGATAAGCAACCCAACAAAGTTTAGTTCCTTCAAATACTCAAAAGTAGTTGGGACCATATGCAAGTACTGTGCATTAATATGTTAGTTTTGACAACGATTTATCGGTTTAGGAAATTTAGGTATAGACAGTTCATTGTAACGAATAAATTTGTAACGGTTAAGTAGTTATGTAACTATAAAACAGGCATTTGCCCATGGAATGAAACAGAGCGTGAAACTCATTGTTAAAATAAAACAGTTCGATCCAATTCAGTTTTAGCATTCTGTTTTTCTTGTCTTGCTGTTTCTCTGGTTTTTTCCTTCATTTGTACAGCAATTGGTATCAGAGCCATGCCCCGAAGTTAGCCAAGTGGATGAATCCGAAGTTAGCCAAGTGGATGAATCCTCGGAATGTCGAACGAAGGTGGTGAGCCCTGGTAATATCACGATGGGATCCGTGGATGAGCTCGGTTAGACAGGCGGTGTGCTCCAGATTCTTCATGGACGTGTCCTGGTCCCAACACGATGAAGAGGAGTTGACCTGGGATAGAGCAAGCTCTCGAGGCAGGTGATGCTCCATGTAAGGCGTGTGCTTCCAACGCATTTGGAGCGGAGAATCCTGGTTGGTAGAGAATGGACGGATGGATAATCGTTTGAGGGGAGGCTCGATGGTCCTTTGTTCGAGGGGAGGATTGTTGGGTATACGACCAAAGTCCCACATTGACTAGAGGTGGGGAGGATCATGGATATATAAGGATGAAAAAATATCTCCATTGGTATGAGGCGGACCTAGGCCCAAAGTGGACAATATCATACCATTGTGGAGATATGTGGTGTCTAGAGTCCTTGACTTACCCCAAAAGGCCTCATACCAATGGAGATATTTGTCCATCCTTATATATCCATGATCCTCCCCACCTCTAGTCAATGTGGGACTTTGGTCGTATACCCAACATAATACAGTAGCACTTCATATCACAGCAGCTTAGCCAAATAAAAGTGTGCTCACAGCAGCTTAGCCAAACAGTAATGCAAATGATGGCTGGTTGTAATGAAGCACTTTCAGAGGGACTTGGCTAAGCTGCAAGTTTGGCAAAGAAGCCACTATTTGGGCAAGTTTGACAAAGAAGAATTTTCAAAAGGAAAAAGTGATGGTTGCATATCTATGCGAAATGAATTGATTAGTTCAGATCTAAGGTGAAATTCATGGCGGTCAATGGATCGAACTGCATACTAGTTTAGTTTTAAATTTGAAAATGTTTAATAGAATTGTTAATATCATTATAACAAGATCGACCGTGTCTGTGTAGTCTTGGCAGATGTACTCAGCTTGGTTGTGTAATGAGTGGAGTCTGCACGTTTGGGCAAACTTTGCTCTATCTCGTTAAACTTTGGCAAAATGGACCAAATTCTGTTATTTTAACCAATTTTACAATAATTGGACAGTAATTTGACTACTTAATATAAGTTATACTAATGTCACTTTTAATATTTACTCTTTGGCTTTGGCAAGTTGTTCCAAATCCTTGTCATAATAACCAACCAAATAAAAGATAGTCCGGAAGAGAAAATGGGACAACCATGGCTAAAAGTGTGTATTTATTGCCTTGGAAGGCTCTCTCCAGCCTAGCAAGAGATGTTGTAATGCTCTGTTAAACATTTTGACTCAGTGAAATTACATAAAAATAACAAAATTAATAATTATAATTATATTTATAATTAATTATAATTATAATTAATAATTAAAACCAGTCCAGATCCATCTAAATTCCAGATTTACTAAATGCAATCAAATATCTTGAGGTGCAAACCTCTTTTAGAATGAAAAGAAATTTGATCTTGTCCGCCCTTGGTAGATCCGGATTTAAGTCGTATCTAGGCTGGTTGGTAAAAATCAAAATCCTTAGAAAGGTAAGTTGGGGATGTGTTAGCAATGAAAGGGTACTCTTAAACATAGTTGTTACTTGTACTAGATTGGAAGACTAACCTTCGTTGCAAACTTTAAAGTAACCAATAGTATCTTTCTATGATCAGGTGATTTGGATGAAGCTTTAACTGCTTTGTTATGAGTCGATCAAAAGCTTGTATTGAGGTTTAACTGGCCATTCTAGTATAAGAAAACAAAAAGCTTCATAGCTGCTTTGTTATCAGTTGACCAAACACTTGTAGCGAAGTTCAACTGACCATTTTGGTATAAGCAAATGAGACTCTAAAAGAACACGTAATAGCAGATATACGAAGAACACTGAAAAGTGTATTTCTTGGATTGAGTTAGGAAGGTCTCACAAGTGAATTTGGTGTCAAATGGAACCATATATAATTATTCATTAACGATTCTTTTAGGTGCTTGCAACCATCTATAACATCAGATCAGTATAAAATCTACAAACCAATGTAGCAATGTGCTCAAGAAAAGGCGGGATTCATTGAATAGTTTATGATCTACAGAGTATATGCATACCTGCAAAGCCCTTTGGCAATGGGGGGTCCATCTTTGAACGAATATCCACAGCAAAAAGCATCTTGGAAGGTGCATCAGGAGGCATATCAACGGCCCTTGTATAAGCCTGCCATACTAGAGCTGCAATGACATCGAATGAAGAACATTTTCTCAGAGTACCATCCTCCATGGCCTTTTTCTTTAGTTTTTCTACCATCTCCCCAGTGAAAGGAAAAACTTTATAGCGATAATCAGGTGGAAGAGAGATGTTGCATATTTCTGAGTTTGCTACATTGGCAGTTGTAAAGGAATTCCTCATCTCCTGAGGGATATCACTGAGTTTCAGCCCCTCCAAATGCTCATATTTGATCTCTGGAATATCTCTAGCTTTGAAACATGTCCGGTCTGGGAGAGGATAAGTGATCAATCCCTCTCCCCGTGCTATAGAGGAGAAGTTCATCATGAATTCCATTGCTCCAAACCCATCAAACAGAGCATGGTTCATAGACATTCCCAGCACTACCCCACCACATTTGAATCTAGTTACCTGTTTGTCAATAAAAAAGAAATAAACAGCTCAACTACTCTTGTAAAGTTAGCAGAACGAAAGCACATACTTATAAATAGGACAAAAAAAAAAGGTTGATGTTTTGTATCAAAAACCTTAACTTGTTTATCTGGAAAGGACTAACACTAGAAACTATGTTGTGATAAATTCACGAAGTGGACAATACCAACATCGCCTAATCAGCCAAGAAATATATGGATAGGGTTTTCCCTCTCCTTAGGGCATGCAGGACTGAATTGAACTAATCAGCTTTTAGCATTCATTATCTACTAGGAGGGCTTTTACCATTCATCCTTTATCAATGTAAAGCGATTTGGAGATTGTCCAAGGTCAATGAACCATTCATTGTTACACTAGAAAAGCCATCCCAAACCATGAAGAATCTGAACACAGTAAGTATGGAGTTTCATTTGAGCCTTGATTTTCCCTAGAAAAATATTATGTATGTGCATGTGTTCGGTATTATAGTCAGCATTGAATGCAATAACTACTAGACATATTTCCAACAGTTAGTTCAAACTTCAAACAGTTGAATCGTCAGCCCAAGGCTTGTTGCGTATAGATCACAAGTCATAGCTCACAAGTTCAAATCCAGATGAGTCCTTTGGGATGGGGAAGAGGAGAGATGCACAAGGTTTTCCTTGAAAAAAAACACATACATTATTAGACAAACCCGGAAAAGGTTACTAAAAGCCTTGACTAACTTTGTTAAAAAAAAAACACTAATAAGCTATATTCAGTTGAAACCAGACTTCTTCTATAAATGATACTTTGTAAGTTAATACTAGTTAGATGCAAAGTTGGAAAACACATTCTGAAATATATAATACCATAATTTTTATGACTTTCCTACAAAGAAAGCAAGAACATCAAGAACATCATATGATGGTGCTACGAAACAAGCAAGAACATCAGGTATCTTAAGCAATTGCCAGAAGTGTATGCCAAAAACTTAAATGAATTAACTAGAAAATAATTACATGGAATTTCAAACAATTGACTATCCACCTCATTAACAGAGGAAACAAATTTCCTGACATTCATCCCTTTTAGTACAAATTTCACACAAATAGACAGGTGGTCAAACAAGAATACAACTTAGGTAAGATATGATAGGATGGCGAAATTTGATAATAAACAACATAAATTTCTAGATTGTCCTGCTTTTGAGAATAACGTTATCAACTCAGCCATATACAACATACAAAAATGATTACACTAAGAAAGCATTGCACCGTATAACAAAGTTCATAGAGCTCATTGCTACCAACATTCCCCACAAAAAAGGTGAAAATATAAACATTTTTACCTAATTAGATCAAGGTTATTCAATCAAAACAGGGTTAAATACAGAACATACATTACTGCAGATTGAAATGATATTGACAAGGTTATGAGAACATCCTCCTCACATTGTAAAATATACCCATAACAAAGAATGCATTGCGCAGATCAATGCAAACAGATAAGACCGCAAATCTAACATGAAGGAATCAAAATGGTCCGATAGACCAATATGGTCTAAATGGACAACAGAGCATTCAACAATTGACTCACTATTGAGGTTTACAGGGTGCCAAGCCGTCTCAATGGGTTCCATTCTTGCTACCCATACGTCATGAGTCATGAATGTGTCCTATAGACCAATATGGTCTGGTCGTGAGTTGGTCCTATAGACCAGGATGGTCTAAATCGCCAAAGGGACATTGATTCAACAACTGATTCACAGCTGATACTCACAGAGTCCTAAGCCCTCTAGGCGGGTTTCATTGTTGCCATCCACATACCTGAGTTTCAAAGGAATTATATGACATGAGTTGAATTTGTTTCATAGCCCAGTCTGGTCTAAATGGTCAACAGGGCATTGATTCAATGACTGATTCACTGTTGAGGTTGACAGAATGCTAAGCCGTCCAAATGGGTTCCAATCTTGCTGCCAATGTGTCATGAGTTTTCAGGGATCGTGAAGGTGTCGTGAATTTCAGAGGGAATAATAATTAACCCCAGTACCTGGCAACAGCATGGGAGCATGTACCTTAAAGATTCAAAAAGAGACTGAAGTCTGAGACATGAAAAAACACCCTACCCAATTGAATATTTACTCTTATCAAGACTACAAATAAACCGAATTACCTGCATCATCAACAGAGGAGGATTAGCCCCAAACTTCCTAGCATGAACTCCTTGGAGAACTAGTTTTCTGAAAACAGGATTTGGGAAAGTGACATCACCCAGATCAGATAATGTCAAATCACAATTAGCTGCTGCAAACAGAGCACCAGCTCTGTTACACTCAATTTCCAACCTCTCTTTCTCCAGATTCAATTTCATTCTCCCTGCCATGAAATGGTAGGGCACTAGCACCTTCCCAAAGGCTTCCTTCAGCCCTCCCACATCAGCAGCAGCAGCATTCTTGTCCTCTCCATTGGGTGTGTAAAAATACACAGAATCCACAACATAAGCAACTGCTTGATCGATATTCGATAGAAAAAGAGAGCATTCTTCAGTGGGTTCAACTGGTACAATCATCTCAGGCTCCTCCACCTCCACATCTAAGTGGGTTATCAAGGACGACTCAGCTGCTGCTAGGGAACCCATTGTGCTCAATCAACTTCTAAAAGAAAACTCTGCTAGAAATCTTGCCAAAGAAATTGAGATATAAATATTACTTCAAGCAGAGTTGGTGTTGGGCATGAAGGATAATGGCATGTGTATGGACATTTAAAGTTCTCTTAACTTCTCAGTCCAGGCTCGTGCTTAGTTGGCTGTCTTGGAGGATGTTATGAGACACGTTCCACAGGACAGGATGCGAAAGAAATGTGGGACATTGCAACTTTGGCCTTTCAAGAGTATTTCATTCTTTGGCCTTCTATAGCAATTTACAGTGCAATTTGACTAAGTTATACTATATACTGTATTTGATTTCAGCTGTTTTACTTAACGAGAGAAATCTGAACGTTATTTTCTAACTTTTCCCCAATTTAGAAAAACAAAATCGGAGGAATATGACAACAAAATTCAAATCGTAACGTAACATATTTAATATATTAACTGTGTATATACACGACTGGTTTCTTGTAACTTACTATGTTAGCATTCATTGATTTGTTTCTATATATTTTACTACTCAGGTTCATGTTCCTCTGAAATGCGGATCGCAACGTATCAGTCATTAATGTGGGTGCTGTTACTCTTTTGTGTATCTGCGCGGAGAAAGTAACGGAGGACAGCCATCAATGTTATCCTGTTTTCTTCCGAAGCCTGGTACTTTCCACGGGAATTGAATGAACAACCACTGGGGTTGGGAATTCAGAAACTGTTACCAGAGAGGCCAGAAGGAGCTGAGAGTTATCTGATTTGTATAGTGTTATCAATCTCAAATAACTTTATGGTAGATTTTAAGTTTGAAATATGTTAAATTTAAATTTATTGTAACTATGGTTGATAAATCTGTGTGTTTACACATTGCAGAGGTATTTGGATTTTTTTAATGGGGTGAATAAATATTTTTATTTATTATTATAATGATTTAGGTGATTAGTTATATTAGGTAATGGGTTATATGTAACCAGCCCAACTATATTATTAAATAAATATTGTTGATACAGATAAATAGGGTTGATATAAGTTTATAGGCATTAAATAAATATGGTTATATAAGTCTATAGTCCCTAATAGATATGGATTTCGACTTCATATTAATAAATATAAAATTATAATAATAATTATATTATAAAATATTATTATCATAATATTATGAATACGATAATAATTATAATAATTATAATAGTAGTTTATAATAATATAATAATATTATTGATATAGCAATTTATATTATAGTTGGTTGACTTGACGTGAAGGAGGCTTGACTTGAACTAACTTGACTTTATTCGGAGCCAAAAATTCAAATTTGAAAATTCACAATTTGTCTTTTGAAACCGATATGAAGAACATGTCTTATATTTGTTAATAGATATACATCAAGGGCTAAAAGATTAATGAAGACCTACCATAGCTATGAAATTCAACACTCCGGTGATTTCCTGAAACGGAAAAATGGCTCTGAATTTGTGCGAAGTATCGAACCTGCGTCTCCCGCGAGGGTTTGGATAACCCTCACCAACTCACTGTAGCTCTGTTGATGACTTCAGATCAGGCTAGTCTTCTGTTATTGTGTAAGTGCAGAGGTTTGGGTATTGATAGGTAAGTTTTGGAGTGGAGGTTTTGTCTGTCGAATATCGAGGAGGCATCTGGAAGGCTACAGGTCAAGATTTGATTCTTAAGATGGATGAAGATCTTGTAGATTATTCAGCTGGCCCTTATGACTTTATGTTGATCTAAACATAATCGCCACCTCAGCCTATAACTATGGACTCACTGGCAGTAGAAGGGTTATCGGTCTCTCATGTGACTAATATTAGGGTTTCTTCGAAGGGGGATTTTGGAGGCCCTATTTCTCCTGACTTTGTAAATACCCTTGTAGCCGATCAGTCTCCACTAGGACATCAAAGTTTTGGGTTTATTGAGGATCCCATTTTACAATCACAAGTTGATATCCCGATTCGTTTGTCATGCTCACTTCAATTTCTGGAGATATGCATCAATCCTAGCTCGTCTGTCAAAATCAACGATGGCTCACTATATCATGGTAGGTACTTTAGAGGGACGGTTTATTTCTTTGAGTCGGGTCCTTCTAGGCTTTTTTCATCGGTGGATGGTGGTCAAGAACATCCCATAGACGCTGCAACCCTAATCCAAGATCGTCAGATTTCTGCACCTGTATAGACCTCGGGGTGTTTTCCCGACATCCCTGTTATTTCTTCGGATGGTCTGCAGTCGGAACCTAGGGTTAGTATTTCTTCATATTCTCATTCACAAGATATTGGATCTCCAAAAGAGGACACTTAGAAGAAGCGAGAGAAGAAAACAAAAAGTACCAAAGTCAGAGAAAGGGGAAGGTTTTTGGTTTTAGGAGAGGGCGCTAGATTGGACGAGGTCATGGAAATGACAGAAAGTGTTCTGGTTGGAAGGGTCCGTGGCAGAGAATAATCGGCGTCGCGTTTGAAGAAGTGGGTCTCAGAAATATGGGGACAGATCCTGGAAATTTTACTGTCTGTGGTGACCATGACCAGGGGGTGGTTTTCTTTGCGGTTCCATAGACCAGAACATGCTTCTTGGATCTTATCAAAATATTGGCACATTGAAATGATGCCTGCTATGCTGAAGTGATGGTCCCCCCTTTTTGTGTTGGAAAAATTAACTATGTTCGGTCTTCAATAATGTAATTGAGTCATTATGTAATGTACTTGTCAAAAGAATAAAGAAAAGAATTTTTATTATTGTAACAATGACTTATTAAAGCATGGGTTTCATGCTTGGTTCATCATTATATTAGCCAAAGTCCCCATTGTGGACTCCTAGGATTAATATTGAGTTTATAGAGTCATTGTACAATCAAATAGACCCTTCTTGGGCTTTCGGGTCAGTAAAAAGGTTTTGTATCCAGTCAAATATGAATTATGTGTCATCCACATCATGTCGGCCTAAGGAAGATCAAGTTAGCCTAAGGACCCCCATTCGACCCACAAGAAGCCTATATATTGAAGGAGGTTGAAGTCATTTGGAGCACACACACTCAAGCAAGTTCGATATCTCAAGAAGAGTTGGTGAAGTGAGAAGTCTATTGCCAGGAGGATGAAAGAAGTGCGAGTTCAGGGGAGTCTCTAGAGAAGAGGAAAATCGAACTTTTGGTGCCTCTCTCTCTCTCTCTGTTTTGTGGTCTAGGTTGGGAGATCGAAGTCTCCTAAGATTTTGTTTTTGTCGTAAGCTACATGTTATTGGAATCCACTGCCTAGTCGAAGTTGCTGGAAGGGGTCGAAGATCTTGGAGACTGACATCGTGTGGAGGGAAAGTCTGGTCTTGGTCTATGGTAAAGAGTCTCAAAGAATACTATTGAAAGGAAGAATTATCTTGATTGGGTTTTCCCCTCGAGGGGGGTTATTCCCTGGCATGTTCCTATATCTTGTGTCTCTTGTTTTGTGTATGTATAATTGCTTGATGGAAGATAAGATAATAAAGAAGTAAAAAAATCCAACACACTCACAAGTAATTATCAAGAAAAGAGAATCAAACCCTAATATAATATCCTTGACTTTCCAACATGGTATCAGAGCTAAGGTCAAGAGAAGTCGAATATCACTTTGTTGGCATGGATTCTCCCTCTATGGTGAACTACATAAGTTTGGGTTTCAACTTTGCTAGAGAACAAAAAGATCATATACTACCTATTCAACAAATTCAAGAGTCATGGATTCTTGGTTGCCCTTACATGTTTTCTTACTGATGATAATGCATGGATCATTGATAGTGGAGCATCGAGACACATGACAGGTGAAAGTAGGCAACTACACACACTATCAAAGGAGTCATCGTCTCATGCAGTGGATCTACATCATTAAAGCTAGACAATGGATCAAAGTTGCATCTCAACAACATTCTCTATGTTCCAGGTTTGAAAAAGAATTTACTTTATATTTCTTGTTTAGAAGATAAAGGGGAAAGAATTTCTTTTGTTGATGGAAAAGTATTGGTTTGGGGAAAAAATTCTAGTATTGACAAAGCTAGGGTTATTGGAGTTCGTGAAGGAAGTATTTACCGAGTTATCACTCCATCTCCTCAAGCTCTGGTTCATATGGAAATAAGTCCCATTGAACTATGGCATCGAAGGTATGGCCATCTTCATTATAGGGTCATCCCTACTCTTAGTCAATTGGTTCATGGTATTCCTGATATGAAGTTAGACCATGAAGGTGTGTGCAAGGGATGTTCTTTGGGGAAGCATACTAGAAAGCCATTTCATCATAGTGAATCTAGATCTAAAGAAATATTAGATCTCATCCATTTTGATGTATGCGGGCCCATGTCTGATAAGACACTTGGAGGTCATCTCTACTATGTAACATTCATTGATGACCATTCAAGGAAGACATGGCTCTACCTACTCAAAACTAAAGATGAAGTATTTGATAAGTTCAAGGAGTTTAGGGCTGAGGTAGAAACCCTAACCAAAAAGAAGATAAATAATCTAAGGTCTAACAATGGTGGCGAACACACCTCTAAAGAGCTTATTGCATATTGTAAGGATGCGGGTATTAAGAGGGAGCTCATTGTTCCCTACTATCCTTAACAAATTGGATTGGCCGAAAGGAAGAATAGGTCAATCGAAGAAGGCATTCAAACTATGCTCCTTGATCAAAATCTACCGAAGTTCTTATGGGGTGTAGCAACAATGAATGTCATGTATGAGTCTTGATAATACTACACCCAAGGAAGTCTTCACAGGAAAGAGGCCGAGTTTTGATCATTTTAGCATATTTGGAAGTCCAACATATGTCCATGTTCCAAAAGACAAGCGAAAGAAGTTGGAATCAAAAAGCATCAAGGGAATATTCGTTGGTTATAGTGTTTCATCAAAAGCATATAGATTCTACATAAAGGAGGGAAGATACATTGAAGTAAGCAGGGATGTCATATTTGATTAGAATCAAGCTTACAAGAAATCAAAGGATATTCCTATTGATTCTGATGACGAAGAAGTTCCTGTATTTGAAAAAGATGAAGTTCATGAGAAATCTACTACAAATGATTAAGAAGCAGGACCAAGTGAGCCTATTCAATCAATGGTTATCCCAACCACAAGGAAGAGGCCAAATTGGTTGAAAGCTACATTACAAGATGTTGAAGAACATGAAGCCTTGAAAGGGTCCCCCAGGGAAAGTAAGAAACCAAAAACGTATTCTGGTTATGCTGCATATATGACAAATTTGATTGAAGCCAAACCATCTACATTCTAGGAAGTTGAGTATGAAGAGGTTTGGAAGAAACAAGAAAGCTATGCAAGAAAAATATCAATCCATCATGAAGAATGGGTTTTGGGAAATCGTTCCTAGACCTAGTAACAAATCGGTAGTCACATCGAAGTGGATCTATAAGATCAAACATGTTGTTGATGGAAGTATAGACAAGTACAAAGCAATGTTCGTTGCAAGGGGTTTCTCTCAAAAGGAAGGCATTGACTATGAGGAAACATTTTCACCTACAGCAAGGTACACTACCATTAGATCGTTGGTTTCACTGGTTGCTGCAATGGTGTGGAATATCCATCAAATGGATGTTAAGGCCACATTTCTGAATGGGACCATTGATGAGGAAGTTTACATCGAACAACTTGAAGGATTTGAAGTAAATAGCAGGGACTCTCATGTTTGTAGACTCAAGAAGGCTCTATATGGATTGAAGCAAGAACCAAGGGCATGGTATGCAAGAATGGATGCATATCTTCTCAGGAATGAGCTAGTCATTATTCTACTATATGTGGATGATCTATTCATAACCAGTATAGAATGAAGAATTCAAGAATGCAAGAAGATGTTGGTAGCTGAATTTGAGATGAAGGATCTAGGATTGATGCATTACTACCTAGGTCTAGAAGTATGGCAGAGACCTGGGGAGATATATTTGGGGCAAGGAAAGTACATCATCAAGTTATTACAAAAATTTGGGATGATGGACTATAAGCCGATGGTTACTCCTATGATCACCAACCTCAAGAAGTTGAGGAGCTCCAACTCGAGTCTCGTGGATCCTACCTCATATCATCAATTGGCGGGTTCCCTGATGTATCTGGTAAATACTAGGCCAGATATATGTTTTGTAGTAAACATTCTTAGTCAGTTTCAATTGGAGCCTCGTCATGATCACTGGATAGTTTCCAAACATCTATTGAGGTATCTTCGTGGCACTATACATCACTGCCTAAAGTATGATAGTAAGGAAGTCAAGCTAACTGGCTTCACAAACTCTGATTGGGGTGGCAAAGAGACTGATGGAAGGAGCACTATGAGAGGACGCTTTAGTTTGGGAGCTGCTAGGATCTCATGGATGAGTAGGAAGCAAGATCCCATTGCATTGAGTAGTGCCGAGGCAGAATATGTGGCTGAATGTGAAGTAGGAAAAGAGGTTGTTTGGTTAAGGAAGCTTCTGATAGATTTGTTTGAAAAGTATCTGGGCCCTACTATGATTAATTGTGATAATCAAAGTTGTATCAAGATGTCTAGAGATCTTGTGTTTCATTTGAGAAAGAAACATATCAATAATAAGTTCCACTTTATTAGGAACTTGGTGTAGGAAGGGATTGTGAAGTTAGAATATGTTCCGACAGACGAACATGTAGCAAACATACTGACAAACGCTTTTCCTAATAAGAAGTTTGAATCTCAAAAGGAACTTATTGGGCATAGTATATATTGGTGATTGTGTTGATGATAAATAAATGGAAGAGATTTGTTGAGGCTTTGTGAGTGAAGCATTGCTTGGGGAGACATCAAGCCACACTCTATGTTGATGTTAGGAATCCCAGAATTGAAAAGGTGGTGTTGTTTATTGAGCTCGGTTTTGGATACATACTTGTATGTTTGGGTTGGTGGTTAGCAAGTAAGTCTTATGGTACCTAGAGGGGCTGAAAGCTTGAGTCCACCTTAGTCCCACTTGTATAGATTTCCCTGGTGAGGAATCTATTCCATGGCATTGTGGTGCCTAAATTGTTGAGTGACTAGTTGGATAGATTTCCCTGGTCAGGAATCTATTCCATGGCATTGCAATGCCTAAATTGTTGAGTGACTGGTTGGATAGATTTCCCTGGACAGGAATCTAGTCCATGGCATTGTGGTGCCTAAAGGTTCTTCAAGTTTTCATTTAGTTTGATATCTTCCATTGTACTTGTACATTATGAATACCTCCCTAGTTAAGATGGTGTGTTGGAAAAAGTAACTATCTTCAGTGTTCAATAATGTACTTAAGTCATTATGTAATGTACTTGTCAAAATAATAAAGAAAATAATTTTTATTATTATAACAATGACTTATTAAAGCATGAGTTTCGGTCATCATTATATTAGTCAAAGTCCCCATTGTGGACTCCTAGAATTAATATTGAGTTTATAGAGTCATTGTACATTTGAAGAGACCCTTCTTGGGCTTTTAGATCATGTAAAAGGGTTTTGTATAAAGTCAAATATGAATTATGTGTCCTCCACATCATGTCAGCCTAAGGATGATCAAGTTGGCCTAAGGACCCCCATTCAACCCACAAGAAGCCTATATATTAAAGGAGGTCGAAGTCACTTGGAGCACACACACTCAAGAAAGTTTGATATCTCAAGAAGAGTTGGTGAAGTGCGAATTATGTTGCCGGGAGGATGAAATAAGTGCGAGTTTGGGGGAGTCTCTAGAGAAGAGGAAAATATAACTTTTGGTGCATCTCTATCTCTGTTTTGTTGGGTTGTGATATATTCTTTCCACGACTAGCCCATGTAGTTAACCGGGGGGTTAGAGGGAGGGCGAAGCCCCCCCTTCGTTGCGCCGATTGCATAGCGGGGGGGTCACAGGGGGTTTGAGGGATGTAGGTAACCCCACTCTATGGGGTCCAGGGCAGCGCCCCGAAATTTTTTGGTTTTGGAGCCTATGTTAGGTTGGGCGGACCCACCTATGGTTTTGTGCATGATTTTCGTACATGTTTTTGGACGCGATGGTTTTCGGTCCATGGTTTTGGACGCAATGGTTTTCGGTCCATGGTATTAGATGCTTCGGCATGTATAAATATGTATTATAACATTGAAAGGAACATAATGGAAAATCAAGCTAGTAGTCCCAGTTTTGGGATCCAGGGGAAAATCTCTGTGTATATGTGTTATGCTCTCGCATTGTTTATTTTATGTGTTTTAGAATTCGTATGCAGGTAATTTCTGTATAGGGTTAAGACCTACATTTGGTATTAGAGTTGTTTTGGCTTCAAGGGGACGCCTTTGTTGCCGAGGGGTTTCGCTCGGGCCTGTGGTAGACCCTGTTTAGTGGGAGATCTGCGAGATTGATTCTGGTGGTGAAAGAAGATGGCGAGCAGTGGAAAGATAGAGATCGAGAAATTTAATGGTCAGAGTTTTGAGTTGTGGAAACTCAAGATGGAGGATCTATGGCTGGATAAAGATCAGTGGATCGCAGTAGATCTGGGTACTAAACCAACGGGAGTGTCCGATGAAGAATGGAAGAAGTTGGATCAAAAGGCAAAGAGCACAATATGATTGTGTGTTTCAGATTCAGTATTGCTGAATGTATCAGGGAAGCTACGACGAAGGCTTTGTGGGACAAGTTACGAACTTTGTACCAATCTAAGTCTCTAGTTAATAAATTGTTCCCGCAGAAAAAGTTGTATAACCTAAGGATGAAAGATGGAGACTCAGTGACAGAGCATCTGAACGCATTTAATACTGAGGTAAGTCAGTTAGCATCTGTTGATATTAAAATTTCATATGAAGATAAGTGCATCAGTTTGTTGTGTTCTCTACCAGATTCATGGGATAGTCTGGTTATTGCAATAGGTAGCAATGCAACTGCCTTGCAATTTGATGAAATAGTCTCATCCTTACTGACGGAGGAGATGAGGTGGAAAAATATGGAGAGCCAAAATGGTGATGCCTTGTCTGTATGAGGACGGTCCCAGAACAGAAACAAAAATAAGTCATCGAGTGGGAGATCTAAATCTAGAGGGAGATCTAAATCTCCAGGAAAACCTGTAAAGGTGGTGTGCTGGAAATGCAGAAAGGAAGGGCACTACAAAAGGGACTGTAAATCTAAAGCTCCTGATAAAGGAACGGGATCTGATAATGCTCCTTCTACAGAGGTGAAAACCACCTCAGATGAAGGTGGGGATGCGTACTTGGCTTCTTCAAATACACATGTAGATCATGAGGCATGGTTGATTGAATGAGGTGCATCCTTTCACTTCACTCCCCATAGAGAGTGGTTCTACAAGTATGAGAAATACGATGGTGGTGATGTCTTCTTAGGGGATGATAGGAAGGCTAGAATTGTTGGTCGTGGAAAAGTAAAGTTGAAGTTGCAATGTGGAAGGGTTAGAACACTTCCAGGTGTTCTACATATTCCTGCATTGGCCAGAAATATGATTTCTATAAGAAAGTTGGATGATGCAAGTGTAAAAATAGTGTTCAAGAAGGATACCTGCAAGATGGTTTGGGGAGCACTGGTATTGATGCGGGGAGTTCGGATTGGAACTCTGTACAAGCTACAAGGTAGCATGGTTGTTGATGGGTGCAACAGTTCTGTGGTTCCTGAAAGTGGAGCAGAAAATCTAGTGGTCTCTGGAGAGAAGACCATGTTGTGGCATCAAAGGCTTGGACATATTGGAGAGAAGGGTCTTCGAATACTTCATGGTAAAGGTATGGTAGAAGGTATGAGTAATAGCTCTCTAGATTTTGATCTCTGTGAAAATTGTGTATATGGGAAGTAGAATCGGGTGAGTTTCCCCTCTGGTGGTAAGAGGTCGAAACATATATTAGAGCTTGCGCATAATGATGTGTTTGGACCTGTGAAGATTCCATCACTGGGTAAGTCTATGTACTACGTATCATTTATAGATGAATTTTCAAGGAATACATGGATATATTTCCTTAAGAAGAAATCTGAAGTCTTTGACAAGTTTAAAGAATTTAAGGCTCTAGTGGAAAACCAGACAGAGAAGAAGATAAAGGTGTTGAGGACAGATAACAGTGGAGAGTTTTGCAGTAAGGAATTTGAAGAATTCTGTAAGAAGTGTGGTATAGCACGACAGAAGACTACTCCATATACACCTCAACAAAATGGAGTTGCAGAAAGAATGAACAAGACGTTGATGGAAAGGGCAAGAAGCATGCTCAGTGGTGCCGGGTTAGGACAAGAATTTTGGGCAGAGGCGGTGGAGACAGCATGTTACCTGGTCAACGGATCACCTTCATCAACATTGAAGGATAAGACTCCACAAGAGGTATGGACTGGTAAGAAACCCTCTCTTTCACATCTGAGGGTATTTGGATGTGATGCATATGTACATGTTCCAAAGGAGAAACGAACCAAGTTGGATAGTAAATCTGAAAAGTGCATCTTTATTGGGTATAAGGATGGTTTAAAGGGTTATAAGCTTTGGAACCCAGTAACAAGGAAGGTTGTGTACATCCGAGATGTGGTGTTCAGAGAGGTGAAAGATGTTATTAAACATGAAGTCCAACCAAAGGAACCTGAGAAGATAGAGTTTGAGCTAAAGGAGGAAGAATCAAACTCTACAGCAGAGGAGGAATCAGAAGATGAAGAGCCACAAACTTCGGGTGTGAGAAGATTAGTTCGAGAAAGAAGGTAGCTAGAAAGGTATAGTCCATCTACTTTTTGTTCAAATTTTTCTTTATCTATTACTGATGATGATCCCAGAACTGTGAAGGAAGCAGTAGATTCAGAGGATGGAAAACTCTGGAAAGAGGCCATGGTTGATGAAATGGCATCTTTGCACAAAAATGAGGCTTGGGATCTGGTGGAGTTGTCGGCTGGAAGGAAACCCATTGGCAACAAATGGGTGTTCAAGAAGAAGATAAATGCAAAAGGAAAGGTGGAGAAATACAAAGCTCGGTTGGTAGCAAAAGGTTATTCCCAGGTGCTGGGAATTGATTTTGGTGATATTTTTTCTCTTGTTGCCAAGGTAACTTCTATTAGATTACTTTTATCTGTTGCTACTGCTTTTGATTTTGAGGTAGAGCAGATGGATGTGAAGACAACATTTCTTCACGGGGATCTGGAAGAGGAAATTTACATGAAGCAAACTGAAGGCTTTCCGGTGAAGGGTAAGAAAGAACTGGTATGCAAGTTAAAGAAGTCTATATATGGGTTAAAAGAGTCACCAAGGATGTGGTATCAAAAAGTTGATACATTTATACGGGGACTTGGCTTCACCAGAAGCAAAGCAGATCACTGTGTGTATTTTAAATTAATTGGTGACCGTGTTATTTATTTGGTCTTGTATGTGGATGATATGTTGCTGGTTGGAAATGACAAAGAAATTATCCAGGATTTGAAGACCCAATTGTCCTCCAAATTTGACATGAAAGATCTTGGTGCTGCAAACTATATTTTGGGCATGGAAATTAAAAGAGATTGGGCAAAGAGGAAGCTCTGGTTAAACTAGAGGAAGTATGTGGAGACAATATTGCAGAGATTTAATATTCAGGATAGTAAACCAGTGAAGGTTCCTATTCCTGTAGGTGTAAAGTTATTTGCTGAACAGTGTCCCAAGACATAAGAAGAGGAAGAGGACATGTCTTGTGTTCCATATGCAAGTGTAGTCAGTAGCCTGATGTATGCAATGGTTTGTACTAGACCAAACATTGCACATGTAGTGGGAGTATTGAGCAGGTTTATGTCAAAACCAGGAAAGGAGCATTAGACATCAGTGAAGCGGGTTTTCACGTATTTGCGTGGCACTAGTGATTATGGTTTGTGTTACCAAGGAAGACCATGATTGGACAGAGTGTTAGATATTCGTGGTTTGTTGATGCAGACTGGGCTAGAGATCTAGATCAGAGAAGATCTACAAGTGGGTATGTGTTTAACATATTTGGAGGTGCAATCAGTTGGATGAATAAGAAACAATCTGTAGTGGCACTATCAACTACAGAGGCAGAATACATGGCAGCCACTCATGCAAGTAAGGAAGCAGTTTGGTTGCAGAGATTGTGTTCAAGTACGGGGTTGGTATAGGGAGCTATAAGGATAGATTGTGACAACCAAAGTGTAATTTTCTTGGCAAAGAACCCTGCATATCATTCAAATACAGAGCACATTGATGTTCAACATCACTTTGTCAGGGATATGATAGAAGAAAAAAAGGTGTTGCTGGTAAAGGTGGACACTTTGAAGAATACTACAGATGCATTGACAAAATATGTGAGATCTGAGAAGTTCTCTTGGTGTAGAGAAAAAATGGGCGTTGCAGGGCTGGATAAATGACTAAGCTCTCTTGTGGCCCCCTATGGAAAGAAAACAACAAGTGGGAGAATGTTGGGTTGTGTTATATTCTTTCCACAACTAGCCCACGTAGTTAACCGGGGGATTAGAGGGGGAGCAGAGCCCCTCCTTTGTTGTGCCAATTGCGTAGTGGGGGGGTCACAGAGGGTTTGAGGGATGCAAGTAACCCCACTCTATGGGGTCCGAGGCAGCGCCCTGGAAAATTTTGGTTTTGGAACCTATGTTAGGTTGGGCGGACCCACCTATGGTTTTGTGCATGATTTTCGCACATGTTTTTGGATGCGATGGTTTTCGGTCCATGGTATTGGATGCTTCGGCATGTATAAATATCTATTATAACATTGAAAGGAACATAATGGAAAATCAAGCTGGTAGTCCCGATTTTGGGATCTAGGGGAAAATCTTTGTGTATATGTGTTTTATGTGTTATGCTCTCGCATTGTTTATTTTATGTGTTTTAGAATTCGTATGCAAGTAATTTCTGTACGGGATTAAAACCTACATGTTTTGTGGTATTGGTTGGGAGATCGAAGTCTCCTAAGATTTTGTTGTTTTCGTAAGTTGCATGTTGCTGGAAGTTACTTCCTAGTCGAAGATGCTAGAAGGGGTCAAAGATCTTGGAGACTAACATGGTGTGGAGGGAAAATTTGGTCTTGTTCTAGGGTAAAGAGTCTCAAAGAATACTATTGAAAGGAAGAATTATCTTGACTGGTTTTTCCCCTCAAGGGGGGTTTTTCCCTAGCATGTGCCTATATATTGTGTCTCTTGTCTTATGTATGTATAATTGCTTGATGAAAGATAAGATAATAAAGAAGTAAAAGAAGCCAATACACTCACAAGTAATTATTAAGAAAGGAGAATAAAACCCTAATATAACATCCTTGATTTTCCAACATTTTGATCCTAAGAGAGTATCTTTGGGCAGGACCAATTTGGGTTAGATTGCCAAGATTACCTCTACAATATTGGACTGAATATGTATTTATATGTGTAGGGAATTATCTGGGGGTTTTCTTAGATTACGAAAAATCATTTATAATTCTAGTAAGTTGGCATATGCACGCATCTTGGTGCATCTCGACACTAGAGAAGGGTTGGTGGAAAGTTTGAAGCTATAATGGTGAGGGGACATCAAATTGTAGAAATTGGATTACGAAGGAGTCCCCTTCCGATGTCGGAGGTGTCATGAATTTGGTCATACTTACAAGGATTTTCCTCTGATTACAAAAGAAAAGCTGGTAGGTGATTCAATGGTTGGGGAAGAAGGGCATGGTGTGACATCAAATGTATTGAACCAGACGTCTCAAAAGAAATCGGTTTGTAAGCCTAGAGGACCATATTTGGACAAACGGAAGCACATCCCCTCTGGTCCATATCTGTCTCCAAGGGTCATTAGAGCCCGTACAACAACTTCAGGTCCCCCTCCGGGTACTGTTTCCTCTTTCCCATCTCTTGGTCCATATAGTTTGAATGATATGGTTGTATCTGGTCAATATTAGGGTTCTAGGATTAGTTTATCTCACTGCGATTTAAATTCAATTGCTTGTGCTTCAACCTCTATACCTGCATGTTTCTCGGCCCCATCACCTACCATTTATATAGTATCTCAAGCTACAATGTTTTATAGGGGCGATACCTCGTCCGAGTCCAATACCAACCATAGATATTTCTTCTAATCTTTGGCCAAACATTCTAATGCTATGAAGCGTGGCCTTGGTCTGTCGACCCCTCCAAAAGTGCCCAAATAAACCCGAAGTAGACAATATTTTATATCAAAACCCATCCATAAGGCTAGTATAGATGTCGCTGAAGGTAGACAATTATCACTTGAAGGGGTTCTTAGAGCAAGAAGTAACTCGTAACTGGTTTCCTGATGAAGTGGATTTCATTTAATTGCAGAGGGTTGGTTAGCCCTACTAAGAAAATATCCCATAGGATACTATTAGAATTAGAGAAGGTAGATGTGGTATTTCTTCAAGAGACACTAGGGAACAACTCCCTTATTTGCGCGCTCCTAGAAGTGATTCGAACTGGTTGGAATTTCCATGCATTAGATGTTCAAGATAGATCTGGTGGCATTTCTATAGGTATAGATGGTAGAACAATGAAGATTTCAAATGTCTGGGGGAGGGAAGGTGTATTAATGTTAGATGTTTATTCAGAAGAATTAAGGATGGAATTCAGAGTAGAAATATATATGGTCCCCATTGTTAGTGTCGGTCTTGAGCCCTCCATCGGTGATCAAAAGCTCTTTGCATTTTGCATAAGTAGGTGTCTCATCAGTGTCAGTCTTGCATCCCATTAGGCATGCCATAACACTGATGGAGGAGCTGGTCTTTTGTTCCCTTCTTGGTTTTGCTGGAGCAGGTCATGTCATTTAATGAGCTTGTGTTATACTTGTTTATTTTGGTCTTGAGATCCCAAGTCTTAGGTCTAGGGTTTTAAGTCAAAAATCACTGCAAAGTCATGAGTCAAAGGTTCATGTGCCCAGCAAACCAGAAGGAAGCATGTACATATGTTTCATTAATATTTTTCATCAGTTGCAGCTCATTTAACCTTGGTTTTAAAAACTCTGTTTTTAAACCCAAGGTCATGTGAAATTTGCAAAAATAAAGAAAATTTTCAAAATTCTCCAAAATGCCGGCAATAACCCTGGTCTCCTCACTAGCATCCCTCAGATGGCTAACCTGCAAAAAGAACGGAGTTAAAACATTCAAAAGGCCAAAATCGGGACAAAATGAACTCAAAAACAATACTAAAATGAATGCCAAAGCAAAAACATTACAAAGTGGGTTTGGTAAGTTAATTTTTTCAAATTTGGGCATATAAAGGCCAAATTTCCCTCTAAGGAGCCTCATTATGCATTTGAGAGCAAGAAAACACACTTGAGAGGTCGAAGAAGGCGATTTGCAGCAAAATTGGGTATTTGCCTGGTGCGCGACCACTCAGGCAGGGTGCGCGACCACTTGGGTGGGGCGCGACCACTTGGGTGGGGCGCGACCACTCAGCGCAATTTTTGATGTGTAAATTTACAAGGGCGCGACCACTCAGCAGGGGCGCGACCACTCAGCACGGGGGCGCGACCACTCAGGCCGATTTGCCCAGGAACCTCCAAAATCGACCCAAACTCTCTCTCATTCACTCAATCGGTCGAGGTAGGGTCTCTTTATACATTTGAAAGCTAGAGATATGAATTCATGGGCTTGATAGGTATGTTATCACAGAAAAAATGCATGGAGAAAGGATAGGAATGATTGTTTGTGTTGTAGGCATTATGCTAGGGTTATGTTTGTTTTTCAAGTTTTATAATTCCTTTTTCCCTCCTTGGTTTCCCATTTTGGTTCACAAATGTCAGTGTGTCTCTCTCTTTTATCTCATTTGCAAACTATACTAAAAATCCCATCCCAAAGTTCCTAAAACCCTAACCCCTCCTCAAAACCCTAATGCCTATCTATCCTTCCCAAACCCTAATGCCTATATACCCTACTCAAACCCTAAAGCATTATCACACAGCAGTTAATAAAACAAAAGATATATAAAAACACAGCAAAGATAAAAAGAAATGTTATGAAAAAGAAAAGAGTATATATATATATGGCAAATGCATGTGCATGTTCACCACAAAAACAGAGTCAAGTATTACCATGCCATAGCCTAGCCACTACAAGAGCAAAAAGACATATTGTTGTGTAAAAATCAGAGGCAAGGATGCTGTGTAAACATTCATGCCAAAATCAACAATATACAGCTGTACATGATGCTCAAAATGGACAGTTTGCTGTGATAGGGTTTGCACAGGAACAATTGTTGCATCTCCCTAATTTTAAACTCTGTTTTCCCTACTTTTTTCTTCCCTAAAAATCCCAGTGCAATTGAAATCCCTCTTCCCTTTTGTCAACATGTAACTAAAGCCCCTTTTTCCCTCATGACAAATGCAAACTAATGCTTTGTTTCCCCTTAGCATCAAAAGCACATAAACTTGAAAAAACAGAGTATGCTTATAAAGTACAGTCAAAGACAAATTAAAGGAGCAGCCTGTTGATGCTAATGATTGATGCTACCCCATACCCCTATGATCATGTTGTCCTTTACCCCATGTAAAAAAAATATATATTGTCCTTTCCCTTGGTGATCATTACACATATTTTCCCTAATAAAGTATTTATTTGCAAATGATTTCCAAATGATAAGAGATGAGGAACATGTTTGATATTTTGTGAATTAGTCCTTTAAATTCCCTGTTTTTATATATTTCCCTTTCCTTATTAAAAGTCCCCCCCTAACATTTCCTTCATGATTTTTTCCCCTTGAAAACAACATACTTCTCAGCGTTTTGCAGGCAGGGCAGCAATCAGTTGTGTTATTTTTCTCCACCTTGCTCAATAACATCATGTCAACCACTGAAACTAATGAGCAAGGTGATGACCGGTCTTCTTCTTCGGAGTCTGAGGTACAGAGGCCTCGGAAGGGTGGCAAAGGTGGTCATCATAAGAGAGAAGAGCCCACTTCTCTAGCAGAGTTACAGGCTTGCCCTTTGGCAGTGACTTTTTTCCGGTACATGTCATGTCTTGAGTTTTGTGAGAGGCTGGCCCAGATTCAGCACCACAGGGAGTTGGCCCGATTATTTGTTTTGCACCTTCATGATGGGCAGGTCACTCTTGCAGGGGTGAATTTTGTACTATCTCCGGAGGTGATTTCAGAGGCTACCGGGATACCAAATGTGGGTGAGGTGTGGCCCAAGCGCAAAATGCTGGATTATGTTTATTTTGAGCCATATGTCAGGCCAGCATTCATGAGTCATTTGTCGGGGATCTTTCCTTTCAGGTTCCTCCGGGCGGAGTATGCTTCTATTATGCGGCTTATCATGCACTACTTCACATGCGAGGGGAGATTTTCTCGGGTCTTCTCTTATCACATTCGCTTGCTGATGCACTTCACCCGGGTGAGGATGATGAACATCCCGGTTTTCTTTTTCCATGATATTCAGAGGATGGTGTCAGTGTTCCAGAGGCAGTCTCCAGCTCAGCAGTATCGGAGTTTGTGCCATCACGGTCTTATCCAGCTTATTGTTGCCCATCAGTTGACTCAGCAGGGCATTGCATGGGCAGACTTCATTTCTCGGGATTTCTTCACAGAGCCACAGCCAGAGCCACAGCCAGAGGTCATTTTTGAGGAGGGAGGTCCTTCACATCAGCCTGAGATCACTGTTCCGAGACACATGGCTTCCTCACCTCGCCTCACTTATCAGAAAGGCCCGAGGGCCTTGTTTGCAGCAGCTCGGCGAGTACTTTCTCCACAGCAGGTGGAAGGGGTCTCGCCATCATCATCAGCTACAGATCAGCGAGTGTTATCTCCACACCAGGTGGAAGGGGCCTCGCATTCTTCATCAGCAGAGGCAGTGCAGGAGGGCAATCAGCCCATGACAGAGGAGGAGAGAGCCGGTGACACACAGGTTGACCTCATTGATCTTGATGCTCGCTCCCCTACTTCAGATTTGCATGAGATCATCCGACAGAGAGAGGCGGAGAACCTCGTGTTGCAGCAGAAGCTCCAAATGGCTCAATGGACCATCACTTATCTGGAGCAGCGCAACAGACAATTAGAGGCGGAGAAAGAACTTGATGAGCTATGGAGGATCCGCGGTAATAGAGGCTTGAACCGTAGGAGGCCCGGTGACTTGCTGCCCAAGGAGAGGGAGTCCATGCTTATTCGTGTGAATGCACACTTGGAGAGACTGTTGGAGAAAGCCAACAAGGACAAAGGGCTGCTACGAAACATGAAGAACCATTATTGGGCAAGGTTACAAGTTTGTAAGGCAAAAATGAAGATACTCCAAAGGAAGTTGTCCGAGGCCCAAAAGAGGAAGAAGAAGACCAACCCGCTCCGTATCTTGGCTGAGGCATCACTCACTCACCATGATACTCATTAGTATCCTCCCAGCAGCAAACACAAGAAATTTTGAGGATTTTGAGGCATTTTTGGCATTTTTTAGCATTTTACAGGTTTTGGTCATTTGAGTGGTCTCACCCCCCGCGCGACCACTCATGGGGACAGCTCAGATTGAGGAAAACTCTACATATTTGGATTTTTCATGACAAAATACACTTGGATATGGATGGGTTTCAAATTTTATGGAGATTTGGGCCTCCAAAAGCTCAAAATACATGCAAATTTTGACTTTCTGCCCCTTTTTTGAGTTGCAGAAAGCTGCCTTGGGAGAAATGATTTTTGAGGGGTCAAATCAACTCCAAATTCAGAAATTCCACTTGGGTTGGAAAGTAGACTCCCAGACCTTTCCAACGAGCTATATTGCACCTAATTTGGACACCGGGAAGGCCTTCAACCAGAGCTGCACAGGGACGCGACCACTCAGGATCAGGGGCGCGACCACTCAGGGAAAATTGCCAGATTTGACCATTTCGGCCAGCAAAACACTGTTTTTACTCTTGGATGACTTTTGGGCATGTAAATAAGAAACTTTGGTGTAATTTTCATGGCACATGGATGCATTTACTCTCCTTTAACCCTTCTAGAAGTTTCCTTGATGTAAATAGTGAATATTAAATGCATGGATGGGTTACCTAAGTTTTAGAGGCAAGTTGTTTTGACTGCCTATTATCTAGTGCTTAGTTTAGAATTAGTTCAAACTGCTCCTAGGAAGCTGAGCTCGACCCCTAGAGGTGGGGAAAGGAGTTAGATGATCTATATTATGCCTTCTCTTACTCATTTTCATGGTTGGACTCTTGAGGGAGAAGCTCTATTGTATATTTTACTTGTATCTCTGCAATTTGAGGAAAAGGAAGGCCAGGGTTTTGCAGACATCATTGTGGATTCTTGTGGATTATTGTGTTGATGGTGTGTTTCCTACTTGTCATTGTAAGTGTGTTTATGTGTTCCATCTCTTATTTTATTGCTGCTAATTAAACAAATGAAGTGATAAAGTTTGAATTCATGCATGCCATGCTCAGCTTTCAATTTTGTTTAATATTTATGTTTTCCACTGTCTAAAGAGGATTCAAAGTCATTGTTTGCCCTTTTTAGCTCCCTCTCTTTCTTCCTTGATCATCCATCTCAGCTAAAGGCATCAGCACAAACTCCTACCTTGCCCCAAAGACCCACCTGCAAAAACTGAGCTCAATCCCCACACCCTGAATTGCACTCCCTCCAATTGCCACCAAAAACCCCAAAAAACTTTAAATCAACCCTCCTTATCAGTTTACTAGCCTAATATCTTTGATCCTAATTGGTCAGCTCACCCCATTGAGAAAATACCTTGAGTCTGACCGGAGAGAGCCTTCTCCTTCCTCGTAGGGCTAGCTACGAGGTGTAATGGTTTGATGTAGCCTTGAGATTTGCCTATCTCAGCCTAGGTGAAATTTCAAGCGCTAACATAGTGGCGACCATACTGGGGAGAACAAACTTGTTTGTGTGTTGATGTGTGTGTTTCGCAAGTCTTAGACGGAGCCTAAAGTCACGCCAGGTAGCCTTTGAACACGCTCTTGTTTTACATCAGCGTTAGTAGATAAACGCTGCTTCAGTCAATCTCCGTGAGCTTCTGAAACCCTCACTTCAGTGACATCTTTATCCCAGTATCATTATGGACTCTAAGCTTCGGATGATAGGCTAAGAGTTTCCATACGGCTGAGCGGTTTTTCCTTTCCTAGTCTATTCGCGAAAACAAGCTGGCTACTGATCCAAGACCAATTGTTAGATCTAATTCATGCCCAGCTATTTTTGAATATCTTGAAGATCTTGATTTCGATGAAAGTTTTGAGTTGTCGTTGTTTAAAGCTAAATCTGAAAGTGCACTTGCTACTCTAGTTCCTAATCCTGATTTTGCAGCTGCCATTGAATTTGAGAGGCATAATAAATTAGTTGAAAATTTCATTTTGAGGAATCTCCAGACACGTGTACAAGCTACAACCCTTGCTGATTTCCTTGAAAATATCTCTGGTCATATTGGATCCTCTATCACGGCGAATGAACAGTCAAATCCCCCTTATATTGCCATCACTCCCATAGTTACTCATCCCCCATCTACAGTTGTTTCGCCTTCGGTTTCACATACTACTTCTCCTTCTCTTACTCCTCATACTGCCACACCTACTCCGCCTGCTACTCCAAGACCTACCTTACCAAGAAAAATGGCAGCCCGGTTTGCCCCACTTGTATTGCCTGCTAATCTTCATGACATGCCAGCTGACTATCAAAGCAAAATTCCCATGTTTGATGGCACTCCACAAAGTATTACAGCACAACAACATATCGATAAAATGTCCACTTTCTTTGATCTATATGAGTTAGATGAAGAAGATGTTACCATGCGGTTGTTCGTGCAAACATTTGCCGGAGAAGTAAGAAAATGGTTCAGAGGGTTGGCAGCTAAAAGCATCACCACCTTGGAGGCACTCGAGAATCAATTCTTGGACCGATGGGAAATAAGGAAAGACCCGCTGCAAATCAATGCTGAGTACAACAACCTCAAGCGAAATCCGGGTGAGTCGGTTCAAGACTATATCATCAGATTTAATTCAGTGTATAACGCTATACCCGATGATTTGAAACCATCAAGAAAGTCCGCATTTCTTAAGTTCCCAGATGGTTTCGATCCGAAGATGGCCTACTCACTGCGGGACCGAGATCCTCCTACCTTGGAGGAAATGCAGAAAATTGCAGTCAGTGTGGAGGCTAATTTGAATGACAAAAGGGCAAGAATGAAAGCGGAGAAGAAAGTCACAAACAAAGAAGAGGCAGCATCCACTTCTCAGGTTCTTCGTACAGTTGAGGAGATGAAAAAGGCACTCCAAAATCTTAGTCTTGGCAAACCGGAACCTCAAGTTCGAAACCCAAATTTCAGAGGTCAACAACAGCAGCCCCAATATAGAATCAAGCAGCGGGAAACACGAGCACAAGAGGCTGCCGTGCAGCAGCCAATCCAACCTCCATTTCAGCAAAATTATGTCACTCAAGAATCAGAAGATGAAGGTGAAGGTGTGGGTGAAGAAAATCACTTTTTCACTCCCGATGATCTGCCCACATACATCACGGAAGAAGAAGAGCTGGTAAGTAATGCTTATACACCTCAAGATGAGCATTACATTCTATCTAATGATGTTGTACTTCAAGAAGAGTCGGAAGAGTATCAAAGAGGTTACTTACATGCCTTATCAGCTCAGCAAGGTAAGCAAAGGCAATTGAGGAACCGGACAATTCCCATCAATCCTATTAAAAAGAGAGCAGAAAACTTAGCAAAGAATGGTGCTGCTGCCCCACAGACAAAGGGTAAAGAAATCATGGATCCTTCATCAACTCAAACAGTTCCAGCAAACAAGATGGATCAGCCATCAAATGTACCCAAAGATAGAGCAGAAAAACGAGACAATCCGACAAAAGAAGGTGAGAAGAATCAAGCTTTTAGCATTGAGAATGAAGTCGCAAAATTGAAATTGTCCATTCCATTGACGGAGGTCATGAAGAATAACACATACAAAGCACAAATTTCCAAGATGTTCAACATTGATCCAATGCTAGATGCGGTGAACGTAGAGGATGATCAGCCGGAGTTGATTTTTGGGCCAGCGCTAAATGGTGAGTCTCCCGAAAGTGATGTTCCTCCATTCTATATCAGTTTGAGAATTCATGATTTTATTCTTCACAACGCCATGTTTGATTCAGGAGCATCACACAATCTAATGCCTAAGGCGATTATGGAGAAGTTGGGACTTGACATTACCAGAAAGTACCATGATCTATACTCATTTGATTCCAGCCGGGTGAGATGCATCGGTTTGATTAAAGATTTGGTTGTGAGTCTAGATCAAATCCCAGCAAAGAATCTTTTGATGGATGTTGTGGTGGCGGACATTCCTCCACGTTTTGGCATGCTGCTCTCAAGGTCATGGGGAGCTAAGCTAAAGGGTACACTTCAGCTTGATTTTTCATATGCTACTATTCCGGTGTTTGGCCAAATGAGAAAGGTGTACCGAGAGCAAAAGATGAAGTATATGATTACTAGCAAGGAAAAGCCAGTAAATCATCCTGTAAATTATGTACAAACAGATTTAGAATCCTTTGTTTTATTTGCTGATAATTTTAATGAGGTAGATAGTCAGTTGGTTCAAGTAGAAGATATCCCAGGTATTATAGATAATTTCAGAGAAGTTTTGAGAACGGAAAGCGAAGAAAGGACTGCTGTCATAAGATCAATCGCTGAGACAAATGGGCAGCAAATTATGACTGAAACAGCATCACAAGTGCAGCAATTAGATGATGATGAGGATGGTCTTTGGACCATGGATTTTGATGGTGCAGTGGGCAGCGATGGAGCTGGCATAGGTGTGTGGATTCGAAGTCCATTTTCAGTCCAAAACCAAGTTCCAAGCAAGGTACGGGTGTGTTGTTATAAATTAGCTTTTGATTGTTCAAATAATAAAGCGGAATATGAGGCTCTTATTGCTGGTTTGAAAATCCTTCGCAAATTGAAAGCAAAGAAGATAGCAGTTTATGGCGACTCCGAATTAGTTATCAAACAAGTGAAGGGGGAATTTCAAGCCAAACACCCTCGTATGCGGGCTTATCGCAATGCTGTCCTAGATATTTTGAAGCAGTTTTCAGAGCATACTTTGACTTGTGTGCCCCGAATTCAAAACGGTGTGGCGGATGCATTGGCAAAGGCAGCAAGTAATTTGAAGATACCAATGAATTCAAGCAACAAGTTCGAAATCTATGTAAAGCACCATCCTACAGTCCCGGATAATCAAAGATGTTGGCAAGTGTTTCAAGATGACGAGGAGATCAAAGATTTCTTGCATGGAGAAGGTAAATTTGAAGAAATCTCAATTGACATAGAACCTGAAGGAGTTAATCAAATGGATGTTTTGCAGCTCAAAGATAATTATATTCCAAAAGGTTTGATTCCTTTAGAAGAATTATTTGATCAAGATGATGTGGCCCGCAAGCCAACCTTGAAGCCAACGGATGAAGGTGTTGAAGATGTGAATCTCGGGACAGCCGACAATCCAAGGATGGTCAAGTTATCTAAAGCATTACCACCCAAGGTAAAAAGTCAATATATCAGATTATTGTCATCTTATTCTAATGTCTTTGCTTGGGATTATTCAGACTTAAAGACATATGATACAAGCATCATCCATCACACTATTCCTATAAAGCCAAATCAAAAGCCTTTTCGGCAAAAGTTGCAGAGGATCAATCCCAAGTTGCTGCCTTTGATTGAGAAAGAGGTCAATAGGCTCTACAAGTCCGGAATCATAGTTCCCATTCGCTTTTCAGATTGGATCTCCAACCTAGTGCCTGTGAGAAAGAAGACCGGTGAGATTCGCTTGTGCATAGACTTCAGAAATTTAAACAAAGTGTCGCTAAAGGACAACTATCCGCTGCCTAAAATGGACCACATATTGCAGCGGGTAGTGGGCGCTTCAAGAATGTCATTGCTTGATGGATACTCCGGGTACAATCAGATTTTAGTGCACGAGGATGACCGTGATAAGACAGCCTTCACTACACCATGGGGAACATTTCACTACGCCAAAATGCCATTTGGGTTGAAAAATGCGGGTGCCACATTTCAGCGAGCTATGGATATGGCTTTCGCTAATGAAAAGGATGTATTTTTAGTTGTGTATCTTGACGATCTAACCGTGTTTTCCAAATCAGATGAAGAGCATCTATTTCACTTAACTAAAGTGTTCCAAAAGTGCAGAAAATATGGCATTTCCTTGAACCCGAAAAAGAGTCTTTTTGCCATGAGTGAAGGGAAATTGCTGGGACATATCATTTCCAAAGATGGCATCCGAATTGATCCCGCACGGGTGGAAGCAATTCAGCAGCTAGAGCAGCCCCGAAACAAGAAGGAAATACAGTCTTTTAATGGCAAATTAAATTTTCTGCGCTGCTTCATTCCCAACCTTGCAGAGCACCTTAGAGAAATAACCAATATGCTTCGGAAGGACAGCGAGATTAAGTGGACCGAGGAGGCAGTCAAATCTTTCAATATAATCAAGGTAATCTTGTCTTCAGCCCCTACCTTGATCAGCCCCGATTATACTCAAGATTTCATCTTGTTCTCTTTCGCTTCCGAGCATACATTGGCAGCAGTATTGATGCAAAAAAGAGAAGGAGTTGAGAGGCCAATAGATTTTTTCAGCCGGATTATTAGAGATGGAGCACTAAACTATAACATCATTGAGAAGCAAGCTTTGGCGCTGATCAAAGCCTTGAAAGATTTCCGGGTATATATTCTCAACTCTCATGTGTTGGCATATGTTCCTAATGCGGCCGTAAAGGATGTCTTGGTACAAACAGAGCCGGAAGGTAGGAGAGGCAAATGGATTGCTGCTCTCTTAGAGTATGATGTTGAAATCAAGCCTACCAAGCTGATTAAAGGTCAAGGTCTCGCTAAATTGATGGCTGAAACAAACCTCCATGCCCTTGACATCAACTTGATTGCTGCCTTATCCGATGGTGATGAAGAAAATTCAGCAGTTCAGGTATCAGACATCTTTGTTTCTTCACCTTGGTATGCTGATATAGTTTATGTACTTCAAAACTTATCTGCACCTCCCGAAATGTCAAGAAATAAGGCAAGAACATTAAAGCTAAAGGCTGCTAAGTTTTGCATTTTGAAATCTGCACTTTATTGGAAAGATCCCGGAGGCATCTTGCTGAATTGTTTGGTCGAAGAGGAAGCGAAGGCAACAGTGGAAGACTTCCATAAAGGTGATTGTGGAGGTCACTTGTTTTGGAAAACAACGGCCAACAAGATCTTGCGAGCTGGTTTTTATTGGCCTTCCCTATTTTCTGATGTGTACAAAGCGGTGAAGAGCTGTCATGAATGCCAAATATTTCAAGGAAAGCAAAAGTTGCAGCCATTGCCTCTCAAACCGGTGGAGATTAGTGCGCCATTTCAGCAGTGGGGCTTAGACTTTATTGGCGAAATCCACCCAGCATCATCCGGGCAGCACCGTTGGATCTTAACCGCTACCGATTACTTCACAAAGTGGATAGAGGCAATTCCCACTCGCCAGGCTACAGATTCGGTAATCATCTCTTTTCTTGAAAATAATATCTTGTCCCGTTTTGGCTGTCCATTCAAATTGATCACAGACAATGCAGCAGCGTTTAAGTCCAAGAAGATGGTTGATTTCTGTTATAAGTATAACATCAACTTGGGGCACTCAACCGCTTATCATCCGCAAGGTAATGGGCTGGCCGAATCATCGAATAAATCACTAGTGAACATCATCAAGAAAATGCTGGAAATTAACAAGAAAAATTGGCACAAGAAATTGGTGAATGCATTATGGGCTGATCGGGTAAGTCAAAAGAAGTCAATTGGCATGTCGCCATTTGAAATAGTTTATGGCACTGATGCAGTTTTTCCAACATCACTTAGTGTACCGGTTGCAAGATTGCTTCAAGAGGCAGGTGAAGATCCGGATCCAATGCAAAGGCGCATCAATCAAATGGTTCACTTACAGCAGACAAGGGAAGAAGTGCTCCAAAATGCTTTGAAGTTACAAGAGCGCATCAAGAAAATTTATGACAAGAAAGCAAAGTCGGATAACTTTCAGCTGGAAGATGTTGTCTTGAGATGGGATGCCCGAAATGAGGACAAAGGTAAGCACGGTAAATTTGATAATTTGTGGAAAGGTCCTTATAAGATTGCTGCATACCGTGGTCCAAATGCTTTCCTTCTCAAGGAGATGAATGGCGATGACTGTCCCGGTGGGTCGGTGAATGGCCGACTTCTTAAGAGATATCATGCTTGAGCAAATGCTGCTCTAATCACTCTCATTGTAATTACCGTTTTCCTTTCATTACAGCAAGTGTGAACTGATCTCTCATTCTTAGTTTGGGGCCCGCGGTGAAGGCTATAATTCTAAGGATGGTGATTAGTTGGTGTGAAGTTTTCAGATTGTTTATTTTCTGCAAAAGTAGGTCAGTGTGTGTGTCTTAGTCCTTTCACATTTTTCAGTTTAGTCCAAGTCAAATAAAGTCATTTCCATGGTTGGTCATAGGTTTACAAGTTGACTCCATTGCCCAATAAATAAAGCACTGGTCTGCTCTCCCAGAGGTCTAAGGTTCTTGGCACCTCCAAGGAGCTACCATCCCCAATCGGAGCCAATGTTAGTGTCGGTCTTGAGCCCTCCATCGGTGATCAAAAGCTCTTTGCATTTTGCATAAGTAGGTGTCTCATCAGTGTCAGTCTTGCATCCCATTAGGCATGCCATAACACTGATGGAGGAGCTGGTCTTTTGTTCCCTTCTTGGTTTTGCTGGAGCAGGTCATGTCATTTAATGAGCTTGTGTTATACTTGTTTATTTTGGTCTTGAGATCCCAAGTCTTAGGTCTAGGGTTTTAAGTCAAAAATCACTGCAAAGTCATGAGTCAAAGGTTCATGTGCCCAGCAAACCAGAAGGAAGCATGTACATATGTTTCATTAATATTTTTCATCAGTTGCAGCTCATTTATACCTTGGTTTTAAAAACTCTGTTTTTAAACCCAAGGTCATGTGAAATTTGCAAAAATAAAGAAAATTTTCAAAATTCTCCAAAATGCCGGCAATAACCCTGGTCTCCTCACTAGCATCCCTCAGATGGCTAACCTGCAAAAAGAACGGAGTTAAAACATTCAAAAGGCCAAAATCAGGACAAAATGAACTCAAAAACAGTGTTAAAATGAATGCCAAAGCAAAAACATTACAAAGTGGGTTTGGTAAGTTAATTTTTTCAAATTTGGGCATATAAAGGCCAAATTTCCCTCTAAGGAGCCTCATTATGCATTTGAGAGCAAGCAAACACACTTGAGAGGTCGAAGAAGGCGATTTGCAGCAAAATTGGGTATTTGCCTGGTGCGCGACCACTCAGGCAGGGTGCGCGACCACTTGGGTGGGGCGCGACCACTCAGCGCAATTTTTGCTGTGTAAATTTACAAGGGCGCGACCACTCAGCAGGGGCGCGACCACTCAGCACGGGGGCGCGACCACTCAGGCCGATTTGCCCAGGAACCTCCAAAATCGACCCAAACTCTCTCTCATTCACTCAATCGGTCGAGGTAGGGTCTCTTTATACATTTGAAAGCTAGAGATATGAATTCATGGGCTTGATATGTATGTTATCACAGAAAAAATGCATGGAGAAAGGATAGGAATGATTGTTTGTGTTGTAGGCATTATGCTAGGGTTATGTTTGTTTTTCAAGGTTTATAATTCCTTTTTCCCTCCTTGGTTTCCCATTTTGGTTCACAAATGTCAGTGTGTCTCTCTCTTTTATCTCATTTGCAAACTATACTAAAAATCCCATCCCAAAGTTCCTAAAACCCTAACCCCTCCTCAAAACCCTAATGCCTATCTATCCTTCCCAAACCCTAATGCCTATATACCCTACTCAAACCCTAAAGCATTATCACACAGCAGTTAATAAAACAAAAGATATATAAAAACACAGCAAAGATAAAAAGAAATGTTATGAAAAAGAAAAGAGTATATATATATGGCAAATGCATGTGCATGTTCACCACAAAAACAGAGTCAAGTATTACCATGCCATAGCCTAGCCACTACAAGAGCAAAAAGACATATTGTTGTGTAAAAATCAGAGGCAAGGATGCTGTGTAAACATTCATGCCAAAATCAACAATATACAGCTGTACATGATGCTCAAAATGGACAGTTTGCTGTGATAGGGTTTGCACAGGAACAATTGTTGCATCTCCCCAATTTTAAACTCTGTTTTCCCTACTTTTTCCTTCCCTAAAAATCCCAGCGCAATTGAAATCCCTCTTCCCTTTTGTCAACATGTAACTAAAGCCCCTTTTTCCCTCATGACAAATGCAAACTAATGCTTTGTTTCCCCTTAGCATCAAAAGCACATAAACTTGAAAAAACAGAGTATGCTTATAAAGTACAGTCAAAGACAAATTAAAGGAGCAGCCTGTTGATGCTAATGATTGATGCTACCCCATACCCCTATGATCATGTTGTCCTTTACCCCATGTAAAAAAAATATATATTGTCCTTTCCCTTGGTGATCATTACACATATTTTCCCTAATAAAGTATTTATTTGCAAATGATTTCCAAATGATAAGAGATGAGGAACATGTTTGATATTTTGTGAATCAGTCCTTTAAATTCCCTGTTTTTATATATTTCCCTTTCCTTATTAAAAGTCCCCCCCTAACATTTCCTTCATGATTTTTTCCCCTTGAAAACAACATACTTCTCAGCATTTTGCAGGCAGGGCAGCAATCAGTTGTGTTCTTTTTCTCCACCTTGCTCAATAACATCATGTCAACCACTGAAACTAATGAGCAAGGTGATGACCGGTCTTCTTCTTCGGAGTCTGAGGTACAGAGGCCTCGGAAGGGTGGCAAAGGTGGTCATCATAAGAGAGAAGAGCCCACTTCTCTAGCAGAGTTACAGGCTTGCCCTTTGGCAGTGACTTTTTTCCGGTACATGTCATGTCTTGAGTTTTGTGAGAGGCTGGCCCAGATTCAGCACCACAGGGAGTTGGCCCGATTATTTGTTTTGCACCTTCATGATGGGCAGGTCACTCTTGCAGGGGTGAATTTTGTACTATCTCCGGAGGTGATTTCAGAGGCTACCGGGATACCAAATGTGGGTGAGGTGTGGCCCAAGCGCAAAATGCTGGATTATGTTTATTTTGAGCCATATGTCAGGCCAGCATTCATGAGTCATTTGTCGGGGATCTTTCCTTTCAGGTTCCTCCGGGCGGAGTATGCTTCTATTATGCGGCTTATCATGCACTACTTCACATGCGAGGGGAGATTTTCTCGGGTCTTCTCTTATCACATTCGCTTGCTGATGCACTTCACCCGGGTGAGGATGATGAACATCCCGGTTTTCTTTTTCCATGATATTCAGAGGATGGTGTCAGTGTTCCAGAGGCGGTCTCCAGCTCAGCAGTATCGGAGTTTGTGCCATCACGGTCTTATCCAGCTTATTGTTGCCCATCAGTTGACTCAGCAGGGCATTGCATGGGCAGACTTCATTTCTCGGGATTTCTTCACAGAGCCACAGCCCGAGCCACAGCCAGAGGTCATTTTTGAGGAGGGAGGTCCTTCACATCAGCCTGAGATCACTGTTCCGAGACACATGGCTTCCTCACCTCGCCTCACTTATCAGAAAGGCCTGAGGGCCTTGTTTGCAGCAGCTCGGCGAGTACTTTCTCCACAGCAGGTGGAAGGGGTCTCGCCATCATCATCAGCTACAGATCAGCGAGTGTTATCTCCACACCAGGTGGAAGGGGCCTCGCATTCTTCATCAGCATAGGCAGTGCAGGAGGGCAATCAGCCCATGACAGAGGAGGAGAGAGCCGGTGACACACAGGTTGACCTCATTGATCTTGATGCTCGCTCCCCTACTTCAGATTTGCATGAGATCATCCGACAGAGAGAGGCGGAGAACCTCGTGTTGCAGCAGAAGCTCCAAATGGCTCAATGGACCATCACTTATCTGGAGCAGCGCAACAGACAATTAGAGGCGGAGAAAGAACTTGATGAGCTATGGAGGATCCGCGGTAATAGAGGCTTGAACCGTAGGAGGCCCGGTGACTTGCTGCCAAGGAGAGGGAGTCCATGCTTATTCGTGTGAATGCACACTTGGAGAGACTGTTGGAGAAAGCCAACAAGGACAAAGGGCTGCTACGAAACATGAAGAACCATTATTGGGCAAGGTTACAAGTTTGTAAGGCAAAAATGAAGATACTCCAAAGGAAGTTGTCCGAGGCCCAAAAGAGGAAGAAGAAGACCAACCCGCTCCGTATCTTGGCTGAGGCATCACTCACTCACCATGATACTCATTAGTATCCTCCCAGCAGCAAACACAAGAAATTTTGAGGATTTTGAGGCATTTTTGGCATTTTTTAGCATTTTACAGGTTTTGGTCATTTGAGTGGTCTCACCCCCCGCGCGACCACTCATGGGGACAGCTCAGATTGAGGAAAACTCTACATATTTGGATTTGTCATGACAAAATACACTTGGATATGGATGGGTTTCAAATTTTATGGAGATTTGGGCCTCCAAAAGCTCAAAATACATGCAAATTTTGACTTTCTGCCCCTTTTTTGAGTTGCAGAAAGCTGCCTTGGGAGAAATGATTTTTGAGGGGTCAAATCAACTCCAAATTCAGAAATTCCACTTGGGTTGGAAAGTAGACTCCCAAACCTTTCCAACGAGCTATCTTGCACCTGATTTGACACCGGGAAGGCCTTCAACCAGAGCTGCAAAGGGGCGCGACCACTCAGGATCAGGGGCGCGACCACTCAGGGAAAATTGCCAGATTTGACCATTTCGGCCAGCAAAACACTGTTTTTACTCTTGGATGACTTTTGGGCATGTAAATAAGAAACTTTGGTGTAATTTTCATGGCACATGGATGCATTTACTCTCCTTTAACACTTCTAGAACTTTCTTTGATGTAAATAGTGAAAATTAAATGCATGGATGGGTTTCCTAAGTTTTAGAGGCAAGTTGTTTTGACTGCCTATTATCTAGTTCTTAGTTTAGAATTAGTTCAAACTGCTCCTAGGAAGCTGAGCTCGACCCCTAGAGGTGGGGAAAGGAGTTAGATGATCTATATTATGCCTTCTCTTCCTCATTTTGATGGTTGGACTCTTGAGGGAGAAGCTCTATTGTATATTTTACTTGTATCTCTGCAATTTGAGGAAAAGGAAGGCCAGGGTTTTGCAGACATCATTGTGGATTCTTGTGGATTATTGTGTTGATGGTGTGTTTCCTACTTGTCATTGTAAGTGTGTTTATGTGTTCCATCTCTTATTCTATTGCTGCTAATTAAACAAAAGAAGTGATAAAGTTTGAATTCATGCATGCCATGCTCAGCTTTCAATTTTGTTTAATATTTATGTTTTCCACTGTCTAAAGAGGATTCAAAGTCATTGTTTGCCCTTTTAGCTCCCTCTCTTTCTTCCTTGATCATCCATCTCAGCTAAAGGCATCAGCACAAACTCCTACCTTGCCCCAAAGACCCACCTGCAAAAACTGAGCTCAATCCCCACACCCTGAATTGCACTCCCTCCAATTGCCACCAAAAACCCCAAAAAACTTTAAATCAACCCTCCTTATCAGTTTACTAGCCTAATATCTTTGATCCTAATTGGTCAGCTCACCCCATTGAGAAAATACCTTGAGTCTGACCGGAGAGAGCCTTCTCCTTCCTCGTAGGGCTAGCTACGAGGTGTAATGGTTTGATGTAGCCTTGAGATTTGTCTATCTCAGCCTAGGTGAAATTTCAAGCGCTAACATAGTGGCGACCATACTGGGGAGAACAAACTTGTTTGTGTGTTGATGTGTGTGTTTCGCAAGTCTTAGACGGAGCCTGAAGTCACGCCAGGTAGCCTTTGAACACGCTCTTGTTTTACATCAGCGTTAGTAGATAAACGCTGCTTCAGTCAATCTCCGTGAGCTTCTGAAACCCTCACTTCAGTGACATCTTTATCCCAGTATCATTATGGACTCTAAGCTTCGGATGATAGGCTAAGAGTTTCCATACGGCTGAGCGGTTTTTCCTTTCCTAGTCTATTCGCGAAAACAAGCTGGCTACTGATCCAAGACCAATTGTTAGATCTAATTCATGCCCAGCTATTTTTGAATATCTTGAAGATCTTGATTTCGATGAAAGTTTTGAGTTGTCGTTGTTTAAAGCTAAATCTGAAAGTGCACTTGCTACTCTAGTTCCTAATCCTGATTTTGCAGCTGCCATTGAATTTGAGAGGCATAATAAATTAGTTGAAAATTTCATTTTGAGGAATCTCCAGACACGTGTACAAGCTACAACTCTTGCTGATTTCCTTGAAAATATCTCTGGTCATATTGGATCCTCTATCACGGCGCATGAACAGTCAAATCCCCCTTATATTGCCATCACTCCCATAGTTACTCATCCCCCATCTACAGTTGTTTCGCCTTCGGTTTCACATACTACTTCTCCTCCTCTTACTCCTCATACTGCCACACCTACTCCGCCTGCTACTCCAAGACCTACCTTACCAAGAAAAATGGCAGCCCGGTTTGCCCCACTTGTATTGCCTGCTAATCTTCATGATATGCCTGCTGATTATCAAAGCAAAATTCCCATGTTTGATGGCACTCCACAAAGTATTACAGCACAACAACATATCGATAAAATGTCCACTTTCTTTGATCTATATGAGTTAGATGAAGAAGATGTTACCATGCGGTTGTTCGTGCAAACATTTGCCGGAGAAGTAAGAAAATGGTTCAGAGGGTTGGCAGCTAACAGCATCACCACCTTGGAGGCACTCGAGAATCAATTCTTGGACCGATGGGAAATAAGGAAAGACCCGCTGCAAATCAATGCCGAGTACAACAACCTCAAGCGAAATCCGGGTGAGTCGGTTCAAGACTATATCATCAGATTTAATTCAGTGTATAACGCTATACCCGATGATTTGAAACCATCAAGAAAGTCCGCATTGCTTAAGTTCCCGGATGGTTTCGATCCGGAGATGGCCTACTCACTGCGGGACCGAGATCCTCCTACCTTGGAGGAAATGCAGAAAATTGCAGTCAGTGTGGAGGCTAATTTGAATGACAAAAGGGCAAGAATGAAAGCGGAGAAGAAGGTCACAATCAAAGAAGAGGCAGCATCCACTTCTCAGGTTCTTCGTACAGTTGAGGAGGTGAAAAGGACACTCCAAAATCTTAGTCTTGGCAAACCGGAACCTCAAGTTCGAAACCCAAATTTCAGAGGTCAACAACAGCAGCCCCAATATAGAATCAAGCAGCGGGAAACACGAGCACAAGAGGCTGCCGTGCAGCAGCCAATCCAACCTCCATTTCAGCAAAATTATGTCACTCAAGAATCAGAAGATGAAGGTGAAGGTGTGGGTGAAGAAAATCACTTTTTCACTCCCGATGATCTGCCCACATACATCACGGAGGAAGAAGAGCTGGTAGGTAATGCATACACACCTCAAGACGAGCATTATATTCTATCTAATGATGTTGTACTTCAAGAGGAATCTGAAGAGTATCAAAGAGGGTACTTACATGCCTTATCAGCTCAGCAAGGTAAGCAAAGGCAATTGAGGAACCGGACAATTCCCATCAATCCTATTCAAAAGAGAGCAGAAAACTTAGCAAAGAATGGTGCTGCTGCCCCACAGACAAAGGGTAAAGAAATCATGGATCCTTCATCAACTCAAACAGTTCCAGCAAACAAGATGGATCAGCCATCAAATGTACCCAAAGATAGAGTGGAAAAGCGAGACAATCCGGCAAAAGAAGGTGAGAAGAATCAAGCTTTTAGCATTGAGAATGAAGTCGCAAAATTGAAGTTGTCCATTCCATTGACGGAGGTCATGAAGAACAACACATACAGAGCACAAATTTCCAAGATGTTCAACATTGATCCAATGCTAGATGCGGTGAACGTAGAGGATGATCAGCCGGAGTTGATTTTTGGGCCAGCGCTAAATGGTGAGTCTCCCGAAAGTGATGTTCCTCCATTCTATATCAGTTTGAGAATTCATGATTTTATTCTTCACAACGCCATGTTTGATTCAGGAGCATCACACAATCTAATGCCTAAGGCGATTATGGAGAAGTTGGGACTTGACATTACCAGAAAGTACCATGATCTATACTCATTTGATTCCAGCCGGGTGAGATGCATCGGTTTGATTAAAGATTTGGTTGTGAGTCTAGATCAAATCCCAGCAAAGAATCTTTTGATGGATGTTGTGGTGGCGGACATTCCTCCACGGTTTGGCATGCTGCTCTCAAGGTCATGGGGAGCTAAGCTAAAGGGTACACTTCAGCTTGATTTTTCATATGCTACTATTCCGGTGTTTGGCCAAATGAGAAAGGTGTACCGAGAGCAAAAGATGAAGTATATGATTACTAGCAAGGAAAAGCCAGTAAATCATCCTGTAAATTATGTACAAACAGATTTAGAATCCTTTGTTTTATTTGCTGATAATTTTAATGAGGTAGATAGTCAGTTGGTTCAAGTAGAAGATATCCCAGGTATTGCAGAAAATTTCAGAGAAGTTTTGAGAACGGAAAGCGAAGAAAGGACTGCTGTCATAAGATCAATCGCTGAGACAAATGGGCAGCAAATTATGACTGAAACAACATCACAAGTGCAGCAATTAGATGATGATGAGGATGGTCTTTGGACCATGGATTTTGATGGTGCAGTGGGCAGCGATGGAGCTGGCATAGGTGTGTGGATTCGAAGTCCATTTTCAGTCCAAAACCAAGTTCCAAGCAAGGTACGGGTGTGTTCTTATAAATTAGCTTTTGATTGTTCAAATAATGAAGCGGAATATGAGGCTCTTATTGCTGGTTTGAAAATCCTTCGCAAATTGAAAGCAAAGAAGATAGCGGTTTATGGCGACTCCGAATTAGTTATCAAACAAGTGAAGGGGGAATTTCAAGCCAAACACCCTTGTATGCGTGCTTATCGCAATGCTGTCCTAGATATTTTGAAGCGGTTTTCAGAGCATACTTTGACTTGTGTGCCCCGAATTCAAAACGGTGTGGCGGATGCATTGGCAAAGGCAGCAAGTAATTTGAAGATACCAATGAATTCAAGAAACAAGTTCGAAATCTATGTAAAGCACCGTCCTACAGTCCCGGATAATCAAAGATGTTGGCAAGTGTTTCAAGATGACGAGGAGATCAAAGATTTCTTGCATGGAGAAGGTAAATTTGAAGAAATCTCAATTGACATAGAACCTGAAGGAGTTAATCAAATGGATGTTTTGCAGCTCAAAGATAATTATATTCCAAAAGGTTTGATTCCTTTAGAAGAATTATTTGATCAAGATGATGTGGCCCGCAAGCCAACCTTGAAGCCAACGGATGAAGGTGTTGAAGATGTGAATCTCGGGACAGCCGACAATCCAAGGATGGTCAAGTTATCTAAAGCATTACCACCCAAGGTAAAAAGTCAATATATCAGATTATTGTCATCTTATTCTAATGTCTTTGCTTGGGATTATTCAGACTTAAAGACATATGATACAAGCATCATCCATCACACTATTCCTATAAATCCAAATCAAAAGCCTTTTCGGCAAAAGTTGCGGAGGATCAATCCCAAGTTGCTGCCTTTGATTGAGAAAGAGGTCAATAGGCTCTACAAGTCCGGAATCATAGTTCCCATTCGCTTTTTAGATTGGATCTCCAACCTAGTGCCTGTGAGAAAGAAGACCGGTGAGATTCGCTTGTGCATAGACTTCAGAAATTTAAACAAAGTGTCGCTAAAGGACAACTATCCGCTGCCTAAAATGGACCACATATTGCAGCGGGTAGTGGGCGCTTCAAGAATGTCATTGCTTGATGGATACTCCGGGTACAATCAGATTTTAGTGCACGAGGATGACCGTGATAAGACAGCCTTCACTACACCATGGGGAACATTTCACTACGCCAAAATGCCATTTGGGTTGAAAAATGCGGGTGCCACATTTCAGCGAGCTATGGATATGGCTTTCGCTAATGAAAAGGATGTATTTTTAGTTGTGTATCTTGACGATCTAACCGTGTTTTCCAAATCAGATGAAGAGCATCTATTTCACTTAACTAAAGTGTTCCAAAAGTGCAGAAAATATGGCATTTCCTTGAACCCGAAAAAGAGTCTTTTTGCCATGAGTGAAGGCAAATTGCTGGGACATATCATTTCCAAAGATGGCATCCGAATTGATCCCGCACGGGTGGAAGCAATTCAGCAGCTAGAGCAGCCCCGAAACAAGAAGGAAATACAGTCTTTTAATGGCAAATTAAATTTTCTGCGCCGCTTCATTCCCAACCTTGCAGAGCACCTTAGAGAAATAACCAATATGCTTCGGAAGGACAGCGAGATTAAGTGGACCGAGGAGGCAGTCAAATCTTTCAATCTAATCAAGGTAATCTTGTCTTCAGCCCCTACCTTGATCAGCCCCGATTATACTCAAGATTTCATCTTGTTCTCTTTCGCTTCCGAGCATACATTGGCAGCAGTATTGATGCAAAAAAGAGAAGGAGTTGAGAGGCCAATAGCTTTTTTCAGCCGGATTATTAGAGATGGAGCACTAAACTATAACATCATTGAGAAGCAAGCTTTGGCGCTGATCAAAGCCTTGAAAGATTTCCGGGTATATATTCTCAACTCTCATGTGTTGGCATATGTTCCTAATGCGGCCGTAAAGGATGTCTTGGTACAAACAGAGCTGGAAGGTAGGAGAGGCAAATGGATTGCTGCTCTCTTAGAGTATGATGTTGAAATCAAGCCTACCAAGCTGATTAAAGGTCAAGGTCTCGCTAAATTGATGGCTGAAACAAACCTCCATGCCCTTGACATCAACTTGATTGCTGCCTTATCCGATGGTGATGAAGAAAATTCAGCAGTTCAGGTATCAGACATCTTTGTTTCTTCACCTTGGTATGCTGATATAGTTTATGTACTTCAAAACTTATCTGCACCTCCCGAAATGTCAAGAAATAAGGCAAGAACATTAAAGCTAAAGGCTGCTAAGTTTTGCATTTTGAAATCTGCACTTTATTGGAAAGATCCCGGAGGCATCTTGCTGAATTGTTTGGTCGAAGAGGAAGCGAAGGCAACAGTGGAAGACTTCCATAAAGGTGATTGTGGAGGTCACTTGTTTTGGAAAACAACGGCCAACAAGATCTTGCGAGCTGGTTTTTATTGGCCTTCCCTATTTTCTGATGTGTACAAAGCGGTGAAGAGCTGTCATGAATGCCAAATATTTCAAGGAAAGCAAAAGTTGCAGCCATTGCCTCTCAAACCGGTGGAGATTAGTGCGCCATTTCAGCAGTGGGGCTTAGACTTTATTGGCGAAATCCACCCAGCATCATCCGGGCAGCACCGTTGGATCTTAACCGCTACCGATTACTTCACAAAGTGGATAGAGGCAATTCCCACTCGCCAGGCTACAGATTCGGTAATCATCTCTTTTCTTGAAAATAATATCTTGTCCCGTTTTGGCTGTCCATTCAAATTGATCACAGACAATGCAGCAGCGTTTAAGTCCAAGAAGATGGTTGATTTCTGTTATAAGTATAACATCAACTTGGGGCACTCAACCGCTTATCATCCGCAAGGTAATGGGCTGGCCGAATCATCGAATAAATCACTAGTGAACATCATCAAGAAAATGCTGGAAATTAACAAGAAAAATTGGCACAAGAAATTGGTGAATGCATTATGGGCTAATCGGGTAAGTCAAAAGAAGTCAACTGGCATGTCGCCATTTGAAATAGTTTATGGCACTGATGCAGTTTTTCCAACATCACTTAGTGTACCGGATGCAAGATTGCTTCAAGAGGCAGGTGAAGATCCGGATCCAATGCAAAGGCGCATCAATAAAATGGTTCACTTACAGCAGACAAGGGAAGAAGTGCTCCAAAATGCTTTGAAGTTACAAGAGCGCATCAAGAAAATTTATGACAAGAAAGCAAAGTCGAATAACTTTCAGCTGGAAGATGTTGTCTTGAAATGGGATGCCCGAAATGAGGACAAAGGTAAGCACGGTAAATTTGATAATTTGTGGAAAGGTCCTTATAAGATTGCTGCATACCGTGGTCCAAATGCTTTCCTTCTCAAGGAGATGAATGGCGATGACTGTCCCGGTGGGTCGGTGAATGGCCGACTTCTTAAGAGATACCATGCTTGAGCAAATGCTGCTCTAATCACTCTCATTGTAATTACCGTTTTCCTTTCATTACAGCAAGTGTGAACTGATCTCTCATTCTTAGTTTGGGGCCCGCGGTGAAGGCTATAATTCTAAGGATGGTGATTAGTTGGTGTGAAGTTTTCAGATTGTTTATTTTCTGCAAAAGTAGGTCAGTGTGTGTGTCTTAGTCCTTTCACATTTTCAGTTTAGTCCAAGTCAAATAAAGTCATTTCCATGGTTGGTCATAGGTTTACAAGTTGACTCCATTGCCCAATAAATAAAGCACTGGTCTGCTCTCCCAGAGGTCTAAGGTTCTTGGCACCTCCAAGGAGCTACCATCCCCAATCGGAGCCAATGTTAGTGTCGGTCTTGAGCCCTCCATCGGTGATCAAAAGCTTTTTGCATTTTGCATAAGTAGGTGTCTCATCAGTGTCAGTCTTGCATCCCATTAGGCATGCCATAACACTGATGGAGGAGCTGGTCTTTTGTTCCCTTCTTGGTTTTGCTGGAGCAGGTCATGTCATTTAATGAGCTTGTGTTATACTTGTTTATTTTGGTCTTGAGATCCCAAGTCTTAGGTCTAGGGTTTTAAGTCAAAAATCACTGCAAAGTCATGAGTCAAAGGTTCATGTGCCCAGCAAACCAGAAGGAAGCATGTACATATGTTTCATTAATATTTTTCATCAGTTGCAGCTCATTTATACCTTGGTTTTAAAAACTCTGTTTTTAAACCCAAGGTCATGTGAAATTTGCAAAAATAAAGAAAATTTTCAAAATTCTCCAAAATGCCGGCAATAACCCTGGTCTCCTCACTAGCATCCCTCAGATGGCTAACCTGCAAAAAGAACGGAGTTAAAACATTCAAAAGGCCAAAATCGGGACAAAATGAACTCAAAAACAATGTTAAAATGAATGCCAAAGCAAAAACATTACAAAGTGGGTTTGGTAAGTTAATTTTTTCAAATTTGGGCATATAAAGGCCAAATTTCCCTCTAAGGAGCCTCATTATGCATTTGAGAGCAAGCAAACACACTTGAGAGGTCGAAGAAGGCGATTTGCAGCAAAATTGGGTATTTGCCTGGTGCGCGACCACTCAGGCAGGGTGCGCGACCACTTGGGTGGGGCGCGACCACTCAGTGCAATTTTTGCTGTGTAAATTTACAAGGGCGCGACCACTCAGTAGGGGCGCGACCACTCAGCATGGGGGCGCGACCACTCAGGCCGATTTGCCCAGGAACCTCCAAAATCGACCCAAACTCTCTCTCATTCACTCAATCGGTCGAGGTAGGGTCTCTTTATACATTTGAAAGCTAGAGATATGAATTCATGGGCTTGATATGTATGTTATCACAGAAAAAATGCATGGAGAAAGGATAGGAATGATTGTTTGTGTTGTAGGCATTATGCTAGGGTTATGTTTGTTTTTCAAGGTTTATAATTCCTTTTTCCCTCCTTGGTTTCCCATTTTGGTTCACAAATGTCAGTGTGTCTCTCTCTTTTATCTCATTTGCAAACTATACTAAAAATCCCATCCCAAAGTTCCTAAAACCCTAACCCCTCCTCAAAACCCTAATGCCTATCTATCCTTCCCAAACCATAATGCCTATATACCCTACTCAAACCCTAAAGCATTATCACACAGCAGTTAATAAAACAAAAGATATATAAAAACACAGCAAAGATAAAAAGAAATGTTATGAAAAAGAAAAGAGTATATATATATGGCAAATGCATGTGCATGTTCACCACAAAAACAGAGTCAAGTATTACCATGCCATAGCCTAGCCACTACAAGAGCAAAAAGACATATTGTTGTGTAAAAATCAGAGGCAAGGATGCTGTGTAAACATTCATGCCAAAATCAACAATATACAGCTGTACATGATGCTCAAAATGGACAGTTTGCTGTGATAGGGTTTGCACAGGAACAATTGTTGCATCTCCCCAATTTTAAACTCTGTTTTCTCTACTTTTTCCTTCCCTAAAAATCCCAGTGCAATTGAAATCCCTCTTCCCTTTTGTCAACATGTAACTAAAGCCCCTTTTTCCCTCATGACAAATGCAAACTAATGCTTTGTTTCCCCTTAGCATCAAAAGCACATAAACTTGAAAAAACAGAGTATGCTTATAAAGTACAGTCAAAGACAAATTAAAGGAGCAGCCTGTTGATGCTACCCCATACCCCTATGATCATGTTGTCCTTTACCCCATGTAAAAAAAAAATATATTGTCCTTTCCCTTGGTGATCATTACACATATTTTCCCTAATAAAGTATTTATTTGCAAATGATTTCCAAATGATAAGAGATGAGGAACATGTTTGATATTTTGTGAATCAGTCCTTTAAATTCCCTGTTTTTATATATTTCCCTTTCCTTATTAAAAGTCCCCCCCTAACATTTCCTTCATGATTTTTTCCCCTTGAAAACAGCATACTTCTCAGCATTTTGCAGGCAGGGCAGCAATCAGTTGTGTTCTTTTTCTCCACCTTGCTCAATAACATCATGTCAACCACTAAAACTAATGAGCAAGGTGATGACCGGTCTTCTTCTTCGGAGTCTGAGGTACAGAGGCCTCGGAAGGGTGGCAAAGGTGGTCATCATAAGAGAGAAGAGCCCACTTCTCTAGCAGAGTTACAGGCTTGCCCTTTGGCAGTGACTTTTTTCCGGTACATGTCATGTCTTGAGTTTTGTGAGAGGCTGGCCCAGATTCAGCACCACAGGGAGTTGGCCCGATTATTTGTTTTGCACCTTCATGATGGGCAGGTCACTCTTGCAGGGGTGAATTTTGTACTATCTCCGGAGGTGATTTCAGAGGCTACCGGGATACCAAATGTGGGTGAGGTGTGGCCCAAGCGCAAAATGCTGGATTATGTTTATTTTGAGCCATATGTCAGGCCAGCATTCATGAGTCATTTGTCGGAAATCTTTCCTTTCAGGTTTCTCCGGGCGGAGTATGCTTCTATTATGCGGCTTATCATGCACTACTTCACATGCGAGGGGAGATTTTCTCGGGTCTTCTCTTATCACATTCGCTTGCTGATGCACTTCACCCGGGTGAGGATGATGAACATCCCGGTTTTCTTTTTCCATGATATTCAGAGGATGGTGTCAGTGTTCCAGAGGCGGTCTCCAGCTCAACAGTATCGGAGTTTGTGCCATCACGGTCTTATCCAGCTTATTGTTGCCCATCAGTTGACTCAACAGGGCATTGCATGGGCAGACTTCATTTCTCGGGATTTCTTCACAGAGCCACAGCCAGAGCCACAGCCCGAGCCACAGCCAGAGGTCATTTTTGAGGAGGGAGGTCCTTCACATCAGCTTGAGATCACTGTTCCGAGACACATGGCTTCCTCACCTCGCCTCACTTATCAGAAAGGCCCGAGGGCCTTGTTTGCAGCAGCTCGGCGAGTACTTTCTCCACAGCAGGTGGAAGGGGTCTCGCCATCATCATCAGCTACAGATCAGCGAGTGTTATCTCCACACCAGGTGGAAGGGGCCTCGCATTCTTCATCAGCATAGGCAGTGCAGGAGGGAAGTCAGCCCATGACAGAGGAGGAGAGAGCCGGTGACACACAGGTTGACCTCATTGATCTTGATGCTCGCTCCCCTACTTCAAATTTGCATGAGATCATCCGACAGAGAGAGGCGGAGAACCTCGTGTTGCAGCAGAAGCTCCAAATGGCTCAATGGACCATCACTTATCTGGAGCAGCGCAACAGACAATTAGAGGTGGAGAAAGAACTTGATGAGCTATGGAGGATCCGCGGTAATAGAGGCTTGAACCGTAGGAGGCCCGGTGACTTGCTGCCCAAGGAGAGGGAGTCCATGCTTATTCGTGTGAATGCACACTTGGAGAGACTTTTGGAGAAAGCCAACAAGGACAAAGGGCTGCTACGAAACATGAAGAACCATTATTGGGCAAGGTTACAAGTTTGTAAGGCAAAAATGAAGATACTCCAAAGGAAGTTGTCCGAGGCCCAAAAGAGGAAGAAGAAGACCAACCCGCTCCGTATCTTGGCTGAGGCATCACTCACTCACCATGATACTCATTAGTATCCTCCCAGCAGCAAACACAAGAAATTTTGAGGATTTTGAGGCATTTTTGGCATTTTTTAGCATTTTACAGGTTTTGGTCATTTGAGTGGTCTCACCCCCCGCGCGACCACTCATGGGGACAGCTTAGATTGAGGAAAACTCTACATATTTGGATTTGTCATGACAAAATACACTTGGATATGGATGGGTTTCAAATTTTATGGAGATTTGGGCCTCCAAAAGCTCACAATACATGCAAATTTTGACTTTCTGCCCCTTTTTTGAGTTGCAGAAAGCTGCCTTGGGAGAAATGATTTTTGAGGAGTCAAATCAACTCCAAATTCCGAAATTCCACTTGGGTTGGAAAGTAGACTCCCAGACCTTTCCAACGAGCTATATTGCACCTGATTTGGACACCAGGAAGGCCTTCAACCAGAGCTGCAAAGGGGCGCGACCACTCAGGATCAGGGGCGCGACCACTCAGGGAAAATTGCCAGATTTGACCATTTCGGCCAGCAAAACACTGTTTTTACTCTTGGATGACTTTTGGGCATGTAAATAAGAAACTTTGGTGTAATTTTTATGGCACATGGATGCATTTACTCTCCTTTAACCCTTCTAGAAGTTTCCTTGATGTAAATAGTGAATATTAAATGCATGGATGGGTTACCTAAGTTTTAGAGGCAAGTTGTTTTGACTGCCTATTATCTAGTGCTTAGTTTAGAATTAGTTCAAACTGCTCCTAGGAAGCTGAGCTCGACCCCTAGAGGTGGGTAAAGGAGTTAGATGATCTATATTATGCCTTCTCTTACTCATTTTCATGGTTGGACTCTTGAGGGAGAAGCTCTATTGTATATTTTACTTGTATCTCTGCAATTTGAGGAAAAGGAAGACCAGGGTTTTGCAGACATCATTGTGGATTCTTGTGGATTATTGTGTTGATGGTGTGTTTCCTACTTGTCATTGTAAGTGTGTTTATGTGTTCCATCTCTTATTCTATTGCTGCTAATTAAACAAAAGAAGTGATAAAGTTTGAATTCATGCATGCCATGCTCAGCTTTCAATTTTGTTTAATATTTATGTTTTCCACTGTCTAAAGAGGATTCAAAGTCATTGTTTGCCCTTTTTAGCTCCCTCTCTTTCTTCCTTGATCATCCATCTCAGCTAAAGGCATCAGCACAAACTCCTACCTTGCCCCAAAGACCCACCTGCAAAAACTGAGCTCAATCCCCACACCCTGAACTGCACTCCCTCCAATTGCCACCAAAAACCCCAAAAAACTTTAAATCAACCCTCCTTATCAGTTTACTAGCCTAATATCTTTGATCCTAATTGGTCAGCTCACCCCATTGATAAAATACCTTGAGTCTGACCGGAGAGAGCCTTCTCCTTCCTCGTAGGGCTAGCTACGAGGTGTAATGGTTTGATGTAGCCTTGAGATTTGTCTATCTCAGCCTAGGTGAAATTTCAAGCGCTAACACTCGTCACGGTCACATGGATTTCTGGGAGGCTCTCATGATATCTTCGTTCATGCAAGTGGACAACATAATTTTGGGGGGTGATTTAATTTTTTCAATGGGTCATGCCGAATCATGGGGTAACCATGCTTAGGTAGACACCCTCTCGGATTTATTTGTTTAGTTGTTGGAGGATACTAATCTGATTAACATTCCTGTGATGCATCTTCAACTGACCTAGAGAAATCGGAGAATGGGGGATGCCATGTTAGCTAGGCACCTCAATCGTTTTCTTATCAAGGAGGCTCTAATGGAAAAATTCGAGAAGATTAGGTAGTGGGTCGCCTTGGAGGAATCTCTAATTATTTGCCTATCTACCTAGAGATAGCTAGTATATCTCCAAAACCAAAGGCCCCCTTTAAATTTAACTCGACATGGCTAAGAGATGAGGGCTATCAGTGTATTGTTAAAGAATCGTGGCAGGAGGGAGCTATGAATGAAGGTCAATTGATGTCTGAATTTTTTGTTGGTAATCTTAAATGCCTTAAGTAGAGGACGATAGAATGGGAAAAGGAAAAGAAAAATAAGGATGAAGAAGTGCTCAAGAACATAGAAGTAGCCTTAGCTAGGTTAGAAGTACCAAATGGAGGAGGATTCCTATATACTGAAGCAAAATCCCAGGTCGTTATCCTAGAATATGAGCGACTCACGAATTTAAAAGAAAGGGGAGAAAGATGGAGGCTCAAGAGCAGAGCCATATGGCTTCAAGAAGGTGATGAAAATACTAAATTCTTCCAGTAATTTGCAAAAGGGCGGAGGGCTAGCAATACTATATGGTCATTTGAGGATGAAGAGGGCTCTTCTATTCAATCTTTCAGCAGCTTAGCAAATTTGGGTATTTCTCATTTTGGGAATTTGTTTAAAGCTCCCCGGGAGGCTTCTCTTGCTGAAATGATTAAAGATGTAGTACTCTTCCCCAGATTTGTAGATGAGGAGGCAGTTGAGACGCTCAATGAACTAGTATCTATGGGGGAACTAGAAGCAACAATTAAATGGTTTAAGAAAGATAAGAGTCCAAGCTCGGATGATTGGCCTGTGGAATTTTATTTGGATTTATTTGAATTGATAGGTCATGACCTTCTTGGGGTAATAGAAGAATTTAGTAAGAATGGAAGACTGCATGAATCTTTCAATGCCACCTTTATAGCTTTAATCCAAAAATTTGATAAGCCCTGTTCATTTAATGATTTTAGGCCTATCTCTCTTTGTAACTACATCTACAAGATTATTGCAAAAATCATCGCAAATTGCATCAATCCTATTCTTTCCCAGCATATATTTGAGAAGAAGTTTGCCATTTTAGACAATCACCAGATCCATGAAGCTATAGGTATTGCAAAGGAAGGGCTACATTCATTGAAACTTAAGAAGTTGAAGGGTATGATTTTCAAAATTGATCTATCTAAGGCTTTCGATAGGACTAGCTGGTTGTACCTGCGCATGTTACTGACTCACCTGGGTTTTCCCCATGATTTTATTAATTAGATTATGTGTTGTATCTTACAATATCCTCATTAATTATCTTTCATGCATAGTGTGGTCTCAGGTAGGGATTCCCTTTATCACCATTACTCGTTTTACTGGTTACGGAAGGCCTGAGTAGATTAATTACTGAAGAAAAGAATCAGGGGAGATTTAAAGGAGTTAAAATAGAAAAAAAATTCATTCTCTCTTAGTTGATTTGTGTGGATGATGTTCTTATATTTCTAAATGGGGCAGTCAATGATTCTACCACTTTCAACGACATTCTAAATTTATTTTGCAAGGTGACAAGGATGGTTAGAAACCAAGAAAAATCAACCTTGACAACTCTTGGTTGTTCTCAGTATGAAATTGATTATGCATATAAGAAATTTCGTTATAGGATACTGGATTTTGATGAAGGTATCAAATAATTGGGTTTTTGGCTCAAACCCAATACCTATAAAACCATTGACTAGACATGGTTAGTTGCCAAGGTTGAAAGAAGATTAAACATTTGGCACCATCGACGGTTATCTCGTGTTGGGCGACTTGTTCTAATCAAATCGGTATTAGAAGTTATTCATGTATATTGGATGTCTCTAGCCTGGATCGCAAAATGAATACTATCTAGAATCCAAAAGTTAAGTTATAGGTTCCTCTGGCGCGGGAGAAAGGAAGGTAAAACTTTTGCATGGGTAGGATGGGATCACATCTCTTTGCCTAATAAATGGGGAGGCTGGGGGATGAATAATGGTGTATGATTTTCTAAAGCCCTTGCAATAAAACTGGGTTGGGAAATCCTTACTACAAATAGTTTATGGGCATAGGTGGTTATCAGAAAATACATTATTCCACAGAATAGTTTTGAATGGATTAAATGACCTAGCTGGGATAGAAAGGATATTTCAACCATATGGTGATTTGTATTGAAATCTATTGAATTCATCCAAGCAGGTCTAGCGTGGAAATCAGGATCGAGCGAAAAGGTTCGCATTAGTTTGGATGCCTGGTCTGGGTGTGGGAGTGCACACATTCTCCCCCCTGATCTCATCTGATTTATGGAGTCTTATGATATAAGGATACTAAATCATATTTCAGATCCAAATAATTCAAATTTATTTGGTCAGGCATGGAAATATTCACTGGATCTTTGGATTCTTGTAGCGTGGCAACATGAGTGGACAAATTTTATAAATGCATTATCGAAAGCACACATTAGGATTCAGGATAGGAAAGATGAATTAGCTTGGGTTATATCTAAACAGGGAAATTATTCTCCTAAAGATGGATATCCTTTTATCTTCACTGATCATGAGCCCCAGGTTTCTGTTTGGTGGTGGCAGTTGTTATGGAAATTAAAGGCCCCGCTTAAAGATAAGCTCTAGATGTGGTGCTTATTATGCAACAAAGCTCCCACTGGAGGTAACATGTAGTGTCATTCCTTTCAGGATCCCTCCTGGTGCATCCTTTGTAGGAACAATGAATAATCAATTGATCATTTATTTCTTCACTTCTCTGCAACAACTGATCTTTGGAGCCAGGTATATCATATGTTGGCTATCAATATTAGGTGGACTGGAGATTCCTTTCAATTTGCTTGGGAATCATGGTGGAACCAAGACAAACCTACTAAACTACGCAATCTTCCTCTGTTAGTCTGCTGGAGCATTTTGATAGGAAGGATATAATTCATTTTTCAAGAGAAGGCACCAAATTGGCTCCTATCTGTTTCACACATTTTTTTCTCTTTACAATATGATTCTGGATAACGATCCTAGGCAACACCACAGGAATGTGGTAGCTGAAACCATTGATAAAACTATTCCTTGAGCATATTTATATGGATCCGCACATCAGATTGGATGTGGTGGTGGTGCGGTTTTATATATAAATGACGATCATTTCTTTAAGATGAGGATGGGACTAGGGAGAGGCACAAATAAATTTTCAGAACTAAACAATCTCAGACATCTTCTGTTATTTTCCCTTGAGAAAGGAATTTGTTATCTTTAGCTCTTTGGCAACTCAAAAATTGTCATAAACCGATTCAATATGCAATCTAAATGTCACATGCACACACTCAGGAATTTGTTAGAAGATGTTTTATCCTTAAAATCTCGATTTGACTATATATCATGTTGGCATATTTACAGGGAAATGAATATCCGCTTTCTAACAACCTTACCAAGGAGACAATGCAACAAACTCTTGATTATTGGATGATTCGGGAGCACAATGTGCATGACTTCTATCATTTCTTCCACAGACCTTTCATAGAGCAACATGCATAGGGGGAACAACGCCTTTATTTTTGAAGATCACAGAAGGAGTTTTTTAGTGACTTTTTGTTCTTTTTGTGCGGATCTTAGATATATGTATATGTTTTTTTATTGATGTTATGTTGTGTTTTCTTATTAGCTACAAATTGTACAATCCATCATAGACTTTTCTTAGCATGTTGCAGCGCCACAAGGTTTGGCATATGTTCCTATTGCAACATCTACAACATGTAATTTTCAATATTTCACATAATGAAAGTTACAATTTTTCCTCATGAAAAAAACATTTTATATTATAAAATATTATTATCATAATATTATGAATATTATAAAAATTATAATGGAAACTTATAATAATAAATATTATATTATAATAATATGATAATGTTATTGATATTATCAATAATATAATATATATTGATATTATTAATCAAAGGGATTATTAATATTATAAACCCAAGGCATTATAAATCCAAAGAAATAATATTAAACACAAAGGATTAATATTATAAACTCAAGGGATTATTATTATAAACCTAGGGGAATAATATTGAGAACCCTAGAGATTAATATTATAAAACTTTACTATTAATATTATAAAGCCAAGGGATTAATACTAAAAACCCAAGGGAATAATATTAAACACAAGGTACTAATATTGTAAACCAAAGTTATATAACTCCTAAGATAAATATTATAAACCCTAAAACAAACATGGTTGGCCATGGCTGATTTTCATATTAAGACAACTTTGTCACAATGCGACATTGGACCATGCTTGACTATGGATGACCATGGTTGTCACAATGTGACGTTGAACCAAGAGACAATCTTTGTCACAATGTGACCATGGTTGACCATGATTGACGACGGTAGACCATGGTTGATTTTCATATTGAGACAATCGTTGTCACATTACGACGTTGGACCATGGTTGACCATTGTTGACTTTCATATTGAGACAATCTTTGTCACAATGTGACGTTGGACCATCACTGACCATGGTTAACCATGATTGACTGTAATTGACCATGGTTGACCATGTTTTTCCAACATTGACCATGGTTGATTTTCATATTGAGAAAATCATATGATAAACCCTAAGATAAATATTATAAACCAAGGTATATAATCGCTATGATAAATATTATAAACGTCAAAATAATCATGGCTGACCATGGTTAACCATGGTTGATTTTCATATTGATACAATCTTTGTCACAATGCGACGTTGGACCATGGTTAACGATGATTGATTTTCATATTGAGACAATCTTTGTCATAATTCAACATTGGACCATGGTTTTCCATGGTTGATTTCATATTGAGACAATATTTGTCACAATGTGACATTAGACCATGATTCACCATGATTCACCATGGTTGACGATAGTTGACAATAATTAACCATGATTGATTTTTATATTGAGACTATCTTTGACACAATGTGACATTGGACCATGGTTGAGCATGGTTGACCATGATTATAAACCCAAGGGATTTATATTAAACCCTAGGATTAATATTATAAACCCAAGGGATTTATATTGAACCCTAGGATTAATATTATAAACCCTATGAATAATATTATACCCCGGGAATATGAACTCTTAGATTAATAATCCCAAGGGATTGATATTATAAAGCCAAGGGAATAATAAACCTTAGGTGTTGATTCTAAATCCCAAGGGATTATAAACCCAAAGAATAATATAAAACCTAAGAGATTAAAATTATAAACCCGAGGTATATAAACCCTAAAATAAACATGGTTGACTATGGTTGACCAAGGTTGATTTTCATATCGAGACAATATTTGTCATAATGCGACATTGGACCATGGTTGACCATGATTGATTTTAATATCGAAACTATCTTTGTCACAATGCGATGTTGGACCATGGTTGATTTTCATGTTGAGAAAACCTTTGTCACAATGTGACATTGGACTATGGTTGATCATGGTTGACCATGATTATAAACCCAAGGGATTTATATTAAACCCAAATATTAATATGAGAAACCCTATGAATAATATTATACCCTGGTAATATGAACTCTTAGATTAATAAACCCAAGGGATTGATATTATAAAACCAACGGATTAATACTAAAAATCCAAGGGATTATAAATCCAAGGGAATGATATTAAACCCAAGGGATTAATATTATAAACCCAAGGGATTGATATTATAAAACCAAGGTGATTTTAAATGCTTTAAAGGGGGAGGAAACTTGAGCTCTGCAACTTGAGAAAGGTTTGAAGTTGGCGTCGAGTTTGGTTTTAGGGTTCTATGGCGGGTCGTGCAAGGGGGAGCGCCGCTCCCTCCTACAGTCAAGCCATCACATAGGGAGACAAGGAGGCAGGAGGAAAGCAATTCAAAACACCGATGGAAAAGATTTCAGAAACAAGAGGCAAGGAAATAGAGGGAAGAAATGAGATCCAAAATCAGGAAGAAAAACAACAGAAATCAAGTCAAGAAAGGGAGAAGGAAGGCAGTAGTAGGAAAATGCCTCATACGAAAACTACGAGAGTCTGCAAACCCAAATCGAGCATCATCCCCAGGGTCATTTTAAGTGATCCAGCGATTCAAGTGCATAGAGACCATATGAGAGAACATGCGATCATCTGCAAGTTCATGGGGTTATGGCCAACGAAGAGGGCTTTATACATCTAGATCAGGAGCCATTGGAAGCCCAAGGGAGAAATACATTTGCATCTGGGTTCTAAGGGCTTCTTCACAGTGGTGTTTGCGAGCCTAGAGGACAAAGATAGAGTGTTTGAGGGGGGACCTTACTTCTATGCTGCGACAGGACTCTTCATGCATCCTTGGACGGTGAACTTTGTGCCGGAACATGAAACATTCACATCCGTACTAGTTTGGATCAGGCTATACTCATTACCTCTGGACTACTGGCAACCAGAGTCCTTGAAAACTATAGGCAATAAGTTGGGGCATTTTCTGAAAATTTCAGAGGCAACTCTCAAAGGTAAATATACCTCCTTTGCCCGAATATGTGTGGAAATGGATCTATCTGGAGCCCTTTTGGAAGCAATAATCTTAGAAGTATATGATGAGGAATGGGTGCAAACGGTAGACTATGAGCACATACCATTCAAATGTCGCAAATGTCATGAACATGGCCATCTATTTAGAGACTGCCCCACAAACAATGTGGAAAGAAATGGGAAAACCTCTGTGGACAAAGATCATGAGGGTTTTACCAAGGTTGGGGGCAAAGGGAAAGGGGGTAAAATATCACATAAGAAGACAAGCGAAGACAAACAGACAAGACACAATAGTTTCAAAATCCTAGAGGAAGTGGAGGAGAGTGTGGAGACAGCCCAAGTCAAGGAGAATGTCCCCAAGGAGCAGGATATGGAAACTGAAATGGAGGATATCCCAGTAAACAACCAGCAGACAGAGGAGCTACAAAGCTGCATGGAGATCGGCAAGGACCATGAGATGACCCCAAGTGAGGCAGGTATGGAGGATCATGAACTGCAGGAGATTCTAGACAGGGAAAATCTAAATCTAGAACAATTTCTGGAACAAGGAAAGAACAAAGGAGTGGACTCATTGCCAAAAGAAGATTATGATCGAGTCCAACAACTCTATATATGGAGGGCACAATTGAAGGGAACTGGTGTCAAAAGAAACCACGAAAGCCAAGAGTAGAGTGGGGTAAAAATGATGGAGAACCTGCAGATACTATCTCCAAAAAAATCAAGAAGGAAAAGACGGAATGAACTGCTAACTGAATGTGGGAAACTACTGATTAACTCAGGTAAGATGAAAGATCTTACTAGCTATTCTTTTACCAACCTTTCTTAATGAAGCTTACAACCTTGAATATTAGAGGTTTAGGTAGTAGAAGGAAACAGAGAAATCTCAGCAATAGAATAAAATAAGTAAAACTAGATATGGTCTTTATTCAGGAGACAAAATGTTCTATGGAGAAAACAAGGGAAATTCATAATAAATGGTTAATCAAGTATGATTATTTGGAAGTTAAAGCTAATAACTCTGCAGGTGGGATTCTCATGTTGTGGGATCCACAGAAATTGGGAATCCTGGATGCTGAAGCATCCAGGAACTATCTTTCTTTGGTGTGTAGTCCCGTAGGTGACAAGGAGACTTACATGATAACTAATGTATATGGCCCTCAACAGCAAGCTGATAAACTCAAGCTGCTCACCTCCTTGGAAGGTCTCAAAGCACGTTATCCCAATATACCCTGGATACTTGCAGGTGACTTCAATATGATAAGATCTCTCTCGGAAAAAAAAGGAGGCACTAGACAGCTTGGCAGAGACTCTGAAGCCTTCCAAGATTTCCTCGTGAACATGGGACTGGTGGATACTGAGACTATAAATGGAACCTTCACTTGGAACAAAAAAAGAGGAGGGGTTTCCCAAGTGGCATCAAAACTGGATAGGTTTATCGTTTCTGAGGATCTCATCCTCACAGGATCAACCATCACAACGTCCATTCTGCCCTTTGGAGGCTCAGATCATTGGCCCGTACAGCTAGAAGCTTCCTTTATGGGCACTCCGAGGAATAGGCCTTTTAGATTCGAAAATGCCTGGCTCTCTCACCCCAATTTCACCAGTAACATTGCCAATTGGTGGAAGGAGGATTTGAATATTCAGGGTACCAAGATGTACATGCTCCAGCAGAGACTGAAACACATTAAATCCAAACTTAAGGACTAGAAAAAAAAGAATTTGGGGATATCATCAAGGCTAGAATAAGTACTGAACAAAAACTCTAGGAACTCAATCAAATCAACATCACAGAGGGATTCAATGAGGAAAGACAGAACCTAACTGATTCTCTGCAGGAAGAATGGGAGGAGCGTTGCCTTCAAGAGGAAACATTTTGGAGACATAAATCCAGAATTCAATGGATCAAAGAGGGAGAAAGGAACACTAAGTTCTTCCACTAATCCACTATGGCCCATGGGGCACATAACAGAATCGCAAAGCTAAAGGATTCTCAAGGTATGGAGCTTGTCGCACAAAAGGACATGGAATCAACCCTAGTACAACACTTCTCTAACATTGCAAAGGAGCATATGGAAGACATATCTAGGTTCATTGATAAGATCACCCAGCACATTCCCAAGTTGGTCACTAGCGAGGACAACCACAATCTCAACAGGCCAGTCTCGGAAGAGGAAGTCAGTGAGGTGATCAAGGAAATGAAAAATGGAAAAGCACTAGGCCCAGATGGTTTCAATGTTGATTTCTTCAAAGCCTGCCAAGATACAGTCAAACAGGACATCCTAGAGGTGGTGGAGGACTCAAGACAACACAAAAAGGTTTTGAAAGCTCTGAATGCGACCTTTATAGCTTTAATCCCCAAAAAGTAGAATGCCATTACTTTGGATTAGTTTAGGCCCATCGCCTTATGTAATGTGGTTTATAAAATCATCTCCAAAGTGATAGCCAACATACTCAAGCCACTGCTACCTTCGCTCATCTCAGAAGAGCAAATAGGCTATGTGGAAGGAAGACAGATTCTCAAAAACATCATCCAAGCACATGAGGTGGTACACTCTCTCAAAAGCAACAAGAAAGCAGGTATGATCATTCAATTGGACCTTGCGAAGGCATATGACAAACTCAACTAGTATTACATTAGAGCCATTCTAAAAGCATATGGCTTTAACCAAAATTGGATAAGATGGGTTATGGCACTAGTCACCTCGACCAGTTTCTCCATTCTGCTTAATGGAGCTCCCTCTAACACTTTTACACCCTCCAGAGGGCTCAGACAAGGTGATCCGCTCTCTCCCTTCCTCTTTGTCCTCATGATGGAAGGGCTTGGTAGGGCAATCAAATTGGCAAATGTTGAAGGTAGAATTTAGGGGATCAAGCTCACCCCAGATGGAGAGGCTAACACTCATCAACAATTTGTGGATGATACTATGCTGCAGGGTGTACCCACAGTTAGGGAGGCAAGGGCAATCAAAGAGATCTTAAATGATTTCACTATGGCAGCAGGCACAAAGGTAAGCCAAAACAAGTCCAAAGTTTTCTTCTTTAATAATAATATTGCTATACAGAGAAATATCACCAGGATTCTTGGTCTTCAAAGGGAACAGTTGCCCTCCAAATATATTGGCATTCCTCTTACTGACAAACCTCTGTGTAAGCAAATATGGGAACCAATTCTAAAAAAACTTCAGGACAAAATCAACAATTGGACATGTAGAGCTTTAAACTTTGCAGGGCGACTGGTGCTCACTCAGGCAGTATTACAGGTCATTCCCATTTTCATGTTTGCAGCTATGCCTGCTCCTCAAGGTATTAAGCATCAAATAAGAAGCATTCAAAGAAACTTTCTGTGGGGCAGAGGGGAAAAGAAAAATAAGTGGGCCCTAGTTGCCTGGGACAAGCTCTGCAAGCCCAAAAGCTATGGTGGTTTGGGGCTGGAGGATCCGAAAACTCTAAGTCAAGCTTCGGGAGCCAAGCTCTGGTGGCAATAGATCAAGGAGCCGAGAGCACCCTGGGCCAAGCTTTGGACACAAAAATACGCCAAGCATTGGCAGGAACAGGATCACATTAGAATGACTAGACAAATCAGGGGCTCACACATCTGGAACCTTACGTGGAATAACAAAAGTATTGTTCAACACCACTGTTTTTGGAAAATTAGAGCAGGGGACCGAGCTTGCTTCTGGGAGGACAGTTGGCAACAGGAACCCATCCTGAACAGGATTGATCTGGCAGCCCTTAAGAGAGACACAGACAACAAAGGTCTTTTACTAGTGAAATATTTCTGGGATCAGGGGAGGGACAAGGAAAAATGGAGGAAATGGAAGGACCTAAGTTACAATGAAGAGAGCCCTTTGAAGGCCATGGCAGAGGTCTTGCCAAGGATTTAGAGCAAAGAAGGATTCTGGTTTCCTCCTTACCTGACCAATTAAGATGGGGTAAGAATAATGAAGGCAACTATAACCTCAAAGAGGCTAAACAGACAGTCACAGGTTTTAACTTTGTAAATGCTGAGAAAGTATTGGCAAACTCCTCAGTGGATGAAAATAAAATTGTTTATCTGGCTTGTCCATCAAAGGAAAATTCTCACTTGGGAAAACCTTCTTAAGAAAGGCTTCATCGGCCCCTCTAAATGTCACCTTTGCGGCTCGCATGAGGAAATGATTGAACACCTTCTAAATCTGTGTTCCTTCTCTAATAAAATTTGGGATTGGGTGGCCTCTAGCTTTAGACAGCCCGACAAGGTGGTTGAAGGGAAAGTACCCCTAGAGTCCTTTGGGCTGAGACTCTACCAGACTGAAAATTGCTTATACAAAGAAACACACACACACAGCCATCTTTTTTACTTTTAAGCAAATTCTAATGTTTTAGGGTACATACCTAAGGTCCTACGTCCGAGAAGACCGTTAGGGTGCAAACCCTTCTTGGAGTTCCCTTCTTCTTTCTCTGACCTGCAAGACAAACAAATCAAAGAACTCAACAGTACATGTATAGAAGTTTATGTATAAATCATCTTTATGCTATAAAGTTAGTTATAAATAATCTTTAAGTAACTACTTTCATAAGAATGCAACACAAGAATCTCATAAGCATAAAGAAAGATTATTCGGGAACAAAGACGTGTTTCTTTATATATAAAGGCAAATAAAGTACATATATCGGAAAGATATCACCTGAACACCTTCAGCAGGCTCCAAGCAAGCTTCCTCCCGGATTCGTTCCAGCCTCCAGCCTTCAACAAGAGCTCCTTCCAAGTCTTACTCAATGATGATGTCAAGGATGAATGATCACCAATACACATGGAAACAAGGGTTTCCTATGCAAAATGGGGGAAGTGCAGGATGCACCAAGGACTTCAGACCTGGTCTAAGGGAAAAATCTCAGCATAATAATCTTGCTCTCCTTTCTCTCTCCCCTTGGCCTTCCCTTTGATGTCTTTTTATACCCTCTCCAAAGTAGTTTTTTAGTTAGGAGTTGGTTGGGAACAGTTGGGCCACGGGCACTAACAGGTGATCCAGCAGGTAAACCCGCGATCACCGCCCGAAAAAGAGGAAATTATATTTTTTTAAGTGTTTTAATAGATACACGCGGGTTGGGTATGACAGACCCGCGTGTACACGCGTTTAACACAGGGCAAAGTCGCGTACAGGGAATAAAACACTGTTTTTTAAATTTTTGGACCAGGTCTGGAAGGAGGGGTTGCCCTAGGCCATAAGTGCAGCATCACAAACCATAAGAGTGAGATTTGGAGCTATAACAGATGCCCCCTAATGTATGAGGTCAGAAGGGGAACATGATGGCCGAAATACATTAAGTAAGTACAAGGAAAGGAACTCTGCCGAAAAACCGAGGAGGACTTCACCAGAATTCAGCCTGCCAAGCCACCGAAAGGAGATCAGAAAGAAACACTGTCTGAGGCGGGCATACCCATGCTCAGGAAAAGTAAAGCATGTCCGCATATCAAGTACAAGCGGATCCACTAAGTATACAAGTATAAATGACTGTAAAAATACATAATGGATCATCTGATCATAATGAGTAAGTACATGTCTGAATATCACATATAAAACTGTCAATGATGCTGAAAGATGCAACGGATCACTGAAATCAAAGACTGATCCCATAAGGTACCAACTGAACATGATGGAATAGGATGGTACTACACTGCAAACTCAGGTGCCAGCATATAGAATGTCGCCATGACTGACTGCAACATATAAGGTGGAATGGTATCAACTAGCAGCAACAGGAGCAACTGTCAAGTGAACCAATGAATGCTGATACAACCTGAGGTCTTCACCGACCGCCGTGGTACATTTCTACACCATGGGAATAAATGATCTGAAGTCGACCATGTGAGAAATCGTTTGATTACCGGTCATTGATGTATACCGTTAACAAACGCGAGACTACTCACCGATAATGATAATGAGCGTCAAGGTACCCAGTACAATCTAACAAGTGTGAATAGATGAGCTGAAGTCGAACACCTGTAAGAATCTATCAATCAGGAGACAATGATGGTTTCCCACTGTCGATAGCGAGGAATCTGCCACTAATGACTGCAAACCCCAAGGTACTGCCAAATGGACTCTAGATCTTTGCCCCAGAGCAATGAGTCGGAGTCGATAGGGAAAGATCCGCTAGAAGGAAGGCATTAAGGCATCCTCCATCAATCTAGCGCGAGTGTAACCCGTAGGCCAATAATGTGGAAGGAATCGGACGAAAAAGATGTAGTAACCCAACCGAAAGTACGTTTTCGGCGTACACAAGATGTGGCTAGCGCACGGCAGAAACCCTCTGAACCAACCAATAATGAAAGCTGACACAGAGGCGAGGTATCCACCAATAGGGTCAAATGGAAACCAAGGTACTGCACGAATCCCAATGTGTGATAATGTATGCTGATGTCGAACACAAGGGAAACCACTCAGTCAAAGACCCATGATACTGATCGATGCTGAGCACAAGGTGACCTATCAATAATGAAAATAGGGCCAGGGTGCGGTCTCTAGGTCTGCCCTCAGAGCAATGTGTCGTCGTCGATAAGGACAAGACCCGCCAGCAAGAAGTCAATGGGGACCTTCTCAAACCGGCACGAGTGAAGGACCAATATAACTGATGTGATGATAGACATGACACTGACAACCAGGGATGGCCGACTGAAAAATGAGTCAAGAGACACCGCAGAAAGGCCGACTCAGGCTAACTTCCCTTGAACAAAAGCACGACTCAATGTGACTATGTGGCAGCATATAATGAATCTGTATAAGTTCGTCATGCAGGAGGCACGAACGAACCCTCCCTATGATTGGAAGAGATAACCAATCGGGGGAGAACTAACTCGATAACAAGGTTATGGCTTACCTAAGTCAAACTAAATCCCACCCATGCGGAGGAGACTTTGTTTTGAGTGCTTTGTTCAAGGGCGACACGACTGACTCTAGCTGCCAACAATAAATGGAAGTAATGTCCCTGTTCCCGCTCTTTTTGGAATATTTAATTTTTTTGTCTTTTTCTGATAAGCCGGAAAAAGAATAAAAGAATGCTATGGTACAGTGGAAAGAACGAGTGTCGGTGAAACAGATGCTCTAGTTCCTGGGAACGGAACGTTCCTATGCTCAATGCAGGGAGGTGAAAAACTGGTCAGTGACACTCAGAGGTATGTCCCTTCCACGGATCTGGGTATGCCAAGCTGTAGAGGTCAAGGGTATGCAAGGTTGATTTTTGCAGACGTCATGGTCAAAAGTTGGCTTAAACACAAGTCCAAGTGAAGCCGGCTCTAGGCCAAAAGGTGCAAATGGTCAACATGCAATGCAGAAGTACAACTCGACACACATAGGAGCCTCTAGGGTATAAGGCCAGAACGAAACGAAGAAGCACAGAGGAATGAGTCTTCAACGCATAAGTCATGGCGGGACTACAGAGGACTCCCGAGCCTAGGGATGAAAAATCTGCATGAGTGCCAAGTGACAAAAAGGTACTAACTAGGGCACCCATGATAAGGTAGGCTCTACCACACAAGTCATGATACTTCTAAGCAATGAGAAGGTTCCGCACCATAACTTGGTGGGGTCGATCCTAAGGCAAAAATGGGAAAGGAAACTGATAAATGCACAATGCAGGTGGAAAAACCTAACCTATCTGCCAGTTTCGAGAACCAATACCTGTCAGAACGGACCAACCATAAACTTCCAAAGGAGACATCTTCCAAGTTCTATAAACATAAATAGGAACACTAGACAAGAAGTTAATACATCCCGCATATAAACTTCATATAAAATCTTTGTGTTATAAGATACAAAACTTGAAGATGCGTACCTCATATATACAATATGGTACAGGGAACCACGCAGCCTTGCGGCTTACGCATAATAGTTCTGCTGAACAAACCCCTTGCAGGGCTCAGGCCAAGGGCTCCTTTGGTAGTCATAACTCATGGCTTCAAAGAGTTCCTCCTGTGAAGGCAAAGCAAGATCTGAGAAATCATGAGAACTACAAGGATCAAAAGAGGGAATTAAAGGGTCCCATGTCCCTATAGGAAGAATCTCTCGGTCAACTGCTGGGACCAAGTCCCAAGAAGGAGAATAGTAGGTCAAAGGATACTTCTTAGAAGCAATTGAACATTGAGGGTTCAATGCCACATAATTGACCCGTGGCGGGGTAGAGTCTACTTGAACACTTGGAACAAACCAAGGGGCATTCTGCAGTAAAGTCGAATTAGGGTGGTGATTATCAGATGCAAGCTGATCAATAGTGACAATATTCCCGTTATGAGGAAAGCACATTACTCGAAAAAATGAAGACACCACAGCATTCATAGCATAGACATAATCACGCCCAAGTAGCATATTAAAGTCTAAAGGGCTATCAACCACCATCATATCGATTAAGACAGTCTTCCCACCTAAAGTGATAGGCAATTGAGGAAGAACACCCATAGATTCACCAGGCCTTCTATCATAGGCTAACAACTGACTCTGAGCTGTCAACAACTTTGGGGAACCCAAAGCTTTCCAAGTCAAAGAGGATATAATACTTGTAGAGGATCCTTCATCCACCATACATCGATAGACATTTGTGGAATTAACCCTGACCTTTATTTGGAAAGGTGCAGCGGAAGGAAGACGAGGCTCAACAAGACTATCCCAATCAAAGGAAACACTCTTAGAACTTGGAGGGGGAACATTCGAAGAAACCGGAATGCCCCCTATACTAGAAGACTCTGTACTAGAGATCAAACAGACTCTTTTGTTAGGCGCTTCACCCCCCAAAAGAGGAGTGTAATCGGCCAGCGATTGCACTGGCTTTACCACATTATCAACTAATGGTTGATGGGATTGAAGAGAAACCATATCAGAGCTAGGAGTAGAAGTACCGTCAGACTCGGACCATATCCTTTGAACCTCTGGAATACCAGGGCATAAATGAGTAAGATGGTCTCCCTTGCATATCTTACAAGGGAACTTAGGTTTAAAACTTCTACGTCCAGGTTTCTTATCAACCTCCATTCCGCCAACATGACTAGCAGTGGTTTGCGGAGAGTCCTGAACATGACTTGCAGAGGTCGGTGACTCTTTGCTAGTATGACTCGCAGTGACTAGACTCATGCCCCCAGCATGACTTGCAGCGGCTGAAGACTCATCCCCAACATGACTTGTAGAGGTTGAAGATGAAGTGCTAGTATGACTCGCAGTGACTAGACTCGTGCCCCCAGCATGACTCGCAGCGGCTGAAGACTCATCTCCAACATGACTAGCAGAGGTTGAGGATGAAGGGATAGAATTATTCGTCTTCTTTGACCTCCTTTTTCTCCTCTTTTTAGATTTCTTGTGACAAGAAGGAGGAGAAGAAGGAACCCCAGATTTCTCTTTGACAGAAGATGAACAATTAGCACCCATGTGATGCCCTTGAAATAAAGCATTCATCTGAGAGGCTTCAAAAGCATTTGGAATATTCGGAGTGGACCACAGCCAAACGGGTAGTCCAACATTCAACCCAGGAATATTCAAAGTGGCCATCAAGGGAGTACCAACGTTTCCAAAGAAAGGAAAAGCACAAGGATCCCCTTTTGGGAGGGCACCTTGGTTGGTTTCCACAGGATTATTGGCCATATCTAACTGATCCAAAGACCCTTTCCCTTGCGGGAACATAGAAATAACTCTTCAAAGAATATGGATAAGTAATCAAAACCTTTGCCCTTGAGGAGGCAACTCCACAACTTCTGAAAGAACGACCAAAAGCCTTTCAAGATCGGTAGAGTGGCAAGCCAGTCACTCAGAACACGAAGTCCAAATGTGACTAGACAAAAATACCTAAAGCCAACTATATACAAGGAGCAAAGAGCACTCACTATAAAGTCCCTAAAGAAACAACCAGTCAAACAACCTCCAAGTATTTCCTCTCCGGGTGGTGAGGACCGGTCACCAAAATACAAGAAAGTGGAGTCAAAGGGCCTTCCGAAGATAGTCTGGGATGATGAGAGCCCAGTCCTATCAGCAAAGGTATCAGAGGAAGTTACGCTGACCTCCTAACAACAGCCTGCGCCGGTGCAAGCCCCCAAGCTTCGCAAGGGTGCCCTCCGGAAGTACCGTCGAGAGTGATACAACGTCGACCTCAGGTGCCACGGGATTCCCCTCCGCAGCCACCTATGCAGATCCCTAGGAGAGGCAACTATGGGTACCAACTCGTCGCAGAAGCCAGGCGGAACAGTCGTGAGGTAAGTTCGGACAAGTAGGAGAGGGGGTATCTCTCTTCCCTGTCTTCACAGACCCTCGTGCTTAACTCCCAGATCCGGAGCTTTCCTGGTCTTCCTAACGCTATTGGATTTACTCTCTTTAATCAGACTCTTATGTTTGACGTTTTATGTGGCCTTGGAGAGTTAACTCTCCACTCGCCTAATCCAAGGCCCTAAAATCCTAAACTTGTTGGTGTAATAACTAAAACAAAAAGTTCTAGTGGATTGTAATTAAGCGCTTGATTTTATTAGGCTGTTCTTTAAGTCAAAGGTAACGAAAGTGAAACTTGTGGTGTTTTTAGGACGCAAAAAGAAACCATCCTAACTACATGCACATGCACTTTTTCGTTTCGATGAAGAGCAATTTCTATGAGGTTCAGATGTACTTCAAATTAAACAAGGTTTTTTGCTTTCTTTTCAAACTCCACACTCACAAAAGCTAACAAAACTATGCATGCCTAAAAGAGGATGCAAAGCTATGCTAATGCAAGAACTATATGTGAATGCAAGATTTTAAGACTACTCTGCAAACAAAGAAGGAAAGTTGCTGCTTTACCAAATTTTGTCTTGCCACTGAAATGCTTAGATAGAAGATGATTTGTTACTAATCATTTCGTCCAAACAATAAAAACAAGTTTTAAGATAAAAAACAAAGCACTTTCACTTCGCAAAAAAGGAAATCAGATGAGAAGCAAGTTTAAGAAAGCGAAACTCAAAAACTTTCAAAAGATTTTCTTTCAATCAAACCAAAAAGTCTTTTTCAAAGGAAAACTCTCAAAAAAAAACTGACACTAATGATTGATAAACAAGCCACCAAACACTTTTGTGAATTGACACCTTCCAAATGATGAGAACTCAACAAAAATAAAATGTGTTCGAAATCGCTTTTGACAATCAAAAGCAGCAATGAAAGTCCAAGAAATCAAAAGACAAGTTTCAAGGAAATGGTAACAAACAACTTTCCCGAAACGAAGGAGCAAATGGTCATAAAAATGATTTCGTTAAGCAAACACAAATGTCATGAAAACAAAATGGACACAAAGATTTTAAGACAATCTTCCCATTCTGCCGAAACAGAGCAATCAAGATTCTTAAACAGAAACCTTGTGTGTCAAAAATCAATGACGCTTGCAATCAACGAAAAACAAGACTAGCACTCCTTATAACTAGAGAGAGTTCGAAACAAGATGCCCCCTGTTAAACAGAGAACTGTCACTGGGACTTGACTGCTTTAAACTGACCCAAACCACCACACAGACATTCAGCAAAAGAAAAATTATAAATCTTGAAAATTATGTGATATACGCGCCTGCAATTATTTTCAGAATGCGTGTACACGCGACTGTAACTAAGGAAACCTGCGTATACGCGGGTTTACTTAGTGCAACTTGCGTATATACGCTTCTGTAATCCAGAAAAAGTGCGTATATGAAATGTTTCAAGAAAAATAAAAAACACAAACTGAAAAACTGGAAAAGCTTGGAGTTCAAGAAAATATCAGACAGTCAGAACCAACAAACAGAGGGACTGAGCCTTGATTGGCTTGAGGACTACCCAAACTAGGAACAACAAGAGTGTTGTCCCCAGCGGAGTCGCCAATTCTGGTTGAAGGGAAAGTACCCCTAGAGTCCTTTGGGCTGAGACTCTACCAGACTGAAAATTGCTTATACAAAGAAACACACACACACAGCCATCTTTTTTACTTTTAAGCAAATTCTAATGTTTTAGGGTACATACCTAAGGTCCTACGTCCGAGAAGACCGTTAGGGTGCAAACCCTTCTTGGAGTTCCCTTCTTCTTTCTCTGACCTGCAAGACAAACAAATCAAAGAACTCAACAGTACATGTATAGAAGTTTATGTATAAATCATCTTTATGCTATAAAGTTAGTTATAAATAATCTTTAAGTAACTACTTTCATAAGAATGCAACACAAGAATCTCATAAGCATAAAGAAAGATTATTCGGGAACAAAGACGTGTTTCTTTATATATAAAGGCAAATAAAGTACATATATCGGAAAGATATCACCTGAACACCTTCAGCAGGCTCCAAGCAAGCTTCCTCCCGGATTCGTTCCAGCCTCCAGCCTTCAACAAGAGCTCCTTCCAAGTCTTACTCAATGATGATGTCAAGGATGAATGATCACCAATACACATGGAAACAAGGGTTTCCTATGCAAAATGGGGGAAGTGCAGGATGCACCAAGGACTTCAGACCTGGTCTAAGGGAAAAATCTCAGCATAATAATCTTGCTCTCCTTTCTCTCTCCCCTTGGCCTTCCCTTTGATGTCTTTTTATACCCTCTCCAAAGTAGTTTTTTAGTTAGGAGTTGGTTGGGAACAGTTGGGCCACAGGCACTAACAGGTGATCCAGCAGGTAAACCCGCGATCACCGCCCGAAAAAGAGGAAATTATATTTTTTTAAGTGTTTTAATAGATACACGCGGGTTGGGTATGACAGACCCGCGTGTACACGCGTTTAACACAGGGCAAAGTCGCGTACAGGGAATAAAACACTGTTTTTTAAATTTTTGGACCAGGTCTGGAAGGAGGGGTTGCCCTAGGCCATAAGTGCAGCATCACAAACCATAAGAGTGAGATTTGGAGCTATAACACAAGGATAGGCTCGGTATATCCAATACTTTAACAAACTGGAGGAAGAACTTCTCAGAGAATGAGATCATCAACAAGGCCTGGATGCTTGTACCAGGCTTTGTCATCTAGAATATTTGGAAAGAACATAATATGCGGATCTTTAAAAATAAAGCCAGAGAGCCCCTGCTTATCATCAATCAAATTTTGATACAGCTCAAGGAAACAGTTAGGAGCATTCTGAGATCAAATCCTTCGAATCCTCCTCTGCCTCATGAGGTACACATTCTTACTAATCTGGGTCTTCAATCCATCAACCCTCAAGGACTAAAGAAGGACGTGAGAACAATAAACACAGGAGATAGGGGTTGGCAGCCCCCTCCACAGGGCTTCTTCAAAGTAAACATTGATGGAGCTTCTAAGGAAAATCCTAGGAAAGTTGGCTTCAGGGGTGTAATCAGGGATCCGGAGGGGCTTATAAAATATTTTTTCCATGGCCACCTGGAAAAGGGTACCAATAATATGGCTGAACTTTTGGCACTAGATCAATGTATGGAGATCCTGGTGGAGGCAAATTTACAGAATGTTATAATTGAAGCAGATTCGGATTTGGTCATCAAAGCAGCCAAGAAGATTCAAAATGGAACCTCACCAGATAAAGTGTCAAAGCACTGGCAGCTGCTACAGGTGTTTCACCGTATCCACTCGCACTTACAAATACTTAAAACGATAATATTTGTTCATGTTAGAAGGAAGGCAAATATGCTTGCAGATAGGTTGGCCAACGAAGGAGTGACCAATAAGGACAGGGATTCTCGGCATCCATGGGAGTTACTTCCTACTGGGAAGCTGTGGGAGGATTGTTTCACTCTAGCAAATGCAGATTGGGATTTATGGATGGACAGTGCTGATATTGGAGAAAGGGCGGATTGCTGATGGCGACTCCAGATGGACAGCTCGGAAAGGCCGGGCGCAGAAAGGCCGGTGGGAGCGAACGGACGGTCATCACTTGGCGAACAGGCGCAGAAAGACCGGCTAGGAATGAATGCAAAACCACAAGTGGTATATCGCGCAAGTTGCGGATGGTTTCTGGTTTAGTGGAAAAAGCACGCGATTCCACTTAGGGGGTGACACGTAGTGTTGTGATGAGAGAGGAAACCACTCTCATCGTGCGATTAACCCCCGCGCTTCTCTGTCGTGCGATATCTCCGAGGGGTGTTGGATCGGGACGCTTCTCTCAACGGTTGGGATTAGTCATGCTGGTTACTCAAAGGTTCCATACCCGACTTGGTCAGGTGGTCCCCTTCTAGTGATGGTGTCGAGTTGGTCAGCCTGGAGCCACTTGGCCCTTGGTGGGTCCCTCTGTGGGCCGCCGCTCCACAAAACCACGTTCACAGATCCCATATCTCTAAATGGTTTTCACGCGACACTTTGTTGGTTTTTGGTTTTTTTGGTTTTTTCTTGCGATTCCATTCAGGGGATGACGCGTGGCATTAAGAGGAGAGAGGAAACTACTCCCTTCATGCGGTTAACCCCCAGGCTTCTTTGCCATGCGATTTCCGCGTTGGCCATTGGATCAGGATTCTATCTTCAATGGCAGGGATTGCTCGAGCTAGTTTCTTGCTGACCTTTGTTTATGTTCTTGTTGAGTCAGTCAGCACTTCTTAGGCCTGGCAGTTTCGGTCCTTTTTTATTCTTTTCCGCCCTGCTGTTTAGGGCACTCTGTATATTATGTAAATTAATTTGATTAATAGAGGGCTCGTCTCTTACTTATCAAAAAAAAAGATATTATAAAACCAAGGTATATAAACCTTAAGATAAATATTATAAACTCTAAAATAAACATGGTTGACCATGGTTTACCAAGGTTGATTTTCATATTGAGATAATCTTTGTCACAATGCAACGTTAGGCCATGGTTGACTATGGTTGACCATGGTTGATTTTCATATTGAGACAATATTTGTCACAATGTGACATTGGACCATGGTTGACTATGATTGACCATGGTTGACGATGGTTGACCATGGTTGATTTTCATATTGAGACAATCTTTGTTACAATGTGATGTTGGACCATGGTTGACCATGATTATAAACCCAAGGGATTTATATTAAACCCTAGGATTAATATTATAAACCCTATGAATAATATTACACCCTAGGAATATGAACCCTTAGATTAATAAACCCGAGGGATTTATATTATAAACCCAAGGGAATAATAAACACAATGGCTTAATACTAAAACTCCAATGGGTCATAAACCCAAGGGATTAATATTATAAATCCAAGGTATATAAACCCTAAGATAAATATTATAAACTCTAAAATAAACATGGTTGACCATGGTTGATTTTCGTATTGAGACAATCTTGGTCACAATGTGACGTTGGACCATGGTTCACCATGATTTACCATGATTGATTTTTAGATCAAGACAATATTTGTTACAATGCGATGTTGGACCATGGTTGACCTAGGTTGATTTTCATATTGAGACAATCTTTCTCACAATGTGACATTGGACCATGGTTGACCATGATTCATCAATAGTCCAACATCATAATGTTACATTAGGTAATTGGCTACATCTAAGTAAAAATGTAAATATGTGGGATTTATTAAGTTTAGTGTCCATTAAAATTTATATAAATAATTACATAAAATTTAGGTAAGATAATTATTGATGTTGTTAACTTTGTCATTGTTTTAAAATTAGAGATTGAAGATTAGAAAATAAAAGGTGAAGATTAAGAAAGACAACAATTAAATGCAACTCCACTTTTCAATTTGGAAACTTAGTTTATCAAATTTCAAATAAAGAGAAATATTATTTTGTTATTAATTGTATTTTTTGTAGTTTTTACATTAATTACATTTTAATAAATTAATAATTAATTTTTTTAATTTAATCTATTTTTATTAAATATAAGTATTAATTTTTTAAAGGGTTAAAGAATTTATATTATCAGGAGTGGTAGGAGGGGGAGGGGTAATCTATGGCCCCGTGTTAAAGTCACAAAGTGTTTATGGGGTGTATGATGCATGAGAAACAATCAAGCTTAAACTTATTCCCTCTATTAAGGGATTTAGTTAGCCAAAGAAAAACAGGTAACTTCTCTCACTGTTTTGGGAGACTCCCTCCTTCTTATTCAACATTTAGTGAAAGGAACCTCTCCAATGGACAAGACATTAGAAAGTATTATCATGAATTAGGAAAGCAACAAAAGGGTTCTCCTCAATAGCATACTTCCATGTTCTCTGTAGTCTCAATAAATATGTGGACTTATGTGCTAATTAATGATGTAAATTAAGATGGGGAGATTTAAAAATCGATGTTTGAATCATGCCTTATTCTATTCATTAGAAATAAATAGATTGACATTACATGATCATGAAGGATTGCATTATCACTCAATTATAGTATAGTGTGTTATTTTTTTGGGTTGGGTCAATTTTGTAAGTTATATACCTACAAACTCAATTTTTTGTTGATAGCCATTGGGATCTCCATCTACTAGCATTGCGATCATGAAACCCTCCATTGGGATCTCCATCTGCTAGTTTGTAGGTATATAGCTTACAAAATTGACCCAACACATGAATGTGATGGCTCCGAAAAATATCACCATACAAAATGTAGATCGCAGAAGCCTCAAATCTATAATGTCATTTCTTGCAAAAAATTATCAAAATGTGTAATTTTTTAGTTATATTTATGTTGAAAATGGTTATTTTTATGTCAATTGTTAAAAATTATTGTTTTTTAGAGACAATTATTTGATGTGAATTGAAAAATTAATTAACGATATATAAATATGTAGAATATCGAAACTTTAAAATATCAACCTTCTTCTTTAAATATGCAAAACAATAAAAACCTCACTACAAAAAAAAAAAAAACAAGAAAATATGAAGAAGACCACTTCAAAAATTGTTAAATTTAGAAAATAATTATTCACATTTAATACATTAGAAAATTTAAAGTCAAAAAGTAGGTCTTTTAAAAAAAGGGTGTGATGCAGAATCAACACTTTTTAAAATCAGCGTGCAAATCACTAACATTCTAAAAACTAATGTACATAAAAAAATTAAAGTGTCAAAAACTATGCTAAAAAAATATGTGTATTTTGCATCACCACTTTTCAAAATCAGGTCACTTTTTTGCTACCTCTATGAAACGGGTAATCGTATCAGTTCTCGTTTCAAAGTTTACATTGTTAATAACATAGCATACAAAAATGATCTCAACAGTCCCCGCTCTCTCATTCCGACCAAACTTTTTGAGATTGGGGGCTGAAGAATACTAGGGAAGACAGTTTGCATACATTATTTTTGGAGGGCGTTGTGGCCTTAGCATACTAGGAGTAACACAAAAAGAGACCTGAACTGAAAACAACATATCAAGGAGGGGGATGGGGGGACATTACAGGGGGAGCTGCAAAGTAACCAACATGATCATGAATATGGAAGTCAATGTGTTCCACCTAAATATGGAAGTCATTGTATTCGCATTTGTGCGGCGATGACTGCGTCGGAGGTTATCCAAATGTTTCAGAATTTCATTTTGACTCTATTGAATATCAGTAAGATAGGCCACTATCTGATTACAATCTTCATAATTGTGGTCCCTGAGGATGCCAATGTTAAGTTGAATGTGTCGCAGCTGCTCTGCAATGGATTCCATGGAAGTAGGGGCCACAAGGTTACCTTACGAACTAGCTGGAGAGATAGCCTCGGTGTCCTCTATTTCCCTGCTAACCGAGTTGGCAGAGGACGAATTATGACCTGGCTCGAGATGCCTAGCCTAGGCATGCTGGCCCCTCCCTCGGCGAGGACGATCCCATTGGCGGGGCATGTTGAAATTGAGAGAGGTTGATAGCGAGATACAGGAAGGGTCCTCAAAGAGTCCTTCTTTTAGTCTGTAAAAAACACAACAATGCCCAATACCACAAAGCCAATGCCCCGAAAGAATATGAACCACCAAACTAACACCACAACCAGAGGATCAAGACGGGCAAGAGTTTACCCAAACCAAAGAGCAAAGCGGAGCAACCCCCTATACAACGCTGAAGCTTGACGCAAACAGAGAACATGACCCCAATTACAGAAGAGGAAAATATTGTTGCCTTCAAACCAAAGAGGAGACCCAAGCCAATAACACAATTTATCAGAGACAAGAATAATACCCACGCACTTGTGAAGACCAAAAAGAGCCCTTGCGGACGAGGGTGGAACCAGAAGCTGCCTGAGGTGCGAAGGGGGCATATAGCCAGCGAAGGCATGGAAACTATACTAAACCACGACTGTCTGGGTGCCTGGATCCAAGGGCAGACCAAGTGACAAAACCTAACCCACACCCGAAAACTGCAATCATCGTCTGCACTCATCAACCAAGGCTGAAACCCTAGTGAGGCACCATGGATCCAGACCTGGACACCTTCACTCTCTTTCTGATCCAAATTCATTGCCCAAACTGCCAAACAGAAGCGGACCGTTTGCCAAACTTCGAATTTAACCATAGATCATTGCACAAAAAGAATGAATGCAGAGATGGCACATAAGGGGGGTTAATACTCGTGTGTGGGAGGAACATGCCTCAATGACCTTGCAAGGGGCACATTTACGTCTGCTTGATCACCCATTAAGGGAAATCAAATATTTTTTAATATCACAAAAAAATCATATAATTTTTAATATTAAATTATGAATATTTTTATAATGTAAAAAGAAAAATTATTTTTTTACCATTTATATTTGAATATATAATATTAAATTTTAAAATTAAATATAATTATGATGGTTAAAAAGTTATTATCCGAATGAAACATAACTTAAAAAAATAAAAAATAAAATATTAATTGAGTACAGTTTTGATGGTTCAAAAAAAATATATTATCCTCCGTGGCTCTTTATGATCGAATTATTAAAATTTAATATCCTTAAATTGTAAAGCAATGTTCCCAAACAATTATATTGAAATAAGATTTATGATTAAGCATTTTGAAATAAGATTTATGATTAAATATTTCGATTTATGCTCAAGTTTATTAAAATATGAGTCTCTAACATTGAATTTGAATATGCAGAAATTAAAATTTATATATTAAAAAAAAGAGTAATAAGAATATTTGATAGGGGTAATAGTTGATAAGGATTATTCAAAATTCTAGAGAAATTAAGGTTGTGTAATATGTTTGAAGATTAAAGAGAATAACCAATACTCTTGTAAAGGTTTATTTTGTTTAGTTAGGTTTTTATTTAAGAGTGAGGTTTCTTATCTTTGATTGTTTAAGAATATTTGATGTTTTTAATCAAAGGTCTGAGGGTAGAACCCTTTAAATCAACTCATTTCAAACATATTTATTTTCCAATTCAAATCAAGTTAGGTGGAGGGAGAGTTAAATCAGGGTAATATTCTAGCTAGCTATAATATTTTGATTAATGATAATTAAATTGTATATATTTTTTTTATTATTATTATTTTTAAATTCATACAAAATTATGAATTATTTTTTAGATGGTATATATCTATCTATATATATATATATAAAATTTACAAAAAATAATGAATTATTTTTATTTAGATGTATTTTTTTTAGAATAAGATTTTCACAATTTTAATCTAATTATCAATCAATATTAAGTACTTGAGATTTAGTTTAAAGGTAGATATACCTTTGTACTTTTTAATTTAATTTTAAAAAAATGTTATCTTCACAAAAATGTGATTAAATTTTTATTGCTTATTATTATTTTACTATGTTTTTTTTTTTACATGTTTTTTAAAATGTATATATGTTTAATTATATATTAATTTTTATTTATTTAATAATAATAATTTAAAATAAAGCTATAATTTAGTTAAGTTTTTATGCTTTCTTTTTTAAATTTTGAATAAATATTTGATATCTATTATGAATTAAAGTCTATCGAAATTTACATGTCATTTATTCTATATAGTCTCATTAGATAAGAAAAAGAACATATACAATTAAATTAAGCTTAATTATGCTGTAAGGCGTTCCCCTCTGAAATCAACTTCCCTATTTGCTTTTCTGTCCTAATCCTGTCCGTTAGATCCATTGTTAGACAATTAAATAATGATCTGCCGTCCAATTTCATTAAAAATCTAATTAAAATTAGTTAGTTAATATAAATTTAATTTTGGTTACCGCGCCCGTCGTGCCCGCGCGAATAGCCAGCTGGGGTTTGTTGCAGAGGAGTGCAGGGGCGAGTGCTGCAAGAGGAGGGTCGGGTTTCCTGCAGCACGAGGAGGGCCAGGAGGACGAGGAGGTCTCATCGTGCCCGCACGAATATCTAGCTGCGTTCTGTTTGCGTTAGGTGCGATGCCCTCCCCTGCGAAGGGGAAATGGAATCTGCCTTCGAGGCACTGGAGACGGACGCCGCTGATCGGCCAGTCTGCCTGTGGAGAACTCGCTGGACAAAGTCATCAGGAGGAACTACGATTTGATGCTACGCCATCTCAATCTCCATGTCGTGGGCGAGGTTCTGTTGCGAATAAATCATTGCCTATTAGTAGTGAGAGGGGCGGGGAAGAGGCGTACTTTGAAGAGAGTGATTAGCCATCCGCAGGCCCTGGCTCCTTCAAAATGGTGTCTCGGGGGCTCTTGGCGTGGAGGTGGAGGTCGTGGACAACGCTGCGAGTGCGGCTAATTTTGTAGCGGAGAACCGCATAGACGACACGGCCGTCATCGACAGTGCGGCTGCCGGACGGGAATAGGGTCTTGAAGTGGTGGAAGAAGAATTGCAGGACGATTCCTCCAACACCACCAGATTTCTCATTCTCACTAAAAAGAACCCTAACAACAATTCCTCTCCAGTATCAGCTTAAAGATGACAGTGGCTTTCTCGTTGGAAGAGGGAACGACCGATCTGTGCAAGGCCTATGCATCCTTTCGTAGCTCGCTTCAGCTAAAACAAACAAAGAGATTATTTCTCTCCGTTCTTGTGACAGATCGACATTTGTAAACTCAATACCTTGTACAGGGATTTGAGGACTAAATTATTAGCTCCACACGGTTGGGACGGTAGAGTGTTGGCTTCACACTTAACAGAGTGCAGGGGCAAATTCCTTCTTTGTTGTAGGAGGGCCGCATTTGCACCAAATTGTCTAATTTACCAACTGTCCGCAGATTTGCAGCCTTCCGCCTCTGAGGTTATCAAGTTAGTTAAATCTCCTATTAAACTTGTGCTCTTGCTCTCCTTCGTCTGCTGCAACGAAATGTAATGCTGCAGGCATATACTTTGGAAGAAATCCCCTACATCATGTAAAATTTTTAGCATTTTATAGTCGAGTTTTGCTGAATACGAACAAAGGTATCTGGTTCCTCAGTAGAAAGTCCACAAAAAATTGGCAAGACAACCAGGTTTATATTCTTCATAGGATCTAAATCAATGGGTTCTCATATTGGGAACTCATAGTTCTCCTATTTTTCTTCAGCCTTGTTTCTCTCAGCAATATTCTTTCTCTAATTAGTATATGCAATCTGACCTTCAGAGTGCTCAGAGGGCATTTGAGGGTTACTAGCTTCTAATCCAGCAAGATTTTCTAACTACCCAAAAGAGAGTTGAAACTTTGTTTCCAATCCTCCATTTGTCATTCCCCCATAAAAACTACCTTTAAAAGAGGAATTTGTCAATTACATTTTTATAAGCACATATTCCAAAGATTTCAGTAGTGTCCAAAGTACATTCATTTTTATCACGCTTCTTGCAACATCTGGGGCACAAAATTGCTAAGGATTTTTTAGCTCCTCTCTTTTCCTCTTTCATTGCATTGTGCCCATTGCATTGCAAGGGAATGAACAATGTCAACCTTAATATCCTCCAGCATAGTACCCAACTTAGATCTGGAGATAGTTGGTGTGGTAGGCTTGACTAGCTGATGATTAGGACTCCTTAGGCTCTTACCCTTCTTGCTGGAAGATATAGAATAGTTCTTGAAAATATTATTTATTTCCTCATATGATAATGTAGATATTTTCCCATTAGCCAAAAGATTGAGTGTGTCCATATATTCTTATCTCCCTCCTCGATGGAGCACAAGTTTGAGGGACTATTCATCTGAGGTACATGTGTGAGCTTGTTTATGACTGAGCTGGAATCTTTCTTCAAAGTCTTCCAGTGACTCATTCTCTCCTGGTGTCATTCTAAATATTTATTATAATGTATTCTTAGATTAGAAGTAATATATTTCTCCATAAAGGTTTCTTCATCCGCTTCCATGTCTCTATGCTATTTAGGTAATCCGCAATGTTTTTAGGATGGCTGATAGAATTAATCCTTACCAATTTCTCAACAAATATGTTTGAGCATCATATTATCGATTTACCCTACAGATATGCACCTCCCATTACCTGCAATTGCTCCTCTACCCCAACATCATGCTTAAGGCAGAATGCCTGACATCTTAAGAATCCTTTGTAAGGTTTCCACATCATGATGACATAGAAGCAACAGATATGCACCTCCCACATTACCTGCAATTGCTCGTCTACCCCAACATCATGGTTAAGGAAGAATGCCTGTGATGTTAAGAAGTCAATGAGTGATATTAATATGCCTCTTCTTCTTCTCCATCTACGTCTACTTGGATTCCCAGAAATATCAAGCAACAGGCCAAAGGTGTAGACCAAGAAAGCCTAGCCCATCAATACATTTGGGAAGAGATTCTGTACTTAAGGCAACAAATTTGAATACTCCAAACCAATTACTTCCTATAGTTTGGACTGACCACATGTACAAGCAAGTCTGAAGATGAAAAGTAATATGGCAATGTTGTTGTTGTAATGTTGTCAGGTCACACACCCAGTTCCTCTATGAAGAAATTCATGAAGTATATCCGCCATTCCCATGGTGTAGATTTCATATGCTTGAATTTCCCTCCTTTAGGGTCTGCAACAGTCCATGCAGAGGTTTTCTTATGTCAATGCAATGCATTCTGATCATATAGAAATCCAATCATACAGCATTTGGATCGTGAACTTTATATTTTTACAAGGTAAATTCTGTCTCTGTTGCCATTTGAATATCCTTAGCAAAGTTAATACTGTTGGAACTGTTTCCACTTTTTCTTTTGAGTGGCGTATGAATCTTATTTGGAAATGTTACATACAGGTCCTAACGAATGGGAAATACAAGAGTACAGAGCACAGGGCACTGACGAATAGGAATAAAGAAAGATTGTCTATAGTCATGTTCCATGCTCCAAGTTACAATGTGGAAATTGGTCCTTTGCCTCAGCTTATAGATGAAGCTCACCCACGCCTCTACAGATCGTATAAACACACAGACTACAATCGCCATTATCTCTCCAACAAGCTGGAAGGGAAAAAAACGCTAGATTTCACAAAGATTCATCCTTAAAATACTAATGTTATTATTGAAATGTAATTATTCAGCATAGCTGAGACTTCATCTAATATAATTTGCAAGTATGCCTGGTCTATCTCCATGTAATTGTGACAATCAATATGTTCCATTATGATAGTAGTATACGATTCCGATCATATAGAATTCCAATCATACAGCGTTTGGATCATAAACTTTATATTTTTCCAAGGTAAATTCTGAAACTAACAATGGAATTTGAACTCTTATGGTGGAATTAATGGTCTACAGTTTTAAGCATGTGACCATAAGCATTTCCTAGACACGAAAAGGGTAAGGGAATAGCTACAGAAAAGAAATTTTCGTGAAATGCACTGAAGAAGTCCTATCATCAAATAATTTTTTAATGATCCTAGAGTTCTTTAAAAAAATCCCATTTGAAAATAACATTTGGGAAGAGATTCTGTACTTAAGGCAACAAATTTGAATACTCCAAACCAATTACTCCCTATAGTTCGGAGTGACCACATGTACAAGAAAGTCTGAAGATGAAAAGTAATATGGCAATGTTGTTGTTGTAATGTTGTCAGGTCACACACCCAGTTCCTCTATGAAGAAATTCATGAAGTATATCTGCCATTCCCATGGTGTGGATTCCATATGCTTGAATTTCCCTCCTTTAGGGTCTGCACCAGTCCATGCAGAGGTTTGCTTATGTCAATGCAATGCATTCCGATCATATAGAAATCCAATAATACAACATTTGGATCATAAACTTTATATTTTTCCAAGGTAAATTCCGTCTCTGTTGCCATTTGAATATCCTTAGCAAAGTTAATACTGTTGGAACTGTTTCCACTTTTTCTTTTGATTGGCGTATGAATCTTATTTGGAAATGTTACATACAGGTCCTAACGAATGGGAAATACAAGAGTATAGAGCACAGGGAACTGACGAATAGGAATAAAGAAAGATTGTCTATAGTCATGTTCCATGCTCCAAGTTACAATGTGGAAATTGGTCCTTTGCCTCAGCTTATAGATGAAGCTCGCCCGTGCCTCTACAGATCGTATAAACACGCAGACTACAATCGCCATTATCTCTCCAACAAACTGGAAGGGAAAAAACGCTAGGTTTCACAAAGATTCATCCTTAAAATACTATTGTTATTATTGAAATGTAATTATTCAGGGTAGCTGAGACTTCATCTATTATAATTTGCAAGTATGCCTGGTCTATCTCCATGTAATTGTGACAATCAATATGTTCCATTATGATAGTGGTATACGATTCTGGTCATATAGAATTCCAATCATATAGCGTTTGGATCATAAACTTTATATTTTTCCAAGGTAAATTCTGAAACTAACAATGGAATTTGAACTCTTTTGGTGGAATTAATGGTCTACGGTTTTAAGCATGTGACCATAAGCATTGCCCAGACACGAAAAGGGTAAGGGAATAGCTACAGAAAAGAAATTTTCATGAAATGAACTGAAGAAGTCCTATCATCAAATAATTTTTTAATGATCCTAGAGTTCTTTAAAAAATTCCCATTTGAAAATAACATTTGGGAAGCGATTCTGTACTTAAGGCAACAAATTTGAAAACCTCTGCATGGACTGTTGCAGACCCTAAAGGAGGGAAATTCAAGCATATGGAATCCACACCATGGGAATGACGGATATACTTCATGAATTTCTTCATAGAGGAACTGGGGGTGTGACCTGACAACATTACAACAACAACATTGCCATATTACTTTTCATCTTCAGACTTGCTTGTACATGTGGTCAGTCCAAACTATAGGAAGTAATTGGTTTGGAGTATTCAAATTTGTTGCCTTAAGTACATAATCTCTTCCCAAATGTTATTTTCAAATGGGATTTTTTTAAAGAACTTTAGGATCATTAAAAAAAATTTGATGATAGGACTTCTTCAGTGCATTTCACGAAAATTTCTTTTCTGTAGCTATTCCCTTACCCTTTTCGTGTCTGGGCAATGCTTATGGTCACATGCTTAAAACCATAGACCATTAATTCCACCATAAGAGTTCAAATTCCATTGTTAGTTTCGGAATTTACCTTGGAAAAATATAAAGTTTATGATCCAAATGCTGTATGATTGGAATTCTATGTGATCGGAATCGTATACTACTATCATAATGGAACATATTGATTGTCACAATTGCATGGAGATAGACCAGGCATACTTGAAAATTATATTAGATGAAGTCTCAGCTATGCTGAATAATTACATTTCAATAATAAATTAGTATTTTAAGGATGAATCTTTGTGAAATCTAGCGTTTTTTTCCCTTCCAGCTTGTTGGAGAGATAATGGCGATTGTAGTCTGTGTGTTTATACGATCTGTAGAGGCGTGGGTGAGCTTCATCTATAAGCTGAGGCAAAGGACCAATTTCCACATTGTAACTTGGAGCATGGAACATGACTATAGACAATCTTTCTTTATTCCTATTCGTCAGTGCCCTGTGCTCTGTACTCTTGTATTTCCCATTCGTCAGGACCTGTATGTAACATTTCCAAATAAGATTCATACGCCAATCAAATGAAAAAGTGGAAATAGTTCCAACAGTATTAACTTTGATAAGGATATTCAAATGGCAACAGAGACGGAATTTACCTTGGAAATTCACCTTTGGGCTATTAACTATGTCATATGGAAAGGATTCCATCTTGGATGCATTCAAATTTCTAATGAAATTAGATGACAGGATAGCAGGTTTGTTTTCTGTTGCTTAAAGTTTGTGTGTCATAAATGAAATCATACTGACAATAAGGGTTTTTGCCTGTCAATATTTCTTGTTGCAGCCTGGTGCACGTGACCCTCCGATGCAGTGTTTCATTAAAAGGCGCAAAGAAACATCCACATATTACTTGTATCTCGGGCTTACACCAAGTATGCATCCATCAGTAATTTGAATTTCAAATATGTCATCAACCATGATGCTTGATAAGTTTGAAGCTGAAAGGTTACAAACTTTATTGTTTATTCTCTTTTTGATGAAAACCTATTTTAAGTTTGAAGATCTGTGCAATTTCATTGGATATTTCGTTTGACTTGATCTTTGAAGCAGTATGTAATTTGCATTTGTGCCTTTAACACATTGAGGGAGAGCCTGAAAATAACCTGCTCTATATGTTTATTTTTCACTAAGTACAATATTGGTTTTCTATTATTTTGTCAATACTCACATTGTAGTTGGTGTTTTTTAACAAGAGTTGTTAACCTTATATTGTCCATTATTGACTTCTTTTCTTTATACTTCCTTGTGAACACGAAACATGGGCTGTACGGACTGTGTACAATTAGTTGAGATTCACCTTGAAGTAAATTGCTCTGACCAAAAAGCTTTTGGTTGCCTGAGCTCCAGTTATATTTTGTACAACGTTTGAATAAGTTAGGAATCCATGGAAGCTACATTTGAAGAGATACATTTTGTACCAAATTGATTGGATTATACATTTGTGATCCTTTTGCTATATTTCATTTGATCAAGGGGTGAGGTGCAGGGGCACAGATTGTTGAAAAATTAATTGAATGGATGCTCATGATTTGTTTGGCTTTTATTGGTGATTTTAGCCTTTTTTACATTTGGTTAGTCATTTTTGCAAATACTTTATTTGAGTACAAATTCCTATTTCGACAATACAAAGCACTTCATTCCTTATCAAAGTGAGGGGATTAAATTCTTTGTTTAACTCTTTCAAGTCAATGGACAGAATACTTCATAAGCACAATAATAAACATAATATGATAATAAGAGTGCCATTTTTAACTAATTTTTATAAATGCAATCATGAGAGATGACCCTTGTAATAAAAAAATGTTTAAGTTGCTAAATAAGCATTCGTGATTCCAATACCAAGAAAAGGCATGGAATTCTGAACCATCTACTGCGGTAATTGTGTAATATTTTAGTTAATTCAAACATCTACAGACTGTACCTTGAACATCCAGCAACCATTGACATATTACACTTCAAGTTCCAGTGAAATTTTAGATTACTCTCAAGGTGGCAACATTTACTGAAATGTGGCCATAAATGAAGACTCTGCAGCCACCACAAATTCAAATGTCCAGATTCAAACCAAAGGGGTTGCCATTTTCTTTGAAGTAAATATTTGAAGCCAAGAGGGCAATTAGATTAAAAAGCCCCTTTAATTTAAGACAACTAGACTTCTAATGATTACTGGTAAGATGCAATAATTGACTTGATAGTAGATACAAGAATGTCTCATGCATTGAAAATTGTGTTAATTTAATTTTTGGAATTAGTTTTTCAATGTTCGATACAATTTACGTATTTTAATAAGAAATTGCTGCTTCAGTTTTATGTATGTGACCTATTGTAATTTATAATTTACTCAGAAACTTAGTGGAGTCTTGGAAAGGCAAGGTAGATTCAATTCATGTGAACATTCTGTTGAAATCAACCTCCATCGAAGGAAGAGGATTGATGAAATAAATGAAAGATGTTTGACAACTGAAAGCAAAATGTGTAATTTTCAAAATCAGAATCAATAGACACCTTTTTGAACACTGTAACCCTTCTAATTTGCAGACTAAAGCTTAAATTGCTCCCACATGTCTCATTTTTGGCCATGTTTAAGAAATTCTCTGAGCAATATCATCTAGTTTTATAGTCCTCTAATTATGCTAATTGAGTAGAGTTGTATTGTTCATTTTCCATTCAATTTGCATGCCATGTTTTTCTGTAGCTTTTTCAATCTTATTTGTTATATGTTTCATGTTATTTTATCTTTTCCACTACCTCTTTATATTTTTTACTGATCTCATTATCAAGCTCATCCACAACTTGATTTGCAACGTTTATGGAAAATGGGAAATTTCTATTGACTGCAAGGAGGTTCAGGCATCCAACTAGTACTGAATACATAATCTCTCTTGACGCTGATGATCTGTCCCAAGGAAGCAATGCTTATGTAGGAAAACTGAGGTATGTTACTATTCCAGTGATTGACATCCATATTAGGGTTCTGCTATTCAGTCATGCCTGCAATAGTACTTAAAATGGGATGATTCTTGTGACAAAAATTACCTTCAAGTTCATCATGTTAGGATTTTTTAAATAAATTATTATTTCTTATTGTGGTCAATTGTGTATCCTAAGGGTCAACATTTCTTCAGTAACATTTATCATCTAGAGCTCTCTTTAAGATAAGAGAATTTTACAAATCTCCAAAAATTGACCAAAAAGATAGGTCAATGGGTGAACAATTGTGTATCGTAAGGATCAATATTTCCTTAGTAGTGTTTATCATCAATCTAGAACTCTCTTTAAGATGAGATAAGATAATTTTATTGTCTAGCATATGATCAGAAAGATAGTTCAATGGGATTAGGAAGTAAAACAATGATACTAAGTTTTAGGAACATCCTAGTGTAATAAAAGAAATACATGAAATAAAAGTAATACATCAAGGAAAGAAAGAAAAGAAAGTGTAAGTATTAGATGTGAGATGAGGAGGTAGAGAGCAAGGAGGAATAAGTATTTGTTGCCACATGTTGGTACCTAAGCAGGTACTAATGCATTATTTGAAGATGTTGTTTGGAGAGAACCCAGGGTTGAGAGGCCTTGGACAGGTGACTTGGGAGGAGGATGGGAGCTATAAGTAGAGACTCCCAATACTTGAGTCCGAAGGAAAGAGCCTCATGATATAGGGTTAGCATAGATTAGAATACCAATTTGGTCCATGACGAGAATAGGTTCTCCTGAAACCTCATGGGAATGACTTCACTGGCCCTAGAGGGAGAAGTTATACCTGGTCTCGACTCTCACCTCATCGTGTATGATATGTGTAAACAGCCAGACGCCAGTGGTTAGGATATTAGATGAAAGTGGAAATGGATGCTCTTCACTCGCAAAATGGGCAAAAATATCTGCCCTAGATCTCATGCTAGATGGTTCCCCCGAAGATGAAATTTTCCTTACCATTTGTAGATGGCATAGCTCACATATCCTCTCCTCTTGTTGAATACAGTGCCCAAAACATCCGACACTGATGAACTCACAAGGTTAATATGTGGTCCGTTGATTACTTAGAGCTCATTCAGTGGATTCCAATAGATCAGCAGTGCATTTTTCTTGGCAGTAAACATCTTGATGACCTTCGTATATTGATCAACTGCAATATATGGGAGGACACTACTGTCTTTTTGTTACTGCCCTTGCATGGAGCAGTGGGCATTGGAGTGCCTTCATCTTCAAAGGCTTTTCATTCAAGGATGTGATCCATGTAATTGTGACAATCAGTATGTTCCATTATGATAGTAGTATACGATTCCGATCATATAGAATTCCAATCATACAGCGTTTGGATCATAAACATTATATTTTTCCAAGGTAAATTCCGAAACTAACAATGGAATTTGAACTCTTATGGTGGAATTAATGGTCTACGGTTTTAAGCATGTGACCATAAGCATTGCCCAGACATGAAAAGGGTAAGGGAATAGCTACAGAAAAGAAATTTTCATGAAATGAACTGAAGAAGTCCTATCATCAAATAATTTTTTAATGATACTAGAGTTCTTTAAAAAAATCCCATTTGAAAATAACATTTGGGAAGAGATTCTGTACTTAAGGCAACAAATTTGAATACTCCAAACCAATTACTTCCTATAGTTTGGACTGACCACATGTACAAGCAAGTCTGAAGATGAAAAGTAATATGGCAATGTTGTTGTTGTAATGTTGTCAGGTCACACAACCAGTTCCTCTATGAAGAAATTCATGAAGTATATCCGCCATTCCCATGGTGTGGATTTCATATGCTTGAATTTCCCTCCTTTAGGGTCTGCAACAGTCCATGCAGAGGTTTTCTTATGTCAATGCAATGCATTCCGATCATATAGAAATCCAATCATACAGCGTTTGGATCATAAACTTTATATTTTTGCAAGGTAAATTATGTCTCTATTGCCATTTGATTATCCTTAGCAAAGTTAATACTGTTGGAACTGTTTCCACTTTTTCTTTTGATTGGCGTATGAATTTTATTTGGAAATGTTACATACAGGTCCTAACGAATGGGAAATACAAGAGTATAGAGCACAGGGCACTGACGAATAGGAATAAAGAAAGATTGTCTGTAGTCATGTTCCATGCTCCAAGTTACAATGTGGAAATTGGTCCTTTGCCTCAGCTTATAGATGAAGCTCACCCACGCCTCTACAGATCGTATAAACACGCAGACTACAATCACCATTATCTCTCCAACAAGCTGGAAGGGAAAAAAACGCTAGGTTTCACAAAGATTCATCCTTAAAATACTAATGTTATTATTGAAATGTAATTATTCAGGGTAGCTGAGACTTCATCTAATATAATTTGCAAGTATGCCTGGTCTATCTCCATGTAATTGTGACAATCAATATGTTCCATTATGATAGTAGTATACGATTCCGATCATATAGAATTCCAATCATACAACGTTTGGATCATAAACTTTATATTTTTCCAAGGTAAATTTCGAAACTAACAATGGAATTTGAACTCTTATGGTGGAATTAATGGTCTACGGTTTTAAGCATGTGACCATAAGCATTGCCCAGACACAAAAAGGGTATTATTATGATTAATACATGATATGTAGAATTCTTGAAAAATGGAAAAAAATATTTATTATGAAAGTAGATTTGCCACAATTGTAGTAATTTTATAAATTTTATGGAAAGAATATAAGATTCAATAATTGTACTTTTGAGAAAAATTTATATTATTATAATTGCTAGATGATATAGATGATATAGTGAGTTCTTGAATAATGTAAAAAAAATATTATTTCTGATCATAATAGATCAATTTTTTTTGTAATTTTTATATTTATAAGAGTAGTCTAATTAGTTGCATTGATATTTAGTTAATGACAATAAACAAATAATGAAATTCCCACTCTATTCACTTAGTTCAAAGTATAAAATAAATTCACAAATATATCCACTACAATTTTGAAAGTAGTTCATATAATCTTGTGACTTGTACCATTTACCATCTAGAAAAGTATACATCATTAAATAATTATTTAAACTTCTTTTCTCAAGTGTTTGCAAGCAATAGCTTTTCTAAAGTTTTGTAAGGAATAATTGTCTTCCACTGGTTTTTAAATTGTTTCATAATTTTTTTTTTTAACCATCCACTATGAAACTCTATTCTAATATTATCATTCATTATGAAACTCTATTCTAATATTATCATTCATTATGTCTTCTTCTCACCAACTTATTGCATTCAAATAACTATTATTGTCATGTAAAAGATTCTATTTTTAACAATTATTTTTAAAAATTATGGATTGGTTGTACACTATTAGTATGTCCATCAAGTCTTGGATAGATGGTGATCTTTGTGCTCTTACATGATAAATATATAGTCCTATCAAACTTACAAAAATAATATTTACCTAGTACCATTATAATATTCGTATATTTATTTGTTCACATTTAATTGATACAATTATAATACCTATATGTTAAATTTTGTTATAAATTGTTAATTATAATCTCTTACGTTAAATTTCCATATAAATTTCTAAGTTTAAGGATGTGTGACTTCGATTTATTTCTTTTTTATTTTCATACAAATAATTTTACATAAATTATGAAATAGCTTTGCGTTTGGCATGTGGTTGCACTAAATGTATTAATGCTCTATCCTTGTATTCTTAATCGATTATTGATACATAATGACTGGTCAGAACCATCCATAATAGTTGAATGATATATTTCTATCTCAATTTGAGACCTCATGGTTGAACAATTGTAGGAAGCAACAATGTAAGATGTTCTACAATATACTTTTGGTTTGCAATTTAATTTCATAAATATGTTTCTAAAAGTATGTGGTGTAGAAACATTGGTAAAAATACACACATTTAATTTTTTGGTTTGCTATTTAATTTGATCAAACCTTGAGATTCTTGTTCTTATTTCTTATTGATAGCACTTTTCTTATGAATTGTTTTGAGAAAATCGCTAAATTAAAACCTCTTGGTTGATTAGATAAGACATATGGCATACTTCTTAAGCCAATTTTCCCTTGCTAAGTATGAGATGTTCAAGTATCCTCCATCTAAGTTGGTTGCTATTGCAATCTCAATGTGTCATCTATAAGTGTGCACCATGGAACAAATATCTTCAATTTTATGCACGTTACAATGAAGAGCAACTCAAATAAGTAATTTCATATGGTGATGCATTTCTTTGGAAATAGGGCTTTTGCAACCTATTTTTTTATTTACCTATGTTTGTTTTCAATGTTTGATGGCCAATTTCCACAAAAGTTCACACAACACATTACTAGGTCTTTATACTAAGTTTTCAAGAAGATTAAGTTGTGTAGCGATTAAGCCACCTACCACCATACCTGAGTGAATATAGATTATATTATATTTTTTTTGGTTTTGCATGTCATTTCGTTGATTATGATTTCTGATGCTTTATTAATTATTTGAGTTTTGATCCTACCTCATTTGAGTAAAATTCAAATTTACACAATGGAGGTAGCTAATTTGTGTAGATTGAGTCCTAACATAGTGTTTTCTTGAGTGTAATTGAAGTCTAATTATATTTTAATTATTGGGTTTGAAATTTTATAATTGAAGTCAAATTATATTTCAATTATTGGTCCAATTATATTTCAATTATTCAATAAAGAAAAACATAACATATGATAAAAAAAGACAGGACGTACATAAACAAAATTGCATAAAACTTTTACTTCTTGACTCCAACAAGTTTTGATGCATTTTCAAATATGGAATGACAACCATGATGTTGTTCACAATGTCATATTTCTTTTTTAACCTCTTCCATTAAAATCTAATAGTATTTCTCTATAGAATCTTAAAAAATCATCACTGAAGATCAAATTATGATTAATCCTCAATTCCCCCATATATCAAAAAGCAATGCCATGACTAGGTCGCATATGGAAAAATTACATCCCTGAAGAAAAATATCATATCTTATACAATATTTTGTCTCAAAAAAAAAAAATCGAAACATGTTCACATAAACAACAACTACTCCATAGATAATGGATAATCTCTACATGACACTACTATTATTTACAAAAAAACCATATTCAGAATACACAACTAATAATTGCAACTATATCTCGTTGTCATCCACCCTTGTTTTCAACAATTTCCATTCACATGTCGTTATTCTTCCACACTTTATGCCTTACGACGTTTCCTTTGCAACATCTGGTGCAAATGCTAGTTAATTTTGTGTTATAATTTTTTTGTTAATTAAATGAGTGAGAGTATCGATGGGTTTTGAAGTATAATATTAATGTTAAAGAATGCCTTAAGGGTATACCTATGTAACATGTAACAAGAAAAACATATAGGGGTGGTAGGAGGGGGAGTAGTGCTCTATGGCCATAAGGAAGTTAAAGTTGCAAAGTATTCATGGGGCTTAGGATGCATGACAAATAATCAAGTTGAAGCTTATGCCTCTACTAGGGGATTCAATTAGCCAAAGAAAAACATGTTATTTCTCTTAGTGTTTTTGGAGACTCCCTCCTTATTTAGCATTTGGTGAAGGACTCGTCTCTGAGAGATAAAACATTAGAAAATATTATAAATAGAATTAGGAAAATAGTGGAATGGTTTTCTTCAATAACATATTTCCATGTTCTCTGGATCTCAATAAATATGCATACTTATGTGCTAATGAAGGGTGTAAATTAAGATTCAGGGATTTAAAAAATAATTTCTGAATCAGACCCTTTCCTATTCCTTGGAGCTAAATGGATTGGCATTACACAAGTGTGAAGGAAAAAATGATCAATTAGTTATAGTATAACATGTAAATTTGTTTTTATTGGGTTAGTTTCGTAAAGTATATACCTACAAAACCTCATTTTTTGTAATCTGTCTTAGAGTTCTTTTGGAAAAATTTATAATTTTTCTAATTGAGAGAGTTCATAATATTTTTTTTGAAAATATAACTATGTACTAATTGATGTATTTACTGTAATTTAGGTGCAAATTTGCATATAAATACAAAATTTTCATTTCAATTAAAAAAAAATACATAAATTCTTATCTATTCAAATCTTAATATACTTTAAATTATGAAATTTATTTATTTATATTTTAATTTAGGAATATATATATATATATATATATATATATATATATATATATATATATATATATATATATATATATATATATATATATATATATATATATTAAATTTAAATCTACTCATTTTTATCTCTCTTATTTTAAATGATATTACAATAAACAAACTTATGGGAACTTTGTCATTAGTGTGTTTGGGTTACATTATATTGTTCAAACATGTATTTTGAGAATTTAGTTTTGGTGAATGTTATTATTTTTATTTTACTTAAGTTTGATTAGCAAAATTATAACTTTTTTTTTCCCTTGGAAAAAGTCGTAATTTCTATTAACTTAAGAAATTACATTTTGTAGATGCCGAGGCATATGCATATGGAGGCTTTACTTGCCTTATCAGGAGACATATAGGTCTGATTACAAAAATTTGACTGCAGAGTGGTAGATCTCCTCGCAGGGAGTCTGTATTCAGTGTTAATCAAAACTGCCCTCTACAGTTAGAGGGAAAAGAGAAGCACAAAAATTATATATTGTCCTCTGTACATTGAGAGTGCTATGACTGTCTGTATATGAAACTGTTTTTACAGTCGACTGATAAAAAAAAACTAATACATATTTATATAATTAACCCAAACAAAAACATGAGCTTAGAGCTCAATTTTGTCCCTGTTCTATAAACGGTCTGTGGTAATATTGATGGTGGATACCATCAATCTCTTCCTGTATCAGCCAGACATTGTCCTGAAGATGCGTTGCCTCTTTTGAAAGTTGGTCAGCCTCCGTATTTTGTTCCCTGTAGATATGACGACAGACAAAAGAGTCAAAAATGTTTATCAACCTGTGCGCTTCCTCCAGAATATGTCTGAGAGTATATGCATTGCATTGAGATGTATTGTTGAGCCAGTTGCAAACGATTTTTGAATCACCAAATAACTGCAGATGAGTGCAATGATGAGATAATGCAAAATGTATGAGGTGTTTTGCAGAGGAGAGTTCGGCAAAGTTGTTCGTGCCCATCCCCAAGTTAGCCTGTATTTTGTAGCTGTGATTATCATTCAGGTGTAAAATCAGTCCCCCTCCACATCCAGCTTCCTGGGCAGAGCCATCAAAGTAAGCCCATGGTTTAGATTTGTCAATAATTTCCGGGGAAATGATGCGCTGAGGGGCAACAGGGTCCTCTTCTGGAAGGAGATCATAATCAGCGATTATGTGCTGAATGATGGATGGCCAGTGCGGTTCTCTGAGATTGAAAATGGATTGGTTCCTGGCTATCCAAATGGCCCAGTTGACAAGGAGAGGCAAGTTCAGGGCTTTGCCTTTATGAGAAAGGCACCATGAGTTCCAAGCCTCTTGGATATTGTTACCTCGCCAGGGGAGTAAGGAAGGGTAGTGTACAGATAATCCATTCCATAACTCTAAAGATGACGGGCAATGCAGGAAGAGATGATCGGTGTTCTCATCAGCCATACGACATAGATGACATCGGAAGGGGCCGTGGAAAGATCTCTTCATCAGGTTGGCACCCGTTGGGATTTTGTCAAAGAGAATGTTCCACATTAACAGACGGGTGCGAGGGGCTGCCTTGAGTTTCCAGAAGGATTTCCAAGAGGGATCAATAGATTGTGGTTTATGAGGATCCATAAGGCTGATGTATCCTTCTTTTGGGGAGTAAAGACCAGACTTGGCAAGGCCCCAGATGATTTCATCAGGTTCCTCTGTTAAGCGAATGTGGGCCTGTGTGAGGGCATCAATGTAAAGCTGCCAGTCTTGTCTCCAATGTGCAGGAATGTTCAGATCAGAGGCTGATTTCCAAGCTTGTTGAAAGATAGAGGTATTGAGATGATCTCCGATATGTTTGATGTATATGATGCCTCTGTCATTCAGGTAGCTAATTAAATCAGCAGGTAACCTGTGAGCATTTCCACATCCTACCCAAGGGTCCGATCCAATGCGTACAACGTTTCCTTCCTTAATTCTCCAGGTAATACCAAGACGCAGTATGGGGAGAGCATTCATCATAGCCTTCCATATATTGGAGATATTACTAGCAGGGGGGCGATTCTGTCTGAGCCAGTCCATCAGAGATGAAGGCCATATATATTTTGCTAGTGCCACCCGGGTCCATAGACTATTAGAGCTGATAAGTTGCCAGCCCAGCTTAGCAGCCAAGGCTTTCGAGAATAATTCGAGCCTTTTTATGCCCCATCCACCCCAGCGTTTAGGGATAGCGATGCGATCCCATTTTACCCAAGCAAAGGTTTTACCAGGTTGGTTCCCTTTCCATAAGAATCTGCAGCAAATGTTTTGTAATCTGTTAAGTATTCCTTTTGGGATCCATGCAAGCGTCATCCAGAAGACTGGAGTGGCCTCGATAACCGCTTTGATGAGAGTTAATCTGCCAGCCCTGGATAGATATTTGTGGTACCAGATCTGTAATCTTTTCTCCACTTTTGCAATGAGCCATGTCCAGTCTGCAATCCTATACCCGAGGGGCTTTAAACGGAAGCCCAATATTTAAGCCCATCATCCAAATTAAGGGCAGAAAAGGGGAAACGCTGGGTGGTATAAATCGCCTCATGCTGTGAGCAACCAATAATGGTGATGGTGGATTTATCTTCATTTATCATCATGCCCGTAGCCTGTTGGAAGAGCTTGAATATATTGTACATAATTGAAGAATCTCCGATACTTCCATTCAAAAAGATCAGAACATCATCAACAAACAGAAGATGAGTCAGAAAAAAATTATTCGAGATCTTGATACCAGTGAGCTGTTGTCTGTCCTTTGCCGCATTGATGGCTCTGCTCAGACCTTCCATAATGAGGAGGAAGAGTAGCGGGGAGAGGGGACAACCCTGTCTGAGACCCCTTTCTGATAGGAAGAATGGGGTAGCTTCCCCGTTAAGGAGTACACTATAGGAAACATCTTTGATACAACTCATAATCCATTTAATGTAGGCAAAAGGGAAGCCAAGATGAGTGAGGATTAATCTGATGTAGAGCCAATTTTCCCTATCAAATGCCTTAGAGAGGTCTACCTTGAGGATCATACCTTTCTGTTTCTTAGTTTTCAGAGTGTGGAGGAGCTCCTGTGCAGTGGCTATCGCTTCGTGTATCTGTCGATGTTGTAGAAAGGCAAATTGTTCGGGAGCTATATGATCAGACAGTATAGGCTTCAGGCGATTTGCTATAATTTTGGCTATAATTTTATATAGAACGTTACAGAGAGAGATGGGACGAAAATCGTTAAAGGAGGTAGGAGAATCAGATTTCGGAATCAGGGCAATGAAAGTGGACTTGATGGCTGCATGAATACTACCTTTCCTCCTACTGTCCTCCACGATTCTGAGAAGATCATCTCCCAGAATGTCAAAAAATGCTATAAAGAATTCGATGGTCCACCCATCCGGTCCAGGGCTCTTGTCTTTTTTGAACCATTTGATGGTGGCCTCTAGCTCCTCCTTCGATACAGCCATCGTCAGGTTCTCCGAATCCTCTTGTTCCACAAATCTGGGGAAGTGTTCAGCAGTCCTCATTATCTCAAGTATGTTTGCGATACCGGGTGCCTTGTAAATGGATTTGAAATGTTCGATTGCAAGTCTAGCCAGACCCTGCTGATCAGATATCCTCTGTCCCTGATCATTTTGAAGTTCCCAGATGGTGTTAATGGCTTTTCTGCCATTAGCAAATTTGTGGAAGAATTTGGTGTTATTGTCTCCCTCAGACAGCCATATGGCTCTACTCCTAAGGCGCCAGCTCTCTTCTCTTTCCTTTAGGATTTGTGTGCGCTTGGAAATAAGAGTAGAATATAGATCCTTGTTTCCCGGTGCTGTGAAGGAGCCATCTGATGAATCCTCGAATGTTGCTATGGCTTGTTCGGCCTCCTTCAGTATCCTATCATCATTAATCCGCTTCAAGTGTGCCCAGTTCCTGGAGAGGCTTTTGAGTTCAGATAATTTCCTTAAGAAACCAGTAGTATGCTCCTCCTCTTCCGTGATAGGATTCGATCTCCAATACTCCGATACAAGCTGGTGATAGCTGGGGTCCTTTAGCCAAGACGCATTGAATTTAAAGGGGCTTTTAATCCTCAGGTTCTCCTCAGAGAGTTCGAGGAAGATCGGTCTGTGGTCAGATAATCCCCCGGATCCAACCCATTGTCTAATGCGAGGGAGGAGAGTGAGGAAGGCCTCTTTTATGAGGAATCTGTCTAGTCTTCTAGCTAGGCCCTGATCACCACATCTATTATTGGACCAGGTATAATGTAATCTGACAGGAGGGATGTCTACCCAATGATGATCTTCGAGTAAGGTAGAAATCAAATCGGACAGGTTATCCGCTTGGGCCGAGTGTCCCCAGGATTCACAGTGACCCAGGGAGAAGTTTAAATCTCCTCCCAGTATGATATTGTCTGCCCGGAAGAGTTCAGAAGCCAACAAGGTTCTCCAAAATGGTTCTCTGTCCACACATGGGCTGTAAACATTGATGATCCGAACCTCGGTGCTCAGAGCACGATCCAGTAAGTCCAGACCGATGTATCCTCTGCCTCCCCAGGAATTACGGAGGACCAAGGATTTGTTGCAGAAGCCTATAGCAATACCCCCAGATCTCCCAGAAGCATCCAGAGCATGGAAAGTCCAGTTCGGAAGCCAAGAGCGCAGGATGGGGATGAGGGTGTCAGCCGGGCAGAGGGTCTCCTGGAGAAAGATCACATCCAGGGCATTCGAGGTGAGCAGCCTCCGAAGGGCTAGTTTTTTATGGGGACTAGCAACCCCTCGACAGTTAAAGGACAGAACTTTCATGGAGGGGTAGGCTGTGGGCCGCCTCTAGCTCTAAGGGCCCTGTCAATCGTTTGTTGTCGCCCAAGAGCGACTTCCTCCCCCGCTGTATGTCTGGCCTTAGTGAGTCGGGAGGGGCGGCCTCTAGCCGATTTAGAAGAGGTCGGAGTATGAGAAGGTTCAATGCCTATCACGTCGACATCCTTCCCCTTAGCTCTGGATCGCAGAGGGTAACGAGGGGAAGAGGGAGGGGGGATGGAGGGCTGGGAGAGGGGGGGTAATGAGGGAGGAGGGGGGGAAGGGAGGGAAGGGGAGGGGGAGGATATCAGGGAGGGGGGGCAGAGGGAGGGGGAGTGTGAGGGGAAGGGAAGCGAGCAAAGGAGGGAGGAGGGAGGGGGTAGGCCCTGTGGGCGGGGGGGAAGCTGGAGAGAGCCTGGGGGAAGGGGGGGGGAGAGATACCCATGCAAGAGTGCGATGTAAAAATATGAGATATGACAGATGTAGATGATGGAGAAGGGAAGAACATACCCGCGGTCGAGGCGACTTCTCGAGTGGTGCCAGAGCTGATGGGCGGAGGAGGCGAGGCTGGAATGGGGTCCGCAGGACGCTTATCAGCAGCCTTAGAGGCAGAAGTGCCCTGTACGTCTCTTGGAATGCCCGGTGCAACCTTCGTCGGCTACTGTGGTGGCTCTCCATCCTTTTCCAGGGGCTGTGATGGTCCATCCTCCGTCGTAACTGGATCTCCAATCTGCTCAGGGCCCCTTTTTTTGTGGAGGAGGGGGCAGTCCCTGAAGAGGTGACCAACCTTGTGACACCTGCGGCAGCGGTAGGGAATGCCTTCATAATCAATAATTTGCTTGCGGGATGTGTCCCGCCATTGGATGGTGATGTACTCCAATAGGCCTCCTCTGGTGTCGAGATTAATCAGAATTCTAGCGTAGGCCATCATACCTGTTTGCAGATATGATTTATCATATTCCATATAAGTGCCGATGGCATTTCCGATCCGTTTGAAGATATCTTCGGACCAGTAATGCAGAGGGAGGCCTGGCAGTCGAATCCATACAGGTCCAATACCGATCTGTTCAGTCTCAGGGTCAAAGAGGGGTGTCCAACGCTTCAGCAAAACCGGGGCATGCTCGAAATGCCAGTATGAGGATAGGACCCAATTTGTGTGGTCGGCACGAGCGAAACGAAGGGCGAACCATCCCCTCACAAAGGTCTGCACGAATGGGATGTCGACCAGATGGTGACCCCAAACCTCTGATGCCCAGGTCTTTAGTCTCGCGGCCGAGTAATTTCTTCCTCTGATGCGACCAACAAGGACTCTGTCCGCAAAGTCCATGGCTTCTCCCCACTGTATGTCTTCTTCCAGTCGCAAAAAAATATCGTCAGCCTTGGATTTAAAGCACTTATGCTTCTTTTTTGTACCCTGAGGGGGGCGGGAGGGAGGAACCCTGTTCAGAGACGGACCCGGAGAGGAGTGGGAAGGTTGGTGGCTTTGCAAGTGGGGGGGCAGTTCAGTCGATTGGAGGGTTCCGGCTAGCGGCGGGATAGCGGAATAACTGCCGGATGGAGGGGCCTGAGAAGTGAAATTGTACGGAGCAGAAGCGAAGTCGGTACTCGGAGGCAGATAACTAGGATTTGAGCCCGAGAAGTGGGGGTCTAAACTAGGGTTAGGGTTTAAACAAGCAGAGACAAACCCTAGTGAGGATGGAGAAGCCGGCAGAGTGGAGAGAGCTGGCTAGGTGGGGGGATCATCCGGTAGGACCCAGGAGGCTGGGAAGGTTCAGCCAGAGAGAATCCGGAGCTGAATAAGCAGGTCGACGTGGAAAATGGGGTACGCCAGATGGAAACCCCTTCCAACGGGTCATCGGAGTAATCAACGGCATCCAGATCCTCCATGGTGACAGCTGCGCCTTGGAACGGAGAAGCCCTTCTTGTCAACCGCAGGAAACGGGAAGCATACACCTTCGAGCCGGTCAACACAGTGACCGCAGGTACGCCGCTCTAGCAAAATTATATCTAATAAAGTAATATAATTGATTAATCTAATTAAGAGAGTTAAATTGCTATATGTTCCCAATTGATTAATTTAATTAAGAGAGTTAAATTGCTATATGTTTGGGAACAATTTTGTTGTAGGGAGGAAAGCATGTATGGTATAAGTGTTTCATGGGGTGATCCTTAATAGAATTTGGGTTTATTGATCCAATCACTTCTAAACCTCAATAAGAAAAATGAGTCTAAACACCAATAATTTTTAGAGGCATGCCCATGTTAAAACATGTTTGATAGTGTTGGACATTTAATCCACTAAGGGTTTTGTTGTGGAATGTGAACAATGATTAGAGTCCAAGAGAACACTTGGTATATGAAAACCACGAATCATAAAAAATTATATTAATATATAAATATTTGCAAATAAAAGCATCTCACAATTTATTTTAATCATAAAAAATTATATTAATATGTAAATATTTACAAATAAAAACACCTCACAATTTATCTTAATCATAAGAAATTGTATTAATATGTAAATATTTGCAAATAAAAACATCTCACAATTTATCTTGATCTTACCTATTCATTTGTGAGTATTTAATCTAATATCAAATCAAGCGAATTCCTGCCTTGCTCAAATTTGAAGCACTAATTTTGTGTTCTTTGTCACCTTGTTGTGTCAGCTTCTTGTCTATCTATTGCCTCTGTCATTTTGTGACCTGTGGCCTGAGGTAACACTTGATTCTCTACCAATTTTATGCACCCCAACTACATACAATTATGGAAGGAAATACAGAATTTGCCCTATTAGTTTTGAGCATTATTATTATGTGTTATTCTTCGTGAGAATTTTCTATATCAATGTCCTATCTTATGCACAATAATGCCTTTTGTTTCTCCTTGATTTGGTAACATATGTTCTTGCAGAGCAACAATTTGTATTCTTAAATGTCTTCCTATTTTAAGCCCGCCATAGGATCAGTGTGTGAGTGACCGTCTGAGCACCAGGAGCTCAATACTTTATTTGGAATATCCTTTTAAAACTTGATTGATCTCCACTTTGATCCACTAGAAGGCCACGAGAATGACCAAGTAGTTGCAGGGTATGTTATAAGCCTTGTTTCAGACATGCCTCTCTATATTTTGCATTCATACACACACTGTGAATATGGGTTTTGATAAACTTTGATAATGTATGTGTCTTTATTAATCAAATGTAATTACATATATACATGCACACACAATTTGTTGGTTGAGAGAATATCTCAACCACACAACAATGTAGGAAATATATCCTAACTACTAGGAACAGACTTCTTTACTTAGTAAGAATCACAACTAGAGACAAGTAGGAATTAGATATTCCAACACTCCCTCTTAATGAGTACTTGTGTCCATATCAATCTGCAAAATCTAGTTGTCGTCAAATATACCAAAATATATGTTGATTTCTATATAAAGGAGCAACCATCCACCAGAATGCATGGGTACTAACCGCTGCAACCACCAGTCTTGTAGGATGTCCTTCGCATACATGGTTCTTCCAACCATTATAACTGCACATTTGTACCTGTACCTATAAATTTTGTCAAATGGGGAAGAAACTCTAGTCCATCTTTCTGAACAACTTCCACCGCGGCCTTATAAACAGCACTCACAGGATTTCCTGGTTTGAGCGCATTAATCGCCACTTCCTAGGCCTTCAACAACACCTGATACACCTTCCCTTGAACAGGCTCTGCATCGATCAAATAAGTTATGGATATGTTCGAACAATACAATTGCATCGAGCAAGGCAGACATGTTTCTGTGCTCTGTAGGTGGATCCTTAGTGAAAGTCGTTGATGCCCATCCTTCTTTAACATATGCATACAAAATTGGAAATTCCAATTGTTCCTCTGATGCACCAAGATTTGCAAACAAATCAAAAACCATACTCTCCACCTCTCCACATCGATCTTCAGAGACTAAAGGTCGGTCTACTTTGTTTAACATGAGAACTGGACAAATCCCATATTTTAGAGCTTTTGCGACAACAAATTTTGTTTGTGCAAGGGGGCCTTCACCAGCATCTACCACTAAAACTGCTCCTTCCACCATGCCAACAACCCTCTCTACCTCGCCTCCAAAATCTGCATGACCAGGCGTATCAACCATGTTTAGCTCATTTCCATTCCATGGAATTGAAGTTACCTTGGAGGCAATGGTTATACCCCTCTCGCATTCCAAATTGATGGAGTCGAGCGCACGCTCATATTGGACATCTGCACCGCATTGCCATAGTAATATGTCCATGAGAGTAGTTTTTCCATGGTTGACATGAGCTATGACAGCAACGTTTCAAATTTTGGCAGGATCCACCACACTGTCTGGATGATCGATGGCTGGGGCGGCCGCAGAGAAGCCTCTCCTGGTGAACTAGGAGCTGGAGCCAGTCCGGTCGAATATACTATTATAATATTTTGGATTTGTCTTTGGCGATGGTAAAACCCTGCGCTGAACGGATCTCCAGGGTCTCGTTCAAGGGACTGTTCACCACTTTGTATCCTTCGTAGAAGAAATGCGCTCCCACCAGCTTCTGATTGCAGAGGGTCCTGGGGAACCTCTCCCCACTATCGCATTCGCCTCTCAAGTGCTTGGGAATGGGGCCTATGCCCTGAACGTTGAAGCTCCACCGTTCCGGCCAGATGCCGAAGTCCAGGACACTGATCACCACATCAGAGCCATACTTGGATTTCCCCTACAGGCCTTTTCCATCAAGCGTATCAATGGACAAACAAGAAACTAAAAAAAATATACTATTTTATTTCCCTACGCCTAGGAGGGGCCAAGCCCATGAGGGATCAGGCCCTCAGGGGCTCTAATACCATGATAAACTTTGATAATGTCTATGTCTTCATTAATCAAATGTAATTACATATATACATGCACACACAATCTGTTGGTTGAGAGAACATCTCAACCACAAACCAATGTAGGAAATATATCCTAACTACTAGGAACAAACTCCTTTACTTAGTAAGAATCACAACTAGAGACAAGTAGGAAGTAGATATCCCAACAGTTTGGGCCTAGCCTTGTTATTCAATACTAATCAATGCTAAAATGAGCTGGTTAAAATTACGAGTGAGTTTGACTTGCTAACTTTGGTTTAACCAGTGAGTAATTGTGGGACATTGACTGCATCAAAAAGGTTTTTGTCATCTTTTCCAAATACTTTTCAGAGATTTTTCACAAGTTGAGTCAAGATACTCTAGTCTCTCTTATGAATTCGGCTTTTTGTTGTGCCAAATTGAGTCAACAACCACCCAAATCAAAATATATGATTCGATCTCTACAGTTGTCGACAAGGCCTGGAAGAAAGCTTCGAGAGAGGATATGAATTGCTTCATGGGGAGGAACATAGCATAGTCATATCACCTACACAAGGAGCCCTGATGTATTTCTTTATTGTAATTTTGTGCTCCATGCAAGTGTCATGAGGTATCAAACTTGAACGGAAGTTATCAATTGAAGAAATGTATTTGGCATTGCTTGAGAGATCTGAACTATTTCATGCACAAGACTAGAGATGGGTATAGAAGGAAATGGAATTTTGTATGTTGAAGTATTTAACATTTCCAAGCATCTTTGAATGCAGATTCCATTCAATTAGTTTCTCGTGAAATACATCTTCAACATCAGCTTCAATTTTTCAATACTATTCGATACTTTCCACCATGTTTGTGAGAACATTAATCTGATCCAAAACCGATTTGACATGGTGTTTTGGATGCAACCATTTTTTGAGTGCTAAAATATCATAGAAAGTCCCTAATCTTGGCATGAATTTGGTGGCCTTTGGATACCTTCTCTAGTATTTTCCTCTTGACATAATTGCTTCTTCAAATCTTGGTGCACAACTTTCATAAGCTTTAGGGACCTTTTGCATTCATTTGATTCGTAGCTATTTGCATTGTTTGAGCTATTTGTTCATAAGTTCACTTGTACTTATACATTGTACGCAAGTGCATTTGTAGTTGAAGCATTGTTGTGAAATGGATCGAGTGGGTGATGTATTAGAGTTTCTAAATACTTTAATACACTATAATTTTCATGATACAATCAAAATTGCCAAGGGCAATCTCTCTGACATTTGAAAATGTTTACATAATGCACAAGAAAAGATCAATTTTTTTGAACTCAAATCATAACCACATCAAGATGAGTTACAATAGAAAAGACATCATTCTAAATTGGTTTTTTTTACTCAAAACAATTCCCTATTTGAATTTGAGACAGACTTCCATCAATTGTTAGAAACTAATCATATTAGTGAGGTTGAGGTTGATTCCCATCAAGTGCCCATTTCAAGAGTAGTTTTGCATAAAGATGCAGAAGTTCAAGTTACACTTTCTAAGCCCATCATTAGACCTTGGGAAGAAGCTATCAACAACAATAATAGAAGTGATCTTGGATATGACAAGGATTTGTCCTTTCATATTCTGTACTATTCCAACCCCAGCAAGTTTTAGAGTGTTGGGTTTCTTCAAGACAATTCATATTCACTTGTTCCATATCCTTCTCCTTTTCCACAACAACCACAAATTGTCAAATGCCAACATTGTGACAGAGTTGGCTATGTGAAATATTAATGTTTTGATCTTCACCCATGTGAGCATTGTCATAAAAATCCTCATCATTCAAATAGATGCTTCAGAAACAAGCCTCCTGCAAGAATGAAGATTCACCTTGAATGGATCACTTCTTGGAAATGGCCTTCAATAACCAAGAATATACTTCAGTCATACCACAAAATATGTTCTCGAGTATTGACACATCTTTTTGTTGAGATTTATTCATCTTCTCACCTTGTATTTGACAAGGGGGAATTGGTGGTCATCTATAAGCTTCAAAGATACATCAAGTGAGCCTAAGCCACAACCTGAACGTGGCTTGAACCTACTGCCAGAGCCTAGAGCCATAGTTATCCATACCCAAATTCATAGTTGTATCCATAGATAGAGAAATTCCCCATGAGAATGCCTTTGGGTGGGGGCCCTTCCTTAAATCATCGCAGGTTGAGACCTTAATGGTCTCCCTTTTCAAAACACTTCCTCTAGCAGAAAACTTCAACTTCTAACTAGATTTTGAACTACATCAAGTATTCCAGGTTGAGACCTCAATGGTCTCCCTTTTCAAACTATTAGGGGGCACTTACACTAGTAGAAGACTTCAGCTTCTAGCCAGATTTGGACTTGTTCCAAGAACTACACTAAACGTTCGAGTTTTGGTGGTCATTCTTAAACCACCCTGAATTGAGACTTTGAGTTCTCCCACCTATATCATCATTTCAAAGAGTCTAGTCAACCACTTCTACCATGCCTTTTTTTATATATTTACATTAGAGCTTTCTTCTTGGAATCATATACACCCATTCAGATTAAGGGGGGAGGGATGTTGGACACCTAATTTGCTAAGGGTTATGGTGTGGAATGTGAACAATCATCGAAGTCCAAGAGACCACTTCATATATGAAAACCAAGGGTCATAATACATTGTACTACAATGTAAATATTTATGAATATAAGCATATTACAATTTATCTTAATCTTTCCTATTCATTTGTGAGTGTTGAACAAACAGTAAACAGCTCCAACAAAGTTATAGCTTCATAAAGGCCTGAAGTTTTACAATCTATGTTATAGTTTTTATATGTTTGTTGTATTTTTTAGATATTGATTTTATTTATGCATTCAAAAATGAGATTAAAATAATGAAAAATTACAATCAAATTGCACCTTAATTCATTTTTTATTTCAATTTTTAAAATTTCAAAAAAGTAATTACTAAATGTTCATATTAAATATATCTTCAAAACACACATAATTTTTATAGTTTTTTTGGTAAGGTTAAGCATTTTCTATTAGATTTCAACAAAGAAAGTACATAGCTATTTTCCACCAGCTACTAATATGCCACTTGGGAAACCAATGTTGAAACTTAAGAAACCAAGTGTAGTGTAGTTTAATGGTTGATTTCTCTTCTTGATTATTACTTGTGAATATTATATGTCTTCTTATGTCTTCTTCATCAAGCAATTATACAAATGTTCAAAACATAAAGATCACAATGAGACAAAGGACACCATAAATGATCCCAAAGGCTAGGGAAAGACCCATAAGGGGAAAATCCAAAAATCCTTCTCTTATAGAATTAGATCAAAATTAGAGATATCCAAGACTAAGACCAAGACCAAGACCAAACTGCCACAAATATAACAAGTCAAACCATCCTCCAATTCTCCTCCAATAAGCAAAGTCAACACTGATATGTTGTGTTAGCACCTAAATCTGCCCTAGGCTGAAGGAAGGAAAAATTCAGGGTAACCACAAACCATGCTCAGTGTAGTAGCTAGCCCTACCAGAACAGGAGAGGGCTCTCTCCGAGTCACGCTCAGTGAATGGATAAATGAAATGATCTGAGATGAATTACAGTGAAATATTTATCTTAGGCTAGTAAGTGAATATGGATACAAGAAATTTTTTTTATGAATGACTGAGCTTCTGGGATGTTATGGGACCAACAGACAGCAATGAACAGAGAATTTAATATAAAGGCACAGATTACTCCGTGAGGCAAGACAGGCGAAAAGTGTAGCAATTTAGTTCGAAATAACGCGGAATGGAGAGATTGCTTAGGAGATTGAAAAGGGCATAAGTACATGAATCCTTTTCAACAGAAGAAGAACACTGAACATGAAATTTTCCCACCGGCAGAGCAATAAAATCGAATTCTACCTTATCTAACTCAGAAAATTTCACTGGAAATGAATATGAATTGAACTATGAACATTACAAAATACATATGAAACATAAGAGACACATTTACTACACTCACAACCACATGAATCTCATGAAACAGAGCCGCTGCCTTTCATTAATTCTCTGTCAAAAATATACAGTGAAGAAACAAAGTTTCTTTCCCACAGTCTCCCAGAAGTTACAAGCCAACCAACCCTTTGCAAATAGTTTGCATACAATACATAGAATGTGCCATGAAGGGATAGAACGCCCAGGGGTTGGGGAGTTACTCGAATCATTACAAAATGGAAGTGGAAAGCCAACCATTAGCTATAGGTACAACATTACAAACATGAAAAATGGCTTGGGTGACCGTTTTCCTTCCTTCGCCACTTGGGTAGAAGCCAATATGGAGTGAAAATACTTTAAATGCTGCCTTACATGCCAAAAAACTAAAATGTAGATGAGCGGGCCTAGTTGGAGAAGTCACGAGTCGAAGTTTCGCGAAACGGAGGTAAAATTGGGATTTTTTCCTGTATGCGCCGTGCCACTTTGGAGCCTATTTTGAGGCACTTGCAAGAGTCAAAAATGTGCCCAAGTGTGCGTGTTGGAAAGCCTGTCTTGTCTACTTTCTAACCCAAGTGGAATTTCTGAATTTGGTGCTCATTTGCCCCTCCAAATCTTCATTCTCCCAAGACTGCTTCCTGTGTGTCAAAATAGGGGCAGAGAGGTCATTTTTTGGGTGTTTTTGACCTCCTGGAGACTCAAATCATGCCCAAATTTCTTGTCCAAGCACCAGTAGTCGTGATTTTTCATGCTGAATCCAAAAATGCAAACCATTATTCATTTGGAGCCCCAATTTTTAGCCTGTGTTTTGCCCAAAAATTTGTCATGTGACCAAAATTTCCCCAAATTTATTGAAATTTGGGCTGGAGGTCCTCTATGAAGTGCTATGTTGTGCCAAAGAAGCTTTAGCCAAGATTCGAAGCCGATCTTGCTCTTTTGCCTCTTTTGTTGCTTTGCTCAATTTTGCCTTCAAGCTCTTTATCTGGGCCTTTGCACTCATATTTCGTGCCCTGTAATGGAAAGCCATGTGTCTCAGTAAGGCATGGTCCTTGTCGGCCTTGTCCAACAGCCTCTCCAAGTGCATGTTAACTCTCTTGAGATTGGCCTCCCAATCCTCATTGATCTCCTGCTCCATTGATGTGAGCTCAACTCTTCTCCTTTGTGCAGCTTGGCGATGCTCATGAATGTTTTGTAGCTCCATGATTGCTTGCTGATCCTCCAGCTGTTTGTTCCTCTGCTCCAGATATTTCATGTTCCACTTAGCCCTCTCCAAATCGAGGGACAAGTCTTCGATCTCTGATTGCTGCTCCTGGATGATCTCTCTAAGATTTGCAATCTGTCTCATCATCATGAAGGAGAACGAATTCGGTCTCTCGTTCACCTGATGGCTCACCTGAAGGCCCCTCATCATGCATTGGCTCCTTACCTCTGTCCTGTTCCTGTGTCGTCGATGCCGGAAGCGAGGCCCCTTCCACCCCGGGTGGAGATAACACTCGCTTTGCCGCTGCAAACAAATGTCTATTGCCTCTCTGATAGGTGATGAATACTGGCATAGTAGCGGCCTCATGGCGCTCATACTTATGAGAAGGACCACCTATCTCATATTTTGCCTCTGATACTACCTCTGGAGTGCTGAAGAAGTCACGGGAGATGAAGTCCTCTCAAGCAATGCCCTGCAATCCCAACTGATGATCCGCCAAAATCCGGATAAGAGCAAAGTGATAAACACTGTTAAGCTGTTGCTGAGGGGTCTTATGCTGCATGAAATTGTTCATCCTCTTTATGTTCCTGCAAATGAAAAATGGGAGGTTCATCATCCGCACCCTGGTAAAGTGCATGAGCAATCTGATGTGATAGGCATATAGGCGAGAGAACCTCCCCTCACAACTGAAGTACTTCATGATCAATTTCAAGAGCGTAGCATACTCATCTTTCAAATATTTGAATGGGAAGACTCTTGTGAGCTGCCTCAAACAATTGGCCTTAATGTAAGGCTCATAGTATTTCCTATCCACCTTCTTCTTCTTATGCCACTGTTCTCCAACATTTGGTATGCCTGTTTCCACTAAGACAGTTTCGGGTGTCAATGTGAAGGTGACCCCGGCCAAGATAGACTGACCTCCATGTAGATGAAGCACAAAAAGACGGGCCAACTCATGATGAACTCTAACATTAGCCACCCTTTGACAAAATTCAAAACATGCTAGGTGCTGGAAACATGACATAGCAAGAGGGCATGCCTGCAATTCAGTGAGGGTGTTTGGCTCATCCCTAACATGTTTGCCACTCTTGTGATGTCTCCTGGGAGCCTGTTCTCCTGAAGCTGTATCACTGTGAGTTTCCACCTCATACTTTGATCAACCCTTAGATGCCATGACTACTGTTTATGTACTGTATTTAGGCTGCCCTTTGATGATGGTGAAGTTGGGTGTTGTTTTTGTGATATCTGCCACCAAGGGGAACAATGAAACAAAGGGATTATTAGGAGGGGAGTAATGTGATGGGAATAGGGGTTATGGGGAGAAATTTGTTTAGGGATATGTGGGGGTTTGGGTATTTGATAGGGTAGGTTTTTTGGGGTTTTAATGAGGTAGGGTTTGGTGTTTGTATTGACCAAATAGTGGAGGGATAAGGAATATGAGTTTGGTAGTATTTTAGGGTAGTGGGAATAGGAAACAATAGCATAGGGGGATAAGGAAAAATGGTAAGGAAGGAAAATGGAACCTTGGCATCAACACCACACTTATACAACCCTAGCAACAATGACCTTTTGGTATTTTCTTGTTGTTGGTTTTATGAGTTTTTGTTGCATTCAATCATAGGCATAAAACCACCATATCATTTATGAACTTTGATAAACAAGTGATGTTATAGAGCCTACCTTGCAATTTGGTGGGCTTCACAAAAGATTTGAGGGAGTTTGGCAAGGTTCTGAGCGCTTTGTCTGTGTGCGCCGCGCACAAAACCCAGGGCGTGCAAGGTTCTGAGTGCTTTGTCTGTGTGCGCTACGCACAAAACCCAGTGCGCCATGCCCTGGGTGTGCGCTGCGCCAGTTAGAAAAATACACTGTGGGCTAGCTCTGTGTGCGCTGCGCCCCTGTCTATATTCGTCGCGCCCTGAAATCACCTCCAATCTTGCTCTAAAACACACGATGCACACTCAAACAGTTTGAAATGTTTCCCCAAGCACTTGGTTTGCACAATGACTTCAATTTTGGTGGAAAATTATATTTAAAGACTTGAAAGTCATGGGTTAAATCTTTGCTTTTCAAAAACCCACTTTTTCCCTGATTTAAAGCAACACTGATTTTCACTTTCCCTTTGAAATTTTAGCTCAAATGATGAAATTTTTGGCACTCTTTGCAGGGATTGCATGACATGGCATTTGGCCACGGAAACCATGATTTCACTTGAAGAAATCAACTGAAGACTTTTTTGGAAATTTTATCACCAAGGACACTATTTGACTTTTCCTCAAAACAGAGTTTTGAATAACAGTCGCAGTTTATCAGTATGACGATGAAATGCTCTGAACCATTACTTTGTAAGAGAATCACTCTGGCCTGCATGGATTTACTGGACATATTTAAAGACAAAATTGATTAATCCCTAGACCTAATGATCAAAAATGACTTTTTTCCATTAAAGGACCAGACCTTGACTGTCAGGGACTTTGGTGATCATTGACAAAAGACCAAAGCTAGCAGGAGCCAGACATGAGGGGAAATGACTAGCATGACCTTTTCCGTCAGATTATGGCATGCCCCTAGTGGAATGCAGTTGAGTGAATGGAGCGGGACACCTAAAAATGAAATGCATAAAGAGTTTTGATCTTTGACGGAGGACTGACTAGACCGACTCTAACATGTTGGAAATAATATTGAGAGAGGGGTGGGGGGGGGGGGGCAGGGTGCGGGGTGAATCAATATTTACAATTCAATAACATTTCATTTCATAATCATATTTATATATGCTACTTCAGTGAATTGAACTCGCGTGTGCACACAATTGTTGTTGAGGAAACCAGTGTATATCCAGTGAAATTATGATTCAGTTAGTTCATCATGTTTTGATCTTTAATCAGTGCATCAGTACTTTATTAAACAATATCTATGTGGAGTAATAACATAAATAAACCATCACACATAAGCAACACACATGAACACCAAGATTTAAGGTGGAAACCCAATGCGGGAGAAAAACCACCTCTTGCTATCGTCTCTATCTTCTTTTAATATAAAGAAAATATGTTTACAACCTTGTACTAGTGCAGACTCATACCAGTATGCAGACACCCACCTACATAAGGCTACAACTTTCTCTCATTCTCCAGCTTCTACTGGAAGGGAGCTACTTCCCCCTAGCTCTTGTACTAACCGATATGTTTACCAGTACGTAGGTGCCTACCTATAGAAGGCTACGACCTTCTCTCTTCCTCCAGGGACCACATTTCATAAATTTTTAGACTGGATACTCCTGGTACATAAGCACACAATTAATCACCACTGCAATAACTGCATCTACCAACAATCAGTCAATTTGAACAGTCAGATCACTATCACCAGAAAACTGTGCTGAACCCAAAAACCTACATCATCAACCAGAACCAACTGTAACCTCAAAAATCATATGTTAGAATGTATATGCTACTTTAGTGAAGCCAACCTGCGTGTATATGCTACTTCCTTTAACCAAACCTGCGTATACCTCCAAAATTACTAAATCATAAAAACCTCTGAATCAAAACTGTATCAACCAGTAACATTTTGAAGATCTACTGTCAAATTACATAGATCTAAACAAACAACAACAAATATCACCCTTCTCACTTAATCAATCAATCAATCAAACTCAATCTCCTTATGCATTCAGTTCTACTTTCAGATCTAAGAAGACATCATTGACAGACAATAGTAAAACAACAACATTGATCAGATAGATTAGTCATTTTTGAACAACATGCTTTTATTTTGCATATTCTACTTGGAAGAGTCGAACCAGTGTGTATACATGTCTTCACCAAGGCGAACCAACGTATAGATCTGCAAATACTAACTTACAACTTCGTTGCTATCCCATACTTCAAACATACCCAGATCATGACATTTAAAGAATAAAACATGCGTAAGAAAACAGATCTAGCCCAACCAATATCAGATCATACAATGATAAATCATTTTAGGTTTCATGATCTTGATCCAACATTGTATTCAAGGTGCACAAAATATTTTAGATCATATCATAATCATAACCCCTGCAACATACAATATAATTAAGATATAAGTATTCCTAAGAAACCCTTTCACTTGCATACTTGGCCCTTTTATCTTCTCCTTCTTATATAGTTTTTGGTCTTTCTCAATACCTCGCGCCAAAACAACACTTAGAACCTGTAGTATTCTTGGACATGATCAAATAATCGTTACTCCGCTCAATATTGTGGGATAATACCATGGTATTGACCCTTGGTATTCTTTAATCTTAAATTTCCTTGATTTTCCAATCCATACGTGCGTATCAGAGTAGGTACTTCAAAAGAAGCTTGATCGCTTGAAGGGAGATCTCTCAAGATGAACAATCAAGAAGGCATGGGATCTATCAGACCACCAATCTTCAACGAAAACAACTTAGTATATTGGAAGATAAGAACCAGAGCATATCTTCAGTCACTTGGAGCTGATGTTTGGGAAATTGTGGAAGGAGGATATTAATTTCTAGCAGCAATACCCATAGATACAACAGGAAAGAATCTATACAAAAGCAATGCCAAATCCATCAATACTCTATTGGGAAGTTTGTTAGAATCAGAATAGGTCAAAGTCATGCAGCTCAAGGCAGCCAAAGAAATATGGGACAAAATCATTCAGAGCTATGAAGGAGACTCCAAGGTAAAACATGTTAAGCTCCAAACTCTCGTAATTCAGTATGAAACTCTCAAGATGCATAGTGATGAAAGTATTGCAAGTTACTTTTTACGTGTAGATGAGATTGTTAATTGTATGAAGAATCTAGGTGAAGAAATAAAGGAGGCTACTTTAGTAGAGAAAATTTTGAGATCTTTGTCTTCTAAATTTGAGTCAAAAGTATCTTCCATAGAAGAAAAGCAGGATCTTCAATCTATTACCACTGTTCAACTTCATGGAATTCTAACTGCCTTTGAAACGAGGAAAGGAGGTCCATCAGATATTAGAGAAGCCGCTTTCAAAGCTTCAACAAAGGGAAAAGAAAAGGAAGATATCAAGGAATCAGGATATATTTCAGAAGAAGATGAGGTAAACTTTGTAAAGAAGCTTCAATGGGGTTCCAAAAGATTCAACGGTAATGCATTGAAATTGAAATTGAAATTGGTAGGAGCATGTTCAATTTCACTCTTTAAATCTTGTATTGTTCCCCATAGAAGCCCACTATTGTTATTGTTGTGTCCTTACATTATTATTTTATGTTGGCTCTGATTATATTATGACCCCTTAGACTCCTATATATAGAAAGGAGGTCTTATCATTTTTATCATCCAAGAATTGTTCATTTGTAAAGGAGGTTTCCCCCTCGAAGAGGCTGATTTTTAAGTTGTTGATCTATCTTTTCTATCTTTTTGCGGCTCGGTAGTTGGGGAATTCAATAAAGGAGGTGCAACATTCAAAATTGGCATGGGTTGACCCAGAAAGGCCCCTTGTGACACGAAACCAGGGTTGACGTTGACAAAAGTAAAAAAAATACTTGGAAGCTCGAGAGGACTTGATTATCTAGCACGGTGCTCCATACAAAGGGGAAAAAAGTAGCACCCAGGGGTCCTCTTCTTCTGTATTGCGGCATGAAATTGATAGTTGCCCACTCCCAACTTTAAAGGATGAATGATTCAAGAAATAAATGCATAAGCAACGAGAATTGGCTAAGAAACGTAGGAGGCCAGACCGTGAGCTAAATACAACCTGAAGTAGAGGCGATCACAGGGATGGGAACAAAGATATTTTATTAACTTTTTCATCTGCTCAATTTCCCTGTTTTTCGTAATCGTGTAATGTGTCAACCATTTAATGAGGAAATTAATATTTTGTAATGTTTTTGGGCCACAGATCCATCCTTGGGTGAGACAGTTGGGACTCGGCTGAAGATATTTTTTTGTAATCAATGCTCAATGCTCCCCTCTCCAGATAAATAGGGTGAAGCAACACTTTACAAGGGTTCAAAAATCCTAAAGAAAAATATACATGTTATTTTCAGACTGTATGATATGAATCTTTCAGAATATAAATAAAATGGTGGTGTTTGGATTAATTTGCATTGACTTGTTAATGCACGTGCCTATATGGATTATTGAGAATATATCTTTAAAATTGCACTCCATGAATCATAGCACACAGTCTCTCTTTTGTCCATTATATCTATCTATAACTTAAATACGTGTAGAAATTCTTGATGCTTCAAGCTCTATGTGCTAAGTATAGAATTCTTGATGCTTTAAGATCTATGTGATGAGTTACTCCTTCTCCTCTCTCATTTATCTATCAAAGCTTATTAAACTGTAGGTCCTTGAACTACTCAGTCTCCACTATTTTATGCACATATTTCTGTAAGTTTTATATGTGAAGAAGTACCATAAACTCATGGCTTACTCCTTTAGATGAATGAACCAACCCATTCCATTTAATATATATATATATATATATATATATATATATATATATGTGATGTCTTCATTTTCCCGAGAATCATACGAGACACACTAAATATAGATGTGCACAGGCACTGGTCTTGTAAGAAATCCGAGTCTCTCTGGGAGCAACAACATTTTCTGGCACTGTTTCCGAGGAACATATTGAAGGATCTTTCCCCTGGGAGACGACAAGTTGAGAACTCTTTATGTAGATGATCAAAGGCATTCTGATTGCATCCACATCACCATGGCAACTCCATGAATCCCATTATCATTTGTCATCCTGTCTTTTAAAAAGCACCACACTTGCTCAGATACCTCTCAACAAAAAACCCCATTTGTATCTGACCCAAAGAAATTAATTTTCAGGAAAGTATGGAAGGAGAAAACTCCTACTACTTATGATACCATCTCATCAGCCTTTGAAGCTTCCTCATCCATCTCCCAACCTGTTGTTACTCACTACTCACGATTTACTCCTAAGACCCTTACATACCTTGCTTTTAGTCTAGCCACTTCAAGCACTATGGTTTTGGCCCAAGTTCCTTCGGAAAATCTTAAACCCATTCCATTAATCCAGATGGTTTTTCCAGGTTTTTCACTAAATAAATATGCCCCTCTTAATTTACCTCAGCCCCTAAGTGTTATGCCCCAAGACTACCTAAAGCTTTTGCCTAGGTTCAATGGGGAGGATGAAAACACTGCACAAAGACACATTGAAACCTTCTATGCTTTTGTTGAGAATATAAATGTAGAACAAATGGATGTGGTCTTGCAACTCTTTGTACAATCCCTTGATGGAGAAGCTAGAAAATGGTTTAAAGCCTTACATAATGCCTCCATCACTAGTTGGGAGGAACTTGAAAACTCTTTCACACAAATATGGGGTGAAAAGAGAAATCATGAGTACCTCCTCACAGAGTTTAATTCTATAAGGAAGAAGCCGAAAGAGGATACTTCAGAATTTATAAAAAGATTCAATAAGAAGTATAATAACCTGCCTGGTGAGATAAAGCCTCCTCCAGCTACTGCTCGCGTAGTTTTTTTAGGAGATTTTGAATTCGAAATTGGTTTTACCATAAGAGAAAGAAAATATCTCACTTTATATCAACTCCAAGTCGATGCTCTTGAGGTGGAAGCAAATTTCACCTCGGCAGGGAAGTCAAGAGGAAAGAAGGAACCTACTGAGAATAAAAGGGGGAAAGAAGAAGCATCCTCCTTCGGTCAAGCTAAAGAATCACCAGATCTGAAGTGGGATGAACTGGATAAACTCATCAGGAGTTTATCACATAAGGTTGGAAAGATTGAACTTGAGAACAAGAGTCTCCCCAAACAGAATGCTCAAGGCAACAACTGGGGTTATAACCCATAGTATAGAAGGCCACCATTGCAGATACTTCCAAGGGAAAGAAAGGAACAACTCAACCAGATCCCTCATCCTCTATATTTAGAAGATGATCCCGATGAACAATCATCGGATACACATGAGATGCAGGGAAACTTGTATTCCACTTTCTCTGAAGAAGAACATGAAAATATGGCTCACCAGGAGACCAATCATGATAGAGAAGCAACAACAAATAAGGAGGACATAGATTATTATTGTAAACAGTTTGCGGATTTCATGCAAGCACAACTACACCAAAAGTATGATCTAAGATCTTCAAGAAAGAGGTCGAGGGAACCAGAACAATAAGAGGGAAATGATCCCAAAGATATTTCCCCAATGCCAGATAAAGGGAAAGATAAGCTGAATATCAACTCATCCAAGGCAAAAGTCTCCTCAAATAAGGAAAGCAATAGTTCCGAGGGACACACAGAAAAGAAGGCACTTGTTCTGCTAAAAACTGCCAGTGGTAAGGAAGGAGAAGTAGAGCCAGGAGGTATAGATAAGGGCCAACCTACATTCAATATTAAAAGGGAGCTCAAAAGGGTAAAGATTCCTATCCCCCTGATTGAACTTCTAAAGAAACCCAATTATAAAACTCAAGTATCTCAATTCATGCTTCCATCCACCTCTTCACCCACCCATGATTGTTTGAACCTTCAACAAGAAAGGCCAATGGTTGTTTTTGGGCCTCATGTGGAAGAAATTGATCCTTATACTACACCCTTCTATGTGACCCTGGTAATCCATGACCCTTATTACGTAATTGCATGTTGGACTTTGGAGCCTTGCACAACCTCATGCCCTTAGCAGTGATGGAACAACTTGGCTTGCAGATCACCAGGCCCTACAAGGAACTATACTCCTTTGACTCTAAGAAGGTCAAATGATTGGGAATGATAAAGGATCTGGTGGTAAACCTGGCTCAAATCCCTATGAAGAGTGTAGTAATGGACATAGTGGTGGTTGATATCCCCCCTCAATTTGGCATGCATCTCCTATCTAGGTCTTGGGGTTCCAAGGTGGGGGGCTCTATCAAGTTAGATCTACCTTATGCCACTATTCCTACTTTTGGAGGTGAATAAAGGAGGTTGTACAGAGAGTCCAGATTTGTAAAAACTGTGACCCCATCTAAAGGATAAAAAAATCCCTAGTGCATGGAAAAGAAAGTGATCTCTCTTACCTGTTCCTAGAAGAAGGTGAGTCCATCGTAGAAGAAACAAAAATACACCTAACAAGGAAGTTAGCACACCAACACATAAATGAAAAAAAGTATGGAAATTATACTTTGATGGAGAAAATTCCAAAGAGGGAAATGGAGCTGGAGTATTGTTGGTATCTCTTGAGGGTAACTTTATACCCCTCTCATTCAAGCTGGAGTTTGAGGCTACCAACAGCATGGCTGAGCATGAAGCATTTCTCCTTGGGCTACAAACAACAAAGAATATGAATATTGAATGCTTAATGGTGCATGGAGACTCCGAGATGATTGTGAAACAGATCTGGAATCATTGTCAGGTCTAACACCCCAGATTAAGGACATACCGAAATGAAGTATGGAATTTTATTGATAACTTCTTCCTGGCCTTTAATATCCAATTTCTTCCTAGAGGAGGAAACAAAATGGATGATTCCCTTGCTGTAGCAGCAAGAAGTTTCAAGCCCCCTCAAAATTTCTCCTCAGGTATGAGGTGGACGTCAGATACATACCCTCTATACCTAATAATGTTAAGAACTGGCAAGTATTTGAGGACGACGAGCAGGTTAAATGATTTATAGAATTCATTGGGGAATTCGCTAACTCAACCATCGATTAAGAAGAGGAAAAAGAGGTGGATCAAGAAACCACTTTGTGGGAAGACACAATGGCTGGACACAAAATTATACAATTGAAAGGGAATACCATTCCTTGCGGACTAGTCCCACTGGAAATACTTTTTAATAAGGATGACGTAACCTCCAAACCAATGGCTTCGGAGATGGATGATCAAGTAGAAGATTGAAATATCAGCTTAGAGGATGAACCCCAGATGGTCAGGCTATCAAAGGAGTCCCCTTGCAATATAAACAAAGGTATTTAAATCTATTCAAAATCTACAAGGATGTTTTTGCTTGGTCTTATGAGGATCTAAAAGCATTTGATTCTAAAATCATACATCATAAGATTCCTTTAAAGAGTGGAATAAAACCATGCAAGCAGAAGCCTGTGAAGATTAATCCACTCTTACTCCCCTCCATTGGAAAAGAAGTGAGGAAACTTCTACAGGCCAAAATCATAGTGCCTTTAAGGTACTTAGAGTGGGTGGCCAACTTAGTCCCAATCTAGAAAAAGAATGGAGAAATATGGTTATGTGTAGATTTTGGGAATCTAAACAGGGTGTTGTTGAAAGACAACTACCCGCTACTTAAGATGGATTATATATTGTAGAAGGTGGTTGGCTTAGTCAGAATTTCCATGATGGATGGGTTCTCTGGTCACAACCAAGTGTCAGTTCACCCTGATGATCAGAAGAAGACTGCTTTCACCACCCCGTGGCGAACATTCATGTCTGCTCGCATGAATTTCGGTCTCATTAATGCAGGGGAAATGTTTAAATGAGCTATAGATATACATTTTGTAGGGGAGAAAGACAAGTTTGTGGTGGTTTATTTTGATGGTATCATAGTCTTCTTTAAGATTGATGAAGAGCACATCCTCCACTTGAAGATCACCTTTGAGAAATGCAAGAGGTATGGTCTTTCTGTGAATCCCAAGAAATCTCAGTTTTCACTGAGTGAGGGGAAGCTACTAGGACACATAGTAGCACAGGAAGGAGTGAAGATTGATCCTAAATGACTTAGCCATCAATCATATTCCTCTACCCAAAAATAAGAAAGAGGTCCAAGCCTTTTTGGGGAGAATCAATTTCTTGAGGAGGTTTATATCCAACTATGCAAAAATAGTCAAGGGTATTACAAACATGCTTAAAAAAGAAAATGAAGTCAAGTGGAGCCCTTCCCCTTGAGATTCTTTTGCCAGAATTAAAGAAGATTTAGCTGAAGCCCCAGTACTAGTCAACCCTGAATACTCAATGCCTTTCTATATCTTTTATTTTTCTTCTCTGCCTACTATTGTAGTAGTTCTGCTACACAAGAATAAAGATGGTTATGAACAACCCATCGCCTTCTTCAAGGAAGTCCTGATGGATGCTCAGATGAAATATAACATCTTGGAGAAACAAGCCTATGCACTAGTCAAGGCTTTGAAGGCATTTCGTATGTATGTGCTACAATCGAAAATCACAGCATTTGTCCCAATGATAATGGTCAAGGACATCCTGGTGCAAGGAGATAAAGAAGGAAAAAGGGGTAGTTGGATAGAAAAGATACAAAAATATGAGCTAGACATAAAGCCTACTAGGCTCATAAAATTCTATGGGTTGGCCAAGGTTTTATTAGAATCTAATTGCTAAGCTTTAGGGATAAACTTAATAACAGAGGAAGGCAGACCAAAGGTTCATCAGGATGGGATTAAAACATTGGAGAAAAAGATATATGCTAAATATGAGGGATCACCCTGGTATAAGAATATCATCCATTATCTCTTATTCCTAAGGTGCCCACTAGGGCTGGATAAATCCAAGTACCGAACTCTGAGATTTCAAGCTAAGAATTATATCATATCCAATGGTTAACTCTACTGGAAGGACTCGGTGGGAGTTTTTCTATTATTTTTGGTAGAAGGAAAAACCCATAAAGTGATTGGGGAGTTTCATGGAGGAGTTTGTGGAGGTCATTATAGCTGGAACACCACAACACACAAAATCCTCAAGGTAGGATTCTACTAGCCTACACTATTTGGAAATGTTCATTCCCAGGTCAGGTCATGCCAGAAGTGCCAAATGTTTGTTGAGAGGCAAAAAATTTCTCCTCTCCCCCTGATTCCAGTGCATGTGGAAGAACCTTTTAGACAGTGGGGACTAGACTTCATAGGATAAATAAAGCCACCTTCTAGTGGCCAACACAAGTGGATATTAATGACCATAGATTATTTCACCAAGTGGGTAGAGGCCATCCTAGCCAGAAACTACAGACTCAGTGGTAATCAAGTTTATGGAGGAGAACATATTATCTCGCTTTGGTTGTCCTATCAAAATTATCACTGACAATTCTCAAGTCTTCAAATCTGCCAAATTCACTAGCTTCTACCAGAAATTCAATATTATCATCAGACACTCCACTACCTACTATCCTCAAGGTAATGGCTTGGTTGAGTCCTCAAACAAAACTGTGGTGAGAAGACCATTAACGAGAATCAGAGGAACTGGGATTCCCAACTGAAGTTTTCCCTCTTGGCTAACTGAGTAACTCCTAAACGATCCACTGGAAAATCACCTTTCGAGCTGGTGTATGGTAAGTCTGCGGTCTTTAAAATCCAATTAGCAATGTCGGTGGTGAATTTAGTACAAGAAGCTGAGGAAGAGCCAAGTACCTTGACACGAAGGATAAAACATCTAGTCAAACTTCATGAAAAAAGAGAACATGTGGGAGCCACATTGTCAAATTACCAACAGAAGATGAAATCCCTGTTTGACAAGAAGGCCAAGGGTCGAGATCTTCAACCAGGAGATTTAGTTCTCTAATGGGACATCCGACGGGAAGAAAAAGGAAAACATGGAAAATTCTATCCACTATGGTTCGACCCTTTCAATATTGTAGAAGAGAGAGGAAATAACACGTACCTGCTCGAAAAATGTGGACGGTGAATTGTTTGAACTGCTAGTAAATGGTCAGTTCCTCAAACTCTATTTCCAAAATTAGAGTCTGCATGTTCTGAATGCATTGCAATCCAATGCCCCATCCCCAATTGGAGCCAATGTTGTCACCTTCTGAAAAGAGAGTCCTAAGTGCACAAAGAGGGAAAAAGAGCAGAGAGGAGGTTATTGTGCCTTGCAAATTGGAGATTAAAAGGGGGAAGAACAAGTCCAACTTAAATCGTTTTGGAGAAATTTCCATATTCTCTAAAAATCATTTCTTTCACAAACCCCATTTTGCCTTTGTCTTTTAAACTCTAGCCGCATTGACCCATTTTTAAACTCTAGCCTTAATCCCTTGTATATCCAACTCTCGCCATGTTTTCCATTCCCCTTTGAAATGTTTTAAAACATTCAGAGATCATGCTGAAACCATTTTTAAGCGTCGAGACCACAAATCATAATCGTTATCGACCCTTTCCCTTTTTGTGATATATATCCGCCCGACACCACTCTTGCTTGCCGATTGCGATGGAATCCATCCTCCAATGATATTTCATATCGCAATGTTCCCCTATTGATGGCCATATCTACCCATCAACACTCCTTCTCACCGATTGCGATAATTATTCCCCCTCCCCGATTGTGATATTGCAATTGAGGATCGCACACTTCAAAGTCCTTCCTCTGCAAATGTCCCTTCCATCTTCTGATTGTGATATGCGAGAACCCTCCTCCGCCAATATTGCATATTTCAATGTTTCCCCATCGATTTCCATCTCCGCCTATCTCCATTCCCTCTTGTTGATTGCAATAATTATCCCCCCCGATTGCGATATCGCAATCGGGGATCACACACTTCAAAGTCCTTCCTCCATCGATGTCTCTTCCAGCTTGTGATTGTGATATCCCGGGAGGGCCCAATCCCGCATATCCGTGATCACAATTGTTAAGGGGAGGCACTCCCATCCTGTAAGGACCTCTAATGGAAAATCCCGATGCGATAGCTCTGCGATGAAGTAACGACAAGATTTAAAGGCATGACGGGTCAGTAGATGAGGCATTCAATAAAGGAGGATCAACCTTCAAAATTGGAATGGGTTGACCCAGAAAGGCCCTTTGTGACATGAAACCAGGGTCGATGCTGACAGAAGTAAACAAATACTTGGAATCTCGAGAGGACTTGATTATCCAGCATGGTGCTCCATAAAGAGGGAAGACAAAGTACCACCTAGGGGTCCTCTTCTTCTATATTGTGGCGTGAAATTGATAGTTTCCCACTCCCATCCTTAAAGGATGAATGATTCAAGCAGTAAAGGCAACATAGGAGTCCAGACCATGAGCTAAATACAACCTGAAGTAGAGGCGATCATAGGGTTGGGCACAAAGATATTTATTAACATTTTCATCTGCTCAATTGACCCGTTTTTTGTAATCATGTAATGTGTCAACCATTTAATGAGGCAATTAATATTTTGTAATGTTTTTGGGCCACAGAGTCATCCCTGGCTGAGACAGCTAGTCGATATGACAGCTGGGACTCGGCTGAAGATATTTTGTTGTAATCAATGATCAACGCTCCCCTCTCTAGATAAATAGGGCGAAGAAACACTTTACAAGGGTCCATAAATCCTAAAGAAAAAGCTACATTTTATTTTCAGAGAATATGATTGTATGATAGTATGATATGAATGTTTCAAAATATAAATAAAATGGTGGTGATTGGATTAATTTGTATTGAATTGTTAATGCATGTGCCTATATGGATTATTGAGATTATATATTTAAAGTTGCGCTCCATGAATCAATGATAGCACCCAGTCTCTCTTTTTTCCATTATATCTACTTGTAACTCAAATAAGTGTAGAAATTATTGATGCTTCAAGCTCTATGTGTTAAGTGTAGAATTCTTGATGCTTTAAGCTCTATGTGATGAGTTACTCCTTCTCCTTATCCTCTCTCATTTCTCTGTCAAAGCTTATTAAACTGTAGGTCCTTGAACTACTCGGTCTCCACGATTTTATGCACATATTTCTATGAGTTGTATATGTGGAGCAGTACCAGATACTCATGGCTTACTCCTTTAGTCGATCTGATAGCTGGGACTCAGCTGAAGGTATTTTGTTGTGATCAATGCTCAATGCTCCCCTCTCCATATAAATAGGGCGAAGCAACACTTTACAAGGGTTCAGAAATCCTAAAGAAAAAGCTACATGTTATTTTCAGATTGTATGACTATATGATATGCATCTTTCGAAATATAAAGAAAATGGTGGTGATTCCCCCTTCGAGTACTATAATATGTTCTCCCTTTGTTAAAATCCATTATGTTCATGTTTCTTCTCTGAATTCATGTAATCATAGCTACTAGAAATATTTCAAACTTCCTCATAGATTCATTTGTATTGACTTGTTAATGCATGTGTCTGTATGGATTATTGAGATTATATCTTTCAAATTGAGCTTCATGAATCATAGCACCCTGTCTCTCTTTTGTCCATTATATCTACCTGTAAGTCAAATAAGTGTAGAAATTCTTGATGCTTCAAGATCTATGTGTTAAGTGTAGAATTATTGATGCTTTAAGCTCTATGTGATGAGTTAATCCTTCTCCTTATCCTCTCTAATTGCTCTGTCAAATCTTATTAAAATGTAGGTCCTTGAACTACTCGACCTCCACTATTTTATGCACATATTTCTGTGAGTTGTATATGTGAAGAAGTATCAGAAACTCATGGCTTACTCCTTTAGATGAATGAACCAACCCATTCTGTTTAATATATATATATATATATGTGTATCTCTCTCTCTCTCTCTCTCTCTCTCTCTCTCTCTCTCTATGTATGTATATATATATATATATATATATATATATATATGTATATATATATATATATGTATATGTATATGTATATGTATATGTATATGTATATGTATATGTATATGTAGGTCCTTGCACTACTTGGCCTCCACTATTTTATGCACATATTTCTATGAGTTGTATATGTGAAGAAGTACCAGAAACTCATGGCTTACTCCTTTAGATGAATGAACCAACCCATTCCGTTTAATATATATATATATATATATATATATATATCGATATATATATATATATATACATATATATACATATAATATATGTGATGTCTCCATTTTCCTGAGAATCATAGGAGACACACTAAATCTAGATGTGCCCAGGCACTGGTCTTGTAAGCAATCAGAGACTGTCTTTGGGAGCGACAACAAATCCTTTTAACCATGATGCATAAAAAGAGGCATGCACAAAATATTGGGACATTAAAGAGGTGTTTCAACAGCTATAGGCCCAAATTTTTTGTAGAAGCAAGTGATGGTAATGTTGATTTTCATCTCTATAATGGGTTTCTTTAGAAGCTAAATGAACTTTTTGTTCCTAAAGATGAAAGATTGTAGCTTACCAAAGAGGTTCATACTTCCAAGGTTGAAGAACATTTCAGTGTTGGGAAGATAGGTTCCAACTTACAAAAGAATGTGTAGTGGCCCAAAATGAAAGAAAACGTAGGTTAGTATATTAAAGGATGTCACCTCAAGTTGTTTTTTCATACTAATGTAACTATATGGAGGTGAATTCCAGCTAATTTCATTATATGGAGGCCATCTTCAAGTGGAAAAATCTTACTAATTTCATTGATGTTAGGAGCTTCGTTGGGCTAGAGAAGTGCCTATAGAAGTTCTTAGCATCCTTTTATTTATAGTTTTGCTACTCCATGCTATAAGAGCTAGTGGTAAGAGTTTCTAATGGGGAAAGAATCAATAAAATATTCTGATGAGCTAAAACAAAAGATCAGTCTAACATTGATTCTTGCATTACCTGACTTGTAGAATCATTCTAAAGTGGAGATAGATGCAATTGGATATGCAATGGGAGTTTCCTTTGAGCAAGGATGTAAGTTGGTATGTTATCATTCTGAAAATTTCCATGGGAGAGTCCTGAATTATTCTTTGTATGATAAGAAACTCTATGCCCTAGTTCAAGATGCTAAGAAGTGGATGATAAGCAAGGAACCATTATCCACACTAATCATTAGTCATTGCAGTATTTGTGGGCACAAAGTAAATTTCAATAAACCAAACATTACAAGACGATGGGGTTTTCATAGTAGTTTCACATAGTCATCAATTATAAAAAGGCCAACACTAATACATTGGCAAACATGTTTTTAATGCAACCTACAAACAAAAATTACAGAGGGAACTCTTATGTACATACATACTTTTATCCATTATGCATACAAAGAGGCATACATAGAATATGAGGACTTTAAAAAGGTGTTTCAATTTCTATAGGGCCAAATTCATGTAGAAGAAGGTGACAAATTATGAATGAATATCATATATAGAATGGGTTTCTTTATAAGCTATATGAGCTTTGAGTCCCTAAAGGTGAATACTAGCAGCTTATCATAAAGGCTCACACCTCCAATCTTGGAGGAGTTTTAGTGTTGGGAAGATATTTTCCAACTTACAAAGGTATATGTTTTGGTTTATAATGCAAGAAATGTAGCTCACTATATTAGATGATGTATCCTTCATTGTACTAGCAAGTCCAATAATAGAAAGCAAGGTTTATAGCATATCTTACCTATACCTTCTCAACCTTGGAAAATAATTTTGATAGATATTTGGGTGGTTTTCCAACAACTAAGAAGGGACATGACTAGTGATTTGTGTACGTATTGATAGGTTTAGCAAGATGTGCATTCTTATGCCTTAGTAAAATACCATCAAAAGACAAGAAGCAACATATATGTTCTTTGAACAGGCTGGGTGAATTTTGGGATACCAAGGAGTATCATCTTAGATAGGTGTTGACCACTACGTGTCAACGACCCATAGAACTACACCCCCTTTTTTCGCAAAATGGATAGTGCCTGATCGATGTGTTCATGCCATTCAACTATCATCATTAGCCTGATCATCATGTTATATTGTAAACCCTTTATGCATGTGTAAAATGTAAATAATCTCAGCAGATCCGTGTCGTGTATGTAATTGCCTAGGTAAACCTACTTTTCTGGTGATGATCTACATTCTGGGAGGTTTTTTGTCTCATCAATCCATTCTCAAGTGGTTGACAGAGTTTTCCTTCAGCCCTACCCCAAAGTCGGAATGGATTTTGTCACCGGGATCTTAGGGGAGTCCTAGTGTTCTAGACCGAGTCTATGTAAAAGTGATTTGAGAATAATCCTAACTATTTGGATAGGTTATTTTATTACAAATTGTTTGGTCTGCTTAATTATATTTGTGTCACATAAATGGGTAGGCTATGAGGGTCTATTTCAGATGGGTTTTCCCCCTTATGATGTAAAAGATATGAAAATGATGATGTAAAGTGTCTTGAGGGGTGGAAAAATAATTTATCCCTTCATAGGTTAATTAATTAAATTTTCTGGCCAAAAATTAATTAAAATCCTAAGCCAGAAATTTAATTAATTATAGGTCCTAGGTAAATTTAAATTCGTCAGTCCTTAAAAAATAAATTTTAAGAGGTCCAGGGACTAAGGTAAATTAATTATTTTGCTAAATTTTAAGCATTTGGTCCCTGGGGTTAAGTCAAAGTCAAAATTTTGAGGAAATTAATTCAAAAATTTAATTTTGAATCAATTAAAATGCATTTATTTGAAAAATTTGAATTTCCTCAAGAATTTAAAATTTTGACTGATGGGATTAAAAGAAATTTTGATCCTCATCAACAGTTGAGATTACTTTGACGAGGATCACTTGAACTAACCATTGGAGGATTTATCTTTAAATAGGAGATCATTTGTCAGTCAGTTCATCCAATCTTTTAATCGTGTGCTAAGCGAAAAGATCTCTTGTAATCTTCTTATGAGCAATAAAGAAAGACTTTGGGGTTAATTTCTACTGGTGTTACTCTTCGTGGAAATAATATAAGATGTGTCATTTTCATACATAGATTTCTTTTTAGCCATTGATGATAGCTTTCTGAAGAGTGATTGGAGTACAGGTATCTTGTCCAGTCATTGGGGTTTGAATGATAATTTTTAAGTTTTGAATATAATAGCAGGTATCTCTATTTATCTGAATTTTATTATCATTTTGTCGCTCTATATTGATGGTTGAATTGATTTTTGCAAGAAAGTCTTGATTTTTTTATCATCGGGCATTCGGGGAGGTTTTCAGTTGGACTAGCCAACTCCCGATCCGTGTTTTCTGAAGAGCCCAGCTTAATTTGATCCCGGGCTTATCATAAGATATTTTTTATGGGTGATGCATGAAGGGTTTTGAGCTCAGCACCTCCTTTAAACTTTAAAATTTTTAATTTTTTTTGTCCTAAATCGATAAATCTGACTATTGAGAGCCTCAGATTGTTAGATCTGGGAGCGGAGTCAGACTCACATTCCCTAGATCTGATAGATATGTCATTAATGTACATAGATATGTAATTCTTTTCAGTTTTCTGACTTGGGTTTTCTGGGTTTTAGTTTTTTGGGTCATTGGATATATTGTTTGGGTGTTTCTTGTTGTCTTGTAGCTATAAATATGAAGGAGAAAACTATGTAGAGTCCAGATCTAGGCCCTGGAGGGTAAGATCTAGATCTTTGGGGTTCATTAACATCTTTTTCCAGGGATATTATTCAGACATTTTGCAGTCCAGGATTCAAATTTAAATTCTTATATCTGGAAATTTTCATGAGGGATTTAGGGTTAGATCTGAAGCAAATAAATTTAACATTTTAATTAAAATTATTGGAATTTTTTTTAAGGGGTTTCTGGGCCACTAGTTTGCTGACTAGTTTCTTTGATTTGCTTCTTGGTTTGTGGATTTCTCTGTGGAATTTTGATTTAAAAAAGCTTTCTGATGTGGATCCCTCTTAGACCTTTGTCCAAACCTCCATAGCTCTTTTCCCTTCGCTGCTCTGTCCTTTCCATTGAGCTATTTGATGCCTGTCCAAGAATTATCGTTGCCAGCATACCTCACCAGCTCTCTGAGCGTGCCTGCAAATCCTTCCTCCTGCATGCATTTATCTAAACCCTCACTGCCAGAATCTCGAAATCAGCTCCAGATCCATAGTCTGCATTTGTTTCCACCATAAACCCTCATACATATGCTCATAAACCTGTATGTTGCTCCATTTTCAGTTGTCGTCCCTCCCTCCATCGCTTAGATCTCCTCTCTCAATGTATGTCCCCCTTCATTGATACGCAACGCCATACTTCTCTGCCATCGAACTACTCTCAAGCTCTGCAGTTTCCTCTCCCTAATTTGTTGTCCGTCCATCTCTTCTCCCTCGTTGTTCCGAAGCCCATCTTCCGCTACCTACCGCATCCTATCTGCTGCCAACGTTGCCCATCCACCCATAACGTATAACCTTTCGGCCTGCCTTCCCCTCCACGAAACCTCAATCCCGTGTCTCCCTTCTGTGATCCCAACTCTCTCCCGCGTGCTCTCACCATCACTACTACCACTACCGTCGAGCTAAACCTGCAGCTGCAAAATAGTAAAAATATTCAATTTCATTTTATTTTGTATATATTCATTGGTTAGGTTAAGTTTTGTTTTCGTTTAGTTTAGGTTTGTATATAGTTAGGATTATAGCATATGTATATTTTTAGGTTTCTTTAGATTTTAACTTAGGTTCGATTTTCGACTTTGTTTTTTTATTTTTCCCTTTTTTATTTTTTAATTTTATTTTTATGATTTTGATTTTGCCTTTCCTTTTTTATTTTATTTTTTATTCGATTTTTTATTTTGGACACAAAAAACATTAAAATTTTCTAAAAAACTAAGAAATTAAATAAGCATTAAATTTTTTCATAAGAAATTTTTAAAAATTCCTAAAAATCTAAAAGTTTAAAAAAAAAATTCTAGACTATCTAAAAACTTAAATCAAGGGCGATTTTTCACATTTGAAGATTTTAATTTTTTTTTATGTGGCCTCTGTCCCATTAATTTTTTTTAAAATTATTAAATCTTTTGATTTATCTTTGTCACATTAATCATTTACCACATTAAGTCTCGTTTCATAAAACTTAGCACATTGAAAAAGTTTTCCTAAGGACTAATCAAATTTGTCAATTTTTAATTCCTTCTTGGTGTCTTTTGTGCTAAGGATAAAATTTGAAAGGGAAATTTTGCGGTCTCAACTTTTTTATCTCTCTAGAGTTAAACACGCTTAATTTTTTTTATATCTAAAAGTTAACCATAGGAAAGTGGTAAATTTTCCTACATTTGGGTCACTAAGCATAAATATTTTAACTCTAGGATCGAAATTGGGTAGCATTTAAATTTCATGGTTGTTCAAAGTATTTGGATCTCTAGAAATTTAATTGCTAGAACGTTGTGCATATATTGAAATTGATCGTCATTTCTTGAATTATTTAATGCTCGTTACATGTTAGACATTTTGTGAATATTTTCAAGCAATTGTTAAAGAACTCTGTCGTTGAATTATAATAGATTTCATATCTCTATTTCCTAAGCTGAATATTTGTGAAAATCTATTGACATTAATATTAAATTGCAAAGAAGTTTTGTTCTCTTTGAGCTATAATTGTATCTGAAAGATTTGAAATAAGCTTGTGTTTTAATTGTAATATCTTAAGGGGCTTATCTTTTAAGTCTTCATCCATAAAGCAAACTTTTCATTTGGGTAATTGAGAGCTTTCATGACACAAGTGTTTTCCCTTCCTCGAGTCTAACTACATCCCATGATCTAGTGCATTTGCATACAAGTTAACGTTTCATAATAAAATTTACTTCAAGCATAAGCTTGGTCGATAGACACCTAGATATCCATCCATCTTTTCTTGAGAATCCTGTTTTACTAGTACTTAAAATGGGAACCTTGCAGTCGTCAGAGCCACAGCTCTCTATAGCGCCGGAGGCACTGGTATGTTAGAATTTCAGGAGAGGTATCATTAATCACACCTTAGTGTGCTTCTCCTTATTTTCTCTCTGCCAATTACTACGAAATCAGGCTCAACATAGAAAGGATTGAAGGATTCACATTTAAATAGGCATTTAACTAAAATTAACCAAGATTCTTGCATCTCACATTAGTTTTAGGATCTGCATTTCGTATAAGATAATCATTCATCTAAGTAGCAGTTGCTATTCGATTACTTGGTCTTAATTTCCCTAGCAAGATTGTTGACTCCATAAGGCATTGGTATCAATCATCTAAAATCTAATCAAATCCTATAAGTCTTGCTAAATCTTAATCAAGTACCTGATCGTTTCACTGTGTCTCCCAGACTGGTTGGTTCCAAACTTGTTCTTCTTCATTCCATTTTCCATAGGGTCTACCCCCCTTAGCCTATTGTAGGGAGACAACTTAAACGAAGAGATTGGGGATCAGAGTGACAACCCCCAATTTGAGCATTGTCGCAGTGCCTAGACACTCTGTGTGAAAAAAAAATAGGGATACCAAATTTCTCAATGCTTTTTAGAATAAATTTTGGGGAAATATGGACTTTAAGTTGAATAAATCTACAACTTACCATTCACAAATAGAGGGGAAAATAGTAGTCAATAGGACATTAATTCAAATTTTTAGGGGTTAAAATCATAAGCATCTAATGATCCGGGTGAACCTCTGATCTATACTCAACATTCTTATAATAGAGTAGTCCATACTTCTACAAATAAGTCCCCTTTTGAAACTTACTTTGGGTGTTTATCACCTTTTCCCTTGGTTTTGTATATGAACAATAAGAAGAAGGCATCTCACGTCCTTCACTCCAAATCCATTTACCAAGATTTTCTTCCAAAGAGTAAAAAAATGCCATCATTCTTAGTTTTCCCCCATTTGAGTGAACTTCTCATTCTTTCCTAAACCAGATAAACAAAGGCTTGCAACCCGGTATAATACTAACTAAAATCTAATCTCAGGGCCTACATTCACAAAGAACATGGTCTTTCTAAGGCATAAACATCAGAAGGATTTTAATCTTTTTTATCCCAAAGTAGGGATACAATTCAACAAATCAAATCACACACCAGTCTAAATAGGGATACCTGTAATTGGCCTAGTAAAGGCATTCACATTCATTTAAAATTCTATACAATCACACTTCAATCCATTCATAAGACTTTCCACTATTTTAAGAGTCCTTAAATGAAATATTTAACACTTCATGTAAGATATTATACAAAGACCTTTTCCTTTGAGTCCTTTTTTTTTACAGTCAAGGCTTTTACTCTTGCATCTAGGTCCACATCATCAATAAGACCCTCTAATCATAAAAAGCAAAGTCAGAGCTAAACTAGTCTCTCTAGAGCAAATAATTTTCCCTTGTTTGAGACTTGTTAAGAGTCTTTCACAACCAAATAACCATCTTAGTTGTCCAAGAAGTTGATGGGTTAATATCCCTTATCTTCTTAGTAATACCATCTTACTTAACAAGAGGCCTATTGCAACTATAAACATCAAGAAAACTAGGACTAATAATTTGTCAGTGGCATGCTTATCTAATGCATTTGATTCATGCCCATAATCATAAACACACATTCATGGGAGCACATTAAATACCAACAAGAAAACATGTGAATATTACACAGTCATCATAGCTAGATGTACCAATTCGTGCCATGATTGGAAATTGCATAGACCAAGATGTCCATTTAGCATGAACTCAGACACACACAAACACACATATATACGCATAACGTGTCTACATTTCTATTTCCTTGAATATGATTTACGGTGTAGAATTAAAGTATACAAAGTGCACTAATTTGATCAAGATCAATAGTTTCTTACAACTGATGAAGGGCGAGCCATGTTCCACTCCACCATAAGCTTAGTTGTCTATTCTATCTGATGCAGATCATGAAGCTATGAGGGAAGTTCTCACCTATCCATTAAATGGTACATTCATGAAGGCCATTTTCCTTGATCAAATAATACTCGTCAATTCTTTTAAAATCCCACTAAGCTCGGAGCTTTCCCAAATGATTCAAGTGGTTTATCAATTGTCTGCATAATAAGAACAAAAGGGGGAACTTTCTCTCTTAGGTTAGTAGTGGTGTAAGTATGATGGCCATTATCCTTCATCCACACTAAAATCAATATATTTTCTTTCAATCTATTGAATGAAAGCCTATTATCATTCACATTGTGGCCAAAATAGGCCTACAAAACATAAAGAGAGTCAATAATTTCTCAGTACTTCCCCTTTCTTAGTGATTTTTGTGCTTAATTTAAGAATCCGATTTGGAATGGGAAGCATTCCCTTTCCCCTTATTCACCTTAATCGCTAAGGCATAATTCTCTTCATCATCAGTCTTTGATGAAGAGCCATCCCTGGTGTTCCTCCTAATCTCCTCTTGCATCAAATCCGACCACAGTCATTACCAATCTGGCAGCTTCTCCCGACTATTGATAGAGTCCTGATAACTATGCCAACTCTTTGGGATTCCTAGAAGAGAAAGACTCACCATATCATCCTCGAAAACTGTGACTCCAACACTTACAAGTTCATCATAACATTGAGTGAACTTGGTTATGTATTTTGGAATCATCTCGCCTTTCTCCATTTTGATTTTTCAAAGTTTGTCCTTCAATGCTAATTTCCTTGGTCACTGTTGTTCTAATACAAGTCTGTCAATGTTTTCCACATAGCTTAAATAGTTTCCTTGCCATGGAGACTCAAGACAATGTGGTCTCGAACTCCCTCAAGGATTATCCACCTCGCCTTCACCACACGCTTCTTCCATTCGACCAAATTTTATGCATATGATGTTGTTAGATTAGGAATTTCTTGATCGATGAATTCGTTCAAGCCATTATCCTCTACCACAGCCTCCATTATGTCCCTCTAGGGTATAAAATTTGAGTTGCCTTCGAAGACATACTTGAGCCACAAACTGTAGAATTCCATCTACCGATCCTAAAGTATGTATTGCAAATTTGAATTTTACCTGTAACCCAAAACTAAAAACTTGGAAATCTCCTCTAGTATATAGTTCTCAGCTTTGATATCATGTGGAAAAATCCTGTAGATTCAAAAGCTCATTTAATTTACTAAAGCATAGGATAAGAATCTGCTTCTAATTTCGACCAGCGGAAGCCAATAGATCGATGAAAACAATATTAATAAGAATAAGATAAATCAATGGCACATAACACAATAAGTATCTGGGGAAATCCACTGCTCAAAACCCTGCTATCTGTATTTCATATATCATAAATATGCGTGAAGATACAAAACTTGTTCTCACTAGAACAATTCCACACAAGTATGCTCAACTCTCTCAGCTCTCAAGTTAGCTCTTGGCCAACAATTAGCCAATTCTACAGCTCTCTAAGCCCTAATATCTTCCATAATTCCTAGGATGAATAGCCTGTATTTAAAGGGAATTCATGCTTCCAAAATTGCACAATCCAAATATATGATCAATATCTGATGCATGCATGATATTTACACTCAAGTAAATAATACCACTGATAGTACATTGTCCCTACACTCTAGTCTCAACTAGGTCTTTCTTTGAACTGACATGCATGAGTTTCTCATGATGGAATCTTTAGTTAACTGGAGTAGCACTGGTGGATGCGTTAGTGCACCAACTGACTGTTAGTCCTCTATTAGTTCCCAAAACAATTTAGAACTAATTTAACTGAACTTAACTCGGTAAACTAAGTGATCTAATTTCCAACTCAATTTAAACTCATACTAGACCCCTAAAACTTGGGGAGAACTTATACATGACTTCATAAAGACTTCCAACTCATAAATTTTAAGAAAATTAAGCTAATTAAACTTAATTAACTATTTAAAAATTTCCATGAGAATAGAATTTGATTTTAATTCTCAGTTTAACTCAAGGAAAAATTAAACTAGAATTTCTTGTTGCCATTTCTCAACACCTCCCTCCTCCTCTCCCTCTATATCTCTCTCTCTTCCCCATCTCTGCTTCTCCCCTACTTCTATCTCTCTTCCCTCCTGATGTCCTCTCTCCCTCTCTCTCCATATTCCTTATCACTCTCTCTCTCTCTCCACCTTTCTCTCTCTATTTCTTTCTTCTTACCTCCCTCTCTCTCCCCCTCCAACTCCATCTCTCTTTCCCTCCCTCTCTTCACTATCTCACATCCTCTCTCTCTCTCTCCCTCTTCACCCTCCAACTTTGCTACTATATTCTTCCCTCTCTCCTCTCTCCTTCTCTCCCCCATTCTCTCTATCTCTCCTTCTTTGTCTCTTTATCTCACCTCAAAACATACACACTCTCTCTCCATCTCTCCCTTGTCACTCCCTCTATCTCTCCACTTCTCACTCTCTATGTATTTTCTCTTCCATCCCTCTCTCCCCCTCCAACTCTATCTCCCTATCCCTCCCTCTCTCATCCTCTCTCCCTCCCTCTCTCCTCCTCTCTCTCAAGTCCGCTCTCTCATACTTCCTCTCTCTCCCTTTCTCTCCTACCTCCTCCCTCTCTCTTCCTCCATCTCTCTCTCTCTCTCTCTCTCTTTGCCCTCCAATCCTCTCTCTTTCCCCATCACTCTCCTCCTCTCTCTCATTCTTCCTCTCTCTCCCCCTATCTCTCTCTTTTTCCTTCAATCCCCCCCTCTCTCTCTCTTTTCCCTTCAATCCTCTCTCTCTCTCTCTTTTCCCTCCAATCCTATCTCTTCCCCCATCTCTCTCTCTCTACAAGTATGTTACTATATCCCTCCCACTCTCCTTCTCTCCCCTATGATGCAGGTAAATTCTAAGTGCGGACACAAACAATTCCTCTAGCCTGAGAGAGTGGGTCTAGTCACAAATAGACAATCTATGGAAGATTTCCTTAGGCTAGAATCAATTAAGAGGGCCTACCTCTTAGAACGTTATTCCACTTGGTGGTGATCTTGATTCCTCGCTCCAGCTATCTTCTGTTTCCTTCCTTCACACACCTGAAACAAGCAATCAACAACAAACAACAAATGTAATAGCATGCAATACGTATTCAGCCTACTTAACAGGTCAAGGAACATTAAGCCATAAAGATGTAAAATGACACTTCATGTAGGAAATCAATCGATAGTTGCATTTATATAAATCAAAAAGAGATTACAATTGGTGCCTTGACGTTGCTAGTCTCCTCTAACATATCTGGGTTCCCATACTTCTGCTAGAACTTCATGGACAACCGCAACAATAGAGGTTTTAAGGCCTCTTTCCATCTAGTCTCAAATCACACCCAAGAACACTATTCTCCCTCAAACATACACTAGAAAACTTCAGACTATAGATGTCTTGCTGATTATTCTAACTCCAAACTAAAACTAGCTTTTGCTTGGGAAAACGAAAGGTTTATATAGCTTGGATGGATGGGAGATGGTTCCTCTTCTCATGGGAGGAGGCCTTATCTCTTGGATTAGTTCCATCCTAATAGGGGAAAGGAGCCCAAACTGACCTCCTTGACTCTATCCGACCTAACCATTTACCATACTTCTGTTATGAAGTTTCTAGAGCTGGAAGCTTCAACTCCATATTTAAAAAACTTTCCAAAATAGGATTGGCATGACTGAGAAAGGGCTCGGTCGATCCGATCAGCACTAGGGATAGTTGCAGCCCTTGCATATCGGCGCGAGGAGGACACGGGTCATTAGCGTCGGTCTTGTAAAATGGGATAAACAGAATATTTTTGGGAAATTATGCAAAAGGGAATTGTTCTTCTCATGAAGAGGGACATAATGGGAGTTTCTTCATGAAAGGAAAGCATGTCGAGTACACTATAGAGGTCCTTCAGGATCGTAGATGGGGAGTACAGGGACAATGACAAAATTCTATGTAACATATTCCCCCTAAAGCATGAAGGCTAAACTAGAGTGAGGGGTGAAATGCTTTATAACTGGAAGCAGGGAACCGAAGGCCATCATTGGAAAACCTGCAAGCAAGCATAGATACATATACATCACTGAAAACTTTGAATAATGTTACATGAATTGTGGTATGGACGTAGCCATCCAAAGAATGATCATGTAAATGTATCCAAGGTATGGGCACAACCATCCAACAGAAAGGATCATAATGAAACCAAGGTATGTTCGCAACCATCCAATAATGAGAAGGATCACATATAACAACTCATGGTATGGTCATAGCCATCCATTTGAAAGAGACATGTATATAAACATGATCATGTCACATCACCTTGCAACCTATACTTTTGTAATCGTAGCCTAGGGTCTTGCGCTCCAAACGACCCGATCAAAGTACAAATCCTAACATGTGAATGAATGTGTTGAAGTCAAACATGCTAGGAAGTCACTTGATTACTGGTCAATGATGTGAACCGTTAAAAAGAACGAGAGAAACTGCCAATAATGATAATGGCTCTCAAAGTACTGGTAGCACAGTTCACAGAATGTGAATATAGGAACTGATGTCGAACACCCGTGAAATCACCCGATTGAAAGCGAATGATGTGAACTTTTTGTCGAGTGCAAAGAACTTGCCATTAGGGCATGCAAGCTCTAAGGTACTGGAAGGGGGTCTCTTGGTCAACTTCCCAGATAATGAGCTGAAGTCGATAGGAAGCGACCATGTCAAAGGAGGGCCATGATGTATCCCACATCATCGACATGAGACAAAGGGATGCAAATGATTTCAGATGATACAAAGAATCAGGAGCAAGTGTAACTGCAGAAGGACTAACTCTTGAACATATCAGCGACACAACTTCAGAGTTTGGAAGCTTTTGGATCCATAGGATAGGTGGTCATGCTAACATGGCATAGATCAAATGGAAGGAAAAAATGAACGGCACAACCCAGGAAGGTCAATGATGAAAAGGAGGATATCCCAACCCGACATGAAGCATAAATTGTCATGTTCAAGAGTGAGCTGCCGACACGACTGATAGAATTTCCAAATTTCCCCCCACCATTTCTGGCAGGTACCCTAATTATTTTTTATCGCAAGCTTGAAGGGGATAGCATATGCTTGGACTGTAAGTTAATCCTTCAGACAAATCCGACCTAGTAAATTTAATGAGCCCTAGGAAGGAGAAGCTCATGTTCGTCATGGTGACAAATCGAATGTTGTTTAATATTTTAACGAGTTCGAAAAAGGTGCAACTCAGTATCTTTTTCATGTTTAGAGAGTTTGAAAATGACACGGAAAAGAAAACTCCACCCGAAAAGGTAGAAAATGGTACTTGAGAGAACCGCTTGACCATTTAAGTCAAGGAGTACCTTTTCTGTAAATAGTTTATCCCAGCCTGAAAAAGGGGTAAACGCATACTGGGTAAATGATGTTTCACATCCGTTAACGAGTTCAAAACGACAAGGGCTCGACAATATTTTCGTGTTTAAAAAGTTGAAAAAGAGCTTGAAAGAAAACCCCCCATTTTATTCTCTTTAATGAGTCAAAAGGGAAAATACTTGGTGATCTTTTCATTTGAGTTTTACAACTCAAGAAAAGAGCATAAACAGGACTCGAGAATCATCATCAACAATCTATCACCCGTCGCTGCATAAGAAAGGTAAATGCATTATGCAGTTTGGAGGTAAAATAGGTCAAAAACACTTTAAATTTTTTTACCATTTACCATTTTACCTTTGTGTGAAGATCTTTTACCCTTTTGTGACCTAATTTTTCTAGAGAAAATTGCTGGAGATCCAGGAGGTCATTCACCGAGCTGTCAGGTGCAGGTAAGAGACAAGACCTTAAGCTCCATTTTCATATTGTTTTTACTTGTTTTTATCCATTTTTTGGATTTCATGGGGAGCTTCTAGCAAAAAAAATTCGCCCTTGATCGGCGTGATTTCCGGACATAGAATCACGTCGATCGGGGGTGGCTAAAACTGCCAACCGCGCTGTCAGTGCCATTGTTTTTAAAATAGTCATGCCGAAGCGGTGAGCAAATAATTTACATGTTTCTTGCTCAATTCAACCATTTGAATCCAAATTTCTCTGTTAAAATATGATCATTGACTTGATTAAATGGTTTTTGCAGGAAGAAAATCATTGAAAATGGTGGATTGGAAAGAACGAGAGCATGAGGATATCGATACTCAAGAAATAGTTGATCCAAATTGCTTGGAGGCTTTGAGGAACTGTGGGCTCCTCAAGTTCTTTCTCACACCAGGGATGCAGGCTCAACCTGAGCTGCTATGGTACCTGATTAGTCTCTGGGACATAAATCAAGAAATTTTTATCATCGGTGACCAAGAGCTGGAGTTGGAGACTTCAGATATTTATTTCATCACAGGACTGTCCCAGAGAGGGGAACTAGTCAACCTATATGGGTTGAGGCTGATTGGGGCAAGTTTGTTCATGTTACTTGCTGAACATTTCCCAGAAGCTCTCAAATCCAAGAGTGGCAAGATCAAGATCGCTATTGTTCGGGATCTTGTGTTGAGAGTGTGACTGTTAACCATCAATAGAGTGGTTGGGTCCCAAGCGCGGCATGAGACTAACAAGTCGAAGTTCCTCTATGCTATCGAGTGCACAACGCCCACTATTTTTAACTGGGCGGAATCTATGAAAATCAACATGAAGCACCAGCTATCAAAAGATAAGGCGGGAAACCTGAAGCAGTTTTGCTTTGGGTCTGTGCTAGTGACCTTCTTCCTGGAGTGGGTTCCGTTGTTCAAATACCAACTGACTGAGGTGGATCCGCCGATGCCACGAGACCCACGGATGGTCTGTTGGAGCGATTTAATGCCTAGAGTTACGGGGGGCCAACAAATGTCCTACAAGCTTGCCTTCTTCTCATGGATACAATGACAACTGATCATAGTGGAGGATTGGCCTTACAGCGGTACCAAATTTCGTGTAGATCTAGATATGCCGCTCCTAGAAGGGGAGGATTTTGATGATGGAGGTAAAAACAATTTTTTTTAGTTTTTATTTTTTATTTTTTATGTTATACTATTTTTGAAATATGTGTTCATGACACTTCGATTTTATGAATGCAAATGTTCGACTAGATTTCCCTGCCGGGATGTCCCCGATTTCCAAGCACGTCGCTCGACAGTTTGATGTTGCTCCTTATCAGGAGGGGAGCAACAACGAGGAGGAGATTGTGTGGAATCTCAAGGGATTGACCCATGGGATCCCAGAGTACGCTCGAATGGGTGATGTCCCACGCCAGTACCAGAGGCATATGGTGGGGGTGTTAGATTGGATCCACTGACTGCTGACTCGCGTAGTTCGAGCAGTTACATGCTATCATGAGCATCATGTTGTTTAGTGCATAGGTCTAGCATTCCATATTTTTTTAGGCCTGCGAGCCACTGATGTATTTCAAACACACATATTATTTTTTGAGGCTTTGATGTATGACAAACATTATATATATATATATATATATATATATATATATATATATATATATATATATATATATATATATATATATATATATATATATATATATATATCTATATATATATATATATATATATATATATATATATATATCTATATATATATATATATATATATATATATATATATATATATATATATATATATATATTTTCATGCTTACTATAAATGATTTTTTTTTTAATTTTTACATGTTTCGCAAATGCCTATCCAACACATAATTAACTAATGCATCTGTCAATATATTCATATGTCTAGGAATATGATGATATGTAATGTAATCAAAATTTCTCTCCAATAGACGAATACGTAGATACATTCTCAATATCTAAGGGTTTTTGACGGAATATTGCTCATTGAGTTGAAGAACGACAAGTTGCGAATCAAGGTTGACAACCAAATCCTGGATGCCAAAAGCAATACCTTCTGACAACAATTCGATAACTGCGCTATACTCAGCAATGTTATTAATTGTTTGACCTATAAAAATCCCTTGAAGATCAATCAACTCACCATGGGGGTCATAAATAGCCCATGCTGCAGATGATAGGTTCTGGGTACTTCGGCAAGCACCATCAACGAAACTGATGTGAGGAGACACCGACATCTGCAAAGCAGGCAAAAACATAATAAGCAGGAAAGCTGCTTGCAAAACAACACACCAAACCACACTACAAAAAAAGGATGACACATTTATTGTACAAAAGTAACCATGCAAGATGACCTAAGCATAGTACTTTTTGAGAGAGTCCATGCTCGGACTCGGGTAATCAATAAACACAGATGGACACCAGAGTTTTACCGTTGACATGACGAGTAAGTGTCGACTCGACCAAATAATAGAGTAGAACTCAGATAAGGTTGTGCCCCCATGCCCCCTAGGTGAGGGAGGGTTACAAGTCAGATGACAACCCCATTGCAATAATGGGCAATCGGTAAAAACTCGGGGAGGGATAAAAAACCTAAATCCGTGAAGAGATAAAGGTGCCCTCAGTTGAAAGATCTCGATAATGTCAGGGGAAACTTACGTGTCAATAGGCAGCAGAGAAGGGAACTTCACAAGACACATAGACATAACTGCTGGGCTAAGCAAGAACAAGGAACGATGATGAGTATCATTCCAAGGTACTTCTTCTAGAGACATTACTTCCATGATACTCTCGTCAGAAAGAAAAGTCTCGGCTAAGGGATCGGAAGATTCCGAAGCACCAAGCCATGGGGATTGAGAATACGCATCAAGAGAGGTTTTCGAAACAAGATAATCAAAGGACACCATAGGTGAAGCCAAATCAATTTCCACGGAATTAATTTCAGCATGACTTAATGACATTACCTCACCCCATGTGTCAACAAGATCCAGAGAGGAAATGACCCAAGGATTAGATTTGACCGAAATCATGTTAACATAGGCAACATGAGGAGGTGGGAGTGGAAAGATACCCATCAGAGCCAGATCTTTAAAGAGTCCTACCCCCACACTCTCATAAGGAGCACCAAGCCACAAGGATTGAGAATATGCATCAAGAGAGGTTTTCGAAACAAGATAATCAAAGGACACCGAAGGCAAAGCCGAAACAATTTCCACGTAATTAATTTTGGCAGGACTTAACAACATTATCTTACCCCATGTGTCGACAAGAACTGGAGAGGGAATGACCCAAGGATCAAACTTGACCAAATCATGTTAACAAAGGCAACATGAGGAGGTGGGAGTGGAAAGGTACCCATTAGAGTAGGATCTTTAAAGAGTCCTGCCCCCACACTCTCATAAGGAGCACTAGTGTGCTTGACATATGGAACATTGCCATCCAAGGAGGAAGAGGCAAAGAAAGACATTTGGTCAACTGTGATTATTTTCCCTTGATGGGGAAAACAAATCATGTGAAATAAGGAGGAGGCTACATCATGCATGGAATGGGTCCAACTTCGTCCGAGTAGAAGATTATAATTGAGATTAGCGTCAACAATCTCTACCTCGATATGCACTGTCTTACCCTCCAAAGTAATGGCAAGGTTGGGTAAGACACCGAATGGTCGCGAATCGCGCTTGTCAAAAGCTTCCAAAGTGTTAGGGGACTGGTTCAGAGTAGGAGAACCAATTGCCTTCCAACAAGCAACATACATGATGCAGGTGGAAGCACCTTCATCAATGACGGTTCTGTGAATGGTTTTCTCATTGATGATGACCTAAATGAGAAAGGAAATTTGATGAGGAAGATGTAGAATGTGGTTTTCTATATCAAAACATATAAGACTGGAATCAGTAGGATCAATACCCCCAATAGCCGACAGTAATGATTTCTGTTGAGACGGACAGCTTTGAAGTACCTCGCGGGTAGACATAATTGATGGTGCCTGACTCAAATCCTAAACAATATTATAGTGCTGAGCGACGTGAGCATTGGGATGGTACGAGGACTTTCGTAGCACACCTCAAGAAGGTGGTCGAACGGAGGAATAAGGGTTAGGTCGCTCTATATGAAGAGGACCAAAACTTGAAGGGGCAGAAGAAGAAGGGGCAACTTCTTTTTCTTTCCCTGTTGTAAGGGTAGGAGTTTGATAATATTTTGATCTATTAGCCACATTAATGGGCATAATCATCATGAACACTTGTGAACTAGAGGAAGCAAACGATTGAGGTTGGTCTACCATTTGGGTTTGCTAGGATGGAAACGACTCTTTTAGGACAGTTGGGGTCCCTTTGAGCAAATGACTAACTTAAGATCTCCTGGGACAATCCTTAGTATAGTGGTCCTCTTCATAGATTAGGCATAGATACTTAGGCTTCTGTTGGGAAGCATCACCAGCAGACGACTTAGGAGGACCATGTTTTGGAGCATCGACTTTACCTTTTCCTTTGCATTTCTTCTTACCTTTCGAGGATTTGTTTGCTGTGGTAGACTGAAGAACATGGACCTATGAGGTTTTACCAGGGCCAGGTGGATTCTGAGAGGGACTATAGGAAGTGGTGTTTGAGGCCGACTTCTGTATGGAAGAAGATTTGGCAGGGGCCTGGGACATTAAACCAATTACTCCATCAATAGGAGGTGTATCCTATGACTTTGATGTCGTTGGATCGGATGATGGCCTCGGAGCATGGGGTAATAAATCATACAAAGTGCCAGACTGAGAGTAAACGAGATCTAAGTACTAGGAACAAACAATGGCTTGCTCCTCCGTGACGCACCCAACCATAGTGATATCACGAGCAATTGGAGCGACGCATGATTTGGTGAACCATTCGGTCAGTAACTGATCAACAATCTCGAATTTTATCAGGCGACGCCTATGTCTCCATTCATGGATGTGATTGGAGATGTGGGTCGTAGTATTTTGATTGAGCGATGTAAGCAAATAGGTGTCGGTTTCATAGCGAAATGGCAATTGGTAATGCGTGAGTAAATCCATGGATAAAGAGTGGAAGTCATAATAAGTACTTCAAGGGAGCTCGATGTACCACTTGGTTGCAACGCCTATGAGGGTTTGTAGGAAAAGACGGAGACAAATAGAATCGTCAACGTAAGAATTCGAAGAGCACGAGAGGTGATATGTCATCACATGGGCTTGAGGATCTTCTTTTTCTTGCCCATTGAACTTTGGACAGTCGCTCGGGATATTGGATGGGACCGAAGGCTAGTAGGGCAAATGAAGAATTGGATCATTTGTGAGTCAGACACATATGGAAACTCTAGTGTAGCCAAGAATGACAATTGAGTATTGAAAGGCATTGGAGGTCGATAAGTGAGTCCAACTAGAGGAGCCCATCCCTACTGGTAAGGATTTTGTCCCCATAGTGGAGGGTTTTTTCCATAGGGCATTTGATTTTCCCCCACTGTAGGTTACCTTGCCCGTAGGGAGGATTCTGACCTTGAAAGCCTTGAAATTGTCCAGCCATAGGTTGTTGATAAGCAACATACGGGTTAAAAGGCTGTTGAGCCTGTTGACCTTGGACATATGGGTTTTGCACCTGCTGTCCATGGGCATACAGGTTTTGAACCTGTTGGCCCTAGACATAAGGATTTTGGACCTGTTGTCCTTGGGCAAGAGGATTTTGAACCTGTTGCCCTTGGACATGAGGATTTGGGGCCTACTGCTGCAGGACTTGACCCTAACCTTATCCTTGCAAAGGTTGACTTTGTTGATATGTATATAAGGGTTGTTGCTGCCTAGGTTGGCCTTGCTATTGTGAGGGCTGACCTTGTGGCTTCAAAAGATGTTCGTACAACAGCAGAGGTTGGCCTTGCAAAGACGTAGGTTGGGAGGTTTGTTGAACATACTGCATTTGCGGCTGCATGGTTTGCTGTAACTGCTACGAGGGTTTCCCCCATGGCTATTACATTGGTCCTTGCTGCTGCATCATCAGACCCTTTTGTTGCATTGATGGCCCTTGCTGCAACGAAGGTTGCCCTTGTTGCTGCAGAGGTTGTCCTTACTGCTGCAAGGGTATTTGGATAGTTCCCGGATTGAAACCTTGAAAATTTCTTAACTGTATCTAGCCATAGCCACCAGGAATGGTGGTCGGACTAGGTTGAACGTACTGTCTAGGCCAAAGGACATAAGGTGGATTTACCATTCCTTGGGAACCATATGGAACATAATGAGTTTGGTACTAAACCTGAGCCTCACAAGGCTGTTGATACCGGAAATTTCCCGACCCAGACAAACCAACGGGATTTTGGACTTGTTGGTACTAGACGTTGCTTGATTCAACAGGGTTTTGAATAACACCAGAAGAAGGTTGGTTCACCCCAACCGTGTGAGCATGTGAGCTACTCACATTAGTTGTGCCTGACACCATGGATACATTCAGATTTTCCCCCCAAGTGGTGGCACATCTTGTGCACGTATTGGAGGGATCGAAGGACTGACAAAGGCAGAAATCAAGACTGTCGGTTGCACCGGATGGGTGACTTGGACTGATGAGACAAGAGGGTTCGGAACGGTGGGTTGCACTGGGACTGAAGTAACTGCAAAAATCAGCGTTTGTTGGGGGGTCAGATTCTGAATGAACAGACTCGTGGTAGGCATAGTGCTAGACGCCCAAACAAGATTATGATAAAGCGAAGAGGCACTAGGTGTACCTGAGACCAACTATGCTAAAGTCACATAATTAGGAGGTAAGTTCTGATAAAAATTGATGGGAATGCTTCCCGTGTAGGGGAAACCTTCAGGAGGAAACTGATCTTCTTCCTCTTCGACAGTGTGTGGAGTGGAAACCTCCGAGTGACCCAGAGAGGAGACTGGAAATTCACCTTCGGGTTCCATGGGTGGAAACAGGCAACGACGAACGACCGAAGATGTTTGAGGGGATAATTCAAAAGGAATACCCAACTCATTGTACAGATTGTATAAACGCTGCAGTGATATTACAACATGTTCAAACAAAGGATTCGGAGGATAAACAACCAGTCCAAGCTGGCCATCAGGAGCCGGCTGACTCTCAAGAGTTTGGATAGGGTTATCTAGAAATTTTGGGCCAATATCAGAAAGTGACCCAGTATCTGAGGGAGGTGGAGGACAAGATGACAAAGGTTGAATGATCAAAACAATTCCAAGTTCAACACCTTGGTCCTCAAGTGACTACGGTAATTCAGGAAATGTCTCCTCAGACAATCTTTTAGACGAAGGAGAGGAAGAGGAACTACGTGAACTAGACAGTTCAACCACGATGGCTTTGCCTCAAATAACAAGAACAGAGAGATAAATTCCAAGGTTTTGAATGTAATTTAAAAAGAATACTCACGATTTGGTCTAGAAAAGACTAACAAGGATGTTATGAGATCGTGGGCAACAATTTTTTATGACACATAAACAAACTGGTGCTCTTTCATGTTTTAAGAGTCAAGAAAGAAGCAATGGTGACTCTATCACTTTCGATTTGAAGCGAGCTCGAAAGGACAAGTGCTCGGATGTTCTTTTAAGCTTAAAGAGTCAAAAATATCAAATTACTACTTAGGATGATCTAGGTAAAAAGGATTACCAAGTAACCGTGAACTACAGAATACCTCCCGGCGAACTGAGAAGTATGGGCAGACGATCTCCTCGAATGTTGTGTTCGATGTATCCATTTACAAGGCAACAGACTTGGCTTCCTATGGATAAAGGACTGTAGCCTAGTTGGGTCTCCCTTTATATACTCGACGGTACGAGGAGCGCAAATCCATACTAGCGCTATCTAGTGCCGAAGCGAACAACAACTGCTAGGTTTAAAGATGCCAGAACACGTCTCTAGCCTAGACCCTCTAGATGTGATCGTTAGGTTTCAAATGCACCTTAGGTTAATTGAGTTCATTTTAAAGTTTATCTTGAATTATGTCTTGTTTTTCAGGCCTTAGCGATGTGACTCAAAAAATCCTGTATGCAGCTAGATGCGACAAGACTCTTTCAATTCGATGAATTGTTTACACTAGATAGGGTAGAAAACACAATAAAATGCAAACAACCAAGCAACTGAAAGCAAAATTATTTTTCACTACTTTACTTTTTAAAACAAAATAACGAAAAAAAATCTCTTCCCAATTCCTATTTTCCTAAGAAGTGCACTTCAAGCAGTCCTTTCAAAGGTAAAGAGAATTGTTTTTCTTTTCAAATGCAAATGCAACTCTAGTCTTCAATGATGCTAACTAACGTAACATATTGATGCAGCAAGCTAGAACTGTGGACTTCTCATGAAATGACAAAAATGATTTTTTTGTAAAACACTTCAATGAAAAGGTTTTCAAGACAATCAATCCTGAAAAAGATGAAAAGACACAAAAAGAACTTCTTCCAAACTAATGACGCAATGAATCTACAAAAAACAAGATGATCGGTATGATCTATGAGGGAAAAGAGACGTTTAAACAATAAAATGAAACTTTTAAAACTTGAATGATGGAGATCAAAGCAATAAGAGGACTACAAATGAAATTCAAGGAGTATATTCACCAACAAATTGACTCACTAAGTTCACAATCAGTGGGATGGATGAAAACCTAGATGTCCTAGAGCCACTAACCATCCAAAGACTCAAGAAATCAAGCAAAAGAAGGCAAACCAACAAGCACATAAACCAAGCCAAATCAAGCTTTCCAGTCAGGGAGAAATAGCCTAAAACAAGCTAAGAGGCAGAAATAAGGAGAGAAAGACACACTGGTTGAGATATGGGGTAAACCCTAATCTCCATCTACAGGCATCGCCGTGATTGCCTAATTGAAAACCAATGCCAGAAGGGGGTCGACGTGATTGTTGTTGAGAAACTCGATCTGATCGACGAGACTGTTTTAGAAAAAACTGCGTTGGCCGAGGATTCAAAAGAAAAAATAAAAATGTCCTCAGGTAAAAACCAAACTTGCTACTATAAATTTCAAACTCAGAGCAGTAAACCAGGCAAAGCAGAGAACACTAGAGGGAAATGGTGATATTATAAGAGTTCACACAAAACCATGAAATTACAATCAATCAAACAGAAGGATTGGCTCCCCAATGGAGTCGCCAATTTGTGATGCAGGTAAATTTTAAGTGCAAACACAAACAATTCCTCTAGCCCAAGACAGTGGGTCTAGTCACAAATAGACAATCTATGGAAAATTTCCTTAGGCTAGAACCAATTAAGAAGGCCTACCTCTTAGAACGTTATTCCACTTGGTGATGATCCTACTTCCTTGCTCCAACTATCTTTCGTTTCCTTCCTTCGCACACTTGAAACAAGCAAACAACAACAAACAACAAACATAATAGCATACAATATTGTATTCAACCTACTTAACAGGTCAAGGAACATTAAGCCATAAATATGTAAAATGACACTTCATGTAGGAAATCAATCGATAGTTGCATTTATATAAATCAAAAAGAGATTACAATCAGTGCCTTGACATTGCTTGTCTCCTTTGATGTATCTGGGTTCCCACACTTCTGCTAGCACTTCATGGAAAACCCCAACAATAGAGGTTTTAAGGCCTCTTTCCCTCTAGTCTCAAATCACACCCAAGCACACTATTCTCCCTCAAACATACACTAGAAAACTTCAGACTATAGATGTCTTGCTGATTATTCTAAAACTACCTTTTGATTGGGAAAACGAAAGTTTTATATAGCTTGGATGGATGGGAGATGGTTCCTCTTCTCATGGGAGAAGACCTTATCTCTTGGATTAGTTCCATCCTAATAGGGGAAAGGAGCCTAAATTGACCTCCTCGACACCATCCAGCCTAACCATTTACCAGAATTCCGTTACGAAGCTTCTAGAGCTGGAAGCTTGAGCTCCATATTTAAAAATCTTTCCAAAAGAGGACCGACGTGACTGAGAAAGGGCTCAGTTGATCCAATCAGCGCTAGGGACAGTTGTAACCCCTGCATATCGGCGCAAGGAGGACACAAGTCATTAGCGTTGGTCTTGTAAACTGGGATAAATAAAAGATTTTTGGGAAATGATGCAAAAGGGAATTGTTTTGGTCATGAAGAGGGACACAATGGGAATTTCTTCATGATAGGAAATCATGTTGAGTACACTGTAGAGGTCCTCTACGATCGTATATGGGGAGTACAAGGACAGTGACAGAATGTTGTGTAACACCCCCCTTATCTCTATCTCTCCTTATTTGTCTCTTTATCTCACCCCTAAACATACACACTCTCTCTCCACTTCTCACTCTCTATGTCTTTCTTCTTCCCTCCCTCTCTCACCCTCCAACTCCATCTCTCTATCACTCCCTCTCTCCTCCTCTCTCTCAAGTCCTCTCTCTCGTTCTTCCTCTCCCCCCCCCCCTCTCTCTCTCTCTTTTCCCTCCAATCCTCTCTCTCCCCCCATCTCTCTCTGTCTACAAGTATGTTACTATATCCCTCCCTCTCTCCTTTTCTCCCCCCTTCTCTCTATCTCTCCTTATTTGACTCATTATCTCACCCTAAATACACACACACTCTCTCTCCATCTCTCACTTGTCACTCCCTCTCTCTCTCCACTTCTCCCTCTCTATATCTTTCTTCTTCCCTCCCTCTCTCACCCTCCAACTCCATCTCTCTATCACTCCCTCTTTCCTCCTTTCTCTCAAGTCCTCTTTCTCCCTTTATCTCCTACCTCTCTCTCTCTGCCCTCCAATCCTCTCACTATCTCCCTCCCTCTCTCCTTCTCTCTCTTCCCCATCCGTATTTGTTTCTTCCCCTCCCTTTCTTACCCTTTACCTCTCTCAATCCTCTCCCCCTCTCTCTCTCTCTTCATTCCTCCTCTCCCCTCTCCTTCAATTTATCTCCATCTCTCCCTTGTAACTCCCCCTATCTCTCCACCTCTATCACTCTATGTCTTTGTTCTCCCCTCCCTTATATATCTAGAGTTAATATGTATCATGATATACTAATATATATTATAATATAAGAACTTTAATATTGTATTAATCTAAATTTATTAAATTTAGTAATATTAATATTATAATATATCAATATGAATATTAGATTTAATAATAATAGTAATATTAATCTTTTAATTTTAATATTAGGGTTAATAATATATTTTTGTATGATATTAATAATAATTGGGCTTTACCTAAATAAAACCTATTTTTTGAGTGTTAGTAAGGTTTATGGAGTAAATATAAAAAGAGGTTTTGTTTATTTACCATACATCTGGTTTATTTATATTTATATTTATTTATCATATCTCTTTTATTTACCATGGTATTTGGCCCATAGGCTTGGTATATAATTAGATGTTGATTTCTAATCCTATTTGATATATTTTTATTTATTTACCATACCTCTTTTATAAATATGGTATTTGGCCCATCGCTTCACCTAAATAAAACCTCTTTTTTGAGTTTTTGTAAATATAAAAAGATGTTTTATCTATTTATCATACCTCTAGTTTATTTATATTTGTATTTATTTACCATACCTCTCGAGTAAATATAAAAAATTTATTTATTTATTTACCATACCTCTTTTTTGAGTGTTGGTAAAGCTCTTTAGATTTGATATATTGATAGGGCTAACATTAGATTAAAAATCTTAAATGTTAAACATTACAACAAAGATATTTTACAGTAAGAAAGAGAAAAGATGTTTAAAATTTTACCTAATTTGGAATTTTAATGTGGTAAAATTTTTTGTTGAAGGTAAATTTATGTTCAATCCAAATTCAGTGCATATGATAAAAAAAAGTATTAGACTCATGAGATAATTGTATTGTACTTTTTTTATCTAAACACATGAGATAAGTGAATTGTAGTTTTTTTTTTTTTTTTTAATCTATATGGTTATTTTCATTTTTGTTTTGACCAACATTATTTATTGGAGAGCAAACATAAACATTATTTAGATTTCTAATTTTTTTATTTTTATGTTGTTCTACATTAGCTAAAATTTAATGGTCTGGATTGTAGAATACACCTCTTTTTATGTAAATCAATTTTTTTAATGTTGATTAGTCATATTTCATTATTTAATGTGATAAAATTAAAATTTGGTAAGGATAAAGTCAATTGCTTTATTTTGTTTTATTGGAGTTATTCGTGCTAATCATATTACACATTCCCTGATATGAAGCAAAATTTTATAAAAACAAAGTCAAAATCAATGGCTTTGTAATAATAATCTAAATTGACGTTTTTGTAATATATTCTTGGAGTTATGCTTAATATCGCAAATTTTTTAATTGCAGATTATGAATCGTAATCTAAATTGACGTTTTTGTAATATATTCTTGGAGTTATGCTTAATATTGCAAATTTTTTAATTGCAGATTCTCTAATATAATAGAAATAGTTTGATAAGAGTAAGGTAAATTATTTGATTTTTTTATTTTGTTTTTTATTATTTGATATATTAATATTTTAAATATTTAAAAATTTTAAAAATATTATATATATATATATATAAAATGAATATTTTTATGTTATCTTATTGTGAGCGTTAATGTAGAGTCTTTGAATTGATAAAATTGTTTTAGGCGGTTTGGCTCTCCCCCTGAGGCCATGCATCAACCTTAGCTCAATTGTTTGTTTCATTAAATACCCTCATGGGGTGTTAGGGAAGGAGTTCCTTCTCATGGCTCGCGACTCTCCACATCCCATCGACAATCTCAGGTCTTCCAAACTCAGTCAATTAGTTGGCCATCCCATATGTGGTTTCTAGCTCTTTTACATATGCTAGTCTAGTCATGTTAAGCACCTTCAATGCTAGTTTTGTGGCTCCAGACCAAAGTTTTGGTTATCATGTATCATTCTGCAAATCATTTTCACTCTTGCCTATGGTTTTGAAAGACATTTTAGTTAAACTTAGTATATGTAATATCAAGACTTTAAAATGGTGGTTTTGGGTTGGTTTCCTTGTTGGGTGGCCCTTAACAACAACTAGAACTATTTGCACTCATTTTCATCAGTAATTGAATGTTGAACCTTACAAATAAAAATAAAAATGAACGTCCTTATGTTGATGGCAGATTTTGGGAATCTCCTGGAATCTAAGAATAAGAAAGGGGTCATTGACCCCTCTATTGATTGCCAAATATTCCCCAATCTACAATAGACATAAATTCAGAAATATAAAAAAAGATTGGTATTTCAAAATAAATATATACTCAAATTCAGTTTTGATAATTGTATCACTTGTATTTAACACATTTAAAAAAAATTAAAAATATTGATGGAATAATTTGCCAATCACATGCCATTAGTCAGAATAAGTTCGTTTCAAAGGCAGATCGCCATCCATTAGTCATTTGTGAAGACCTTTGAATACTTTTTGTTGCATGGAGACTTATTCGGATATATGTACTGGTATTTAAATATAATTGAAAACTAATGTTTTTTTCCTCTGAAAGAACGAAATGTGGCCATCAATATTTTATGTTTTCTTCCCAAGTCTCCTACTCTCCACTAGAATTGAATGAACATGCACCAGGCTTGTGAACTCAGAAACCGTTTAGTGAGGGTAATCTAATCTTGGAGTGTGATGAATCTGAAATACCTTGGTATAATTCTGATAAATATTAAAGTTTTGAATTAGTTTAAATAATATTTGTTTATCAAATTAAAAATAAATAATCTAGCACTTTGAGGATCTAGGAGAGGAATGACGATGGCAAGCGAGAGTGCTAGGGTTTCACACGCAGGCACCAATGTGGGAGGGGAGGCAAGGAACAGGCTTAGGGCCAAAGGGAAAGAGGATCACAGGTTTGTTGAGGCTGAACCCTGGCAGTTTTTTCCCTCCAGATGGGCATATGCACTACTGTCTATGAAGGGTTGACAACAAATACTCTGGATAATAGAATACTAGATACAACTTGAGGCAGGTGTACAAGAATCCATGGTGGACACTCTGATAAGAGCCAACAATGCAAATGAGTTGTGGATCTGGAAGAATGGTCCTAAGCAATGTGGGATGGTAGCGATAGAGTGGGCATTTGCGGATCTATCGCTCCATTATAGTTTTCTACTACGCAACCACATAAGATCTACAATGGTTGGAGTGTATGAGATCAGAAACCCTCTTATTTGCCCAGATCCTCTGTATCATCGGCCTGCCGGCTACAAAATGGTGGAAAGGGTTTCTATGCAAGCAAGCCTGCACACTGTTACAGATGGGGGTTTACATTCTGCGGTTCTGGGCCTATTGGACACTAAGGTAACAGTCAAACTACTCCTGCCTCTGGATCATGACACATACACGCGATCTCCATTGACTGAAACAGAGCACCTGGAGAATCTGGCGATCATGGGGTTTTCTCCTGTCTTGCATCCACACAATATTCTGCAAAACAGAGTACTTGGAGTAGCACGACAATGCAAATCTGAGGCGAACATAGATTCCCCACATTTGGTAAACCTTCATCGATTTCAAGTTATTATTAAAACCCCTCCGAGGTCATATTTTCTGCTTTGGGTTCTCGCAACTAATAATGTATTACATCTGAAGCATCTCATCTCCCAACATATTGGATATCCTATCAAATTTCAACTTTTGATATTTGGGGGCAGAGCACTACAGGACTTTAGACTCCTGAAGGACTACAACATTATGTCAGTGTCCACCATAACACTCAACCTGAGGCTGCGAGGTGGAGCTGCGACCTCTAGTAAAACAAAATATTCAGGAGGAGGAATTGGAAGTAGTACAACAAAAAACAACGAAACACAATAGAAGCACAAAAATGGAGGACTTTCTTTCAAGAATATCCTACAAGGAAAAAACACACCTACAGCAACAACAAAGCAAGCTGGAACTGAACCCAGTCCATATATTGTGGAACAACTAAATGACATTCCAGAATTAAACATAGATATACCAGAAACAGATATCCACTATAATACTTTTGAATCACAAGCCATAATCTGTCGATTCAACTGTTTTTGGCCAAAACCTATTGAGCTTTTCCATTGGATTTTCACAAACTGGACTGTACACTGTGAAATACACCTATGCTCAAAAGGGTTTTTCATTGTCAAATTCCATTCAGCTGAGGCAAGGGACATTATACTACAGGAAGGACCATGGTTCTGGGGATCCACGGGCCTTTTCATCACACCTTGGTTTCCAGATTTTGATGCTAATACTATGGTTGTTTCAAGGATGCCAGTTTGGGTTCAGCTGCATAATCTACCATTACATTTTTGGGATCAACAGGTCCAGCTGGTATCGGCAACTCCATTGGGCGATATATCAAAATGGACACACAAAGACTGGAGGAAAGAGTATATACTTTCACTCGTATTTGTGTGGAAGTAGATCTCAGCAAAGGACTACCAGATCGCATGCTACTGAAACACCAACAGCGGAGCTGGACACAGATACTGGACTATGAAAACACAGCATTTAGATGCAGAATTTGTAGGCAAACAGGACATCTACAAAACACATGCCCGGAAGCTAAAAAAGAGACACGAAGAAAAAAGAAAACAGGGAAACAACCCAAGGGTTGGCAATTTCCCCCCCATGACTCTGATGAGGAGGAGGAAGTGGCTATGGAAGACCCCATACCCAATGAGAATAACCAGGCAGACAAAGAACTAGAAGCACACGAGAAAACTCCACAAGATCCTATGGAATCATAGCTGGAAAAGATGCCTGAGGCAAAGGACTCAAGTGGAGCAAAACGACTGCATACACCAGACAATTCAAATTCGGATAAGGACAATCCCCAACCTGATGTGTTCAACTCACTTGCACTCGTATCTTTGATGCTGACTCAAGGGAATGGCACAAGGTTGAAAAGAAGAAAAGGAGAAAAACGTGACTCTCCCCTTCATGTACATTAGTCTACATATTTATACATTAGTTTGTTTCTCATGAACCTCTGATCAACAGTCTAGGAGTGGCACAAGGTTGAAAAGAAGAAAAGGAGAAAAACATGACTCTCCCCTTCATGTACATTAGTCTGCATATTTATACATTAGTTTGTTTCTCATGAACGTGTGATCAACAGTCTTTTGACTATCTGATGTAATGTGTTTCAGCATCTGCAAAGTAATTTTGTTTTCATTAATAAAATTACAATTTTTCCTTTGGAAATATATATCTATATTTTAATAAATTAAATTAATTTTTAATTAAAAAATGTTTGATTTTAGTTTGGTATATTTTAATAAATTTAAATTTATTTTAAATTAAAAATATTTGATTTGATTTTTAATAAATTTAAAAGATTTTGAATAAATTCAAATCTGAAATCTTTCTTCTCTTCTTAAACTTTCTTTTTTATTATTCACTATTATAATAAGATATATTAAATTAATTAAATTAATTTTAAATTAAAAATATTTGATTTGATTTTTAATAAATTTAAAAAATTGAATAAATTCAAATCTGAAATCTTTTTTTTCTTCTTAAAATTTATTTTTTATTATTCACTATTAAATTAAAATAATATATAAAGATTCAGGTTAATTACAAATTTAGCAAAAGTAAGAAGGATCAAATTTTTTGAGGTATGAACTCTTTTTTAGAGTGCAAAATTTGAAAAAAAAAATTGCAAATTGAAAGATTTCATCCCTTTGTTGCCTTATTTTTCATTATTTGAATTGCATTTTTAAATGTATAAATAAATTCAAAACCTTGAAAATATCTACTTTAAATGTTTTAACTATAAACATTACAAATAATTTAATTATAAAATCAAATTTTACTATTATTGAATAGAAATATGTTATCAATTATTTTTAATATTTATATTCTCAATTCAATAATTGATTAGAAAACACAAAGTTTAACACAACTGAACACACACTTCTATTAATTCAAACCTAAGCCTGCTTACACTTGCTCACTGCTTACACTTGCTCACTGCAAATACATCACAATGTGTCCCATTATATAACTATGAGATCACTAGACTAGATGGACATAACAACATAGAAGATACACACTCTGAATCAACTACAACTCACTTACATTGGAAAACAATGACTTCTAGAACAACACCTCAGAACTCACATAGATCTAGATCATTTCCTCACAACTAAGAAGACAACTCAACAAACCTATCACATTCCCAAACTCTTCCATTTCTAAATTATTCTAACATCCCCCTTTAATGGAGAAATGTATTTTCTATAACATAACAATGCATGTTGCTCTAAGTCTAAGCTAGGCTTACAAATATGACTCAAATATTTCATCTTGACTTTCTTTGCTTCAACATATTGATAAAATTTCTTCTTGGACTTCTTGCTCCAAACTCTCACTCTTTCAACTTATTTAGTCTTCTTCCTACTCCAGATCATGAAGTCTGGCTTCTTATTGCAACTAGGATGATGCCAACCCATTTCAACTCCTTTTCCAACAAGTTCATTTTCATCATCAATAGTTTCCTATTTACTTCACTGTTGTCTCATCAGTTCATAATAATATCTTATTTCCTCTGGGCTCAAACGCATCAAAATACCATGAATTTTTTCAAATGTATCCACCACTGTTTCCATTTTTATGTCATCTAAATTATTTATTGATTCACCATTTTTTTCATTTTCAAGAGTCGTCACTATCCCAGATGCTACTTTGAGATTTGTATCAATTTGTTTAAAAGGTTTCTCATACCATTCTTCAATCAACTTTATCTAGGCATTATAATCAATTTCAACATCTTCAAACTTGCTTGTTCCCTTAATTGCTGCTATGGCTTTGTCTTGATGTTTTCTGCTATTGTGATAATATTCTCATTATGATTCCCTATCACTTCTACCGTGATGGGTAGAGCATTAACCTCTTGTTCATGTGAAGCAAACAATAGTTTATCAACCAACTTATTTTCAGAGATAACCTGCAATTTATTTTCATAAAACAAATATCCATCATCAATTTTTATTGAAAATTCCTCTTTCTTCAATTCATTAGTTGTTGTTGAGTCATCCATAACTTTTTCCTCTTCAATCTTTGTACCAAGTTGTATATTTTCTACTAAAGGTTCACATTCATCTTCATTTAGTTTTCTCGGCGCTGCTTCAAATCTATATTTAGCATTTCATATTCGAGGTCAGCCCATGATACTTTCTCCTAAACCATTTAAATTCTCTCTATAATAACGAAAACACAAGGCCTTCTACATCCAGCAACTACGCCTCACAAGCGCCACTTCAATTGCCACTTCAATCACAATTGAGCAATAAGCAACCACATCAAGTCACACGACTTCACTTTGCAGTCGGAAAAAAACACCACCAGGAAAGTGCTTACAACAAACAAGCTCGTTATTACACAACCTCACAACAGATACTACATGCTCCTCTGGTCGACCTCTCCGTGACTTTTCACATGCAACAAGCACAAGTCACAGCTTCAACTTACTTCGTTGCATTCAATAAGTGCTCAAAAGTATGAACGAACTGCGTTATAATTATTATTCACCTCAAATTTTATCCAAAAATTATCTAATTTTAAAATATTTTTTTATAGTAACCCTATTTCAAAAATCCCCATTTAGCAACATATTTTAAATCTTTTAACCAACATATTTTATTTTATTTTTTTCAATTTTAATTTATTAAATATTTTGTATAATTTACTTCGAATTTTTTATTCTTAATAATATTTTTTAAATGTCATTTATTAATTTTATATTAAAAATTGAATAAATTATACTTTCTTTTCTTATTAGTAGTCCCTGCAAGTAGGACTTTAGCAATAGATTTGCTTTTGACTACTTATGTGTTGAGCTTTGACCAATACATTTTTTAATGTTTAACTCTCTTTTTATATAAAGGTTGTTAAAAAAATCCAATTTGTAATTGTCTTATTGGTTTATCTTTTGAAAATCTTATTTCCACTTTCATAACATAAGGTCATAATGAAAGAATAACTGAATTTTATGCCACTATTCATAATTGTGCAACTTCCATCACTATCATTACTCCACTAAATATTTCAGCGTAACACTGGATAACAAATTAGCAAAATCACACTTGCACTAGATCATAATGATAAAATCTCCAAATTTTATGGCACCACCCTTTTTTATGCAACTTTCATCACTATCATTACTCTTATGATTATTACCACTTAATTCTTAGCAACCATGAACCAACCAAACAACACTACGTAACGAAGTAACTTTTTGAATTTCCAAAGTTTCTGGAGAGTTGTTTGTTGGGTTTATTGATGAAAGTCTCACGTATTATTGATTAGTTTCAAATCTGTTTTGGGCAAATCCCATAGTAGCTTTTTTTCCAGAATTCAGAGTCTAGATAGCCTTGGAGGCTGACCTCTTATTTCTTTCTTTCTTTTTCTTCTTTTTTTTTTTCCCTGAAATTGTTGATTATTAAACATGATTTTCTGAAATTGTTGGGCTAATGGAATGATATCTTCGATGCTCATGGGTAGAATTTCAAATTTCTTCTGGTTTGCAGCAAATTTCTTCTGGTTTGCAGTGCATTATTGCTGGGAAGGTTGGTTGTTTTAACAAATATTTAATTTTCTCGAACTGAAGTGAGCACTGACAATATTAAAGTGGATCACTATGTGAGAATTTCTTTAAGTAAATACAGTTTTCTCGGCAACTTATACCGATTGCAGGTTATCAGAACCTGCTTACATGGCTGCTCTGGCCCACCTCTCCGTCTCCGTTTACTTAAAATACATTTTAAATGGTGAAAACCAATTATTTTGAAAAACAATTTATTATTAAATTTTAATTAAAAAATTAAAAGATATAATGGTAAATAGTTTTTTATTATTTCTATATATTTTTAAATAAATTTTATTTAAAATTTTGTATAATTTAATTATTTGAAATAATATTTATATGATTAATGATGTGTATTCAAAAATATCCAAATTAGTTTTGTAAGACATTTTTATGTACATATGTTTTATCTTTGGCGACCCCTAAAGCCATTATGGGAAAAATAAGAAACATACAAATATCTTTATTTTAGGGGGAGCTAAATAACAATAAAAATGTGTCCTTATCACTTCAGAAAAATTATGCTATCCTAACCACCTCGGTGGTTTGGGAATGAGAGACCCTAAAATACTCAATTAATCACTAGGAGCCAGCGTTTGTTGGTGGTGGCTTAAAAACCCATCAGCTTTATGGAGTAATGTATGGAAGCAAAAATACATGGCAAGAACAAATGATAGTTTGATAATTTGGATAGGGGGGTGGAATTAAGGGATTTCATCTCTAGAATTCATCGTGGAAATCAAAACATAAACTTATTCCTCTTTTGGGAGGATTCTTAGTAGCAATGGACCCAAATTGGAAAAAAGAGAGTTAAATGAGTTAAAAACTTGTTTGATATTGTAAGGTATAGTACTAGTCTACTAGTATTGGGTGCAACCTCAATCTCAACAACAATGGAAGCAGTGGAAAAAGTGCACGCATTGGCCAGTGCACATAAGCTCAGAAACACAAGTAGCCATCACAAATGAAACAGAAAGTAGAAGAATTAAAATCCAATCTGGGAAAGATATCCTTCAATAGGGGAAATGGCCTAAAGGATATTTTAGCTTAAAGGAGCCTTGTAGGATAATAGCTATCATAGAAGGACACCCTAGTAAAACTAAATGGAAAAAACTATGGGACTCCAAATTCTAGCCAAAGGTGACCCTCTTCCTCTAACTTTCATGCAAAACAAAATCTTAACTTGGGAAAATCTCCAAAAATGGGTTTTCAAAGTCTATCTAGATGTAGCCTCTATTGGGAAAACATAGAAACAACTGAGCATCTACTTAAAAATTATAGATTTGCATTAGAAATATGGGATCACTTAGCCACAATTTTTAGACAATAAAAATTGGAATGGAACCAATATTCATTCAACACTTGATGAATGGAATTTTGGACCTTTTAAAAGTACTATAGTGAACTGAACATGGAAATTTTCCCGAGATTTATAACATGGGAATTATGGAAGGAAAGGAATAGAAGAATCTTCAAATATTAGTCATTAAATGTGGACACTATTAGAGCTCCATAATGGGAAGGGTAAGCGAGACAATCCTCATAATCTCAAGTGGTCTACACAAGATTGGGAATGTAATTCCAAGGGATCACCCATTCTCGCACTTTTGGGGCTCAACCAATATTTTACAATTTTTCAAGCAACACAACCCTAGCCCATTCCTTGAAGTCCTAACAAATAGCAACCACCTTCTCCTACTTTCTTAAAGTTAAAATTTGATAGAACCTCCATGGGTAATCCTGGCCTTGCTAGTTTCAGAGGGGTATTTAGAAATTATCATGGGTAAATTACTCACATTTATATGGGAATTCAAGGAAATGAAACTAATAATGTGGCGAAACTCTCATCCTTGGAGCAAGGCCTAATAATATCCAAGCATCTTAATTATCAAAAATTGATAACATAAGGGGATTATAAAACTATTGTCCTAATGATAAAGAAACTACAAAATGGATCTATCCCCCCAAGTTCTCTAATAGATGGAGACTAATGGTAGGCTTAACAAGAATCAAAGTCTTAAAGGTAATAGTATCCCTTGTATTATCACATATACGAAGAACAAGAAATAAGTTGGAAAAAAACTAGCTAACAAAGGTCTATAATACAAGTAGATATGTTGGAAAAAAAATCTCCATCCTCTTCTTGATGTGCTAAGAATCATTTGCAAACAAATTGTAGAAATGGACAAAGCTCCCCAAGGTGGGTGCACATCTGGTGAGGCGACCTCCTTGCATTGAGATGAAAACCATCTATTTAATATGGGTGGTAGGATTCCCATCGAATGTGATATGGATGACTTAGCATAAAAATATGCTTGTTTGGTATTTTTTGTTTCGTGGGAGGGCGTTGTGATGATAGCCTTCATTGTGTGGCAGTCTAGTGAAGGGAAATTTGTTTTGAATTCTAAATGCAAGAGCACTTGAGTATTAATTATGGCAATTAACAAGAAGGAAATAACATATCATAACACAATATGGAGTAATGGAAATTGAGGAGGGAGGGTTGAAGCTCTCGGTATAGTTTATTGAGCTCCATACCACTATTTCTCATGGGCACTCCTAGCCTTTTATAGTACTACTATTGTCAAAGATTATAGGTTTGGAAAAGAGGAAATTAAAAGTCAATCCTATAGTAGAATTTTCATTGCATGCAAGATTGATGATAGTTTTCAATTGGAAAATACTCAGTCTAGAGTGCACTACCTCTAGTTCGTTGCAAAATTAGATAAGGATTCTCAGGTTTGCTGCAATTGTAATTTATGTTCTGCACAACCATTTAGTTGTAGACATTTTTCTATCAAAATTTTGTAGGAATTATGGATTAATCATCTTTTGGATATTTATTCCCTCTCAGGAACATCTAATTCGAGGAGGTTTGGCTTTTATGACTTAATTTGAGCTTTTTCAGCCTCCATTTCACCCCCTACCTCTAATGTTTCTCTTTGTTGGGAGTGCCCTGCTCATTGTTAAGCCGGGTTATCCTTCTCTGGCATCCTAGTCACCCTCCTTGTGCCCCTTCTTAGAGTTCCTACTATCTCTATTTTGCCTCTCCTCCCCATCTAAACTTTGTATTTGATTTCCCCTTCCCTCCCTAGGACCGTAAACTTCGTTCAACCCCTCCCTAGTGCCCCCGGGTCATGGCAAGAGGTGGTCTCTCCTCTGCTCACCATGGAGGCAGAAGAGAACAACCTGGCCCCTCCCTTGCCCCTAATCTTACTTCCCCCTCTTAGCCAAACCCATGCCCAATCAATAACTCAAGTGGTTATGACCCAATATAGAGAAATTATCCCTGAAGTAGTCCAAAGAGTAATGTTTGATGTCAAAGAACAAGTCTAAGAAGCCAAAAGTTTAATTCTAGATAGGAAATTGGACCGTGAAACCAGTGAATGGATACTTGGTGTGGGTAACTCTACTAGAGCATGCAACTCATCTTACATGCAAACCATTAATATTTACTAGCACACTAAAACACTCATGGGAAGAGTGTTGAGAAGTGTAGCAAGAAAGTCTTAATTTGACTTAGCCGTGGTTAGAATGAGAAAATTCAAAATTTTCATATCAACGGACAACTTGGAAGAAATTAACTAGTGTGTCATGGCTCTTGTCAATCAATTAACTCGATAAATTTGTGTTAGTGGGCTTGGAGTTTAGTTTACATGTGTTGGTTACTAATTTATAGCAATCCAGTTCAGTTATTTCCAATTGTACTAAGTAAAACTAGTTCCAACATTTGATAGAACTAGTTGGAGGTCAGTTGTGCAGTGGAACATTAGTCTAATTCATAGATCATCCAATTAACGGATCAATCAACCAAAAATAGTCATGAATACAAGGAATTTGAATAGCTCAGTTGTGGTGGAGATTCCAAGGCAATGTAACATCAATTATATACTAGTATGGAGTGTACAAGTGTTGCATGCAATCAATGATCAATCGTTGGGAACTACACAATCAATTTAGAGGAAATTTCTAAAGAATAGGGGTCAATTTCCTTAGAATTTACACAAGGAAATAAGAGCTCAAGTGGGGGAATAAAATGATTAAGTCTAGGTCAGAGCTTCTCATTGAGAAGAGAGTAGAGAGAACAATTATTCTTTTGCACGTTGAACTTAGAGTTAGAGTTAATAATTTTAATAGATTCTCTATTCATTTGAATAATTCAAGTAGGCTTAAGGGGCTTTTACCAATTGGTTTCCCTTAGATACATTTGTGTACTTGTGTATGTGATTGATGCATGTTTGTGAATGTTGTTATAAATTGTGAATTAATTTCTACAGATTAGTAGAGTAGAATTGTGTCTCTTGATTTAGATTAAATTTCTTGAGCAGTTGCAATTCTATCACCATATTTCTACAACAAGTTCTTACTGATAGAGCATACTCTCAACAAGTAATGACCATCTACATGCAAAAATTAATGGACAAGGTGGATATCATCAGTAAGGTCTTGATTCTAGCCAAGAAATTGGAAAACTTATACTTCATATTCGAAAAATGACAGTAGGCTCTAGACTCCGGTGGACTCTCCAACTGAATGATGATCAAGTGAGTCATATCTTTCAAGAAGAAAATCGGTCATAATGTAGTGTTTTTAACTCTATCAACTCATGTTTTATTTTATTTTCTAGTCTTACTTCCATTTTGAGAGACTACTTGGTAGACTATAGAATACACAATTGTAAAATTTTGAACATATGTTATTGGTTTAGTTTCCAAAGTGGCGAGTAGCTAGCAATAACTATCTATGGATACATTTTGTCCTTTTAAAAGTAAACATATAAATTATTATACAGTATTTTCCACATAATATCATGTTAAAAATAATGCATACATGATGGATGGTTATAATGTTTGCTCATTGAATAAGTATCTCAGTTGGTAAAAAAGTATGTGAATAGTGATTCATATTAATTATCAATTATATGTTTATAAAATGGTGTATATATATAAATAAAAAATTAATTTAATTTAATTATAAAAAATAAATTTAATTAAATATAAAATATATTGTATTACTTTATAAATTTTTATTTTAAATAAAATTAATAATAAATAAATATAAAAATTTGTATTATTGAATTTGATTAAAATAATAATATAAAATATGTAGAAGTAATAAACTAATTTAAATTTAAAATGTTTTATTTTTAAATATATTTAAAAAAATATATTATATAATAAAATTTTCTTTTAATTACCATTAATGAAGGGTGGAAATGTAGTAATAAATAAAAATTTTATTAGTAAGTAAATTTTAAGCACATTAATAAGTAGTTTTATAAAATTATGTTTTTTAAAGTGTAAAATTACATAAGGGTTTTATTTTTTTTTAATGAACTAAAGGTTAATTTTAATAATAAAATTGTGGGCAAGATGTGTATCTTCACTATTAGTTGAATGGTCGATTTAACATAAGTAGAACGAATTGTATTATATTTTTCAATTCCATTTGTGACCTATTGAGAATAAAAGATATACCAATTTTTCCCACTAAAAAATCATATACCAATTCTCTACTTTTACAATTTTGATGTCTTGGTGTTCCATGGTTTTCAGGTTTCTAGGTTTCTGTTGGTTTTCATGGTTCTCTGTGGTGATATACGGCAGCTCTCAAGTGGCATATATTTTCTTGGGTTTGCATATATTTTGCTCCCTACATTTTTTTCCTTGATGGATTTGGGTTGGCAATTAGGTGCAGTGAAGTACTCTCTGGTTTATTGGGTAATGGTACTAGGCACGATTCAATGTTTTCTTCAAAACTTTTCAGCTTAGGGTTGTTCATTGTGGAATAATTCAAGCTTCCTCTTTGGTTCCTTGGCTCATGGTGGGCAGACAATGAGTGTTGTTTTGCATGATTGAAGAAATGGTGTATTGCAGCAAGCAATGGATCTTGTTTTTAGAGGATTTAAGAAACTTGCATGTTGGTCTTAGTTCATTTTTGGTATGGCAGATGGGTGAAACTATATTTCTTGTGCAAATCTACTGCAGTTTTTTTAATATAGCAACTATGGAAATCCTCTACCTTGTGGTTAGAGAAGACATGACTCAGATCTCTCCTTATAGTTTGGTTTTAATCTCTTTGTTTTGATGTCTTAGATGGTGTTGATGGCTACTATATTCAAGTTTGATGTAGTACCCAAGAAACTCGTGGAAACCCCTCTTTCAGGCCGGTATCGTTGCAACCTTTAGTTTTTATAAAGTCCATATAAACTCTTATTGATTAATGGAAATATTTTGCATCAGTTTACCAAAATAATAATAATAATATGTTAAATAGTTTTTCTTTCTAAAACTTTCGTTCTGTAAATTTTAATGTCATATCTAATTAAATCACTGATAAATTGCTAGTTCCTTAAGCTCCTTTCAACTAGGGAATTTGAAAGAGAGAAAATTTATAGTTATGGATTACTTTTAATAAATAATAAAGTAATCCATAATTTATTTATGTATTTTAATATACATTTTAAACGGTAAAAACCAATTATTTTGAAAAGCAATTTATTATTAAATTTTAATTAAAAAATTAAAAGATATAATGATAAATAGTTTTTAATTATTTCTATATATTTTTAAATAAATTTTATTTAAAATTTTGTATAATTTAATTATTTGAAATAATATTTACATGATTAATGATGTGTATTCAAAAATATCCAAATTAGTTTTGTAAGACTTTTTTATGTACATATTCTCATCTTTGGCGACCCCTAAAGCCATTATGGGAAAAATAAGAAATATACAAATATCTTTATTTTAGGGGCAGCTAAATAACAATAAAAATGTGTCCTTATCACTTCAGAAAAATTATACTATGCTAACCATATCTTAACCACCTTGGTGGTTTGGGAATGAGACACCCTAAAATACTCAATTAATCACTAGGAGCCAAAATTTGTTGGTGGCGGCTTAAAAACCCATAAGCTTTATGGAGTAATGTATGGAAGCAAAAATACATGGCAAGAACAAATGATAGTTTGATAATTTGGATAGGGGGGTGGAATTAAGGGATTTCATCTCTAGAATTCATCCTGGAAATCAAAACATAAACTTATTCCTCTTTGGGGAGGATTCTTAGCAACAATGGACCCAAGTTGGAAAAAAGAGAGTTAAATGAGTTCAAACTTATTTGATATTGTAAGGTATAGTACTAGTCTACTAGTATTGGGCGCAACCTCAATCTCAACAACAATGGAGGCAGTGGCAAAAGTGGAAAAAAGAGAGTTAAATGAGTTAAAACTTATTTGATATTGTAAGGTATAGTACTAGTCTACTAGTATTGGGCGCAACCTCAATCTCAACAACAATGGAGGCAGTGGCAAAAGTGCACGCATTGGCCAGTGCACATAAGCTCAAAAACACAAGTAGCCATCACAAATGAAATAGAAAGTAGAAGAATTAAAATCCAATCTGGGAAAGATATCCTTCGATAGGGGAAATGTCCTAAAGGATATTTTAGCTTAAAGGAGCCTTGTAGATTAATAGCTAGCATAGAAGGAAACCCTAGTAAAACTAAATGGAAAAAGCTATGGGACTCCAAATTCTAGCCAAAGGTGACCCTCTTCCTCTAACTTTCATGCAAAACAAAATCTTAACTTGGTAAAATCTCCAAAAATGGGTTTTCAAAGTCTATCTAGATGTAGCCTCTATTGGGAAAACTTAGAAACAACTAAACGTCTACGTAACAATTATATATTTGCATTAGAAATATGGGATCACTTGGCCACAATTTTTATACAATCAAAATTGGAACGAAACCAATATTCATTCAACACTTGATGAATGGAATTTTGGACCTTCTAAAAGTACTATATTGAACTGAACACGGAAATTTTCTTGAGATTTATAACATGGGAATTATGGAAGGAAAGGAATAGAAGAATCTTCAAATATTAGTCATTAAATGTGGACACTATTAGAGCTCCATAAAGGGAAGGGTAAGCGAAACAATCCTCATAATCTCAAGTGGTCCACACAAGATTGGGAATGTAATTCCAAGGAATCACACATTCTCACACTTTTGGGTTTCAACCAATATTTTACAAATTTTCAAGCAACACAACCCTAGCCCATTCCCTGAAGTCCTAACAAATAGCAACCACCTTCTCCTAGTTTCTTAAAGTTAAAATTTGATAGAACCTCTAGGGGTAATCCTAGCCTTCCAAGTTGCAAAGGGGTATTTATAAATTATCATGAGTAAATTACTCACATTTATATGGGAATTCTAGGAAATGAAACTAATAATGTGGCGAAACTCTCATTCTTGGAGCAAGGCCTGATAATATCCAAGCATCTTAATTATCAAAAAATGATAACATAAGGGGATTATAAAACTATTGTCCGAGTGATAAAGAAACTGCAAAATGGATCTATCCCCCCAAGTTCTCTAATATATGGAGACTAATGGTAGGCTTAACAAGAATCAAAGTCTTAAAGGTAATAGTATCCCTTGTACTATCACATATACGAAGAACAGGAAATAAGTTGGCAAATAAACTAGCTAACAAAGGTCTACAATACAAGTAGATATGTTGGAAAGAAAATCTCCATCCTCTTCTTGATGTGCTAAGAACCATTTGCAAACAAATTGTAGAAATGGACAAAGCTCGCCAAGGTGGGTGCACATCTAGTGAGGCGATCTCCTTGCATTGAGATGAAAACCATCTATTTAATATGGGTGGTAGGCTTCCCATCAAATGTGATATGGATGGCTTAGCATAAAAATATGCTTGTTTGGTATTTTGTTTAGTTCGTGGGAGGCATTGTGATGATAGCCTTCATTGCATGGTAGCCTAGTGAAGGGAAATTTGTTTTGAATTCTAAATGCAAGAGCACTCAAGTATTACTTATGGTGATTAACAAGAAGGAAATAACATATCATAACACAAGATGGAGTAATGGAAATTGAGGAGGGAGGGTTGAAGCTCTCGGTATAGTTTATTGAGTTCCATGCCACTATTTCTCATGGGCACTCCTAGCCTTTTATAGTCCTACTATTGTCAAAGATTATAGGTTTGGAAAAGAGGAAATTAAAAGTCAATCCTATAATAGAATTTTCGTTGCATGCAAGATTGATCATAGTTTTCAATTGGAAAATACTCAGTCTAGAGTGCACTTCTTCTAGTTCATTGCAAAACTAGATAAGGATTCTCAGGTTAGTTGCAATTGTAATTTATGTTCTACACAACCATTTAGTTGTAGACATTTTTCTATCAAAATTTTGTAGGAATTATGGATTAATCATCTTTTGGATATTTATCCCCTCTCAGGAACTTCTAATTCGAGGAGGTGTGTTTTTTATGACTTAATTTGGCCTTTTTCAGCCTCCATTTCACCCCCGACCTCTAATGTTTCTCTTTGTTGGGAGTGCCCTGCTCATTGTTAAGCCGGGTTATCCTTTTCTGGCATCCTAATCACCCTCCTTATGCCCCTTCTTAGAGTTCCTACTATCTCTATTTTTCCTCTCCTTCCCATCTAAACTTTGTATTTGATTTCTCCTTCCCTCCCTAGGATCATAAACTCCGTTCAACCCCTCCCCAGTGCCCCCGGGTGATGGCAAGGGGTGGTCTCTCCTCTGCTCACCATGGAGGCAAAAGAGAACAACCTGGCCCCTCCCTTGCCCCTAATCTTGCTTCCCCCTCTTAGCCAAACCCATGCCCAATCAATAGCTCAAGTGGTTATGACCCAATATAAAGAAATTATCCTTGAAGTAGTCCAAAGAGTAATGTTTGATGTCAAAGAACAAGTCTAAGAAGCCAGAAGTTTAATTCTAGATAGGAAATTGGATTGTGAAACCAGTGAATGGATACTTGGCATGGGTAACTCTACTAGAGCATGCAACTCCTCTTACATGCAAACCATTAATATTTACTAGCATACTAAAACACTCATGGGAAGAGTGTTGAGAAGTGTAGCAAGAAAGGCTTAATTTGACTTAGCCTTGGTTAGAATGAGAAAATTCAAAATTTTCATATGAAGGGAAAACTTGGAAGAAATTAATTAGTGTGTCATGGCTCTTGTCAATCAATTAGCTCGTTAAATTTGTGTTAGTGGGATTGGAGTTTAGTTTACATGTGTTGGTTACTAATTTATAGTAATCTTGTTAAGTTATTTCCAATTGTACTCAGTAAAACTAGTTCCAACATTTGATAGAACTAGTTGGAGGGTAGTTGTGCAGTGGGACATTAGTCTAATTCAGAGATCATCTAATTAATTGATCAACCAACTAAAAATAGTCATGAATGCAAGGAATTTGAATAGCTCAGTTGTAGTTCCAAGGAAATGTAACATCAATTATATATTAGTATGGAGTGTACAAGTGTTGCATGCAATCAGTGATCAATCGTTGGGAACTACACAATCAATTTAGAGGAAATTTCTAAAGAATAGGGGTCAATTTCCTCAGGATTTGCACAAGGAAATAAGAGCTCGAGTGGGGGAATAAATTGATTAAGTCTGGGTCAAAGCTTCTCATTGAGTAGAGAGAACAATTATTCTTTTGCAGGTTGAGCTTAGAGTTAGAGCTAGCAATTGTAATAGATTCTCTATTCATTTGAATAATTCAAGTAGTCTTAAGGGGTTTTTACCAGTTGGTTTCCCTTAGATACATCTATGTACTTGTGTATGTGATTGATGCATGTTTGTGAATGTTGTTCTAAATTGTGAATTAATTTCTACAGATTAGTAGAGTAGAATTTTGTCTCTTGATTTAGATTAAATTTCTTGAGCAGTTGCAATTCTATCACCATATTTCTACAACAAGTTCTTACTGATAGAGCATACTCTCAACAAGAAATGACCATCTACATGGAAAAATTAATGGACAAGGTGGATAGACTCAGCAAGGTCTTGATTCTAGCCAAGAAATTGGAAAACTTTTACTTCCTATTCGAAAAATGACAGTAGGCTCTAAACTCCAGTGGACTCTCCAACTAAATGATGATCAAGTGAGTCATATCTGTCAAGAAGAAAATCGGTCATAATGTAGTGTTTTTAACTCTATCAACTCATGTTTTATTTTATTTTCTAATCTTACTTCCATTTTGAGAGACTACTTGGTCAACTATAGAATACACAATTGCAAAATTTTGAACATATGTTATTGGTTTAGTTTCCCAAGTGGCTAGTAGCTAACAATAACTATCTATGGATACATTTTATCCTTTTAAAAGTAAACATATAAATTATTATATACTAATTTCCACATAATATCATGTTAAAAATAATGCATACATGATGGATGGTTATAATGTATGCTCATTGAATAAGTATCTCAGTTGGTAAAAAAGTATGTGAATGGTGATTTATATTAATTATCAATTATATATTTATAAAATGGTGTATATATATAAATAAAAAATAAATTCAATTAAATTATAAAAAATAAATTTAATTAAATATAAAATACATTGTATTACTTTATAATTTTTTATTTTAAATAAAATTAATAAATAAATATAAAAATTTGTATTATTGAATTTGATTAAAGTAATAATATAAAATATGTAGAAGTAATAAACTAATTTAATTTTTTTATTTTTTATTTTTATTTTTAAATATATTTAAAAAAATATATTATATAATAAAATTTTCTTTTAATTACAATTAAAGAAGGGTTGAAACGTAGTAATAAAAAAATTATTAATAAGTAAATTTTAAGCACATTAATAAGTAGTTTTATAAAATTATGTTTTTTTAAGTGTAACATTACATAAGGTAAAATAATATAATGTTTTTTTTTACGAACTAAAGGTTAATTTAAATAATAAAATTGTGGGCAAGATGTGTATCTTCACTATTAGTTGAATGGTGGATTCAACATAAGTATAACAAATTGTATTATATTTGTCAATTCCATCTGTGACTTTTTGAGGATAAAAGATATACCAATTTTTTACACTAAAAAATCATATACCAATTTTTAACACAAAAATATCTATTTAAATTGGAACAAGGGTTTTTATGAATTAATTGAACATAAGAATTATTATATTTATTTGCTTACTTTTGCATAGCTACATATCATCATAATTGTTTGTTTTAATTTCCCACATAAGAATAAATTGTTAAAAACACAAATATTTACTTCTAAGATTGTGTACTTCAAAATTTAAAAGCAAAAACTCCCTAATCTAATTTACTATGTCTAGTTAGCAAATAAAGATATAAATAAACATTAAAACATGAATTTGCAAATAAAAGACAAATCTAAATTTTAATTTTAATTTCTGCAGCCATCTAGCCTTCCAACATTTAATCACACTTGCTATTATCCCCTAATTAAAAGGCAAAGAGTAACTCAAAAAAAACTCTAACCAATGGTTGTACCAAAAAAACAAAAAAAACTAAACTAAACTAAAAGGAAAAATAACCTGAGAAAGTGGGAATAACAGTAGCCAATAACTGTAAAAATGAAAAACCCAAAATAGAAATAAGAGATTTTCTATTTATAATACCGTCGAAAAAAAAACGCAGGAACAAACTGTTTGTAATACAAAAAAAACTGGAACAAACTATCTATATTATCAACCAAAAATATTATTTATAAAACAAAAACTAAAAGTAGAAATAAGTAATTTACTGTTTAGAATGCCACCGATTGGGCCATAATTTCAAGACCAAGGACTTTCTCTGATGCTGGAACTGCTAAAACATTGAGCAAGCAGGGAGGTTAGTGATATTCATAGTACCAACCAAAAGAAATAAAAAATAAAAAAGAAACACCAATAACAAATTGTTTATAATATCGAGATTGAAACGAGCTCTGCAACTCGGCTCCCGCTGCAAACCCTTGAGCCCGCATCCTGCGCGATCGATAGATAGCAAGCGCGCCCGCTCTCAGCCGCCCTATTCCCTACCGGGCGGGTCCGCATGGGGCTCTCCTTCATCCTGCGGGCGAGCTGGTTCATGGAGGATCGCACTGTTGCCCGATAACTTTTGACAGGCCCATTCCCTAGGGCTTGCGGCCATGGAGGTTTTGGGCACTCCCCAGGCGTCCTTTCCTTCTCCTCCGCCACTCTGGCTTTCTGAGGCCTTCAATCGGCAGGGCTCCCAAGGAAGAAGAATTCTGAAGCCACGAAATTTGTTAAAAAGTTGGATGATATCCCTGTGATCTCCCTCCCTCCAGAAACCCCGATCCAAGTTGCACTATCTTTGGTCGAACGGCCTCATCAGCCAGTTCACTGGGCTATGGTCGTCTCCAAAAACCACTGAGAGCTAGGTCAACAGAAATTGAGCGCAGTTGATCAAAGAAAGTGTTACCTCTTACTTTCTGGGGAGAGGATACTTCCTCTTCGAATTCACTTCAAAGGATGACAAAGATCTGATCTTCTAAAAAGGCCCCTACTTCATGGGTCCTCAGTGTTTGTATCTGATCAATTTGTATTGAAAATTCATCTTTCTTAGACTCATTAGTTGTTGTTGGGTCATCCATAACTTTTTCGTCTGCAATCTCTGCACCAAGTTGTATATTTTCTACTGAAGGTTCACATTCATCTTCATTTAGTTTTCTCGGCGCTGCTTCAAATCTATATTTAGCATTTCATATTCGAGGTCAGCCCATGATACTTTCTCCTAAACCATTTAAATTCTCTCTATAATAACGAAAACACAAGGCCTTCTACATCCAGCAACTACGCCTCACAAGCGCCACTTCAATTGCCACTTCAATCACAATTGAGCAATAAGCAACCACGTCAAGTCACACGACTTCACTTTGCAGTCGGAAAAAAAACACCACCAGAAAAATGCTTACAACAAACAAGCTCGTCATTACACAACCTCACAACAGATACTACATGCTCCTCTGGTCGACCTCTCCGTGATTGTTCACGTGCAACAAGCACAAGTCACAGGTTCAACTTACTTCGTTGCATTCAATAAGTGCTCAAAAATATGAACGAACTGCGGTATAATTATTATTCACCTCGAATTTTATCCAAAAATTATCTAATTTTAAAATATTTTTTTTATAGTAACCCTATTTCAAAAATCCCCATTTAGCAACATATTTTAAATCTTTTAACCAACATATTTTATTTTATTTTTTTCCATTCTTTTCTATAATATATATAGTTTTTTTAATTTATTGAATATTTTATCGAATTTTTTTATCCTTAATAATATTTTTTAAATTTCATTTATTAATTTTATATTAAAAATTGAATAAATTATACTTTCTTCTCTTATTAGTAGTCCCTGCAAGTGAGACTTTAGCAATAGATTTGCTTTTGACTACCTATGAGTTGAGCTTTGACCAATACATTTTCTAATGTTTAACTCTCTTTTTATATGAACATCGTTAAAAAAAATCCAATTTGTAATTGTCTTATTGGTTCATATTTTGAAAATCTTATTTCCACTTTCATAACATGGGGTCATAATGAAAAAATAGCTGAATTTTATGCCACTATTCATAGTTATGCAACTTCCATCACTATCATTACTCCAGTAAATATTTCAGCTTAAAACTGGATAACAGATTAGCAAAATCACACTTGCACTAGATCATAATGATGGAATCTCCAAATTTTATGCCGCCACCCATTTTTGTGCAACTTTCATCACTATCATTACTCCTAGGATTATTACCACTTAATTCCTAACAACCATGAACCAACCAAACAACACTAGGTAACGAAGTAGCTTTTTGAGGTTCCAAAGTTTTTGGAGAGTTGGTTGTTGGGTTTATTGATGAAAGTCTCATGTATTATTAATTAGTTTCAAATCTGTTTTGGGCAAATACCATAGTAGCTTTGTTTTCAGAATTCAGAGTCTAGATAGCCTTGGAGGCTGACCTTTTTTTTTTTTCCTGAAATTGTTGGTTACTAAACATGATTTTCTGAAATTGTTGGGCTAATGGAATGATATCTTCGACGCTCATGGGTAGAGTTTCAAATTTCTTCTGGTTTGCAGTGCATTATTGCTGGGAAGGTTGGTTGTTTTAACAAATATTTAATTTTCTCAAACTGAAGTGAGCACTGACAATATTAAAGTGGATCAATATGTGAGACTTTCTTTAAGTAAATACAGTTTTCTCGGCAACTCTTATACCGATTGCAGGTTATCAGAACCTGCTTACATGGCTGCTCTGGGCCACCTCTCCGTCTCCGTTTACAATACATTTTAAATGGTGAAAACCAGTTATTTTGAAAAACAATTTATTATTAAATTTTAATTAAAAAATTAAAATAATTAAAATATATAATGATAAATAGTTTTTTATTATTTCTATGTATTTTTAAATAAATTTTATTTAAAATTTTGTATAATTTAATTATTTGAAATAATATTTATATGATTAATGATGTGTATTAAAAAATATTCAAATTAGTTTTGTAAGACATTTTTATGTATATATTTTCATTTTTGGTGACCCCTAAAGCTATTATGGGAAAAATACGAAATATACAAATATCTTTATTTGAGGGGAGCTAAATAACAATAAAAATGTGTCCTTATCACTTCAGAAAAATTATGCTATGCTAACCATATCTTAACCACCTCAGTGGTTTGGGAATGAGAGACTCTAAAATACTCAATTAATCACTAGGAGCCAAAATTTGTTGGTGGTGGCTTAAAAACCCATCAGCTTTATGGAGTAATGTATGGAAGCAAAAATACATGGCAAGAACAAATGATAGTTTGATAATTTGGATAGGGGGTTGGAATTAAGGGATTTCATCTCTAGAGTTCATCCTGGAAATCAAAACATAAACTTATTTCTCTTTTGGGAGGATTCTTAGTAGCAATGGACCCAAATTGGAAAAAGGAGAGTTAAATGAGTTAAAAACTTGTTTGATATTGTAAGGTATAGTACTAGTCTACTAGTATTGGGCGCAACCTCAATCTCAACAACAATGGAGGCAGTGGAAAAAGTGCACGCATTGGCCAGTGCACATAAGCTCTGAAACACAAGTAGCCATCACAAAAGAAACATAAAGTAGAAGAATTAAAATCCAATCTGGGAAGATATCCTTCGATAGGGGAAATGCCCTAAAGGATATTTTCGCTTAAAGGAGCCTTGTAGATTAATAGCTAGCATAGAAGGGCACCCTAGTAAAACTAAATGGAAAAAGCTATGGGTCTCCAAATTCTAGCCAAAGGTGACCCTGTTCCTCTAACTTTCATGCAAAACAAAATCTTAACTTGGTAAAATCTCCGAAAATGGGTTTTCAAAGTCTATCTAGATGTAGCCTCTATTGGGAAAACATAGAAACAACTGAGCATATGCTTAACAATTATAGATTTTCATTAGAAATATGGGATCACTTAGCCACAATTTTTAGACAATCAAATTTGGAACGGAGCCAACATTCATTCAACACTTGATGAATGGAATTTTGGACCTTTTAAAAGTACTGTAGTGAACTGAACATGGAAAATTTCCCAAGATTTATAACATGGGAATTATGGAATGAAAGGAATAGAAGAATCTTCAAATATTAGTCATTAAATGTGGACACTATTAGAGCTCCATAAAGGGAAGGGTAAGCGAGACAATCCTCATAATCTCAAGTGGTCTACACAAGATTGGGAATGTAATTCCAAGGAATCACGCATTCTCACACTTTTGGGGCTCAACCAATATTTTACAAATTTTCAAGCAACACAACCCTAGCCCATTCCCTGAAGTCCTAACAAATAGCAACCACCTTCTCCTTTCTTAAAGTTAAAATTTGATAGAGCCTCTAGGGGTAATCCTAGCCTTGCTAGTTTCAGAGGGGTATTTAGAAATTATCATGGGTAAATTACTCACATTTATATGGGAATTCTAGGAAATGAAACTAATAATGTGGCGAAACTCTCATCCTTGGAGCAAGGCCTAATAATATCCAAGCATCTTAATTATCAAAAATTGATAACATAAGGGGATTATAAAACTATTGTCCTAATGATAAAGAAACTACAAAATGGATCTAGCCCCCCAAGTTCTCTAATAGATGGAGACTAATGGTAGGCTTAACAAGAATCAAAGTCTTAAAGGTAATAGTATCCCTTGTACTATCACATATACGAAGAACAGGAAATAAGTTGGCAAATAAACTAGCTAACAAAGGTCTACAATACAAGTAGATATGTTGGAAAAAAAATCTCCATCCTCTTCTTGATGTGCTAAGAACCATGTGCAAACAAATTGTAGAAATGGACAAAGCTCCCCAAGGTGGGTGCACATCTAGTGAGGCGACCTCCTTGCATTGAGATGAAAACCATCTATTTAATATGGGTGGTAGGCTTCCCATCAAATGTGATATGGATGACTTAGCATAAAAATATGCTTGTTTGGTAATTTGTTTAGTTCGTGGGAGGGTGTTGTGATGATAGCCTTCATTGTGTGGTAGTCTAGTGAAGGGAAATTTGTTTTGAATTCTAAATGCAAGAGCAATCGAGTATTACTTATGGCAATTAACGAGAAGGAAATAACATATCATAACCCAAGATGGAGTAATGGAAATTGAGGAGGGAGGGTTGAAGCTCTCGGTATAGTTTATTGAGCTCCATACCACTATTTCTCATGGGCACTCCTAGCCTTTTATAGTCCTACTATTGCCAAAGATTATAGGTTTGGAAAAGAGGAAATTAAAAGTCAATCCTATAATAGAATTTTCGTTGCATGCAAGATTGATGATAGTTTTCAATAGGAAAATACTCAGTCTAGAGTGCACTACCTCTAGTTCGTTGCAAAATTAGATAAGGATTCTCAGGTTTGCTGCAATTGTAATTTATGTTCTGCACAACCATTTAGTTGTAGACATTTTTCTATCAAAATTTTGTAGGAATTATGGATTAATCATCTTTTGGATATTTATTCCCTCTCAGGAACATATAATTCGAGGAGGTGTGTTTTTTATGACTTAATTTGGGCTTTTTCAACCTCCATTTCACCCCTACCTCTAATGTTTCTCCTTGTTGGGAGTGCCCTGCTCATTGTTAAGCCGGGTTATCCTTCTCTGGCATCCTAGTCACCCTCCTTGTGCCCCTTCTTAGAGTTCCTACTATCTCTATTTTGCTTGTCCTCCCATCTAAACTTTGTATTTGATTTCCCCTTCCATCCCTAGGACCGTAAACTTCGTTCAACCGCTCCCTAGTGCCCCCGGGTCATGGCAAGGGGTGGTCTCTCCTCTGCTCACCATGGAGGCAAAAGAGAACAACCTGGCCCCTCCCTTGCCCTTAATCTTGCTTCCCCCTCTTAGCCAAACCCATGCCCAATCAATAACTCAAGTGATTATGACCCAATATAGAGAAATTATCCCTGAAGTAGTCCAAAGAGTAATGTTTGATGTCAAAGAACAAGTCTAAGAAGCCAAAAGTTTAATTCCAGATAGGAAATTGGACCGTGAAACCAGTGAATGGATACTTGGCATGGGTAACTCTACTAGAGCATGCAACTCCTCTTACATGCAAACCATTAATATTTACTAGCATACTAAAACACTCATGGGAAGAGTGTTGAGAAGTGTAGCAAGAAAGTCTTAATTTGACTTAGTCGTGGTTAGAATGAGAAAATTCAAAATTCTCATATCAGTGGAAAACTTGGAAGGAATTAACTAGTGTGTCATGGCTCTTGTCAATCAATTAGCTTGGTAAATTTTTGTTAGTGGGCTTGGAGTTTAGTTTACATGTGTTGGTTACTAATTTATAGCAATCCAGTTTAATTATTTCCAATTGTACTCAGTAAAACTAGTTCCAACATTTGATAGAACTAGTTGGAGGTCAGTTGTGCAGTGGGACATTAGTCTAACTCAGAGATCATCCAATTAACTGATCAATCAACCAAAAATAGTCATGCATGCAAGGAATTTGAATAGCTCAGTTGTGGTGGAGATTCCAAGGCAATGTAACATCAATTATATACTAGTATGGAGTGTATAAGTGTTGCATGAAATCAGTGATCAATCATTGGGAACTACACAATCAATTTAGAGGAAATTTCTAAAGAATAGGGGTCAATTTCCTTAGAATTTTCACAAGGAAATAAGAGCTCAAGTGGGGGAATAAATTGATTAAGTCTGGGTCAGAGCTTCTCATTGAGTAGAGAGTAGAGAGAACAATTATTCTTTTGCACATTGAGCTTAGAGTTAGAGCCAACAATTTTAATAGATTCTCTATTCATTTGAATAATTCAAGTAGGCTTAAGGGGTTTTACCAATTGGTTTCCCTTAGATACATCTGTGTACTTGTGTATGTGATTGATGCATGTTTGTGAATGTTGTTATAAATTGTGAATTAATTTCTGCAGATTAGTAGAGTAGAATTGTGTCTCTTGATTTAGATTAAATTTCTTGAGCAGGTGCGATTCTATCACCATATTTCTACAACAAGTTCTTACTGATAGAGCATACTCTCAACAAGAAATGACCATCTACATGGAAAAATTAATGGACAAGGTGGATAGACTCAGCAAGGTCTCGATTCTAGCCAAGAAATTGGAAAACTTTTACTTCCTATTCGAAAAATGACAGTAGGCTCTAGACTTTGGTGGACTCTCCAACTGAATGATGATCAAGTGAGTCATATCTTTCAAGAAGAAAATCAGTCATAATGTAGTGTTTTTAACTCTATCAACTCATGTTTTATTTTATTTTCTAGTCTTACTTCCATTTTGAGAGACTACTTGGTAGACTATAGAATACACAATTGTAAAATTTTGAACATATGTTATTGGTTTAGTTTCCCAAGTGGCGAGTAGCTAACAATAACTATCTATGGATACATTTTATCCTTTTAAAAGTAAACATATAAATTATTATACACTATTTTCCACATAATATCATGTTAAAAATAATGCATACATGATAGATGGTTATAATGTTTGCTCATTGAATAAGTATCTCAGTGGGTAAAAAAGTATGTGAATAGTAATTCATATTAATTATCAATTATATGTTTACAAAATGGTGTATATATATAAATAAAAAATAAATTCAATTAAATTATTTTAAAAAAAATTAATTAAATATAAAATATATTGTATTACTTTATAAGTTTTTATTTTAAATAAAATTAATAAATAAATATAAAAATTTGTATTATTGGATTTGATTAAAATAATAATATAAAATATGTAGAAGTAATAAACTAAATTAAATTTAAATTTTTTTATTTCAAGATTTAATTTTGAATGATGTATTAGTTTTGCATTAAAATCAAAATAAATTTCAATATCTAAAACAAAGTTTTATGAAACTATATATATATATTTTCAAAATTTTTATGATTTTCCGTGATTTTAATTAAAATTTGAATTTGGAAGACTTATTTGGTCTTTTCCCGAGGCACCAATGCACCACTCACTGTACCACTGTATTAAAAGCTACGATATAGTTAAATTTGATGAACAATTTTTTTCCATGATTTTAATTAAAGTTTGAATTTGGATGTCTTATTTGGTCTCTTCTGAGGCACCAACGCACGGAGCGTATTAAAAATTAAGATATAGCTAAATTTGATGAAATTTTTTTCCCTACTAAAATAATGCTAGGATTATCTAGCCTTATTTCGATAATAATAAATGTTTAATAATTAGCTCCTTTTAATTCCTTTCCATTCCTTTTTATTGAATAGGTTTGTTTGAATTTGGATGTCTTATTTGGTCTCTTCTGAGGCACTAACGCACGGAGCGTATTAAAAATTAAGATATAGCTAAATTTGATGAAATTTTTTTCCCTACTAAAATAATGCTAGGATTATCTAGCATTATTTCAATAATAATAAATGTTTAATAATTAGCTCCTTTTAATTCCTTTCCATTCCTTTCCATTGAATAGGTTTGTTTGAATTTGGATGTCTTATTTGGTCTCTTCTGAGACACCAACACACGGAGAGTATTAAAAATTAAGATATAGCTAAATTTGATGAAATTTTTTTCCCTACTAAAATAATGCTAGGATTATCTAGCATCATTTCAATAATAATAAATGTTTAATAATTAGCTCCTTTTAATTCCTTTCCATTGAATAGGTTTAACTAACTCCAACTCCTTCCAATTGCCTTTCCTATTGCCATTAGTGGCATTTGGGACATTTGTCTCTGGGATGTAAGACATCCATTTTTTCCCCTGTGAGCGTCTTTACAAAAATGTTGTATTTTTTGTTGAATAAAATATAATTTTTTCATATAAATATGTACAAATGATAGATTAAAATGAACAGATATTGTATTAAAGTTTATAAAACAAAACTTTCCACAAATAGAGTTGGTATAATATCTGCCTAAAAAGACATAATACAATCACGAATTATCTTACTACTTTAATTGTAATTTTTATTAATATAAAACTATCTTTATTGTTTTTCACTTTAATTTAACTATATTTAAACTAAGCCAAAGTAGATATTTTGTAGCCCTTGTTCAAATGTGAAAATTGGTTACTAAGCGAGAGTAAAAACTTATTGAAGGGAGTTTATATATAGTAATGATTAACTATATATAAACTAAGCCAAAGTAGTTATTTTGTAGCCCTTGTTCAAATGTGAAAATTGGTTACTAAGCGACAATAAAAACTTAATGAAGGGAGTTTAGATATAGTAATGATTAGCTAAGAATATACCCCTGTAGGCCTAAGGTCAACATTACTGTATCATTCACTTTAAAATTCATAGCGGACATTCACCTTAATGTTAATCTATGTGTTAACATTAACTAAGAGAAGGTAGCTACTCTCTAACCCTTGTTCAAATGTGGGAGCTGGTTCATACTTTTCAAAGTTCAATAATTAAACTAAGAGGCAGGGAACACTAACTATGCTACCTCCTTTCAATGGTAAATTGGTAAGAACATAATCCCAAAATTTTATATTTATTATGTTTTAATATTATTATTTTTTTGTCAAGTAAGAGTGGAGCCTTCAATTAACCGAAAAAAAGATTGCATATGGTACACATCTTTACAAGTGTAAAGACCAGCAAATGACAGACCTGTTGATGATAAACAAACAACAGGGTCAAGAAAACCCAAAACCTTACACACAAAACAAAATTAGACCCCTGGTCATTATTCCTAAGTGTTCAGACTGTTGATCTCTCCCCAATTCTTGTCGCTCAATTCTTATCGCTCAATCTCCCCAATTCTTATCGCTCAATCTCCACCGTCGATCTTACCTTCAATCAGACGGTTGATATTCTCTCCAATCAACATAGTTTCACGGCGATCCTGCACCATAGATCAAAACCAATTTGATCCAACGGTCCTCAATGATATGGCATCGGAAACATGCTCGACACTTACATGCTTCACGGAGCCGATATAGATTATAAACCATGGTCTATAAAACTTCAGGTCTGCTCTTAGACTTAACCTCCGACCATTTTAAAGCCCGATAGCCATTCGATAACGAATTCCATCAAACCCTATGGCCTGCGACCCTTCAACTAGCATGTTTTTTACCACATACTCAACCCCCATAGTAACTATGACGTAAGCATCGACTGTGGGATCGACGATTAGGATTTACTGCGACACTTCAATCAGGCTCAAGGACTTCTGCTCTCTCCTACTCCCACTAGTCTTCCTCCTACTCATTATTCATGGTCTGGAGGTATGCCATGTCTTTGGCTGCCTGTCGTTGACAATCATCACGCAGTTTACCAAAGGGTATAAAATCACAGTCGTACCGAATATAGCTTTCGTTACATAGCAGTCCTTCATTCGCCAGATGATCAGCTAACATATTGGCTTTTCTTCGCACATGAACGAAGCTAACGGTTCTCAGGGTTCACAAGTGGGAATGAATACGCTGAAATACCTATGAGAGCCTCCAATGTTTCAACACTTTTCCAGGTGTCGTTCCATTACACATTTTCTTAGCGCATTAATGACCAATTCAAAGTCGGCTTCAATGACGGTGTTGTGTAAATTTGACTCCATCAGGATTTCCAAGCAGTGCTCTAAGGCCATGAGCTCCGCCATGTTATTAGTGGCAGTCCCCAAATGGTTGTGAAAGATATCCTTTATGCACCCCTGCTCATCTCTTATGACACCGCCAAATCCAGCCATCCCTGGGTTGCCCTTTGAGGCCCCGTCAATATTGATTTTCAAAAAACCATGAGGAGGAGGATGCCAGATATCTTTACTAACAGTTGTTTTGCTCACACCCTTGACAGTGCCTTGGGGAACTAGAGAATGGAGACCCAACTGCAGCAGTATGTGAGCATCCTGTGGCGAAGGAGGGTCCTCAGGAATTTTCCACCTAAGGGCTCCTACTGTATCTTTGAGCTGTCATAAAATTTTGACAATGATGTTCTGGGTCGAGCCTGTTTTTTTCTTGAAAATATTGCCATTGCGTTCTTTCCAGACATCCCAGATGATAAAGCCCGGAACCAGAGTCCATGCCTTGTTAATGATTTCATTACCTGAGAAGTCTTTCCTCCAATTCTTCAAAGTGTTGGTGATGTTGAGTCTGTCCCTATCAGTTTGCCTGAAGACTGAGGCCGCCCAATCCCAGAAGGTAGAGGTGAAGGGGAAAAGGTTTAGTAAATGTTCCATCTTCTCCTCCTATAAGCCACATAGATGGCATTTGGATGGGCCAACAAAGCCCCTTTTCAGAATATTCTCCCATGTGAGAATTTTCTTTTGGTGGACCAACCACATAAACAACTTGATTTTCATCCATTGCGAGTTCTGCTAAGGTGATTCCAAACCTGATTAGGGTTTGGATAATCGAAACCTAGGGCCATGCGTATAGCTTCTTTGAGGTTGAAGGTGCCTTCTGTGTTTTGACCCCATCTCAGTTGGTAAGACGAGGATGAAACCAAAATCTTCCTCTGCTCCAAGTCAAGAGCAAGAGAATTCGCCTGGGCCTTCAAAGGGCTCTATTCACTATAACCAAGATCCTTCCACCTTCTCGATTTACCAGTGTTCCTTACCTGATCCCAAAAATCACTTACCATAAGTAAACCTTTGTTGTCAGTGTCATTTTTGAGAGCGGTTAGTCACTCCCTAAAAAAATTTGGTTCCTGCTACCAGTTATCCTCCCAAAACCGTGCAAGGTTCCCAGCTCAGATCTCCTAGAAACTATGCTTCTGGACAATGGCTCTATTCTCCCAAGCAAGGTTCCAAATGTGGGGGCCCTTGATGAACCCTGACATTCGTATATGATCCCTCTCCTACCAATTATTTGCTTATTTCTTCTTCCAAAGCTTGGCCCAAGGGGTGGTCGATTCCTTGAGTCACCTCCACCAAAGTTTGGCTCCCGAAACTCTACTGAGGATTTTAGGGTCATGTAGCCCCAAACCACCATGGGCCTTAGGTTTACAGAGCTTGTCCCAAGCTACTAAAGCCCACTTTTTTTTCTCTTCCCCTTTGCCCCAAAGAAAATCTCATTGAATACTCCTGATTTATTGCATAACTCCTTTAGGAGCAGGAAGAGCTAAAAACATGAAAATGGGTATAGCCTACAGGATAGCCTATGTAAGTACAAGATGTCCCACCAAATTCAAAGACCCGCAGGTCCATTTCCTGACTTTGTCCTGAAATTTGTTAGTTATCGGCTCCCACACTCCCTTGCTCAAAGGTTTGTCAGTAAGAGGCATTCCAAGGTACTTAGAAGGTAATTGATCCCTTTGAAACCCAAGAATTCTGGTGAGGTTCCTCTGAATAGCAATGTCAGTGTTAAAAAAGAACACCTTTGATTTGTCAAGGCTCACCTCTGTACTAGTTTCCAATGCAAATTTGTTCAAGATTTCTTTGAAAGCTCTAGCTTCCTTGACCATAGGAATGCCCTGCAGCATTGTGTCATCAACAAATTGTTGATGAGTAGAAGCAGCACCATCCGGAGTAAGTTTCAGACCTTGGATTCTTCCTTCAGAATTTTCCATTTTGATTGCTCTGCCTAGCCCTTCCATCATGAGAACAAAGAGGAAGGGGGAGAGCAGATCCCCTTGTCTGAGACCCCTAGAAGGCATAAAGGTTCTAGAGGGAGAGCCATTAAGTAGAATGGAGAAGCTAGCCATGGATACAAGGGCCATAACCCATCTTATCCAATTGTGGTCGAAGCCATAAGCTCTTAGCACTGCCCTGATGTAAGACCAGCTTAGCTTATCATATGCTTTCGCTAGGTCAAGCTGCATGATCATACCAGCTTTCTTATTGCTCTTAAGAGAGTGTACTGCCTCATGAGCTTGTATGATGTTGTTGAGAATATGTCTTTCTTCCACAAATCCAGTTTTCTCCTCTGAGACGAGAGTAGGAAGAAGAGGCTTGAGTCTGTTAGTGATCACTTTGGAAATAATTTTGTACACCACATTACATAAGGCTATGGGTCTGAATCTGTCTAGTGTCATAGCTTTTTCCTACTTTGGAATCAAAGCTATGAAAGAGGCATTAAGAGCTTTCAAAATAGTTTTGGATCTTCTAGAGTCTTCCACAACATCAAGGATATCTTGTTTGATTGTTTTCCAGCAAGCTTTGAAGAAGTCCATATTGAAGCCATCAGGGCCAGGAGCTTTCCCATTTTTCATCTCATTGATAACTTCACTAACCTCCTCTTCAGACACTGGCCTGTTAAGATTGTGGTTGTCTTCCCTAGTTACAAGCTTAGGAATGAACTTGGTGAATTTGTTAATGAACCAAGATCTGTCAACGAGAGGCTCCTCTGCTATGCTAAGGAAGTGTTGAACTAGGAAAGATTCCATTTCTTTGTGAGAGACGAGATCTTTCCCTTGAGAATATATAAGTTTTGAAATTCTATTACGAGATCTATGATCCAAGGTTGATCTATGAAAAAACTCTGTGTTTCTTTCTCCTTCTCTAATCCAATGCACCCTTGATTTCTGTATCCTGAAAATCTCCTCTTGCATGCACCGATCATCCCATTCGTTATAAAGAGAGTCAGCCTGAATTTCCTGTTCCTTGGTAAAACCTTTTGAGATGATGATCTGATTAATCTCCTAGAGTTTTTGCTCAACTTCTCTTTTGGCTTTAAAAATATTACCAAACTCTTTTTTGTTCCAATCTTTAAGCCTAGATTTGATGTGTTTAAGTCTCTGCTGCAACATGAACATTTTAGTGCCTTGAACGGGCATATCTTCCGCCCACCATTTGTCAATATTGCTAGTGAAGTCAGGGTGAGAGAGCCAGACATTTTCAAACCTAAAAGGTCTATTCCTCGGTGTACCCATGAAAGTAGCTTCAAGCTGGACAGGCCAGTGGTTCGAGCCTCCGAAGGGAAGGATTGAAGCTGACATATCAAGGCCTTTGAGAAAGAGGTCCTCTGAGATTATGAATCTATCTAGTTTAGAGGTGACTTGAGAAGCCCCCCTCCCCCCCAACCCCTCTTATTATTCCAAGTAAAAGTGCCATTTACTATTTTGGTGTCCACTAGCCCCATGTTATTAATGAAGTTTTGGAAGGCAATGGAATCTTTACCTAGTTTTCTGGTACTGCCTTTCTTCTCTATAAGAGATCTGATCATATTGAAATCCCCAACCAGAATCCAGGGCATATCCGGATATCTCTCTCTCAGCTTATCAAGGGAGGTGAGAAGCTTAAGTTTCTCTTTTAGTTTTTTAGGACCATAAACATTAGTGATCATGTAGATCTCCTTATCACCCAAAGGTTGAATCACCAGTGATAGATAGTTCCTAGAAGCTTCAACATCTAGGATTCCAAGTTTTTGAGGATCCCATAGAGTAAGAATCCCACTCGTCGAGTTATCTTCTTTAACCTGTAGATACTCATACTTGATTAACCATTTGCTGTGTATCTCTCTGATCTTTTCCATCGAAAATTTTATTTCCTGAATAAAAACCATATCTAATTTTTCTTCTTTCATTATACTAGTAAGAGTTCTTTGTTTCCTTTTACTTCATAGACCCCTAATGTTCCAGGTTGTAAGCTTCATTAAGAAAGTCTTGTAAAGGAGTAACTGGTAAGATCCCTCATCTTACCTGAGATAATCATAAGTTTCCCAGATTTGGTCAACAACTCATTCTGTGTTTTTCTTCCACTTTTCCTACCTGGGTTCTTGGAAGAATGCATCGGTGTATCCTCCATTGTTTTCACTCCCATATTCTCCTGGCTAACATGGTTTCTTTTGACTCTAGAACACTTCGTTTGTGATCTTCAGAGGAAGAGCTGTTGAACATTGTCAAACTCTTCTTTTGGCAGAGAGTCTACCCCTTTGGTGATTCCCTACTCAAAAAACTTTTCTAGATCTAAATTCTCCCACTCTAGAATCTCCTGCAGTTCATGGTCTTCCATTCCAGCCTCACTTGGGGTCATCTTGTGGTCCCTACTGAGCTCCATAATGCTCGGCATATCATCCTTTTGTTTGTTGTTTTCTAGTATATCCTCCATATTAGTATCCCTTTCCTTCTCAGTGGGAATATTCTCCGATTCCTAGTTTGTCCCGTTGTTTTCGACTTCTTCATCTAAGATCTTGAAACTATTGTGACTCGGTTGTCTGTCTTCATTAATTTTCTTTTGGTACTGCTTTCCTCCTTTCCCTTTACCCCCAACCTTAGTAAAACCTTCGAGATCCTTGCTTGTAGTGGCTTTCGTATTGCTCTCCAACTTGTTCAATGGGCAGTCCCTGTATAGGTGCCCGTGCTCATGGCACTTGTGGCACCTAAATGGGATGTGTTCATAGTCCACCGTCTACACCCATTCTTCGTCATACACTTCTAAAATGATTGCATCCGGAAGTGCCCTAGATAAATCCATTTCCACACATATCGGGGTGAAGGAAGTGCATTTGCCTCTTAGAGTAGCATCTGAGATCTTTATAAAATGCCCTAGCTTGTTGCCGATAGCCTCTAGAGACTCCGACAGCCAATAATCTAAAGGAATGGAATAGAGTCTTATCCGTATCGGCATCGAGGTGAAAGTTTCTCTTTCTAGGACAAAGTTCATTACCCATGGTCTCATATAAAGGCCCGCAAAAGCGTAAAAATAGGGTCCTCCCTCGAACACTCTGTCTTTATCCTCTAAAGCTTGTGAACACCATTGTGAAGAAGCCCTTGGACCCAAGGTGAAGGTCGATTTCCCCTTTGGTTTCTAGTGGTTCCTTATCCATGCTTGCAAAACCTTCTCCGTCGGCCAAATCCCCATAACTTTACAGATAATAGCATACTCCGACATGTGGTCTCTGTGTACCTGCAACGCTAGGTCACTTAAAATGACTCAAGGAATAGTGGTCGACTTGGGTTTACAGACCCCTTATGTGCTCATAGGAGCAACTTTTGGATTGTTAACCTCTGTCCTCTTCTCCTTACTAGCTTCCTCATGATTCTCTTCCTGTCCTTAAGGTCTGATAGTTTCAAATTTTTCTGTATTCTTGGCCTCTATTACCTCCTCTATTGGTTTCTTGAAGCGATGCAATCCAACTCCCTTGCTTTTGTCCGCAGCCACTTGACTATAGGAGGGAGCTGATATCCCTCCTCCGCACCCCGCCATGGTGACCAACGACAAAACCCTAAAGTGAAACCCTCATGGATCACTAACCAAACTGTTGTTTGACTACCCTCCTTTTTAAATATTATGTTTATAAATACTTTTTTATTTATTTAAGGAAATTTTAATATTATTTTTATTTTGAATGCATTTGTGGATAATTGTTAGTAATAATTATTATTATTGCAGGTTTGAAAACTTAGTTATAATATATTTTTAACTATATTAAAAAAATCATTATCTATATATATATATATATATATATATATATAATTCATTTCATAATTAAAATTTGAAGTATATATATTTTTTTGAATAAATAGATTTGGAAAACTTGATTTTAATTTTTTTATAAATATTATTTTTTTGAATATTATATATTTTTTGTCATAAAAGATATATGTTTTAGTATTTGAAGATTATTTAGATTTTAGAGTGGAGATTTCCACACTTATTCATATTTCTTGAGACTTCAAGATATGAATTGTGTAGAGGTTTTCCCTGTAGTACGTTTCCAATGGACACTCCACCCATCTTGAAGGACTAGAAAGCACATAGATATTAAGCATGATCGTTGATCAACCTTTACATAATGAAACACTAACATAACGGTTACTGGAAAGAAAATATTAAGAATATTACCAATTATTAAAAATTAAAAACTATGTAGAGGTTTTCCCGACGTCGACGTTTCCAGTGGACATTGCACCCATCTTGAAGGACTAGAAAGCAGATAGATATTAAGCATGATAGCTCATCAAACTTTAAATAATGAAATACAAACATAACAGTTATGTTTCCAGTGGACACTCCACCCATCTTGAAGGACTAAAACGTAGATAGATATTAAGCATGATAGCTCATCAAACTTTAAATAATGAAACACTAACATAACGGTTATGGGAAAGAAAATATTAAGAATATTAATACTTATTAAAAATTAAAAATTATGAACCGTCAAGAGATGGAGGGTCAACAAATTTAAAGGTCAAATAAATGCATACCAGAATAAATGAATAAGAAATTAGATGATAAATAAGTAGGTAAAATCTTTTGAAATTAGGTCAATGGTTGAAGATATATATATATATATATATATATATATATATATATATATATATATATATATATATATATATATATATATATATATATATATATATATATCATTTTTTTTGTTAAGCTTGCTAGGACTCTCTCATATTTTATTTTACATGTCCATTATTCACCTCGCAATGGGGGAGGGTGGTACAAGATTCGAACCCAAGATCTCTGGTTGGGTGAGACTTCATTCCATGGCCATCGCCACTTGAGCTATCCCAAGCTGACCATTAATTTCATTTTTAATAAATAAAAGAATTTCCAATTTTTTTAAATATTATTAAAAGGCTAATAGTTTAGCTAAACTATTGTAAATAGACAGAATGATAAAGTAAAAAGAAAAAGATTTATAAATCCATTGTTTTATAATAACCTAAAAATATATATTTAGATTAATAGCCTAAGTTTAGAGAGAGAGAGAGAGAGAGAGAGAGAGAGAGAGAGTGTCAAGGCTAATAATTTTAATATTTTAATATAAGAAGGATTTTTTAATTAATATTATTTATATGATTAATAACTAAAATTATTTAATTTTATAAATTTTAATTTAATACTATATATAGAGAGAGAGAGAGAGATAGATAGAGAGTGTGTGAGAGAGAGAGAGAGAGAGAGAGTGTGTCAAGGCTAATAATTTTAATATTTTAATATAAGAAGGATTTTTTAATTAATATTATTTATATGATTAATAACTAAAATTATTTAATTTTATAAATTTTAATTTAATACTTGATAAATAAGTGAAAATTTGATGATGCAGGAGCATCAAGGCCATTTTTCATTTGTAAATATGTGATAAAAGGGGGGTGTGACATTTCTATTATTTTATTAATTTATTTGTTATTTTTAATAAAATAGGAGATAATTTGGAAAAGTGAGGATTTTGTAAATATTCTTTTATTGATTAAAAGGATATGAGAGAAATAGTTTAGGAGCAAAATTAGAGATTAGGAATTCTATGTATAGGACTTTGTTGAGTCCACACCTAAAATATAGATTAGTTGAGGATTGGGTGGAGAAATATTTTGACTGAATTAAATGCATTATCTATGTATAAATATGAGGGTTTTTGAGAGGATAAAGGGACATTGAGATTGTGAGTACAATGTAAGGTTTTCTACTTGGAAGCCTTAGGGCTTATGTAAAAAGGGCCATCGATTTGCATATTTGGCCAGGAAGAACAAGAATTGTAAGTATTTTTTTATGATAAATGTGTTTATAACTTTATTGGTGGAATTGTATTTATTATCAGTGATTGGAATGAAACCGAAGTTCGGTGTAGGTTAAGATTTTAATGCCAGTTTGGAAAGGTCGATTTCACTGTTTGTACAGCACATTGGCAGATTATATATATATGAATATCTGCAGTATTGAACAGAGGTATATTGAAGCCGTGAAAGTGTAGGACATGATGAACGCTGTTCTCATTTAATTTTAATGGCTTGATAATGTGTATGAAAATCGATTCTGGAGTTTTAATCGATTAATTGTGATACTAACTTGTGAGGAGGTTTTAATTATTGGAAAGCGCTTCAGAAATTACGAGTTGTTTGCGTTAAAAGGACCAATGAATAGAATCATTTGTTGGAACAGTGCCAGCTGGAACAAATGGCGCTGTTGTGAAATCGATTAAAAGGTTAATGCAGAGGGTAACCTATTCGTTGTAATGATTATTCCAAATTGAAATTGAATCCATAAGTTTGTCATCCTGAACGCTGTCATTAGAAGATACAATATTCACAATTCCGGAATGAATGCATTGGTTGGATTATTAAACTGAACGTTGTTTAGATGGTGGCTCGACTGCAATTGAAAGAAGGATTGCACGTTGTATAAAAATTCAGAGGTAAAAGGTATGCAGAGCGTGTTAAAACAATAACCAATTGCGTAAATCATAGCACAATCGATTGTTGAAGTGTGGAACCAGAATTGAATCTGGTAATTGGAAACTAAAATTAATAAAAAAACACAGAGTTCTATCAAATGACCGGAAAATCTGTCCATTGGCAACGAAACAATGATGTATTGAAATGCGAAATGAAGAAATTATGATGGAAATTAACTTGCAGTAAATTTAGAAATTGATCTGTGGTATTGCAGCATAAATTGCTGTGTTGAACATTTTCTGATGGATGGAGCAGGTGAGGTGCATTCTAAATGAGAGGTAAGCGCATTTACAAACATGTGTTAACATTATGGTTGGGCATCATTTCGTTTTGCAGATATGTGAATGAGTTGCCGAATGAAATGCAGTACTGTATATTTGAAGCTGTTTTGACAATGAGTTGAAGATTCATTTGCAAAGATGTGAAAGGCGCAGTAAGGACGCTGGTAATTTGATACAGAAACGCAGAACAATATGGTAGTAAGGGCATATCAAGGTGAAAGGCATCCAAGCAATCAGAAAAGCAATTGATGAATTCGACTACAGCTTGGCAAGTGGTAAGAATGTCTTCTGTTGTATTAAATAGAGATTGAAGACAGATTTTCAAAATCTAAATGACTGAATGTTTGAAAAGGGCGCATTTGAGTAAGGATTAGTCTAAGCATTCCATTGCTTAAAATAATGTCAAATTAATAATTGCGCATTTGGTCATGTTTATTGGATTAATGAGCATGTACAAGATTTGACATTGGGATTGAAATGAAGTCTCTAAATTGGATTGAGAATGTAGACTGTAGTTGGATGATGTGTATAAACACATGAGCATGTTGATAATTATGGTTGAAGTTAAATGTGAAGAAAAGATTCCGCATAAATGGCATAGATGTGAATTTGCCAGGAATGTGAAATTACAAGCTCCTGCAAATCTAAATGGGAGAAAATTGCCGCGTGTACAAGTGAATTGGGCAATTATTTGAGGTGCATGCTTTATATGTTAAAGGGAGAAAGTTCCTGGGTAATGCAAGCTTCAGGCTTGCACCAATTTTTGGTATCAGAGCTAGAATGCTCTGTTGAAGATATTTGTTTTTTTTTCTGAATGAAAACAGAAAGTTTTGTTGAAAACTAAAGTGTGTTTTTGAATGTGTGATGAATGATGGAAAGGAAGATCAGATTTTAAATCTGATATGCAGCATACACAATTGCAAGTGAACAAGATTGCAGGGAGGAAAAGATCATGCAAGATCTTAAGAGGTGAGATGATTTTTCTGATTTGGAATTTGTAAATGCAGTTTATGGTTGCAGAGAAGATGATGGCAGTAAACCTGGCATTCAGCTGAATAAGGAGGACAATTGCAGCGTCCTGAAGAAGAAGGTGAGTTGAAGAGATAGCCTGAAGAGAGCAGAGAGAGTGCTCGAAAGGTTCCAGAGGCAGTGAACCAAGTACTTACCAAAAGACTGAGTGAGGAGAGCTTGGTGAGGTAAGTGGCAGCAGAAGAGATTGTTGTCGTAGAGGCTAGTACACTCATGGTGAGTGAGAAACTCATGGAGAAGATGATCATGGAGGATCAGAGAAGAGGTTCAGAGGAATGCCACAGAGATGAGATGACTGCAAAAGTTTGAGAAAGAGAGATTGCAGTGATGAAAGTACAATTGCAGGTACTAGAGGAATGGCTGCAAGAGCAGGAAAATCAGAATAGAGGTTGGATCTTTCCACAGAAGGGAAAGAGAATGATTTGGCGACAATTGCAGAGGAGGTTGAGGCAAATTGTGATTGCCTTGTTGAAAAAGGAACTTAGATTTCTTGAACCAGAGATGGAATTTGAAGATTCCACACGTAGATTTGTTCAGAAGGATGTGTTGGAGGGAGCAGTCAAGACTGAAAAGTCTTGCGGTTTTAAAACTGACAAGTTGTGTATGTTTGCAGGTACAGTACAAGGAGATGAGCAAGCTTTAGAGTTTGTTCAAGAAGAATTGAATCTGAAGGTTGTTTAGATCAATGCTGAGATAGCAAGATCTCAGAAGGAGATGAAGACGAAGGAGTCTAATCAGGATGTTGATGCAGAAAGAGAAGGACCAGCTGATGATTGGTCAAGCATTGGTGAAGGTATGGAAAATCGTGTGAAGTTTCCAAGTTCTACTCCTAATGAAGTTGTTGAATTATATAGGAAACTAGATCTCTAGAGAAGAGAGTTGGAGAGACAAAGGACTTATGTGCAGGATAATTTGCTGAGGAAGCAAGGCAGGAAAGTTCTCATGAATGACAGTTATGGAGCAGATGATGGTAAGAAGGAGAGACTAGCTGACAGTCTCATGGTGAATACAAATCAGCATACTGATGTGCTAACAAAAGAGTTGGAAAGGAACTTAGAGAAACATACTGAAGTGTTGCCAGGGAAAGCTGAGGAGAAAGCAAGTATAGATTTTCTGAGTCCTGAAGAAGACTTAGAGCTGCGGATGACTGAATCTACAAGTGAGACCGTTGGGTCTTGTGATTTTGATGCTGACAATTTGATTGTGTTTACAGGTGAGAAAGAAGACAGTTCATCATTTGGAATTGTCTTGGATGGAGGAGAACAGTTGCAGAAAGAAGATGAGACAATCATGTCTCATAAGCAGAGGCTTGTTACCGTGGGTGACAAGAAAGAGTTGGCTTGTTTGTATAGCCAAGAGAAGACTGGTGGACAAAGTTTTGGAGCTGCTACAGTGTTTGCAAATCTTGAAGAGGATGGACAATTTCTGAAGATTGTCGAAGGGGAAGATGGAGATTATGCTGGAGTTAATTTGCAGCATGTTAATGAAACACTGAAATGGTTGTTGGAACCAGAGAAAGAAATTGCAAATGAAATTGCAGATGATGAGCAAAGGAATGTTGCAGAGGGACAGGAAGTTTGGGAGGCCGCAACATCCATAGTGACAACTAGAACAACATGTGGGACGACATTTATGGTGACAGCTGAGGCAACACTGACAGCAGTAACATCTATGGGGGCGCTAAAGCCTTATGGTTTTTATTCTAACAATTGTTTTGTGAATTCAGGTTTTATTGAAGATGCTGGAGAAAGTCTGTTAGATAGAGAAATTGAACTGATGAGGTGGATGATGATGAAAGAATCCCGGAAGAGGCCAGCAGCAGTAAAACAAAGGAGAAGCAGCAAAAGAAAGACAACAAAAGATTGTGAGAGCACAGCCAGTGGAGCAATGCAACATAAAGTGTGGAAACCTGGAGAAGAACATCAAAAAGAAGCAGTGGCAAGTGGAAAGTTGCAGCACAAGATATGAGATCCAGGCATACACAGATCCGAACACATGATCAGGCGATCATGATTAATTTTAACGTTGGGTGTCTGATGCAGGAGCATCAAGGCCATTTTTCATTTGTAAATATGTGATAAAAGGGGGGTGTGACATTTTTATTATTTTATTAATTTATTTGTTATTTTTAATAAAATAGGAGATAATTTGGAAAAGTGAGGATTTTGTAAATATTCTTTTATTGATTAAAAGGATATGAGAGAAATAGTTTAGGAGCAAAATTAGAGATTAGGAATTCTATGTATAGGACTTTGTTGAGTCCACACCTAAAATATAGATTAGTTGAGGATTGGGTGGAGAAATATTTTGACTGAATTAAATGCATTATCTATGTATAAATATGAGGGGTTTTTGAGAGGATAAAGGGACATTGAGATTGTGAGTACAGTGTAAGGTTTTCTACTTGGAAGCCTTAGGGCTTATGTAAAAAGGGCCATCGATTTGCATATCTGGCCAGGAAGAACAAGAATTGTAAGTATTTTTTTATGATAAATGTGTTTATAACTTTATTGGCGGAATTGTATTTATTTTCAGTGATTGGAATGAAACCGAAGTTCGGTGTAGGTTAAGATTTTAATGCCAGTTTGGAAAGGTCGATTTCACTGTTTGTACAACACATTGGCAGATTATATATATATGAATATCTGCAGTATTGAACAGAGGTATATTGAAGCCATGAAAGTGTAGGACATGATGAACGCTATTCTCATTTAATTTTAATAGCTTGATAATGTGTATGAAAATCAATTCTGGAGGTTTAATCGATTAATTGTGATACTAACTTGTGAGGAGGTTTTAATTATTGGAAAGCGCTTCAGAAATTACGAGTTGTTTGCGTTAAAAGGACCAATGAATAACATCATTTGTTGGAACAGTGTCAGCTGGAACAATGGCACTGCTGTGAAATCGATTAAAAGGTAAATGCAGAGGGTAACCTATTCGATGTAATGATTATTCCAAATTGAAATTGAATCCATAATTTTGTCATCCTGAACGTTGTCATTAGAAGATACAATATTCACAATTCCGGAATGAATGCATTGGTTGAATTATTAAACTGAACGTTGTTTAGATGGTGGCTCGACTGCAATTGAAAGAAGGATTGCACGTTGTATAAAAATTCAGAGGTAAAAGGTATGCAGAGCGTGTTAAAACAATAACCAATTGCGTAAATCATAGCACAATCGATTTGTTGAAGTGTGGAACCAGAATTGAATCTGGTAATTGGAAACTGAAATTAATAAAAAACGCAGAGTTCTGGTATTAAACGCAGAGTTCTATCAAATGACCGGACAATCTGTCCATTGGCAACGAAACAATGATGTATTGAAATGCGAAATGAAGAAATTATGATGGAAATTAACTTGCAGTAAATTTTGAAATCGATCTGTGGTATTGCAGCATAAATTGCTGTGTTGAACATTTTCTGATGGATGGAGCAGGCGAGGCGCATTCTAAATGAGAGGTAAGCGCATTTACAAACATGTGTTAACATTATGGTTGGGCATCATTGCGTTTTGCAGATATGTGAATGAGTTGCCGAATGAAACACAGTACTGTATATTTGAAGCTGTTTTGACAATGAGTTGAAGATTCATTTGCAAAGATGTGAAAGGCGCAGTAAGGACGCTGGCAATTTGATACAGAAACACAAAACATTATGGTAGTAAGGGCATATCAAGGTGAAAGGCATCCAAGTAATCGGAAAAGCAATTGATGAATTCGACTACAGCTTGGCAAGTGGTAAGAATGTCTTCTGTTGTATTAAATAGAGATTGAAGACAGATTTTCAAAATCTGAATGATTGAATGTTTGAAAAGGGCACATTTAAGGATTAGTCTAAGCATTCCATTGCTTAAAATAATGTCAAATTAATAATTGCGCATTTGATCATGTTTATTGGATTAATGAGCATGTACAAGATTTGACATTGGGATTGAAATGAAGTCTCTAAATTGGATTGAGAATGTAGACTGTAGTTGGATGATGTGTATAAACACATGAGCATGTTGATAATTATGGTTGAAGTTAAATGTGAAGAAAAGATTCCGCATAAATGGCATAGATGTGAATTTGCCAGGAATGTGAAATTACAAGCTCCTGCAAATCTAAATGGGAGAAAATTGCCGCGTGTACAAGTGAATTGGGCAATTATTTGAGGTGCATGCTTTATATGTTAAAGGGAGAAAGTTCCTGGGTAATGCAAGCTTCAGGCTTGCACCATTTGAAAATAAAATTATATATATATATATATAATATCAATTTATAATGAATAAAAAAATTTATGAAGTTATTTTTAAATATTAAATGATTAATGGTTTAGTTAAATTATAATAAATAGAATGAATGGTAGGGGACTAAAATATATATTTAGTTTAATAACCTAAATTATATATATATATATATATATATATATATATATATATATATATATATATATATATATATATATATATCTATATATATATATATATATATAGTGATGACACAAAATGATTTTACTATAAGAAGATTTTTTAATTAATATTATTTATAGGATTAATAGCTAAAATTGTTTAGGAATATATTAATTGGAGATGGAAATAAGGTTAATTTTTTTTTCCTTATAAATGAAATATATTTTTAAAGGGGTTTAGAGAAAGAGGAAAAAAGAAAGGAGGGAGGGCAAGGAGGGAAGGAGGGAGGTGGGGTTAAGAAGAAGAAAGTTGATGGATTATAGGCTTCCAGGAGTGGCTAAGCATATAGCCATATTCCCTATTGAAATTATTGAGATGATTTTCAATTTCTAAAGCTTCTCTAATAATGCAAGAGTTACAATAAGGGATACAAGCTAGGGGACGAGCTTGATCAAAGAAAATGAGGTGCTTGGTATTATGAGCGTGCTCCTCTATGGCAAATTTAGGCACTCTTTGGTAGGTGTTGTCTGCAATGTGCTCCTAAAGGTCGGCAAAGATTGAACGACCAGTTTTTCCAATGTAAGACTTCCCACATTAACAAGGGATTTGGTAGACACCGGACCCTTACATGGGGTTGGATTTATCTTTGGCTGATCAGAATAACTGCCCAAGGGTTCTATGGGGTTTGAAGATGGTCTTGATGTTCTTTTTGGATAAAATCTTGGCAATGACATCAGTGGTTCCTTTTATGTAAGAGAGAGAGACTTGGTTCACATGCAGGGTGGGGTTAGAGGGGTAGGATTTAGGATGAGAGGTGGAAATGAATGCCTTATGAATTTGAGAGGCCGAGTAGCCTTCGCTTTGAAAACTTGGATTAGGTGGGATTTTTATGAGTGAAGGAACTGAGAGCTAGGATTTTAAGGGCATGAGAGATAAGGCTCTTCAGCACACCAGACGTTTGGGAAGGGTGTTGGTGAGAACGAGCATGAACGGTCCGTATGGGTTTTCTTTTGGTAAAATTGGTGAGAAAGGGTCCCATCGAGCAAGCGAGAAACAAGAACATCAAGGAAATGAAGAGAATTAAAGGGTTCCATTTCCATAGTGAATTGAATAAGGGGAGTAATGTTGTTGAGTTGATCAAGAAAGGAATTGAGGGCTTGAAGACCATGTTGCTAAATGATGAAAGTGCTAAACCAACATTTAGGCTTGAGATGCCAGGAGTTTAGGGCTCTGGCTTCAAAGTGTTCCATGAAGATGTTAGCCACGACCGGGGATAGGGAAGAACTTATGACTGTTCATAATTTTTAATTTTTAATGATTATTAATATTCTTAATATTTTCTCTCCTATGACTGTTATGACAATATTTCATTATTTAAATGTTTATCAGCTGTCACGCTTAATATATATCTTCTTTCTAGTCCCTAAAGATGGGTGGAGTGTCCACTTGAAACATCGGACATGGAAAACCTCTACACAATTCATATCCGGAAGTCTTAAGAAATTATTTAGGCTTAACTATCAAACTTAAAGTCATTATAATAAATTTTATCATATTATTATGTATTAAATCTTTATAATAATCATTCATCCTAACTACTCAAAATAAATTCAATTAACAATTTTGAATATTATATTTATAATTTTTTTTATATAAATTTAATATCATTTTATATTAATAAATAAAAGAATATATGGTTATGTAAAAAATAGAACCTACAAAATTGATGTTAATAAAAATAATAAATAATAAAAACAATATTTATTTATTTATTTATTAACTATATTATTCATCATTTTAAGGGAAAAATAACCATTGCTTACATTTCTTGTAAATAAAAAAAAATAGAAATTCATTTTAAAATTGAAATAATAAGTATTATCTAAATTACACGATCGTGGTAAGGGAGGGAGGAGCGAGAGGGGTTTTCATAAACCTTGATGAAAAAATTGTCTAAATTTGTTTGGGATTAGGAACTACAAGCAACAATGCAATTGGATTCCTTACTCTCTAGAAAGGCAGAGAGATAGCCATAGCAAACAATATCCATAATCTCATGGTCTACAGAGACTCCTTGATTGTTATTAGACAAATAGCCCAAGCCAGTGATGGGATTAACTCCTCACCTCTTTGCCTCACAATTTCAAAATATTGAATTCTATCACATCTTTAGACATTTAAATGCAAAAGCAGACGAATTAGCAGAAAAAGACTCCGACCTTGGGCAAGGAAAGATCGTAATGGATAATTGCGAGCATTTTTATCCTATCCCCTAATATGAATATTGTCATCAATTTTTTCAAAAGGTGGGACTCAATTATTTTCAAGGGATATGAAGTTGAGCTATGGATAATTCTCAAGCAAAGACAAAGCGTTGCGTGGTTCTCCATCCCCTCTCCATGGATGTGAATGTGGGTTATCATTATTCTTCCTCCTCACAAAGTGGCCAAATTCTCGTGGTGAGATCCCCAAAAAATCTCTAGGCTTAGGTTTATTAATCCCCTATCTTGTGTTATTAATTCGAAATGTAATTTGATGGGTCTCCTGAGCCCTTCGAGGCAGTGGAGTCTATTGTCCTTGGAGATAACCTAAGGTCAATTGGCTATGCTAAAGCATCTATAAAATTTTGTTGATTTTAATGATTGGATGACCAGTGAACTGTTTATAAATAGGTGCTTTAAACTTAGAAAGCTCCTTAATAAAATAAAAGGTTGTTCATTACATGCACATGGTTATTTTGATTTTAGCAGGATGGATAAGAAGAATGTTTAGAAGTATAACTGATTTAATATTCAAACTTAGTATTTAATCATTTATAAGAAGAAATCAAGAAAACAATGTTTCCTTGATCAAGAGAATACAATTAAACTATTACAAAAATCTAGTGTATTTTATTTTCAAAGAGGAATTTACAACAAAGATAGTTCTGTAAATTAATCTCTTATTTAAATTACAACTTCACAGTGGATTCAAAATGAAACTGATATTCAATTAAATTTTAAATCGGATGACTGTAAAAGAATTAATTTATATGAAGAAGACATAATGAAAAACTAAGATGAAAACAACTCACTAAGAGACAGACCATATGAGGCAAATTCAGAATCTTTTATTATCTCAAAAATGCTCCAGCTTATACAAATCTTCTTGATAACTGGTTCAAAGGTTCAACCCTAAATACTTCGACAGAATGAAATATTTAAACAAAATTACAAAAATATTACAATAATTGCCTAGGTGACACGACATTCTATTATTACTTAGAACTAACAGAAAAAGAAGCAATTTGATCAAAGGAATGAATATGAACATCTGGCCCTATTTTGAGGCAGAGGAGTTGCTGAGTGGACACTATTCAAGTGCTATGCTGGTGAAACTGATCTGTCCTTTAGTCCTGAAATTCACACAACTTATCCCACTTTTCTTCATCTAGAATAGCTATCTTGGTTACCTTGCGTATATTTCATCTACCTTGGTATACGGAGCAAAAGTCGGTTTTACAAGTAAAAATATGTTTTATCTCATGTTGAATAAAACATATGTTGTTTATGGCTTCGTAAAATGCTCTGCCTATCATAGAACCTTTGATGTTGGAGGATTTAGCTGTATCCATGGCAATGTCCTAAAGCTTCATCATGTAGTCTTCCCTAGTCATTAATTTATCATTGATTACAAATAGTGAAGGTAGACCCTTTTTGTTCAATGCATCAATCCTTGTGAAAAACTTGTTGAATGCGACCTCTAGAGTGTGACACTTCTTTGTCAGTTGTACAACCAAGTTCTTCGTTGTTAAAACTTTCTTCACCTCCAGGATGGTTTTTTTTTTTCATCCACTCCTAGATCATCCATCTCATATCTGTTTTTGGAATTTAGGAACTTTATGATGTTGTTGGTTGTAGCAGGCATTTCTCCCAGTTGAGCATTAATAGTGGCAATGGCCTTCTTGTCCTTTTCCATAAACTCCTTCTGCTCTAATATAATCTGGATACATGGCCAGATTTCATCTATTTCCTCAATGATATTGTTCCAGATGATTTCTTTAACATGACCCAGGGTGTGGCCAATAGAAGATTCAGCTTCTGACTTCTTCCAGACCTCTATCTAATTTTAAGCTCTCTGAAGCTCTGCTGCATGAAAAATCTCAGTTTTCTTTTGATGATCCTCTAGAAGTTTCACTTGATCCTACAACTTTTTAATCTCTTTGATCTGGAGGGACATGTTTTGCACAAAATTGGCCAACTGATCTACAACATCTCCTGTACTTGTTATAGCAGATATGGGTGTAGGAATGGCTGTGATAGGAAGGGCTTCCAAAGGGGCAACAATGTTTTTAGTAGCTTTCTCCTTTTCTTTAATAAGCTTCTCCATCTCTGTCTCCATTTGCTTGAGTTGTGTAGTCTGCTCCATAATGAGCTTCATCATATCTAACTTTTATGTCTTTGTCTCTTCAATATCCTTAGCTAGAGGATCCTCCGTAGCTGGCAGTTTTAACTGCTTCCTCAATGTTGCTATGTATAAAATATTTTTCTTCACAAGTTCCTCTGCAACATTGATGTTTAAAGGGTCATAACCCAGTTTGATTACCAAGTCCTTCAGGGTTTTAATCCTGGTGTCTTTGGCAAGCATAGAGACCTTCTCCATCTTCAGTTCTGATTGGATATTTGCTAAGTTAACTTGAAATTTCAATAAAGTCATAGCAGTGTTAGTGACAGTTTAAAATATCATTTCCCCAGTCTGCTTATGCATCTCCATTTGGTCAATGGGATTTATATCTTTTACATCAAACTCAAAGGCTATCTTATTGTAGTCTGATGTTGCCTTGGGCTAGGAAACTTGTGCTTGGAGGAATGCCATTTGAATTTTTCCTTTTTTCTGAATCAAAGGCTGACAGCAGCTTGCTTTGAGCACCGGAAGTCTGCTTCCAGAACTAATTGTAGGTGTTAATCTTCAAAGCCTCATTCTTGACTTTTATTTCCTTGAATATGTCCATTATACTCTTCTCTACCTCGACTGTAGTAGATGTGCTTATCTGCATAATTTATTTTTGCTCTTGTGAAGTTGTGGAGATAGTAGGATACAATGTGGTATGATCACCCACTAATGAGGAAACAAGTGGCTCATTAGTGGTGATAATGGTCTACTGTTCTGAATCTTTTTTGAGGCTTAGTTTGGAACTAAGCTTGGTCTTCTTTCTGTACATTATCTTAAATCCTTCACTGAAAATGTCAGTCCCTAAAGGGGACTCTTCCTCTCTGATTATCTTGGTTGTTTTCTCCTGCATGGTAGGAGTTTGCACTGCAGATGATGATACATGTTGTTCTTTTGCTTCTTGTAGGGTATTCTCAACCCATACTAGCTGATTTTTGTATTTCTCTATCTCTGGATTGGATGTGAGAAAGTAAGGGTAGACTTGGTTTCTACTCTTAATTTAGAAATGATACCTTATGGATCATATGACCAGGTAAAGCTAAGGTTGAACTGCATTTCCTTTAAGAGCTTATCTACTTCTTCCCCTGCTACCCTGTTGTTGCAAATGAAAGGGCCAATCTGTGTTTTGATTTTAAACTGGGACCTCTTCTTGGCAGCAACAAAGTGGATTTCATCCATATTGATCATTTGTTTTGTGTACTCCAGAGAAAAAATCCTCATTAGGAGGAATTTTGGCAGCTTGTAAGGTGCAAGCTCACATCCAAATATTCTCAATTCTGTATAGTTCTCATAGAGGTACCAATCCCCTATTTGAACTTGATATGACAACTGCAACACCTTTCTTATTTCCTCATTGATCCTTGGTTATATTCTATTGCTTAGGATACCTATTGTTGGATGAACAAACATCTCTGTAAATTGTTTATATGTGACAACTCCTTTTGTTCCTTCATCACTAGAGTAGTCCAAAAGATGACTGACTGTTGGTTCCCTTCTGCATCCAGATTTTGCAAGGAAAGGTTGATGTTGTCCCCCTGAAAGTATAAGAACATGTAAACCAACACAGAGGCATACTTGAATACCTCCTCAGTGGGAAATTTGATAAGTTGTTGATGAATTGATTCTGCAAGAAATTGGCTGAAGTTAAACACAATGGAGGGTTTAGAATCAACAGAGAAAATGGACAGAAATCCTATGATGGCCTCATCTACCCACTGATCAGAGTAGTAGCCAAGGAGGTAGGAGACAACTGTGATAATCTGCTTGGCTCTTTCTGGGAAAATAGATGAGGGATAGGGAGGATTTTTCTTTGGCAATGAATCATCTTCTATCAAGAAAAGTTCCAAGGTTTTGGCCCTCTTGGCAAAGTCCAATTTCTGGTATAGTTCAATCAGTGCTTCATAGGAAAATGGGGTAGCATTCTCTACTGTGGGGGCCTGCATCATCTGGTCTATGGCTTGAGGAGTAATGGTAAACAAAATTTCTCCAGTAGGGGTAACGATGGCCCTTTGGCTTGGAAAATATGATGCATGACACTTTCTAACAAAATTTGGGGTACTGTGGGTATGAGGAAAAATGTAGTGGGGTAAATTAGACTCCCACAGCTGGATATCATCTGACTTGTCTATATACTTGTCCTCGAGCCAGAAATACATCTCAAAAAGGTTGAATTCACAGAGAGTCTCATGGATTTTATAGTCTCTGTTAGCCATAGGAACGTGATGAAGATCTATGGGAGGATAGATCAAAGGATTGATAGGTTCCTCTGGTCCTTTGTCCTTTGGAGGCATCTTAGCTAAGGCTAAGAACAGGAATGAAAACTAGATTGGGAGGCTTGAATATTCAGAGAGGAATCAGGTTTTGGGGGCAAAAGCAGAGGTAACAGGCTGGAAATGATCGAGAAGAGAGTGTCACTGGTGGTTGAAAATGTCATAATCGAATCCAACAAACCTGTAGCAATTCAATTATCAGTGATAAAGCATGATTCAGTAACTTGTTCACAAGTGGAAAGGAGGTTTATATAACAGATTTGGTTTTTTGGTTGAAGGAGCGCAGGTCTGTTGAATTAACAACTAAACAATTTTTTTCTTAACGGGCTAATTCTAGAGGGAATGAATGTGATTTGATGGAGTTAACAGACAAATTACGTGGCAGAAGGTAAGTGGCAGGAGCGCAAGGGGTATGAAATGGTTAATGGTTTCACCTAAGGGGGGTCTGAAATGGTGTGGAGATGACACGTAGGGGCGGGTGCGGTTTCATATACCACCCATTTCGGACCCACCCCCGACAGTAAAGTTCAGATGATGGGGGGGGGGGAGTCCAAACTCGTATGCGGGCCGTCAGATCTTGGGAGATGGTGGAGATGGAGTGAGAGGTGGCGGAGGGTTAACTCATGATGTGACGGGACACCCAGTGGGGCCGCAGAGATTAATATACCACATAAAGGGATTATTTGTAATGTATGAGGGGTGTAATGAAATTAGGAATAAGTGGGTGGAGGGTAATGTGAGCGGAGGGGTAATGTTGGGATTTAAAACTTAGGAATATGATTAATACCAAATAATTGATATATAAACCTTAGAGAAAACCTTTACTCCTCTACCTTTTCTTCTGCACATGAAACAATATTTGATAATTGACTTGTGGTGCATTTTGACTAGCAACCTGTGCATTTATAAAAACATGAAATGAAGCCTTTCTTTTCTTTTTTCTTCCCTAGAATTTTATTTTCCTTTTGCCTTCTTTATTTAGGGTAGCTAACACCTAACATTTTATTGATATGGATGCCTATAAAACATTAAATTGGCCTAACATTTTAACTTTTCTTTCTTTTGCATCCATATCCTAACTTAACATTTTAAAATTATTTTGACTAATATACTAACTTATCAAAACCAAATAATGTTACAACATCAGCTTCAGCTGAGAACTACTCCCCCTGTGGGATGCATAGAACAAGGAGATCCAAGGGCCTTCTCCTCGAGCTATGGAGTCTTTGCTGAAATAGATACTCACTTGCAATTTTTTTCAAAAATAAAATAAACTCTCCAGATATTTACAAATGATGAATGAATGGAAAATCAATACTGAATGTAATGTTTCAAGTATTTCCCATTGACTGGCAATGATGAATACTCTCCTTCCAAATTTTGTAGGATGAATGTATTGTTCCCTTTGACTTCTGCAATGCTAAGTGGACCAACCCAAAGGTTGTCAAATTTTGCATGTTTTCCTTTATCTTCTCTCCTTGTATCCCATCTAAGCACTAGGTCACCTTTCTTGAAATTTCTTTCTCTAACCTTTCTGTCGAACAATTATTTCATCTTATTTTGGTATTTCCTTAGATTGTATTGAATTTCATCCCTCCCTTCATTAAACTCAATAATTTGATTAATTCTTCTTGAGAAATCATCTTTTTCTTCATAGGATTCTTGGAGGAATCTCATAACAGGTAAAACTAAAGAGTAGGAAAAATTGCTTCCTTGCCATAAACTAATTGGAAAGGAGACTTGCCTATTGATCTCTTAGGAGAAACTTTGTGTGCCCAAATTGCATGGATTAGATGGTTGTCCCAACTCCTTTTATGGTCTTCAAGCGTATTCTTGATGACCTTAACTAAGCTCTTGTTGGAGGACTCTTCTAGCCCATTACCATGTGGATAGTATGGTGTAGATGGTGTAAAAGGATTGAATACTTTTGACAAAACTCAATCATTTTAACACTGTTGAAAGATGCTGCATTATCTGTAACAATCTGTTGAGGACATCCAAATCCTGATAGGATGTTTTCTTCAAAAAGTTTAATCACAACAATATCAGTTGGATTTTTAACAGGTATGGCTTCTACCCACTTGGTGAAATAGTCTGTAGCAATTAAAGTCCATCTGTGTTGATTACTTGATTGTGGACGAATTTCGCCTATAAAGTCCAACCCCCATTATAGAAAAGGAGCATGGACAGATACTGGGACCAAAGGAAGTGCTGATAGTTTATGTTTTCCTACAAATAATTGGCATGGTTTTCAACTTCTTACTCTTGCTCCAACTTCTTTGAAAAGTGTGGGCCAATAGAAACCTGCTTTTAAAATTTTGTAGGCTGTTGCTCTCCAGGCATAGTGTCCACCACAAAACCTTGTATGGAAATGATCTATAGTTCCCTTGGTTTCATTTTAATTTAAACAAAGAAGAATGACATTAAGAGGGTCTTTCCAGTATAGATTAGCATTAATAATGCAATATTTTATTTATTTATGCTTCGGGGCTTTGCACTGCTTCAAGTTAAGATCAAATGGACATTGAAAATCCCTAAGAAACTACACAATATCATAGTACCAATCAGAGAGTAGGTATTTCTGATCTATGTGAACAAGAATGGCTTGATCTGAAGAAAGAGGTTCTTGTGGATTCTCCCCTTCTCTAAGAGGAGGAGGTTCTTGTGGATTCTCCTCAGATATCAAGGAAGGTTCTTGTGGATTCTCCCCTAATGTTATTTCAGAAACCAAATTTATTCCCAATACTTTGCAGTTGGATTCAACAAACAATTTGGCCAAGCCTTGGCCTTTTACTAGCTTTGTGGTCTTAATTTCAAGGTCAAATTCAAGGATTTTAGCAATCCACCTCCCTCTTCTTCCATTAGTATTAGGCTGGGTCAAAATAGTTTTAATGACATCATTAGGGACATAAGCCATAATGTGTGAATGCAAGACATAGGTTCTAAAGGGGCTTGAATTAAGGTGTAAGCTTGTTTTTCAATCATATCATACCTAAGTTCAACATCCCTCATAACTTTGGAAAAGAAGGCTATAGGCTGGTCATCATCATTTATGTTCCTCTGTAAAAGTACAACATCTAAGGTTGTCTTGAATGCAGAATAAAATATGCTAAAAGGTGAAGAATAATCAGGGCTACCTAATGTAGGTTCCTTAGATATAACTTTTTTTATCTGATCAAAGGAATATCTAGTAGGAACTGTCCATTTTACTTCATTGTTTTTCTTCAGCATATATGTTATATCTTTAACTATCTCAACATAATTTGGGATGAACCTTCTGAGAAAATTGATCCTTCCAAGGAAGGTTTGTATCTCTTTCTTATTCCTTGGTAGAGATAGGGTCTGAATAGTTGAAAGTCCCTTTGGATCAATTATAAATCCCTCCTTGGAGATTATATGCCCTTGTAATTTCCCCTCCTTTACAACAAATAAGGATTTCTTCGAATTGATGGATATGCCAAATTTCCAACACTTGTCAAAAACCATGCTCAAGTGTTTTAAATGATTTTCTTCAGAATCGGAGAAAACAGTTAAATCAACTAAATAAATGACAGTAAATTCACATGTTTTACCTACAAATGCTAAATCCATGGCTCTCTGGAAAGTGGCTCCAGCATTGGTCAACCCAAATGGCATTCTAGCATACATAAATGTACCTCAAGGTGTGGTGAAAGCAATTTTTTCTTGGTCAGCTTGACTTACCATGATCTAGTTATAACCAGAAAATCCATCTAGCATAGAAATCCTATTTGCACCTGAAACTTTCTAAAGAAGATGACCCATTTTGGGCAATGGATAATTATCCTTTAAAGATGATATGTTCAGATATCAAAAGTATACAGATAACCTAATCTCACCATTTTTCTTTCTGATAGGAACTAGGTTGGCTACCCAATTAGAATACCTAAAAGGCATAATCATATGAGCATCAAGCAGTCTTTTAAGTTCTTTCTCAATGGTTGGAAGTAGTATGGGATTGATTCTTCTTATTTTTTGCTGAAAGGGTTTTGCTTCTGGTTTCAAAGGAATATTATGTTCAATCAAAGATGTATCATAAGTTTTGAAGTCATTATAAGACCAGGCAAAAACATCTTTGTAATTTTTAAGAAGATTCAAGTATTTGATTTTTACATCCGAAGGTAAGGTTGATGACAATTTAATATTTCTCACATCATCCAAAGTCTCAATATTGCATTATTCGATTTCTTCTTCAGGTGGGTTAAACAAGGGATTTTTAGAGATATCATTATTATCAAATAGTTTTTCGAATAGAACCAATCCTTTAGAAATAAAATTATTAGATAATTGGATGATATCATGATCAAGAATTTTAGGACTGAATGAAGTTTCTGGATTTTGTTGATTTAATTCTTGAGTATCTTCTTGATCTCCTTCAACTTGCATATTTGATAATTCATCAATGACTTGAAGAAAATATTTTAATTGTTCATCATCTTCAAAAATCTACTAGTGTTTAAGATTATCAGGAATCGATGGTCTATATTTGAATTGAATTTTGTATTCTAACAATACTGGCTCACAGATTTTGAAAGAGCTCGCTGATACAACTAGTGAGTCACCATGCATATTTTCATATGTGGGAATAGCAGTTACGTTAAATCCTTGAAAGAAATTTTCAATTGTGTCCCATGCTTCATTTCTATAGGACCTAAGCCTTGGGTGTTTCATTTGGCAAAGATTTCTAACGTGGTTCACTATATGCTCAGAATCAAAAAAGACACTCAAGTTTTGAACCTTTAAACTCCTAGCTAACTCAAGACCAAGAAGAAAAGCCTCATACTCAGCCACATTATTGGTGACCTTGAGTTCAATTTTACATGACTGATTTATGTTTTCTTTATTTGGTGAAATTAAAACAATTCCTGCTCCTGCTCCTTCCTTTGAGCAAGAGCCATCAAAATAAAGTTTCCAGATATATGATTCTACAACTTTAGGCTTGGAAACTATATTTTCAATGGCAAGTTGAGTGTTTGATGCATTTTGTGAAGATAACTGAAAGCAACCAAAATCCTGATCTACTGCATAGATAGGGTGGTTTTTTGCTTGATCATACCTACAAACAATATGAAAGAATTTGACTTCCCTATATAACCTTAAATGTTCACCTCCATAGACTGAAATAGTAGCAAAAGACATGTCCATCTGAAGTGATCCTCCAAGTTTAGCACATCATGATCTAGATAGAAGCATGCCAAACTTGGCAAGAATATCAGTTACAACTATGTCTAAAACTATACTCTTGACAGGTATTTGAGCTAAGGTCACAACTAGGTCTATGATCAATCCCAGGCATGGTACTTTCTTTGAATCAAAGGTGTAAAGGTCATGATAAGAACGGGTAACTTGTAACTGAAGCTGATCCATAATTACCTTTGGCATAAGGCTATGAGAAGCTCCAAAATTCATCATGCAGTTATACAAAAGAAAGTCATGAGCTTTTAAGGTTACATAAAATGGTGGAACAATTTTATCGATCATATCAGAACTAGGGTCAAAAACTACCAAGGGCTTTTCATCTTGCAAACTAATAACATCTCCTTCAACATCTACACTAGAAGACTGTATCCATTTAGACACTTGATTTTTATAACCAAGGTTTTTGGAAAGTTCTGCTAAAGGTATAGGAATTTTGACCCTTTCCAATTCCTTTTAAATATTAAAAGTTGTCAAAATAGTCTTGTTAGATGAAGAGGTTTCAGGGGATGACTCTGTAGTCTGAGGTGTTGGAGTTTGTGTTTGAATGGTTTTCATTGCAGGTTCAATTATGGTGGTAGATTTTGGAGGTCTAGCAAGACCTAATCTAGGACTTAGATCATACTTCTTATTCAATTATGAAATAAAAAAATTCAGAGAATTCTAGGTATTTTGAAAGTTGAGCATCTCCTTGTTCTTGTTCAAAAGACTGAGGTGAAGTAACTATTTCCATTTGTACTATTGAATAATAAATATTATTGATATCTTCAGTGATTAAAGAGCCTATATTCTGCAGTTGTTGATCATCAATCAACAAAGGCAGTTGCACATTTTGATAAGAACCCTGTTTCTGAAGAATTTGCATTTGAGGAGTTCTTCGAAATGGAGTTTGAGCTTGAGGTCTGACAATAGTTTGTTGAACAATTATAGGTTGTGTTTCAATTTTGGAAATCCTATTAGAAATGTTTTTGAGTAAAGATGTAATTTCATCAATTTTCTGATCTTCAAGTTTAGATTTGGAAGAGGATGAATCATCAACCATGGCTTTTAGTTTTCTATCTTCTTTTTCTGCTGTAGCTTTGAGTTTGCCAGAAGCTGACCTATTGGATTCTACCTCTATAGCATTTTTCTGCATGTCTTCTAATGTATTAGAAACCCTTTCCCTTAGCATGACTACAAAGTCATCATCAAATGCTTTGGAAAATCTGACCTTTGTAGCTGCTACTAGTGGTTTACAATCAGCAAGCATTTTATGATAGATTTTGTTAAATCTTTTGATGAATTCAACAACTGGTTCACTAGGGTTTCTCTTTAATTCCTCAAATTCAGTGAGAAAATAAACAAGATCTTTCTTTACCCCCCATTGGTTTTTGAAGATAGTTATGAGTTCATTCCATGTTCTGATAGAGTCAGCTCTAAGTTGCCTAAACCAGATCCTAACATTTCCTTCTAAAGATTGTACAAATAATCTCATATAAACATTTTCCTCTTCTATGTTCATATTGTCAGCAAAATCTAGGAAAGATGATACATGATCTTCTGCTAAGGGACCTATTTCTCCATTAAATCTTGGCGGATGTTTTAGATATCCATTAGGAAAATTTCCTAAGTTTGTAAGGAGAAGTAGAGCAGTATACCTTGCTTGCACAATGGGTCGAAAAGCCATTACAGTAGGAGGAGTATGGGGTGACTGAGTGGATGATGATGAAGAAGAGGAGGACGATGAAGATGAAGATATAGGAGATGAAGATGAATCCATAGGGGGATTAGTATGTGGAGGAGAGAAAGAGGGAAGAGACATTTTTTAGGATCTAAAAGGGGTTTTGATGACCAACTTTTGAACTCCTAGTGGAAAGTATTCCTTATTATCAAACAAAGGATTTGAATAGACATAAAATGTCTCTTCAAGATTAGTAGAGTTTGATGGAATAGAATAAGGAATTGGAGTAATGAAATCTTGATGCTTGAATTCAGGTAAATGTAAACCCAATTCTTCCTCAGATGAAGGTGATTTGATAGGAATATATAGGACTTGATATGACTCAAGTGACTGTATTAAAAAGGTTGATTGAAGATCTATTCCTCTAGAATGGAGTTCAGAAACCCTGGGAGTTAGTTTACTCCAATCAGGATGGGATGGTACAGATGAAAAAGGATTTATAGATGAGATGTCTTCAGGGTGTAAAGCTGAAGAAGAAGAAGGGGTTCTATGTCTTCTCCTTGAAGAGGCTCCCCTAATAAGTCTTTTTGGGTCTGGTAGAGGTTTAACAATCTCAGAAGCAGAACGTGATCTAGTGTGCTTAAAAGGAGCTAGCTTGGACTAGTGGAATCGCCAGGTGAAAGATTTTGACCTATATCCTTATCCTTTATTCACCTTAAAGGAATGGGAGAATTATTTCCCCAGGGAAAATTTAGCTTTCAATTCTTCGCTCCCTGACAACGACGCCAATCTGATGTTGTCCTTTGAGATAACATAAGGTCAATTGGTTATGCCAAAGAATCTATAATATTTTGTTGATTTTAATGATTGGATGACCAATGAACTGTTTATAAATAGGTGCTTTAAACTTGGAAAGATCCTTAATAAAATAAAAGGTTGCTCTTTACATGCACATGGTTATTTTGATTTTAGTAGGATGGATAAGAAGAATGTTTAGAAGTATAACTGATTTAATATTGAAACTGAGTATTTAATCATTTATAAGCAGAAATCAAGAAAACAGTGTTTCCTTGATCAAAAGAATATAATTAAACTATTACAAAAATCTAGTGTAATTTATTTTCAAAGAGGAATTTACAATAACAAATAGTTATGCAAATTAATCTCTTATTTAAATTACAACTTTACAACAGATTCAAAATGAAACTGATATTCAATTAAGTTTTAAATCGGATGACTGTAAAAGAATTAATTTATATGAAGAAGACATAATGAAAAACTAAGACGAAAACAACTCACTAAGAGACACACCATATGCAAATTCAGAATGTTTTATTATCTAAAAAATGCTCCAACTTATACAAATCTGCTTGATAATTGGTTCAAGGGTTCAACCCTAAATACTTCGACAGAATGAAGTATTTAAAAAAAAATTAGAAAAATATTACAATAAATGCCTGAGTGACACGACATTCTATTATTACTTAGAACTAACAGAAAAAGAAGCAATTCGATCAAAAGGAATGAATCTGAACATCTGGCCCTGTTTTGAAGGAGAGCAGTTGTTGAGTGGCCACTATTCAAGTTTGCACTGGTGAAGCTGATCTATCCTTTAGTCCTAAAATTCACACAACTTATCCCACCTTTCTTCATCTGGAATAGTTATCTTGGTTACCTTGCGGTAGATTTCATCTACCTCAGTATACCGAGCAAAAGTGGGTTTTACAGTAAAAATATGTTTTATCTCATGTTGAATAAAACATATGTTGTTGATGGCTTTGTAAAATGCTCTGCCTATCATAGAACCTTTGATGTTGGAGGACTTAGTTGTATCCCTGGCAATGCCCTGAAGCTTCATCGTGTAGTCTTCCTTGGTCATTAATTTATCATTGATTACAAACAATGATGACATACCATTTTTGTTCAATGCATCAATCCTTGTGAAAAACCTGTTGATTTCTACCTCTAGAGTATGACGCTTCTCTTTCAGTTGTACAACCAAGTTCTTCTTTGTTACAACTTTCTTCACCTCCAGGATGGTTTCTGTTCTGTCATCCACTCCTAGATCATCCAACTCATATCTGTTTTTGGAATTCAGGAACTTTATGATACTATTGGTTGTAGCAGGAATTTCTCCCAATTGAGCATTGATAGTGGCAATGGTCTGCTTGGCCTTTTCCATCAATTCCTTCTGCTCGAGTATAATCTGGATACATGGCCAGATTTCATCTATTTCCTCAATGATATTGTTCCAGATGATTTTTTTAGCATGACCCAGGGTGTGGCCAATAGAAGATTCAATTGTTGACTTCTTCCAGGCCTCTATATGATTTTGAGCTCTCTGAAACTCTGTTGCATGAAAAATCTCAGTTTTCTTTTGATGATCCTCTAGAAGTTTCACTTGATTCTGCAACTTTTTAATCTCTTCGGTCTAGAGGGACATGTTTTGCACATGTCTTTGTACATTATCTTAAATCCTTCACTAAAAATGCTAGTCCCTAAAGGGGACTCTTCCTCTCTGCTTCTCTTGGCTGTTTTCTCCTGCATGGTAGGAGTCTGCACTGTAGATGATGATACCTGTTGTTCTTCTGCTTCTTGTAGGGTATTCTCAACCCATTCTAGCTGATTTTTGTATTTCTCTATCTCTGGCTTGGATGTGTGAAAGTAAGGAGTAGACTTGGTTTCTACTCTTAATTTAGAAATGATCCCTAATGGATCATATGACTAGGTAAAGCTAAGGCTGAACTGCATTTCCTTTAAGAGTTTATTTGCTTCTTCCCCTGCTGCCCTGTTGTTGCAAATGAAAGGGCCAATCTGTGTTTTGATTTTAAACTGGGACTTCTTCTTGGCAGCAACAAAGTGGATTTCATCCATATTGATCATTTGTCTTATGTACTCCAGAGCAAAAATCCTCATTGGGAGGAATTTTGGCAGCTTGTAAGGTGCAAGCTCACATCCAAATATTCTCAATTCTGTATAGTTCTTGTAGAGGTACCAATCCCCTGTCTGAACTTGATCTGACAGCTACAACACCTTTCTTATTTCCTCACTGATCCTCGGTTCTATTCTACTGCTTAGGAGACCTATTGCTGGATGAACAAACATCTTTGTAAATTGTTTATATGTGTACTCCTTTTGTTCCTTCATCACCAGAGTAGTCCAAAAGATGATTGACTGTTGGTTCCCTTTTGCATCCAACTTTTTCAAGGAAAGGTTGAAGTTGTCCCCCTGAAAGTATAAGAACATGTAAACCAACACAGAGGCATACTTGAATACCTCCTCAGTGGGAAATTTGATAAGTTGCTGATGAATTGATTCTGCAAGAAATTGGTTGAAGTTAAACACAATGGAGGGCTTAGAATCAATAGAGAAAATGGACAAAAATCCTATGATGGCCTCATCTACCTACTGATTAGAGTAGTAGCCAAGGAGGTAGGAGACAACTGTGATAATATGCTTGGCTCTTTCTGGGAAAATAGAGGAGGGATAGGGAGGATTTTTCTTTGGCAATGAAGCATCTTCTGTCAAGAAAAGTTCCAAGGTTTTGGCCCTCTTGGCAAAGTCCAATTTCTGGTATAGTTCAATCAGTGCTTCATAGGAAAATAAGGTAGCATTCTCTACTATGGGGGCCTACATCATCTGGTCTATGGCTTGAGGAGTAATGGTAAACAAAATTTCTCCAGTAGGGGTAACAATGGTCCTTTGGCTTGGAAAATATGATGCATGACACTTTCTAACAAAATCTGGGGTATTGTGGATATGAGGAAAAATGTAGTGGGATAAATTAGACTCCAACAATTGGATACCATCCGACTTGTCTATATACTTTTCCTTGAGCTAGCAATACATCTCAAAAAGGTCAAATTCGTAGAGAGTCTCATGGATTTTATAGTCTATGTCAGTCATAGGAACGTGATGAAGATCTATGAGAGGATAGATCAAAGGATTGATAGGTTCCTTTGGTCCTTTGTCCTTTGGAGGCATCTTGGCTAAGGCTAAGAACAGGAGTGAAAACTAGATTTGGAGGCTTGAATATTCAGAGAGGAATCAGGTTTTGGGGGCAAAAGCAGAGGTAACAGGCTGGAAATGATCGAGAAGAGAGTGTCGTTGGTGGTTGAAAATGTCGGGATTGAATCCAGCAAACCTGTAACAAATCAATTATCAGTGATAAAGAATGAATTCAGTAACCTATTCACAAGTGGAAAGGAGGTTTATATAACAGATTTGGTTTTTTCGTTGAAGGAGCATGGGTCCTTAGAATTAACGGCTAAACAATTAATTGCTCAACGGGTTAATTCTAAAGGGAATGAATGTGATTTGATGGATTTAATGGACAAATTACGTGGCAGAAGGTAAGTGGCGGGAGCGCAAGGGTTAGGAGAGCGATATTGGTGGTAAGGGAAACAAATTTTCAAGGGGGGAGAGTGGTTAATGGTTTCACCCGAGGTGGGTCCGAAATGTTGTGGAGATGACACGTAGGGGTAGGGGAGGTTTCAAATACCGCCCATTTCGGCCCCCCCCACAGTAAATTTTGGATGATGGGGGGGGGGCGCGCCTAAGTCGTATGTCAGCCTTTAGATCTTGGGAGATGGATGGAGATGGAGTGAGAAGTGGAAGAGGGTTAACTCATGAAGTGATGGGACACCCTCTGGGGCCAGCGGAGATTAATATACTGCATAAAAGGATTATTTGTAATGTATGAGGGGTGTAATGAAATTAGGAATAAGTGGGTGGAGGGTGTTAGGGCCTAAATCTACCTCGGGCTGAGAAAGGTAGGATTTAGGGTAACATCAAACCACGCTTAACCTGGTAGCTATCCCTACCAGGTCGGGAGAGGGCTCTCTCCTTGTCAATCTCAGAAAAATATGATCAATGAGGGCTTGAGATGACTGATGTGAATACTGATCTTAGGCTAGGTATGTGTGCAGAAGAGTTTGATTGAATATAATGATGTTTTGTTGGCTCAAATGGAAAGGCAGATTTGGGTTTGGGGAATGAGGCTCAGTTTTGTAGAGATCTCTATGGGGCAAGGTAGGCAAGTGATTTGGCACTTCAAATTGAATGAAATGGAGAGATTTAGATAGGTGAGGAGTTTAAGAGGGCAAGAAAACCTCAGGGATCCTCTTCAAACAGTTGAAAACATCAATAACTAAGCAAACCCTAGGTAGAGCACTGCAATTTCAATGGATTCTACCTTTATCCTTGTTTGTTTTAGTTAAGAAGAAGCAAGAGAGATAATGACATACATAAACACATATAAACTTACAATTTATAGGAGGAAACACAATACCAAAGCAAGATGCCACATGAATCCCATAAAGTGCTGCAAACCCTGGTCTATTCCTTAGCCAAAACTGCTGAGATGAGTATACAATGAAGCTCCAAGCTTTGTCAAAAGCCCAACCATGCTAATGCCTGAAAAAACATAAGATATAGGCAAAAAACAACTCATCCTAGCCTCTAGGGGTCAAGCTCATGAGTTTAGGAGCTGTTCCAAAAAATTATAAACTGAGAACTAAAAAGTAGGCAGTGGAACAGCTTACCTCTAGAAACTAGGGAACTGATTCATTCAGTTTCAAACTACTTTTTTATAGATGAATCTACCTCCATGAGTGAAAATTTGACATAATTACATCAAGATCCATCAATTTACATTAAATTACATCATAAGTTTGACATTAAGAAGGAGAAAAGTCAAACTGTCAAGAAACTAGGCGAAAAACAGAGTATTCTTGGTCAAACTGAGCAAAATTTCCCCAATGCGCCGCATTGATTTCTCTATGCGTAGCGCCTATTTGCAGCCACTTTTGGAGGCCTTTTCGGTGTCCAAATTTTCTCCAAGTGTGCTTGTTGGAAAGGTATACCTGTCTACTTTCTATAAAAAGTGGAATTTTTAATTTAGCCTCCATTTGCCCCTCCAAAACTGAGTTCTCCCAACACTACTTCTCATGTGTCAAAATAGGGGCAGTAAGGTCATTTTTTGGATGTTTTTGACCTTTTTGGGGGCTCAAAACCTGTCAAAATTTCTTGGCCATTGGTAGGCATGCATATTTTTCCAAGAAAAATCCAAAAATGCTGAGTTTTCATCATTTGGAGGCCTCCATCAAAAGCGAGCGCCAGGTGGCGCGGTGCATTGGGCAGAAAAACCTGTGTTTTGGCCCAAAAATTTCAAAAATGCAAAAAGTGTCCCAATTTTTTTGAAATTTGGGCTTATTGTTCTCCATCAAGTGTTGTGTTGGGCCAAGGAATCCTCAGTCAAGATCTAAAGTTTATCTTGCGCTTTTTGCCTCCTCGATCTCTTCTTCAACTTGGCCTTCAAGTTCCCGATTCTAGCTTGGCACACGATATTCCTTGACAAATAGTGATATGCCATGTTTCTCAACATATTTTTCTCGTTAATGGCTTTCTAAAGCATCCTCTCCAAGTGGATATTAGTCCTCTCCAACCAAGACTCATGATCAACATTGATTTCTTACTCAAGTGTTGTGAACTTGACTTTCCTCCTTTTGGCAGCTTGCCAGTTTTCTTGTATGTTTCTTAGCTCCATTATGGTTTGCTGATCCTCTAGTTGCTTATTTCTTTGCTCCAAGTACTTTGTTATCCACTTGGCTCTTTCCAAGTTGAGGGACAAAGCATTGCTGTCTGCTTGTTGCTCTTGGATGACCTCTTTGAGCTTTGAGCTCTGTGGGCCCAAATCAATGTCATCGTCCTGAATGAGAATGAAATCCGTCTCCTGCTCACCTGAAGGCTCCTCAACATGTAATGGCCTCTTGCCCTTGTCCTGAAACTGTTGTGCTGATGAAGGAAGCAAGACCCCTTCCACCCCGGGTGGAGATAATACTCGCTTTACTGTTGCAAACAACCTTCTAGTGCCCTTTTGATAGGTGACAAACACCGACACACTAGAGGTCTGTGTCTCATGACCTTCCTGCTGACGTGAAGGTCCACCTATCTCATGAAAAGCTTCTAGAGGTACCTGAGGAGCTGTGAAGAACTCACAAGAAATGAAATCCTCCCATGAGATGCCCTGCAAATCAAGCTGATGCATGACCACCATTTTGATGAGTGCAAAATGATATATACTATTAAACTGTAGCTGATGAGTCTTCTGTTGTACTAGGGTGGTCATCTTCTCAATATTTCGGCACATGAAGTAGGGGAGGTTCATCATTCTCACCCTGGTAAAGTGCATGAACAATCTGATATGACAAGCATATAGGCGAGAAAACTGGCCCTCACCGCTGAAATACTTCATTATGAGTTTCATCAAGGGAGCATATGAGTCTTTCAGGTACCGAAACGGAAAAACTCTACTGAGTTGTCTCAAATAACCGAGCTTGATGTATGGTTCATAATGTTCCCTGTCAATTTGCTACCTTTTATTCCACTGCTCTCCAACATTAGGAATGCCAGTTGCTAGAAAAATAGACTCCGATGTCAAGGTGAATGCCACACCAACTAGAGTGGCTTAGACATTATGTAGATGAAGCACAAACAACCTGGCCAACTCATGATGGTACTGGACTTTAGCAACCATCTCACAGAACTGATAACAGGATTGGTGTTGGAAGCATGTGATAGCAAGAGGGCAGGCCTGCGGCTCGGCAAGTGAAGGACACTCCTCTCGTATATGTTTGCCACCCTTGTGAGGTCTCCTTGGTGCATGCATTTCTGTAGGAGAGTCACTGTGTGTCTCTTCATCTCGGTCATATGAAGGATCAGATTCCATGCTTGCTAATGTGTGAGTTTTCTTGATGAGTATGAAGAGATTTATGGTGATTTTAGTTTTCTGCCACCAAGGGTAAGAATGTATGAGGGACTGTGGAGGGAGAGGGTATGAGGGGTTTTGGGAATATTATGACAAGTTTTTTTGGGAAATAGGGGGTTTAGGGAATAATATGTAAGCTTAGGGACATCAATTAGGGTTTGGGGATTTTGTAGTTAGGATTTGGGAAAATGGGAATTGGGGATAGGGGTGAATGATTTGTTTTTTAGGAATATGAGAGTTAGGGAATGAATGGATGAACTGGGAAAATAAATGGAGGAGTCAAAGAGTAAGGGAAATGTGGAGTGGACTTGGCAGCGAAATGAAAAATGCAAACCCTAGGCAATCATTTTTTGAGAAATTGCAAGGAAGTAGGGTTTGATTTTTTTTACACAACCACCATAAATTTGTAAGAAAAACTCTTTCACTAGCAAGGAAAAGGGCTTGACTTACTTGCACACTAGAAGATTTGAGCAATTTTGGCAATTCGAGGGAGTTTATGATGAAATCGGGTTTGGCAGCTCTATGCGCTGCGCCACAAACCCAACGCGTCGCGCCTCCTGTATGCACCGCGCCAGTATAAATTTAACACTGTGGAGGGCGGCCCAATGCGCCGCGCCTCTCACCCAATGCGCCGCACCTCCAAAACTGGAACTCTTTGCTGCGGTTTCACTTCCTTTCTCCAACACCACCTTCACTTTGCTCAATCTTTCTTCTTTGAGTGCCAATGAGCTTTTTGAATTGTAAAGATGATTTATATAGAAGAGTTTTTGATTTTTTCTTCATGAAACCCACTTTTACAATGTTTTCAATGTGACTTACTTTTTCTGTTGGACACCTAATCTTAAAGGGTTAGTGTGGAAGCCGAAAAGAGTAAGCAGTCCAAGAGACCTTGGGATCTGAAACCCAAGAGTCAGATATTGTACTATAAATGTAAATCAATTGTTAATAAAAATTGCATTGCATGATTTATCCTTCACACTCTTGTGCTGTCCATGTGTGTTTAACATGGTATCAGAGCCGCTTGTTTTTCTGTGGCCTGTTATGTGCATGTCAGTCCTGCACCTCTGCCCATAATTCTGTGTCTGAGCTCCCGTGAATAGTGCTGGCCTAGTCTTCATTACCTGTAACGCTCCATTAATTGTGCCTGCCTGTTCTTCTGAATACAGAGCGTCATTACACCTGCGCCTCTACTGTCTGACAATTCTCTGCGCTTATCATCTATGCGTTTTTCTGCCATTCTCAGTCTAATGAGTCTAACGCTCACCCTGCTCTCCCCATCGGTTCCGCTGGTCGCTCTGCGCTAACTGTTCTGACGCCTCTGTCATCAACGCCTCTATCCTCTGCGTTTTTTTCAGTGAATTGCATTGCTGCATGCACAAAATTATCAGTGAATTGCATTGAACCTATACCGGCGCGGGATTGTGGAACTGTCGAGTTGATATCATGTTTATTTGGATGGCGTTTACGAAGGTTAGAACCGGCATTAAATTTGAAGGTTGAAGCTGTATATTAATCCGTGGTTGCTGTTCCCATTGCGAAATCGACTGTTGTATATGAATCCTTGGTTGGTGTTTTCCCATGGCGCGATCAGTCTAAATATACATGCCGAGGTATCGTGTATTCCCTTCTCTATTCCGCGTGGAGCTGTCCCTTATCTAATTAACGTGTCATGCGTTCCCATTGGAGCTGGTTCCGATTGCTTGGCGTGGTCCCTTATCAATTAACATATATGTTATAGTGATGATATTGCTGGCCGCTGTTACATATAAGCGCGGTTATAGTTGTAATTCGTATTGGAGGCTGGTTGTCTTGTGTTGATGTAATGCGGTTTTGCTGTTTGTATTAACAGCGGAATATCATAATGGTATCGCAGTTGTGATAATAAAGGCCGGAGGTATAAAAATATTCCCAACTGTTAAATTTAAATAATTGCAATTCAGCTATACGCATATCTGTCCAGAAATATTGATTCTAGGCGTTGATTATTGCTGGAGAAGTTGGTAGAGAATTTAGTAACTTGTTAATGACCGATGCGCCCCGGATAATAGAGACGGAAATTGACCAAGCCATACTAGAATTATCTGAACATGTATCGGTGGTGAAAGCTCTTCACTAATTGCTGCAGGCGGGGCTGATTCAGTGCTTCGAATATGGGATCCGCGTAACATTTGAATGCTGGGATGGTTATACTGCATTCACCGCTTTTAGATCTGGGGTTGCCGCCAGTTCATCGTGAGGCTTAGTGGGTCACACCTCTGCTCCTCTCAAGACGTTCTGAGTGGAATGCGAAGTCAAGAAAAGAGATAGCCGAGGTAATGTACAGTTTTCTATGCAGGTCGAAGCGTCTTCTGTGCAAGATTGGGGTATATGCGAGAGTGACTCTGTGACTCAAATCTTCTGAAGATCGGGCACTGCCACAGGAAGTCCAAATTCTCTCAACAGAACCGAGGTCAGTCCAGAAGTGACTCTGGCCCTTGCGAAGGTAGCTGGACGGGTGTCTTGAGAACCCACTCATTTTCGCTGCTAATTCCCTTGACGAGTTATCCCTTTGGGTTCTCAGATGCGATTGTTTGCATAGCATCTGGTTTTCTCTGATCCCCTGTGACTCGAATTATCTTATGGGGCATCTCTTCATCATAACCTGCCCAGATTTCTTCCAGAATGCTGCTCGTTTCTCCCACAATTGACGTATTGTAGTTCATGAAATACTGTTTTCGGTACACTGATCTTTCAGATTGCAACTTTTCATCATTTACTGATTTTTCTCTGGCAGATCTCCGAGTCTGCGCCTTCTATCTTGCTGTTTCTGCCACTTTTCTGCATGTCCTGTTATTTTGGTATTGCAGTAGTCATTGTGGGTAGTGAAATGCTGTTTTAAGTATTGAATTTTAGTTGCATCGGAGTTCCTTCTGTTATTCTTTTTTGGATCAGAAAAAGGATTGCTGATGTTTGGCTGATCATCCGTATTTCTGAGCTGAATTGTGGAGTTTATGGGTTTTGGTCTATAGTGCCAGGAGATCCACTGGACAAGTCTGTTGTTTTGCGACCATTAGAGCCTGCACCTGTTCAGCATCTTGCACGTGAGTTCATGGTGAAAACCAGGCGCAGAAAGGGTATGAGTGAGGATGTGAGTATCAACAAATTTTTCGATGATCCTATGTTACTTGAGATGGCAAGGCAAGACGCCGATTTCCAGCAGATCTTGTAGGTTACTCTGCTGCAGAACTTGGGCAGAGTCTCTGTATTGGTAAACACATCCACTGTAGATCATCCATAATACTGATAAACTGCTGCTTTGATCATCTGTGATAAGTCTGCATGCGCAGCTCGGAGCATTGAAAGGAGACTTAACGAAACCAGCCATAGAAACGCCATTTCCAGAGAAAACAATAAAAACCGCAACAGATTTCAACTAATACTGAAGAGCAGGGAATGGATATGCATGTTGTTGCGTATTAAAAAAAAAAAAAATGGTGTTGGAACGTTGTTCATTGATGATTTCTGCACATTAACGGATATCATATGGCGCCAAACCCTCTGTTGATCGTTGTTCAGTGAAATTGGTATGTATTTGTTTTGATTGAAGTTGTGCGATGGTGCCAAATATACCTTGAAACCATACAGAAAATGGATTAGAATTGGTTGTATATGAGTTATAATAGACATATGGTAAATCCTTTTTAAAGCCATCACTCATATGGATTAAGTTCCCTTAAAGACGGTGGTAGTCTATTAAAGTTTGTTGAAATGTTTTGAATGGTGGCATATAATGCTCATATAATGAGATTTTTGGATGGTGGTAAAAGAAAAAAAAAAAAAAAAAAAAAAATCCATGTTCTATCTTAATGAAAAATTATCAATTCATTTTATGGACAGAATAGCATGTGGGGTTTTTGATATTTGAACTAATTTGGAGATTGGAGATTATTGAGAGCTTCTTTGTCTTAGCATTGTATTAGAGTTTGGAGTGCGTTGAGATCTTCATTTTTTGAGGATGGCTCCAATTGGTGCAATATTAGAGTCATTGGACAATCTAATACTTTCTACTATGGATAATACAATCAAAATCAGCAAGGATTTTCTCACTGATATTCACAGTTGTTTACAAAATGCACAAGAGAAGATAGAATTTTTGCAGCTCGAAACTCAGCTACAGCAGGAAGAATTACAACAGTGGAGTCATCATTCTGAACCTGTTTCTGTTCAGAACAATGAAGCAGACTCCCATAAACAGCAAGTCAATATTGTTCAAGTTCATTTAGATTCAGTACCCAATAAAGCAGCAAGTGTACATGCAGATGCAGAAACTCAATCTGCACCTCCCAAGCCCATCATCAGACCTTGGGAATAGCTTGTCCACAACAAGCACAGAACAGGTCTTGGATATGACAAGGACTTGTCCTTTCATATTCCAGACTATGCCAAGCCCATTCAGTTTCAGAGTGCTGGATTCATTTATGACAGTTCACTTGCTCCTCATGACAGCTCACCTCCAGCTGTTCCAGATTCTGCCCCTCTTCCACAGCAACAACAACAACAAAAACAACAGATCGTGAAATGCCAACACTGTGACCGAGTTGGCCATTTGAAAGATCACTGTTTTGATCTTCATCCATGTAAGCACTGTCATAAAACCAGTCATTCTTCACACAGATGCTTCAGAAATAAACGTCCTGCAAGAACAAAGATTCATCTTGGATGGATCGCTTCTTGGCAATGGGCATCAACAGCCAAGAAGATATTCCAAACACATGTCAGAACTTGTTCCAGAGTATTGAACAGTCTTGCAGTTGAGTTTTCTCCATCTTCTCACCTTGTACCTGACAAGGGGGGAAATGATGGTCATCTACAAGCTTCAAAGTCACATCAAGCGAGCCTGAGCCACAACCTGCCACACCAGTTTCAGAGTTGTAGCCAGAGACAAGATGCCTGAACATGCCTTCAGAGTTGTTGGTCATCCTTAAACCATCACAGATTAAGAACACTTCCTCTAGCAGAAGACTCCAGCTTCTTGCCAGTTTTGGAAGAGTTCCAGGAATTGCATTAAGCATTCCAGAGTTGTTGGTTATCCTTAAACCATCACAGGTTGAGACTTCCCTTTTCAGGTTGAAGTTTTACCTTTTATGCGGGGTGAGACCTCCCTTTTATGGTTGAAGGTTTCCCTCTTTAAAACAATAGGATCACTTCCTCTAGCAGAAAACTTCAGTTTCTTGCCAGTTTTGGAAGAGTTCTGGGAACTGCACTAAGCGTTCCAGTGTTGGTGGTCATCCTTAAACCACCGCCCATTTTTACCAACATTTCATAGAGCACATTCAGCCTAGTGCTGCCATGCATTTTTTGCACATTTTGTATTACAGCTCTCTTCTTGGACTCATACATAACCCTTCGGATTAAGGGGGGAATGTTGGACACCTAATCCTAAAGGGTTAGTGTGGAAGCCAAAAAGACTAAGCAGTCCAAGAGACCTTGGGATCTGAAACCCAAGAGTCAGATATTGTACTATAAATGTAAATCAATTGTTAATAAAAATTGCATTGCATGATTTATCCTTCACACTCTTGTGCTGTCCATGTGTGTTTAACATTTTCAACTCTGTTTTTGGGTGGTTTACTTTATTTGTGCCTTTGATGAACTGAATGACTTGATTTTTTGTTTGTATTGTAGGGAATGGAGCAATTGAAGCTTGGCAAGGTGACCAGGGTTGCCACTGAAGTTATTTACATATGAAAGAACTGAAATTACATCAATTTATAATAAAAACCTAAAATACTCTTTTTTTCCTCAAAACAGGGTTTTGAGGAAAAATACATTTCTGAGCATGAGATTATGAATTTTATTGGTACTGAAACTTTATTCAACCTCCTCATGCGCCCGCTGACTGTTATTGGACATTTTGAAGACCTTTTTGATGAAACCTTAGATCTAATGAAACCAAAACCCTAAAAATGACTCTTGCAAATTTAAAGACAAAAGGTAACTGCAGATGATCTTGATGAATGGAAATGGGGCAGCAAGTAAAGGACATGAGGGAAAATTTACAACAAGCCACTACCGTCAGATGATCCATGCACCTAATAGAATGCAGTGGACTGAGCGAGACACCTAATATGCAATGCAACAAGAGAATTTGATCTCTGACGGAGGGATGAAGATACCGACACTAACAGAGGGTAATGTGAGCGGTGGGGTAATGTTGGGATTTAAAACTTAGGAATATGATTAATACCAAATAATTGATATATAAACCTGAGAGCAAACCTTTACTCCTTTGCCTTTTCTTCTGCACATGAAACAATATTTGATAATTGACTTGTGGCACATTTTGACTAGCAGCCTATGCATTTATAAAAACATGAAATGAAGCCTTTCTTTTCTTTTTGCTTCCCTAACATTTTATTTTCCTTTTTCCTTCTTTATTTAGGGCAGCTAACACCTAACATTTTATTGATATGGATGCCTATAAAACATTAAATTGGCCTAACATTTTAACTTTTCTTTCTTTTGCATCCATATCCTAACTTAACATTTTAAAATTATTTTCACTAATATACTAACTTATCAAAACCAAATAATGTTACAATAGAGTCTAATCCATTTATTCCTCTCATGTTTGAAGTTGGTCTGGCTCTCCTCGACTATAATGAGGAATGCTCGAATCTATATGTAAATTTGAATTTATGGTTGCAAGTCAAGGCCCTGTCAATCCTCCATCTAACTAATCTTTGGAACATGGAGTCATAATTTTGGTGGATGTTTGGTTGTGTTCGAGTAGAGATCTCCTCTATATTACACCCTCCCATCTTTTGAATATTGTAAATGTGTTTCATGATGTTGCTGCTTTATTTGTTCTTCCTCTCCTTGCGTTAGATCAGGGTCGACATAAGTCCTTTCTGCTTCTAGCCATGTCTAACTCTCTCGCTTATGTTCCTATGGATAGATTTGAGGCCGGGATGATCTTGGACAATTTATTGTGAGGTTTAACATTATTTTGGATTCATTAAACTCATAGATTTTATGTTTAATTTTTAAATTCATGTTCACTCGGTGCCAATTTTATAATTATTATTTTTAGATATCATGTTGATAATTTAATGTTTAATTTTTGTGAGATTTAATATTATTTTGAATTAATAAATTTTATATTTCGTCTCAATTGCTATCCAAATTGAGCCGACTGCTATCTCAATTGCTATCCAAAATGCATACGAAGATATCTTGGTCCTGCTTAAATCGTAGCCATCATGGTGTAATTGACTTAATTTTAAGCTCATCATATCTTAATTTTACAATTTAAAACCCATTTCTAACTTAATTTTAAGGCCATCATATCTTAATTTTACAATTTAAAATCCATATTCTAACTATTACTAAGCACATTGATATTTTTCACCCTTATTATCTATATGTTATTTTTATTTCGCATGTTAATAATATGTTTTACATTCAAACTAATATTCACATAAATCAAAGAAAACATGCTACAAATATCACATGTATAGAGTTTTCTCTAAGGAAGGAAAAAGTTAAATTTACAATATTTTCCTAGCAAATATCTTATTTCATAAAAACAAATGAAAAGTGAAAATTTAATTTTGAGTATTTTTTTTTCCTTTAATATATTTAAAAATGAAATGCCATTTTATGCCATGGAAAAATATTTAAAGAATTTAATATTTTTTATTAATTCGTTTCGATATTACTATTTATAATTTTTGTTTTCAAAGTATGTTAAAGTAAAGCAAATACTCTATTTTCATACTGATAAATTATTATTAAGAATTATTTTTTAATCTAGCTTATTGTTATTATATCTATGTAAATTAGCTTCAACACATTAATGGTGATAGGTTATACATGTTGAGCTCATTAATCTAAAGATGTTAATGAAATAATGAAATACATTGTATCTGGGCACAAAGATGTGCAGAAGAAGTGTACACGTGCCATACATGTTGAGCTCATCAATACAAATATGTTAATGAAGCAATGAAATACATTGTATCTGGGCACAAAGATGTACAAAAGAAGTGTACATAGGGGGAATGGGTTCTTCCTTTAGCACACAACCTCAATTTCCCACTTCTCACACATCATTTTTCTTCCCTCACTAAAACTTTAAATTTACTTGCTAATGCTTTCACAGAAACAAAGGAAATTCTAATTGGTTTCGTAAGAGGGTAGAATTACAAATTACATGATAATGCTTTCACATAAAACTACAACTTACTATTGTTAAGAATGACTTGAGTTGAAGGTTAAGAATGGAGGAAGCTACTTATATTATTCGAAAACTTTATCATTTATGTAAGACTCTTAATTTCTAATTATTTTGATTTTAGATATCTAGAATTGTATCGTTGCCCAAAATAAAATATTAAATAGTTAAAGTGTACATCTCATAGTTTATATGTGCATAGTGTTAATTACAATTATTAAAATAAACAATACACATACAATCAACGTTAGTAAAATCTTGGTTAGCATGACATTAAACTCAAAATTAAGGAGGAAAATTTAGAAATGATTTCGTGTTTTAGAGACGACTTAAAAATAATACCACATGCAATTAATATTGGTAAAGTCTTGGTGATGAAAACGATTTATGGGCGTTTTTCGTTTTCAATCCTTTTACTAGTGTCGATCCTAGAATTATGGGTTATGGCCCATGAACTTGTTTGCAATCTTTCAAATCCTCGATCATGCACATCTATATGTATAGTCTCACATCGGTCTACTCGCAGCCTAAATTTCCAAGTCTCTTAACTCATGGATTTGGTCATACTTTCACCTGTAAAGTGACTGCAACCCCTAAAACACATATACAGGTCTCCAGCTCTCAAAAAACACACTAACCAGGTCATGCAAACACAATTTATATATAAGAAAAACACACATGTAGAGATAAAATATGTGCATAGATTTACATCATGTAGGAATCTAATTTCATTACATTAATCATTAAACTATTACATGGCGCCTTGGTTGGTCGAATCTTCATTTTGATGACCACCCTTCATACACACACAAGCTTATAATTTATATTAGAAAATTACAATATCATGGATCATTTCAAGATCCAGGATCTTTTCCATAAAACTCTCAACATGATCCTCTCCACAAAGTGCTCAACGTGATCTTCTCCATAAATCTCTCAATGAATTCCTAAGATCCCTCACAGATATGATTTTTCATGCTTTTAAATAGAAAATTAACAAATCCCTTTCCTTTTGATAGTTACGCCTTCCAGAACTTAGTTCTTATTGATTTTATTAAAGGTGGGTCAATGATCCTGCATCAGACTCCTAAGGTACACATATTTATGACCTCCTGGTCATATGCTTATGGAATTCTTGTAACAACTTCAACTCATGAGTTGTAACATGCCTCTGCAGTAACAATTTTCCACCTTGTTACACAATACCTTACCAAATTTTCTCTTAAGTTTGGGGCTTTTGGCATCTTCTTGGTTCTCTACTCTAGAACCCTATGAGCACTCCTTTTCTAGGTTCTTCCAGAATGTACCATCCACAGGGGTTGGGACGTGGGGGAGAGAGAGGGGGAATGTCGACCGTCAAAGGGGAGGGGGAGTGTGCAAAGGGAGGAGGGGCAATCAAAGCTCTTTTGGGAGGTGGAGAGTACGATCCAACTAATTGGGATTGTGAGGGGGACTGAGTGGGGGAGGGGGGAGGAAGGGATGTTGGGGGAATAGCCAATTTTGAGGTCTATAACCAACCGCTTGAAGGAGGAGGAGGAGTGGCCGAGGTGAGCGGAGATTTATGCGATCCATCCTTTGGCCTTATATTTCTCACATTTTCTCTCCTTAAGCTAATGAGCGAGGAGATTGCAGAGGGCCCAGAGCGATGGATGACTTCTACGAGTCTCATCCTCCTCCATGGAAATCACTTTTCTCCTTATGTGATCAGGAATGCTATAATAGAACAAAGAAACAATGAAGGCCTCATCTAGGGTAGTGAGGGGATGTCCACAACCCATGCCTCTGCCTAGGCGTCTACCCCTACCTCTGTTGTTTCTCATGGTTGGATTGTAGAGGTTAGATGACATAGATCAATAGTCAGAGGGAGAAAAGAGGGATGTGAGAAGAAACACTAGGGGGAGAAACTCTCAGGAGGACATGTCTCTTGAGATTTTAATGCCATGATTGACAAACTAGAGAGAAGAGTATGATGCCAGAGAATGAATGTAAAGAGATTTAACTCTCATTGGTGCCATCTATTGAATGACCCGCTCCATGTGTTGAGCACCATTGTTGAGCTAGGAGGGTGTGTTGGGCCTCCCATGAGCACCCGGATCTAGGGGTTTGCTCAATTAACTATTATTCTCCACATCTTAAAGCATTTAACATAACACACAATAATACTAAGAGTCATTCATAGAGCCTTTGGCAAATCTACATTTCCATTAAACAAAGGAGAAATGTACATGCATAAACTTAGAATCATACATTTATCTCTTGAACTGATTCCACATTCATTTAGCTATTAGCTTTTCCCTTATGCTTACAATGATTAAATACAATATTAAGGAAAAATAGATTTTCCTAGATCCCTAAATCACTCCATAATTTATTCCCTAAATCTCTCATGATCTATTCCCTAAATATTTCATACTGTCATGGTATATTAGCTTTTTCCTTATTGAAAAAATATCTCCTATCCATAGCCTTTCTAAAACTATTCCATAATAATTAAAATAAACTAAGAATATTTACAATTAAGGAATTAGAATTTCTTTATAATATTGAAACCCCTTTTGGATCTTTTCTTCAAAAGCTTGAAGACTTTGGAAAGCTTTAATGCTCCTGCATCAGACTCCTAAGATAGAAAAAATTCATAACATCCTAGTCATGTTTCATTAATGCTTGAATCCTCTAGGATTCCAAACCTTTTTTTGTAATTGTCCATTCATCCCATTGTGCTACTTTCTTAATGCTTCTATTACCTTCAATTCTCTAGGTTTCCAAATTTTATGAACTTGTCATTCATTTTCTTTGTTGATGCAAAGCCTTACAATGAGCTTTTCTTTGTTTCTGGTTGTCCTCCTCCTTTTTTTTTTACCTTCTCCTATATGTCCTCTTCATTAACATCCGCAACCTATCAATCTCATCATCTAATTTTGTTCTTGGCTACTGAAATTTATACTACCAACTTTCATTTACTGCATACTCCTATGCATAATAATATCAAAATTCTTATTAAGTTCCTCTTCAAATAGTCCTATTTGATCATACCTTTTAGAATTACCCATATTGATGTCATTTAAAACAACTTCTTTTGTTGGATTCGGTTATGAATGTTGAATATGCACCATAGGGTCCAATAGCCTTTTTTCTAAATAAGACATCTCGTTAATCTCTATGTCAACCTTGCCCTCTAGTTGGCACATAATTTGGAATTTGTTGCTCCCTTAAACTTTGTTGTTGTTTCTCCTCACTAGTTGTTGTTGCATGTTCTCTTATTTTATATCTTTACAAATCTTACCCTTTCCTTCATCTGTTGCCTTAAGCACCCCTTCTATTCCTGAAAATTTCATGTAGCATTCTCCATCAATCCTTGGATTGATCAACCATTCTTCCAACATCCTTAGATCTTCTTCAAAATCTGTTAGCATTAAGTCAAAATATTTCTCTTCCTCTTTATGCTTCCTTTCACTATTTCCACGAGTAAATTCTTCCAAATCTTCTGGAACAACAAGATTCTAAAACAATTCTTCAACAATCTCTTTAGTGAAAGGTGTATGGTCTTCCTTTTGGTTGTCTTTATGAGATAATATCATATCATTCTCCACACACAAAAAAAAACCGGTTTTGTCTTCCTTCAATGCCTTGAGAAGGAACTGATTTTTCTTCCTTCACCTTAATGACAGTTCTAGATGATTGTCCATCACCATCTACAAAATAACCTACAACCCTACATTAAATGCTAGAATTAAAACATTAGGCTCTTTAGCCTCATCTTCACCAAGGATAGGTCCTTGTTCAAGTTCCTAATAATGAAAATTCATAACTACTTCTCTGAGTTCTTCATCCTTTAATTAAGCATTCAACCTATGCTCCAACTTCACTTGCAACCTAGGCCACTTTACTTTCTTCTGCAAAATCCATTTGCTCCTTTGGTCTTCCTCAACTTCATGTAGCAGTTCTATTAGTACATTTAGTTGTAATTTTAGCTCAACAACTTCTTGGTCATACTTTCACCTATAAAGTGGTTTCGACCATTGAAACACATATACAATTCTCCTGCTCTTGGAAAACACTCTAACCAGGTATGTCAACATGATTCATATATAATAAAAACACGCATGCAAAGATAAAATATGCAAACATATTTACATCATGTAGGAATCTAATTCCATTACATTTATCACTAAACTATTACATGGCACCTCAGAAAGCCATATTAAGTGGTATAAAAACTAGAAAGCTCTTGGTGGGAAAACAAAAGGATAATAGAGCTTGCAGCAGAGTCAGGTTGATTAAGTTTGCCTTGAATACAAATCTGGAGGAAGAATGTTTTGAGCTGAAGGAACATTAAAATACTACAACAAAAGGTATAGCTAAAAGAGAATTGCACCAACAATAGTATGCATGTTCATATGAGGTTGAACAAGAAGGTAAGGTGGTATTATGTTTTTAATTAATTTGTGAAGCAAGTTATTGATTACAAGTAGCAGAGATGAGGATGTTTACAGTTGATTACTGTAGCCAAGAACAAAGAGAGTTCTTGATGATGATGGAAAAGAACCTTACAACAGGGAAGGAGGACAAGCAAAGTTCTCAGAGGGAAATGGTGAAAAAGTTGAATGCAAAAGCTAGAGGAGCAAAGAATGCTCAAGTGAAGATTCCAAAGGAAGGATTTAGCAGAAATACTAAAGGAAGACTAAGCCTAGAAGAGATTAGTGTGGTATTTAGAGACAAGTTAATGGAGTCAAATTCCAACAGTGGCTTGCTTGTAGCTCACAATGAGCAAGGAGAAGCTCATAGAAGAAGGAAGACTATGACTATTGATGATCATAGTAAAGGCTGAGAGGTAAGCCATATCAAATCAACTCAGGAGAAGATTGATAGAGAAGCAACTGAAATTAAATTACAACTAGAGATGATGAGAGAAGTGTTACAAAGAGATGAGGAAGACCATATATATAGATGGACTCTAAAGAGGAGAGCTAAGTGGATTTTTTTACATGAGAGACTAAGACAAAATAAAATTTCTCAATTAAGGGAAGAACTCATGACATTTGAATATGAAGAAGTGGGTTACATATATGACCTTAAGAAAGGATCTATCCTTGGATAAAATGATGATGATGTTGATGAGAGACTAACTAAAAGTCTCATAGATCGTTTAGAGAATGAAGATCAACATGGAGAAATGATGTCTGGAGCATCAAATGAGGCCACAAGGCCTTATGATTTTGAAATTGATGATTTGTGTATGTTTACAGGTTGCTTAAGCCAAGAAAATGATGGAAAGCCTTTGAAGTTTTCACAAAGTTGGAGAAAAATGAACATAATCTAAATTATTTTCTAAAGAAGGATGAGACCGTGTTCGAATGAGAGTCAACAGAAGGATATTATTACAGGAGTGAAGAAATAAATTTTTGGAGGAAATTTGTAGCAATTTGTTTTAGTAGGAAAAATAGTGAAATTGGCTCATGCAAACAACCAAAAGAAAGAAGAGATGAAGTATTTAGATGAAGTTCTTATGATATGTGAAGTTAAATTACAATTACTAGAAAATTTGCTCATAAAGGAATCTTAATTAGAATTTTCAACCAAAGAAGAGGAATATTCAAGCATGCCTAACAGTGAAAATGCGGTTACAACATCCAAGGAAGTTGAGGTAAATTGTAAATTTAATTTTGAGGATGCAAGCATAGAAAATGGTGATGGATATGAAATAGAATTATTTCTTAAAAATAAACCACAAGTTGAACATTCAAATTTAATGTTCAAATATTTTGATGAAGAAATGGAATTTTTAGAGAAGTGGTTGTAGAAGATATAGGTGAGGAATCAGATTCAACCTATTTGAAGAAGAAAATTATAAAGCCAATTGATAGTGGCTTAGAGGAAGAACAGGGGCAATAATTGATGAATAATATGGCAACATATTTCAGCAAACAAGGAGCATCATGTACCAACAAGGAGATAAACTGGACATGGAGATTGATAAATTAAGAAAATTGATGAAAGAAGTGCCTAGCAAAAGGTACACTAATGTAAGAAGGGTAGTAAAAAACAAGAGTTATTTGACTGTACAAGAGAGCATGAGTAAAATAAATAGAAGAATACAAAACAAGGTTTGGAAACCAAGAGGAAGGAAGGTGACATAAGTAGATGCATAAGAACAATAAAAAGATTATAAAGCATGTGGACAACTACAAAACAATATTTGGGATCTTGAAGGATTCAAAAAATAATGACACATGACCAGGAGGTCATTATTTTTTTCTAGTTTGGGAGTTTGATGAAGGAACATTAAATCTTCCCAAAGGCATTGAGATTTTTTAAAGAAAAGATCCAAAGCGGCTTCAATATTTAAAAGGAATTCTAATTCCTTATTTGTAAATATTCTTAGTATCTTTTATTATTATAGGAAGTACGAGCCATAGGTTTAGAAAAGCTATGGACAGGCAATATTTTTCCAATAATGTGATGAGCGCCAATATTGCAGCAAGGATGTTGCAACTCCTGGGCTACCAACTTCACTTTATCAACCCAGGGTTCATACAAACTTGGAGGTGACACTTCCATATACACAAGTAAAAGTGATGGTTCTGCCTGTTGTCACTATTCAGTTAGCGAGACCACTGTGGTTTCAAGCCAAACTTCTATGGAATCAAAAGAATGATCCAGGTGGATGTTGGTGGCCACCCACCTATCCCATCTGGACCCCCACAACTGTCCCTTTTAGTTTTTCAGTTTCCTTAATTATAGCACAGTTTACTATTTTTAGCAGTTTTTCGGGTCCTAAACTTCCGGAGCCGTTTTGAGGCCCTAAACGACATTTTTTTGGAAATCTACCACCAATTATTTTTCTGTCAAAAAACCACCTTTTTCGTCGTAGTCCTCGGAGAGATCTTTCCAACGGGCTATCATGCGTGTCAAACAGAGATAATATGACCAATTCGCGACCCCGGGAATTTGATGTACCAACTTACCCAAAAACGGGGCCCACAATTTGGCGTTTCATCTTCTAGGGTTAGGTTTTGGAATGTGAAGGGTTTTCCATTGTTTCTCAACAATAAATAGGCCTTCGAGCCTCATTGTAACACAGTTCAGAATAGTTCAGAGGCATGTAGCCGCCACATCTCTTCTCAGAGATAAGCTACCATCACCCTAGCTGGTTTATTTCTATTCTAGTTGTAAGCATATTTCAGTATTTTCCATTAATGAAATGAAGTATTATTTCCACTGCATCTTTGTGTATATGGTTATCTCTGTATTTTATTGCGTTCTTGTTTAAATCTGGATTAGTGGTATTAGAGCGGTCTGCTTTTTCTCTGTTTTTTCTTTGCATGTCCCCAACGAGGTCGGGATATAAGGAGTTAGGGCTTGAATTGGTTGAACCTTTGCAAGACCAGCCTCGCAAATATCGACGACCTCCCATGGCGGATGAGAAGAAAAATGAGGGGGTAGGAGATCCTATCAAAATCTTGCTCGAAGAAGCCCTCGAGCAACAAAGGAACGCGATGATGGACAGCTTTGCCTAGATCCTTCAGCGGCTACCCAGAGGTGACGCATCGGCTTCCAACAGCTACTCTGGAAATGCCACACCCTTTAAGGTACAAGTTAATTTTGAAATCCCCATCTTCGAGGGTCAAATAGACGCAGATGCCGTAGATAAATGGTTAAATCTGCTAGATGGGTATTTTTCTGTTCATGAATTTTCAAGTCGGGAAAAGATTGTTTTCGCTCTTCTCAAAGCAGCCCCCCACGTCAAGGACTGGTGGGAAACCTACTGCGAGCAGAAGGATGAAAGTACAGGCTCACTATTTTCAGCCGCACCCACTTGGAATGACTTCTGAGATGCCATCAAGGAACAATACTACCCTGTCAAAAGCTATGAGGACAAATACATCAAATGGACCACACTGCAACAGGGATGAGACCAAGATGTGCCGGAGTTCACAAAATTTTTTCATATCCTTCGCACACAATTGGGTATCAAAGATTCTGACCTGCATATGGTACTCAAATACCGCGGCTGCCTACACAGATACATCCAGGAAGAGATGGATTTCTTGAACATCTCCTCACTCGGCACAACATACCGATACGCTGTCAAAATCGAGCAAAAGTTCAAACAGAAGAAGCGAGACTTTGGATCTACAAATCCGAAGCCTAAAGGACAAAGCCAAGGCGGGGTGACCCAAGACAACCCCTCGAAGCCACAAGAAAAGAACACCACCACGAAGCCGAAGAAGGACACAGGAAAGTGGTGTGAGTTCCACAAGAGTCCCACTCATAACACAAGTGAGTGTCGGACCAAGCAGTTGTTGGTGGCCGAGTTGAAGGCTTTCGAATCAGATGCATGTTCCAACCCTGAGCTAGAACCTGACAAGGGGAATGGCAAAGGGAAGCAAATCATTGATGCGGATCCTAGTGCCACTGTTGCCACTGCTAAGATCCAGAAGAATGAGCCCGAAGACCCAGAGGAGGGGGAGCGTCTTTTCCACTCACAGATGTGGGTGAAGGGTTCACCACTGCAATTCATTGTCGACAGTGGCAGCCAAAAGAACCTTATTTCAGCAGAGGTCGTGAAGCGGTTGGGCCTATCGACTACACCACACCCATAACCGTACAGTATCAGGTGGCTTCATGAAGGACGAGATCTCAAAGTTCGCCAGCAGTGCTGCCTTCCCTACAGCATCAAGCCCTTCACAGACGAGGTATTGTGTGATGTTACACCTCTGGATGTTTGCGATGTACTATTAGGCTAGCCATACTTGTGGAGGCGACATGATGTGTATGAGTCAAGGCCTCGCGCTGTCATTATTTCTTTGGATAATTCATTATACAGGATACCGGAGGTAGCCCCACCTATTGCCACCTCTTTGATCACTGGCAAGAAAGGAAGCAAGCTCATCTCCCAGACTAGGAATTTCATTTTCTGTCTGGTTCGCTCCTAAAGTAAGGGGAAGATCGTTGCTACATCCATGAACCCCGCAAAGGATTCCTCCACACAGCAGCAGCAACAAAGGGATATGGTTATGACAGAACACAGGAAAAAATTCTCCTCACCCACAGGGGTACCACAGAATTTTCAGGTGGGCAACAAAGTTTGGTTACATCTACAGAAAGAACGCCTTACCAGAACCCATCAGAAACTCAGACCACTTCGACATGGTTCTTACACTAGTACCAAGGCTACAGGAAATAATGCTTGGAAGCACATAAGTCCTCCATTCCTTCGCTTGCACCGAGTGTTCAATGTGGACCGTCGTCGACCATGCTTCCCACCATTTTTGGACACATCAGAGATTGCAGAACAGCTCACCAGAGACCCAGCTCAGCAGAAGCTTCCTCATCTCAGGGAGGAACTCAACACAATGGGGACCATTGCTTCCTAAGGGGGGAGGAATGATCCAGGTGGATGTTGGTGGCCACCCACCTATCCCATCTGGACCCCCACAACTGTCCCTTTCAGTTTTTCAGTTTCCTTAATTATAGCGCAGTTTACTATTTTTAGAAATTTTTCGTGTCCTAAACTTCCGGAGCCGTTTTGAGGCCCTAAACGACGTTTTTTGGGAAATCTACCTGCCAGCAATTTTTTTTGTCAAAAAATCATCATTTCCGTCATATTCCTCGGAGAGATCTTTCCAACGGACTATCATGCGTGTCAAACGGAGATAATACGACCAATTCGCAACCCCGAGAAGTTGATGTACTAACTTACCCAAAAACGGGGCCCACAATTTGGCGTTTCATCTTCTAGGGTTAGGTTTTGGAATGTGAAGGGTTTTCCATTGTTTCTCAACAATAAATAGGCCTTCGAGCCTCATTGTAACACAGTTCAGAGGCATGTAGTCACCACATCTCTTCTTAGAGATAAGCTACCATCGCCCTAGCTGGTTTATTTCTATTCTGGTTGTAAGCATATTTCAGTATTTTCCATTAATGAAATGAAGTATTATTTCTGCTGCATCTTTGTGTATATGGTTATCTTTGTATTTTATTGCATTCCTGTTGAAATCCGGATCAAAGAAGCTTGATTCTTTGATGGAAGAAAGGTAAATCTATTCTAAGAGAGAGTTATTATACTGCAATAATGGAGAAGGTCGACATGTAATGCTAAATCACTCCATTTCCTAATAAACCACTAAGAAACTATGCATTGCAGAAATGCTAAATCAACACAAACCAAATGTTACTATCTTAGTTATAGAAGTAAGAAGCATTAAACATCACTAATGTGCAAGTAAAGAGGCTGAACTAAATCTGTTTTTGCCTTTTTGTCTTTTTATGCAAAATCAAGTATGAAAACTAATTGCTTCTGTTGATGTGGCAGGTGAATTAAGGATGTTTGAGGATGGCTGGAAGGGTTATGAGATGGTTGGATGGTGTGGAAGACCCTTGGGAGGCTTTTGGTGACTTCCTAGAGGTTTTCCATCAATTCAGCGTCAAAACAGGCCATTTCAGGAAAACCTACAAGATGTACTAGAAACCTACAAGATTCCCTGTAAGCCTACAACATACATCTGAGAGAAAAATGTGAGGTTTTGGAGCTTATGGAAGGCCTAGGAAAGGTGTATGATGGGTGGAATGGAGTGGGAGAAGGTCTAGGATCACTCAGAAGTCAACATCAAAGATAGTAGATGGCTGGATTCGCTCAAAGTGTTTGGAAGAATTTCTATGAAAAATGATGAAACCTAGTGAAGGTGATGGTGAAAACAAGGGATGGCTAAGGTGGATGGAGTCGAAGGTGGCTACTGGCTATGAAGTCTTAGTCTCCTCTTGAAACACCTGCTCTACATAAAACATGTATATCTTCCAAAAAGCTATGCAAACAAGAAACATTTTCATAAACTAGAAAATCATAATTAATGAATTAACTGCCTACATTATGCATGGTGAAGTTGCTGAAAGGAATGAAAGCATGGATGAGATATATTGTAGAATGAAGATGAAAAATATGACAATGGAATCCTACCTTGCAAAAATAACCAAGTACTAATTTAAAGACAACAAACTCCAAAGCTCATAAAAGAACTAGAAATCTATGTTTTTGGGGATGCTTAAGGGTCCCTTCCTCAAGTCATGATCCCAGAGGGAGGAAGTGAGGCCAACACACCTGTTGATAGCCTTATGGTTCTCCTTTTATCCCTGCTAACCTGCTACTGAAGTAAGACACAAATGGAAGCAAAATAATAAACAACCAATCTAATCTATACTACTTGTAATGGGAATGCATCTAAAAGCAAATTAACAATGAAGCTATGAAACTACACTAATCATACATATACAAGAAAGAGGATCCTTGGCTGCTAGGGTTCGGCCCTAACCCAAGAGCTTCAAACCTCGGAGTTAACTCAGTGTTGGCTCAAAACAAAACTCATTCTTATTACCAAAACAGAAAATTACATCAATAAAACTTTCACAAGTCTGGAGCTCGAAAATAGCTTAGAGTTTTAAAATAAAAATTTGAATCCTAATGAGGCTCTAGGCCTCTCTACTTATACAACTGAAGTTCCCAATGACTTCCTTAAAGTCAGGGAGGCTCGGCTCCTAAACTCAAGATAAACTAACTCTTTGTCTCTCACTTGCTCGACTGCCTTCTAATCCTCATGGCTTGGCTGCTTGCACTCCAAGCTGGTGTGATGGATGGAGGAATATTCGAATGAGGGATAAGTAAATGAGGAGGATTTACCTCCTACAATCCCTCTCCCTTGTCCCATTCAAGTTTTAACCTTAGTATTTGCAAAAATTCCTTGATTTTATCCTTCAATCCTGCATTCAATGCATATTAGTCCACTAGGCATAATATCCAACTCTAACTCATCTCATAAACAAAATATAATCAAAAACATGTAATAAGTTGTGAGAAAATTTGGTTTGACTAAGCTAGGAGGTGAATTAAGGCCCATATAATTACCCAATGATGAGGCTTATCATCACCCCCCTACTAAAAGTGTTGCTCATCCTCTGAGCAACTCAATCAATATCCATATCCTTCATAGCTCTAGTGGCCTCCCTGACATCCCATGCCTCTGTTGTGGTCTCCTCTTCTTGTTCATAGAAGCCTGCTTTCCTTTCTACCTCCTCCCACTGCCTCCTTTCTTCTTCTTCCTTCCTTCCTTCTAGCATTCCTAAGAGTAGTGGTGGACTGAGTTTCAGGCCAATCCAATTGACTTTCAGCCTTTGCATAGATTGCTTGTACATGGGTGTCATGTTTAGTGCTTCTCTTAATCTTTGTGGAGAGTGGTACTCTCTTATCTTTAAGTTGTATGGCAATGTGTTCCATCTCCTTAGGAAAGAATGTATGCTATCATCCCCTAATAGCCTGAACATGTCCTCAAAATGTGAAATTGCTTGCTCTTGGGTAGCAAGATATCTAGGTGCAAGTTGAGGATCATTTGCAATCAAATTATGGGTACTGATGAGGGCCATGGGATTTGATTGTTCAGCTCTGATCATAAGAGGTTCAGTTTGTTCTCTTGCCAATATCTTTTTCATCTTTGTAGCCCTTGACTCCTCATGGTTCATCCATGATGCCAAAGCCATCAATTGTAAATCTCCTAGCTTGGCATTAGGGTCCCATACATTCATGTCTGTTAGGGCCATGTTGTGCAAATAAAACTCAGCCATCTTGGCCCTATCTTCTAGTGTGATATGATCACAAAGATAAATGAGCTGCCTGTAGTCCTGAAATGGCATGTTGCATCTCTGTGCTAGGGTCTTGATCTGGAATTGTAGACACTGTTCCTTGAGGTATATGGCATATAATTTAGCTGGAATCTTACATTGGATATCTTCCAAAGAGAGACTAGCCATACATGCCAATTTATTCTCTCTTTCCTGCAGTTGTCCTCTCAACCATGCATTTTCTATCTCTAGTTGATTTTTCATTATGGCCTCTCTGTCTCTCAAGCCACTTAGCTCTCTGCCCATCTCCTTGAGTTTCTCCTCCATGTGCCCAATGTCTTCCACCCCCTTTGATTTGGCGATCTGCATCCATCGGTGAGTTTTGGCCCTCTCCTTCTCAAGCTCAAAGAACAATGGGATAGCAAATTTTTGAGGTATGACCCTGCCTCCTTCAATAAACCTGTAGTAGGAGTCCAGGTTAGGTTGGGGGCTAGGTTCTTTTGTCTCTGGGTCCTCTTCTTTAGTTTCTTGTTGCTCCCCTACCTCCCTTTCCAATTTTTGTGCCTCCTATAGGTTCAACAGAGTATCTTGTAGGACTAATTCTGCTTCTTGTTCTTCTCTTTCTCCTCTTATTCTTCATTTTCTTTTGTTTCATCTCCTTCTTCATCCATCTCATCTTTATCTCCTTCCGTTTCTTCTTCTTCCCGCCCTACTTCTTCTTCCTCTGCTTCAGTCTCTTCCTCTTCCTCTTCACTGACATTAGGACTAACATCATATGTGAGAGATTTGATGTCTTCCTCTGCCTGCATGTCTTGAAAACTAACCATGTTATAGGAATTCTAAGGTTTTGGAGGGCATCTTCTATAAGGATCCTAATTAACCCATGGTGAGCTAACTGTTGGGAATTTCCCTCTTGCACTTTGATGCTTGAGTCTATTATTGATTATAATAGGAAGTATGGTATGCTGAGCCTTTGGTGAGGGGGTGTTTCTGCTCTAAATCTTGATTCTTCAGGAAGCCTAAAATGATAGCCACAGACCACGCTATACCTACCCTCACATGAAATATACTTGATTAGTTGTTAGCTTACCTCACTCCAAGGATATGGCAGACTTGCTCTCCTTACTCCATTTTTGTCCTTAGTGGGTTCCTCCCCTTCTAAAAAGAATGTCCTTTTGGAAACTTGGCTATCTCCTTTGTCTTCTTTCCTCCATGGTATTCTTGAGGGAAGTGTGGTGACTATGCTGATGAGCTCAGGAGTGAGTTCTATGGAGAAGCCTATTACCACAACAGTGGCATGGATTCTAGTGAATGGAATGAGGGAGAGAGCAAAATCTCGGGCCACCTCATCATCATACCCTCTGAATTTTTTGTAAAACTGCATCCAATTATGTCTTGTGAAGATTTCAAGCACTTGGGGGTGTCGTTGGATTGTCACAGTGTTAATGGGCTCCCTCCTATTAAACCCTCCTATCATCTTGGTTGGTGAAGTTTGAGGAAATGACAGGGTTGACACAATTTTCAAATGCAGGACCAAAACTGAAATGACTGTGTGTGTAATTCCCTTACACAACTTCTAAATTCACTCAAACTTAGAGGATTTCTAGTTCAATTACTTGTAAAGAGGGATGTAATTATAGAGCCTACCTCTTCATAGTGTTTGCAGTGGCCAACTCCCGTGTTTTCCCCTCTGAAACTCCTCTTGGCCAATCCTGTAGATAGTCTCTGTGTATCTTATAGGAATTCCTGTGCACAATCCTATAGGAATTCCTGTGCAATCCTGTAGGAATTCCTGTGCAGTAAAACGATGGAGTTTTGCTTTCGGTAGGTTGCCTGGGTATGAGAGCGACCTATGAGAGTGAGCTTCAAGGAAGTGAATGCATGGGGACGATGATTATTTCCTCTTATGGTCATTCAGGGTGAGGTGGTGTGCTGGCAGCAAAGGTACGTTTCCATTTTTGGACCGTTGGTCCCCACTACCACCTCATCACTCCCCACTCCTCGTAATTAGCTCCCACCTTATGCATCCGTAGCTTTAACTACTTTTTTCCTTCTCCTTCTCTGTTTTTGAGTTGACTGCTACCACGTGTGAGAGAACATCCTATTTTGTCTTTGTTGACTAAGCGAAGGTGGCCAAGTTAATTGGCCACCTTTTCGCTTATAAACCAACTTACTCGTAACTTTTACATTTTTTGACTACATGATGCATATGAGAGAGCGAGCGGGATACTTACCTGTGGTGCCAATACCTTGCTGCAGTTGTTGAAGACTGGAGGTGCTTGCTGTGTGTATGGCTGCATGCTATTCTTCTTCCCTTTCTTGTTGTTTTCTGATGACTCCTTTGTTTGTGCAGGTACCTGTGGTTGAAGATGGTGTTGGTGCTACTGCTTTGGAGCTCCTTCTGCTCTTGGATCATCATGCTGGAGGCTTGCTGCTGTTATGATTTGTATTCTATGGGATAGGTTGCTACAGGATTTCCTACAAGATGTCCTGTAGCTGCTTCTCCCTCAGAACTCTTAATCATACACTTTTCTGAGATGGTGACATGGATGGAGAGAAAGACTAGGAGTGTGGAGAACAAGGAATACTTAGGTGATGCTCTCTATTCCTCCTTGTTTCCCTTCTTTTCGAAGACTGGAATTTTTTTTTTTGAAACTGATTTTGTTTTTAAGGGTGAATGCAGGGGTGATGATGGTGGACAAGGTATGGTGATGGAATGATGAAGGGGGTGCATTTTATTGGCATAGAAAGTCATTTATTTGCCTTAGGACTACCTCCTGTAGGATTTCTAGGTCACTGTAATTCCTATAGGATCATCCTGTAGGTTTTCAGGGGATCCTGTAGGTTTATAGGGGATCCTATAGAAAACATAGTCCCTTTGTAAAATGAATTAAAGGAGTGGAAAAAATGAAAGAAATGGTGGAGGAATGAATGGTAATGAGTGGAAAAATAAAAATGTGAGTGACAGGGGTCTCTTTGTGATCCTCTTTTTCTCTTTGATCATCCTTCTTGCTAACCTACAAATGGAAATTTCATGATTTTTTTTTTGAAAGCAACTAGGCTTCCTCTGAGAGGTTTTCACCCTAGTTGTTTTCCCTGGGCGCCTCAAGAGACATTTTCACCTAGGGATCTTTTTTTTTTTGACACCACTGGGCCGCCCGAAGAGGTTTTCAATCCAATGGTGGGGCTCAGGCGCCTCATGGAGGTTTTCACCTGAGTCCTTTTTTTTTCTTTTCTTAGTGATTTGATGAGGCAGAAGCTGAAACTTGCTCCACTATCATCACTATTTTATTGATATCATCAATGAACTCTTGTTTTGATAAAGGTCTCTTGTAAATTTTCAATCGGTGTCCATTAACAAGTAAAGGGATGGCCTATTCATCTATGGTTCCGATCTGAACTGAACCATTATCATGGCATATTTATACAACATAAGGTCCTAGCCATCTCGTCCTTAACTTGCCCTTGCATTATTTATACCTGGGATCTATAATGACGCCCAATCGCCTTCCTGAAATTGCTTCTCCTTGATGTTTTTATCATGCTAGATCTTCCTCTGAAGTTGAACTACCTTTGTATGTAGGAGGGTCTACATTTTTAACTCATCCAAACCATTCAACTAAAGCAATCTATGTGCACTACTGAGATCTAGATCTAGTTGGGCTGCCATCCTTAATGTGTTATACTCAAATTCAATGGACAACAAGGCCCTTTTCCCATAGACCAGCTCATAGGGTGTGAATCCAGTGGTGGTCTTCCATGTGGTATTATAGGCCCAGGTGGCCTCAACTAGTCTATCTGCCCAATCCTTCCTGTTTCTGCTTACCACTTTGGTCAAGATTCCCTCCAGCACTTTGTTGGTCACCTCCACTTGCCCATTAGCTTGTGGATGATAGGGAGTGGAGGTTCTATGCTTGATCTTGTGCTAGCTGAGCAAGTCTTCAATCATGTTGGAGGTAAACTAGTTGCCTTGGTCTGTGACCAACTCTCTAGGGTACCCAAATTTGTAGAATACATTCTCCCTTAGGAACTCAGCCACCTTCTCCTCTGTTGCTGCCTTAATTGCCTTGGTTTCAGCCCACTTAGTCAAATAGTCAGTGCACACAATGATGTACTATTTTTTCTTGGAAGGAGGGTCAATAGGCCCAATGAAGTCCATGCCCCACTTGTCAAATGGCTCGAAAGTCACTTGAGGCTGCAGAGGCATTTCATCTCTTGGAGTAGGCCTTCCCATCCTTTGGCACCGATCACACTGACTAGTATATCTTTTCACATCTTGATGAAGAGTGGGCCAATAATAGCTTTCTTGTAACACTTTGAATGATGTCCTCTTTGTTGCAAAGTGACTTCCTCAAGGCCCATCATGACAGGTCAGAAGTGTTATGCCCCTATACCAATAGGTGTCATATATCATGATTGACTTGGTTTGGCTTTGAAATATGTTCATACCTTTGCTTGTTGCAAAGGTTTTCCATATTTGTAAAAAATCAAAAAAATTAAAAAATGTAAAGAGGGTATACCCTAAAAGAAAAATCAAAGGGTAAAAAGAATAAAAAGAGGTCAAAAAATGAAAGAAAATGAACCCCAACAAAAATAAAAGACCATGAAAGTGTGCAAGATCAAATGCCACTATTATTTTACTTTGTACAATAATGATTGTGTGAAACTTGTTACCTATGCCACAATCCATGGTAACCAAACAGTTTAGACTTGGTTATTTCATGGTTTCAATTTCATGTTTTAGAAATAGAGAGTAAAGATCTGACCAAACAGTGTAAACTTGACAGATAAGTAGATAGGTAGAGTGAAAAAGGAGCTCAACAGTTTAATCTGAGCCCTTGGATGTAATAAGTGTAGATTTAGATAGATATCACATGTAAAAGAAAAGAAAGTTTGATAAGGGTTTGCCACTCTAAGTGCACCCTAATAAAGAAGTGAAAATGCTAGGATAAAGTAGGTAGGGTAAGTACATGATGGTTGCAGAATAAATGTGTGGTGAATGATAAGTTTAAATGTTTAAATCTTTTACTTTCATCACTAGGAAAAGGCATGTATCACATGGAAGGCACGTCAACATTCAAAGTCACAATAATTAACTTCCCCACTCATTTTCCTTAAATTTTCACTAATTCCCTAAGTGCTAAAGGTAATTTCCAGAGTTAGAGGGGCTCAGAGCATTTATCTAACTTTTGGAGGGACCGGACCCTCGGCCCAATAATTGGAAATGCCTAAAGTACTTAAGCCCATTTCATCAACATTACCCCCCCATAAGATCACTCATTCCTTTCATAAAACTTTTCCTAAGTAAAATCCTATTTTACTTAGGGAAATTGAAATAAATCTTCATAAAAACCCTTTTATACACTTTAGCCTAAGTAATATGTTATATGATGAAATACTTTTGGAAAACATTGGACTTAGCGCTTTCCCATTCTTTTTAGTCATATTAACCACTAATGTTTTATTATATAATTCCCCAATAAAACAAAATTAAACATTCCCATATTATATTATTATACAAAACCCCAAATCATTATATATCTCGCCCCTCAGTTTAATATAACCATAAAACAAATAAATAAACCAGATTAATTAACTAATTTGTAGTTAATTAAGAACCCAACCCTGCCACCATTTAATGAGGATTAATTACATAATTTGGACAAATTAATAACTTGATAACCAATCACATCACCCCCGATATGATTAATTTCTTTAATTTATATCGGGTCCGCCATCTGTATCCACCAGTCACTTCATCTCCCCGACCACCATCCAATTGGATCCCGTAGATCCAACGGTCATCGCACATATCGCACAGGCCTCTGTGGTCGACTTTTAGCGTGCGATGGTGAGCGGTTTCATGAATAGTACCATTGCTACATGTCAAGCAGCATATGGAATCGCGCGGTCCCTCCCAAATACCACCTTCCCTCCAGTAGCGGTGCGATGAAACCCTGTAAATACTTGATTTCCTTTGTAATTATGTTGAAAACCCCAAAAATCATTACAATTCAGTTGCAGAATTTAAAATTGAAGATTCTCAGGACCCTCTGTTTTCACCAACTTGTTAGAAAATTATATATTACGGAGCAATGGAACACATAAAACATTGCAGAAATATAAACACAGAAAACGCACAAAACAAGAGAGACACAGATATACGTGGTTCACCCAGTTTGGGCTACGTCCACCCGAACAGCCAGTGCTTCCTTTCTATTATCCAGCAAAATGAAGAGACACAACCTACAGCAAATCCGCTGTAATATCCTCTGTTTTCTCTCACAGTCTCACCTCTCTGTTTCTCGCTCACAGAATACACATCTATATCTCAGCCTCCAATACAATGCCCTCATACAAAGATAGGGGTTGCCTTCTAGGGCAAAAAAAACCCTAAACTAAACATAAGTTCTACCGTCAGATCATCCACCTAATGAACGGCCCAGATTGACTAGAAATTACTATACTTTTACAAGGCAATTTTACATTTGTTTTTAGCTTCGGGGGCACTGCCCCCGAGCCCCCGCCGGGGGACCGCTGGCCCCCAGACCCCCCATCCGGGGGGGATCGGCCCCCCTGATCCCTACGGGGGGGACAAGTCCCCCCCGCACCCCCCCACGTGGAGGGGTGTACAAACTTCCTGGGGTATACATCCGGCTGAAACAAAGACCTCTGAACAATCATGCTCCACACACAAAAATCTCCCACTTGGAGAATGATTGTAGAAACTCCACTGCTGCTTCATATGCTGGACAATGAATCCTCTTTGGACCTGGCTGTTTCTCATCTTCATCGTCATCCTTGAAGACCAATTGAAACTGAGCATATTCTCAGTTTCTCCCTGGTTACAACTTTTGTTAACATATCTGCAGGATTCTGGCTAGTGTGTATCTTTTCCAGCTTCAACTCTCCATCTTCCAACACTAATCGTATGAAATGGTACTTGAGCTGTATGTGTTTAGTCCTAGAATGAAATGCTGAGTTCTTAGCAAGATGAATGGCACTTTGGCTATCACTGTATAACGTGCCCATATCATGCTCCTTACCCAATTCACCCATAAACCTTTGTAACCAAATCATTTCTTTACTAGCCTCTGTAGCAGCAACATACTTTGCTTCTGTTGTTGAAAGTGCAACAACACTTTGGATTTTTGAAACCCAACTGACAGCTGTTCCACCAACAGTAAATACATATCCTGTAGTGCTCCTCATGTTATCCCTGTCACCTGCCATATCTGCATCAACATATCCCTGTAGAGAAATGTTTGCACCACCAAAGCATAATGCTTGATTTGTGGTACCTTTCAAATATCTGAGAATCCATTTCACTGCCATCCAATGTTCCTTTCCTGGATTGTTCATGTACCTGCTTACAACTCCCACTGCATGTGCAATATCAAGCCTTGTACAGACCATTGCATACATTAAGCTTCCAACTGCTGATGCATATGGAACTTTAGACATATAATCCATGTCTTCTTGGGTCTTTGGGCACATTTCCTTACTAAGTTTGAAATGGCTAGCAAAAGGTGTACTAACTGGTTTTGCATTGTGCATATTAAATCTTTTCAACACCTTTTGTATGTACTCATTCTGAGACAATGTTAATTTGCGATTTTTCCTGTCTCTAGTGATTCTCATACCAAGGATTTGTTTTGCAGCTCCCAAATCCTTCATTGCAAATGAATTTGCCAATTTTCTTTTGAGTACATTTATTTCCTGCATGTTAGATCCTGCAACAAGCATGTCATCCACATACAATAACAATATAATATAGCTACCATCATTTTGCTTTTTCAGATAAACACAATGATCAGAGTGACATCTAGTATAACCTTGTTCAGACATAAACTTGTCAAATTTTAGATACCACTGCCTTGGAGCCTGTTTTAAGCCATACAAGCTCTTCTTCAACCTGCACACTAGTTTCTCCTTCCCTTTCACCTCATATCCTTGTGGCTGTTGCATATATATCTCTTCCTCCAAATCCCCATGGAGAAAGGTTGTCTTTACATCTAACTGCTCAAGATGCAAATCTTCAGCTGCTACAAGACTTAAAATAGTTCTGATTGAAGTCATTTTAACAACAGGAGAAAATATTTCATCAAAATCAATACCTTTCTTTTGTGAAAACCCCTTCACCACAAGTCTAGCTTTATACCTCTGTTTTCCTCCATCTTCTTCCTTCAGCCTGTAAACCCATTTATTCTTCAATGTAGTTTTTCCTACAGGCAACCTGACTAAATCCTAGGTCTGGTTATGGATTAAGGAGTCCATCTCTTCTTCCATGGCTACCTCCCACTTCTTCCTGCTTTCAACCTGCATTGCTTCTTCACAACATTCGGGTTCACTGGAATCAGTCAACAATAAATAATATAATGAAGGAGAGTATCGTTCAGGGGGTCTACTTATCCTGGTAGATCTTCTAACACCACTTTCAGGTGTTTGGGGTGCCTGTTGTTGTTGTGGTGGTTGCAATTGTTGTGGTTGTTGATTATTATTATTTTCAGGCACCTTTCCTTTTTCAGTGATTTCATCAAGAACTGCGTATTCCTTGTTTTCCTTTTCCTGTTTCTTTTCCTGCAACTGATTCTTATACAAGACCTTTTCATTGAATATTACATCTCTGCTCCTAATGATTTTGTGATTTTCGTAATCATATAAGCGATAACCAAAATCATTAACGCCATATCCAATAAAGGTACATTTCTTTGACTTTGCCTCAAGCTTTGTTCTATTTTCTTTATCAATATGGACAAGGGCATCACAACCAAAAGGCTTTAAAAAAGAGTAGTTTACCTTTTTACCTGTCCATGCTTCCTCCGGAACACCACCATCCAAGGAACTTGAAGGCCCTCTGTTTATTAGATAAACAACAGTATCTACAGCATCTGCCCAAAACTATAAAGGAAATCCTGCATGCAATCTCATGCACCTTGCACGCTCCATGATTGTTCTGTTCATCCTTTCTGACACACCATTTTCTTGTGGTTTTCTGGGAACTTCCTTCTCTCTGCGAATTCCATGTTCTGAACAGTACCTATCAAACTCTTTGCTGCAATATTCACCTCCATTGTCTGATCTAAGACACTTCAATTTCTTTCCTGTTTCAATCTCAACCAAAGCTTTCCATTTCTTGAAAGTATCAAATACATCAGATTTATTCTTAATACAATAAATCCAAGTTTTTCTAGTTGCATCATCAATAAAGGTAACATAATAACGAGAGCCACCGAGAGATGATACTTGAGCAAGTCCCCATACATCTGTATGCACAAGCTCTAATTTTTCGCTCTTCTTTTCTTTCCCAACTCTGAGAAATCTGACTCTCTTCTGTTTTCCATAAATGCAATTCTCACAGAAATCCAAATCAACATTCTTCAAACATGGCAATAAATTCCTTGAGTGAAGAATCTTCATCCCCTTTTCACTCATGTGTTCGAGCCTATGATGCCATAATGCTACATCTGCTCCTTTGGAAGTTAAAGCATTAACAGAGTTAGAAATACCATTGCATAAATACAATGTACCAACCTTTTCACCTTTTGCTATTACCAAGGCTCCTTTGGTGACCTTCCAAGCTTTATCTGTGAAAGTTGTCACACAATCTTCACCGCCTAGCTGCCCTGTTGAAATCAGATTTTTCTTTAGATCTGGAACATGCCTTACCTCCTTCAGTAGCCATTGGTTTCCATTCTGTTGTTTTACAAGAACCTTACCCATTCCAACAATTTTACAGGGTTTATCATCACCCAAATGAACTTTTCCAAAATCTCCTTGAACATAGTCATGAAAGTATTTCTTATCAGGTGTGGCATGGAATGAGGCCCCTGAATCTACCACCCAGGAATCAGTAATATTTTCGAAAGAAAGAATCAAAGCATCTTGTAACACCTCACCTGTCACATTTGCTTCGTGATTGTTTTCTTTCTGTGCATCTCCTTCTTTTCCCTTCCGAGATCTACAGTCTTTCTTTAGGTGTCCTTTCTTTCCACATTTCCAGCACACTATCCCTGATCTGGACTTGGATCTGCCTTTCCTTGATTTACTGCGATATCCTGAGCTCTTTCCTCTTTCCATTTTTCTTCCCTAGACTCTACACTCAAAGCATTACCCGATGTCTCACCGGAGCTTTTCCGTCGCATTTCCTCGCTAAGGATAGCACCGAAAACATCATCAAACTTTAAAGTACTAGATCCAGACACAAAGTTACTAATGGCCATTACTAAACCATTCCAACTTTCTGGTAATGAGCACAAGAATAATAGAGCTCTAACTTCATCATCAAAGTTTACCCCTACAGAACATAACTGACTTGTAACAGTATTAAAATCATTTAAATGGTCTGCAACAGATCCACCTTCCGACATCTTCATATTAAATAACCGTTTCATGAGAAATACCTTGTTTGAGGCCGAGGGTTTTTCATATAGTTTCGACAACGTCTACATCAAACCCTCTGTCGTGGTTTCCTTCGAAATGTTGAAGGCGACTGACGCAGCAAGGCACAACTGTATTGTTCCGAGTGCCTTTCTATCGAGAAGGTTCCATTCTTCGTCTTTCATACCCATTGGCATCTTTGTTTTTCCGCCCAATGGTAGGTATAGATCTTTCTGATACAGATAATCTTCCATCTGCATCTTCCACAGTGAGAAGTTTTGGCCGTTAAATTTCTCGACCCTAAACTTACCATCTTCCGCCATTGCTCCCACTCGAACCAGGAACCCTTCTTTCCTGCGAGTTTATCAGCCAAATAGACCTTCGTCTCTGATACCAGTTGTTAGAAAATAATATATTACGGAGCAATGGAACACATAAAATATTGCAGAAATATAAACATAGAAAACGCACAAAACAAGAGAGACACAGATATACGTGGTTCACCCAGTTTGGGCTACGTCCACCCCGAACAGCCAGTCCTTCCTTTCTATTATCCAGCAAAATGAAGAGACACAACCTACAGCAAATCCGCTGTAATATCCTCTGTTTTCTCTCACAGTCTCACCTCTCTGTTTTTGACTCACAGAATACACATCTATATCTCAGCCTCCAATACAATGCCCTCATACAAAGAGAGGGGTTGCCTTCTAGGGCAAAAAAAACCCTAAACTAAACATAAGTTTTACCGTCAGATAATCCGCCTAATGAACGACCCAGATTGACTAGAAATTACTATACTTTTACAAGGCAATTTTACATTTGTTTTTTTGCTTCGGGGGCACTGCCCGAGCCCCCGCCGAGGGACCACTAACCCCCGGACCCCCCAGCCGGGGGGGATCGGCCCCCCCGAATCCCCACGGGGGGGGACAAGTCCCCCCCACACCCCCCCACGTGGAGGGGTGTACAAACTTCCTGGGGTATACATCCGGCTGAAACAAAGACCTCTGAACAATCATGCTCCACACACAACACAACTCTACTTAAAAACCCCATTTCCATGTCTGAATCCACAAGAACCAGAAACAGAAACCCCCTTGGCCCTCAATGTACCTCCTATCACCACTCGTCATAGAGATTTAGAATATCTACCCTTAGCAGATAAATATTTTCAAATAAAAGACCTTGAGACTGATAAAAACTCCTTGAAAGTATTTTGTCAATGTCAGGACAATTACATGAATGGCTCTGATACCATAGGCTTGTGGGAATCAAATCTCCCAAGGTATATGCTCCCTTCTGTGCACATTTTCCCTGACATTATCCATCAATGTCAAGCCAATTATAATCCCAACCTTAGAGCTGTGATGTCTCCCAGTCAAACAGTTCTCTTCACAATTACTGTAGATTCAATCAATGAAATGCTACAGTTTTAGCCTGGTCAAAACCTCACCCCCATTTCCCTTGGGGAATTGCTTGAAAAGTCCACCAAAATGTCTAGTTCTGAACTCAACCGCCTTTGCCACACTTTCATAGACAAAGATCACATACCCAAAGATCCTCCTCCCAATCTAACATGTTTTTTCACTGAGATAAGAAAAAACATTGTTAATATGATTGATACTGTAATGGATTTCAATACCAGTGAATTTGTTGATGAATTGACCCTAGTCCTCATGTCTATCTTCACACCTGGTCAGCCTCCTACTGTTAAGTATGACTATGCTACATTTATTGCTGAGAAAATCCATGACCAGTTCATGAGGCTAGAAAATGAAAAGGTGTTCAAGTATTCCACATTCATATATCACCTTTTCCTTTACTATTTGTCTTACGAGTTTCCTTTCTCTGTGAATAAGCTTTGATACTAGAGGTAATCCCAGATCAGTCGTTTTCTGGACTGCCATCTTTCACTACTCATATACTTGTCCCCATTCATACAATGAGTTCATTGACCAGTTTTTCCACCCTGTGACCACCATGCTGATAGGAAATCCTCCTCCTAGGATTAGTGATGAGATCAAGAAAATTTTGCAATTGTCAAAGCAATACAAGATAGGTGACTGGTACCTGTACCAGAATCACACTGAGATTTGAATCTATGGTTGTGAGCTCCCTCCTTTCAAACTACCTAAGTATGTCCCTATGAGATTGTTTTCCTTGGAATATTACAGGCAAATGTTAAACTCTGACCAAACTCATTTCACCAAGGCAAAGAAGAAAGCCCAATTAAGGATCAAAGACCACTTAGGTCCATTTGTATGCAACAATAGAGAAGCAGGGAAAAGAGTAGAAGAAATCATAGAAACAACAATGAAACTCAAGAAAAGCTTTTCCTGAACATATGAACCTCAAGGTTTCATTTGTGATAGGATAATGAAACATAAACTGTCACCCTATATCCATCACAGAGTCCCTGAAATAGAACAGTATGCAAATATGGATGAATGGAGGGAAGGAACTCTAGTTGAAATGGATAGTGATCAAGTTGAGGTAGAAAATGTGATGAAAGACTTAGAAAAGAGACTTGATCTAGACTCTTTTGAACAGGTACATGCAGAATGTTCACAAAGGCCAGCACAGAAACCCAGTACTTCTACAATAGAAACTTCTCAAAAACAAACACAGGAAACTAGTTCTCCCACAGTACAACCATCATAGGAACAAAATAATGGAACAAGTACTCCAGCATCAGAACAACCACAAACATCAAGACAAATAGAGATGTCAGAGCACCATGAAATCTCCGACGAACAAGCTCCACCACAAAATCATCCAGCTCAGGTTAATATGGGAAATCCCCTAGTTGTGTAGACTCCTCTGAATGAGGAAAAAAAATTGAAAAGTGACAGGGAAGTAGCTACCCTTGCCAGCAGTCCTACAGACCAGCCTGGTGCTAAGAGGCACAAGCTAAATCCACATTCAGAGGAAAAATTCTTTGAGGAAACAACAGGGAGTTTGAGAAGGGAAGATGGAGATAGTCTACATACATTCCCAACAGGTGGGACACCTTCCAGCTCACAAAGACAAGAGCTTGAAAGACAACAGAGTGTAGAAGTTTCATCTTTCAGATCTTCATCTGAGAAGAACATAAACATAAAAGGAAAGTTTAAGGAGATAAAGACCAAGAATGAGCAGCTGAAGGCCCAAGCCTATGCTCAATACTTGAAGATGGCCCCAACAAATCAAACCAGATTGATGTCAGCTTATGACATCAAAGAAGGAAAAATGAAAATGAGCTTTCTAAAGCCCACAGTACAGCAGCCCAAGTCATTTTCAGACTACCTCAAGACTTATTTTGAGGTTTTAGCCAAAGACATCCACCCCATAGATCAGATATAACTGCATAAACAAACAGGGGAGATGGTTTATTCTACACTAACTAGCAAGGCAGTGATGGCACATAGGTTGCAAAATTCATTGAGCAACACTACTGCCCAATTGCAACTAGAAAATGCCTCCTCACAGGCAAAGGAGGACAGGATCAAATCATTGGAGTTGATTATTAAGTTGGGCCATAACCCAAAAGATGTCAAGGTAGCAGAGAGCCTAATAAAGAAAAAGAATGAAGACATAGTTGCATTGAGAAAGCAGCTGAAATTGCCGCCACTCATGCACCCACAGACTGCTGAAATGATTGAGAAGAAAAATGAAGAAGAGCTTATGGACCTGGTCCTTAAGCTAAATGAGCAACTAAAAGAGACAGAGCAAGAATTGGAGAAAGAAATACTGTCAAGGCAGAGTGAGTCGACCATAGAGCCTCAGACTGTAGTGCCTATAGTTTTAATAGCAATCCCTTCTATGTTGGCAACTGCTTTAGCACCAAATGTTCCTTTGGCAACAACTGCAACTATAGAATCAACAAGTACAGGTATATCATAGGCAGGAGCATCAAATCAGAGCACAAAATAATTGATCAAGTCCATGGAGGAAATGAAGCTCCAAGTCACTGAATTGAAAAAAGTAAAAGAGAAATTCATCACTTTAGAGCAAAAATATGATGTATCAAAATTCAATTTTTCAGAAGAGATGAGAAAAAACAAAGGCTTGACCCAACAGATTAAAACACTGGAAAAGGACCTTAATTTGAAAAGCCTTTGAATAATATCAAAAAGATACTATGGACCAATATCATTGATTCCATCAATGATATTTGGTCATCAATTCAAATCATTTTTGAATAAATTGACTTGGTGAAAGTTGCTCTTCAAGAGATTGAGAAAACTAGGGAAGAACTAGGCAGAAAGCTTGAAGAAGCAATCCAGTTAATCAATTTCCTGAACAGTAGAAATAGGCAACAGTTGGAAAAATTAGAAATACAAGATAGGATTGCTACTATCCTCGAAATAAAGAAAGTATTGACCAAGAAAAATCTGATGCAAGGTTTGGAAAGAAGATGTCAAAGTATGCAAGGAGACATAGATGAATTCATGGGAAAGTTTGACACCTTGCAAAGTAAAGGACTCCCAAGTCCTTTAGTCATAAATAATAAGCTTATGTTTCAGGATGATTATGTCAACAAATCACTTCAACGAGCTAATAGTTAGGCCAGTTCATCTGCAGTCAAGGCATTGCCCACAGGGAGAGTTCTCTATGATGGTTTGGAGAACCTTTTTTACATTGAGCATGAAGTGAAACATCTATTTCCAGTGCAACCAAATTTTGTAAAATATACTCAAGCAGATGAATTCTACAGAAAATTGATAAGGACAAGAATACCGAGAGATGAATGGTGTACCAACATGATAGACGTCTTATGATTTACCATGGTAAAAAGTGAAGTAAATCAAAATATTTACCATAGTCAATTTTGGTAAAAAAGGGTGAATGATGGTAAAACAGGTAAAGAGTATCAGTCACAAGTTAAAGAGTATTAGTGAAAAGCTAAAATCAATCATCCAACACAGAATTACGAGCAAGATAGCAAGATGCACATTCATGGGACCTGCCTCTAGCTCCTTCAACAAAAACAGGGACAACAACAATTAATTCACATTCAGTTTCTACTTTTGAGACCATTTGTCTCTATATTCATGTAAAATATATTTAGCTTTCCTAGAATATATATCTCTTGGTTAGGAGATATTTTAATGTAACAGTTTGTATAAATACTTCCTCATTCGAAGTATTGAGGGTGGATTCTTAGACATTTCTGTAGACAATTTACTTTTGGAATTGAAGTGTTGTTGAACAACTTTTGTATGGCTGGTTGGAACAAAGTACTAAAGCAAAGGACTTTTACAGGATACCTGTGTCAAACAAGAAACAAATAAGTATTCTATATCTTATGTTTTTACGGTTTTCTGGTTTTATAAGTATTCATATGTGTTACATATCTGAATGATAAACGAAAAATTGTATTTCAGAAAGAGCTTTACTGCATTATGTCTTTAAAATCCTTTATTTTCTTAATTTTTTCTTCCAAGCTATTATAGGTAGGGAATTCTTAACTGCTCCCTGCTTTCATAGTTTATCACTGTGACCATTTAACAAAGAATACTTAATTTATTTTTGTTAATGAGCACCCACTTTCCCTCATCTTGGACTTTGTTGAAGGATTCTTAGTTGCCCTTCCTCCCTGTTCAAGACCATTTCACCCATTTTAAGCTATCATTTGTCTTTTGTTTAGCTATCTTGCCCTGTGAGTTTCTCCTTTGTTAAATCAACCTGATCCAATTAAGCCATCATCCAGTTGACTCCATAGCCCAATGGCCTGAAATACCTTGTTCTATCCATCTATTCCTGAATTCCAGCACCAAACAAAAATCAAAACCCCCCAAGATTTCATAACTAGCCTAATATCCCATAAACAAAGCTAAATCATAAAGAGAGAGCCCTATATGAGTACAGATTAGCTAGATTCTATACTTAAAAGATTCGTTTGTGGTTACCTCGGACCCCTTTCCTTCTTCTAACAACTTCAAGGAAAATATGAGTGATAACATAGTGGTGACTATACTGGGGAAGAACAATTCCTCAGTCAAAACAAATCTTTAAGAAAATTTAAACCTTAAATCTAAAAGCATCTTAAAGAATTCATAGAAGTTGTTTTGATACCTACTAAGAAAATAAAAAACAAAACCTAAAACCTGGCTTCAGAATGGACTCGTTACGCTAGAGCTAATCCTAATCCCAATCCACCATAAGTGTTTGAGAACCCCAATCTGATTTCCAGAATTCTCAGAAGACAAGAAAGTTCTGCTAGTCCTCGACCCGTATTCAGATCCTCGTCTTGTCCTGTTAAGTGGATTTACCTCGAAGACCTACCCTTTGATGAGTACTTTGGAACCTCTTTGTTTAGGACTTCATCCAACTCTGAATTAGTAGACCTAGTCCAAGACCCAGAGTTCATCTGAGAACTAGAAATCCAAGCAGCCAATTTGTCAATTGATAGACATTTGCAGAACTCACCTCAATCTAATCTTACCACTGAAGGAACCCCTAATCCCTCTGTAATCACTTCTGTTTCTACAAGCTCATCATCATTCCCTCATATCTCTCAACCTCAAACCACTCTACATTTGACCATTACTTCCAGCTCTCCATCCATAACTCAAACATCCACTGTTACTCCAACTCCAGCTTTTCTTTCACCATTACCGACAGCAATGGCCAATAGATATGCTCCCCCTGGTACTACCAACAAACTTAGGTGCCATGCACCAGGACTACCAAAGTAAGATCACTACTTTTGATGGCACTGGAACCTATACAACCCAGCAACACACCAAGAAAATGACTGATTATTTCGAAATTTATGAAATAGATACTGCTGATGTGCAAATGAGAATATTTGTTCAAAGTTTATCTGGGGAAGTTAGAAACTGATTCAGAGCCTTAACACCAAATAGTATAGACAACCTAAGAACTCTCTATCAGTAATTCCTGAACCCATGGAAGAAAAGGAAAGACCCCCTTCAGATTCTATCTGAATATGAAAACCTAAGAAGAGGACCCCATGAAACTGTCCAAGACTACTACACTAGATTCAACAGTGTGTATAATGCCATTCCACTAGATCTTAGACCCCCACCTGGTTTTTCCTTAATCAAATTCCCAAATGGATTTGATTCTGATATGGATTTCCAACTGAGAGAATGAAACCCCCCTACTTTAGAAGAAATGCAAAGCATAGCGGCTAGCGATGAAGCCAACCTACTATCCAAAAGAGTCAAGGCCAGGAGTGAAAGGAGGATACCATTAAAGGAAGAAAGCTCACCATTCGAGCAAAAGCTAGATGCCATAATTAAAGGAATGGATAGACTAGGAGACAGAGTGGAGACAATTGAAAGGAAATCTCCTTGGGATAGCCAGCAAGCTAATACAGGGAGAAATCCTAATTTCAGGAAAAATCAAAACCAAAACACTGGAAAGAATGGTCCTGACCAAAACATTAGACCCCCTTTCCAGGAGAACTATGTAGAAGCTTCTCACTCTGAAGGCCCAGAAGAAGATACTCAAATTAATTTGATGGGGCTTGATGATGAAGGAGAAGTTTTCTTGTCCTAAGATTATCAAGAGGCCAACATACTTAAACAGTTCCAAACACAATCAGGAGAATCGTTTAACTTCAGACAAGGATATGACTCAGGCATCTTTGAGGTGCACAAGCAATACAATTTAAGAAGTAGAAGAATTGATGTCCTTGAAACAAATAAGAAAACGATTCCAAATCAGCCCAAAAAAGGTAAAACAGTAACTAACCCTTTGCAAATTCTTTCTAGATCAAACACTAACCCCTCTAACCCCATAATTGAGGATATCTCTGATAATCAACCAAGTAATGAACAACCTTCAACTTCCATTCCTTCCAAGGAAACTGTGGAAGAACCTTCAAAGGTTGATCTAGGAGAATCAACAAATCATGATTCTAATCCTGCCAAAAAAAAAAAAGACATAGAAAACACAGAAAACAGAGAAAATACTGCTGCTTGAAACCCAAAAGCCCAAATAGAAAAACCCTTTAATCTGGAAACAGAAGTAGGCAAGCTAAAAATTTCTGTCCCATTATTTGAATTAGCTAAACATGATGCCTACCGAACTCAAATCAATAGATCACTGAAAATTACTGGAAATGAAGATTCAGTTAATATTTTTGATGACTAGCCCGAATTAATCTTTGGCCCAGAAGTGAATGAGAAACCATTGGAAGGAGGAATTCATCCCTTCTATGTTAGCCTAAACATACATGATAAAATTCTTCACAATGCCATGTTTGACTCTAGTGCTTCTCATAATCTCATGCCCAAGTCTGACATGGAAAAGCTAGACCTAGACATCACTAGACCATACAAAGATTTGTTTTCTTTTGATTCTAGTCAGGTGAGATGTTTAGGACTAATAAAAGACTTGTGTGTTTAATTGGTTCAATAACCTGCAAAAAAAAATTTAATGGACATAGTGGTAGCATATATACCACCCAAATATTGCATGTTATTATCCAGATCCTGGGGTGCTAAGCTTCAGGAATCTCTTCAATTGGATATGTCATATGCCACTATATCGGTTTTTGGACAACCCAAGAAACTATACAAAGAAACATTGATGAAATATGTAGTAAGTAGTCAGGAAAGACCCCAAAATTTCCCCATTTACTCAGTACACTCTGATATGGATTCTTTCATTCTTTACAATGCAGAAGCTAGTCTTTCCAATACTTTAGAGGTATTGGCAACATAAACCAAAGAAATTAAAAAGGAAATATCAACTGTTCATATTCAGGAAATATCAGATAACAAAGAAAAGTCAGATGACAATGAAAACCCAGATGCCATGGTTAAACAAGTTCCTACTACCCTGGATACCAATTATGAGCATGAAATCCTTTGGCATTTAGAATTTGATGGCTCAGTAAATAAACTAGGAGCAGGTGCAGGAGTTTTGGTGTACAATTTAGAAAATGATCATGCTGAAGGCCATGCCTACAGATTAAATTTTAGATGCACCAATAACATGGCAGAATATGAGGCTCTCTTGTTAGGTCTTAAACTTGTTAAAAGATTAGGAGCTATCAAGGTGTCTGTCATAGGAGATTCATAATTAATAATTAAACAGATCAAAGGGACTTACTCAACCAGGGATCCTAGACTAGGATATTATAGAGGAACAGTCATAGAAATTCTTAGTACTTTTTTGGAAACCTAGCTTGCAACTATCCCGAGAAAACACAACATGGAAGTCCACAACCTGGCCATGTTTGCCAGTACCTGCAAATTACCTTTTCAACCTAATCATCAGTATACTGCTGAGATTAGGCACACACCAGCCATCCCTGATAATCTTAAGAATTGGTAGGTTTTTGATAGTGATACGCAGCTTAATAATTTTTTAACTTTAGATGAAAATTTTTCTAACATTAATATAAATATGGATACAGTTACCACTGCTAATCAAATAGATGAGGTAGAAATTAACATTTTAGAAGAGAATTCAATAAATATGCTTCATCCTACAAAATTCACACAAAAAAAAAATTCAAGACCTGAAACAAATGGACCTAGATGAAATAATTGAAGAAGAAACAAAGGTTATCAACCTAAAGGACAATCATTTACCCAAAGGATTGACTCCTCTAGAAGATTTGTTTGACTCTAATGACATTCCCAAGAAACCTAAAATGGAGCCATTAAAAGTAGATATCGAAGAGTACAATTTAGGAACACAAGATAGTCCCAAATTGATTAATTTATCAAAATCCTTACCTCCTAACCAGAAGCTAAAGTATCTTGAACTTATGAGGGAATTTCAGGATATCTTTGCCTGGAGTTACGAAGATTTGAAGATCCATGACACCTCTATCATTCAACACACTATACCTCTGAAAGAAGGTCAAAAGCCTTTTAAACAAAAACTCAAAAGAATTAACCCTGTGATATTACCATCAATTGAGAAAGAAATTAAACACATGTATGAAGCAGGGATTATTGCCCCTATTAGATTTTCAGAATGGGTGTCTAACTTGGTACCTACTAGGAAGAAAACAGGGGAAATAAGTTTATGTGTTGATCTGAGAAATGTAAATAAAGTCTCTCTTAAAGATAACTATCCTTTACCCAAAATGGATCATATTTTGCAAAGGGTAGTGGGTTCTTCTAGAATTTCACTTTTAGATGGGTTTTCAGGATATAACCAAATCTTGGTTCATCCTGATGACCAAGAGAAAACTGCTTTTACAACATCATGGGGTACTTTCATGTACATCAAAATGCCATTTAGACTAAAAAATGCAGGAGCAACCTTACAAAGAGCAATGGACATTGCCTTTGCCAAATAAATTCATGATTTTCTTGTTATATATCTAGATGATCTAATTTTTTTTTTCTAAATCAGATTAGCAGCACTTGGAGCATCTCAGACAAGTCTTTTTAAAATGTAGAAAGTATGGCATTTCTTTGAACCCAAAGAAGTCCTTGTTCGGTCTCGAGGAAGGTAAACTTTTAAGTCACATCATTTCCAAGGATGGAATTCGAATTGACCCTTCTAGGATTGAAGCTATTCTACAGATACCCCATCCAAGAAGTATTAAGGAGCTTTAGGCTTTCGTAGGGAAGATAAATTTTTTAAGGAGATTTATTTCTAACTTAGCTGAACTCATTACATCACTAAATAATGTGCTAAAAAATGATTCAAGTATCAAATGGGCAGTAGAGGCCAAGCAATCATTTGAAGAAATCAAAATGGCCTTAACCAGAACACCAATCCTCACAAGTCCACAGTTTGATAGAGACTTCATCATTTTTTATTTTGCATCAGAACACACCATAGCTACTATTTTACTACAAAAGGATGATCAGGGATGTGAAAAATCTATAGCCTTTTTTAGTAAAGCACTCAGAGATGCATCATTAAAATACAAAATAATGGAGAAACAAGCTTTTGCACTGGTAAAAGTTATTAAAGATTTCAGAGTCTATATAATATACTCTCATGTAATAGCTTATGTTCCTAATGCAGTAGTCAAAGACATCCTAACTCAGGATGGAGTTAATGGTAATAGAGGAAAATGGATAGCTACTATCTTAGAGTATGATATAGAGATAAAACTTACCAAGCTAATAAAATGTCAGGGATTGGCCAAACTTATGGTAGAAAGTAATTTTCAAGCCCTAGACATTAACCTCATTGCAAAACTGGATAACGAGTAGGAGATGGCGACTCCACAAATCAGCTCGGCCTTTTCAGATTCACCTTGGTATGTTGATATAATTTGTGTTTTACAAAACCTGCAAGCTCCTCTAGGGTTATCCAGAACCAAGAACAGGTTTTTGGAAATGAAAGCTTCAAAGTTTTGCATCTTAGATAATACTCTTTTTTGGAAAAATCATGAAGGAATTTTGTTAAATTGTTTATTAAAATATGAAGCTATCAAGGCTCTCCAAGAATTTCATGCAGGAGACTGTGGTGGACATCTCTATTAGAATTCAACTACTGACAAAATCCTAAGGGCTGGATTCTATTGGTCAACCTTGTTTGCAGATGTGAAGAAATTTGTAACTTCTTGCCATAAATGTCAAATCTTTGAAGGCAAAATAAAATTGTTACATTTACCCTTGAAACCTGTTTCCACTCAGAAGCATTTTCAACAATGGGGTCTTGACTTCATTGGAGAAATTCATCCACCCTCTTCTGGCCAACACAAATGGATACTCACTACAACTGACTATTTTACTAAATGGATAGAATCCATTCCCTCCAGACAAGCCAATGACACTATTATCATAGGTTTCCTAGAGACCAATATTTTGTCCAGATTTGGTTGTCCCACTAAAATCATTACTGATAATGTTGCAGCCTTTAAGTCAAAGAAAATGATTAATTTCTGTAACAAGTATCACATCACACTGGGCCATTCCACAGCCTACTACCCCCAAGGGAATGGACTTGCAGAATCTTCCAACAAGATTCTAATTAATATCATCAAAAAACTATTGGAAGAAAATAAGAAAACTTGGAACAAAAAATTGATCAATGCTTTGTGGGCAGACAGGCTTACAACTAAAAAATCCATTGGAACCAGTCCCTATGAGTTAGTATATGGCATGGAGGTTGTTTTTCCTTCATCATTAGGGGTTCCTGTCATGAAAATACTCCAAGAAGCTCAAGTGGAACCTAATGATATACAAAGAAGGATAAACCAGACCATCAATTTGCAGCAAACTAGGGAGGAGGTGTACCAAAGATCCCAAGTATTGCAGGAGAAACTCAAGAAAATATTCGATAGAAGAACTAAGGTAGAAGATTTCTACCTTGGAGATAAAGTGTTAAGATGGGATTCAAGAAGAGAGGAAAAGGGAAAACATGGGAAGTTTTACTTCCTATGGAAAGGACCATACATCATCTATGCTTTCAGAGGAAACAATGCATATTTTCTTAAAGAGTTAGATGGTACAGAAGTGGAAGGAGGACCAGTCAATGGTCAGATGTTGAAGCATTACTTTGATCCTAGTTACTAATATTACCATGTTCCTAACTGTACATATTATATCTTTTGTAATGTCAAAGTGTTGATTGGACAATAAGATTTTGGAGTTGAAGCCCAAAGAGAAGGCCCTAAGCTTCAGAAGTATTACTGTCATACATATACATAAAGTAGCAGGCAGAAGGAAGATTGCAGAGCACAATCAAAGTCATTCAAAGTCCACTGATCTACTGTTCTTGACTTTCCACCAGGAAAATCCATCCCCAAGTGGAGCCACTGTTATGCCCCTATACCAATAGGTGTCATATATCATGATTGACTTGGTTTAGCTTTGAAATATGTTCATACCTTTACTTGTTGCAAAGGTTTTCCATATTTGTAAAAAATAAAAAAAAATTAAAAAATGTAAAGAGGGTATACCCTAAAAGAAAAATCAAAGGGTAAAAAGAATAAAAAGAGGTCAAAAAATGAAATAAAATGAACCCCAACAAAAATAAAAAACCATGAAAGTGTGCAAGATCAAATGCCACTACTATTTTACTTTGTACAATAATGATTGTGCGAAACTTGTTACCTATGCCACAATCCATGGTAACCAAACAGTTTAGACTTGGTTATTTCATGGTTTCAATTTCATGTTTTAGAAATAGAGAATAAAGATCTGACCAAACAGTGTAAACTTGATAGATAAGTAGATAGGTAGAGTGAAAAATGAGCTTAACAGTTTAATCTGAGTCGTTGGATGTAATAAGTGTAGATTTAGATAGATATCACATGTAAAATAAATGAAATTTTGATAAGGGTTTTCCAGTCTAAGTGCACCTTAATAAAGAAGTGAAAATGTTAGGATAAAGTAGGTAGGGTAAGTAGATGATGGTTGCAGAACAAACGTGTGGTGAATGATAAGTTTAAATCTTTAAATCTTTTACTTTCATCACTAGGCAAAGGCATGTATCACATGGAAGGCACATCAACATTCAAAGTCACAATAGTTAACTTCCCCACTCATTTTCCTTAAATTTTCACTAATTCCCTAAGTGCTAAAGGTAATTGCTAGAGTTAAAGGGGCTCGGAGCATTTCTCTGACTTTTGGAGGGTCCAGACCCTCAGCCCAATAATTGAAAAAGCCTAAAGTACTTAAGCCCCTTTCATCAACATTACCCCCCCATAAGATCACTCATTCCTTTGATAAAACTTTTCCTAAGTAAAATCCTATTTTACTTAGGGAAATTGAAATAAATCTTCATAAAAACCCTTTTATACACTTTAGCCTAAGTAATATGTTATATGATGAAATACTTTCGGAAAACATTGGACTTAGCGCTTTCCCATTCATTTTTTTCATATTAACCACTAATGTTTTATTATATAATTCCCCAATAAAACAAAATTACCCATGCCCGTATTATATTATTATACAAAACCCCAAATCATTATATATCCTGCCCCTTGGTTAAATATAACCATAAAACAAATAAATAAATGAGATTAATTAACTAATCTGTAGTTAATTAAGAACCCAACCCTGCCACCATTTAATGAGGATTAATTACGTCATTTGGACTAATTAATAACTCGATAACCAATCACATCACCCCTGATATGATTAATTTCTTTAATTTATATCAGGCCCACCCTCCGTATCTACCAGTCACTTCATCTCCCCGATCCCGCAAATCCGACGGTCATCACGCATATCGCATGGGCCTCTGTGGTCAACTTTTAGCGTGCGATGGTGAGCAGTTTCATGAATATTACCATTGCTACATGTCAAGCAGCATATGGAATCGCGCGGTCCCTCCCAAATACCACCTTCCCTCCAATAGTGGTGCGATGAAACCCGCTTACCGCCTCCCACTAACGACAAAACATCCAATCGCCCCTCCGCTAACACCACCTATCCATATGATGAACCTGCCAAAATCTTTGACTTTACATAAAAAACAAAGTTAAAACAGTTTTCCATCCTTATTCTGAAAACGCATGCATGCAATCGGAACGTAGAAGTTGACCAACTCGTACTTCAATCGTCAGCCACCCTGAAATTTGCAGTCTGTCGCCGCTCCAGTCCACCATTTGCACCCAGTGAACCTTCACTCCATTGCCCATCACTTAAATGCAGGTATTTACTAGTTTCCTTCCAGAAACCCTATAAATACTTGATTTCCTCTGTAATTATGTTTAAAACCCAAAAATTCATTACAATTCAATTGCGGAATTTAAAATTGAAGACTCCCAAGACCCTCTGTTTTCACCAACTCTACTTAAAAACCCCATTTCCATCTCTGAATCCACAAGAACTAGAAATGGAAACCCCCTTGGCCCTCAATGTACCTCCTATCACTACTCCTCATAGAGATTTGGATTATCTGCCCTTAGCAGATAAAGATTTTCAAATAAAAGACCTTGAGACTGATAAAAACTCCTTGAAAGTATTTTGTCAATGCCGGGACAATTACATGAATGGCTCTGATACCATAGGACTTTGGGAATCAAATCTCCCAAGGTATATGCTCCCTTCTGTGCACATTTTCCCTGACATTATCCATCAATGTAAAGCCAATTATAATCCCAACCTTAGAGCTGTGATGTCTCCTAGTCAAATAGTTCTCTTCACAATTACTATAGATTCAATCAATGAAATGCTACAGTTTCAATCCGGTCAAAACCTAATCCCCATTTCCCTTGGGGAATTGCTTGAAAAGTCCACCAAAATGTCTAGTTTTGAACTCAACCGCCTTTGCCACACTTTCATAGACAAAGATCACATACCCAAAGATCCTCCTCCCTATCTAACATGTTTTTTCACTGAGATAGGAAAAAACATTGTTAATATGGTTGTTGTTGTAATGGGTTTCAATACCAGTGAATTTGTTGATGAATTGACCCTATTCCTCATGTCTATCTTCACACCTGGTCAGCCTCCTGCTGTCAAGTATGACTATGCTGCATTTATTGCTGAGAAAATCCATGACCAGTTCATGAGGCTAGAAAATGAAAAGGTGTTCAAGTATTCCACATTCATATATCACCTTTTCCTTTACTATTAGTTTGACAAGTTTCCTTTCTCTTTGAATAAGATGGATACTAGAGATAATCCTAGATCAGTCATTTTCTGGACTGCCATCTTTCAATACTCATATACTTGTCCCCATTCATACAGTTTGTTCATTGACCAGTTTGTCCACCCTATGACCACCATGCTGACAGGAAATCCTCCTCCTAGGATTAGTGATGAGATCAAGAAAATTTTTCAACTGTCAAAGCAATACAAGATAGGTGGCTGGTACCTATACTGGAATCACACTGAGATCCGAATCTATGGTTGTGAGCTCCCTCCTTTCAATCTGCCTAAGTATGTCCCTATGAGAATTCTTGCCTTGGAATATTACAGGCAAATGTTAAACTCTGACCACATTCATTTCACCAAGGCAAAGAATAAAGCCCAATTAAGGATCAAAGATCACTTAGGTCCATTTGTATGCAACAATAGAGAAGCAGGGAAAAGAGCAGAAGAAATCATAGAAACAACAATGAAACTCAAGAAAAGATTTGCCTGGACATATGATCCTCAAGGTTTCATTTGTGATAGGAGAATGAAACATAAACTGTCACCCTATATCCATCACAGAGTCCCCGAAATAGAACAATATGCAAATATGGATGAATGGAGGGAAGAAACTCTAGTTGAAATGGATAGTGTTCAAGTTGAGGTAGAAAATGTGATGAAAGACTTAGAAAAGAGACTTGATCTAGACTCTTTTGAACATGTACATGCAGAATCTTCACAAAGGCCAACATAGAAACTAGTACTTCTACAACATAAACTTCTCAAAAGAAAACACAGGAAACTAGTTCTCCCACAGTACAACCATCACAGGAACAAAACTAGGGAACAAGTACTCCAGCATCAAAATAGCCACAAACAGCAGGACAAATAGAGATGTTAGAGTAGCCTGAAATCTTTGAAGAACAAGCTCCACCACAAACTCATCCGCTTAGGTTAATATGGGAAATCCCCCAGTTGTGCAGCCTCCTTTGAATGAGGAAAAAAAATTGAAAAGTGACAGGGAAGTAGCTACCCCTGCCAGTGGTCCTACAGACCAGCCTGGTGCTAAGAGGCACAGGCTAAATCCACATTCAGAGGAATAATTCTTTGAGGAAACAATAGGGAGTTTGAGAAGGGAAGATGGAGATAGTCTACATACATTCCCAATAGGTGGGACACCTTCCAGCTCACAAAGACAAGAGCTTGAAAGACAACATAGTGTAGAAGTTTCATCCTTCATATCTTCATCTGAGAAGAACATTGAAATAAAAGGAAATTTTAAGGACATAAAGACCAAGAATGAGCAGTTGAAGGCCCAAGTCGATGCTCAATACTTGAAGATGGCCCCAACAAATCAGACCAGATTGATGTCAACTTATGACATCAAAGAAGGAAAAATGAAAATGAGCTTTATAAAACCCACAGTACAGCAACCCAAGTCATTTGCAGACTACCTCAAGACTGATTTTGAGGTCTTAGACAAAGACATCCACCCCATAGATCAGATAGAACCGAATAAACAAACAGGGGAGATGGTTTATTCTACATTAACTAGCAAGGTAATGATGGCACATGTTATGCTCTTAACCTGCAAAAAGATACCCAAATATAGAATATGCGAAGAAAGATACCCAGAACATAGAATAGTGAGAGACAATAGCAAATATTTTATTATTCAGAAAGCAATGTTCACTGGCCTCTTCGAGGGGGCAACCTCCAATAGAGCAGAGCTCGATACAAAAATAAGACATGATGCTCCTCGCAGGGAGTCTCTATCCTTTATATATGACTCATACATGCAATACCAAGGATCAATACCATGGGTTTTATTAATACCATATATCTAATACTACGGCCCATTTGCAACTAATTGTGGTCCCGTCATTAATTGCAGGTTAACCACTTACAATTATTAATATGGGCTTTATTGACTCTTGACTATGACTCGATCCCATTACATAAATAACGGGGTTAGGGTGGGACCCTAACATGCCCTCCCCCTTAAGACTAGCCTTGTCCTCAAGGCTGAAGCTGCGGAAACTGCTGAAGAATAGTGGCGGGTTCCCAAGTTGCATCTTCAGGAGAGGTGTCTTTCCACTTGACGAGGACTTCCCTAATCATACGGCCCCGCAGGTGCTTGTCTCGTGTGTCTAAGACCTGTTCAGGTTGGAGCCAGATTGACCCTTCTTCGTCTAATTCAGGTAGACTGGTTTGAATTCTGCAATTGTTCCCAATCACTTTCTTGAGGCATGAGACATGGAAAACTGGATGGATTTTTGCAGTAGGTGGCAAAGCCAACTTGTAAGCCACTTCTCCAATGCGCTAAAGTACTTGATATGGTCCGTATAATTTTGGAGATAGTTTCTGACAACCCTTGTCTTTGAGTGATGTTTGCTTATATGGTTGCAGCCTCAAAAAGACCTGATCCCCTTCTTGAAATTGGCGCTCTGAGTGATGCTGGTCTACCTGTTGCTTCATGCAGTTTTGAGCTTGATGAAGATTCTCTCTAAGATGGGCGAGCATGGTTGCGCGGTGTTGTAGGAGTTGATCCACTGCTTGTGCCTTTGAGCACCCCTTTATATAAGAAGTAGGGGAAGGAGGGAGTTGACCATATACTGCTTCATAGGGAGTCATTTTGGTGGTGGCATGATAGTTGGTGTTATACCACCATTCAGCCAGAGGTAACCACTGTACCCAAAGATGTTGAAGTGAAACACCTAAGGTAGGTTTCCAGACATTTGTTGACGGCTTTAGTTTGACCATCCGTTTGTGGATGATAGGAAGTACTGAGTTTTAGTTGAGTGCCTTGTAGCCTGAAGAGTTCTTGCCAAAAATTACTGATGAAGATCGGGTTGCAATCGGACACAATAGAAGTGGGCATGCCATGCAATTTGAAGATCTGATCCATGAAAGATTGAGCGACTAAAGTCAGTGTAAACGGGTGGGGTAGGGCACAGAAATGAGCATACTTCAAAAGTCTGTCCACAACCACCATGATGACTGACTTGTTTCCTGACTTTGGAAGACCTGTAATGAAATCCATAGAAACCTCCATCCATATTGATGCCGGGATGGGCAACGGTTGTAATGTGCCTGGTGTGTTGACGGTCTCTCCTTTGTGGCGTTGACAGACATCACATTCTGCTACGAAAGTAAGGATGTCCTTTTTCATGCCTATCTAAAAAAATGATCTTCTGGTGCGAGCATACGTCTTCTGAAAGCCTGAATGTCTTGCAATGGGGGATGAGTGAAATTATGCCAAAATGCGACTTTTGAGGGTGGATGTTGGCGATATGACGACTCTGTCCATGTAGCGAAGAATCTCACCCTGCCATGAGTAGCCCTTGGTGGAATTTGGATCCACCTGCAATTGAGAAATGAGTTGGGAGAGCCCGGGATGTGAAAACCATTCCCTGCGAGCCTCTTCAATCCATTTTGGAATGGGGAGGGAAATTTCTAGCAGAGTACTTTCCTCCTCAAATTGGTGAGATAATGCATCTGCTACACTATTTTCTTGCCCTTTCTTGTAAATGATCTCATAATCATATCCCAACATTTTGGCGAGCCATTTATTTTGTTGTGGGGAGGATAGGCGTTGCTCCAAAAAATATTTAAGACTGTGATGGTCTGTGCGGATTTGGAAACGTCGCCCCAATAAGTAAGGTCGCCAGGTCTCTACTGCATGTAAGATGGCCATCATTTCCTTCTCGTAGGTAGATTGGCCCAGATTCTTCCCACTTAGTTGTTGGCTTGTGAAGGCCAAAGGTTGCCCTTCCTGCATTAAGACCGCCCCAATACCCGTACCCGAAGCATCACATTCAATGACAAAAGATTTGGTGAAGTCAGGTAGTGCTAATACTGGAGTGGAACAAATGGCATTTTTGAGAGCTGTAAATGCCTGTTGTGCGTCCTCATTCCAGAAGAATGAATTTTTCTTCAGGAGTTGAGTGAGGGGCTTCGCGATGCGACCATAGTTGCGGAAAAATTTACGATAATAGCCTGTGAGACCCAAAATTCCTCTCAAGCTCTTCAAGGTCTTAGGTTGAGGCCAATCCTGCATTGCTTGGATCTTTTTGGGGTCCACCTTGACACCTTCACGCCCCACAATGTGGCCCAAATACTCAACTTCTTCCATGCCAAACAAACACTTGGACATCTTGACAAACAATTTATGCTTGCGGAGCAGTTGCAAGAGTAGATCTACATGCTGAAGATGTGCGGCCCAAGTGCAACTATAGATGAGGATGTCATCGAAGAAGACAAGGACAAATTTCCTGAGATATGGTTTGAGAAGGTGGTTCATAAGGCTCTGAAAAGTAGAGGGGGCATTACAAAGACTGAATGGCATGACCAGGAACTCATAATGGCCTTCATGAGTTCTGAAAGCAGTCTTTGGAATGTCAACTTCCTTCATGCAAATTTGGTGGTAGCCCGAGCGAAGATCCAGCTTAGTGAAGAATTGAGCCCCATTGAGTTCATCCAGCAAATCGTCAACCACCGGGATGGGAAATTTATCTTTGACTGTCAACTTATTGAGGGCCCTGAAGTCTGGACACATCTGCCACTCCCCATCTTTCTTGAGCACCATGACCACCGGTGATGAATAAGGACTAATGTTGGGACGAATGACACTTGCTTCCAAAAGTTCCTTGATTATTTTTTCTATTTCATTCTTTTGGGTGAACGGATATTTGTATGGGCGCACATTTGGGGGTTGGGCCCCTGGAACCAAGGTGATGCTATGATCATGTTCCCCTCTCGAGGGTGGAAGCTCATGAGGCTTGTCAAAGACCGGTAGATGGTTATTTAAAATCTGTTGCATCTCAGGATTAATCGGCAGAGACTTGGTTTCGACTGCCTGGATGGCATTAAATTGAGCTATAACTCCATGATGGCCCTTTTTTAGCAATTTTTCCATCCTATGCGAGCTGATGATAGAGGGAGCTCCCGCCTGGAGTCCCCGGAGGGTATGTGTGGAGTTGTTCTGCTTAAAACTCATATATAACTCCTGGAAATCCATTATGATTGGCCCAAGAGTGCGAAGCCATTCAGCACCGTGGATAATGTCGCACCCTCCCATGTGTATGGAAAACATGTGGGTCTTCAATTGATAATCCCCCATTTGAAGTTTGACATTTTCACAGCGGCCTTCACATTTCATTGTGCCCCCATCCGCAATTTGGACTTGGAAGTTAGAAAATGCTCGTACAAAACAATGCATTGCTTCCGTGACTTTTTGATGGATGAAATTATGTGTACTCCCACTATCAATCAAGACTACTACTGGGCGATGTTTAATAAAACCTCTGATTTTGAGAGTTTGAGGTGAAGAAATCCCTACCAAAGCATGCAACGAAATAATTGGTTCATCAGGGACATTGTCCTTTGGGTTGTCCTCTTCTACCGCCTCATGTTCCTCCAGTGGTGGATCTTCCTCCAATGAGCTGTAATCACTGGCATCAATTTGAAAAAATTTGGGCTCCTTGCATTTATGACCTGGGGAGTATTTTTCATCACAGTAGTAACATAATCCTTACTTTCTTCTTTCGGCCATTTCTGCAGGTGACACCTTTTGAACCTTAAGTGTTTGAGTCGTGCTGTGAGCCTGTGGGGGGCGACCCTTAGCGGTGAAATTTGGGCAACTGTACTGGGCTGCTAACGCACGTTCCACGTTACGAGCTACCTTACAAGCCTTCGTCCATGTGGGAGGGTGGTGCAGTAAGACGTGGGCTTTTATGGCTTCTTTAAGATCGCTGATAAAACATTCCGTGTAGAACACATCTGAGAGACCCCTAGTGCGGAAGGCTAAGGCTTCAAAGGCTGTAATATATTCATCCACTGTGCCAGTCTGTCGGAGCTTAGTAAGATGACCCAAAAAAGAAGATTCCTGGTCAAAGCGTTCTGTAAGAGATTTTTTGAAGGAGTTCCAAGTCCTAAAAGGTCCATTGCAACGTTGATGCCATTCTCACCATTGCCACCTTTCATTGTCCAAGTACATGCTCCCCACCATAAGCTCAGTCTCATTATCTAAGATGTTATTCAGATTGAAACACTGCTCCATTTGTGCTATCCAGGCTGCCGGGTGAGAACCATCAAATTTATGCATATCCAACTTGGGAGGTCGCGGACGGGATTGCTGGTGGGGGCCCCCGAGGTGAAGAGAGTGGCTAGACTCACCCTCACTATGTCCATTGCCAATATACGCCTCCTCATGGGCTTCCTCCTTGCCCATCGGGATTATGCTCGGGATCATGCTATTTAGTCGGTCAAGCTGAATTTGGAGGGATTGCAAGGATTCTTCAAGTTTTTCCATCCTTTCATTGGCCATAGCTTGAGCTCTAGTTTCTACCATGCACCGACCTGATGTTCTTGAAAATTGGGACCGCCTAATTTTTTTTTTTTTCACTAAGAATTGAATGGTACCACCGTGCTAGGAACCCCACACAACTACTCAGATATGGTGGATCTGAGAGATCTGAATGGCGGATCGGATAGCTCTGGGTGGCGGAACAGACTACTGCTGAGGATCTGATGGATCTAATAGATCGGAATGGCTGGTCTGCTAACTCGGAACTGCGGGACTGATGTCTGCTACTGTTGAACCTCTTTGCGCACTGATCTAGCAGAGATGATGCGTGATCCCCAGATAGAAAAGGGAACTATGGTCTCGAGGAGTGTCGGGTGCTACAGATCGCAATATACATAAGGGTCTGACAGTAGTACTCGACCCAATGTTTCAGGGCTCTAACTAAGGAGGATCAACCGTACCCTTAGCCGTACAACTTGACTACCTTATCGTACGGGCAAGTAATCTCTCCGAGTGCTGTTCTCAGTGTACTGTAGCAGCAAGACGGCTGACGGTTTATCTATGGCGAGGTTGCAGGGGAGCTAAGGGGCTTCCGATATACCCAGAAGGTACTTGGAAGACAGTTTGTACGCGGTTCTGTCTAATGTGCTACTACTCGAAGGGGTACCCACAGGGGTTACAAGGGAGTCCAACAAGCGTGACCACCTCTTGTATTTCCTGCGTGCATGCCTCCCCAAATCCGCAGGTTTATGCACTCAACAACAGATCCCGTGGTTTAAAGATGTCGGAACACGTCTCTAGCCAAAAAAAAAATTGCTAAGAAATGGAGATCCCACTGGCCTTGGAAAGTGTTCTAATACCACTTGTTATGCTCTTAACCTGCAAAAAGATACCCAAATATAGAATATGCGAAGAAAGATACCCAGAACATAGAATAGTGAGAGACAACAGCAAATATTTTATTATTCAAAAAGCAATGTTCACTGGCCTCTTCGAGGGGGCAACCTCCAATAGAGCAAAGCTCGATACAAAAATAAGACACGATGCTCCTCGCAGGGAGTCTCTATCCTTTATATATGACTCATACATGCAATACCAAGGATCAATACCATGGGTTTTATTAATACAATCTATCTAATACTACGACCCATTTGCAACTAACTGTGGTCCCATCATTAATTGCGGGTTAACCACTTACAATTATTAATATGGGCTTTATTGACTCTTGACTATGACTCGATCCCATTACATAAATAAGGGGGTTAGGGTGGGACCCTAACAGCACATAGGTTGCAAAATTCACTGAGCAACACTATTGCCCAATTGCAACTAGAAAATCCTCCTCACAGGCAAAGGACAACAGGATCAAATCATTGGAGGAGTTGATTATTGAGTTGGGCCTTAACCCAAAGGATGTCAAGGCAGCAGAGAGCCTAATAAAGAAAAAGAATGAAGACATAGCTGCACTGAGAAAGCAGCTGAAATTGCCACCACTCATGCACCCACAGACTGCTAAAGTGATTGAGAAGAAAAATGAAGAAGAGCTTATGGACCTGGTCCTTAAGCTAAATGAGCAACTAAAAGAGACAGAGCAAGAATTGGAGAAAGAAATACAGTCAAGGCAGAGTGAGTCGACCACAGAGCCTCAGACTGTAGTGCCTATAGTTTCAACAGCAGTCCCTTCTACATTGGCAATTGCTTTAGCACCAAATGTTCCTTTGGCAACAGCTGCAACTATAGAAGCAACAGGTACAGGTACATCACAGGTAGGAACATCAAATCAGAGCACAAAAGAATTGATCAAGTCCATGGAGGAAATGAAGCTCCAAGTCACTGAATTGCAAAAAGTAAAAGAGAAACTCATCACTTTAGAGCAAAAATATGATGTATCAAAATTCAATTTTGCAAAAGAGATGAGAAAAAACAAAGGCTTGACCCAACAGATTAAAACACTAGAAAAGGACCTTACATTTGAAAAGCCTTTGACTAATATCAGAAAGACACTATGGACCAATATCATTGATTCCATCAATGATATTTGGTCATCAATTCAAATTATTTTTGAACAAATTGACTTAGTGAAAGTTTCTCTTCAAGAGATTGAGAAAACCAGGGAAGAACTACGTAGAAAGCCTGAAGAAGCAATCCAGTTAATCAATTTTCTGAACAGTAGAAACTTGCAACAATTGGAAAAATTAGAAATACATGATAGGATTGCTACTATCCTCGAAATAAAGAAAGTATTGACCAAGAAAAATCTAATGCAAGGTTTGGAAAGAAGATGTCAAAGTATGTAGGAAGACATAGATGAATTCATGGGAAAGTTTGACATCTTGCAAAGTAAAGGACTCCCAAGTCCTTTAGTCATAAATGATAAGCTTATGTTTAAGGATGATTATGTCAACAAATTACATCAACAAGCCAACAGTCAGGCCAGTTCATTTGCAGTCAAGGCATTGCCTATAGGGAGAGTTATCTATGATGGTTTGGAGAACCTTTTTTACATTGAGCATGAAGTGAAACACATATTCCCAGTGCAACCAAATTTTGTAAAATATACTGAAGCAAATGAAATCTACAAAAAATTCACAAGGACAAGAATACCGAGAGATGATTGGTGGACCAGTATGAAAGACATCTTATGATTTACCATGGTAAAAAGTGAAGTAAATTAAAATATTTACCATAGTCAGTTTTGGTAAAAAAGGGTGAATGATGGTAAAATAGGTAAAGAGTATCAATCACAGGTTAAAGAGTATTAGTGAAAAGCTAAAATCAATCATCCAGCACAGAGTTATGAGCAAGACAGCAAGATGCACATTCATAGGACCTGCCTCCAGCTCCTTCAACAAAAACAGCGACAACAACAATCAGTTCACATTCAGTTTCTACTTTTGAGACCATCTGTCTCTATATTTATGTAAAAGATATTTAGCTTTCCTAGAATATATCTCTCTTGGTTAGGAGATATTTTGATGTAACAATTTGTATAAATACTTCCTCATTTGAAATATCGAGGGTGGATTCTTAGACATTTCTGTAGACAATTTACTTTTGGAATTGAAGTGTTGTTGAACAACTTTTTTATGGCTAGCTGGAACAAAGTAATAAAGCAAAGGACTTTTACAGGATACCTGTGTCAAACGAGAAACAAATAAGTATTCTATATCTTATGTTTTTACAGTTTTTTGGTTTTATAAATATTCATATGTGTTACATATCTAAATGATAAACGAAAAATTGTATTTCAGAAAGAGCTTTACTGCATTCTATCTTTAAAATCGTTTATTTTCTTAATGTTTTCTTCCAAGCTATTATAGGTAGGGAATTCTTAACTGCTCCTTGCTTTCATAGTTTATCACTATGACCATTTAACAAAGAATACTTAATTGCTTTTTGTTAATGAGCACCCACTTTCCCTCATCTTGGACTTTGTTGAAGGATTCTTAGTTGCCCTTCCTCCCTGTTCAAGACCATTTCATCCATTTTAAGCTATCATTTTTTTTTTGTTTAGCTATCTTGCCCTGTGAATTTCTCCTTTGTTAAATCAACCTGATTCAGTTAAGCCATCATCCAGTTGACTCCATAGCCCAATGGCCTGAAATACCTTGTTCTATCCATCTGTTCCTGAACTCCACCACCAAACAAAAATCAAAACCCCCCAAGCTTTCATAACTAGCCTAATATCCCATAAACAAAGCTAAATCATAAAGAGAGAGCCCTATATGAGTACATATTGGCTAGATTCTGTACTTAAAAGATTCGTTTGTGGTTACCTCGGACCCCTTTCCTTCTTCTTCTTCTAACAACTTCAAGGAAAATCTGAGTGATAACAAGAAGGATGTCAAAGACTTCCTCCTCATTGACACACCTCAAGATTTGATATGGTCCAAGTTTGAAGAGATTTCCCCCAATCCAAGAGAAGGGGGCGCTCTTCCTTACTATCTTGCTCTTTTCTTTGGAGGACAAGTTTGGTGGGAACTATGCTGATATCAAATAGTTTGCTATATTAGCAAACCATGGAGAGAGAACTGAAATAGAAAATAAGTGCTCATCCAATAATTGGTCATCAACCATTCCTTCTTCACCTGCAGGCAAATTTACTCTAGACAAAAAGTCTACAACAACATTTTCCTTACTAGGCTTATCAACAATAGTTAGATCAAATTGTTGTAATAAAAGTAACCATCTTATAATCCGAGCATTCACATCTGGTTTATTCATTAAATATTTGATTGTAGCATGGTCAATATGCACAAATGTTTGATAGCCTATAATATAATGCTTGAATTTGGTCAATGAATGCACAGCAGCCAGGAGTTACTTTTTGGTCACTGTGTAATTTAGTTCAGCCTTTTACAGATTCTTATTGTTGAAAATGGCAACAAGAAATGCTAAAAATAGAAGTGCTAAAAATAGCACTGCTATAAATAGAAATTTAGGTACCAGTGCTAGACTGAGCAACAATGAATAAAAAATGGAAGTGCTAAAAATAGCATTGCTATTTTTAGAAGTTCTGGATAGATTCCTATTTTAGTTAGTCCTTGAACTAAAATAGTGAAGTAAAATTCGAATTTGATCTTAGCAACTGTTTGTAAATTAATTAATTAATTCATCTTGAGTTAATTAGTTAAGGAAAATCAAATATGAAGTCTATGTGGGGACATGCAACATTTCTCCATTAATTGAGGAATTTATCCATCAATTAAAGAGATAAGGATGAGTTGTGATTAGTTGGCTTAGCTAACTAAGTCAAGTACATTTAGATTAATTCAAACAGTTTGTTGAATTAATGTAAGTTCAGTTATTTAATGCTTGCATGCATGTAACTGTTGCACTTCATATAACTGAATATTCTCTCATAAATAACTCATGCATGTCAGTTCAAACAAAGACCCAGTTGAGATCAGAGGAGGGACAGTGTACTATCAGTTGGATGGATTTTTCCTATAAAGGAAACTCATCTATATAGAAGGAATTATCTCCTTCATGATTGCGCAATTGCTACTAGGCCAAGTGAGCAGTGTGAGGTGGGAATTCACATGTGTGGAAGCACTGGGCCCAAGAAAAACTGCACAAGGAAATAAGAGGCTTGGAGGGAAGAGGAGAAGGTTTGTGAGAGGCCTTTGACTATCTATGAGCAGCAGAGGGATTACACTGAGAGATGGTTGGCTTCCAAGCTAAGGCTTTGTGTAATTCTATGACTATTTTCTACTTGTATGATAATACATAGATTGGGGTTTTAAGCTGAGGCTCTCCTCGGGTTATTTTATCTGTGTTATGTGTTATTGCTTCTCATTCTCAGTTATATGTGTTCTTGTTTGATACTGCTGATATGTGATTAAGCTTCCGCAGAGCTAATGGTAGAAGTAGATCTAGTTTTATGCTTTAGTACATTGCATATATCAGTTGATCTACAGGTGAAATTTCTACATGGTATCAGAGCAAAGGTGATCAAAGCGAAGAACAATATACAAGAAGGGAGAAGTTCGAAGTTTCAAGTTCCTGAATATAGAAATCAAGTTCTTATCACATCTCAATTTCACCAATGGCGTTCAACGGTTTAAGACTCGAGTATGCCCTTGATGGAAGCTCGAATTATATAGCCTGGAAGGATCACATGGAAGTAGTATTAGAGGATAATGGTCTAAAGGACTTCATTGATCAAGAAGTCCCCAAGCCAACTGATGCTACTCAACTAGCGGAATGGAAGAAATGTGTGGCTAGAGCAAGGAGAATCCTCCTGGAGGGAGTTCGAGACCACATTGTCTCGAGCTTCCATGGGAAGGAGACATCGTTTTCGATGTGGAAAACATTGAAAGATCTATATCAGAACAACAACGATCAAAGGAAGCTGGCACTGAAAGACAAGCTTCGTAAGATCAAGTGTGAAAAGGGAAACACGATCTCTACATATCTGAACAAGCTCACCAACTACAGGGATGATCTTGGAAGTGTAGGGATCACGACTGCTGATGATGACATGGTGAGTCTTGCACTCCTCGGCCTTCCTAAGAGCTGGCATAGCTACCAAGACTCGGTTAATGGACGAGAAAAACTGCCAAATTGGGAACGACTTTGGTCGAATCTGATGCAGGATGAGATAAGAAGAAGCACCAAAGATGGATCTTCATCATCCAAGGAGGATGAAGAAAATTGCACCTTAGCAAGTAAGGCAAAGAAAGGGAAGGATAAGGATTGTCATTCCAATTCAAGTTCTTCCCATGGTGGTAAGAATTTTGAGAAATCGAAAGTGCGATGCTTTCGTTGTCATGAGGTGGGCCATTTTGCTACAAATTGTCCACTGAGGAAATCTAAGAAGGGATCCGTGGAAGGATCAGAAGGTGAGGCATTAGCCTGACAGTTCGAGTTGGATTTCACACTTTTCGCATGCATGGTTTCATCTATGTTGGGAAGTGGTTGGTTTCTTGACAGTGGAGCTTCTTTCCACATGATTGACGACAAGAGTTTGTTCAGTACCTTGGAGGATAAGGATCTCTAGATGCGGATTGCGATGGGTAATGATGAAAAGTATAGTGTCTCAGGCGTAGGCACAATTGTTTTTCAAAGGGAGCATGGAGCTCGCATTACCTTGACCGATGTCAAGTATGTACCAGGACTGAAGAAAAATTTGGTGTCAATCGCCATGCTGGAAGACAAGGGCTATGATGTAGTCTTCAGTAAGGGAAAGGTTTTCCTTCGACACATCACCATGAGACAGGTGAAGCAAATTGGTTCACGAGTCAAGAACCTGTATGCTCTTGAGGTTCAAGATGCATGCAAAGCCTTGAGGAGCAAGGCAACTGATGGAGACTTGGTGGTTGAGAGGGAGAGTACATTACCTCTCAACATGCAATGCCAGAAGAAGTTTCAGACAATTATGGATGAGCCGCGATTGGTGAAGCAACTTCAGAAGGTTGTGGAGCAGCCACAACTAGGGAAGCCGAGAGGAAACAGAGTGGAGGCATCCACTCATGCAAAGACCTCCAGTAGGGGGAAATTTCGAGCCAGGTGGGCAGAGGGATCACATGTAGCCATACCTCCAGGTGGGAGGTGGGGCGATGTGGAGTGATCATTCCACAAAGGTTGAAATAGGGGCTGGATCCTTGAGGTACCGAACCTTTTGGATTCGAATTTTCTATGGGAGCCCCGACATGGAGTAGCAAGACTGGGTGAGTGGGTAGAGACAGATGTGGATGGAGCGGTAGAGAGAGCTACAGTGTAGGAATCCCAAGACAGTTCAGAGCTAGCAAGCTGCAACAATGTGAGAGGCACAGGAGTGTTGCACTAGTGCAGGATGGCACAGAGAGGTGTGTAACACTGCGAGATGCATGGATTGTTGCAGCAGCTCAGAGGTCATAGAGGGAGCACTTGTCATCGACAGATGGAGCTTCAGCATCAGAGTATGTTTCTAGCCCAACAGAGAGGTCAGTTGTGAGATTTTTTTGTTTCTAGAGTTGCTGGAGCATCCACACTTGGAAGAAGTGTTGCATGCAGCACATTCCAAAGGTTCAGGATCGGGTTCGAATTGAAGCATTTCTTGTTGAGAGGGAGTGTTGAAAATGGCAACAAGAAATGCTAAAAATAGAAGTGCTAAAAATAGCACTACTATAAATAGCAGTTCAAGTACCAGTGCTGGACTAAGCAACAAGGAATGAAAAATGGAATTGCTAAAAATAGCACTGCTATTTTTAGAAATTCGGGATAGATTCTTATTTTAGTTAGTCCTAAACTAAAATAGTGACGTAAAATTTGAATTTCATCTTAGCAGCTGTTTGTGAATTAATTAATTAATTCATCTTGAGTTAATTAGTTATGGAAAATCAAACATGAAATCTATGTGGGGACATGCAATAGTTTCTCCATTAATTGAGGAATTTATCCATCAGTTAAAGAGATAAGGATGAGTTGTAATATTGAGTTGTAATTAGTTAGCTCAGTTAACTGAGTAAAGTCCAGTTAGATTAATTCAAATAGTTTGTTGAATTAATGTAAGTTCAGTTAGTTAATGCTTGCATGCATCTAACTGCTGCACTTTAGATAACTGAATATTCTCTCATAAATAACTCATGCATGTCAGTTCAGATAGAGACCCAGTTGAGATCAGAGGAGGGACAATGTACTATCAGTTGGATGGATTTTTCCTATAAAGGAAAGTCATCTGTGTAGAAGGAATTACCTCTTTCAGGATTACGTAGTTACTACTGGGCCAAGTGAGCAGTGTGAGGTGGGAATTCACATGTGTGGAAGCACTGGACCCAAAGAAAAACTGTGCAAGTAAATAGGAGGATTGGAGGGAAAAGGAGAAGGTTTGTGAGAGGCCTTTGACTGTCTAAGAGCAGCAGAGGGATTATACTGAGTGCTGGTTGGCTTCCAAGCTAAGGCTTTTTGTAATTCTGTGACTATTTTCCACTTGTATGATAATACAGAGATTAGGGTTTTAGGCTAAGGCTTTCCCCGGGTTATTTCTTCTGTGTTATGTGTGATTGCTTCTCATTCTTAGTTATATATGTTCTTGTTTGATACTGCTCATATGTGATTAAGCTTCTGCAAAGTTTATGGTAGAAGTAGATCTAGTTTTATGCTTTAGTACATTGCATATATCAGTTGATCTACAGGTGAAATTTCTACATGGTATCGGAGCAAAGGTGATCAAGGCAAAGAACAATATACAAGAATGGAGAAGTTCGAAGTTTCAAGTTCCTGAATATAGAAATCGAGTTCTTATCACATCTCAATTTCACCAATGGCGTTCAACGGTTTAAGACTCGAGTATGCCCTTGATGGCAGCTCGAATTATATAGCCTGGAAGGATCGCATGGAAGCAGTATTAGAGGATAATGGTCTAAAGGATTTCATTGATCAAGAAGTCCCCAAGCCGACTGATGCTACTCAACTGGCGGAATGGAAGAAATGTGTGGCTAGAGCAAGGAGAATCCTCCTGGAGGGAGTTCGAGACCACATTGTCTCGAGCCTCCATGGAAAGGAGAAACCATTTTTTATGTGGAAAACATTGAAAGATCTATATCATAATGACAACGATCAGAGGAAGCTGGTGCTAAAAGACAAGCTTCGTAAGATCAAGTGTGAAAAGGGCGACACGATCTCTACATATCTGAACAAGCTCACCACCTGCAGGGATGAGCTTGGAAGTGTAGGGATCACAACCGCTGATGATGACATGGTGAGTCTTGCACTCCTCGGTCTTCCTAAGAGCTGACATAGCTACCAAGACTCAGCGAATGGAAGAGTAAAACTTCCATATTGGGAATGACTTTGGTCGGATCTAATGTAGGAGGAGATAAGAAGAAGCACCATAGATGGATCTTCATAATCCAAGGAGGGTGAAGAAAACTGCACCTTAGCGAGTAAGGCAAAGAAAGGGAATGAGAAGGATTCTCATTCCAATTCGAGTTATTCCCATGGTGGGAAGAAGTTTGACAAATCGAAAGTGCGATGCTTTCATTGTCATGAGGTGGGCCATTTTGCTACAAATTGTCCACTGAGGAAATCCAAGAAGGGATTCATGGAAGGATCAGAAGGTGAGGCACTAGCCTCACAGTTCGAGTTGGATTTCACACTTTTTGCATGCATAGTTTCATCCATGGTGGGAAGTGGTTGGTTTCTTGAGAGTGGAGCTTCTTTCCACATGACCGGTGACAAGAGTTTGTTTAGTACCTTGGAGGAGAACAATCTCCAGATGCGGATCGCAATGGGTAATGATGAAAGGTATTGTGTCTCAGGGGTAGGCACAGTTGTTTCTCAGAGGGAGCATGGAGCTCGCATTAACTTGACCGATGTCAAGTATGTACCAGGACTGAAGAAAAATTTGGTGTTGATCGCCATGCTAGAAGATAAGGGCTATGATGTAGTCTTCAGTAAGGGAAAGGTTTTCCTTCGACACATCACCACGAGACAGGTGAAGCAGATAGGTTCACGAGTTAAGAACCTATATACTCTTGAGGTTCAAGATGCATGCAAAGCCTTGAGGAGCAAGGCAACTGATGGATACTTGGTGGTTGAGAGGGAGAGTACATTACCTCTCAACATGCAGCACCAGAAGAAGTCTCAGACAATTGTGGAGAAGTCACGATTGGTGAAGCAGCTTCAGGAGGTTGTGGAGCAGCCACAACTGGGGAAGCCAAGAGGAGACAAAGTGGAGGCATCCACTCATGCAAATACCTCCAGTAGGGGGAAATTTCGAGCCAAGTGGCTAGAGGGATCACATGCAGCCATACCTCAAGGTGGGAGGTGGGGCGATGTGGAGTGATCGTCCCATGAAGGCTGAACTAGGGGCTGGATTCTTGAGGTACCCAACCTTTGGATTTGACTTAGCTACAGGAGCCCTGAAGGGGAGTAGCAGGACTGGCTGAGTGGGTAGAGACAGATGCGGATGGAGCGGCAGAGAGAGCTATAGTGCAGGAATCCCAAGACAGTGCAGGGCTAGCAGGCTGCAACAATGTGAGAGGCATAGGAGTGTTGCACCAGTGCAGGATGGCACGGAGAGGTGTGTAACGGTGCAAGATGCATGGAGTGTTGCAGTAGCTCAGAGGTCACAAAGGGAGAACTTGTCAGTGGCAGATGGAGCTTCAGCATTTTCTAGCCCAACAGAGAGGTCAATTGGGAGTTTTTTTTGTTTCTAGAGTTGTTGGAGCTTCCACACTTGGAAGAAGTGTTGCATGCAAAACATTCCAAAGGTTCAGGATCGGGTTCGAGTTGTAGCCTTTCTTATTGAGAGGGAGTGTTGAAAATGGCAACAATAAATGCTAAAAATAGAAGTGCTAAAATAGCACTACTATAAATAGCAGTTCAGGTACTAGTGCTGGACTGAGCAACAAGGAATTAAAAATGGAAGTGCTAAAAATAGCAATGCTATTTTTAGCAATTCGGGATAGATTCCTATTTTAGTTAGTCCCTGAACTAAAATAGTGAAGTAAAATTCGAATTTGATCTTAGCAACAATTTGTAAATTAATTAATTAATTCATCTTGAGTTAATTAGTTAAGGAAAATCAAACATGAAGTCTATGTGGGGACATGCAACAATTTCTCCATTAATTGAGGAATTTATCCATCGGTTAAAGAGATAAGGATGAGTTGTAATTAGTGGCTTAGTTAATTGAGTCAAGTCCAGTTAGATTAATTCAAACAGTTTGTTGAATTAATGTAAGTTCAGTTAGTTAATGCTTGCATGCATGTAACTGCTGCACTTCAGATAACTGAATATTCTCTCATAAATAACTCATGCATGTCAGTTCAGACAGAGACCCAGTTGAGATCAGAGGAGGGACAATGTACTATCAGTTGGATGGATTTTTCCTATAAAGGAAACTCATCTATGTAGAAGGAATTATCTCCTTCAGGATTGCGCAGTTACTACTGGGCCAAGTGAGCAGTGTGAGGTGGGAATTCACATGTGTGGAAGCACTGGACCCCAAGAAAAACTGTGCAAGGAAATAGGAGGCTTGGAGGGCAGAGGAGAAGGTTTGTGAGAGGCCTTTGACTGTCTATGAGCAGCAGAGGGATTATACTGAGAGATGGTTGGCTTCCAAGCTAAGGCTTTGTGTAATTCTGTGACTATTTTCCACTTGTATGATAATACAAAGATTGGGGTTTTAGGCTGAGGCTTTCCCCGGGTTATTTCTTCTGTGTTATGTGTGATTGCTTCTCATTCTTAGTTATATGTGTTCTTGTTTGATACTACTCATATGTGATTAAGCTTCCGAAAAGCTTATGGTAGAAGTAGATCTAGTTTTATGCTTTAGTACATTGCATATATCAGTTGATCTACAAGTGAAATTTCTACACTTACTGATAAAATAGATAGCATAAGGCAATTTTTCATCTATCTAACCTAGGGCTGCTCCTATGGCTTTGTGTGAGGCATCAACATGAATATGAAAGGGGAGGGCCCAATTTGGGCCTCAGAGAATCGGTGCAGTGGTTAACTTGTCCTTTAGGATGTCTAAGGTCTCTTGACAACTTTTTGACCATATAAAATCAGAGTCCTTGGCCAACAAACCAAATAAAGGAGAGGAAAACTTGTTGAAGTCCTTTATGAACCTTCGGTAGTATCCAACTAACCCTAGGAAACTTCTGACATCTCTCTGCTTTTGAGGAGGTGGGACCCTTTAGATGATAGCTATTTTGTTTAGGTCCACCTACAGTCCTTACTGAGATATTGAATGACCTAGCACGGTCCCTGCAGTCATCAAGAATTCACATTTTTCGGGACTGAGAGACAGGTTCATTTCAATGCATTTGTGCAGTACTTTGCCTAGGTTAGACAAAGCTTCTTGAAAATCACAGCCATAAGGTGTAAAATCATCCATATAAATTTCCACCGCATCATGGACTAATTCAGAAAAAATACTCAGGATTACTCTCTGGAAAGTGGCAGGAGCATTGCATAGGCCAAAAGGAAGGACCCTATAGGCAAAGGTACCCCAAGGACAAGTGAAGGTGGTTTTATCCTAGTCTTCCAGGCTGATCTAGATTTGGTTGTACTCGTTGAATCCATCTAGGAAAGAGAAAAACCTTTTCCCTGCCAGGCCATCTAGCACTTGGTCAATGAAGGGTAGAGGGAAATGGTCCTTCTTTGTGGCTTTGTTCAACTCCCTGTAATCAACACAAATTCTCCACTTACCATTTTTCTTTGGAACTAACACCAAAGGAGAGACCCACTCATTGTTGGAGATAGGGTAAATGAATCCTGCATCTAGCAGTTTTTGCAGTTCTTCTTTGACTATATCTTTAAGAGCTGGATTCATCCTCCTTTGGGGTTGGCGGATTGGCTTGAAACCTTCTTTGATGTATATGTGGTGAGTACACATTGAGGAGTGTATTCCCTTCATTTCTTTGTAACTCCAAGCGAAGGCTTCTAGGTTTTCCTTTAGCATGTTGCATAACTTCTCTTCTTGGAGAGCAGAAAGAGATGGATTGGTTTTCAAGGCTCTCTTCGGGCCGAATTCTATGGTTTTGACATGGAGTGGGTTGGAATTAGCCAAGCATAAGTGAGTTGGATGATTTTTCTGGGTTTCCTTTACTGCATCTTCTAAGGGCAATGAACTGGGAGTTGTACTTTGGAGTAGGTGTTTAATCAAATAATCCTCATCCTGATGTCCTCTTCCCATGGTAGTTTCTAAAGTATAAAGTTGGGTGGAATAAACTTCATATTCTTCCTCCTCCTCCAACCATAAAGGTAAATCATGCTTTAGAGAACGCTGAGTAGGAGGGTATAAGACTAACTGCTTGGACATATGCCCATTCTTGATGGTCATATTCCCAGCTCTGCAACTAATGTAAGCATCGGCAATGGCCAACCATGGTATCCCAAGGATGATAGGGTAACCAGTAAGCTTAGCCTTAGGCTGGAGAACTAGGAAATTTGTAGGGTACTCCCAAGATTCAATGGAGACCATCACATCCTCCACAATCCCCTCAGGGGTTACTGTGGAGCGGTCTGCAAGTTGCAGAACTGTTGTGGTCTTCCTCAATGAACCTTGGAGGTTGAGCTTGAGCATGGTTTCCTTGGTCATCACATTAATGGCAGCCCCAAGATCGATCAAAGTGTGTGGGACAATGGTGCCATTGATGTGCACATCTACTACAAGGCTTCCAGGGTCCAAATATTTTGGACAGATTACTTGCCTTAGCATTAAGTCGAACAGTTGTCTAATGACATTAATGGTAGGGGCATCCCTTCTTCACCTCCCTATATGCTTGAAGCACTTCTCCTTAATCAACTTATTCTAAATAGGAACATATTTTATTTCTTGCAGAAGTGGAATCTTTACACATACATTTTTCAATTCGCCCAGAAGTTCAGTCTCTTCTGGGGTAGGCTGGAGTAGTTGGGTTAATCTCTCAGGAAAGGGTGGATTCACTTTAATTTTTCTTTCCTCTCTTTCTTCCTCAACCTCCCTAGGTGGAAGTGGAGGTTGGTTATCTAGGAGAACTCTCCCAGATCTCAGGTTAATCTCCTGGATTTCCACAGCATAAGCTGGATATGATATTTCTCCAAAGTATACTTACTGAACCTACTTGTTGTTCAGGTTTGGATTTGGCTGTGCATGCATCTGGGGTTGCTTGGGTGGAGCAGAGTGTAGCAACTGTGGTTGGGCAAGTGGTGGAGGCAATAGATCTAGAGCATTGTTGTATTGGGGCCTCCACCCCATGGGGCAGTGCATTCCACTGAGGTTGTGGCAGATCATAAGGTTGAAATGACTGGCTGGCTGGCTGGGAGTGATACTGAGATGCAAAGGACCAAGGATGGGGTGTAGACCATGAAGGATGAGCAGGGGGTCCCCAAGAAGGCATGGTTGTGATTTGGTTGGGGTTGTAATATGCATGGGACGACCCTTGCATGCCCCGCTGGTAAGGCCCATGAGGTCTCCTTTGGTTTATGTAGCAGAGCTATTCAGTGACCCCTTCAGCTCCTTGATATGCAACTTTGAGTCTAGGAAAAGAAGGGAACTTGTCTGTGGAGTGGTTTTCTTCATAGACTGAGCAAATTTTAATAGAATTCAATGGACATTCATTCCTAGGATGCCACCTAGTGCATCTAGGACAAAAAATGGCCAAGGCTCTCTCTGCCTCCCCCTACTTTCTCTTAATGTGCATGGTGTCCATTTGTAAGGCAAGGGTTTGTAGCATCTCACTTTTGAAATCTTCCATCATGTTTCCAATTTCACCCTTGATGGATAAGTTGGAATAGGATGTACTGACCATATGTTGACTACTCCTACCCTTTTTCCTAACTGCCCTAGAATGGTTTCTAAAGACAGTCTTGATATACTCATACATTAATTAGTAGATATCTCCTCTTGCTAACAAATGTAGGGTGTCTAGAAGATCTTCCCTTACTCCCTAAGCAGGACCAGATTTAGTGACTCAGGGTCAAGTGTGCACCTGGCCCTTTTGTAACTAAGATGGAATCTTTCTTCATAATCCTCTAGGGATTCATCATTGCCTATGGTCATCCTGAAAATTTCCTCTTTAGTATCCTTTGACCGATAGTAGTCCCGATATTTGTTGTTAAAGGCTTGCTGCATCTAAGCCCAAGTTGTGATGCTATCCCCAGGTAAACCCATGAACCAGCGCAATGCTGCATCCTTGAGGGTAGATGGAAATAGTTTTAACTTCTGCTCATCATCTGTATAGTCATAGGTTCGGCATATAACAACAAACTCAAATAGGAAAGTTTCGGGGTCCTCTGTGGTCAGGCCATGGAAATGAGGTAGGGCATAGGGGCTTATATTTTTCATCTTAGTGTCCCCATTAGTTTCCCTAATGGGGAAGGCACCCTCAACTCTCTCTCTATTCCCTCTGTCATTTCTGTTTTCAGCCATTGGTTCAATAGGAATGGGTTCTTCTTCTTCTTCTTCCCCTGTAGGTTCTTCAAATATGTTAGGTTGCTCACCTAAGGGTTCCTCCAGTTCACAGCCACCAAAGAAGAGGGAAGGTTGGTTGTTTGATGCAGTGGGGGTATTTGGCAAAAATTTCCCTAAGTTGTCCCTATTCCTACGAGGCATGAAAGGAAATGTTTTTGGTTTGGTTTTGTATTTTTTCAAACTTGGAAAGTACTTTGCAGAATTGAAATTGTTGATTGAATGAAAACTACTAACTGAATGAAAAAGCTACTTGCTGAATTGAAATCTTTCTTGCAAAATGGAAGAAAGGAAACAACTAGATTACTTTTGCAAAAATAAACTAATGGTAGAATATTGAAGACAAGAAATAGAAGAAAAGAAAGCAGTAATCACATTTTACTCATACACCTCCCCAGAAACGCCGCTAAAAAGTGATGAGCGCTAGTATTGCAGCGAGGATGCTACAACTCATGGGCTACCAACTGTACTTTATCAACCCGAGGTTCGTACAAACTTGGAGGTGACAGTGCTGTATACACAAGTAAAAGTGATGGTTCTGCCTATTGTCACTGTTCAGCTAGAGAGATACCACTGGGGTTTCAAGCCATACTTCTATGGAGTCATAAGAAGCTTGATTCTTTAATGGAAGAAAGGTAAATCTACTCTAAGAGAGATCTACTCTACTGCAAGAATGGATAAGGTCGACATGTAATGCTAAATCACACCATTTCCTAATTAACCACTAAGAAACTATGCGTTGCAGAAATACTAAATCAACATGAATCAAATGCTACTATCTCAGTTATAGAAGTAAGAAGAATTAAACATCACTAATGTGCGAGTAAAGAGACTTAACTAAATCCGTTTTTTCCTTTTTGTCTTTTTATGCAAAATCAAGTATGCAAACTAATTGCTTCTGTTGATGTGGCAGGTGAAATTGGGATGTTTGAGGATGGCTGGAAGGGTTATGAGATGGTTGGATGGTGTGGAAGACCCTTGGGATGCTTTTGGTGACTTCCTAGAGGTTTTCCATCAATTCAGCCTCAAAACAGGCCATTTAAGGAAAACCTACAGGATGTACTAGAAACCTACAGGATTCCCTGTAAACCTACAAGATACAGCTGAAAGCAAAATGTGAGGTGTTGGAGCTAATGGAAGGCCTAGGAAAGGTGTGTGATGGGTGGAATGGAGTGGGAGAAGGTCTAGGATCATTCAAAATTCAACATCAAAGATAGTAGATGGCTGGATTCACTTAATGTGCGTGGAAGAATTTCTATGAAAAATGATGAAAACTAGTGAAGGTGATGGTGAAAACAAGGGATGACTAAGGTGGATGGAGTGGAAGGTGGATGTTGGCTATGAAGTCTTAGTATCCTCCTGAAACGCCTACTCTACATAAAACATGTATATCTTCCAAAAAGATATGCAAACAAGAAACATTTTCATAAACTAGAAAGGAAGAATTAATGAATTAACTGCCTACATTATGCATGGGGAAAGTTGCTGAAAGGAATGAAAGCATGGATGAGATCTACTTCAGAAATGAAGATGAAAAATATGAAAATGGAATCATACCTTTCAAAACTAACCAAGTACTAATTTAAAGACAACAAACTCCAAAGCTCATAAAAGAACTAGAAATCTCTGTTTTTGGGGTTGCTTAAGGGTATCTTCCTCAAGTCATGATCCCAGAGGGAGAAAGTGAGGCCGAGACACCTACTAACAACCTTATGGTTCTCCTTTTATCCTTGCTAACCTGCTACTGAAGTAAGACACAAATGTAAGCAAACTAATAAACAACCAATCTAATCTACACTACTTGTAATGGGAATGCATCTAAGAGCAAATTAACAATGAAGCTATGAAACTACACTAATCATACATATACAAGAAAGAGGAGCCTTGGCTGCTAGGGTTGGGCCCTAACCCAAGAGCTTCAGCCCTCTGAGTTAACTCAGTGCTGGCTCAAAACAAACTCATTCTTATTACCAAAACAACAAATTACAAAAATAGAACTTTCACAAGTCTGGAGCTTGAAAATAGCTTAGATTTTTACAATAAAAACCTGAATCCTAATGAGGCTCTAGGCCTCTCTACTTATACAATTGAAGTCCCCAACGACTTCCTTAAAATCAGGGAGGCTCGGCTCCCGAACTTGAGATAAACTAGCTCTTTGTCTCTCACTTGCTTGGCTGCCTTCTAATCCTCATGGCTTGGTTGCTTGCACTCCGAGCTGGTGTGATGGATGGAGGAATATTCGAATGGGGGATAAGTAAATGAGGAGGATTTACCTCCTACAATCCCTCTCCCTTGTCCCATTCAAGTTTTAACCTTAGTATTTGCAAAAATTCCTTGATTTTCTCCTTCAATCCTGCATTCAATGCATATTAGTCCACTAGGCATAATATCCAACTCTAACTCATCTCATAAACAAAATATAATCAAAAAAATGTAATAAGTTGTGAGAAAAGTTGGTTTGACTAAGCTAGGAGGTGAAATAAGGCCCATATAGTTACCAAATGATGAAGCTCATCATAAGGCAAAAGCGATTCTACCTTGAAAAGCATGAGAAATTTGTGGATTGATTTATGGATCTAGGAAAATATGTTTTGTTTGTATATGTTATTTAAAACATTCTAAGCCTAAGAGGAAAACTAATGACCAAATGATTGTGAAATCAGGCCATAGAGAGTGAATAGAGAGAAATAATGTTTCTGAGTATTTGCATGTACATGATTTGTTGAATGAAAGTGATTGAAAGAATCCTTATGCTCATGATTGTCTCTGTGTATTTGTGAATGAAGAATTCCAACATCTGTGTGTAATCTGGAATTAAACAAAGTTTCAGTTCTCTATGAATACTAAAATTGATAATAGATTGAGTTTAAACTCTATCATGAATGAATGGTACCAATCCAAAGAAAGGTTAGAGACAATTTCAGTTGTAGAAGAATTTTTTGCATGTTTAGATGATTCTCTGTGTATTACAATTGAAGGTTATGTAATAGAGTATGTGAGTTGATAGCATGAGTGCTAAATTAATTCTCAGTTTGTTAAAACAATATTGTAATAAGTGGGAGTCGGCATTGGAATTGGTTGACTAGATGCATGTGTGAAGGCATGAAAAAGCACATTTCCAAAGGAGTGAAATCAACATTGGACATGTGTTGGAATTATGGATGAGGTTTCCATGTTGGGGTTTTGAGAGAAGAAGTGGAATACCTTGTAGTTTGGAATTTATATATGAAAGCTACGCTGAATAACATTCAGTTCTAACCAAAGAAACCACTAGATAAACATTGAATGATGAGGAGGAAGTCATCCATGGAAATTTGCATGTGTCCAACATATGGTAAATTCTATGTGGAATTGAAGAATATGATGTGAATCACATTAAGGTTGAAGGTTAATAATCATAAGGTATATAGGAACCTACTATTGGTAGAGTATTGATATTGAAAATTGGAGAAAATTAAAGTTGCAGGAAAAGTAAATTTCCATGTCTCTTAACTCATGGCTTTCATCATACTTTCACTTGTATAGTGACCACAGTTCCTGAAACACATATATAGTTCTCTTGCTCTTGGAAAACAAACTAACCAGTTCATGCAATCAAGATTTTTATATAATAAAAACATACATGCATAGATAAAATATGCATAAATAACTACATCATGTTAGAATCTAATTTCATTACATTAATCACTAAACTATTACATGGCTCCTTGTCTGGATAGATCTTCATTCTAATGGGCGCCCTTCATACACACATAGGTTTACAATTTATATTAGAAAATTAAAATATCATGGATCATTTCAAGATCCACAATCTTTCCCATAAAACTCTCAACATGATCCTCTCCACAAAGCGCTCAACATGATCTTAACAAAGCTCTCAATGAATTCCTAAGATCCCTCATGGATCTAATTTTTCATGTTTTTAAATAGAAATTAACAAATCCCTTGCCTTTTTACAGTTGTGCCTTCCAGAACTTAGTTCTTTCTAATTTTCTTGGAGGTTGTGTTGAGAAGTGCAGCAAGAAAATTCCAATTTGACTTTGCCTTGTTCAAATTGAGAAAATTTGAATTTCCACATCAACAAACAACTTGGATGTAGTTAACCTGTGTGACATGGCTCTTGTCACTCAGTTGGATCAATAAATTCATGTTAAAGGGCTTGGAGTTTAGTTAAGCATGTGTGATTGCTAAATTTTAGTAATCTAGTTCAGGAATATCTAGTTGAGTTCAGTTAAACTAGTTCTAATAGTTGGAGGAACTAGTAGAAGGTCAGTTGTGCAATGGGACAATAGTATAACTCAGTGATTATCTAATTAACTGATCAATCAACCTAAAATAACTAGTGCATGTAGAGAATTCAAGTTCCCAGCTGTGGTGGAGATTCCAAGGTAGTGTAACAAGTAGTTGTAAACTAGTTTGAGTGTATAGGTGATGCATGCAGTCAGATGATCAAGCCTTGAGAATTGTGCAATCGATTGGAGGGAAATTCCTAAAAGATAGGGGCTAATTCTCTAAGAATTGTGCTAGGAAATAGGGGCTCAAGAAGAGGTATAAATTGAATAAGTCTGGGTTAGAGCTTCTCATTGAGCATAGAGATAGGTTATTCACTTGCAGGTTGTGCTCAGTGCGGGCAAGAAATTGTAATACATCTCTATTCATCTGATTAATGCAAAAAGGCTTGAGGGGTTTTTTCCTAGTTGGGTTCCCCTAAAAAAAAATATTGTGCATGTGTGTTATTTCTTATTGCAAGTATGAGATTGTTTTTCTAAATTGTGAATTGAATTTCGTATATCAGTAGAGTAGAATTGTGTCTCTTGATTTAGATTAAAATTTCTTGAGCAATTGCAATTATATCACCATATTTTTATAGGTGGGTCAATGCTCCTGCATCACTCAGTTAGCATGATGTTTGAACTAGAGGCTAAGAAGGAAATGCATATGCTAAAAAGGAAATGTAGAGATAATGATATCTTAACATTTCCTTCTTAACCTCCACATTTCAAATTTTAGAAATTTGAAAAAGATTAATTATTTAGAGGAAATATTAATTTAAAAATAGAAAAGGTTTTCATATAAATTTAGTTTCTCATCTTACATGTAAGTTTACATCAAATTGATTTGTAATAATTTAGTTCAACACTATTGGGCATGGGATCCCCCCAAGGCATGTTTTGGGGCTCAAAGCCCATGTTTTGAACCAATCTTGTTGTAAAGCTCCGCGAATTACGGGCGCGAAGCGCAAAAGTATGATAGAGTCACAGGGTTTTCCAACCTAGTTTTGTAATGTAATGTCGGCTAGATAGACCTACCCATGGTCCGCGGACCATGGGATTGTATAAATAGAGCGAGGCTCTAAGAAGATAGAGAAGGATAGAAAAGAATAACAAGTCTAAGTGATTGAATTGCAAGTGTAAAGTGTGTCTTTGGGTCGTAGAGTAGGAGAAGGGTCTGTAGCTAAGTGCACAGAGGCCTAGTAGTCCGCAGCCGAGTGCGCGGACTCTTGCAACTGAGTGCGTAGGGAGGAGTCGAGCCTATAACCAAGGAAGGAATTAATAAAGAGAAGTTTTATCATAATTCTGTGTATCTGTTCTTGGGTTAATGCATGTTTGATATGATTTGCACATATACTATTTATTTATTATGCGCATTTGTATGAATGGTTTGTATTGTTAAGTATACTTAAAGCACTCAAGTAGGAAAAGTTAATTAACTAACGTTAGAATAATATTGAGGTCTTGGGTAATAACACAGAGCACGATGTTCTGCCCCTCGGTAGGGCTGCACGAAGGCAATATATTAGGCTGCGAGGTACGGGAAAGTGCGCGAAGCGACTTCTGCGCAGGGTCAAACCGTGGACCACTTGAACTCATCAGACATCTCCAGGGTGCGGAAACCTAGTTCTAGCACCCTCCCATACTACTTCAAGTGAGACCTCAGTCCACGCTCCATGGACTGTTGCCGAAAGGGCTAGTAGTATCGGGATTTGTTTGGCTAAATTAACTCTGAACCTGGGTCAGGCCCCAACAAGCCAACAAATGGTTCTATTGCCGGGACCGGGATCTGCATAGAGATGTCTAATGTCGTATCACTGGAATCCAACAAAGAAAGGAATTGAAGAGTGGTTAGACAGAAAGATTCACGAGTTCATGGCGCAGGAGAACAAGAATCTGCGATTATCAAAGGAAGAGTGGTTAGAGTGCTACTTATATATGGAAATCCAAGAAATTTTATTTGCATCCTTCCCCTCTGAGTTATACGAGTGGATCGCGAAGCTAAAATACAGTCAAGGAAGGTGTAGGCTCGACAAACCTATTGTGTGGACTCCAGAGTTGGTGCGCAGACTGGAAGCATCAGAAGATAAGATCGTGCACATTGTGGATCACTGACTCGATCAAATTATCGGAGGATTTATCACCGAGTTCACGGTGGATACTTCAGTCAGCTATAGCGAGGCAGAACAACGTTTCCTGAAAGGACCGTGAGGTAAGTACATTAAATCTTTGAACACTTGGATTAAAATGCTATTGTGTGAAAAGCGGGTTATGCGAATAGATTGATGTTTTGGGCTACGCAAAGTGGGAGGATCTACAGAAATGAAGGTAGCGCAGAACTAGAAACTAGCCCCTTGATTTCACCTCCACAGGAAAGTGAGGAAGAGCTCGCAAAGGTCTCACCAAGAAGTGTGATTAGTTTGATAAAGCAACGAATTCCACACATACCACTTCCACCTACACCACCGCCAGTTTCACCATCTTCACCCACACCACCTCTGCCACCACCATAGTTCAATATGGAAAGCGCGATAAAGTTGCCAGTGTTCAAGGGAGTAGGGAATGAAGATCTGGACTAGTTTTGGTTCGTGGTAAGGGTTGTATGGGAAGCACAGGGAATAACATGACAATATAAAGAAAGCAACACTAGTCAGCGCTTTGCAGGATTGCACACTGACTTGGTACATTAAGCACTCCAATGACAATCTAAACGTAGGGATCACAGATATCCAGGTTGTGCTAAACAAGGAATTTAGCAGGCCAAAGTCAGAGACACAATCGATCATCGAATTTAAGGAAATCATGATGCTTCCAGGCCGAGACCCCCTAGGAGATGGATAAGAGGCTAAAGGGTATGATTCGTGATGCCAACATGACCTTGACAGATGGGCAACACCGTGCATGGTTTGTAGCATCACTAACGCCGCATCTAAGGAACACGTTGTCACAGCAGAAGCTATCCACTCATGCCGAGGCCTTGGAGATCACAATGAGATTGCATGAGACTACGATACCTGGGAGTCCAATAGATCCATGCACAGTTGAAAAACTTGTGCCTTGAGATGCAGAGTTTGAAACAAGACAGGACAGTTCGCCCAGAAGCGCATGAGGAGGTATGGTGCGTAAAGTGCAAAGGCCAGGGACATGACAAGGACCATTGTCCAATCTTCGCGAACTACCTGGTGGGAGGGGGACCAATACCATTAAGACCGGAGGCACAAGCAGGACCAAGCGTGGCACCTGCATTATGGTGTGCAATTTTTTAGATAGGAGGGAAGCATGCTACAGATAACTGCCATCTATTACAGAAGTATACGCAGAGTTCCGAACATTTGTTCTGTAATTTTTGCAAGTCAGGAGGCCATGATGAGAACACCTGTAGAAGTTATGAACTAATGATGGACCGAACTCCTACCTACAGAGTTCAGACCGAAACACGAGCCCTCGATCAAAATGCAGGGATGGCACACATTGGATTTCAGGGGCGCGGATGAGGTCAAGGTGGAATGGGACCAGGAAGAGGTCGCAAAAAACTGATATACTACAATTGCAGACAATTGGGGCATTATGCCCACGATTGTACAAATCCAATGAAACCATAATGCTTATATTGTACCCAATTTGATCATGTGATAGAGGATTGTCCCACACTGATAGCGAGGTTGCGCAATAAAGGAGCAATCCAACCTCCCCCGACTCAGAACCTGCAAATGATGAGGTCTGAGCCGCGCGAGGAAGACCCGAATGTAAATATCGTGCTCTGAAGTGGTATTATGATAGGAGATGACAAAGGCAAGCAGCCCAAGGAGAGTGCCTGGGTTCGCAAGGCTCCAACAAAAGAACCAAAATTTGATCTAGAGCGCGCTAAGGAGACATTCATGGAAGCTAAGAAGAGCTTCACAGAGGCCTCCACTTCAGGAAGTAAAGACAAACTGGAACCGAAAATGGACCCATCAATGCTCACTACATTTTTGGAGACATGCATGAAGCTACTGCGTGACAGCAAAGCTGTGAAGGGACTGCAAGAACTCATCACTAGATGTGTTGGGACCGCGCTAAGAGAACCGCGCGTAGTTAGGAAGCTTGGGAAGCACACGATGCGAACATGAAGAGAGATGAGATTGACCATGCAGATCGGGGAGTATGAAATGGATCAAGTGATTTTGGATCTAGGATCGGACACGAACGTCCTGCCAAAGAATACATGGGAGCGCATGGGCAGGCCTATGCTGCAATGGTCTCCTATTCAATTTCGAATGGCGAACCAGCAAAATATCCTACCTATGGGAAGATTACAGGGAATAACGGTAGATATCGAAGGTGCGAGCGCGCTTGCATATTTCGAAGTGATAGAGATTGTTGATGATAATATTCCATATCCCATGCTACTAGGAATAGATTGGGCCACTGACATGAATGCAGTGATAAATCTAAAGAAGCGCAAGATGATTTTTGAGAAAAAGTCACTGCGTGTAGTGGTACCTTTAGACCCTGTAGAAGGATCACGCTACACAAAGCTAGTGTGCGACTACGATAGTGATGACGATATAGATTGTATCTACAAGATAACTGTGCAAGAGTAGGACTGGGTGAATCCAACAACGGATGACAGACTCTTGTGGGAGCGCGAAATCTCCTGCACCTCAGATTCGGATGGGGAAATAGAACGATGGAAGAACCAGTTGCATGAAGTAACCACGCTCAACTGTAACATGATGACAAGGTCGCTGCACTGCATGGCAACAAAGGTAAGAGATCTACCTATGTATGATAGGTTAAGCGAGGTGGATGATTTCCTGAACAAATTTGAAAGAGAAGCACTAGAACAGTAGCGTTTCGACGCTCTGAAATGGGTACTGCGCACTACGCCCACAAAATGGTGGGGTACGCATCAAAGAAGTTTTGAGGACTAGCATGAATGCAGAAGGATGATGCGCATACAGTTTGGGACACCTCAGATGTAGCTAATAGACAAGTATGATGGACGGGATGATCCACGTTCACACCTCGCAAAATGGACCAAGGTCTACGGGGAAGAGCCACAACCTGAGTGGGTGCACCTATTCTGTCATACCCATGAATTGGTATACCGAGACAGAGCTCCACCATGGCACGAGCTAATGGGATATCTTGCACGAAGGATTCCTGTTAACCTTCACGTTTGAAGATCGTTGGTGGGATACTGTGGATGATGCACTACAAGCAGTAAAAGCAACTATCTTTAGAATACCCCAGGAGCCAATGGAAGTGCTTCAGCTGGAATGGGCAACCTAGCTGAGCTACGCGCTAGAGTGTTACAATGTAAATATTGAGGAGGATGATGAGGATCCATGAAAAATCAACATTCCAAAAACTGAAGGCTATCGCGAGGTTCAAGGACCATTGATTGAAGATCCTGACATCACTACGCCGCTAAAAATGAAGCAGGTAAACATTGGGATGGAGGCTGAACCGAAGTATGCAACGCTCGATGACTATTGGGATGATGCCACGGTGGATAAGGTCGTTGAGTTACTCCGCGAGTACCAAGACTTATTCCTAACCAAGATTACGGACTTAAAGGGGATTGTTGGCGACTTATGGATGATGAAGATCACCCTAAAACCCGATGAAAAGCCGGTTAAGCAGAGGCCTTAGCGCTTGAATCTGAAGTACAAGGAAAAGGTCTGCATAGAACTAGACAAAATGCTCGTAGCTGGAATTATTGAGCTGGTGGAAGAATCTGACTGGGTGAGCCCTATGGTAGTGTAGGAGAAAAAGCAGAAGGGCGAGATAAGAATATGCGTGGACCTCAGGAAGTTGAATGATGCCTATGTACATGACCCATTCCCAACCCCGTTCACAGATGAAGTATTAGAAAATGTCGGTGGGCAAGAAGCATATTCTTTCACTGATGGGTTCTCAGGGTACCACCAGATCAAAATCGCACTGGAAGACAGGAGCAAGACCACCTTCGCCACTGAATGGGGCTGCTTTCAATACACCATCATGCTATTTGGGTTAAAAAATGTGCCAGCCATCTTTTCGTGCATAGTTGTTGCTACCTTCAAAGAATATATCCACAAATTCCTGGAGGTCTATCTGGATGATTGGACTATCTTTGGATTGGTTAAGCACCACGTAGCAAGCTTACGTTTGATGTTGGATACTTGCCAACGACACCAGATTGCACTGAACCTTAAGAAGTGTACGTTCCTTGTTCCCTTTGGGAACCTACTGGGACATGTGGTCTGCAAACAGGGACTAATGGTAGACCCCGCAAAGATTGCAGTAATTCTGAATTTGGAAGCACCGCGAAGTGTTAAACAGTTGCGCACTACCTTGGGACACACAGGGTACTACAGGAAGTTCATCAAAAGCTATGCCTAGATCACCGTGCCAATGGAGAAACTATTGAAAAAGGATGTCACATTCTGCTGGAATGATGATTGCATGAAGAGCTTGGATGTCCTAAAGGGGAAATTGGCCTTTGCTCCAATCCTGGTCTTCCCAAAATGGGATGTGGAGTTTCATGTCCATGTTGATGCATCATGTATTGCACTGGGAGCGGTGCTCACACAAGAAGGTGGCGAAGGCTTGGATCACCCTATCGCGTTTGCAAGTCGAAGATTGTCCAAAGCTGAAAAGAACTATTCCACAACCGAGCACGAGGGACTAGTAATGGTGTACGCACTCCAAAAATACTAGCACTATTTTATAGGAGGACATTTCAAGATGTATACAGACCATTCCACACTAAAGTACTTGGTCAATAAGCCTGTGTTGGCAGGGTGCATTTGTAGGTGGCTCTTATTGTTCCAAGAATATGACTTTGAGGTCATGGTAAAACATGGACGCCTGAACGCAGGACCGGATCACTTGTCGCATATTGAGACGGGCGAGGAACCTACTAGTTTGGAGGAAGGATTACCTGATGCACAGCTATTTGCTGTGCACGTTTTGGACGGACACTTCGAAGATATAATCCACTTTCTGACAACAGGGACTGCACTGAAGTAATACTCCGTTCAACAGAAGAAGGAATTGGTGGTGCACGCAGTAGATTTCTCTGTCATCACAGGGCACCTATACAAAATGGGAAATGATGAGATATTGTGAAGGTACGTACCTGAATTTGGACGAAGTCAGATCCTAGCAGAAGCACATGGGGTCACTACAAGAGGACACTATGCAGGACGAGCGACCGCACAAAAGATTCTTCGCACCGGGTTGTGGTGGCCAACCCTTCATAAGGATTCAAAAGCACACTGTAAGACCTGTGATATATGCCAAAGGTACAGTAAACCATCGCGGAGGGACGAGATTCCATTGAATCCACAAATGACGCTGCAACCCTTCAAAAAATGGGCAATTGACTTCATAGGACCTATCAAACCCCAGGGAAAAATGGGCATGCAATACATCATCGCCGCGATGGAGTACCTGACTCGCTGGGCAGAAGCACAGCCGGTCAAATACTGCACGGCTATGAAGTTCTTGTTTGAACATGTGTTGACCTAATTTGGCTGCCTGAAAATCTTAATGAGTGATCACGATACGCATTTCCTAAACGAAACCATCAACGCGCTCACAGAGGAGTTCTACGTGTATCATTAGAAAAGCACATTGTATCACCCACAAGCCAATGGGATAGTAGAAGCATTCAAAAAAATACTGGAGACTGCGCTAACCAAAGTGTGCAACGTGCAGCGAAGCGATTGGGACCTACACGTACTTGCAGTACTATGGGCTTATAGGACAACGTGCAAGAAACTGATGGGACAAACACCTTTCCGGTTAGTTTATGGCATGGAAGCTGTCATGCCGATGGAGTATATTGTACCTAGTCTGCGCATAGCAGTGCTCATAGGTATGATGGACCGCGAAGCTCTGGAAGAAAGGCTCGCGCAATTGGAAGAACTTGAGGAGGAACAGTTCCTGGCAGGTTTTCATCAACAGGTACAAAATCAGCGTGAAAAGGCTTGTCAATATTACCATATTAAGTTACGCACCTTCAAGGTAAATGACTTAGTGCTGTTGTATGATAGTAAGTTTTAAAAATTCCCAGGAAAGTTCAGAATGCATTGGCTGGGACCATACATGGTTAAGGAGGTCACAGACGGAGGCGCAGTATAGCTAGTCAAACTAAATGGACAGCCTTTCCCAGGCAAAGTGAATGGCAACCGCTTGAAGGCCTATATGGGTGGCCCGATTATCTGACTAACCGGCGGAAGCACAGTCTTCGCGCTCCAAGGATCCGAACAAAGGCACGGGAATATAAAAAAATGCAAAGGATACTGGCACAAATGCAGATAAGCAGTTCAGACACAGAGGTCTCGGAACAGCGTATGCAGCAAATCCAGCAAGCAGCAGCTCAGTGCGTTGTTGATCCCCACATAGTTCGAAAACAGTTGGAGGTACTTCACGCAAAGATCATTGCGCCGATAGAGTGACTCGAGGGCGAGTCACGATGTTTGTGTTGGGGGCCTGTTGGGCATGGAATCCCCCCAAGGCATGTTTTGGGGCTCAAAGCCCAAGTTTTGACCCAATCTTGTTGTAAAGCTCCGCGAATTGCGGGCGTGGAGCATGAAAGTATGATAGAGTCACAGGGTTGTCCGCCCTAGTTTTGTAATGTAATGTCAGCTAGATAGACCTACCCATGGTCCGTGGACCATGGGATTGTATAAATAGAGTGAGGCTCTAAGAAGATAGAGAAGGATAAAGAAGAGTAACAAGTCTAAGTGATTGAGTCGCAAGTGTAAAGTGTGTCTTTGGGTCATAAAGTAGGAGAAGGCTCTGCAACTAAGTACGCATAGGCCTAGTAGTTCGCAGGAGAGTCGAGTCTATAACTAAGGAAGGAATTAATAAAGAGAAGTTTTATCATAATTTTGTGTATCTGTTCTTGGGTTAATGCATGTTTGATATGATTTTCAAATATACTATTTATTTACTGCACGTACCTGTATGAATGGTTTGTATTGTTAAGTATGCTTAAAGCACTCAAGTAGGCAAAGTTAATTAACTAACGTTGGAATACCATTGAGGTCTTGGGTAATAACGTAAAGCGCGACATTCAGCCCCTCGGTAGGGCTGCGCGAAGGCAGTGTATCAGGCTGCAAGGTATGGGAAAGTGCGTGAAGCGACTTGCATGCAGGGTCAAACCGCAGACCACTTGAACTCATCAGACATATCCAGGGTGCGAAACTTGGTTCTAGCACCCTCCCATACTACTTCGGGTGAAACTTCAGTCCACGTTCCCCGAACTGTTGCCAAAAGGGCCAATAGTACCAGGATTTGTTTGGCTAAATTAACTCTGAACCTAGGTTAGGCCCCAACAAGCCAACAAACACCTATTTCAAAGAACTTTTTTGCTCTCTGTAAAACTAAATAACAAAATTTAATAACATTATATATAAACATTTAAATTTCTCACCTTGATTTTTTTTAACGATGTGATCTTGCCATACATGTTGAGCTCATCAATCCTAATATGATAATGAAGCAACAAAGAACATTGAATCCACACATGGAAATGTGTGGAAGAAGTGTATAGAGGGGGGATGTGTTTCTCCTTCCGCACATATCCCCAGTTCTGCACCTCTCACACAACACTTTTCTATTCTCTCTTAAAAATTAAATAACAAAAAATAATAACATTAATTATAAACATTTAAATTTCTCACTTAGATTGACTCATTTTTTAAGTGCATCATATCTTAATTTTATAATTTGAAATCCATATTCAAACCAATTTCACTTTATCCATTTTAACTAAACATAAAACTTTAAATTTACTTGCTAATTCTTTCGCAGAAAAAAATGAAATAAATATTTATTGGTTGTACATATAATTGGTTTCATAAGAGGGTAGAGCTAAAAATTACATGATAATGCTTTCACAAAAAATTGAAGAGGGTAGAGCTACAAATTACATGATAATGCTTTCACGAAAAACTAGAATTTACATACTAGTGTTAAAAATGACTCGAGTTGAAGGTCAAGAATGAAGGAAGCTATTAGAATTCTATCCACTAGAATTTTATTTGTCAATGCTTTATTCTTTTTAATTGAACATAAAACTAGAATTTTACTAGCTAATGCTCTATTATTTCTGACTGAACAAAAACTAAAATACTTGCTAGTGCTTTCACATTATTCGTTTTTAATTTCACTTTTTTCTTTTTAACTTTACAAGAAGCTAGAATTTATTTGCTAATGCTTTCACTTATTTCTTTTTTAACTAAACAGAAAACTAGAATTTAATTGCTAATGCTTTCATTAAAACTTTAAATTTACTTGCTAACATTAATTATAAAAATTTAAATTTCTCACTTTCATTTATTTATTTTTTCGATGTGCCCTTGCCATACATGTTGAGAAATTCTAAGATGATAACGAAGAACGAAGTGAATTGAATCCAAGCATGGAGATGTGTATAAGAAGTGTATGAAGGGGAAATGTGTTCCATTACCAACTTAATAGGAACTAGATTGAGTTCTCATTTTTTAGGGGTTGTAAAACATCATGATTTTCATGTCGATTTTGAAAAGTGTTAATGCAACATCGACTTTTTTTTTGGAGCATATTTTTGACACTTTAAATTTTATTATAGATTAAATATGAACATTTTTTTTAAATGTTAGTGATTTTCATGCCAATTTCAAAAATGTTGATGTAACATCAACTATTTTTTTATAGGGGTTTATTTTTGACACTTCAAATTTTCTTATGTATTAAGTATGGATTTTTTTTTTAAATGTTGGTTATTTAACAATTTTTCAAGTAGTCTTCTTCTTCTTCTTCATCTATGAGATATTTGTTTTTTCAGTCTTTTTTTTTTAAGTTTGTGTTTTTTTGTTTTTCTTTTCAATTTTTTTTGCAATGAAAATTTCCATTTTTTTGCATAGTTAAAAAAATGGTTAGTACTTTAAAGTTAGGATTTCCTTTATATTTATGTATCATTAATTAATATTTCAATGTACATCAAATAATTGTCACTAAAAAGAATAATTTTAAATATTTGACAAAAAAGTACACATTTTGAATATAGATATAATAAAAAAATACACATTTTGGGACTTTTGTTAAAAATAACATGTCAAATAAATGATTTTTATGGGAAAAAATTGAACAAAAAAAAGTTAAAAAAACAATATTTTTTTTTTATGAATTTTATGTCAAAAAATAATAATATCCACAAAATAATGATTGAAAAAATTAAAGTGAAAATCAGTTAATAATAATAATAAACATATAACAACAATAACTGAGTGACTTATTCTTATCATAAAATTTTAAAGCCAAAACATTACAAGTATAGCTAATGAATAGTTCTCAAAATTAAGCTTGATTTTCAAGCATGGCTTAAATTTAATCAATAATATCATATAATTCATGCTCATTATACTCCAGAGGTTCATTATTGTCTTCTTCCATAGTGTTTTGTGCTTCAGATTTGATCATTGTTATCTCTTACTGCATCTTCGATGTTTGCGAATCTCCCAAAGTATCCCTTTCCAAATGTGATTCATTAAAATCCCCTTTTCTCAAACCAACTTCTTGCATTGCATTTGGAAGAACTTTAATAACATTAATCCTTTGCTGAATAGATTTTCATTATTGTGAGTTTTTTAAATGACTATACAATTTCTTTCTTTTTGTAGGCAGCATGCTAATGTTGTACCTAATCATCAAGTACACAATAAATAATTAAATAAATTAGTATAAACACATTAAAAGAAAAGATTGAAGTTCAATTTTATATCATAAAACTTCCCAGAACCTAAGAACAAATCCAAAACATAATCTCCTTCATTTGGACATAAATCTAAAAGATAATTAATCAATGCGTGTGGTTTTTGATGTATGTTTAACTATATCTCCTTTTTGCATCTTTATCCTCATATGCTAGTTATCTTACAACATTATCATGAACCAATACTTGGTTATGACTCTTTCTATTTACTAGATTCAATAGAATATACTTATAGCTATCATGTTTATCCAAGATGCAACATGTATGAACTCACAATCGCTTATAATTGGTTGATCTCCGTGACTAATAAGATTTGTATTTTTCCGATAACATGAAATAGTAAAAATTTAATTAACTTGCACATAGATAGTTTTTCTAACATTAATCAAACATACAATTTCAATGTATTACCATGCAAACTATATCCTTGAGTTTGCTTTTCCCTTGAAACTTGATAATATCAATCCAAATTGTGTGTCAGAATAAAATGTCTCAAATATCCAAAGTGGTGATGTTATGACTTCTTGAAATCTCGTAACCACTTTATTAAAAGCTTGATAACTATAAGGCTAACTAACATATCCAGTGTTTGGGAAATTGAAACCATGAGGGATATCTATAATAATCATGGAATATTCCATTTTAGGAATGATATTTGCAATGTCTTCACATTCACCTAATATTATTTGATACTGGACAGTGTCGAGCCCATAATAAATGTAGTGATTAAGACTAGGATCAAGTTCAACATTTTAAAAATGTTGCTTTCTCTCCCTTTCCAACTTAATTTTTTGAATAAAACCTTTGAAAGTATTTGGTATTCCATCTATGTTATTCCTCAACATATTTAATAAAATAAAAAATAAAAAAGTATATGTGCAAGTAATAAAATTAAAATAGTTTACAAATTAATAAAATGAATGTATTAAATAAACACACCTTTTTGAATGCAACATAAAAATATTTTAGTGTTTATGTAGAACTTGAGTCTAAGGAGTTGCGTACAACATCATCCTAACTCTATTCATTCAACATTTTAATGATCTCTTCTTGTGTTTTCATATAAACCTTATGAATGAACACATAAGCAAAAAAATTATAGTGATATGTATAACAAATACTACTAATAACAATATGTTACATTAAGGAAAAATTATAATCCAAAAATAAATAAAAATAATTCAACAAACTTACTTTTGAAATTCATGGCACAATTTTTCCAATGATAATTCACTTGACTTCACACAAAATAATATTGATTTTAGAAGTTTTTCATTAATGAATATGATAAATCTTTCGATAAAAATCACGTTAGAGAAATTATGTCGACATGTTTCAAACTATCCAATGTGATTCATCATCAAAACTTTTAATAATTAAAATACTACTCAACAAAAATACAAAAATAATACATAAAAATCATCTATTATTTTTTAAAACAGTAAAAAAAGGTAATCTATTTAAAACTACTCCTTATAAGAGAGGCAAAAGTAATATGGAAGAGGCATCTATTCTTTGTAAAAATAATAAGGGGTAATGTATTCTTTTAGAGTGATCAATCTGAAATCATTTTTGTAAATATTAAGTTTGTAATTTTGGTTTCAAATGGAAAAAATATTATTATATATATTATTTTATTTTAATTTCACAAAATATGTTTTATTAATTATATTTTAATAAATTAATAATTTAAATAAATTTAAATAAATTAAATTTAAATAAAATTTAAATTTATAATTATAATTATTCAAGCCTCAAACCTACTTATACTCATTCAAACCTCTTTTTCATTATCTACTAAATCGCATATAATTTCTTTACGCAATGTTCTTTAAAATAAACAATAATGTTGGGGTGTATAATAATTAACTTTATCATCACATATAATGTTCTTTAAAATAAACAATAATGTTAGGTATATAATAATTAACTTTATCATTACATATTTATATTTATATTGATAGGCTTATTATTACTTAAAAAAAATGGTTATAATTTTTTTACCCAATGTATAATAATTAATTTTATTATTATATGTTTATGTTAGTAGATTTATTTATTTTGAAATAAAATTTTTAGAATTTGTCAATAATCGTAGAGGATAGAGATTTAATTTCTATAAAATATTTTAGAATATTTATAGTAATATATAAAAATCAATGATTTAGATTTATTTCCAGATAATTATAGATTTTTTTATTTTAAAAATATTGTTTCAAAAAAATGAATAATACTCACTAAATTTTGTTTTATAGAAAATTCTATTTATAATTTAAATTTTATTAAAAATATAGTGAAAAGATTTTATTACTTTAGAATTTTTTCATGAATTTTAATATATATATATATATATATATTCTTAAAGTTGAACTCTTGTAAATATTTGAAAGAATATGTTAAAAATAAAATTATTGTAAAATAAAATAAGAATTTTTATAAAACAGAATGAAAGTCATCTATTTAATGCATTATATACTAAATATAAGAGAATGTAGGCTATATATAATAATTAAAGAGGTTTAATATTAAGAAAAACATTATTGTTATAATTGCACAAATAAGGATGTTTATGTAAGTTTATAACTAACAATAGCATTGTAAAGGAATAAAAGAAAATTTGTTAGAAAAAGATTTCCTCCTCAAAAGAGAGAAATTAACATAGACAAAATGTGAAGGTAGCAACACTCAAGATGACCCCTTAAGGATAACTTCTGAGAGAAATCAACATAGATAAAATGTGAAGGTAGTAATGTTGAAGATATCCCCCTAAGGACAACTTCCTTAACCCTAAGCATCAATTGTAACTAAAGAAAATGAGGTGATGCCAAAGGTTTAGTGAAGATGTCTACAACTTGCTCTTTGGTAGGAATATACTCCAAGGTGAAAACAACATCCTAAATGAGTTGTTGAAAGAAATGCATTTCAATCTCAATGTGTTTTGTCCTTTAATGCTTCACTAGGTTGCGAGAAATGTGTACAGCATTGATTATCACACCAAAGAGTATTAGGATGATCTTGTTGAATGTCAAACTTTGTCATTAGCTATTGAAGCCAAATCACTCCCTAACTAGCAAGAACTACAACATGATACTTAGCTCTTTTAGAAGATAATGCAATTTTTTATTTCTTCTTGCAAGACTAGGCGATAGGAGCAAAGGCAAAGAGATAGACAAAACCAAATGTGGACTTTCGATCATCCACTAAACCAATGCAATCAAAGTCAATGAAACCCACAAGCTAAGAAGCACCAAAGGTGTACTAAATCCAAAATTGGTAGTAACTTGAATGTCCCTCAAATGCACTTGGTTGCCTTGTAATGACTCTCATGAGGATCTTGAGAGAATTGAGAGACAACCTCAACTATAAAAGAAATGTCAAGATACATATGAGTCAAATACAATAGACTCCAAACTAGTTGTTCATACAATGAAGGATTAATGCATTGTAAAGAGCAACTGGAAAATAGGTTAACACTTGATTGAAATGGAGTAGGTGCAAGCTTACAATAAACAATGCCAAGGCACTGTGGTAAATCAAGTACATACTTCTACTGAAAAATTGAGATCCCTTCTGAAGACTAAAGAACTTGCAGACCAAGAAAACAATGCAAAATACCTAGAGTTGTCATATCAAATTGCCCCATCAATGTTTTTTGAACACTCTAAATCATGGATGAAGAATTCTTTGTGAGAATTAAATTATCCACATACAACCATAATCAAGAGATCAATGTGATGCCTTTGAGTGCAAACTACAAAATGAAAATGATAACAATTGAATCCTAAAGTAATCATAAAACTATTTGTCTTCTCATACCAAGATCAAGGAGCTCATTTGAGACCATATATTGAACATCAAGGCCTGCAAATAAGAGAATAATCCTAGGAAAAAGAAAGAGGCTATTCCATTTATAGTTCCTTGTGTAAATCACCATGAAAAAAAACATTATTCACATCCCTTTGGTAGACTGACCATCCTTGGGAGAAAACGAGAGAAAGCATATTGCATACGGAATTTATCTTGGCATAAAGAGAAAAGGTCTTGAATTAAGTAATCCCTTCCCCACAAGGCATGCCTTATGCTTTTCAGTGAAACCATCTTCTACTTATTTGATGCTATAGACCCATTTAAAATGAACTAACTTTCATCCCTTAGGAAAGAGAAATGAGATTCCATGTGTGGTTCTTTAATAAGGAAGAACACTCCTCTATCATGGCAACATCCTATTCAAGTATCTCAACATCATTGGAAAATTATTGTGAATCATTTTAAATGGAAAGATTTGAAAAAGAGATACGAGTTGTTTGTGACTAAGTACGACAAGGATGAGAGGAAATAACTAAAATTTGTTGGCTCATAGCCATACCTATCAAGCCTCTTTCTATCTTAAGATATCCTCTTCAAATGTTGTTCTTGATCATGTTATTCATATTTAGGCTACTTGTGTTCTAATGGTGTTGATGGTAGATTTTCCTCTAGTTAATTTTCATCGTCATTAGTATGATTTTTAGCAAGAAAATGTTCATTGTCTTGCTCTACAAAAAAAAACTGCCAACATGATTTTCAAAATTGTAAATATAAGAATCTATGGGAGGAGTAGGAGAGGATGTGGGGTTGAAGTGCTCATAGAAATGGATAGGCCTTCAAAACTAGAAATCTTTAGGCCAACAAATATCAGTTCTTGGCTCTTATTCTCCATAAATGTTTTCTTTCATTTGGAGTTAAGGCCCACTTCGGAATGCAAAGTACCCTAAAAGTAGTGACATTGGGCTTGACATGGTTCCAAGCTTCCTTTGGAATCATATGCAAACATTACCCTAATAGGAATCTAAGTTGGAATGTAATTTTCAGAATTCACTACTTCAACCGAGAATGAGGGTGCCATGTTATTGCACTTAATCATATAAATTGCATTATCTTTTAGTGTTTGGTTCCTTCTTTGAGCAACACCTTTTTGTTGAGGGGTGTCAAAAATAGAGTGTTGATGTTGAGTGCCATATGCTCTACAAAAATCCTTGAAAGCTTGATTGACATACTCCCCCCCCATTATCTATGCATAATTTATTGATAGAAAGAGAGAACTAATCAACAAAAGTGTTACAAGTTTTTTGAAAGTAGCAAAGACCTCGCTCGTGTATGTAAGAAAGTACATCCAAGAGTGATGTGAGAAATCATCAATAAAAGTGAGTGCATACTTAGTCCTTGAAAATGACATGAGATCACTATGTACCAACTCAAGAGGTGCAATAGCATGTAAGTTTATACCTTTAGGAAACAAATCTTAATGTTGTGTTGTAGCGGCTACAACCACCCTCCAAAATTTTTCCTTAGCTTCGTTTCAGAGCCTCCCTACCAGCCATCCTTAGCAGCATGTATTGCACTGTCAAGTACATGAGCTTCATTGGTTTTCTAGCAGCTTGCCAACCTATGCATGATTTTTTGTTTCACTCCCCTCACAGGCTGCCACTCCAGACTTGGTCCAGCTGCTGGCTGAGAAACTCCCTCAGAAAATTGTGTAATTCTGGAGGGGAACCAACCTTCCCTCCAAAAATTGCACAAATTTGACTGGCAGCCTATTGGGCCCAGAAACTACGCAATCCTGTCAAACAGTCTTCCCAGTGAAAACTGCGCAATCTGGCCCAGCAGTGTTGCTTAGCCCAGAAATTGTGCAATTCTGGGTAGCAGTCAGTTGCTCCTCCCAGAAATTGTGCAATCCCTCTAGATAGCTAGCCCATATTCCTCCCAGAAATTGTGCAAAAATTTCCCTCAATCAAGCAAGCCGACGCATGTGCCTTCAAGTTGACCGGTTCCACACGGGACAAAGAAAACTTGATTTGCATGCATGGGTTGCCTTTTCCCCAAATAGCAAAAAGAAACATGCAAAAAGCATCCCTAGATTTTAGGGGGCTATTTTTGGCAGTTGGAGGTTACATGCAAAGATCATTTTAGAAACTTTCCTCCAAGTGTCGCCTTTTCCTAGATTTGTGGCATGCGCGTCATGAGCCTCAAACTTATTTATTCAACACTTTAGAGCTCATTCTTCAAATTGATCTTGGAGCTCTGACATCCCACAACACATCTAGGAGTCTTCGACACGTCCAGCTCAGCTATTTTCGGGTAAGTTCGCTTTACTTCTCTTTTGCGACACTTCTGTCACCTTTTGTGTTTTGGCTTGAGTAACTATTGTCTGCTTGATTTTTGTGAACACTTGTTGTCATTTGCATTCATGTTAGCCTCTACAAGCACCATTTCAATTTTTGTTTACATCTCATTGCTGTCGCATGCATGACACTGTTTTGCACGAACAGTCGCCGATTCGGTGACTCGTTTCACACACATGCATGTTGTTTCATTTTCTAAATCTTGAATTTGTTGTTTGCATGCACAATAATTCACTCCTGCTTACACTCAGTATCGCCATGCATTCACATCTTCATATGATTTCAGTTTCCCGTCGGCGGGTTTGAGCAACCTTGGCTCGGACTCTGCCTTGCCTAGACAACATTACACAACTTTGAGAGGGAAGCCTTTGCCTTCATCCCAGAAAATGTGCAAATCTGGCCAGTCAGTTCCCTCGAGTATTGATTTGCGTAATTGTGAGAGGCAGTGACTCCTAGCCCAGAAAATTACACAATGCATACCCTGGGCCTGTATCACTTTCCAGCTGAAATTGTGCATTGTGCAATCTCACCACCCAGCAAGCCAATCTGGATTGCGCATTACGTAATTCCAACAGTCAACTAGCCTCCTGGAAGTCCAGACTACCTTTTGCGCAATTCCGGCAGTTAGCCTTCCAACCTCCCAGTGAAAATTACACAATCCTTTCTAGCAGTTCCCCAAGTATGTTCCATGTCATCCCTAGAGTTTGCTTTGTTTTTAGCTGACAGATTTCTTGCCATGCATGTCACCATGTCTTCAAATATAGCAAGTGTTCGTCCATCTCTCAGCAATTTAGGATCAATGGCCTCCAAGAGAGCAGGGTCAAAATACACCGACGGAAGCAGCATAGAGATTGCTACCTTCAGGGCACAGGATTGTCAACAGATCTACCACTTGTCAAAGCCAATGATCACCATGGAGACAAACTTCAGCATACCCAGCAGCAATGCCAAATCCAGGGATATCTTGAAGAACTGGGTGAAGGAGCCAACCAAATTTAGGATGACACCCAACCAGATTTACAAGACGAAGATATTGCTGAAGGCGTATCAATACTTGGTCATCTTTTCATGTCGCTTGTATGGCCAAGATATCACAGAGACATTCCCGTAGAGTTGGGTGATCGCGTTGGACCAAATGGCTAGTGAAGGAAAAGCATGCAACTGGTCCGACATGTTGTCTCACAGGTTGAAGGAACAAGTAACAGGAGCTCGGTAGCCACCCAAAGGTTAGCAAGCAGAAATATACATGTCTGTTTACATCTTGGATGCAATATGTGCCCGTTAGGAGTTCCCGGGCATGAAGTGGGCATGGACATCAACAGAAACCTCTGACAGTGCTTATTGTAAACTGTTTTCCAAATACAACTTCAGAGGAGTTATCACACAGATGTCAGATCATTTTTTCACCCCTGTGTACAAGATGATATTTGAGCAGGATCCACCTTACATGTCGAAGGCAACAATGGAGGCATTGATTGACATAGTGGATTAGTATGCCTCACCGTCTCGCACCTTCATATGGATGTACAACGCAGAGAATTCTCTGCATGTTTTGTCGAAGTTTCCCATGGACAAGCTCGTCATGCAAGATGTGTAATACCACATCTCGGCAGGACTATCAGCTAGGCTACACTGGAAGAAAAAGGCACCTTTGCCCACTCTTCCATTGTGGATATAATTGTATGAGATATAGAACTTCAATAATGCAGATGTCGAATCAAAGGAGATCCATAAATATCCTTTCGACACCTGAAGCTTCAATCTGTATGACTGGCATTGTTTGGTGAAGGATCACTACGCGAGAGTAAAGATTTTGTGGATCCACGAGGCATGTCATTGGGTGGAGGAAGACCCATGGATATATTTTCACAGCTTCTCTAGGCCCAATGAACCTGTCAGCATCGCTGTGGAATGGTTATCGAAGCAGCACCGAGGAGAGTAGCAATAGCAGCAGCAACAGAGGTAAACATACCGGTGCGCGACAAAGGCAAGAGAAATATTGTCGACAGTGTAGAGGTAGAAAAAATATGCAAGTTCAGAGCAAACCCACTTGTACAGAAAGTAGCTTTAGCAATGGAGGTGAAGAGGAAACACCGCCAAAGGAGGACCGCAAAAAGGTAGAGAGACAAACAGAGGATGGAGGAAACAGTGAAGGAGTTGCATAAGTTGAAGGAGAAACTCCGAAAGGAATAGGAACTTTGCAGACAGAAGAAAGAAGTGCAACAAGGACAAGTACAATAGAGGGCGCAACATGTACAGATAGATGAAACTCCACCCGTACAGGTAGTAGACTCATCCGAGCATCTGGCGCAAAGCAGACAGGGTGAGAAGTCGCAAGAGCAAGACTTCGCTCAAGAGATTGAATGAGCACTTGAGCAGATGGATACAGATATGGAGCAACAAGAGTTAGAGCAAGACATCGACCTCATGCCTTACCACCAAGAGGTCGACCCACCAGCTTCACCAGATCTGGAAGCAGAGCAAGTCCCAAGTGACCAAGGAGACATTGAGATCCTTGGAGACAATCCGGAAGAAGAGATGCACAACATATCATTCAACGAGTCGCAACATAGAGTTGTGAAATCACGTAGAGTGTCTACTCTGGATGACAACACATCTCCTGCATAGTTTGAGGAATGAGTGATCGTGTCTGATGTGCGCAGCATCCAGCAACATTGGCCGATTCTACAAAAGCATATGTCGAAGCCACTAGCTCGAGTATTCTCTTCTTGATAGCTAAGAACAAGTGAATGGCTAAGGAGTTACAGACGACCAAGCAAGAAGGAGAATTAGTTACAACATTCACCTGAGCTGAGTTGAAGAAGGCGATACTGGATGAAGTATCGTCCCTTGAGACAGTCATGTGGGCATTGTATCCCAAGTTTGGTACCATGCAAAAAGCAATTGTCCATCTCAACGGTTGGCAGTAGTGATGTGCTAAGAGAGCATGTATCTTGTCAACATTGCACATTGTTGTTGACTACATGCAAGCATGGACAATGAGATACAAGGGAGCCCCGTTACACTTGCCCAAGATGATGAAGCCCAGGGCGGTTGAGTTGAAGCCACGTATCTGGACTCAGATCCAGAACTATGAAGAAATCCTGCATCTCATCACTAGTTTGTAGGCTTCCCATGCACACGTATTTAGAAGCATGGATGTTGTTGTGCATGCACATGCGATCCCATCTATTGGGACACTCACCGAGGCAAAGACAAAGGCAAAAGTCCGACGGGAGCTTGACTCGTACTTTGACAAGTTGATGCACATAGCCACCAATGCAGACTTAGCAATCAATGAAGACACCATGCATCAGTGTGTCGCTAGTTTAGCTGCACTCAAGAAAATGATGCGCATTTTATCAGACGAGTTGGACAGAGGAGTGAGAGCAGTGTACCCGGATGCAACAAAGGCAAGTGTTCGCTTCCAGAAAGATGTCACCATAGAGTACACAGACTGCCACGATTGGCATCAGTTCGCCACCGTCAACCATCATGAGGATGTCGAAGAGTTGGTCTTCCCATAGTTGTTCGAGTCATAGTGATGTCTTGCATGGCTTGCTCTATCCTATTTTGTCTCACATGGGTATATGTGTAGATTATATGTAACGTCTTGTCAAGTGGAAGTTCAAGTGTCAATAGTTGAATGTAACAATCATAGAGTAGTTGAAAAGTCATGAGGATAGATGAACAATCACAAAGGGGAATGTCAAGGGTCACCCCACCCTTTTCTATATATAGTCCCTCATAACTCATTGTAGAGGCTTTGGTCAGCCAAGCTTCTGATAGGAGTATCTTAGAGAAAGCTTGGAGAGTATTGTAATGAGCCTTGGCTTCTCCACAGTGCAGAGCTAGTACATCTCTTTGGAGGAGTAGGCAGCAGTGACTATAATGTTCCGCTATCGGAACTACTGGTCGGTCATGGTTATACTGTATGATTGGAACTTTCACTTCTTAATATAATAGAGGTGGCATGTTTCATGCATATGTTGTTATTGTATTTCAGCTAACTTGTTTAGTCTAATGATATATGTATCTGTTTTCTTACGCATGCACGTATGGACTTTTCTGTATAAGTATGTATGAATCTTACTGAAATGTGTTGTTGGTTTAACCATCATTTTGGATTGGTAGCTTACTTTCCTTCTAGTTGGTGATGCATATTTTCTCATGTGTTCCCTTCTTAACCCAGTGCTTTCACAGGTTTCCAAGGGGCCCACTCACATCACCCTCCATGTGTTAGAACCATTCATGCACCTTCCTTGACTTGATGCATATGTCACACCCTTGCTACCAACAGGGATATGTTACTTCCCTCTGCATGCAAACATGGTCAAGGTGATACCGTACGACCCACTGCTGTGACTCCTACACCAAATGGTTTGAGGTCTAGTTGGGACTTCTTACCGAGGAGATCCCCTGACATGTTGGTGGGTCCAGCACCATCAACATTTATGGCACTAGAAGGAGGACCAGATGACAAGTTGTGTCCTCTCATCCTGTTTTGAACCTTTGCATATCTATCATGGATTATATTACACTCATCCCTCCACGATGTCTTTCGCATGCCGAACCTCTCAACATCACGAGGGAGTTTTTTGATCTCTTGTCCGAATTCACGTATGATGGTGAAGGAAAAGTAGCCTGGCTTGAGTACTTAGAAGAATTCTATGTATTCCTTGAGAATGCAGAAGAGGTCAGCCTGTTGCTTTCATACACACTTTGTGAATCCCCACAACGGTGGTGCTGGAATCTGCCTCCTGGAAGCGTGCACTCACTTGACCAGTTTTGTGATCTCATTGAATCTACTTTCCATCATTTTGATCCAGAACCTCTTGACAAAAAATTGTTACAACAACGGAAGGCCCCACATGAATCACCTATGGAATTTTGGGACCACTTCTGTGTGTTGTTGTTTCAAGCTCTGAAAAGTCAGATGAAATTCCAGTATCTCATGGACAGATTTGAGTGTTGTCTTACCAAATATGTTAATCCTAAAATAAAGTTCAAGCCCAAGCTCTGCTCAGCATGCTCCAATGATGGAGTTGTGCAATCAAAGATAGACACGGTCGCTGTCACAAGTGACTGTCCACCGTCTCCTCATCAAATAGCTCCACCACTGCAGAGTGATGTGGGAGAACATACACACACATATGTTCAACTGTCACATCTTCCCAACATCACTTCTCTCAATTTTCACACAGATTTGGTTGCAAATCCCATGGGTTGTCACATATTTGTTTTACCTCAACCTCCGTCTTCGTGTTATGTTGATCCTCTGGATTACACTGTCTTATGTTCTTCCATTTCAGACTCTACACTTGTTGTGAACGAGGATCAAGTCATCGCCGAAGTTGGTGTTGCGCAACCAACCTGCGCTGTCATTCATGAAGAGTATGACTGGGAACTTGAGCATCAGTCCTCAGCGAAGGATCAATCCCTTCTGTCCGAGCCTCCTCCGTTTTTTCCTCATATCTTTGGTGATTCTCCCATCCATGATTTCGCATGTGTATCTCTGTCTATGGATGCACCCCTTGTTGATCATTCATAGAACCCACCAGATGCCAGTCCATCATCTGACAACAGAGAGGTCAAATTATTCATTGAAAATCCACTTGATTTTTCATCTTCTTTTTCTGGAAATACAGAGGGTGAATTTTTCCGCTTCTCATCTACCCCTCTGTTTGATTCATTAGATCATGAGGATGCTGATGAAATAATTGATTTTGCTGATCATAGTTGTCGTAATCTATTTTCTCATATATTCGATCACGATGATAATTCTATCACAGTTGATTTTTCCAATCCACCTGTTTATGATGATCTATCTGTCGATGAAGTCAAAACCCCACAGACTGTCGAGGCACTTCAACCTGAGATGATGGTTATGTCAGGCCCTCGCTGTCCTGAGGTTGGTTTCACTTCCGATCAGGAAATTGTTGAATCACCCGAGGCTCCTCATCACTCATATGTATGCATTGAAGATCAATCTCACACACATATTATGCTTCCTCCACTTGAACTACACGATCCCATCGCTCATGCATTGGAGGAATCTTACATAGCAAGCACATGTGCACGACGCAAGTTGTCTTTGTTTATTTCGTTTGCTTGCATGTCACAGTCAAGAGTATGCATATGCTTAACAGCTGCACGTAGTGTCGCACAACATCATGATAAGTCCATGGATTACATGTCATGCACTTGCACTCACTTATGTTTTGTGGACACATTTAAACTTGGAGTGTGTTTGTCTTCATTGTTATATCTTTCATGTTTGCTGGTTTGCACAACTGTGTTGTTCGTGAACCATGCCTTCACCAACATGGGTTGACCAATGCGTTGGTGGCTGCATTGGAAGTATCACTTCACGGGAGCACAAGCATGCACCATTAGCGTAGGAGTAGGAGTAATGTTTGATTTTGGTTTGTTTTCTTACATGTATGTTTGCTTCTTACCTTGCATGTTTATTTTCTTGCTTTCTTGTTTGCTTACTCGCTTTGTTTACTCGATTTTCTTACTCGCTTTGCTTACGCATCTACTTCTACTCTTACTTTGTTTTGTTGTTTGTTTGCTTTTTCTGCGTCCGTAGGTTAGTTTCACATGAAACCGTGTGCGACTTTTGAAACAAGCTAAGTAAAGTACAAGAGGACTTATGCAGTTATCAATGCTTGGTTATTTGTCATCTTGCCTTTATATGAGGAACTTATTATCTTTAGTCCATGATATGCCAATGGAAAATATGTACCATTCGAAGTGAACCTTGGTGAAAACACAAAATTTGCGCGCTAACTAGTGTCACCTGCTCTAGTCGGCTGTTTTTGGGTTAACTCTTGTCAACTCAGTCAAGTAGAGTAAGGTGAGGGGGAAAACCTTAACAAGCACGTAAAAGGTATATATAAAGTACTTATTTTAAGGAACAACCTCTTTTTATCTCAATAAGTTGGGATCCCTCTTCCGCCTCTGAAATGAATAAGTGTTATGCACAGTTATGAAAATGAAAAACGAAAAATGAAAAGTGAAAATTTCAAAAAAATGAAAAATGAATAAGGCGAAAGAAGAGAAAGGCTTCCTGCACAGAGAGGTGATGCAAGCAACTCCATCAGGGTATTGACTCAGCTCGCTAACAGTGGAACGATGCTTGTGGTCTTGCGTGACTCTGCCAGGGTACTTTCCAGGCCTGCTAGCAGTGGAGCAACACCAAAGATGAAATTAAAACTCTAACGACCATACTACTTGTGCACTAGTATACCCCTCAATCTAATCGAAACATATGTGTTGGCCTAGCTTGGAATGTGTGTCGACCGACCAAGAGCTTGGCGGATGCTACATCTTACAATCAAGCAAGTGTGGAAACCAAGACGAATAGAGAACTAAACAATACTTCCAGAGGTGTTAGACTTTCTTTTCATGAACAAGGTCCATTCAGAGAGCTGGAGTTATACCAGTGTGTCACCAAGTGTTGTAGTGGCTATAACCACCCTCCAAAATTTTCCCTTAGCTTTGTTTTGGAGCCTCCCTACCAGCCATCCTCAACAGCGTGTCTTGCACTATCAAGTACATGAGCTTCATTGGTTTTCTAACAGCTTTCCATCCTATGCATGATTGTTCGTTTCACTCCCCTCACAGGTTGCCACTCCAAACTTGGTCCAGCTGCTGGCTAAGCTGCTCCCTTAGAAAATTGTGCAATTCTAGAGGGGAACTAGCCTTCCCTCTAGAATTTGCGCAAATCTGACTGGTAGCCTGCTAGGCCCGGAAACTGCGCAATCTTGTCAAATAGTCTTCCTAGTGAAAACTATGCAATCTAGCCCAGTAGTGCTGCTCAACCTAGAAATTGCGCAATTTTGAGAAATAGTCAGCTACTCCTCCCAGAAATTGCACAATCCCTTTGGACAGTCAGCCCAACTTCCTCCCAAAAATTGTGCAAAAATATCCCTCAGTCAAGCAGGCTGATGCATGTGCCTTTATGTTGACCGGTTCCACCCAAGACTGAGAAAACTTGACTTTCATGCATGGGCTGCTTTTTCCTGAAATAGAAAAAGGCAACATGCTGATCTGAATCGGATCCATAAACGACTGTCATAGAACCATGAGTGAGTCGGGACGAACAAATCCGTGAAGAAATCCAAAACAGCAATCGAAAACACCCTGAACCAGTGGCCATGGCAGCCGGCGTGGAGACGACGAGGACCTCGGTCAAAGCGCGCTGACCGAGGCCCATGGAGACTACGCAGGAGGTCGATGTAGCCCCTGGGAGCCCCAGAATGGGAAAAGGAGCTGATTTTCTAATGCGCATCGCTGGGCAAACAGGGTTGAAATGGTAGGGCTTAAGCACTCGGTCACATTGGGAGCTAGAGGACCGTGGGTGGAAAAAGGTAAAGTGCCATCATACGAAGGTGGGACCCACAACCTGGAAACCGGTGGTTTTACCCAGGGTGCCCTTGAACGGTAAGCGGTTTTGGAGAAAACAGAGTGAGCACCCTCAGCGATCGACGCGTGGCAGTGGAGGAGAGAGAAAAACTGCCATGATCGCGCGTTATCGGTCGAGCAAGTCAACCGCGCTCAGCGTGCGAATGACGTTGGATCTGGAGGAGCCCAGATCGGACGGCTGAGATTGTGTCCGATAGACAGAGCGGAATTGACAGGGGATTAAGCCGCGATTTAAGAGGGTTTGGAATCCGTTGACTGCCATGGTGGAGAAAGCAACGAATCGATGAAGTATGCTGGAACCAGTTAGGTGGAGACACGTGGCTACTTTCGAGCATTCATGCTGATGCCGAACAGGGAATTCCAAGCACGCAGGCGACAGGCGAAGCGACACAAGCGGGAGAGGAAGCGAACAGGCATGGAGGTCGAATGGCTAAAGCCATGAGTAGAGACAGTGAACAGAGATCAGAAGAGAGATTCAGATTGAAGAGTCCAAGCGACCAAGAGAGACAGTGAGCAGTGAACCCTGAGAGCAGGATTGAGCACAGAGAGCAGTAAAGCCAAGCAGAGGAGACAGAGGGCCGAGCTGACCACAGGCGGCATCGAGCACCAAAGAGCTTGAAGAATCAAGCCTTCCCATAGAGGAATCTGTCTGGATTGAGCATCACAGTTGGCTCTTTCCACTGTAGACCGAGGGTCACAGAGCTGGTAGGAAGAACAAGAGTCTGTGTACTCCAAGTGGCTTGGGGAATCCGAGAAGCACCCTGCCAAGCAAAATCTACTTTAGGATAACTCATATTGAGTCCCTGTATTGTAATTTCTCTGCTCAAAGACATAATGAAACAAGGCCAACACTGAAGCTGGACTGGAGACGTAGCCGTGGAGAATAGAGTGAACTCCTTATTAAAAATTGTTTGTGTCTTTGTGTTGCTTACTATATTTCTCTGTTGTCTTTCCATTTATTTTCTGTGTATTGGCAATCTGATTGATCCCTTGTTTCAATAACATAGAACACACACCAGCACATGAGTCTATAATACCTTTTTGTTTAATAAATCTTCACTGAGGTCACTCATAGGGTGATTATCAGATCAAGTGGTATCAGAGCCTTAGGCTGTAAGGTTAGACAAGCTTGTGTTGGTTTAGCTGTGAATAATCACTAGATCAAAGCTCAAATTAGGAGAAGGAGAATTGGTGGAAACTAATCCTGAAATTGGAAGAGTCTATTCTCAAAAGACAATGTTAGAAGAAGGTTCTGTAGGACCAGACTCTCAGTTCCTAGAAATTTTGCTAGCTATAAAGTCCATGGTGGAAGAAATGTATAGGGAATTTAGAAAGCATAAGGGTGAAGATTCATCAGGCTCCAAGCAAGATAAAGAAGAATATGAATCTCATTCCCATGACCACTCCAAGGGAAAGGGGAAAGAAGAAAGCTTCCCTACACCTCCTAGTAGCCCTGTGCATAATAAGAAAGCATCTTTGATTAAGTTAGATGTTAAATTTGATTTGCCTATATACGATGGAGAGTTGAATGCTGAGAAGTTGGAAAACTGGATAAGACAAATTGATGTGTATTGCAGAGTACAAAATATAGACTCAGACAAGAGCAAGATTCAGCTGGCAAGCCTTTGCATAGGGGGCACTGCCTTGGTTTGGTGGGAAGGCAGAACCCAAGCTAATGTGAAGAAGCATGGTAAGACCATCTCTCTCTGGAGTGACTTTGTTTCTGCCATCAGAAAGCAGTTCTATACATTGGCCTACATGCAACAAGCCATGATGACTTGGCAAACTCTTCGGCAGTTGAAAGGGCAAAGTGTACAAGGGTATACTCAAGAGTTCGGAAAGAGAGCATTGATGTTGGGTATTTCATTAGACTCACCAGAAACTCTTTTGAAGTACATTGGGGGTCTACACAGCTACATGAGGCATACCATCCTCATGTTTAATCCCACTAGTATAGATGAGGTATCTGTACATGTTGTTCATCTAGAAGCTAGAGGAAAGAATGGAAATCCAAAAGTTGGGGGACCATCCTAACCCACTGTAAGCAAGAGCAAGGAGAAAAGAAAGCAGAAGTGGAAAGCAAGGAAGGCTAACACTGCACAGAAAGGCAAAGCCTCATGCACCCACTGTAAAAAGGAGGGGCATGATGATGAGCACTGTTGGATTCTACATCTAGAGCTAAGACCTAAGAAGTCCGAGGGAAAGAAGAAGAAAGTTGTTGCAGCTATTCAGAAAGATTTGGGGTCAAACTCGGGAGATGAAATAATCACCGCAGCCACAGGTATAAAAGGTAAGAATTCTGAAGCATCTACTAGTAATTCTGCTCAATCTGTTATTGATGAAGAACATGAGAGAAAAAGGCATGAGCTTTTCCATATTCGAGTTGTTTCCAAATATCAAAAGATTGATACTTTGTTTGATAGTGGCTCACAAGTAAATCTGATTTCTGAAGAAATTGTAAAGAAATTGGGATTAGCAACTACACCTCATAAGAAACCATACCCATTAGGATGGTTGAATGATAAAGCACAACTACAAGTGACTAGACAATGCAAACTCAAGTTTTCTTTTGGGTCAGCATTTGTAGATGAGGTTGAGTTAGATATAATTCCTTTGGATATATGTGGAATTGTTTTAGGAAGTCCTTACTTGTATGATAGAAAGGCTATTTTCTATAGAGCTGAGAACAAGTATCTACTTGTTAAAGATGGAATCGAATACTTTGTAAGAGCTCATAAGCTCAAGAATAATTATACTCTCATAAACTCAGGACAGATGAAAAGAATGATAAATTCATGCAAACAGTTCTTACTAATGGTTGTAAAGGAAAAGAAAACTAATAAAACCAATGTATTTGAGGGCTGTAATTCTGATCAGAAAGCTGATATAGAAAAGATTGTTTCAGAGTATGATGTCTTGTTTCAAGAACCTCAAGGTCTGCCACCCAAAAAGGGAATAGAACATGATATTATTTTGCAGCAAGATGTTCCTTTGCCTAACATTGGGATGTACAGGTTATCTGCTTTAGAGAAAGCTGAAATCAAGAAGCAGGTGTAGGAGTTGCTCGAGAAAGGGTTCATCAGGCCTAGCACATCACCATGCGGGTCACCAATCATTTTGGTGAGAAAGAAAGATGGCTCGTGGAGAATGTGCATTGATTACCGAGCACTGAATAAAATAACGATAAAAAATCGTTATCCCCTTCCTCGCATAGATGATCTTTTAGATCAATTGAAGGAAGCTGTTTATTTCACCAAGCTAGACTTGCACAGTGGATACCATCGGGTCAGAGTTGCAGAGCAAGATGCATGGAAGACTGCTTTCAAAACAAAGCAGGGATTGTATGAATGGTTGGTTATGCCTTTTGGCTTGACCAATGCCCCTGCTACTTTCATGAGATTAATGAATGATGTACTCAGACCTTTTCTTGATGATTTTGTTATTGTGTATCTGGATGACATTCTGATTTTTAGTAAAACATGGGGAGAACATTTAAAGCATGTTAAGCAGACATTAGATGTTTTGAAAAGAGAAAAACTTCATGTTAAACTCTCCAAATGTGAATTTGGCAAAACCTCTCTAAATTATTTGGGTCATATAGTAGGGGGAGGTGAATTGAAAATAGATCCCTCTAAAGTGGCAGTGATTGTAAACTGGCCTAAACCCAAGTCTGCTATAGAAGTGAGAAGCTTCTTAGGAGAAGCACAATATTGGAGGAAGTTCATTTCAAATTTCTCCTCAATTGCAGCTCCCTTACATGCTTTGACAGGATTGAACAAGGTGTTTCAGTGGGGAGGCAAACAGCAGAAAGCCTTCGACACCTTGAAAGAAAAAATTAGTACAGCACCTGTACTAGCACTGCCAGATCTACAAAGACCATTTGAGATCCAAACTGATGCCAGTGACTATGCCATGGGAGAAGTGTTGACACAGCATGGTAAACCCATATGTTATCATTCTGAGACTTTTAATCCTGCGGTAGTTAACTATCCTACATATGATAAAGAATTGTATGCATTAGTTCAGAGTGTGAAAAAGTGGAAACATTACTTAATGGGAAAAGAAACAGTAATACATACTGATCATCAGCCACTTCAATACCTACACTCCCAAACTAAGTTGCAACAATCAAGACATTACAGATGGATGGGTTTTCTACAACAGTTTCATTTAATCATCAGATATAAAAAGGGCATACATAACAAGGTTGCAGACATGTTATCTAGACCCATTATAAATGCATCTACCATACTTAAGCATAATTATGTGCTACATGAAAGATAAATAGAACAGTATGCTTAGGATATGGACTTTAAAGATGTATATGCAACTTTGAGTCAAGGAAAAAGAGTAGAAGAATTGGACTATCATGTAAAGGACTGACTCTTATACCATTATGGGAAACTCTGCATTCCACAAACTGAGAGAGCAAAGATAATTAGGGAAGCACACACTTCTCTGATATCAGGTCACTTTGGGGTAAGTAAAACAGTTGCACAGCTGCAAAGGTTCTGTTATTGGCCAAGAATGAGTGAGACAGTTTCTAGATATGTAAAGGGGTGTGCTATGTGTGCTAAAAGCAAGCCCAGTAACAGAAAACTAGGCTTATACACTCCATTGCCAATTCCTTCTCACCCTTGGGAAAGCATTTCCATGGATTTTGTTGGAGGGCTGCCTAAATCTAGGAAAGGTCATGATTATCTATATGTTGTTGTGGATAGGTTCAGCAAAATGTGTATTTTGATACCCTGTAGTAAACAGATTATAGCTGAACAAACTGCAAAATTATTCTTTGAACATGTATGGGTTCATTTTGGATTACCCACTTCTATTATATCTGATCGAGACACCCGATTTGTGGGGAAGTTTTGGTCCAGTCTGTGGGAACTAATGGACACCAAATTAAAGAAAAGCACAACTTTTCATCCACAAACAGATGGCCAGACAGAAGTAGTTAACAGGATAGTGATCCAGTTACTGAGAGGATATTGCAGCAAGCACCCTAAGCTTTGGGATGAACACTTGTGTTATGTGCAACATGCTTACAACAGAACCAAACACTCTTCTACACAGAGATCTCCTTTTGAGACCTGCTTTGGTTTCATACCAAGGTCTCCCTTGGATTTTGTCTTTGGTAAAGATACCATGGTTGATGGACACAGTGATGTGGACAAAGAAACTAGGTTCATTGAACAGATCCAGGAGATCCACCAGGCAATATAGGAATAGCTGGAAAAGAGCCAGGCCAAGTACAAGGCTAGGCATGACAAGCATCGGATGGAGCATAGTTTTCAAGTTGGAGACCAAGTCTGGCTGTATATCAGCAAGGACAAGATGCAAGGTGAAGGTAAGAAGCTAAAACCTATCAGGTATGGACCCTTCAGGATACTTGAGAAAATTGGTGAAAACGCTTTTCGCCTTGATCTACCAGCTTACATGCACATCTACTCAGTCGTGAACGCAGATTGCTTGAGGTTGTTTGAACCTTCAATGATTGAGGACCCTGAAGAGCAGAGTCAATTTCCTTCTGTTGATGACCTACTACCTGAATATCTTAATGAGTTGCAGGAAGATACAGTGCTGGATAGGAAGGTAAGGACGATGTGCAGTGGACAGGTGGAATACCTCAGAATTGGGCTTAAAGGTTCGAAGCCGAGCAGTGCAAAGCGGATTGAGATTGGACAAGTGAGACAGTAGTTTCCACACGTAGTCGATGCTTGAAGAAAAAAACCAACTTTTGGTGGTCCAAAAGCTTTTTAGTTGGGAGGCCATGATCCAAATTAGATTCATAAATGACTGTCATAGAACCATGACTGAGTCGGGATGAACAAATCCATGAAGAAATCCAAAACAACAATCGAAAACACCCTGAACTAGTGGCCATGGCAGCTGACGTGGAGACGACAAGGACCAAGGTCAAAGCGCACTGACCGAGGCCCATGGAGACTGCGCAGGAGGTCGACGTAGCCCTTGGGAGCCCCAGAATGGGAAAAGGAGCTGATTTTCTAGCGCGCATCGCTGGGCAAATAGGGCTGAAATGGTAGGGCTTAAGCACTCGGTCACATTGGGAGCCAGAGGACTATGGGCGAAAAAAGGTAAAGCGCCATCGTACGAAGGTGGGACCCACAACCTGGAAACCGGCGGTTTTACCCTGGGTGCCCTTGAATGGTAAGCGGTTTTGGAGAAAACGGAGCGAGCACCCTCAGCGATCGACGCGTGGCAGTGGAGGAGAGAGAAAAACCATCACGATTGCGCGTTATTGGTCGAGAAAGTCAACCGCGCTCGGCGTGCGAATGACGTTGGATCTGGAGGAGCCCAGATCGGACGGCTGAGATTGCGTCTGATAGACAGAGCGGAATTGACAAGGGATTAAGCCGCGATTTAAGAGGATTTGGAATCCGTTGACTGCCACGGTGGAGAAAGCAACGAATCGACGAAGTATGTTGGCACCAGTTAGGTGGAGACACATGGCTACTTTCGAGCATTCATGCTGACGCCGAACAGGGAATTCCAAGCACATAGGTGACAGGCGAATCGACGCAGGCAGGAGAGGAAGCGAACAGGCATGGAGGTCGAATGGCTAAAGCCATGAGCAGAGACAGTGAACAGAGATCAGAAGAGAGATTCAGATCGAAGAGTCCAAGCGAACAAGAGAGATAGTGAGTAGTGAACCCTGAGAGGAGGACTAAGCATAGAGAGCAGTAAAGCCAAGCTGAGGAGACAGAGGGCCGAGCTGACTACAGGCGGCATCGAGCACCAAAGAGCTTGAAGAATCAAGCCTTCCCATAGAGGAATCTGTCCGGATTGAGCATCACAGTTGGCTCTTTCCACTGTAGACCGAGGGTCACAGAGCTGGTAGGAAGAACAAGAGTCTGTGTACTCCAAGTGGCTTGGGGAATCCGAGAACCACCCTACCAAGCAAAATCTGCTTCAGGAGAACTCATATTGAGTCCCTGTATTGTAATTTCTCTACTCAAAGACATAATGAATCAAGGCCACCACTGAAGCTGGACCGGAGACGTAGCCCTGGAGAATAAGGTGAACTCCTTATTAAAAATTGTTTGTGTCTTTGTGTTGCTTACTATATTTCTTTGTTGTCTTTCCATTTATTTTTTGTGTATTGGCAATCTAATCGATCCGTTGTTTCAATAACACAGAACACACACCAACACATGAGTCTGTAATACCCTTTTGTTTAATAAATCTTCATTGAGGTCACTCATAGGGTGATTATTAGATCACATGCAAAAAGAATCCCTAAATTTTGGGGGGTTATTTTTAGCAGCGAGAGGTTACATGCAAAGATCATTTTAGAAACTTTCCTCCAAGTGTCGCTTTTTCCTAGATTTGTGGCATGCGCGTCATGAGCCTCAAAATTATTTATTTGATGCTTTAGAGCTCATTCTTCACATCGATCTTGGAGCTCTGACATCCCACAACACATCCAGGAGTCTTCGACACATCCAACTCAACTATTTTCGGGTAAGTTCGCTTTAATTGTATTTTGCAGCAGTTCTATCACTTTTTGTGTTTTGGCTTGTGTGAGTTTTGTCTACTTGATTTCTATGAACGCTAGCTATCATATGCATGCATGTTAGCCTATACAAGCACCGTTTCAGTTTTAGTTTGCATCTCACTACTATCACATGCATGAAACTATTATGCATGAATGGTCATCGATTCGGCTACTCATTTCACACACATGCATGTTGTTCCGTTTTCTGAATCTTGCATTCATTGTTTTCAAGCACAATCATTCACTACTGCTTACACTTAGTATCACCATACATTCACATATTCATATGATTTCAGTTGCTCACCGGCGGGTCTGGGCGAACTTGGCTCGGACTCTGCCTTGCCTGGACAACATTGCACAATTCTGAGAGGGAAGCCTCTGCCTTCCTCCCAGAAAATTTGCAAATTTGGCCTGTCAGTGCCCTCCAGTCTTGCTTTGCACAATTCTGATAGGCAGTGACTGCTGGCCCAAAAAGTTGCGCAATGAAGTCCTTGGGCCCGCATCACTTACCAGCTGAAATTGTGCATTGTGCAATCTTAGCACCCAACATGCCAGTCTGGATAAGGCATTGTGTAGTTCCAGTAGTCAACCAACCTCTCGATAGTTCAGACTTCCTTTTGCACAGTTCCGGTAGTCATTCTCTCGGCCAACCAGTGAAAATTGCGCAATCCTTTCCAGCAGTTCCCCAGGTATGTTGCATGTCATCCCTCAAGTTTGCTTTGTTTTTAACTGACAGATTTCTTGCCATGCATGTCGCCATGTCTCTAGATATAGCAAGTGTTCGTCCGTCTCTCAGCAATTCAAGATCAATGGCCTCCAAGAGAGCAGGGTCAAAGGATATCGACAGAAGCACAGCTGGAGTAGCAGTTGAGCGAGTGTCTAATAGTTTGTCGATATACGAAGACACTAAGCTGATCGTAGACAAAGACATTAAGCTGAAATTGCAAGAGGTCAATGATACATTCTTAGGCACATTTGGGGAAGATCTTGAAGACTACTAAGTCTATGTGAACATTCACAAATTCGGCTTACTGGATTGCATGCAGGTATCTCACGTTTCCATGCGCAGACATGATACATTGGATCTTCACGCACACTAATCCTGAAACAATGACATTGAGCAGTGTCAGCGGGACAGAGATTCTAACTTCAGGGCACAGGTTTATCAACATATGTACCACTTGCCAAAGCCAGAGATCACCATGGAGACACCCTTCAGCATACCCAACAACAATGCCAACTCTAGGGATATCTTGAAGAACTAGGTGAAGGAGCCAGCCAAATTCAGGATGGCACCCAACCAGATTTACAAGACAAAGATACTGCGGAAGGTGTATCAATACTTAGTCATCTTTGCATGTTGGTTGTATGGCCAAGAGAGCATGGAGACCCTCCTGCAGAGTTGGGTGATCATGTTCGATCAACTAGCCAGTGAAGGCAAAGCATGCAACTGGTCTGACATGTTGGCTCACAGGCTAAAGGAACAGTTAACAGGAGCTCAGCAGCCGCCCAAAGGCCAACAAGTAGAAATCTACATGTCCGCTTACATCTTGAATTCAATCTGTGTTCATGAGGAGTTCCTTGGCATGAAGTGGGCATGGACATTAGCGGAAACCTTTTTCAATACTTATTGTAAACTGTTTTCTGAATGCAGCTTCAGAGGAGTTATCACACAATTGTCAGATCATTTTGCAACCCAATGTACAAGATGATATTTGAGCAGGATCCACCTTGCATGTCGAAGGCAGCAATGGAGGCACTGATCGACATAGCGAATTGGTATGCCTCACCGTTTGACACCTTCATACTGATGTACAACGAGGAGAAGCCTCCAAATGTTTTGCCGAAGTTTTCCATGGACAAGCTCGTCATGCAAAAAGTGTCATACCACATCTCGGTAGGACTATTAGCTAGGTTGCACCGGAAGAAGAAGGCACCTTGGCCCACTCTTTCATTGCGGATCGGGTTATACGATATATGTAACCTCAAGCATGCGGATGTTGAAGCAAAGGAGATCAAGAAATGTCCTTTCGACACCCGAAGCTTCAATCCATATGACCTACATTGTTTGGTGAAGGATCACTGTGCGAGAGTATAGTTTCTGTGGATCCACGGGGCGTGTCATTGGGCAGAGGAAGACCCATGGAGATATTGTCACAACTTCTCTAGGCCCAATGAATCGGTTGGCATCGCTGTGGAATGGTTAGCGAAGCAACACCAAGGAGAGTAGCTACAACAGTAGAAGAAGAGGTAAACATACCGGTGCGTGACAAATGCTAGAGAAATATTATCGACAGCGTAGAGGCGGAACAAAGCTGCAAGTTCAGAGCATACCCACTTGTGCAAAAAGTAGCTTTGGCAATAGAGGCGAAGAGGCAACAACGCGATAGAAGGACCGTGCAAAGATAGAGAGAAAAACATAGGATGTAGGAAACAGTGAAGGAGTTGCATGAGTTGAAATAGAAACTCCGTAAGGAACAGGAGCTGTGCAGATAGGAGAAGGAAGCGTAGCAAGGATAGGTACAATAGGGGGCGCAACATGTATAGACAGTTAAAACTGCACTCGTACAGGTATTAGACTCATTCAGGCAGCTGGCACAAAGCAGACAGGGTGAGTAGTAGCAGGAACAGGACTTCGCTCAAGAGATTGAACGAGCACTTGAGCAGATGGATACGGATATGGAGCAACAAGAGTTAGAGAAATACATCGACCTCATGCCTTACCACCAAGAGGTCGACCTACCAACTTCACCGGATTCAGAAGCAGAGCAAGTCCCAAGCGACCAAGGAGACACTGAGATCCTTGGAGACAATTCGGAAGAAGAGATGCACAACATATCATTTGACAAGTCACAACATAGAGTTGTGCAATCACGCAGAGTGTCTACTCTGGATGACAACACATCTCCTATGCAGTTTGAGGAACGAGTGATCGTGTTTGACGTGCGCAAGCATCCAACAACATTGGCTGATGCTACCAGAGCATATGTCGAAGCCACTAGCTCGAGTGTTTGCTTCTTGATAGCTAAGAATGAGCGAATGGCTAAGGAGTTATAAATGGCCAAGCAAGGAGGAGAACTGGTTACAACATCTGCCCAAGCCGAGTTGAAGAAGGCGATACTGGATGAAGTATCGTCCCTTGAGACAATCATGTGGGCATTGTATTCCAAGTTTGGTATCGTGCATAAAGCAGTTGTCCATCTCAACAGTTGGCAGTAGGGATGTGCTAGGAGAGCACATATCTTGTCAAACTTGCACACTACTGTTGACTACATGCAAACATGGACAATAAGATACAAGGGAGCCCCGCTACACTTGCCCAAGATGATGAAGCCCAGGGCGGTTGAGCTGAAGGCACGTATCTAGAGTTACATCTGGAACTATGAAGAACTCTCGCAGCTCATCACTAGTTTGCAGGCTTCCCATGCACATGTATTCAAAAGCATGGATTTTGTTGTGTGCGCATATGCGATCCCATCTATTGGGACACTCCTCGAGGCAAAGACAAACGCACAAGTCCGACTGGAGCTTGACTAGTACTTTGACGAGTTGATGAGCAAAGCCACCAGTGCAGACTTAGCGATCAGTGCAAACACCACGCATCAGTATGTCGTTGGTCCAGCCGCACTCAAGACAATGATGTGCATGTTATCAAACGAGTTGGACAAAGGAGAAAGAGCAATGTATCCGGATGCAACAGAGGCAAGAGTTCGTTTCCAAAAAGATGTCACCACAGAGCACATGGACACTATCGCGGACTACTGAGCTTGGCATCAGTTTGCCACCATCGACCATCGTGAGGATGTCGAAGCGCTGGTCTTCCCACAGTTGTCCGAGTCATAGTGATGTCTTGCATGGCTTTCTCAAGCCTATTTTGTCTCACATGGGTACATGTGCAGATTGTATGTAATGCCTTGTCAAGTGAAAAGTTCAAGTGTCAATAGTTGAATGTAATAGTCATAGAGTAGTTGAAAAGTCATGAGGGTAGATGAATAGTCACAAAGGGAAATGTCAAGGGTTACCCCACCCTTAGCTATATATAGTCCCTCATAACTCATTGTAGAGGCTTTTGGTCAACGAAGCTTCCGATAGGAGTATATTAGAGAAATCTTGGAAAGTATTGTAACGAGCCTTGGCGTCTCCACAATGTAGAGCTAGTACATCTCTTTGGAGGAGTAGACGGTAGTCACTGTAACGTACCGCTATCGGGACTAGCGGTCGGTCATGGTTGTACTGTATGATTGGAACTTTCACTTCTTAATATAACATAGCCAACACGTTTCATGCATATGCTGTTATTGTATTTCAACTAACTTGTTTACTCTAATGATATATGTATCTGTTTGCTTACACATGCACGTATGGACTTTTTTGTATAAGTATATATGAATCTTACTGAAATGTGTTGTTGGTTTAACCATCACTTTGGATTGGTAGCTTACTTGCCTTCCAGTTTGTAATGCATCTTTGCTTGTGTGTTCCCTTCTTAACCCCGTGCTTTCACAGGTTTCCAAGGGGCACACTCACATCACCCTCTGTGTGTTAAAACCATTAATGCACCTTCCTTGACTTGTTGCATATGTCACACCCTTGCTACCAACAGGGATATCTTACTTGCCTCTGCACGCAACCGCGGTCAAGGCGATATTGTACGACTCACTGCTGGGACTCCTACACCAAACAGTCTGAGGTCTAGTTAGGACTTCTTACCGGGGAGATCACTTGACATGTTGGTGGGTCCAACACTGTCAATGTGTTGTTAACCAAGAACACAACGCGGAGAAAATCTATCATTGTAAAAAACTTTAGGAAAACCAACACCAAATTTTATATGTTCAACTATTGCACATATATGTAATTTAGATGTCCAAATTTTTTATTGCAAAGTGCACTCAAAGAATCAACTTTTGCATTGAAAGAGGAACCAAAGGAAGGTTCAAAACAAGTAAACCTATACAATTGGCAACTATGATCAACATTTCTTGGATTCTATAATTCTCGAATAACTACATGAGCAAGAGAAAACTCTATTGTTTTCCCATCACTAGAATGACAGAAGAGATGCCTAGAACAAGGAGAACATGAATGATTCACCCATCAACAACTTACATGCTACATGATTTTAAAACATCAAGTTGCGTAGAGTTTCCAACTGCAATCTACAAATCTTATAATTGAATATGGAAGGAAGCAACTCAGTAGGATGAGTCATATAGTATAATGCACTAAAAGCAAGTGTTCAGTTATCTTAACATGTATGTAAAGCTTTAACCGATAAAGCATATACTTTAGTAAATAAAGAAGGTTTAGGTACTGAAAATTTATATTGCCACATGGCTTCGTTCAAAGCTTTAGTTTCAACTAGTATTTGGATTCAGGGTGCCCAGCATGGGAGCATTTAGACTCATTTGGCACCAGCATGGGAGCATGCTTCTTAAAAGATTAAAAAAGGTCTGAATGGACTAAAACATGAAAAAAAAAAGCCTACTCAATGAATATTTACCCTTGCCATTTATCTATACTACAAATAAGCATGATTACCTGTATCATGAACAGAGGAGCTTTACGCCCAAACTTTCTGGCAAGGGCTCCTTGTAGCACCAGACTTCTGAAAAAAAGATTTGGGAAAGTTGTATCACCAAGATCAGATAAAGTCAGATCACAATTAGCTGCTGCAAACAGAGCCCCAGCTCTGTTACACTCAATTTCCAACCTCCCCTTCTCATTCAATTTCAATCTCCCTGCCATGAAATAGCAGGGCACCAGCACCTTCAAAAGGGGTTCCTTCAACCTACCCACAACATCAGCTGTAGCATTCTTGTCCCCTCCATTAAGTGTGTAAATATGCACAGTATCCACTCCATATTCAACAACCTGATCAATATTCAATAGAAAGAGAGAGCATTCCTCGGTGGGTTCAACTGGTACAACCATCTCAGGCTCCTCAACCTCAGCTGCTGCCAGGGAGCCCATTATGCTCAATCATCAACTTTTTACAGAAAACTCTGCTACAAATCTCGCCAAAAAGGTTATATATAAATATTGCTTCAAGCAGAGTGAGAGACTAGCATGAAGGATAATGGCATGAGATGTCGGTTTGTACTTTCACTGCTCAACGCAATATCGTGCTTAGCTGATAGCATCCTTAACCGTCCTGTGGAGCGTGTCTCATGCCATCCTCCACTACGCCCAACTAAGCACTATATTGCAGTGAGCAGTCAGAGAACTATAAACCCACATACACATGCCATCATCCTTCATGCTAGTAGTAATCTGCAGTGCGCAATTTCATCTTCGTGTAATATATTCATTATTTGAACGATGATCTCTAGAATTTTTTATGTTTTAATCGTATTTATTGCGCGAGGAGGGTCGTAATTTCAAAATAAATAGTTCGGTTTTGATGACTGAATTTTTTTATTTTATCAATTTTTTTTTTAAACTCAACCAAACAATTTTATATATGATATACTTCCGTTGCAAATTGTGGCTTTGTTAAAGTACACATTAAACTATGTTAGGCATTGTTTATTCATGTCACAATTTTGTCGCTAAATTTTTATTAGTAAAAAAATATTTAAGAAATTTGATTTGGGAGTCTGAATAGTTTATTTACAATTTTTAGGATTTTTTGTTACTAAAAAAAATATTTAAAAAAATTAATTTTGGGAGTGTTTGAACGGTTTTTTTTACAAGTTGTTTTTAGTGAGATTTTTTGGAAGCTTTTCTGGTTTAATTTCTCTAAATTCCAGTAGGAAATTATTGAAATCACAAATTTGATGAGTAACCCCTGCACAATCAAAGTGCCTTAGAAGTTTTTCAAAGCGCTGAATCTATATACATACAGTCAAAAAACCAGTGTAAATAACATAAATCAAGATTTCATATCAAAATTTTCTGTTTGATTCAAATATCGGAAAATCCAAAAAATCACACTAATCATTTTTTAAGTAAAAATAAATTCAACAATATTAAAGCACCCAAAATACTGAAACTACCTAATTTTTTTTCAAAAATAAAATTTCAATTATTTCCAAAAATAAAATAAATAAATAAATAAAATTATAGCCTTTAAATTACAGTGATACATTCCAATCCTGATTACGATTCGCGACATTCATGCATTTGATTCTATATATTTTATGTTCGTTTCAAATGCAGATCACAATCCATGGGTTATTAATGTGGCAGTGTACCGACGGTGGCCATCAATTTTCCCTGTTTCATTCATGGAATTGACTGAACTTCAAGAAGATTCACTGGTCTTGCGAATTTATTGACACAGAAGTATAAAGTAAATTTCAAATTTATTTTGTAATGGAAATTTGATAAATTTATTTGTTTTTATTATTATTATACTTGTTTTAGGTATAATATTATATGGTATTATATATTTGTTTTAATTTTGATGGGATATTAGTTTGTTTTTATCAACAATTTCTACGGCTTATACATAGTTTAATATTGAGAATTTATCTTTTGTTATTTCTATTATTATTCAAATTTATTTATTTGTAAGGTAATAGATTGAAGTCTTTGTATGGGTTGTTTAATAACTTCCATTTCTATTAATTATTAACTTTTAGTTTTTAGTTTTATTTAACTTTCTTATTTTTATTTTTATTTTCTTTTTTCTATTATTTCCATTTTCATAACTTATAGTTTTTTCTCCATGTTACTTATTATTATATTAAAAACATATATATAAACATATATATTGAAGTATATTTATATTAATATAAACAAGGGCTACATAGTGCCTAGATTAACTTAGATATAGTTTAATTAAACTAAGAAATAATAAAGACAAAATTCATCACAAAAATAAAACAACTAATTAAATGTTGTATTGTTGAATGTTTTCACTAAAAATTAAGAAATATGATTAACTAATATTGTTCATATTAACATATATACACTTTAATATTATTATTATTATTATTATTATTATTATTAGATTGACTAAAATTTGTTTTTAATATAATAATAAGTTATTTTAATTGTTGAATTGAGGCTTCTGTGATCCATATCAAGTTTATGAGAGTTTTTTCAACATAAATCACATGATATTTCATTTGTCGACGCCTTTTGAACCAACCAGTGTGGTTCATCGATAAGTTGAAGAATCAGATCTAGCTTTGCATGTTAATTGTTAATTCTTCAACTTGTCCTGAGGATGAACCACACTGGTTTACACAGAAAAATCTCTCATAAAGTTATTTTAAATTGAAAATATGGAGAAAAAACTAGAATTCATGAAAATGGAAATAATAAAAAAATGAAGGAAAAACAAAAAGGAAATAAATCTAAAAACAAAAAAATAGTAACCAACAAAAATGAAAGTCATTAAAAAGACCCGTAATAAGACCTCAACCAATCACTTTACAAATAAATAAATAAATTTAAATAATAATATAAAATAACAAAAATTGAACTCCTAATGTTAAACTATGAATAAGTGACAATTTCTTTTGGTTAAACACAAACTAATACTGAAGTCAAAACAAAACTGAGCGTAATACTATGCCTGCGAAGGTATAATAATATTGGTTAATTATATTTCTTAATTTTTCGATATGACATTCAACAATACAATATTTTATTAGTTGTTTTATTTTTGTGTTTATTATTTTTTAATTTAATTAATCTATATTTAAGCTAAGGTGCAGGGACTAGCTAATATGTAGCCCTTGTTTATAATTAGATTTATGAGCCTTAATTATATTTAAGCTAAGGCGCAGGTACTAGCTACTTGTAGCCCTTGTTTATAATTAGATTTATGAACATTAAATATATGACAATAAATAAGTGTTGCAACTTAATGAATATTTTGTTTGTTTGTTTGTTAGGTAATGTGAGTTCTGAGATGACTAGCATACCTAATGTTTGGCTTGAACAACCACCTCTGAGGAGCGACTAGCATGCTTAATGTATGGCTTGAATAATCACCTCTAAAAAACAACTAAGCGATCAAAATCAATCACTTAAAAATCAGACCTAAATTAAACCACACTAACCTTTTGCATAACTAAATTTTTTAATTTCAAATAAATGATTTTCTCACTGCTGAATATCTTATCAAAACACTTATCACCATCTTTTCTATATCTTATAAACATTTTATCTTTTATTTTAAAATTAAAAATATTTTTAATGGGTTATATTTTAATGGATTAAACTAACGACTCAGTGTAAAAAAAATTGATTTCAATTTGATGATAGATATTTATTAATTTAAAATAAAAATAATTTTGAAAAAAATATAAAATCTATAATAAATTAAACTAACTTGAACGGAAAGAATTGGAATTGACTTTAATTTTATCATAGATATTTATTAATTTCGATGGAAAATGATTTTGGAAAAACATTAAGCCTTACTATAAATTTTCTCTAATGAACTAACTGCTAACTACAAGAAAGTGATTTCAATTATATCATATATATTGAAATTGATATTTTTCAATTTCAAACTAATTGCTAACTACAAGAAAGTGATTTCAATTATATCATAGATATTGAAATTAATATTTTTCCATTGAAAATAATTACGGAGAAAAATATCATAAATAATATTTATCCATTTCAGTTGAAAATGATATTGGAGAAAAGGTGAAGACATTTCTTAATCTGGGCATATAATTTGTTGAAAATATTAAGCAAAGCTAATTAAAAGAAAGTGATTTCAATTTTGTCATAGATATCTATAATTACAATTGAAAATGATTATGGATTAAATGCCAAGACATGGAATACATTTCTTAGTATAATTTATTAAAAAATAAATAAGTCTGTTCTATGGGAAAAAATTAATGATTCTTTTAAATAAAAATTATTTAATTTATATTTATATTTAAATCATAATTAAATATTTTCTTGATTAAAAAAATATAAGTTTCTTTCCGTATGGGGCTGGTTGTGATTTTTTTTAATTGTCATTAAAAAATGTTGTGAGAGAGACAACTTTAAATTATGAGGTTTATAGTGATAAGACAACTTTAAATTATAAGATTATGAGGTTTATAGTGATAAGACAATTTTAAATTATGAGATTATGAGGTTTGAGGTTGGTTGTGATTTTTTTAAGCTTCATAAAAAATGATTTCCAATTTTAAATTTTAAGACAATTTTAAATTATGAGGTTTATAGTGATGGAATGAGAAAAACAAATTTCTAATTTTAAAGTGTGAGGAGACAATTTTAAATTATGAGGTTTAGAGTGATAGAATGGGAAAAACAAATGATGGGAAAGTATTTTTATTGGAATATGAGAAAGATATAGAAAGAAATAAATAAATAAATTATTTTAACGTCAGGAGGTTAAAGATAGCCCATGGGACAAATTGTTTCTTCATTTTCTTAATGTATTCGGCCCTTTTTCTGTGAAGCTTTAAAATAAATGCTCTCAACTTCTCGACAAACCTCTAGATAAATAGATTATCCCAAAAGCTAGCTGCCAACATATCTGCATAGCTTTCCATGTTGTCTTTGAAGGCCTCACATTCTAAAATGAAATGCTTTTCTGTTTCCACTTTTACCGAAGAACAAAAAATGCGTACTCTTTCCTCCCACACTTCCTTTGGCCTTTTCCAGTGCCATGTTTCACAACGGAGTTGATGAGAATTAGTCCTTAACTCAAAAATAAGAATTTTGGCTCTTCAAGAGATATTGATCTCTATGTATGCTTTTGTTGATGACTATGAGTGGGATTAAACACTTCAATATAGTAATTTTTCTTTCTTCCTAGCTTCTTATCCCAAGTACGTTTGTGGAACTTTTCCATAACAAAAGCTTTTATCTCTTTGTTGTTTATGGGACATGTGTTCAAGTAAATACCCCATTTACTAAACCATTTTTTATTTTGTTGCATCCATGTTTTTTCTCTCTTGCACAATCTATCATTAAAGAGAACCTTAGGCCATCTACCCTCTTCCATTTGCTCAATTTTTTTTAAATACCTTATGAATCGCACCACAGAAACTTCAATAGGAGCAGTGCCTATTTCACTTAACAAGATATCATAAGGAACTGCACTTTTAATCTTAAATTTGCTTGTAATCAAATGCTTCTGAATTTTCTCAATTTGTCTCCACTACATGTTGGATGTACCACTGGCCCATAGTTCACAACCATAGAGAATCACCGGAATCACTAAAAGCCCAAAAAGAGTTTGAGTGGTTTTCCAATCCCATAACTCTGCCTCTCTACACCTATTTTGAAAAGCATAAAATGCTTTCCAACCCCCCAAAGTTCTTTTCTTTCTACAACCATTCCAACTTAGATTTTTATTGAAGTCAATTCCAAGGTATTTGTAATCCGCAACTTCATCCAAAATGTTGCCTTCAAAGTAGAACTTATGCTGGTTATGTTTTCTTTTCTTAGAGAAGGCCACTACTTTCATTTTGCTGATATTGACTTGCATCCCCACACTTCTACAAAAATTCTCAAGGGATAATAAGTGCTCTTGCAAAGCAAGTGTCGATTTAGCAATCAAAATAAGGTCATCTGCATACAAAAAAAGCCTTATAACAAACTTGCCCAAATAGATACCATCACCCCCTTGCGAATTTAACCACTCCTCAAGCTTGTCGATATATAAACCAAAAAGGGTAGGAGATAGTGGGCAACCTTGCTTGACCCCGATATCGCTTCTAAAACTTTCAAAAATGCCTGCTGAAGTTTTAATTTTGACTTTCACCTCTTCATACAGCCTATGCACCGCTGCTCTCAAATTTTTAGGAACCCCAAGTTCCTCCATTCTGTGCCAAAGCTTATCCCTAGGAACCGAGTCAAATGCTTTTCTGAAGTCAACAAAGCAACAAAAGACTTCTTCCTTTTTCTCCCAAACTTTTTCAATGATGTGCCTTAAAGTTATACAATGATCAACTGTGGAATGTTTAGGTCCAAAACTTGCTTGCCCTTTAGCACGATTATCTCTTTCTTGTGCCCACTTGCTAATTTTATTTTATTTTTAAATTATTGAAAATTATGTGTTTTTTAATATAAAGATGTAAATTTGGTCAACTTTTATTAGCACAACCTGTTGAGAATGGACTTTTTTTGCAAGGTGATCCACCTCAAGGAGGTTGTTGCTCCTATGCTAGGGGGTAGAGACATGCTAAAACCCAGTCAGCTTAGCATTGTTGTGTCTTAGGCCAGTTCGATCCCTGAGTGACTTTGACAGCTTAGATGCCTGTGGGTGGCAAATTCTCAAGCCAAAGGTCAAGCCTGGAAGAACACAAACAAACAAAAACTATTAAGTAGTAAATTTTTTTATTATTAGTTATAAAAAAAATAATTTTTATTTAGTGCATCTCTAATATAAAATTTACATTTATAAGTTATGTGTCAATAAGATGAAACCTTGTAATTAGAGAGATATGTAATTTCTTCCATATTTAAAAAAAAATAAAAAATTAACATCCATTATAAATAAAACATTTCAATTTTTGTTAAAAGTAAAATATTTTATGTCAATTTTTTGTGGGTACAAGGTAAACAAAATATTTCTATATTTATATCAGATAAAATATTTCAATATCTATATAAAATATTATTACAAATATTTTTATGTTTATTATATTTCTAAATATTTAAAAACAAATTAATAATAAAATATATTTTAATATTTTAATACCAATTCTCTTTATATAAAAAAAATAATTGATAATAATAAAATTATTATGATTAAAGTATTTTGATAGTGTGATACTTAGTAAAAGAGAAAAGTGTAATTTTGTAAAATATATATGAACTGGAAAAAAAACTTTTTAATTAAAAAAAAAAAAAAAAAAAATTCCTTTCAGGATTATTTATATTAAAATTACACATAAATAATATAATTTTCACCATTTATGTTTCTTCTATGAATTTAAATAAATAGTGTTTGAATTAACTATAACTAAAGTGGTCAAAAGAGATGATTTTTTTCCATTTTCTCTTTTGTAATTTAATTATTAACTATTCATATCATACTAGTAAAAAACAATAGGCAAAACCAAATAAATTGAAATAAAAATTACAATTAAATATTTAAACTTTAAAAATAATAAGAATTTTTACTAGTAGATTTAAATTTATTTAAATTAAATATCAAATTAAAATAATAATAATTTAATATTTTTTTGTTAATAATAAAAATGGTAAATATTTTAAAACTATGATATGTAATTAAGTTAGATTAAAAGCATATTAACATTTTAATGATTTGTAATTTGTTCTAAACACATTTTTCTTAAGATCTCAATGCTCACAAGGGTAAATTTGCTTGGAGTTTTTTTTGTTTTTAAATAGGCTATCTTTCACATGAATATCATGGCTTGAATACTATGGATTATTATAAATCTAGAGCTCAATAACCATAAGCAACTTGATCGAGTCAAATTTACCCAAATCACCTTAACAATCCCACCGTTAAACTTGACTCGAGGAGGCCCTAATTACTCTATCAAATTCCATATAAAAAAGTTATGATCTACCAAAATACATGGATAACTAGTTGTTTTATCTACCAATTATCTAAGATACAATTTCACGTACATGGTTCATCAACCATCTCACATTCTCACATTCCCCCCCTCAAGCTACGTCCATTCCACAACTTGATAACTCTATGTGTCATTGCACTACATGTATGCATGTTCAAAGTCTTAAGGTTTTACAACGACATGTGCTCATGTGCAACATGTATGCCTAAACAATAGGAATTACAACTTCCCCGGAAAATATTTGTCTTGGACCAAAACCCTAAGGGTGTTCACACACCACTATTGTTATCACACCTTTGTAGCGCTCATCACACATTGGTTCCTTCACCAAACTTCAAACCACTGAATCCATCTCCATTTTTTGTTCCATACAACCACTCTGTTGCTACATCTCTAGCATTGTTGATCCATATCTTGACATGTCCTTTCCTGTTGCTTGACTTCTCTCTCCTTATATCTCCAACTCATGTTATTCACCTACATCCTCCTTATCATTATGTGTCCTCTTCCTCGATTTTTTTTGCTACTCTTGAAACTGCTACACACTTGCCTCCTTACATAGTTATCAATCACTTTCATCATGGACTAATCCACCAACACATTTTCTAATGATTCATCCTCGAGTGCCTCAAATAAAGTGCACTTGTCCAATTGCTTTACCATTGAAACTTGGATAACACAATCAACTCTTCCTCTTCTTTACTTATAGCTTGACCACTTATCAAAAAGGAAACATCAATAACTAGTCCTTCAACCTTTCCACGTGCTCCTTCTTGTCCTCCACGATGCTGGTGAGCAAGTTTTTTGTTGCATCGTAAAATAAGTTGATTTTCTTTGTCCGAGTTACTTTGTGTGACACTCTCCTCATCTGATTCCAAACACAACTCTTATCATGTGGCCCACTCCGTCAAGCTCTCTGAGGAAGTGTCACTCACAACGATGTCTAGCCAAACCTTGACTTTTAAGAAAAACACGGGTGGGATTACTTGCAAATTGATTCCAAACACCAAAACTTTAGAGGTTGGAGTTGTTGATGGAACTTACAATCATATTGCTTGTATCCTCGTACACTACAGGCGTATTGGTGATGCCTCCAGAGATTTGAACAATTATCCTTAAGACCTAATGTTTTCAACGCATACCCCATCTTCTTATAGATCTAAACGCCTCCCTCGTAAACCTCTACCATCATTCACTTAATTGGACTTCGTAGAACAATAGTAGCAGGACCTCCTTATTTTTTGACAAAAGAGGGCCATTGGCACCTGATTATACCTATATAATGCATTGAGAAAGCAATTTAGTATGACAAAATCTTTCCGACATCTTTATCATTCTAGCACATCGAATTTCATCCTTGCCTTTACAATCCTACTAGCCTACACAGTGCAAGCATACCCTATCACACATAATATCTCTCATCTTGAAATCGTTCACTCCTCCTCCTCCTCCACGTGGCTCATCGTCCATAATTATTTTGTGAAGGCTCAAGGCTTTAGTCCTTCAAGTGCCCACTAGTTCTCTCACCACAACTTGCATGGGTTTGTTACAGTCGATTATCCTTACTTCGTTTTGTTATTCTTCTTATCACCTTTCTTAGGCAACTTCTTATCACCCTTGGGAGGAGCGATCTTCTCTTTGTGGTGGTGATATTTCTACCACATGTTTCTTCTCAACAAGTTTCTTCTTTTCCTCTTTAGACCCTTTATCATGCTCCCACATTGTGCATATTTGTTCTCATTATTTCTCCAAAATTGTGCATCCCTACAACCACCAATATTCTTTTTTTTTTCAAGATAGGATGGCCCTCAAGCAAGAAATATTTCATATGACCACTATGGTTCTTTGTCGCTACCTCTTGTAAGCCAACATTTTAGGGCTTCTATCTTGATAGATATTTATCATTAGCCCACTCATGGATTTTTGCAAGTTTGCACCATATCATTTTTGTGATACTGGCTTAGGGCTTCTATCTTGATATATATTTATCGTCAGTCCACCCATGGCTTTTTTCAAGTTTGCACCTTATAAGTTTTGTGATAATGGGTATGCTCAACTCTAGCTCTGATCAACACAGACAACAACTCCAAACATAACTATGATTGATCTACACACATATTCTTCTAGGCCATTCATGCTTAAATTTAGCTTTGATATTCACCAGAAGATGATATCAATTGTTAGGATCAAGAAACCAAGTGAAGTAGTGATGTCTAAAGATATCATTGCTTCGCGTCCCAAGGGCCACGTGGACAAATTTACCTAGGCTTTCCTCCTTTTAATAGGTTATATTCCACATGAATATCATAGGTTAATACCATGCGTTGTCATAAACTTGGAGCTAGAAAATTGTTGGTAAGTTGACTGAGTCAAATTTACCCAAACCATCTTAATATAATCAAATTAAATTAAAAATATATTATTTAAAAAATATATATAATACAAATGTACATGATTATTACCTAATTAAATTATATATGTATAAAGATTAAATAGCATGTTAAGAATTCAGGCTAATATCATATTAATAGATATTTCTAACAAAATATAGTATAGCAAAGCAATAATAATAAGTCATTTAAAAACTATAGGTTATATATTATTGGGTAAAGTTAAAAACATGTACACTTTTTAATAAATAAATCTTTATGTGATTTTAAACATATTTTTAAGAAGTTATATTAATAAATAAGTTAAATTAACATAAAATAATGAAATGTAGGTTAATATAATTTAAATTGCATATTAATATGAATTAAAAGTGCATGCTAATATGTATGATAAGTTTAAAAAGTTAATTGTAAAAGTGATTCACAATTATATGAATTAAATGGTTGGTAAAAGTCAATAGGCATCAAAACACTTACATTATGATTTTTTTTAATTTTGGTAATGTGAGATGCATCTCATGATACATCTCACATTATCAAGATTAAAAAAATCATACAAGTTATCTAGACTATAATTTTATTTTAAATTAGTGTTGTTATTATTAATTATAAAAAGAATTAATATATGAATTAAACTTACATTAAAAAAAATGTAACAAGATTCTTAACCATGCAAATTTACCCTCACTTTTCTATGGAGATTCTTAACCCGTGAATAGGATTTATTAAAATACCATGAGCCAATACCATAGATTACTATTGCCACCTGCCCAAAAAATCATAACTCATATTCATATGATATTTTTTTAATAAATCAATTTAATTAAAAGAATAGAAAAGACATTAACTATGGTGATTGGTTTTGATGGTAGAGAGAGAAGTTCACGATTCTCGGTGAAAATGACAAACCACCACGAGAGCGTGGCAGTAGAGCGATGCCATCCATCATGGGAAGAGATCAGAGAAGGTTAAGTGGTTTGATTTGAATAAGGGCTATGGTTTCATAACCCCTAATGATGGAAACAAGGACTTGTTGGTACATAGGACTTTAATTCACTCCAACAGGTTTTGATCATTGGTTGAGGGACATACCATCAAGTACATGGTCAAGCATGAGAATGGCAAGAGATCCAAGTGTTGGCCCAAAGGTCACACCGAGAGGGGGGGGAATCAATGTGATCATTTCACCATTTAACAAATTTTCATAATCAAACAATCATAGAGTAATAAATCATAAGCATAAGCATCATATCATCAAATAGAACTATGTATCATCAAACTACCATCATATCAATGACACATCAAGAAGCCATCACATCACAAAGAGACAGGATTTTTAAATGGAAACCTATAAGGGAGAAAACCACAAATCTTCTTCTTCTTTATCTTCAATTCATTTATATAGATTTACAAGCTACTACTTGTTGAAGGAAACTACCCCTATGATATGCAAGCTGCCACTAGCTACAACCTCATTGAGTCACCAAAGTCAAAAATATGCAAGCAGCTGCTCATTGTAGACTACAATCTAATTGAAGCACCAACCTCTATAATAGTGGGCGCCACCCTACTCTAGGATCAAACCTAATTAAGACTCCAACCTTCTTCTTCAACTTCTTATGGACTTGTATTTCATATCATTTTCAAACTTAATCCACTCACATCATAAAAATAAAATCACCACAACCTGTAAACAATATTGACATCATCACAACTTGCACGTGTTATCATCATCATCTTAACAACCTGCAGACACTACCATTGTTATTACTATCACTCCAACCTATAAATATTGCCACTAAAACAATCACTATCATACCCTATAAATATGACTACCACTACAAATACAATCATATCAATCTTTGTAATCGAATATGATATTTGTTCATACTTTTCTCCAACATATTCATCAACTTGGGCACTCAAACTTATTCATCAACTTGGGCACTCAAGAAAAACGAATATGATATTTGTTCATACTTTTCTCCAACTTATTCATCAACTTGGGCACTCAAACTTTTTCTTGGAACTAGTTCTAGCGTACTTCCAAAACGAATTCAATTAGCTCATAAACACTGAATTTCCAACCTCCCCTTCTCATTCAATTTCAATCTCCCTGCCATGAAATAGCAAGGCACCAGCACCTTCAAAAGGGCTTCCTTCAACCTACCCACAACATCAGCTGTAGCATTATTGTTCCCTCCTTTAAGTGTGTAAATATGCACAGTATCCACAACATATTCAACAATCTGATCAATATTCAATAGAAAGAGAGAGCATTCCTCGGTGGGTTCAACTGGTACAACCATCTCAGGCTCCTCAACCTCAGCTGCTGCTAGAGAGCCCATTATGCTCAATCATCAACATTTTACAGAAAACTCTGCTGCAAATCTCGCCAAAAAAGTTATATATAAATATTGCTTCCAGCAAAGTGAGAGACTAGCATGAAGGATAATGGCATGAGATGTGGGTTTATACTCCTCTCACTGCTCCGTGCAATATCGTGCTTAGCTGATAGCATCCTTAACCGTCCTGTGGAGCGTGTCTCATGCCATCCTCCACTACGCCCAACTAAGCACTATATTGCAGTGAGCAGTCAGAGAACTATACACCCACATACACATGCCATTTTCCTTCATGCTAGTAGTAATCTGCAGTGCGCAATTTGATCTTCTTGTAATATATTCAATATTTGAGCGATGATCTCTAGATTTTTTTATGTTTTAATCGTATTTATTGCGCGATAGTTCGGTTTTGATGATTGTATTTTCTGATTTTATCTTTCTTCTTTTTTTAAACTGAACCAAACAATTTTATATATCACATACTTCTGTTCCAAATTGTGGTTTTGTTAAATTATATCTAGACATCGTTTATTTAGGTCACAATTTTGTGGCGAAATTTTCACTCTTAAAAATATATTTAAGAAATCTAATTCTGCGAGTTTGAATGGTTTTTACACATTGTGTTTAGTGAGTTTTTTTGGACTTCCAGTAAAAAAATATTTAAGAAATTTAATTTTGAGAGTGTTTAAATGGTTTTTTAGGAATTGTCTTTAGTGATATTTTTTGGACTTGTTTTTGTTAAAAAAATATTTAAGAAAGGAGTATTTGAATGGTTGCCTTTAGTAAGATTTTTTGGAAGTTTTTCCCATCTAATTTCTCTAAAATCAACCCTCACATTATTGAAATAACAAATTTGATGGGTTAACCCTAAACAATCCAAGTGACCTAGGAGTTTTTCAGAGCGCCGAATCTATATACACAGTCAAAAAATCAGTTTAAATAACACAAATCAAAATTTTACTTCAAATTTTTCTGCAGATTCAGACACCAGAAAATCCAGACAATCCCACTAAAAATAATTTTATTTTTTTATAATAAAAATAGATTCAGCAACATTAAAACATACAAAATACTGAAACTTACAACTGCCTAATTAAAAAAAATCACAGTTATTTTCCAAAGAAAATTATAGCGTCCATAAATTACAGTGATACTGTATACATTCCATACCTGATTACGACTCGCGACATTCATGAATTTGATTCTATATATTTTATGTTCGTTTCAAATGCAGATCACAATCCACTGGTTATTAATGTGGCACAGTGTACCGAGGGTGGCCATCAATTTTCCCCGTTTTATTCATGGAATTGACTGAACTTAAGAAGATTCAGTGGCCTTACGAATTTAGAAACGATTCCGACCTTCACTTTATTATTGAGGCAGAAGTGTAAAGTAATCGGCTTGAAATTTCAAATTTATTTTGTAGGGTAAATTTAATAAAAAAGGTGTTGTTATTATTATTATTTTTATTACTTATTTAATTTTGATTTTGATTTGTATTTTATTAAAAATTTCTACAGTTTATCTATAATTTAACATTGGAAATTTATTTTTTGTTATTTTTTATTATTATTTAAATTTATTTATTTGTAAAATGATAGATTGAAGTCTTATTATTGGATTTTTTTAGCAACTTCCATTTTTATTAATTACTAATTTTTAGTTTTTAGTTTTATTTCTTTTTTATTTATATTTTTTTATTATTATTTCCCTTTTCATAATTTATAACATTGGTCTATCAGATCTAAAAACAAATTATTTAATTTGATTTAAGATTTTATTCCTATGCTCAAAAAGCTTGGAGAGAAGCCTTCCGAGCTCACTATAATTTTGACATTGTAAAAGGCTAGGAAGGTCAGTATTGTAACAAAGATTGTGAAACTGAGATCTAATGTGGTTGTACGTGGGGCACTCTAAGAGGAAGTGGTTTTCATTCTCGATGTTCCTATTCTCACATATATGGCAGATCATTTCCATCCATGGCGTTTTAGGAACTGCCCATCGACCTATTTCACTATGGAGCTCATGAGAATTCGTTCTAATCCTTGCTATATTAATTTTCTTCTTTGAGCTAGTTAAAATAGAGAGATACTTTTGATCTTCTAGGGTGGGGTTGATGACCTTCTTATAATAACTTAATTTTTTTTAGCCACTAAATCTTTCTCACACCACATTTTTTCTTTGAACTTAGAAATAACAATATGTTTAATGTTATTTATGTCTTGCAATGCATCATTCTTGTTGATCTCCCAATATTTTAACCAGGCCCTTGTGTCTTTATGCCACCCCCGATTGAGCCTTAGGTGGTTTTGGCTGGAATTTAAAGCTAGGTTAGGAAGTCTATGATCATCTATGTTATTGAGTTTGTGCTTGTACAGCAGAAACCTAATCATAGCTAGGCTCTCAATAGGGGAAAGAGCTGCTTCTATAAGGAGAATATGATAGGGTGTATTACTTTTAATTTTTAGGTTATAAGTTATAAAACGTTTCTGGATTTGCTCAATCTTTCTCCATGATTCTCTGGAGATGCTGCAACCCCAAACCTCACAGCCATATAAGATAACAGGAGTGACTAAAGTTTCAAAGAGGAACTTCTTTTTTTCTCACATTACGAGGTTTGTTGTTTTACAATTATTTTCAAGACCAAAATAAGCTTTCCACCCCCCATTAATCCTTTTCTCAATGCTATGGTTCCAGTTGAGCTTGTGATGAATATCAATTCCTAGGTACTTGTAAGAATACACTTCCTCCAAGTTATTATTGTCATACATAAAATTAGCATAAGTGTCCTTCTTGGATTTGATAATCATAACTTTTGTTTTGTCAGTGTTAACAGTCATACCCATGGTAGAGCAGAAATCTTTAAGAAGCCTGAGTTGCTTATCAAGATCAGATGGGCACCTTGCCAAAAGAACAATATCGTCAGCATAGAGAAGAAGGATGACGACTATCCCAGCTAAGATCGTGCCATCACATTCTGCTTCCTCTAAGTAGCCTTCAAGCTTATCGATGTAAATGCCAAATAGGGTAGGGGAGAGGTGGCAACCTTGTTTAACTCTGATGTTACACTTAATATCTTTTGACCACCCCTCATTGCTCTTTAGCTTGGCAATTACATTCTCGTATAACCTTATAGCGACAGCTCTTAACTCGAGAGGAACCTTTAGCTCTTCTAATCTATTCCAAAGGTTGTATCTAGGAACTGTATCGAAAGCCTTTCTAAAGTCCACAAAGCAACAAAATAAATTGGATTTATCATTACGACATTCCTCCGCAATGATCCTAAGCGTAACGAGGTGGTATGTTGTTAAGTGATGCCTTCTGAAACCTTCTTGGCCTTTAGCCCGTTTACCTTCACTTTCAAGCCATATGCTTAACTTCTTTTCCAAAATACTACCATATAACTTGGCTAGGAGAGGGCTGATCATAATTGTCCGATAATTAGAGGGGTTATTTGTATCCCCACTTTTAAAAATAGGCATAATGAGGCTCTCAGTCCAAGGAAAAAAACACATATATAAAATAAACATATATAAGGAAGTATATTTATATTAATATAAACAAAGGCTACATAGTAGCTAGTAACTGCTGCTTAGCTTAGATATAATTTAATTAAACTAAGAAATAATAAAGACAAAGAATTCATCACAAAAATAAAAACAACTAATAAAATGTTGTATTGTTGAATGTCATCACCAAAAATTAAGAAATATGATTAATTAATATTGTTTATATTAACATATATACACTTATATATATATATATATATATATATATATATATATATATATATATATTAAATTTATTAGAATTTGTTTTTAATGTAATAATAAGTTATTTTAAATTGAAAATATGGAGAAAAACTAGAATTAATGAAAATGGAAATAATAGAAAAATGAAGGAAATAAATAAATAAAAATGAAATAAATCTAAAAACAAAAAATGGTAACTACCAAAAATAGAAGTTATTAAAAAACCCCATAATAAGATCTCAACCAATCACTTTACAAATAAATAAATTTAAATAATAATATAAAATAACAAAAAATGAATTCCTAATGTTAAACTATGGATAAGCCCAATTTTCTTTTGGTCAAAGACAAACTAATACTCAAGTCAAAACAAAACTAATATGCCTATAATAATATTAGTTAATTATATTTCTTAATTTTTAGATATGACATTCAACAATAAAATATTTTATTAGTTGTTTTATTTTGTGTTTATTTTTTTTTTTAATTTAACTAATCTCTCAACCATACAATATTTTATTAGTTGTTTTTTTTGTGTTTATTATTTTTTAATTTAATTAATCTATATTTAAGCTAAGTGACACGTACTAGCTACTATGTAGCCCTTGTTTATAATTAGTTTTATGAGCATTAATTATATTTAAACTAAGAAGCAGGTACGGGCTACTATGTAGCCCTTGTTTATAATTAGATTTATGAACAGTAACTATATTTAACCTAAATGGAAGGTACTAGCTACTATATAGCCCTTGTTTATAATCAGATTTATGAGCACTAATTTTTCAGTATTTTTATGTGTAGTGTTTTTCATAACAATTGGAAGGTAGTTATCTTTAAAAAAAGAAATCAAAATAAGTCATTAGTTTAGCTCTATAACATCCAAAAAGTGTTTATGAAATGTATATCAATGGTGTCTAAGTAGAAGATGCCACTACTTCAATCTTTCCAATGGATCTACCAAGAAACTAGGACAATAAATAATTGTTGAAACTTGAGGAATATTTTGTTTGTTTGTTTGTTAGGTAATGTGAGTTCTGAGATGACTAGCATACCTAATGTGTGGCTTGAATAGCCACCTCTAAAGAGCAACTAAGCAATCAAAATCACTCACTTAAAAATCACACTTAAATTAAGTCACACTAACCTTTAACATAAATGAATTTTTGTAGTTTCGAATAAATAATCTTCTCACCACTACATATCTTATCAAAACACTTATCACCATATTTTCTACGTCTTATAAACATTTTATCCTTTTATTTTAAAATTAAAGATATTTTTAATGGGTTATATTTTAATAGATTAAACTGTAAAAAAAATTGATTTCAATTTGATGATAGATATTTATTAATTTAAAAGAAAAATGATTTTGGGAAAAAGATAAAATCTATAATAAATTAAACTAACTTGAACGGAAATAATTGGAATGGACTTGTATTAATTTCGATGGAAGATGATTTTGAAAAAACGTTAGGCCTTACTATAAATTTTCTCCAATGAACTAACTGCTAACTACAAGAAAGTGATTTCATCCAATGAACTAACTGCTAACTACAAGAAAGTGATTTCAATTATATCATAGATATTGAAATTGATATTTTTCATTTTCAATTATTTCAATTGAAAATGATGGTGGAGAAAAGGTCAAGATATTGCTTAATCTTTGCCTATAATTTATTGAAAAGATTAAGGAAAGCTAATTAAAAGAAAGTGATTTCAATTTTATCATAAATATTTATGATTATAATTAAAAATGATTTTGTATAAAATTACCATGTCTTGGAATACATTTCTTAGTATAATTTATTAAAAAATAAATAACGGGAAAAAATTATCTATTTAATGATTCTTTTAAATAAAATATATTTAATTTATATTTATATTTAAATTATAATTAAATATTTTTTTTCTCTGTTAAAAAATTATAAGTTTCTTTCCGTATGAGGTTGGTTGTGATTTTTTTAGGCGTCATTAAAAAATGATTTCCAACTTTAAATTGTGAGGAGACAACTTTAAATTATGAGTGTTATAGTGATAGAATGGGAGAAACAAATGATGGGAAAGTATTATTGTTTGAATATAAGAAAGATATATAAAGAAAATCATTTAAATATTAAGTTGTTTTATTTTTAAAAATATTATTGGAAATTATATGTTTTTTTAATAATAATAATAATATCTATTTTTAAGGTCATAGCTAAGTCAAACACCAAATTGGTGTATGAGACCTTTTTGTTTGTGGGACAAGGGACCCACTTCCAGGCAGGGATTTGACTACTAAGTCTCTGAAGGCATACATACTCTACCCCCCTCTGGTTTTAAACCTGTGACCTTTTAGGACAAAACACATGCTCTTAACCATTAGGCCCACTCAAGCTCTATAAAGTTGTAAATTTGGTTAAGTTTTATTAGTACAATTAAGAGTTTTATTAGTATAATTAAGGCGATCTATCTCAAGAAGGTTGTTGTGCTTGTGTTAGGGGGAGGAGACATGTTAAAATCTAGTCAGCTTAGCGCTGGTGTGGCCAAGCCAATTCGATCCCTGGATGACTTTGATGGCTTCAGCTTAGTGCTCGTGTGGCCAAGCCAATTCGATCCTTGGATGACTTGCCCCTGGGCCGCCGATTCTCAAGCGTGGAAGAACACTTGACAAAAAAAAATATTAAGTTGTAAATTTTTTTATTATTGGTAAAAAAATAGAATTTTTATTTAGTACATCTGTAATATAAAATTTACATTTATAAATTGTGCGTCAATAAGATGAAACCTTGTAATTAGAGAGATATGTAATTTCTTCCATGTTTTTAGAAATCTTTATAATAAAAAAATTAATATCCATTATAAATAAAACATTTCAATTTTGTCAAAAATAAAATATTTTATGTCAATTTTTTTATTTCAATTTTTGTCAAAAATAAAATATTTTATGTCAATTTTATTTTATGTGTGTACAAGGTAAACAAAATATTCCTATATTTATATAGGATAAAATATTTCTATATTTATATCAGATAAAATATTTCAATATCTATATAAAATATGATTGAAAATATTTTTTATTTATTGTATTTCTAAATATTTAAAGCAAATTAATAATAAAATATATTTTAATATTTTAATACCAATTTTCTTTCCCTAACAAAATAATTGATAATAATAGAATTATTATGATTAAAGTATTTTAATAGTACGAATAAAGAGAGATGTGTAATTTTATAATATATATAGATATATGAAAGGAAAAACTTAAAAATAAAAAATAAAAAATTCCTTTATGATAAAGTTTACGATCGATTTAAATTATTTATATTAAAATTACACATAAATAATATAATTTTAGCAATTTATGTTTGTTCTATGAATTTAAATAAACGGTGTTTGAATTAACTATAACTAAAGTGGTCCAAAAAGATGATTTTCTCCATTTGCTCTTTTGTAATTTAATTATTAACTATTCATATCCTTTTAGTAAGAAACAATAGGCAAAACCAATTAAATTGAAATAAAAATTAGAATTAAATATTTGAACTTATTATTTTAGTAAGAAACAATAGGCAAAACCAATTAAATTGAAATAAAAATTAGAATTAAATATTTGAACTTAAAAAATAATAAGAATTTTTACTATTAGATTTAAATTGATTTAGATTAAATATCAAATTAAAATAATAATAATTTATTAATTTTTTATTCATAATAAAAATAGTAAATATTTTAAAGCTATGATATGTAATTAAGTTAGATTAAAAATATATTAATCTTTAATGATTTGTAATTTGTTTTAAAAACATTGTTGTTTGAGATTCCAATGGTCATAAGGATAAATTTGTTTCGAGTTTTTTTGTTTTTAAATAGGCTATCTTCCACATGAATACTGTGGATTTTTATAAACCTGGAGCTCAAAAACCATCAGCAACCTTGACCAAGTCAAGTTTACCCAAATCACCTTAAGAATCCCACCATTAAACTTGACTCGAGGAGATAAAATTGGCCCTAATCACTCTATCAAAGACCATATAAAAAGTTATGATCTACCAAAATACATGGATAACTAGTTGTTTTATCTACCAATCATCTAAGACACAATTTCACGTACATGGTTCATCTACCATCTCACATTCTCACATTTCCCTAATCACTCTATCAAAGTCCATATAAAAAAGTTATGATCTACCAAAATATATGGATAACTAGTTGTTTTATCTACCAATTATCTAAGACACAATTTCACATACATGGTTCATCAACCATCTCACATTCTCACATTCCCCCCCTCAAGCTACGCCCATTCCACAACTTGATAACTCTATGTGCCACCGCACTACATGTATGCATGTTCAAAGTCTTAAGGTTTACAACAACATGTGCTCATGTGCAACATGAATGCCTAAACAATAGGTATTACAACTTCCTCAAAAAATAATTGTCTTGGACCAAAACCCTTAGGGTGTTCACACACCACTACTGTTATCACATCTTTGCAGTGCTCATCACACGTTGGTTCCTTCACCATTTTCACGTCCATACAACCACTCTCTCGCTACATCTCTAGCATTTTTTATCCATATCTTGACTTGTCCTTTCTTGTTGCTTGACTTATCTCTCCTTATATCTCCAATTCATGTTATTCACCTACATCTTCCTTATCATTATGTGTCCTCTTCCTGGATTTGTTTTGCTACTCTTGAAACTGCTACACACTTTCCTCCTTATATAGTTATCAATCACGTTCATCATGGACTAATCCACCAACACATTTTGTAATGAGTCATCCTCGAATACCTCAAATAAAGTGCACTTATCCAATTGCTTTACCATTGCAACTTTGATAACATGATCAAGATTGCAATGTAGAAAGCCTTCACGGTAGCTGGGCGATCAAGGTTTAGGGTTCAACAAAGAGAGTGACAGAGGGTATCAGGCACCCATGGAGGCAGGGAATAAAAACTAGCCTCCACAATCCTTGGAGGTTAAGACAAAAAACACTGAAACTCAGAAGGCGAAAGGCAGTAAAACCCATGCAGAACAAGGGACCCACGAAGAAGACTGACAAGAGGAGAAAGCAGAAGACAGAGGTCAGGGAACAAAGAACAGAACCAAGATGGGGCCCTGTAAACCCAAGACCATTACAAAACCGCGAGTTATTTTGAATGATCCAGCTCTGCAAGAGCACAGGGATCACATGGCAAACTATGCCATTATATGCAAATTTATGGGAATCTGGCCATCAGAGAAAGCGTTGTACACTTGGATAAAATACAACTGGAAACCAAAGGGGGAGTTAAAAATACATCTTGGATCCAAGGGTTTTTTTACAGTGGTATTCACGAACATGGAGGACAGAGACAGGATTTTTAAAGGAGGACCATACTTCTTTGCAGTTGCTGGTCTCTATATGCGGCCATGGACGATGAACTTTGTGCCAGAACGAGAAACCTTCACTTCGGTTTCGGTATGGATTAGACTCTACTCCTTACCTTTAGATTACTAGATGCCTGAGTCTTTAAAAGCTATAGGCAATAAATCAGGTCATTTCTTAAATATTTCAGAGGCAAATCTACGAGGCAAATATACCCCCTATGCTCGTATGTGTGTGGAAATGGACCTATCAGGAGCCCTTCCAGATGAGGTCATTCTAGAAGTCTATGACGAGGAATGGGTTCAAACAGTTGACTATGAACACATCCCGTTCAGATGTCACAAATGTCATGAGCATGGGCACCTATCTAGAGATTGTCCTTTTAATAGAAGGGAGGAACACCTAAACACCAGCAAATGGAAAGATCAGGCATGTTTCACCAAAGTAGGAGGAAAAGGAAAAGGAGGGGGAAGGAAGACACAAAAGAACCCTACTGAGAAGGATAACAAAACAAGAAGTCACAACAGTTTTGAGATCTTAGGAGAAGAAGATGTCAAGGGAGGTGATCAAAAGAGAATAGAGAATCAGACAACAAAGGGGAAAGAAAAAGAGACTAGCATGGAGTTCACATAGGAATAGAATGATCACGCGATGGACCCTTTGAGTAACATGGAAATAGAAAAGGACCATGAAATGACTCAAAGTGAAAGTGGCACAGAGGACCAAGACTTACAGGAGATCCTCAAAAGGGAGAACCTAGAGCTGGAAAAGTTTCTAGAACAAGGAGGAAACCCGGGAATAAACTCCATACCTCAGGAGGATGTTGACAAGGTACAATAAATATTCCTTAACAAGTCACATCAAACAACTGCAGGAGTCAAAAGAGGACATGATAACCAGGATACTAAAGGGACTTCATCAATAGGATTAATAACAGGCAAATTAACAAAAAACCCAGGCAAGAAGAGGGGAAGAAAAAGACAGAAAGAACTACTGCTAGAGTGTGGCAAACTCATGATTGACTCAGGAAGGATGAAAGACCTATCCAGTTACTCCTTTAAAACCCCACCTCAATGAAAATCACAACTTGGAACATTAGAGGACTAGGGAGTAGAAGAAAACAGAGGAATCTAGGTAACAGGATCAAAGAGGAAAAACCTGACATAGTATTCATACAAGAAACAAAATGCTCAGTGGAGAAGATCAGAGAAAATCATAGCAGATGGTTAAATAGATATGAATACCTTGAAGTTAAGGCAAATAAATCTGCTGGTGGCATTCTCACTCTATGGGATCCACAAAAATTTGGTGTGATTGATGCGGAGGCATCCAGACATCACCTCTCTTTGATTTTCCAACTGGTGGGTGATAGGCAATGTTACATGATCACCAATGTCTATGGTCCTCAGCCAATGGAGGACAAACTTCGACTACTCACAACACTAGAGGATATGAAGAAGAGATACCCAGCTCTACCCTGGATTCTAGGAGGTGATTTTAACATGACTAAATCACTCACGGAGAAGAAAGGAGGAACTAGAACACTTGGTAGGGATTCAGTTGCCTTCCAGAACTTCATCACCAATATGAAATTGGTAGATATGGAAACCAGCAAGGGAATCTTCACTTGGAATAACAAAAGGGGCGGCCCTACCCAAGTAGCCTCAAAATGAGACAAATTTATTGTTTCAGAGGAACTTCTTCTCATGGGAAGTAGCCTGAATGCGCTCATCCTACCTTTCGGAGGTTCAGATCACTAGCCTATTCAATTGGAAGCTTCTCTTTTTGGTAAATCGAGGAACTCCCCCTTCATGTTTGAGAACGCTTGGCTCACACATTCAGATTTCCTCACCAACATTGAAAAATGGTGGAAGGAAGAGCTACACCTTCAAGGTACAAACATGTTCCTTATACACAGCAGGCTCAAACATATTAAAGCTAGACTCAAAGAGTGGAATAAAAAGGAATTTGGCAATATCTTCAAAGCTAAAGGAAATGTGGAAAAGAAACTAAAGGAAATAAACCAAATCCTTATCACAGAAGGCTATATAATGAAAGGAAAGATATGGCAGAGTCACTCCAGCATGAATGGGAAAACAGATGTCTACAAGAGGAAATATTCTGGAGACAGAAATCCAGAGTACAATGGATTAAGGAAGGGGAGAGAAACACCAAATTCTTTCACAGATCCACCATAGCTCACAGGAACAACAACAGAATTGTGAAACTTACAGATCAGCATGGAATAGAAAGAAACACTCATGAAGAGATGGAAGAGGTTTTAGTCCAGCATTTTCAGAGAATAGCTGAGGAAACCTCGAAAGATAGATATCAGTTCACGAAAATATTTACTCAATACATTCCTAAATTGGTTTCTAGAGAAGACAATCACAATCTCAACAGACCAGTAACAGAGGAAGAGATTGAGGAAGTCATTACAGAGATGCAAAATGGGAAAGCACCAGGCCCAGATGGCTTCAATGTGGACTTTTTCAAAACATGTTGGAGGATAGTAAAATAGGATATTTTGGAGGTAGTGGAAGACTCTCGAAGATTTAAGACAGTCTTGAAGGCGCTCAATGAATCTTTCATAGCCTTAATCCCCAAACAAGAAAAGGCCACCCCTCCAGACAGATTTAGACCTATAGCATTATGTAATGTGGTGTACAAAATAATATCCAAAGTAATGGCCAACCATCACAAACCACTCCTCCCTACCCTAGTGTCAGAGGAGCAAACGGGCTATGTGGAAGGAAGACAAATTCTTAATAACATAATTCAAGCACATGAAGTGGTTCATTCACTCAGTACCAATAAACAGGCAGGGATGATAATTCAGCTAGACATAGCCAAGGCCTATGACAAACTTAGTTGGTCGTACATAAGAGCAGTTCTAAAAGCCTATGGCTTTGATTACAATTGGATTAAGTGGGTCATGGCGCTAGTTACCACTACTAGCTATTCAATTCTTCTCAATGGCTCTCCCTCCAAAACCTTCAAGCCTACTAGAGGTCTCAGGCAAGGTGATCCTCTTTCTCCTTTCCTTTTCATTCTAATGATGGAAGGGTTAGGGAGAGCAATCAGGGCTGCTAAGGAGGAAGGGAGAATTCAGGGTTTGAGACTCACTCAAGGTGGGGACACGGTGACACATCAACAATTTGTGGATGATACTATGCTGCAAGGCACACCCACAGTCAAGGAAGCCAAAGCATTTAAGCAAATTCTGAGTGACTTTGCCATGGAAGCAGGCACAGAGGTAAGTCTTACTAAATCAAATATTTTCTTTTTCAATATGAATATTTCGATTCAAAGAAATCTATCCAGAATTTTGGGCTTTCAAAGAGAGTCATTGCCTGCAAAGTACCCGAGAGTTCCCCTCACTAACAAACCGTTACACAAGGAAATCTGGGAGCCTGTTCTAAACAAGCTAAAAGATAATATCAGTAAATGGAAAAATAGAGCCCTAAATATGGCTGGGAGACTGATTCTAACTAAGGCTATCCTCCAAAGTATCCATATCTATATGCTATCAGCCATTCCGGCACCATCTGGTGTAATTACTAATATAAGAAACACTCAAAGAGACTTTCTCTGGGGGAAGGTGAAGAAAAGAAGAAATGGGCCCTAGTGGCATGGGACAGGGTATGCAAACCCAAATCCCACAGTGGCTTGGGTCTTCATGACGTAGGAATTCTTAACAGAGTCCTAGGAGCCAAAATTTGGTGGAGATGGATAAAGGAAATTCAAGCCCCTTGGGAAAAACTATGGAAGAAAAAGTATGCAAGAGATTGGCAGGAAAATAACCTCATAAGAATGACAGGACAAGTAAAAGGTTCATCAATTTGGAATAGGGCATGGGAGAACAAGGCCCTAGTCCAAAATCATAGTTTCTGGGAGATCAAAAGTGGAAATCTGGCATGATTATGGGAGGATAATTGGCAGCAGGAGGACAATCTCCGCAGTGACGAATTAGCAAACATTCACATAGATACGATCAACAAAGGATTAAGAAGGGTAACTTACTATTGGGATCAATCAAAGAACAATGGGAAATGGAGAATATGGAAACTTCCAAATTACAGTGAAAGGGGCATGATGCATACTCAATCTATAGCCCTTAACGGTCTTTTGGAAAAGAGGCAAATCTTAACCTCAACCTTGGAAGATCAATTAAGATGGGGAAAGAACAAGGCTGGTCTCTTCACCCTTAAGGAGGCCAAAAGGATAGACACAGGGTTTAACTTTCCAAACACTGATAAGACATGGAAAGAACTCTAGGATAATCCTCATTGGATGAAAGTCAAACTGTTCAAGTGGCTAGTTCAACAGGGAAAGATTCTGACATGGGATAACCTAAGAAAAAGAGGCTTTGTTGGCCCCTCAAGATGTCACCTATGTGGACAATAGGAAGAAACCATTAATCATCTACTGAATAGATGCTCTTTCACTACAATACTTTGGAACTGGGTTGGAGATGTCTTCGAGCAGACAGACAGACATGTAAATGACATCATTGCTACTTTGAAAAACTGGCAGAATTTTTTTTCGGATAATGAGATAATAACCTCTGCCTGGGAGCTGACCCCAGGGTTCTTAATCTGGAATGTTTGGAAGGAGCACAACAACAAGATTTTCAAGGATAAGGCGAGCCCGGTGAGCAGCATCCTAAAGCTAATCCTTAAGCAACTCAAAGAGACTGTTCATATCCTGGGAGGTGTTGATACCGGAAAACCCATAGGACAAAGAGAGGCCAGAATCCTGGAAAAGTTAGAGCTCAAGGTTCGTCCCCCTCAGTGTTCTAAGCAGATCAACAAGAATAACTCAGCAGATAAGGCTTTCTGGCAACCCCCTTCTCATGGTTTTTTAAAATTTAACATCGATGGGGCCTCAAAAGGGAATCCGGGAGAAGCAGGTTATGGAGGGGTCATGAGGGATGAGGAAGGAAACATACAGGTCATCTTCCACAGTTATCTAGGAAAAGCAACCAACAATATGGCTGAGCTCATGGCGATGGAATTGTGCTTGGAAATACTGCTCAAGTACAACATTCACAATGTCATCATAGAGGCTGACTCAGAATTAGTCATTAATTCGGTGAAGAGGATAAACGTTGGTGCTGCACCTAAGAAAATATCAGGACACTGGCGGCTTCTATAAGTCTACCAAAGAATCCAATCACACCTAAGAATGCTAAGAACTCTTAGGTTGGTTCATGTACGCAGGGAAGCCAACAAAGTTGTGGACTGGCTTACCAATGAGGGGGTTCAAAACAAGCATATCGACTTGTGTTGTAGGTGGGAGGAGGTAACGGATGACAGGATGAAGGAGGAATGCTCATCCCGGGCCCTCAGTGACAGACAACAGTATCAGAATTTTACTCCAAGACAATGATGAATAAGTTCACCTCAAGCAATTTATCAGTGGAAAGACACGGTCGGTTCTATAAGTGTGCTTCTAGAAACAAAGGCAGAAATCGAGACAGAAGATATTTGCGCACAGGAGAAGGGATCACTTGTGCGCCAACTCCACTCATTAGGCATTCCATGCAGGAGGCCATCCTTCCAGCTATGTCTTCCTCGTGCAATGCGGGGAAGGCCATAGGAAGAAATTACTGGGGTCAAAAACTGCTCAAGATTTACCACCTGCTTTGGGCGCCCTCTGACCTGGGAGAGGTTTTCTCGGATGACAAGCAATGTCATTCAGCTAGTGGCGCGCGGAGGGGGATGAACAGTGATTATTGCCTTCATCGCTGGGTAAGCCATGAGCGGATGTGCGGTCCGATTTGTTCTGTGGCCGTCAGATCAGGAGGAGGAAGATCAACGACCACCATTTTGTGTGCAAATTTGTGGGCCCGAAAGGATAAAACCACTAATGGTTTACCACCTTCATCGGGCGCCATCCAAACCAAAGACGGTTTTTGTGTAAAGCCAACAATTCCACTCAAGAAGCAACACGTGGCAGAGGAACGGGAAAGTAAACTGCCTTCATCACACAGTAATCAGCGGGCTTCTAAGCCACGCGATATGGTCACCAGCCGTTGGATCAAATGGGAGAGATCAACGGTCAATGTTGATCGTGCAGCTTAAGGGTTTTTTCTGCGGTGGATGTGCGATCCGAATTGTTCTGTGGTCGTCAGATCAGGAGGAGGAAGATCAACGGCCACCATTTGGCGTGCAAGTTGGTGGGCCCGAAAGGATAAAACCACTAATGGTTTACCACCTTCATTGGGCGCCATCCAAACCAAAGATGGTTTTTATGTAAAGCCAGCGATTCCACTCAGGAAGCAACACGTGGTGGAGGAACGGAAAAGCAAACCGCCTTCATCGCGTGGTAATCAACGGGCTTTTAAGCCGCATGATATGGACACCAGTCGTTGGATCAAAAGGAAGAGATCAACGGTCAACGTTGATCGTGCAGCTTAAGGGTTTTTTCTGCGGGCTTCGCCTCCGCGCGGGTTGATTTTTGACTGCCGGATTGTTAGGAGACAGATCAACGGTGGGTTCGGGGAGTGGACTTTGAATCCACGTGCTCGCTCTCGGTTCCAGGGCAGTCTTGTCACTGTTTTTGTTTGTTTTTTGGAGGGTTGTTTGGGTACTTTGAGTATTTTCTCTCTCCCTTTGTGGGAGTCTGTGCCTCTGTGCGTTTGTTGTATGCTGTGTAAATCATTTTTTCCCCTACGATAATAGCAAACCGTCTCTTGCTTTAGCAAAAAAAAGATAACATGATCAACTCTTCCTCTTCTTTACTTATAGCTTGACCACTTATAAAAAAGGCAACATCATTAACCAGTCCTTCAACCTTTCCACTCACTCCTTCTTGTCCTCCATGATGCTGGTGAGCAAGTTTTTCGTTGCATCGTAAAATAAGTTGATTTTCTTTGTCTGAGTTACTCTGTGTGACACTCTCCTCATCTGATTCCAAACACGAGTCTTATCATGTAGCCCACTCCGTCAGGCTCTCTGAGGAAGAGTCACTCACGACATGTCTAGCCAGACCTTGACTTTTAAGAATAACACGGGTGGGATTACTTGCAAATTGATTGCAAACAGCAAACTTTAGAGGTCAGAGTTGGTGATGGAACTTGCACTCATATTGCTTGTATCCTCCTCCACTAAGGGCGTATGGGTGATGCCTCCAGAGATTTGAACAATTCTCCTTAAGACCCAATGTTTTCAGCGTACACCCCATCTTCTTATAGATCTAAATGCCTTCCTCGTAAACCTCTACCATCATTCACTTAATTGGACTTTGTAGAACAATAGTAGTAGGACCTCCTTAGTTTTTGACAAAAGAGCGCCATTTGCACCTGATTATACCTATATAATGCATTGAGAAAGCAATTTAGTATGAAAAAATCCTGCCGACATCTTTATCATTCCAGCATATCGAATTTCATCCTTGCCTTTGCAATCCTACTAGCCTACATAGTGAAAGCATATCCTATCACACATAATATCTCTCATCTTGAAATCGTTCACTCCTCCTCCTCGTGGCTCATCGTCCATAGGATCCATAATTATTTTGTGAAGGCTCAAGGCTTTAGTCCTTCATGCACCCACTGGTTCTCTCACCACAACTTGCCTGGGTTTGTTACAGTTGTTTATCCTCGCTTCATTTTTCTATTCTTCTTATCACCTTTCTTAGGCAACTTCTTATCACACTTGGGAGGAGTGATCTTCTCTTTGTGGTGGTGATATTTCTGCCACATGTTTCTTCTCAACAAGTTTCTTCTTTGCCTCTTTAGACCATTTTTTATGCTCCCACATTGTGCATCTTTGTTCTCATTATTTTCTCCAAGATTGCGCATCCCTACAACCACCAATATTCTTTTTTTTTCAAGATAGCATGGCCCTCAAGAAAGAAATATTTCTTATGACCACTATGGTTCTTTGTCTACCTCTTGTAAGCCAACATTTTAGGGCTTCTATCTTGATAGATATTTATCATCAGCCCACTCATGGCTTTCTGCAAGTTTTCACGATATCATTTTTGTGATATTGGGTTAGGGCTTCTATCTTGATAGATATTTATCATCATCCCACTCATGGCTTTTTGCAAGTTTGCACCTTATAATTTTTGTGATACTGGGTATGCTCAACTCTAACTCTGATCAACACAGACAACAACTCCAACCATAATTATGATTGATCTACACACATATTCTTCTAGGCCATTCATGCTCAAATCTAGCTTTGATATTCACTAGACCTTGATACCAATTGTTAGGATCACGAAACCAAGTGAAGTAGTGATGTCTAAAGATGTCATTGCTTGGCGTCCCAAGGGCCACATGGAAAAATATACCTGGTATTTCCTCCTTTAAATAGGTTATATTCCACATGAATATCATAGGTTAATACCATGGGTTGTCATAAGCTTGGAGCTAGAAAATTGTTGGTAAGTTGACTCAGTCAAATTTACCCAAACCATCTTAATATAGTCAAATTAGATTAAAAATATATTAACATTTTAAAAAACTATCATACAAATCTACATGATTATTAGCTAATTAGATTATATATGTATAGAGATTAAATATCATGTTAATAATTCATGCTAATATCATATTAATAAATATTTCTAACAAATATAGTGGAGCAAAGAAATAATAATAAGTCATTTAAAAACTATAGGTTATATATGATTAGGTTAAGTTAAAAACATGTACACTTTTTAATAAATAAATCTTTATGTGATTTTAAACATTTTTTTAAGAATTCATATTAATAAATAAGGTAAATTAACATAAAATAATGAAATGTAGGTTAATATAATTTAAAACCTCATATTAATATGAATTAAAAGTGCATACTAATATGAATAATATGTTTAAAAAGCTAATTATAGGAGTTGATTCACGATTATATGAATTAAATGGTTGGTAAAGACTAATAGGCATAAAAACACTTATGTTATGATTTTTTTAAATTTTGGCAATGTAAGATGCACCTCATGATACATCTCACATTACCAAGATCAAAAAAATCATAAAAATAACCACACTATAATTTTATTTTAAATTAGTATTGTTATTATTAATTATAAAAAGGATTAATAGATGAATTAAACTTACATTAAAAAAAATGTAATAAGATTGTTAACCATGAAAATTTACCCTCACTTTTCTATGGAGATTCTTAACGTGTGAATAGGATTTATTAAAATATCATGGGCCAATACCATAGCTTACTAATATCACATGCCCAAAAAATCATGACTCATATTCATATGACATTTTTTTTAATGAATCAACTTAATTAAAAGAATAGAAAGGGCATTAACTATGGTGATTGGGTTTTGATGGTGGAGAGAGAAGCTCAGGATTCTCAGTGAAAATGAAAAACCACCACGACATGTGTGGAGGTGGACAACAGGGTCAGAGAGTGGCAGTGGAGTGATGGCATCTATCATGGGAAGAGATCAGGGAAGGTTAAGTGGTTTGATTTGAGTAAGGGTTATGGTTTCATAACCCCTAATGATGGAAACAAGGACTTGTTGGTACATCAGAATTTAATTCATTCCAACAGGTTTTGATCATTGGCTAAGGGAGATACCATCAAGTACATGGTCAACCATGAGAATGGCGAGAGAACCAAGTGTTGGCCCAAAGGTCACACTAAGGGGTGGGGGGGTGCGTTCAATGTGATCATTTCACCATTTAACAACTTTTCATAATCAATCAATCATAGAGTAATAAATCATAAGCATAAGCATCATATCATCAAATAGAACTATGCATCATCAAACTACCATCATATCAATGACACATCAAGAAGGCATCACATCACAAAGAGACAAGAATTTTAGGTGGAAACACATAAGGGAGAAAACCACAAATCTTCAATTCATTTACATAGATTTACAAGCTACGACCTGTTGAGGAAACTACCTGTAGGATATGCAAGCTGCCACTTGCGGCAGGATACAACCTGATTGAGGCACCAAAGTCAAAAATATACAAGCAATTGTTCATTTTAGGTTACAATATAATTGAGGCACCAACCTCGATGATAGTGGGCACCAACCTGCTCTAGGATAAAACCTAATTAAGGATCCAGCCTTCTTCTTCAACTTCGTATGTGTTATCACTCCTCCGGATCTCCAAGGCTGAGAAAGATTCCAGCTAAGGTAACGACAGACCAACCTTTTAACTTGGTAGCTAGCCCTACCAAGCCAGAGAGGGTTCTCTCTAAAGGATCACAGGCAAGAGGGTTGGATAGATTAGGGTTTTAGGCTAGATATATTAGCTCAGGGTTTGTTTGATTTGATTTGGTTGGGGTAGTCACTGGATGAGTGAATTAAGTTAGAAAGTGAACTAGGTCAGGGCAAAAGAGAATTAGAATTAAAGACATCTGATGGGGCAAGGTAGTAAAGTTACTTTAATACTTGGTAGTATAGTGATGAGATGGTTTAGACTAGTGAGGTGCTAAAAAGAGCATGAAGATCATGAATTCTTTTTAAACTGAAGAAATGAAACAATTTATGATGATTTTCCCAAAACAGAGCATAGAAGATGAATTTTTCTTATCACACCTTGAAAATCAAACATATTTAGAGTGAAAAGAATCATGAAGGGTACAAAAAATTTATACATATGTGGCTGAAGAAAAAACAATATCAAAATACCATGCCACAGGAATCCCACCAAAATAGCTGCAACTCATCCAATATATTTCATGCCAAAGTCTAAAACACTAATACAAAATCCAATAGAGTCCAACGTGTAGAATTACTGAGAAATTTCATAATATAGGCCCTAAACCAACTCATCCTAGCCTCAGGGGTTGAATCCATGAGAGGAGGAGCAGTTACAACAAATACTAAACTGATAGCTAGAGTGTAGGGTGGTCAAAGTGACTCATCCCTAACTTAAGCAAACTGATTCATTACAAGTCATAAAGGTCATTTACCTAATGTATTTACCCTACGTAGTAGTATGATGCAGGAGCATCTGGTCAACAGGGTGAAGACCGAGAGAGGGCAAACAAAGTTTCTGAAAAAGATTGGGAATGAGACACAGTTCACTGAACGGACAGCAAGTCTGTCAAGTTCCTATGTTTTTGTTTTATTTCTTTCATGGTCAACTACATTATTAACTTTCTGTTATTTAAAATTTCTGTTCATTATATTTAAAATATTGTAATAGGTTCTAGTTAGGAACGATAATAGTAGGTTAGGGTCAGTAGGTGATTAACAACGAATCCCTATGGTAAAAAGGCAGACAAAGTAAACTAATTGATAGTCAAGAAAATCATGCCTGTAGTAACTGCAAAACAAACTGTAATTGAATAACTACCAGCAGTTATCAAACTGCCTGAAAACATTGTATAAAAAGACAAGCAAGATAACCCAGAGGGGTTCAGCAACGGAGCATTTACATGAGAATAAAGAAATATACATTTTCCTTCATCTTATTCAGTGCACAAGCAAACAAATTGTTCATATATATATGTCCTCAGTAACAAAAGCCTGTATATACAGTGCTGTGTAACTATTTCATTTTTATTTAAATATATCAACAGTGTTTTACAGTATTCAAGAAGCTACGAACTGGCAGAGAAGAAAGTGAACAAAAGGCGGAAAGAACCAGCACCCACAAAGGGTCAAACTAGACAACCACACTAACCGGGTAAGCAACCAGAACTATCAGTGAACGAGTTTATCTATCACTTAATATTACAATATATTTTTTCTGCATAAAAATTACATAGACTGTGCATCGAGGTGTAGCCGAATAGAGTTGCAACCGACCCACAAACCCTCCTACGTTGCGGCCAAGGGTTTGACAAACCCAGAAAGTCCAGACTCAACAAATAGACAGACATTTCACATAACAAGCGACTGTAATCGTGACCAGGACCAAGAACCATTACAAGAAAGTAAAACGAGAGCAGGACTACCCGGAAGGAATCGACGGAAGCCATTGCGAAGATACGGGAGCCGGCCACACCTGTAAAAGACAGAGAAGGTGGAAGGTCAGGGTTTCTTTCCCACAAAACCCTCGCATGAGAAATTGATGCCATAACGACTGTAAATGAAAACCCTGAGTATGCAGAAAGGAGAATAGACATACCTGACAGTGTGCCGGAACAGTAGGCCAACAGAACCCCGAAACAGAGACCCCTGTCCACAGAGGGGCTGCAGAACGTTAGTCTCGGTGCAAACAGAGGAAAAGAAATTATAGCATGGAACTGTGACATACCTTGTCCAAAGAGCCGAGCGTCGGAGAAGAACTAAACTGGAATTCCATCGACCTGTGCAACTGTCGAACTGAGCGGACCGAGCATTATTACGCTATAGTCATTAATCACAGATTTGTCAAGAAGGCCAGACCAGACAGTAACCACAAAAGCGAACAAAGGATAGTTCTTACCGACATGAAAACGAAATGAACGCACGGTGGAACCATAGCAACTTATCAACAAAACCAGGAGCCGGATAGACCCACACAGTAACGACAAGGTATAGCTGAGCAACATCATATCACCACAGAACCGGCGGAAATCCAAAGGGGTTTCATCACAGACCGAAACAACTCAGAGGCGGAGCCAAAACGATACAGAGACCACTGAGACTAAGCGTCGAAGGCAAGAATGACCGCAAAGGCGCGAACCGGGTAACAAAAAGCGAGGTAGGGTTTGCCAAGTTCGAGGAGAACAGGTGTCCAACGGAGGATCAACACCAAGTACAGCCGAGTTGATTGTTAATTAAACTTAAATCAATTTTCAATTACCATATATCCCAACCAGTTCAATAGCGTAAGTCCACATAAGCAGAGGCAAGGCGGGACCACGTGGGCTGGCCCCATCAAGTGGTATCAGAGCAGTTTTTTTTTTAGAAATAAGAGAGGATGGAAGCACCAAGACGAGGATGTGGAAGAGGTGCACGTAGGGGAGCAGATGAAGGATTGAGGGAACAGATTAGAGTTCTTACAGCTCATTTGGAAGCAGTGGAGGCGGGTAGGCGAAGAGACCCGGAACTTGGAGATAACAGTGAGGAGGAAGTAGTAACTGCTACAGATGGGTCAGACGAAGAAGCTCCGGAATTGAGACTGCTGCGTTCAGTTTTATTGGCCAGCAGCAAACCCAAAACAGAGATTTCTAATTACGATGGCAGTCTGTCCGCAGATGTCGTGTTGGACTGGATAAGTGAACTCGACAAATATTTTGAGAATGAAGAAGTCAGTGAGGATAAAAGAGTTAGGTTCGCTGCCACTAAGTTAAAGGGACACGCACTCTTGTGGTGGGACGGTGTCCAAGCGGACAGAAAACAAATGAATAAGTTGCCGATACGACAATGGTCAAGGATGGTGGCGAAATTGAAGGGCAGATTTCTGCCAAAAGACTACCAGGTGGAATTATATCGGCGAGTACAGAATTTAAGACAGAAGGGAATGACTGTCAAGGAGTACACGGAAGAGTTTTACCGAGTGAATTTACGTGCTGGTTATACTGATGATAACCCAGAAAAAACAGCAAGGTACGTAAATGGATTGAGGATGGAGATATTGGATGAAATCAGTATTCTTTCTCCCCGGAATATTGAAGAAGCCTTTCAGAGTGCTGTAAAGGCTGAGGAAAAAATCAACAGAAAACAGAACAACAGGAGAGGGAGAGGAAATGGCAGAGGACGGGGACAGTCCTACGGCAGAGGAAGGAATGCTGCGAACAGCGAAGAAGGCAGCAGTTCTAAAACTTCAGGGACAGCAGAAAAAGGAGATAGCACCAGAGGAGGTCGGTCATATCAGCGAGGACGAGGGAATGGCCGCGGAAGAGGGACTGGTGTCCAGTGCTACAGGTGCCATAAATGGGGGCACAGATCCTTTGAATGTCCAGAAGTTGAACAGGCAGGTCAGAGGGGAACACTTATGGCACAGCCTGAAGAAGCTGAAGCACAACCCCGGGAGGTGGAAGACATGGCGGAAACGGGAGAAGCTTTGATTTTGAATAAAGTGCTGTTAAAACCAGCCAAAGAGGTGGCTGAACCAACACAGCGGAAAGCACTGTTCCGGACAGTCTGTAAATCGCATGGAAAGTGCTGCAAAGTGATAATAGACAGCGGGAGTACGGATAACTTGGTTGCCACTGAGATGGTGGAAAAACTGGGGTTGAAGCGGCTGAAGCACCCCACACCTTACAAGGTGTCGTGGCTACAGAAAGGCCACCAGCTGTTGGTTGATGAACAATGTGAGGTAGAGTTTCACATTGGCAAGTACCACGATACAGTGGTCTGTGATATTATGCCAATGGACGTGTGCCATATACTGCTTGGAAGACCATGGCAGTATGATAGGAAGGTGACACACGATGGAAAGACCAACTGTTATAAATTTACCAAGGATGGGGTAAAACACACACTTGTACCCATCAAAGAGGAAGACACAGCAGAATCAAGCGGAACAAAGGCGCTGTTGATTGGAGGAAAACAGTTTATAAAACAGATTGAGGAAAATGAAGTTAATTTTGCAGTTGTGAGGAGGATGAAGCCAGTATTGTTGAACTTGGAAAAATCAGAGTTGCCCAAGGAAATACAGGAGCTGTTGGAAGAATTTCAAGACATTGCGGCTGATGAGTTACCTGATAAATTGCCTCCCAAAAGGAGTATCAGCCATCACATTGATTTTATACCAGGAGCAAGCTTACCGAACAAGGCAGCGTACAGGATGAGTCCAAAGGACAATGAAGAAGTACGCAAACAAGTGCAGGAGTTGTTGGATAAGGGACTGATCAGAGAAAGTCTGAGCCCCTGTGCAGTACCAACAGTCCTTGCACCCAAGAAAGGTGGAGAATGGCGAATGTTCACAGATTCGCGGTCTATAAACAAAATTACGATTCCAGGGCTGGAAATATGGTTTTCCTGGATGTCTTGGGCCTTCTAAATCCAATGGTGGTGGCCATTCCTCCAAAAAGTGTGCAGCTCCTAAGGTGCTACGTGTTTGACCAAACTACTAATATAAAAATTGCCTTAAAAAGACAGGAAAAGCAAGATGACAAAAATTGAGCCAAGGGTCTTCAAAATTGTTCAAGAAGATGATGTTTGAGGTGGCTAGGCATGGAGTGAAGCCTCTGCAAGTATATCAAGCTTCTTCTTCTCCTCATGGTGAGTTAGGGCTTCAATTCTTGCCCTAGCAGCTTTGAGCTTTGCCCTTGCTATTTGGTGTCTTCGACAATAATACTTTGCCATCTTTCTTTGAATGTTAGTGTCTCTTTTGGCCTTGTCTAAGAGGATTTCAAGATGGGTGTTCACCCTCTCAAGCCAATGCTCCCGGTTCTCATTTACCATTTTGGAAAATTGCTCATTTAGGGTGAGCTCATTAGCTAGTTCAACCTCCTTTTGTTTTTCTAGCTCCAAAGCTCTCTTTAGGCCTCTAGTCCTTGGCCTTTTTCTTGGCACATGTTCCTCTAGATAATCACTATATTCTCCATATGCTTCATCAAGTAAGGCTTTAGCCTTTTTATCCTCCCTCTTTGCCTTGATGAGCTGAATCTCCATGAGCTCATGTTTGGTCTCAAACTGCTTATTCTCCTGCTCATAGTATGAAATGATGTATTTTTCCCTTTGCAAATTGACCTGGAGCTCTCCTATGAGTGCATTCTTCTCTTTGATGAAAATGGTTGTGCTTTCACTGTCATCATTTTCACTTAGGTCAACTAAGTGAAAATCTTGCTCTATCTCATGGAGGTCCTCCTCCTGCTGCTAGATCTCTGCCTCTGTCACTTTTTCCTTGCCCTTCTGTACCTGCTTTGCTGATGAAGAAGGAAAGGCCCCTCCCACAATATGTGGGGCAAACACTTGCCTATGCCCTCTCTGATAGGTATGTGCCAAAGTACCCAAACTAGCCCTTTTAGGCTTGCTAACCTCACCATGTTCAATGTGCTCTTGCTCTCTGCCTTCATCTCTGCTAGGTGACTGAATAGGCTCATGAAATGGTGATGATGGAGGTGATGGTGTGGTTGACTCATCAGATGAGGATGAATGATGTATGGGATGAGATGGAGGAATGGAGGTGGATGGATGAGATGATGAAGGGATGCTTTGAATATTGTGAGTAGATGCATGAGTGAATATAGGATTAGCTATGAAGGTACTCCATGTAATGTTGAAATAGGCTCTTCATTTGCTCTTTGTACTCCCTCTTTTAGGCAATGTAGGCCATCTTCTCAACACTCCGGAAAAGATAGTAAGGTATATTGAGAATTTTTACCCTAGTGAAATTCATTAAGAGTCGGATATGATAAGAATAGGCCCTGGAGAATCTACCTTCACATCAAAAGTATTTCATAATAATCTTCATCATTGGGGCATATCTATCAAGGAGGTGTGAAAAATGAAAAAATAGCCCCTTATTTCATTTTTATACCTTGGTTTCATGTAAGGCTCATAATAATTCCTTTCCAAATCACCCTATTTAAACCATTTCTCCCCAACATCTGGAATTCTGGTGGCAGCTAATATATTGGCAGTAGACAAAGTGAAATTTATACCTTCTAGAGTGACCTGGTTGTCTTGGAGGTTAGAAATGAAGAGCCTAGTCAACTCAAGATGATGTTGGACTATCTGCACTTTCTCACAGATATCATAATAGCCTAGCCATTTGAAGGATGTCACAGTCATAGGGGATGCTAAGAGTTCCCTAAGATATATGGGCTTAAACTTGTGTATCTAGCCTCCTTTGTGTGGTCCCCTTTGTTCCCTGTCTTCTTCTCTATTTGTTTCCTCTTCCTCACTATGTGGTCTGTATTCCTCCTCTACCATGGTGTTTAGTATCAAATCCTAGGGAGGTGTAAGGTAGGGAGAATATAGTTTTTAGGGAATAATAAATGGGGAAGGGTAAATATGAAGATGATGGGTGAAGGGATATGTGTATTGGAAAGGGATATAGGGGAGTAGTATGATAGTTTGGGGATGGGGAAATTTGTTTGCAATATAGGGGTTTGGGAGCCTAGGTAGTGTTGTATCACCTAGGACTTAGGTTTTGGGACAAAGGGTTAGAGGGTATCTAGGATATAAAGATTTAGGGAAAGGGAAGGAGGGTGGAGGGAAGTGTGCAAAAGGGAATGAGAGTGGAAGGTAGCTTTTGGGGGAAATCTAGGGTTTAGATGTAATAGTTAAGCTAAATATTCAATAAAACCTTTCAAAGACTTAGGAATTGGCTCGAGGAGGGGGAAAATCACATCCCTTAGCCACTACTTACTTGCATTGAGGTTGAAAGAATTTTGGAGGAGCTGAGGAGGTGACTAGAGCGTTGTTGGAAAAACGTGCAGCGCCAATGCAAAGTGCACAACGCCTCAGGAAAATGCGTAGCACCTTAAGGGAACACACAGTGCCTTAAGGAAATGTGTAGCACCAGGTAAACACTTAGCACCAAAAGGGAACGCGTAGTGCCAGAAGAGAATGCATAGCGCCAGAAGGAAACGTGTCGCGCCTACTCTGTTTCTGTTGATTTCGCCCAGCACTGTGAAAAGGCTCTCTTGCGGTTTGCTCAATGAGTGCTAGGAGGAAAATGAAGGTGAGTTTGAAGCCAAGAAGTCCTTTATAGGTGAGTAAGTTTTATCTTTTTCTTTTCAAACCCACTTTATAATGTTTCATTTGACCTCTTTGCTAATTTTCTTTCAGACTTTTTCTTTGCAGGTGGATGATGTTGAAGCTTTGGAAATCTTCACTTTTTACTTTGGTTTGGATGATATTGGCAATGGAGTTTGAGTAAACAGCTAAGAATAGTGGCTTATTACATATGATAAACATAAAATTACATAAATAAATAAAAATTCTTACAACTCTCTTTTTGAAATAAAATTACAAACTAGAATGCCCCCGATCAGGGTGGAAGAGGCGGCGACATGTGCGATCATTATGAAGGTAAGAAGGGGCCAAGGCAGGTTACCACGCAATAGCATAATTACACAGGATATTAGGACGGCATGCAGGCTAGGTAGAATCCCGAGGAGTAGAGAAGACAGATTAATGAAGGAGGAAGGTGGTGAGAACGGCGGTGATCAAACGATGGGACGTAGGATAGCTGGCACAGGATTAATAAGGGTAGGAGAAGGCGGACCTAAAGAATGCATATGGCAAAGGAAGGAGACGCAGGAAGGTAGAGGCTGACAGGCACACTCTGCAACTTGGCATGAAAAGAGGCATGAATGCGGGAGATTGTCCATTTCTCTCGGTGCTATCACTGGTAAGATTAAGGATACGGAAATTGGTTTAACAATTGCAGAAGATCAACGAAAGGATAGGGACCAAAAAATCACCTATAGTAATATCAGTCAGCAGACAGAGTGTGGGAGAATGAGAAAGGCCGGGGCCGAATTGAGCAAGGAAGGGCCCTGGACAGGTCAGGTTAAGAGCACGCAAGATCCTTGGGTGGTTAACGAGCAGGGGCAGTCAGAGATGGAAAAGCAGACAGGGTGGGAGGAGGAGAAAACTCCTGAGCAGAGTTACCAAATCCATACGAGGAAAGGAGGAGTGGGGAAGGTAAGGTATCCTGAAGGAGAGCATCAAGGGGAGGAAATGAACCTGGAAAAGAAAACTAAGGGGCATGGAGGTGAGGGATTTACAGGGAGTGCATCCTTCGACGTTGGACAGGGAAGCAAGGCAGCGGTCAGGAATAAATCAGTTCACCCAGGTCGTGGAAAGGGGCGTAGAGGCAGAGGAAGAGGTCGCCAAACCGACAAACAGGAACAGAGAACCCCATCTCTAGTTGGCCAGAGACGCGGCAGGAAAACTATGAAACATATGGTGCAGGAGGCAGAAAGAGCCTATAGTGAAGGAACCGACGCTGATATACGTAGGATAATCCAAGAACTCGAAGCAACTGCTATGCAGGAAGATTTAGATCCAGAAATGGAAGACTGGGGCAACCTGATTCCGGACCCAGGTAATACTAGGGGACGCCTGTCTTTATACAAGCAGGCCTTACATGTATACTGGGTGTTGAAGAGACTACTGGCAAAGGCAATGGAACAGGTGGCGATGGAAATGGCAGAGATGGTTCAGGGCATTCCTAATCTGCGGAGAGAAATGAAGAACCTTCAAATAACATTTCTCATGCAGGACAACAAGTTAGAGGAGATTCAACAACAACTGAAGAAGATAGTTCCAGTGACAAAAGATGAAGACACTCCACCTGAAAATATGGTAGATTAATCTTCCTAGCTATGCTTATGGTTCTCCTTGTTAGTTCTCTTTTTTCTGTCTATAGTTCATTATGTTGATAGGAAATCAGATTAGTATTTTTGGCAGTATCGTTTATTTGGCATCGATAAGCAGACTTATTCTTTTTTGTTACTGGTTGGCTTATAAAAACATAAGGTGGTCAAAAAACTCGGTTTCCCTTCGGGGCGGGTTGAGGCCACCAAATGTTTGTACTTGTTTCAATCCGGTTAAATAGAAAATCAAAGGTCCTACTTTAGCTTACAAAAAAAAAAAATTACAAACTGGAATGAATTTCTTGCTTAAAATCAAATTTGGAACTTTAGCAACCATGGTTACATGCTTATAAACCCTTATTTAACTGAAAAGGGGATATTATTTTCTTCACTCTCATACTTTGTTGGCCTTATGCAGTGAAATGGTGTTTTATTGGACCTTGGAAAATAAAACCTAGTGACCTAATGGGACCTTGAATGACTGAACTCTAGGTGGACTTGACTGACACAAAACATGATGAAATGAGCTTTTATAGTCATTGTATGTTCAACAAGACACATGAAGGTGGACTAGCAAATATAAATTTTTGAGTTGGGATGGGGTTTCAACTTTGGGCTACCATCAGTGAGTAAATTTTTACATGATGACCTAGGTGGAATGATAAAAATTTCAACATGGGACACAAATATGATATAAAAGAAGAGTTTTGATCACTGATGGAAGTATGAAAATATTGAATCTAATAGTATGGAATTGTGTTTCATATCATTTTCAAACCCGATCCACTGAAATCATAAAAATAAAATCACCACAACCTATAAACGATGTTGACATCATCACAACCTACACATGTTGTCATCATCATCTCAACTTGCAGACATTTCCGTTGTTATTACTGCCACTGCAACCTATAAATATTTCCATTGAAACAACCACTATCATACCTTGTAAATATGACTACCACTAAAAATACAATCTTATCAATCTTTGTAATCAACTATGATGCTTTTGTCCATATGTTTCTGCAACATATTCATCAACTTGGGCACTCAAACTTTTTCTTGGAACCAATTCTATACGTACTTCCAAAACTAATTCAATTAGCTCATAAACCCTCAAAACATATAAAATGATATTCTGGCCATAAATAAGTGTCAATAATACATTACATTCCCTTCGTTACATCCATCCCTAAACCCTCATCGCATAACATCTTCTAGAATCCAATTTGGACAAAATTTTGAGCCCATAAACCAATAAAAATCAAATAAAACTTTATATTAAATTAATCGTTCAACAAAATGTCACATTCCATGCATGCTTCTACAATTTTTCCAGACTCTAAGGCTCTTGCATCAAATGGCCACCATCAATCTGTTATTCATTCTACAAAACAAAACCAATAACATCTAACAAAATGCATTAACCTGACTATTGTTGGGACTCAAACCAGGGTCTCGGTCAATACAACACGAGTGCACTACTAGCTGAGTTATGCATAAGGCTTGAAAGCCCAAGCCTTTAGCATTGTAATGGCCATGCTCTAAAACCAGGGCGAGGGTATGACCCTCATGCCCAACCCTGTTACATCGTGTCCAACATGCACTAACACATATTACTTTGCCAACAGAAACTCCATTGAAGTCAGCACTTTACTACAGCCATGTGCAAAGCCAATATTACAAGTTCGAACCACAATTAAAACAAAATGCCAATCCTTCAACTATTCACTGAAACCATACAAAACTTCAGACAAATTGTTTTGTTGAGACTGAATCTATCAAATGTTATTAATTGGTCATTGAGTGTGTATGCATGAGTTACTTGGGTGCATGTACATATAGTGTTCCATGGTTCCAATATAGTGGAGGTCCGACCGAAGGGCCCGTGGCTTTGGCCTAGGCCGACATTCATAAAATTGTGAGTTATGTAACTGTCATTCATTAAACTTCGAGTTGTGTAGCAGAGGGGGGATACTCCCTTCCCATGCTTATTAAACTTTGAGTTGTGTAACGAAGGGGGCCTACACCCTTCCCATATGACATTCCTTCCAATTCCCATGCACTATGTAACGGAGGGCCTTTGACCTTCCCATACCAAGTTCCTTTTGACACCAATTACACTGTGTAATGGAGGGGCTACACCCTTCCATGCATCGCCATACAACCACTCCATACAATTGGGGCCCAACATAGTACCATTTGACTACAGGTTCCGCCATATGACCAGAGCTGGTCCCTGCTGGCTTGAGGGGGTCTAGACCCAGGTTCAAAGTTAGTTGCACCAACCAACAAAACCCTACATTGTCGGCCCTTTCAGCAACAACATGCGTAACATAGGCTGTAGTCTCACCTGAGGCAGTATTGGGGGATGACAGAACCAGGTTTCTGCATCCAGAGGTCTATGTGATGGGTTTCTAAAATTCCAAGGGATTTATTCCAACCTTCGTGAACCCTAACCCTTGAAATGTGGAAATTACAGTAACTTACAGAAACATATCCTAACTCTACATTGATTTCTTTAAACATTCATAACATCAAGTAAATAAAAAGATCTACCACTTTCGCACATCAATTAAGTGTTTCTTAAGATAATTGCATAAAACAGAGCAAATATACAGAAAATTCATAAGTAATCATAAAGGCACAAATACACAGGTATTGCTCCAAAATAATCTTTATTATGTTCAATCCTTCTGTTATAGACTCTTTCTTCCCTGCACACAGAACTGCAGGGGCTCGCGCACTCAGTTGTAGACTTTCCAAGGTCTCCGTGCACACAACTGCAGACTGACCAAGGTCTCCATGCACATAGCCGAAGGAGCCTTCCCCTTCACCTAAGTACAAAAAACATACTCTTCTAACTTAGATTACTTGCCCATACATAGATCTTCAATGATTAACTACTTCCTATGACTCGCTATGACTCCTTTTTATAACATCTTCTTTTACAATACCATGGTTCACGAACCATGGGTGGGTCACAAAACATCTTAACTTATAACCAACTAAGGGGCTTTGACCTTCCTAAATCCCCTTTGACTCCTACGACCTTCGCACTCTGCTTCCTCAAAATGTGGAGACTTTACAAAGATAACAAAATTTATTACAAAATTGACCCCAGGGGACCCTGTCCCAACAGGCCCCCAACACAAAGTCATGACTCGTCCTCGAGCCACTCTATTGATGGTGCCTCAATCTTCATCTGCAGCTCAGTGAATTCAATCTTTAACACCTGCAGGTTTGTTATCCCCTGCGTAGCGGCTTGACAGATTTCTTCAACCAATTTTTCTATGGCTAGACCTTCAACTACAAGGTCCACGATTCTCTGCATCTGTTGCATTTCCTTTAACTTACTCTACACTGATAGTGTCAGCTGACTTGCCTCATCTGCCGATGGCTACATTCAAGAAGATATAATGACTTCCTTGCGATGCAACTCATCAATTTCGCTCTGGATGAGCTTGCCTTCCTGTGATCTAGTGAACCTTTACACTAGTGGTAAGGTTTGCGTTGTTGACTTGATTTCATTGAATTGTCTTTGATTCTCTTTGATGTCGCTTCGATCTTCTGTAGAGTTGGATGCTCTTGTAGTGAGGTCCATAATTCCATAGCCTGTTCGAACAACTGAGTGCATCCCTTGATTGAAGCTTCCAAGGTGGCCATTTCTTCTTTAATAGTAGCTTCACACTACTCTCGGACTTTTGGAGGGGTAGTGGGCTACAGCTCAAGTTGTAGCTTTGATATTTGCAGTTGTAGGTCAAACCTGACTTTGTCGATTTCTACCTGTGACTCCTTACTGTGGAAATTATCTTATGAATCGTTTTTGCAGAGGTTTCTTCACCCGAAATCTGGAGCTCGAGAAGGTCATTATAGGTTTGTGCAATAGTTACTTCGTGTTGTTGACTTCGCGTTGTTACCTCCACCTTTTACTTGAGGGCCTATGCCTTTTCCTCAAAGATATGTTGATTACTGGTTTTTACCTCGTTGATGATTAGCAGTGCACATTGTTCCTAAATCTTGATCTCGTCTGACACACCTTGGTGCAGCTCGTGCAGAGTCTGAATGGGAAGCGCAGACAGATTCAGACTCAGATCCTTCATGTGTAGTAGGTGCACCCTTCCTTCTACTGAGTCGACGCATAGGGACTCCTCCAGTAGCTATATTGTGTGAAGACCTAGGGTGAGTTATGCTTCCAAGGCTGACCCATTTGCTTGTTTCAGGCTCGCTTGCATATCCCACGCTCGCTTGAATGAGACTTGTTTGGACCCGCAATTCCCGTAGGCCCTGTTATACCTTACATAGCGTTTGTTGGTAGTGCTCTTCAAAGTGGCCCCAAAGGTCCGTCGTTGCATCATGGACAACATCCCCAATTTCATTTAGGCCCCCCTCCGTGAGAACCAAAGGTGTCGCACTCACCAATTTATTTGATTTTTGCTTTTTGCGCAGCTCGATCAAACCCATTTTCTGCCTCTTCTTGACGATGAAGGGGGACTTTAACCCTGCACCCCCTTCCTCTTCTCCCTCTATCTCTTCCTCCATGTCTGTGCACTCAGTGTCTGACTCGCTGAGATCAATGGTGGCCCGCAACATAATATTTTCCTTTGTTGCTTCTTTTTCCTTGGCAGCTACTTCTTTCTCCTTCGCAACTTCTTTCTGTTGCGCGACCTTTTCTCTTGCCACAACCTTTTCTTGAGCAGAAGCCTTAGGTGCTTCCTTCTTATTTTCTGTTGCTGTGGTGGTTGTGGTCTACATTGTGGTTTGCGTTGTGGTATGCGTGGTGGTCTGTGCTACTGCACCTTCAACAGCCTTAATTGTACCTATGCCGACATTAGAAGGGGTGAGCTAGTCACTTGGACACTTACTGACAACCCCTAAAATATCATCCTCAGTGACTAAGTAAGGCAACTTGTGCCATATGCTCTTGGCATCTTTCTTTGCGCAGATGTGCAGATTATGGAAATCTGCCTTGAAATCTGTGACATTGACATACTGTTCATGCAAACTTGGTGATAACTGTGGTCGCTGGTTAATCACCACCCTTAGCTCTGACTCAAATAAGACCCAAAATATATTCATTTCCATCACTCGTGCAGTGTCTTTGGTAGCCCATAGCGAAGCAAAATTCACGACCTTAGGTAGGTCTGAGTCCTACTGAGGGAATTTTCTTTCTTTAGGTGTCCTCCAAACCACCAATACGATCAATAACAACAACCACACATAGTGGAACACCTTGCCCTCATCCTAGGCCTCTCAGCGGTCCTCCAAAAGTTCATGACATAAATATTGAACCCAGTTATACTAGACTCATTTGGCGCATTGCACAAATAGATGAGTCGCGCCGACACTTCATCTGCGCAACACTTCCTCATGATCTTACTAGCCAAGATTTGTGAAGCAAATTGCACCACACCATATGAGATTGACTTAATGGAATACCCACACGACTTCTTGACGAGACCAAAATCACTCTTCATTTGGTCTGCCAACTTCTTCTCCTATGACTTTCCTACGAAAGCCTCTGCAGAGTCCACTCTTCTTCCTATACCAGGATTCCTATTAGCTCTTCAAATGCAGGGGTTTTATCCCTTGTAGACAAGCCTATGATGAACACCTAGTACTCATCCATCATCCCGTTCAATGTAATTGTGACAAGATCGAAATCAGACACCTTCTCCCCGATGTCACCCAATTTGTCCTTCAAGTCCTTGACTTGTGCAATGAATCTAGCAGCAGATTCATTCTCCTCCATCCACATGGAAAGCAACTTGCCTTTGAGAGACAAGATGCTATTGGTGTTCTGCGTCTGGTAAAGGTTCTTGAGGGTAGTTCATATCTCATTAGACGATTTACAGTCTCTGATATGTGGGATAATGTTGTCTTTAACATACATCTTCAATACGACTTTCACCTTATTCTCCCTTTTATCCCAATCTTGTATTAGTGTTGTTGTGCCACCTACCAAAATGGTCAACTTCTGCTCATCGCCAATGACAATCAACCATGTGCTCAATCCCTCAAGAAACATTTGTAGCTTGAATTTCCAATTGGTATAATTGGTCCCATCGAGCTTGTTATTCTCATTAAGATACGCTTCTGTGAAATTGTTCATTTTCAACTTATCAAATTCCAAATCCCTCAATCTTCAGTCGATTTTAACAAAATGAACAATTAAAAGCTATAGTAAAAAAAAAATCTCAACACATACCAGAACCTTTGAAACGATCACAGATCTGTTTGATCTGCCACCAATCTACCACCGATCTAGTTGATCCTCCACCAAGCTACCATGATCTTTGTGTCTGCAACTCAGAACTGCCACCGATCTGGCAAAATCTCCAACACAAAACCATAAAAAAATAGTTGGTGCTCCACTAGAAAACCACGTAGCTGTTACACCCGAAAAACACGTTGATCACCTTGTACTTAACTGGAGATACGCTAAGACTTGTGAGAAAGCAAATTTCTCCTGTGAGTAAGGTATGTCACACCCAACCACCTAGACTCCAAAAATGTGAGCACTGAGGCTCCTATGTTACCACTAGGGCACTGTAGCCACGAATTCTCTATAGCATTAAGTGTGTAAATATGCACAATATCCACAACATATTCAACAACCTGATCAATATTCAATAGAAAGAGAGAGCATCCCTCGGTGGGTTCAAGCGGTACAACCATCTCAGGCTCCTCAACCTCAACATCTAAGTGGGTCATCAAGTACGACTCAGCTGCTGCCAGAGAGCCCATTATGCTCAATCATCAACTTTTTACATAAAACTCTGCTACAAATCTCGCCAAGAAAGTTATATATAAATATTGCTTCAAGCAGAGTGAGAGACTAGCATGAAGGATAATGGCATGAGATGTGGGTTTATACTCCTCTAACTTCTCAGTGCAATATCGTTCTTAGCTGATAGCATCCTTAACCGTCCTATGGAGTGTGTCTCATGCCATCCTCCACTACGCCCAACTAAGCACTATATTGCAGTGAGCAGTCAGAGAACTATAAACCCACATACACATGCCATTATCCTTCATCATCTTGTAATATATTCATTATTATTCATCTTGCAGTATATTCATTATTTGAGCAATGATCTCTACGTTTTTTATGTTTTAATTAGGCCGATAGGCCTTCCTTTGAGTGAGCTTTTCGTCGTCCTTTTGTTTCTTAGCTTGACAGCTCAAGTGAAACACTTTCAACCATTGATTTGAAGTGTTCGACTCAATTGAGAATCTTTGTAGCTGGCGCGAGTTCTATTGGCCAGGTCTTGCAAAACCTCAACAGAAAATTGTTATGCCAACGCCTTTCTCCATAATGACGGCGGTCTTGAATCTTCACCCACTACATGAAGCCGACAGAAATATCCGCAAATTTGTTACAAATTCCTGTAATCCGTGAACAAAACGTTACAAATTACTGAGAAGGCAATTTAAAGTTAGCAGCGATGGGGGTTTCGAGACACCACCTTCCTTTATTTCTCACAATATGACAAAGTAGGTGAAATGCTTGAACTAGAGTGATTTTTATTTAATAATTGGATGAGGAACAGGCGCTTTCTTTCAGTGCAAGAAGCTTCCGCCAGAGACGTCTTCCTCCCTTCACTTGCTTCGGGCTTCCACTTCAAAGTTCTTTCCAAGGTAAATATCGTTATACTCAGCTCTATAATTTTCTGAATTTTATCTCAATTTTACCGTCAAATTTTGCCCCTTCACACTCCTACACTGTTTTCCTTTCAGCCGCAAACCCTAAATCCTGCATCTGCTTCTGCTAGAGTCTTTTGAAATTACTGTTATTTCTTTTAAATGAATCTATGAAACCATAGGTTGCTTAATTTTTTACTCGCGCCAAATGTCTCTGCGTCTGAGGATTAACTTATCTTCTAAATTTGAGTTAAATGCCCTCTTCTTCTTACTTAGATTATTAACACTTTTTTCTTTCAGCCACAAACCTTAAATTCTTCTTCTGCTATAGTCTTTTGAAATTATTTTTCTTTCTTTTAAATAAATCTATGGAAACATAGGTTGCTTAAATTTTTACTCGCACTGGATGTCTCTGCGTCTGAAGATTAACCTATCTTCTAAATTTGAGTTAAATTCCCTCTTCCTTTTGCTTAGTTTTTTAAGCATGCCAGATATCTCTGCGTCTCAGAGGGTTAACCTGTTTCTTCTAAATTTAAATTTGAAGACCTCTCATTCAATCAAGATAGCTTTAAGTTTTCTTTAAAATAAAAAATGATTTTAACCTAAATTTACAAAAATCACCATATTCTGCCTGATCTACCTGATCATTGCTGATATTGCCTCCAGTTTACATTTAAGTTCATACTAACTCCAATGGTTTTTATAGCCGGTAATTAAGCTACACAAATTAAGTGGTTCAATACAACTGTTGTTATGGGAATTGAGGTTGATTTGAAACTGCTAGAATCTTTTGTAGATACTCAATTTCATGACAGTGGCTTGGATGAGCTTGAAGGTGCAACAGATCCAAAAAAGTCTTTGTTAGAGGCAAGGCAGTTGGTTAGTCTTTTATTAAACAACCATCCAGAGAATTTCATGAATCTTGTTATAAGGGAGAAGCATTATAGTTCTTTGGATTACAGAAAGGTGGTTATGATTTCTGAGAAATACAGAGATTTATCTGACAGACTCTTTGGAACCTTTGGTACGTGAACTTTGAAGCAAAATGCAAAGAAAAAATCACTTGAGACATTGATAAAGAGACTAAGAGAGTTGAGTTGATGTAATGATGAAAATGATTTATCTATGGAGTTGGAAAATCGTCATTTTGTAGGGTTAATAACCTTGTCTAATAATCATTACTGGAAAAGAGGCCATTGCCTCAATTCTTCTTCTTTCTAAGTTCCTCATCCTATTGTTTTGTAGTCACCATCAATAGTCACAGCTGATGTTCTGGTAAATATTCCTCCTCGAGAACAATGGAATCTTAGTTAATGGACATTTATAACAAATTCTTGTGAAGTGTGGAGGATGGAGAACATTGTACATCAAGATGGGGATCCATTCATGTATTATCACACTTACAATGTAAGCCTTCCAGGCCCATGTATTCATGATTTTTCCTTTTTATTGTAGAAAATATATCTAAAGCAGCTAGGACAGCATTTGAAATTCTCAAATTCTCTTCCTTTTTTGGTTCAAGCATGTCAGCATTTTTAAATACATGTGAATGAATCTGGACCCCAAGAAATACATGTTGAATCAGAAAGTCTTGTGGTTTTCTTTATGTTCTTCTGCGTTTACATGCTGCTCTGTTCTCTTTTTCTCTTCCAGTATAAAGGACTTACATTCCCAGTCTGTTTTGTCTCCTATATCTTTTACTCTATTTCAGATTTAATAAGCTGTACAATATCAATAGCAGCTCAGAAGGTGGGCCGGCAGGCAGTGTAGACTCCAAATATCACAGAGGTTCTATCAACCTATATTGTGAGCTATCTGGTGCATTATACTTGTCTACTATCAGAAAACAGTAGCTGGATTCCTATTATGTAACATGGAGCTGGCATTTTGTTCCTTTTGATTCAAAAGTTTCAAATTCAACTTGCCATAAGATCTTATCTAATTATTTATTAACCTACATGTTTGAAACCACCATACCCACTATTAAATCCTCTAATGTTGAACGCAGTTTCTGTCGCTTCTTTGTTGATTTTGCTAGGTGTTTGATTCAAGAGCACATACTTTGAACCTGAGAATTAATTATGAATGAATGAAACGTCTCTACATTAATAAGGATGATTGAATTCCAATGCAAATATATATTACCTTTCTTTGGGATATCAAGTCCTGCTTTAGCACTATTGTGAACAGATGGCAGAGTGCAAGGAAACCATCTGATGCTTCCCAAAGTTGGACTTTTGCACCAACATTTGTGTATGCATTTCAACTTCCAGGGCTATTGTCCCTCGCTCTCTTGATTTCAGATTAGCCAATACAAAGAGGCTCTGGAAGAGATGCAACACTCAACCAGGCAAGAATATATTGCGTCTCTCAGGAGGTACATGGTTTTCTTAATGTATTTTATTTATTTAAAACATGTGTATATATTGTCCCATATATTTTGGATATTTTCGATGAGAAAATTTTCATTAATCCACTGAGTTTCACATTTTTTTTAAGAAGTAATAGGCAGTTGCTTTGATTAATTTTGCAGAAATAGTAGTGGCTTTTCAAGGGGTGCATCAAAATATCCACTGAGTTTCACATTTTTTTTTAAGAAGTAATAAGCAGTTGCTTTGATTAATTTTGCAGAAATAGTAGTGGCTTTTCAAGGGGTGCATCAAAATATCAGGGAGTAACCAGGTATGCATTTAATTTGATGAAAATTTTTGGATTATTGTGTGAACTTATAATCACTAAAGCTTCACTCAATGACATATCAAAGAAATCACATAAAATAAACTGCGTCTTTATATTTCAAACTGAAAGTCATTCTTTTATTTTTCCTCTTAGTGTTAAGAGAAGCTACTCCATGGTATAAGTTGAAGTCTATAAAACAATGAAATTTGCCGATTACAAAGGCAGACATCACATGTCCAGCCAAATACTAGTGACTGCTGGATTGCTTCAGAGCTGGAGATTGGTTTTTTTTTTCCTAGGTGGCTATGATCAAGAAGAGAAAGCTGCGAGAGCTTATGATATGGAAGCTCTCAATTACTGGGGACTTAGAACAACTACAAACTTTCCTGTATGACTGCTGATGATATGGCAGCTCTCAAATACTGGGGACCTAGAACAATTACAAACTTTCCTGTATGATTTTCTGTTAATACTGGATTCAACATAATTGTAAAATAATTAATATTTCTGTAGCTCTAATATATCATACACCATAAAATTTGCCATGTTTAATGTGCTTCAGCCATCTTGTGCATCAAGATATGTATAGCTGAGATTCTTGAGGGATTTTACGTGCCTTAAAGAGTCTCTACCTTTTTTAAATTGTTTTCCAATAGTTGTACGTTTGAATGAAAACAATGTGTTTTTCCTGTTCTGCTCTCTTAATTCCCTTGGTGTTGCCTTTTAAGCATAATTATTCAGAAAACCGTATAAACTAGTTAGTGAGCCTTATGAAAAGTAACAACGTTGAACTTGAACCATAGAAGTCTGCTTGGTCATATATGAGAGTTGCATTACCCAAATTGAATTTGAAGTTTGCTTGATGCAATATCTATAGGAGTCATGAGTTTTGTCATTTAGTAAATTACTCTAAGTAAGGAGTTACAATTGTGGAAGCATATGTTTGCGTAAAAGTTAACCAATACCCAAATTGAAAATACAATTGAGATTTTAATTAATTGATATATCTATATATATATGAATAAAATATTTTAAATTGTACATCTTATATGGTTTCCAACATTCATTATTTTCTATTTTTAATATTTTTTACAAAAATACTTATACTTTTTAAGATATATATACATAATATTTTAGACGGTACATCTTATATGGTTTCCAACATTCATTATTTTCTATTTTTAATATTTTTTACAAAAATACTTGTACTTTTAAATCCTTTATAAAAATTCAACAATTCTAACTTCATAAGTCTATCGGCCTCTCTTTGTACCTTTTGGGACAATTGCTAGTCGTATTTTTACAAAAATACTTGTACTTTTAAATCCTTTATAAAAATTCAACAATTCTAACTCCATAAGTCTATCGGCCTCTCTTTGTAGCTTTTGGGACAATTGCTAGTCGTATTTATTGCGCGAGGAGGGTTGTAATTTCAAAATAAATAGTTCGGTTTTGATGACTGAATATTTTGATTTTATCAATTTTTTTTAAAACTCAACCAAACAATTTTCTATATCACATATTTTTGTGTTAAATTGTAGATTTGTTAAATTATATATAGGTCTTATCTATCTAAGTCACAACCCAAATCCAGTAAAAAAAAATATTTAAATTTTTTTATGGTAAAAATAAATTCAAAGCCAAAAAAACCTAACACTAAAATTTTCTTGACAACCACATTTTTTTAAAAATCCTGACCAACTTTTCATTATTTTCCAAAAAAAAAAAAATACTATAACCTCCTCAGATTACGGTGATACATTCCATTCCTGATAATGACTAGCCACATTCATGCATTTGATTTATATATGTTATGTTCGTTTCAAATGCACATCACGATCCATTGGGTCATTAATGTGGCACAATTAACTGAGGGCGGCCATCAATTTTCCCTGTTTTATTCATGGAATTGACTGCACTTAAGAAGATCCAATGGGCTTGCGAGTTTCTGCCTTTACATTACTATTGAGGCCGAATTACAAATAATAGGTTTGGAATTTTAAGTTTATCTCAGAATTTTAATAAAGTTGTTTATCAAATCAGCAGTGAGAATAGTCATTTTTGGTTGCTATCCGCAAATGTAGGCTAACTCATTTAAGGAAAAGGAAAATCACACTACTCGGAATAACTTGCTGGTGGTCTGAAAAGGGAAGACTTTCGCTGGTGCCAAATGCCTTTGGGTCTTGAGCTATTAACCTGTTTCCTTAGGTTCAAGGAAGACTAACCAAACAAAAGCAGATTTAAGGCATCCTATCATTTGTTTTTATTATTTATAATTATATTTATGAACATCAACTTTTCAGTGTTTTTATATGTAAATTTTTCATAACAATTGGAAGGTAATTATCTTTAGAAAAATAAATCAAAATAAGTCCTCAGTTTAGCTCTATAACATCCAAAAAATGTTTATGAAATGTATATCAATAGTGTCTAAGTAGAGGATACTAGTACAATAATCTTTGCAGTCCATCTACCAAGAACCTATGGCAATAAATAAGTGTTGCAACTCAACGAATATTTTTTGTTTTTGTGTTTGTTAGGTAATATGAGTTTTGAGATGACTAGATGACTTATGTATGGTTTGAGTGGCCATGTCCCGAGAACAATTAAATCGTCAAAATCATTTATAAATCACCCCTAAATTAAACCACACAAATCTTTAACATGATTAAATTTTTACACACTTCGATGAATAATCTTCTCACCAAAAAATATATGAGCAAAACACCCATCACAGTCTTCTCAACATCTTATAAGTATTTTATCTTTTATTTTAAATTTAAAAATATTTTTTATTAATTATATTTTAATGGATTAAACTAATGCTCACTGTTAAAAAAAATTGATTTTAAGTTGATGATAGATATTTAGTAATTTAAAATGAAAATGCTTTTGGAAAAAGGATAAAATCTATAATAAATTACACTAACTTGAACTGGAAAACTTGACTTCAATTTTATCATAGATATTTATTAATTTCGATGGAAAATGAATTTGGAAAAACGTTAGGGCTCACGATATTTTGTTTCTTATAAACTAACTGCTAACTGCGAGAAAATGATTTCAATTATATCATAGACATTGAAATTGATATTTATAAATTTCAGTTCAAAATGATTTTGGAGAAAAGGTAAAGACATAGAATATTTTTTTTTTGCATATAATTTATTGAAAAGATGAAGCAAAGCTAACTTAAAAAGTGATTTCAATTTTATCATAGATATTTATGATTACAATTGAAAATGATTTTGGATAAAATGCCGAGACATGGAATACATTTTTGTAGTATAATTTATTGAAAAAAACATAAATAAATAATTATATTATGTGGGAAAAAATATTTATGTATTTAATATTTTTTTTCAATAAAAAATTATTTAATTTATATTTATATTTAAATCATATTCCTGGGAAAAAATTATAAGTTTCTTTATAAAAAATGTTTTCCAACTTTAAATTGTGATCAGACAACTTTAAATTATGAGGTTTACAGAGATAGAATGGGATAAACAAAGGATGGGAATGTATTTTTTTGGAATATATAATTTATTTAATAAATATTAAGTTGTATTATTTTAAAAAATATTAGAGTTTGTGGGGTTTTGAATAGATAGTGATTGGAGTTGGTATATTGGACATAATAAAGATGTAGTCTTCTCAAGCTTACAAAAGAAAATTATTATTGAAAATTATGTGTTTTTAATATTAAGTTGTAAATTTGGTCAAATTTTATTAGCACAACTTGTTGAGGATGGGTCTCTTTTGTAAGGCAACTTGGGATAAGGATAGGGGAGGAGGCATGCTAAAATCCCTGGTTGACTTAGATGACTTAGATGCCTCTGGGAGGAACACAAACAACTTGGTAAACAAAAAATATATTAAGTTGTAAAATTTTTATTATTGGTAAAAAAATTAGAATTTTTATTTAGTAAATTTGTAATATAAAATTTACATTTATAAATTATGTGTCAATAAGATGAAACCTTATAATTAGAGAGAGATATATAATTTCTTCCATACTTTAAAAATAAGTTATAATAAAAAAAATTAATATCCATTATAAATAAAACATTTCAATCTTTATCAAAAATAAAATATTCTATGTCAATTTTATTTGGGTACAAGGTAAACAAGATATTTATATATCAATGTATTATAAAATATTTCAATATCTATATAATGTCGTTGAAAAAAAAGAAATCTCATTGTATTTCTAAATATTTAAAACAAATTAATAATAAAATATATTTAAATATAGTTATAAATAAAATAATTTAGTACTAATTATTTTTTATGTGAAAATAATTGATAATAATGAAATTATTATGTTAAATCTAAGACTTTTGTGATCCATAATGTATATAGATTCCTTTCGAATTAATCACATAATCATGAATTGGTGGATGTTTGGAACCAACTAATATGGTCCATCCTCAGGACAAGGTGAAGAATCACCCGATCTTAAGGAATAAATAGTAAGGATGAATCATTGCCCAGAATTAGCTGTTGAAAACTAATGTATATTGATCCATAATGTATATAGATGCCTTTCAGATTAATCACATAATCATGAATTGGTCGACCTTTCGAACCAACTAATGCGGTCCATCCTCATGACAAGGTGAAGAATCAGCCGATCTTAAGGAAACTAAATGTTGGTAAAGTAGTTAAATTAGTTTAAAAGAGTAAGTAAAATAATAAAATATATTGGGTTAAAAACTAGCTGTTAGAAATAAAAATGAATATAAATTATTAGAATATTATAAATTGGTTTTAAAATTAGCACTTAGGATTAAATGAATATTATATTGATTCTAAAAATTAATTAAGGTGTTAAAATAATATATATTTATTTACAACTAACTGTTTTTAAAATATTTTATTTATTATATCAAAGTCTTTAAATCTACTCTTGAGTCAAAATTCTATTTTAATGCTTTAATAATTAATTAGATATTATTAGTTTATAAAAATCCTTGGGGCTACCTTAATCAAATATATTCATAAGATTAAGGAAGAGAACCCAAGTTAAAGATATCAAATTATAAAAATGAAAAGGGGGTTACTAATTAAAATTAAATATAAAAATTATATACAATTCTTAGATATATTAATAATGCTCAAAATAAAAGTAAGAGAAAGACTAAAAAAATCATAAAATTAAGAGGGGAAACATGGTAGAAACATAAAATGAATGAAAAGGAGGAAACGAGAAAAAGAAAATGATTCATGCAATCAATCCAACAAAAAAGAAGAGCTAGAGATAAAAGTAACCAGGGAATGAAGAAATGAGAGCCGGAGTCCACCTCTTACTTAGTTTCCACCCGTCATCCCTATTAAGGTTTTTGGCATGTCTTTAATTCTCAATCGCTTCCTATGGTGGAAGTGATCTATCCTGGAAATGACTATGGACTCTTCAATGCAGACATGGTGATTTGTTTTCTTTGCATGCTCGGCTAGGGCTGATGAGTGGGATCAATTGTGTCTAATATCTACAGCATGCTCATGGATTCTCTGCCTAATAGACCTACCTGTTTCCCCAATATAGGGAATACCACAGGAACAGGGAACAACGTAGACACCCTTCATATCTTTAGGGTCAATAGGGTCTTTAACAGATCCCAACTATGGAGAGGTCTAAATGAGGAAGCGATATTAGTCTTCCTAAGGATATGGGAAATTCTATCCGAGGGGTGATACTTAGTAAAAAGTGATGTGTAATGTTGTGATATATATATATATATATATATGAACGGCTGAAAAACTTTTTAATTTAAAAAAATTATTCCTTTTATGATCATTACAATCAATTTAAATGATTTATATAATTTAATTATAATTAAATATTTAAATTTTAAAAATAATAATAATTTTTACTATTTGATTTAAATTTATTTAAATTAAATATCAAATTAAAATAATAATAATAATTAATTAATTAATTTTTTATTAATAATAAAAATGGTAAACATTTTAAAATTATGATATGTAATTAAGTTAGATTAAAAATATATTAACATTTTAATGATTTATAATTTGTTAGGATCTAAAAACATTGTTCCTTGAGATTCCAATGGTCACAAGGACAAATTTGCTTGCTGTTTTCCTGCTTTTAAATAGGTTATTTTCCACATGAATACCATGGATTTCTATAAACATGGAGCTCAAAAACCATCAGTAACTTGACTGAGTCAAGTTTACCCAAATCACCCTAATAATCCCTGTTAAACTTGACTCCGGGAGATTAACTTGGCCCTAATCACTCTATCAAATTCCATATAAAAATGTTATGATCTACCAAAATACATGGATAACTAGCTATTTAATCTACCAATTATCTAAGACGCCATTTCACATACATGGTTCATCAACCATCTCACATTCTCACATTCCCTCCCTCAAGCTACATCCATTCCACAACTTGATAACTCTATGTGACATTGCACTACATGTATGCTTGTTCAAAGTCTTAAGGTCGTACAACAACATGTGTTCATGTGCAACATGTATGCCTGAACAATAGGTATTACAACTTCCCCGGAAAATACCTACCTTGGACCAAAACCCTTAGGGTGTTCACACACCACTATTGTTATCATACATTTGCAGCTCTCATCACACGTTGGTTCCTTCACTAAAATTCAAACCATTGAATCCGTCTCCATTTTCTCACCCATACAACCACTCTCTCACTACATCTCTAGCATTGTTGATCCATATCTTGACCTGTTCTTTCCTGTTGCTTGACTTCTCTCTCCATATATCTCCAACTCATGTTATTCACCTGCATCCTCATCATTATGTATCCTCTTCCTCAATTTTTTTGCTACTCTCGAAACTGCTACACACTTTCCTCCTTAAATAGTTATCAATCACTTTCATCATGGACTCATCCACCAACACATTTTCTAATGAGTCATCCTCGAGTGCCTCAAATAAAGTGCACTTGTCCAATTTCTTTACCATTGCAACTTTGATAACATGATCAACTCTCTCTTCTTTACTTATAGCTTGACCGCTTATCAAAAAGGAAACATAAATAACTAGTCCTTCAACCTTTCCACTCGCTCCTTCATGTCCTCCATGATGTTAGCGAGCAAGTTTTTCATTTCATCGTAAAATAAGTTGATTTTTTTTGTCTAAGTTACTCTATGTGACACTCTCCTCATCTAATTCCAAACACAACTCTTATCACGTGGCCCACTCCATCAGGCTCTATGACGAAGTGTCACTCACGACGGTGTCTAGCCAGACTTTGGCTTTTAAGAAGAACACGGGTGGGACTACTTGCAAATTATTCCAAACATTGAAACTCTAGAGGTCGGAGTTGGTGATGGGACTTGCATTCATATTTCTTGTATCCTCCTACACTACAGGCGTATGGGTGATGCCTCCAGAGATTTGAACAATTCTCCTTAAGACCCAATGTTTTCAGCGCACACCCCATCTTCTTACAAATCTAAACGCCTCCCTCGCAAACCTCTACCATCATTCCCTTAATTGGACTTCGTAGAACAATACTAGCATGACCTCCTTAGTTTTTGATAAAGGAGGGCCATTGGCACTTGATTATACCTATTGTAATGTCCCCAATTAATAATTTTGCTAAGGGAAGTCTCAATTTTTCAATTTTTTACAGTTAATAAATATTTGGCATATAAACTTACGACAAGTGGGTGAAAAATGAAAATTTATAAAGGTGCCACCCCCAAACATTGGAAAAGCCAATAAATTCTATGGGAAGTGGATAGTGGGGGCCACACAAATGGAACACACACCCCTTGGAGGAATTCGAATTGGGAGAGAGAGGGAATTTAATGGGTGGAGCCCACAAGGAGCATGAGGGATGACTAGCTATAAATTGGAGGCGAGGCTCTCATTTTAGGCACTTTTTGACATTTGATTATCCATTTTATCTAATTGTTCAGTTGAGTTACAAGTGCTACTTAGCACAAGAGCTTTCCAAGGAGTGAAGCTCAACCTTCTCTTCGGTGGACCTTGAGTGCCACCATAGGAGGTTGTGAGAGAGGCATCACACATTAGTACACCATTCTGGTTTAATTGGGACATAGAGGGAGAGGCCACACAGTCATTGGGAGGATTGGTGCTGGAATTTGGGGTCTTTATTGCTATAGGGGTGTTCTTGCTCATATTCTAGCCAAAGGAGGGAGATTTTGAAAGGAAAAAAGGGAGTCCCTCACTGATGTACGTATTGTTGAAGCTTGCTACTACGGCATATCTCACAGGCTTGCATAGTTCTCTTAGGTGATTGTTGTGTGGAGTGTCGATTGGAGGATTTAGGGGCTAAGCTTCTAGGATTTCATTTGGAGGGAGTGTGGGGAGGTTTCTTGCATTTTGGAGCAGAAATTCATCATTTTCTGCTACAGGTGAAGCGTTCTGGTGTTTGAGGAGGGCCAAGATATTTGGGGTCGAATTTGGAGGGTGAAAACCAGAGAAAACCCTTTCTAGTTTTTATTGGGTTTTTGACAAGGATCACATCCATAAATTTACATAATTTTCTAGGTAGTTTTGAGGGGGGAAATTAGGGTTCCAAGTCAACCAACAGTGTAGAAAAACTAGGCCAACATAGATTTCTAGAGGGCCAAACTATTGCAGTAGTTTGGCATTGGGATATTGATCACCTAGGGCTTGCAGCTTGTCTTGAGCAAGCCCAGGTGCACTCCTTCCAATTTTATTGTACTCCAGCAAGTTTATTTATAATAAAATTGGCTATTTTGGGTATTCTAAAGCATATTTCTATTCATGGGTGTTTGCTGAAATTTATTGTGTTCTTATTTCTATGCATGTATTTGATTATCGTTGCAAAATTTCTATTTGGAACATTACAACGGTATTAGAGCATGATATTGGCTAGCTTTGGGGGATATAGCAAGATCATGGAGGTTTTGGCCTTGCATGCATAGTGACTGGTGAATTTATTGGCACTCCAATGACGCAGAAAGGGAAGAGTACACAGGAGATCATGGAGGAGTTGATGAGGAAGAACCTAGACAATTGAGGAGGCAAAACAAACAATTCCTAGAGAGGATGCAACAAATGGTGGGGATGCTAAGTCATACCCAATCGAGAATCCATGTGCATCCACGCACAACCTAGCAGTACAACACCCATACATATGGCCATTTTGGTTGTCCTACCATGCCTCATTTTCTAGATGCCAGAGGAGAAGCATGGATCAAGGACAAGATCATATTGTAAACACGAGCAGTTTGAGGGTGAGACTAGGGTGTGTTTTTGCTGGTGGAGACTGGGCTTTAGATTTCAGAAGCTCAAGGAGGAGGTTGAGCAAGAGGACACGCAGGATGGTCAAGGGCACATTGATATAGCCAATGTGGCACAAGAGTCCCCATTGTTGGAGACCTATTTGATAGCACCAATTGATACCTTGATAGAGAGAGGAGAGCATACACCCATAGATCCATCTGATGATGTGGTGTTCATCATTAATGAGGTGTCATCTATTGTTGAGGTATCCATTGATGAGGTTTCCATGACTGTGTCCAAATTTTCAGGTGATGGCAACCTACAACAGATTAGGGAGGTGCTAGGAGATATATCCATTAGTGAGGTGCTAATGCGCACAAAATTACCCAGAGCCATGACAAAGTTCTCAGATGATAGGTACCCACAACAACATGGAGAGCACCTTGAGGAGCATGAGCTAGATGAGGATGTTATGCTCGATGAACTACTTGTGGAGGGACAACTCGGGACTCCAGTTCATCCCATGGTAGAGGAGGATGGGCAGTCATATTTTTCACCTGTCATCGATGGAGAGCATATAGATGGGTAGGTGGCCAATAGGGTTGTAGTACTTCCAGTTAATAGCTCTCTTCATACTTACGTAGATGGGGTCTGCAACAATATCAGGTTGCCTCTGTACATTGGAGGGAGAGTGCCTGAGTTACCTAAATAGATTTTATATGTTGATAGAGCCAGTGAGACAAGTCAACATGAGTTGCAGAGGGCACAACACTCACATGATGGGTTTGTTACATACTCGTGGGTTCTTGCATTTGATCCCTCCCATGGGGTTGGGTGGCAAGAAGTATTGAGTTGGTACTTGGTGGAGATAGCTAGGTTCTTGCATACATCCATGGTCAGGAGTATAGTTTGGCAGCGGCTATGGTTTGTCAGAGGGGCTCAAGGGCTAGATCATTGTTGGGATCTAGGTGGGACTCCCCATCACTTCATGGATTGGGTTAGTCATGGTACTAGCAGGATGGTGGATCTGATGATCGGACTCACCCCCATTTTCATATTCCCATCATAGTTCAGGACAACACCAATGATAGGTTGGGCTGACAATGGAGCCAACAGACTTTGTGAGTCATCTTGGCATGTTGGTCATGCCTAGGGTCATTGGATGATTAGTGTACCCTAGCAGGAGGTTGTCAAAGGAGGTGGCACCAATAGGCCATTGGATAGTTCCTCGTATGGAGAGGAGGATTTCCCATGGATATATGGGCCACTGTGGTCATTGAGGACCAACACCCTAGTGACACCACCACAGGCACATAGGGAGATTTGCCTGTCAAATCTTTCAGGGAGGATTAGGAGGGGAAGTCCACTCATCAAAGAGTATGGAGATGAGAGGGTGGATATGGTGGTACTTGTTGTAACATTATTTGGTTTTGATAAGTTAGTATATTTGTCAAAAATAAATTCAAAATGTTAAGTTAGGATATGGATGAAAAAGGAAAAAATCAAAAAATGTTAGGACAATTGTACATCTTATATATATCCATATCAAATAAAATGTTAGGAGTTAGTTGCCCTAAAGAATGGTGGCAAAAGAAAATAAAAAATGTTAGGAAAATAAAATAAAATAAAAGCTTCGGTTTCAAAAAGAATAAATTCAAAGGCTACTTGTTTGAATGTGCCACACCAGAAATGTTAATGTTTTACAAATTGATGATTAATTTCCCTTAAAAAGGTATTAATCTTTGTTATAAATCTTTTGACATTAAACTTTATGTTATATGGCGCATATATTTGTTTAGGCCAAATTCACTAGTCGAAAAAACATCTTGTCGACTTTAAATTAAAAGCAAGCATTATCGAACGGTGAATTTACTCCCCGCCTAGATCAACGACGGGGAGAAAATTTGCACCCCCCTTGACCATTTCACGTTAACGCAGGGAGGGGGTTCGAAAAGTGGTTTTAATGGCAGACACCCCAACCTTACTTGTCACAATCTCACAACTCCGCACCCTCCCCGCTCAAAACCACAAACCATTTGCGACCCCCTTCGAAATCCACCAATTGTTTTCTTCCTCCAATGGTTCTCCATCCCACGCTTTGACCATTATCCCCTGATCAATCCAACATCGCCACCTCACATATTCGTTTCCAAGCTATCATAACCATTCTTTCTATTTTTCCGTTACAGCTTTGCTCCTAAAACATTAAAGTCGCTACGGTCATAAAACAAATTGTTAGCCAAACCCTGCATGCTATAAAAAGACCTAAAACCATCTCTTTCTCACTTTCGTTTAACTCTTTATTGTTGGTTGCAGGTGAAACAGTTTCCTTGCACAAAACCTCTTTCCATTTTATCAATCTGTCACCAGAGTCAAGCAATGTACCTGCTATCTGTTCAGCTGATAACCATCTTACATCTCATTCTTCTGTCTATCAGCATGGCCCCAAAAGGGAAATCTAAAAAGAATAATACAAAAGAAAGTAATGCTACCACCACTGTTTTGGAGAATTTAGCATCTACGGATAAACACTAATTCACTAGACAAGTAGTTGTGCCTAGAACAACAGTTTAAAGTGTTTTAGACTTTCCCTATAAGCAATAGATAAGAAGAGAGGATAGAAGGCCTACATGTAGTTCCGCTTTCCTCTCGTCTCCCTTGTATCGATTCCGTCGCTCCTTCCCGTACTTAAACCACTTGAAAAGTACCCTGTCAACACAACAGAAGATGAAAACCGATCAAAGCATACGATCCATTGAATATAAATGAAAGGAATCAGAAGCAATTCATACATATAAGCATTATGAAAGAACACAAATATGGAAAAAGGTTCAAACACTTTATTAGATAGAAGAAGGAATTACAACCATCATTTTCCGATTCAAAGTCATTCCTCCAGCTTGGATCCCATCCACATCACATCAAAATCATGACAAGCTTGTGGCATCACATCATTTGCTCCAAAGTCAAGTCTCATAGCAACATTATCTCCCTACAGTTCAACATAATCTAGCCCCTGTTCACTTAGATGAGTGGTCAATTTATAGGAAGATGAAGGAGGTTTTGTCATTAATGGTGACATTGAATGGCCTTCCATACTTAGAATTAGTTCCATGGAGGAAGGGATGAGAGGATAGGATGATCCTTAACTCATTCCTCATCCATTTTCGAGCTCATAAGAGTTGATAAGATAGGGAAACTTCTACATGACTCCACAAGATAAGAATATTCCCAAACACTATGTGAATTTAGCTCATTATTGCCCAGCGTAGGTGAAAGGAAGCCTAAGTGCTCTACAGAGCACCCTGGCAGTGGACTTAGCTTCTCTACAGCGCACCTTCATAATGGCTTACCTACGTTGGTCCTTCTAGAGGCAATTTTTGGATGTCTTCAAGTCATGAAACAGTCTGGGAAGGAGGCATTCAAAGGGTTGACTTGTTTAGGGCATGAAACAACTTATTTTAGGGTTTGATGAGTCCTAAATCACTGATCTGAATGTTGGGATTTGATGTGCCCAAATGGATCTATAACAGTTGCCCCCTATGATGTAGGTATGCTCCCTCTGCAGACAGAGACAACCCCTCTAGCCCTAGAGAGGGTCTAGTCACAGCAAGACAAATACAATAGCTATTTCCTTAAATAGTTATCGTTAAAGAGGTTTACCTTATACCAGTGTTTGATGAAGTCTTCGTCACGTTGCTTCAGCTATCACTTTCTTGTCCTTAATGAATGATTCACCTAAAACAACATATGAAAAGGAAAAAACACATAATAGAGCACAACAACGAACTATCTACTTATAGAGTCAAGAAACCATAAGCTATCAACATACATTTCATACATGATATAGGAAATAACCATTGATTGTATTAATATAAACAACAGCAAAGCTTACAACCACGCCTTGATGTTGAAAGCTTCCTTGAAGGGTCTGATCAGTATGTCTCCATAAGCATTCACTCTCAAAGTTTTCCCAGAAATACTAATGACTCTCTCTCTCACCCAAAAGCACAAGTATGAAACTAAGGCAATCACAACAAGGCTTCCTTCTTACAAAACCATTTCACACTATCAATCCACAACATGAAAGGCTATTCTCATACCTCACAAGATATGGCTAGGCTATCAACAATCCAAACTGTAAGCTATCAATCCAACAAACCAAAAACTAGCTAACTAAGAACTAGCGAGCTACTAACTAGCTGATCATAGCCATGGAAGATGCTTTTATAAGAGGAGGAGTTTCCATAAATGAGGGGAGAGGAAGCTTATCTTCATGGGAGGTTACTCAAAAGGCGGAACCACCATCTCAAATGAGGAGAGGTGAACTTCTTTGACCCAACAACCAACTCTAGAACCACCCAGAAGTATTATGTTTGAACTAATTCACCTTATTTGGGCCATTGCGGATCAAACACTAAGACTCAGAGACGACATCGCGAGGCATTAGTTCATTCAGGGCTATTGTCACAGGCATGATACTGGTGACCTGCGATGATTTTGAAACATGGGTAAAAAGGGGTCAACTTCAGAATTAATGAGCTTAAGCATTTTTCTTGAGTAATATGGAAGATTTGGACACATATTTTGGTATATGACAAAGAGCAGATGTCATTCAGGGACTGACTCTATCCAGGATCAGGGGATGCGGGGTCGGTGACAAAATATTGTGTAACAGATGCCCCCTAAAGCATGAAGGCCGAGAGAGTGGGAGGGGTGAAATGCTTTACGAAACCATAACTGAACCGGAACACCATCGCAGAGAACCTGCAGATGCAAGTACAACTGATATCTCTGATAGTGAAAGAAGTACACGTAGTCAAGGTATGGGTGCAACCATCCAAAAGACAAATAGAACTGGTCTATGGTATGGACGCAACCATCCAGTCGAAAAGACCATATGAAAACATAGGTATGGTTGCAGCCATCCAGAAAGACTCAGGTATGGTCGCAGCCATCCAGAAAGACTCAGGTATGGTTGCAGCCATCCAATCAAAAGAGTCATGTATAAATAATCCACGCAACCTGGACTTGTGTAATCTGAGCCCAGGGTCTTGAATCCCGACCTGTCCATCGTATAATTTCTAATATGTGAATAAATGTGTTGAAGTCGAGCATACTAGAAAATCACTTGATTACCGGCCAATGATGTGAACCGTTAACAAGCACGAGAGAGACCACTAGTAATGTCAATGGTTCTCAAGGTACTACTAGTATAATCCACAAAGTGTGAAGAATGATCTGGAGTCAAACACTTGTGAAATCACTTGATTGAAGACCAATGATGCAAGCCTATCGTTGAATGCAAAGAACTTGCCATTGAGGCATGCAAGCTCCAAGGTACCTGAAAGGAGTCTCTAGATCAACTTCCTGGATAATGAGTTGATGTCGACAGGAAGTGATCCGTCACAGGAGGGCCATAATATTTCCCACATCAACGACATGAGAAAAAGGAACAAGACGAAGATGGATGAAACAGAGGATCAGAGAAGAATGTAAGGGTGCAAACTGCAGAAGGATTAAGCTCTTGAACATATCGGCGACACGACTTCGGAATGCGGCAACATTTTGGTACCAAGGGATCGAAGGTCATGTGGAGACAGCAGGGATCGAATGGAATGAGGCAAAATGAAGAACCCAAATCTCGGAAGGCCAATGACGAAGTGAGGATATCCCAAACCTGGCGAGAAGCAAAAAAGTGTTGATGTTCAAGAGCGACAAGTTGCCGTAGGTAATCAACAAAATATTTCCAAATTTTCCCCCACCATTGTTGGCGAGTACCCCAATTATTTTTGAAACACAAGCTTGAAGGGGATAGCATATGCTTGCAATATAAGTTTGTCCTTCAGACAAATCCAACCCAGTGAAATTTTAACGAGCCCTAGGGAGGAGAAGCTTGAGTCTCATCATGGCGACGAGTCCAATGTCGTCAGGGTTTAACGAGTTCGACATAAGTAAAACTAGGAGTCTTTTTCATATTTAGAGAGTTTAAAAAATACATGGAAAAGAAAACTCCAAAGGTCCCTTTTCGTAAATTTGTCCCTCGAATCCAAAAAGGTAGAAAACAATACCCAAGGGAACCTATTGACCATGATAGATCAACGTATACATTTTTCGTAAATAATTTATCCCAGCCCGAAAAAGGGGTATACTGGGTAGATGACGCTTCGCAGCCTCTAAGGAGTTCAAAGCGACAAGAGCTCAGAAATATTTTCATGTTTAAAGGGTAGAAAAAGATCTTGAAAGTGGACCCCCCATTTTATTTCTTTTACGAGCCAAATGGGAAAAATACTCAGCAATCTTTTCAGCTTTTACGAGTCAGAAAAGAGCTTAAAGGTGACTCGTCCTGGAGGAATGAGTGGTATAAAGGGTAGAAATTGGTTCCGGCAATAGTGGAACTTCTCAAAACATGTAATGGTCAAGAGGCTGGCTAATAAAACCACTCATCGCTGCGGTCCCTTAGGAAAGGAAAAACAACCAAGTGAAAACATATGATCGGCCAAAGAGCTGGCGACAATGGAATAAAAAAACCAAGGCTCATCTAGCAGAAATTAGCTGATAAAAATGGCAATCACAAGATGTAAATCGGGTGTGGGTTCATTTTTGCACAAGATTGAACCATGAAGAACTCTGCTTGGATTTGGTTTCATGTTTACCCTAGCTTGAAACGAAAAACTATGCTTGTGATAAGTTTCGCATGCCCCCAGCATAATGATTCAATCGAGGTATGAAAAACTATGCTTGCGATAAGTTTCACATGCCCCCACCATAATGATTTAATCGAGGTACATCCCCCCTAAGCTTCATTGCATTCAACTAGGTGGATGTAATGAAGGTTCACTTTCGAGATCCAGGAAAGACTTGACTGGGATTTTACGAGATCTCAATCAAAGATTCGATTAGGAAAAGGGAGTTGTTTCAATTTTTAATGAGGTTGACACAGTGAAAGAACTATCCTCAAAACCCTTGTTTCATTTTTTAATGAGCTTGACACAAGAAAAGTAACTATGCTCCGCCTCTTGTTTCATTTTTTAACAAGGTTGACACAAGAAAAAGGAACTCTCCTCAGGACGCCTAGATTCATTTTTTAATGAGCTTGACACAAGACAAGGAACTATTCTCCATACTCCTTGTTTCATTTTTAATGAGGTTGACATAAGATCACAAACTATCCTCACGAAGCTATTCATGGACCATATGAGAACAGGGCTCCCAAGAGGTCTTCACTAGATGGAAGGACCACGCTCCGAGAGGAATACAGGTCATTGGGTACCAATGACAGATCGGGTCCCAATGCCCCCAGTACATGATGTACTAGATCATCTGCGTGATCATCAATGGAGGCAGAATGGGTAGCCACATAATTGACCTATGGCGGGGATGGTATTTTTGGCAAAGAAGAGCCAATAGGGGATGATGGTTGCAAAGGAGGTACCTGGTGACCAAAGAACAACAATTGATCTATAGTCACAATTCTTTCATCATGTGGAAAACAAACCACACGGAAAAGCGAAGAAACAAGAGCTCCCATGACATAAATATAGTCGCAGCCAAGGAGAAGATTGAAATCCAACGCACCTTGGACGACCATCACGTCTATATAGACAGTTTTACCTCCCAAAGTAATAGGGAACTTTGGAAGGATCCCTAAGGGTTGACTGGTTCCTCCGTCGAAAGCCAACAGATTCTGGGTGACAGGCACAAGCTGTGGGGAGCCCAAAGCTTGCCAAGTAGTGGAAGACATGAGGCTAACAGATGCACCTTCATCCAAGAGAGTGCCAGGTACTGCCATATTATAGGCGTGTACTGTGATCTAGAAAGGCACATAAGATGGGAGGCGGAAAGCAATCAAGTGACTCCAATCGAAGGAAACGACAGAACTACTTGGTGGGGGTATCATATGATTGCCCCCATGCTCTGCAGGAATAGAAGAAGGACTCTCCGGAGCAGCAGGGACAGGAGGGTCACTTTTGGATTCATGAGAATCTGAAGAAACCAGAAGAACATGAGTAGTATGATCATTATGCTCTTCCGGAACAGAATGAACAACTGGTGGCGAAACCAAGCTGACACTCTCTTCGACCAATGGTTGGTCGGGAACAGACATAACACAGTCAGGCTCAGGAAGAGCAGGATGGGCAAGAGATGAATCCAAGTCAATCTCTTTACCAATCTGGGGAGGGTTAGAAGAAAGCCTCTGATAACCAACAGGAAGTTGGGGTTGAGGAGCTGTAAGGTTTTCCAAAACTGTGGAAGCTTTATCCATGAGAGGACAAAGGTGAAGAAGATGTTCGCCTTCACATAACCTATAGGGGAATCTAATCTTCCCTTTCTTCTTACCACTGCTAGTTGAAGGTGTAACATCGACATGATCTTCAGAGGTTGATAAGGATGGTCAAATCATATCTCGAGACCATACTTCTAAGATCCTGGGAATACTAGGACAATCTCGAAGGAAATGGTCACCCTTGCACAACTTACAAGGAAATTTGACCTTCCATGGAGGATCAGAAGGTTTTTCTACCGGAGGTGCACTTAGAGAAATAGTTGTACGATTGGCCTCTCGCTTATCTAACTTCTTCTTCTACGTCTTCCTCTTCTTCTTCTTAGCCTCCTGGTCGCTGGATTTAGAACTTTCACTAGTCGAAGTAGAAGAGGAGGGTGAAGAAATAGGGGAAGAAGGCGAAGGGTCAACCCTAGAATCATTGTGACATGATTCAAATGAAGGAGACGGTGGAGCAGGAGTTGGGATGCTCGGGACCACCGAGGTTGAAAACAACCAAACAGGTAGGCCAATGGTTAACCCAGGCAGGGACAACGTTGCCATATAAGGAGCACCAGCATTTCCAAAAGAAGGAAAAGGACCAGGATTCCCATCCGGGGGGAGACCTTGACTGGTAGACTCTAGAAATGTTGCCATTGGAATTGACTTTGAAAGAAACACTAACTGTAACCAGGAATATTTCATGGGTAGTTAATTTTACAACATTGAAACAAAACTTTGCCTTTTCATATTTTAAGAGTCGAGAAAAGGATGAAAGGTGACTCTATCGCTTTCGAAGTTTAATGAGCCTGAAAGGACAAGTGCTCAGATGATCCTTTTACTTTTAAAGAGTCGAAAAGGAACAAAAGTGACTGCTCTGGAATTCTAGGCAAGAGGTTTACTAGACAAATCGTAAAACTGCATATACGCCTTGGTAATAAAATGAAAGAGAAATGACCAAGAACTTTCCATACGACAGTCAATCTTCCCGAATGCTATATTTGATGTCTTACGACTCGCAAGGTGGTAGACTTGGCTTCCTATGGATACTAGGATGATAACTTAGTGGGGTCTCCCAATATATACGCGACGGTACGAGGAGCACAAATCCGTACTAACCTCTATTGCATCACAAAAGGAGGAATCACCCAACCATAGTGAGAACAATAGGAACTAGGTTTAATGACGCTGGAACACGTCTCTAGCCTATACCTCTAGATATGTGAGTGTTAGGTTCCAATGTGTTTTTAAGTTCATTCAATATAATTTAACAGTTAATCTTGAATTAAGTCTCGATTTCAAGGCCCTATCGAATGTATGCTTAACCCTCCTAGAATTCAACTAGATGAGCAAAAACCATTCCTTTCGATGAACGACTACCTAAATGAGGGTAAGGAGTTCATTTCCAAGTGAATGAAGACAATAACAAGCAAATGCAAGAACAACAATGCAAGCAAGTAATCCAATCAATAGGAAACACAATGCATCGATTTTCGCTTATCTCGCAACTACTATGATGAAAAATGAAAGATTTTAATTTCGCTTTTCAATTCTTAATCATAAATAATCTATTAATGGAAACATGCTTTCATTTTCGTATACTATATGAGTGCAATTGTTTTTTATTTTTGGAATAAATAACAAACAAGCTAATGCACAACCTGACTGATCAAAAGGAAAATGTAATATATGCTTCAATAGTGAATGGAAATCAAATCAACACAACAAGCTAGTTTGATGACCAATCACTACGGATCAACTAGGAAGATGGGCAAGTAGCAAGAGAACAGCTTCAAACAAGTCAACAAGATTGTTGTGGATGTAGTTCAGAAACTTGAAAGGACAAGCAACCCAAAAACGGCGAATTCTTGACAGAACCCTAAAAGACCTAGGTCACACAATCCAAAAAGCCAAATTTCATACAAATGGAACCAAGAAGGATATGCCTCAGTAAACACAATAAAAAAAAGCTTAACAAGGTGAAAGAAACAATAAAGGACAAGCTACATTGGTCTATTCAGGAGGCAGGTCTGTAACAATTAACCCTACAGGAATCGTCGCAGGCACAATGTTGACAACATGAGAAGACCGCCAATCGTCATAAGCACAAAAAAATGAACTGAGTGACGTCATCGCAAGGGTACACATGTTCTCAACGACGGCCCGATTTCAAGAATCGTCGTAGCTGTATGATGAGATATCCGTGACATGCAATGAGGGTAAAGAGAACAGGAGTGATTCGTCGCAGCTGTTAGGAATTAAACAGTGACGATCTCAATAAAGAGGGAAAACAAGGAAAAAACAACGGAAATACACCAGGCTTATCACTCAAATAGTGAGGTGGACTACTAGATCGACTCAAGTGATCCAAATCACTAATGGTTCAGTCCCAAAACAAAGAGACACTATGTAATTCAATCGAAAACAACAAGAGAAAAATCAAGAGACAACACACAAATCATCCCCAGTGGAGTCGCCAACTTGTGATGCAGGTAAGTTCCCTCTGCGGACAGAGACAACCCCTCTAGCCCTAGAGTGGGTCTAGTCACAGCAAGACAAAGACAACAACGAACTATCTACTTATAGAGTCATGGAACCATAAGCTATCAACATACATTTCATACATGATATAGGACATAACCATTGATTGTATTAATATAAACAACAGCAAAGCTTACAACCACACCTTGACGTCGCAAGCTTCCTTGAAGGGTCTAATCGATATGTCTCCATAAGCATTCACTCTCAAAGGTCTCCCAGAAAGACTAATGATTCTCTCTCTCACCCAAAAGCACAAGTATGAAACTAAGGCAATCATAACAAGGCTTCCTTCTTACAAAACCATTTCACACTATAAATCCACAACATGAAAGGCTATTCTCATACCTCATAAGCTATTGCTAGGCTATCAGCAATACAAATTGTAAGCTATCAATCCAACAAACCAAAAACTAGATAACTACTAACTAGCTGATCATAGCTATGGAAGATGCTTTTATAAGAGGAGGAGCCTCCATAAATGAGGGGAGAGGAAGCTTATCTTCATGGGAGGTTACTCAAAAGGCAGAACCACCATCTCAAATGAGGAAAGGCAAACTTCTTTGACCCAACAACCAGCTCCAAAACCACCCAGAAGTATTTTGTTTGAACTAATTCTCCATATCTAGGTTGTCGCGGGTCAAACACTAAGACTCAAAGACGACATCGCGAGGCGTTAGTTCATTCAGGGCTATCGTCGCAGGTAGGATACTAATGACCTGTGATGATTTTGAAACATGAGTAAAAAGGGATTAGCTTCAAGATTAATGAGCTTAGGCAATCTTCTTGAGTAATATGGAAGATTTGGACACATATTTTGGTATATGACAAAGAGCAGATGTCATTCAGGGACCGACTCTATCCAGGATCAGGGGATGTGGAGTCGGTGAAAAAATACTGTGTAACACCCCCTAAAGCATGAAGTCGATAAAATGCCAATGTCGAATGAAATTCTTTATGATGTGATGAGGAGGTATCGAAGTGGAAGGTGACCTGCATCAATTACAATGCATATATCGTGATATTTTATTTTACATTAATCACTGAGGGAAGGCATACCCATGCTCAGCTTATAAGCTTTCATTACATGTACATAAACAGTCGTCTACAGATATAGACCCATGATCGAAATGACCATCAATGTAAAGCCATTGTACATATGATTTAGTACTCATGATATCGCAGCCTGGATGGATGAAACTAGATCTGGGGTCTTCAATCTCATTCAACCATTCACTCAAGTACGAGTCTAACCATGTGAATATGTGATCTGAAGTCGAACATGGGAAGACACCATCTGATTACCAACCAATGATGTAAGTTGTTAACAGATGCAAGAGAAATCACCGATAATGATAATGATCCTCAAGGTACTACAGTACATTCTGCATGGTGTGAATGGATGATTTGATGTCGAACACCATACAAAGTCTTTTGGTCGAAGGCCATTGATGTATGCCTATCGCCGAAAGCGAGAAACCTTCCATTGATGCATGCAAGCCTCAAGGTACTGAATGGGTGTTTCTAAGTCAACTTCTTGGATAATGAGTTGATGTCGACAAGAAGTGACTCGTCACAGGAGGGCCTTGATGTATCCCACATCAATGACACGAAACGAGTATAGTGATTTTAGAGATGGAATTTGACTGACGACACAAAGTTCAGGAATGGTGGTCATGAAAATGAAGGTTTATGGTATTGCAAAAGATGGATTTTGACTGAATGACTTCTCTTGAACATGTCGGCGACACTAAAGTGAATTGGCAGCATTGACCCAAAACAAAGCAATGGATGGTATGATAGACCAACAGTTTGATAACCATCAAACTAATAACCCAACCCAGATAGTCACGATGATGGAGTGAAAGTGTCATGTTAAAGAGCGACCTGCTACCATAAAGTGGTTTTCCCCTTTTTCCATTTTCCCAGTCATTGCTGATGAGTACCTCTTTATTTTTTATCAAGATTGAGGAGGATAACATATACTTGTTGTATAATTTCACCCTTCAGGTGAATCCATCGCTATTTGATGTTTTAACAAGTCTAGCAAAGGTGAAACTCGGTCTTGTCTAGATGGACAAGTTTGTGGCTATTTGATGTTTTAACGAGTTTAAAGACAAAGATAACTCGGTATTTTTCATGTTTAGAGAGTTTGAAAAGGGACAAAAAGAAAACTCCACAAGTTATTTTTCGTAAATTAATTTCTCAAGTCCAAAAAAATGTAAAATAATACAAGAGAGATATCATTTCCAATCCTTTAATGAGCTGGAAAGGACACGCACTTAGTAATCTTTTCATGTTTAGAGAGTCTGAAAAGAGCTTAAAGCGGACTCCAAGGGGGTTCCTTTTTTGTTTTTAACAAAGCTCGAAAAAAATATAAAAGTGTGCTTTGTGGTAAAAAGTACAACTTATAATCGAGCACGTGAATTCTGCAAATCAGTTGTAAACCTACTCAAAACATCACCAAATGGATTAAAAATATATGTTTCATAGGTAAAAAATATGTGAACACTGATGTTTAGTCGATTAATTAACATGAAATAAACATAAAATAAGTTTTTACCATTTGGAACTTACCATCCAGTTTTGTGCTCTGAGCTCAGTTTTTACCTCAAATTTCACTGGCTGATTGCGAAAGATTCTGCAGACCATTTCTCGAGCCGTCCGGACCAAGTTGGAACTAAAACTCTCTACTTTCTTTTTAGTCCATTCTTTTTTCATTTCATGCAAGTTTCAGGGTTTTTTGGGCCCTTGAGGTTTCATTTTTTTGCCCCAGGATCAACGCAGGCTTTCACATCAAAAACTACGTTGAAGGCTAGAAGGCTAAGTGCTCTGCAACACACTATCTCTGTGTCTAAGCTGCGCTGAGTGCATTTCCCAAGTTGGTTTTAGATTTTTGCTCCAAAATTTGCCCTGTTTTTTTGCATGGAATGGATCGTAATTTAGCTTATGATTGTGTTTCAGGCTTTCATCATATTAGAATGTTGATTACATGGCGAGAAAGAGAGCACAAAGAACAAGACATGGTTTCCCTAAATAACCCGGGTACAGTTGAGACCCTCAGGAATTGTGGGTTACTCAAATACTTCAAATTGACTAGAATGAGGCAACAAATAGAACTATTGCAGTTCCTTGTTCGTTCATGGGATTCGAAAGATCAGACATTTCACATTAGGGAGAAGATGGTCCCTATTACTATTGAGGATATTTACTTTCTTACCAGACTGTCGAGACGAGGTGCCCCCATATCACTTTCTGTATTTGCCCGTGGAGGTGAATCGGTGAGAGATTCTATCAGACAGTTTTTGTTAGCCAGGTACACAACCTAGCAAGGATGGGAATATAAACATCCAAGATGTGAGTGATTTGCCTTTATGAATGATCCTATTTACGATCGAAAAATTGGCTGGCAGTGTTACACTACATCTGGTGAACAGATCTTATATGTAGTATGCAATGGAGTGTCTAGAGCCAAAAGTTTTCAATTGGTGTGAGGCTGTACTTTTACTGTTGAAAGAACAACTGACTAAGGTGAAAAGCGGTAAGATGAATAATTTTTGCTATGGTTTGATCTTGATTGCTTTTTCCTTAGAGAAAATCCCGTTGATGCAACCACAACATGTATCACTGGGTGTGGCTGGTCTGAGGGATCCACGTATGCAGAGGTGGGTCGAATTGATGGCTCGACATGTGGGTCAATCAACAATCATTTTCTCCCCTGCATTTTTTAGCTAGCTTGAGCGACAACATGTCGTTATCGAGAAGCATCCATACTTAGGGATGGATTATCGTGGAGATCCAGATTTGATTCTACCAATTGGAGCACAATGGGGTGCTATGGGTAAGTTTTTTGACCAAAGTGTTTTTGATTTTCAAGTTTCTACATGTTTTTTGTGTTTTTTAATGTTTCCAAGACTAAATAAAAATTACTCTTATGCATACATATGTGGGTATTGTTCGACCTACGATACACCAATAGGTTACAGGTGGGCCAGTGTAGAGAAACATCGAGAGAGCAGTTCTCCAGGACTTGGATTGGGCCGAGACATTAGCAAATTTTCAGGATCACATAGAGGGATTAACCCTTGGTATTCTATATATCCGGATCGAGGAGTTACCTATGAGGCTGCAGTGCCACACTATTGGTGTTACTAACCGTTAGGCTAGGCTTTTGCGCATGATAGCACAAGCTATGACCTATTACCATGAGCACCACTAGATCTACTTAGGTTATTTTGTATGCATTTTTGAGTTTTCGGGTCAGATGACCAAATGTATCTTGGGCACAAATTTGTAAAAACTTTTAAAACACCTATCTATTTTACTTTCAGAGTTTTTATGGTCATATGCAATCCTATTCAACTGATGATGTGAATTGAAAATATTACCTTTACATATGTCACAAATGTCTATTTAACACATAATTTGCTAGATAATCAGTTAATGTGTTAAGATTTCTGGAAATATGTTGATATTGAATGTGTTAAAAACGTATTTCCAAAATACGAACTCTAAGGAACATACGAAAAATTGTTGGATTTTGGACAATATAAATGTTTGTTAGTTGTAGTACAATGAGTTATGAGTCCCCCCTAACGATGATTCAGCGAATTCCAAGTGAAATGGCATCAGAGAGTAGTTCAATCAACGGGCTATACTCAACAATATTGTTCGTCGATCGACTAATACAAATCCCTTGAAAACTCACTAGCTCACCACTCTGAGCAAAAATGGCCCATGCTACAGAAGACAAATTTTGCGTACTACGACTAGCACCATTGACGTAACCAACAAAAGGTTCTGAAGACTCCGACATCTGCAAAAAATGCAAAGTGGATTACTAACCAAATAAAAATCTCTAAAATACACACACACACACACACACACACACACATGCAATGAAAGCATATATACAGTGAGTTTTACTACACTTAATAAAGCATAGTAACGTTTAAGGTACAACCTGTTTTGGGGCTGCGACAATTGAATCCCATCATAATCTACTAACTCGTAGGCTCCTTTCGCCAGAACATGCTTGACGACATAAGTACCCATCCACATTGGTTCAAATTTCCCTGCTCCAAGTTTATCAGCTTCCTGATCGTAAAGCAAGACCAGGTTTCCTTCTGAGAAGATACGAGGCTTGACATTTCTATCATATTGCGCCTTAATACATTTCTTATACGCTTCGTTAGCCAATGCATCAACACGACGGGTTTCATCCATATGGATTAATTCCAAGAAACGCGCTTCTTCTTTAGAAGTGTCGGGTAACAGGTCAATCGCGAGTTTGAGCGATGAAATTTCACATTGCATTGATAAGATTGCTTCCAAACCATACACCAACCGAAAGAGTGTAAATCCAGTTGCATTTCTCACCAAGGTTTGATATGCCCGCAAGGCAGAGTACAGGATTAAGTGTCAGTTTCTTTTATGAACCCCTATCATTCTTTGCAACATCCGCTTCAAGACCTTGTTGATGGTCTCAACTTGTCCATTTTCTTGCAGGTAATACAGGGTAGAACTATCATGTGACATTCCTAACTTAGCAGTGAATTCAGCCATCATGTGATTGCGAAAATGTGACCCATGATCTATAACTATGGCTTGTGGTACACCAAACCGGTCAACCACATGGTTAAAAAAGAAAAGAGCAGTTGTTTCACCACTGTTGTTCAATGTTGGCATCGCCTTGGCCCATTTGGTAAAATAGTCAACGACGACTATGATATATCCATGCCCCCCAGCTGAGGTGGGGTTATATGTCATAAAGTCAATGCCCCATTTAGCGAATGGTCCAATAGCAATGACTGGATGTAGTGGTGCAGTTGGTAATCTAGTTTTTCGGTCATATATCTGGCATACATGACAGCTTCTGATAGCAATAATACAATCTTTAAGTATAGGTCCAGAAGTAACCAGCACGTAGAATCCTTTGTGCGGTTTCATATCCAAATAAGTGTCCACCACAGGCACCTGAATGACAATCATTCAATGCTTTCTCGGCCTCCTCATGCGTGAGGCACCTCCGTAAAACTGTATCAATACCACGATGATAAAGTGTGTCGCCAATGATTAGATAATCTTTGGCTTGGTAACGAATACGTCGCTATTGCGAGTGAGAGGTATCTTGCCGGAAAGTTTGGTTTTGGAGATAGATCAGTATATCTCCATACCAGGCATCAGATGATGAAATTAGAAACAGAGACTCATCCACCATTGATGTTTCATATGTCGATTCGATGGAGGTCGAGGGAAGGTCACATAGTAACTCAGCGAAAACTAGAGATTTCTTTGACTTAGACTTGATGAATTCTAATTCAAATTCCTGTAAAATAACTATGCATTTCAAATATTTGCCCTCGAGAAATTGACGTGATAGAATGTATGTCATAGGGTTGAAATCTGAAATGACAATTGTTTTCTGTAACAGGATATAGTGGCGAAATATTTGAACAGCTTGCACAGCTACCAAAGCTAGTTTTTCGACATAAGAGTACTTAATTTCTGTATTGTTGAGATTACGACTCAAGTAATAAATAGGATGTTCAATCCTATTTTCTTCCTGGACTAAAACCATGCCAATGGTTGTATCTGCAACGGCGAGATACAGCTAATAGTCATTTTGATAATTCGGAGAGTACATTAATGAAGCTCTAATCAGGGTATCTTTAAGAGTGTCAAAGGAAGCTTGCGCAACCTGATCCCAATGAAAGGGTATCTCCTTTTTCAAAAGACGTGTAAAACCTTTAGCCATCTCAGCGTAATTAGGAATGAACCTCCTCAGAAAGTTGGCTTTCCCTTGGAGTCTCTGTAACTGTAAAAGATTTGAAGGTGGAGGCAAATCCATAATTGCCTAAACCTTTAATGGATCCAGTCGAATCCCTTCTCGAGACACTACAAATCCAAGAAAATGACCAAAACCAATGTAAAACATACATTTGTGTGGATTGATTCAAATATTGTAGTGTCGGTACTGTAAAAATATTTCTCTTAAATGTTGCGGGTGATCAGTCTACTTTCGTGAATGAGTAGGTAAATTGTCAAGGTACAGTTGAACAATGTGCTTGATGTCATGGAAGGCATAATTCATAGCCCTCTGAAATGTTTCCCCAGCGTTCTTCAAACTAAATGGGAGTTTCCTATAGGCGAATGTGCCCCATGGACAAATAAAAGTTGTTTTCGATTGGTCCTGTGGGCGTATATTGATTTGATTGTAGCCAGAAAATCCATCCATAAATGAGAATATTTCGCATCCGACACATTTGTCAATAATCTGGTTGATAAAAGGTGTAGGATAATTTTCCTTTGGACATGCCTGATTTACATCCCTATAATCGATGCACACTCATATTGTTCCTTGTTTCTTCATGACAGGAACAATGTTGGAAACCCAGTTAGTAAGAGGAACAGGGTAAATGAAACCAGCCCGCAAAAGTTTTTCAACTTCTGCTTTAATTGCAACAACTTTCTTTGGATGAACAGGTCGAAGCCGCTGTCGAACTGGCTTGACATCAGGGTACATTTTAATTTCATGTTTAACAATACTAGAGTCAATGACTGGCATCTCCTCATAAGACCATGCAAAAATATCTATGAATTCATGAAAAAGATCATGGTAATTATCAAGTTCCAATGGAGAACAAGATTTGCCAACATGAATGTTCTCTACAATATTAGGCTTGGTCGAAATATTAATAGAAATCGTTTCTTCAATATTTGACAGATTTCGCTTAGATTTGATTGTGTCTATGAAAACTGAATTCAATAGGAAATCAACGATTGATGGGTGGTTTAGTTCATTTGAATAATCTTTGACATCATTTGGAAGATGGGAACGATGATGATAATCTTCCCATGGTTCCTCTCCTATCATCATTGATTGGATGATTCCTTCATCCGTAGAATGTATACGTGAAAAAGGATCCGAAGAGGTACCATATTCTAACGACCTATCTACCCATACAATTGTTGAGTGCGGATTTGGGTTTGCCGCACAAGCCTGAAAGATTGATTGCTATGATGATTCAATGGGGCTTAACGGCATCACCTCAATATTACTATCAACTTCAACTTTGTTGGTAATCCTCCTTAAATTAGATGAGGTGGAGGAAATCATGTTGCAAGTCTCTACTCTTGCCACTTCCACCAAATCAGATGGTGACGTAGAGTAAAAGTACCCATTAGGGAAGGATATTTAAAGAGACCTACTCCAACACTTTGAAGTGATAGCGGGGGTCTGTGTACCAATGGAATGCTTCCCGTAGCCTGTGAACTATTGGCAAAGAAGGCTAGCTAATCAATGACTATGATTCCACCCTTGAAAGGGAATGCAATAGTATGAAAGTACGTGGAAACCACAGCAGCCATAGCATATACCGAAGGCCTTCCCAGTAAAATGTTGTAATCGAGGGGTCCATCAACTACCTCAACTTCAACAGTAATTGTTTTGCCCCCATGTTCGATTTGCAGGCTACTCAAAATCCCACATGGAGTATATGTTCTTCCATCAAAAGCTTCCGACGTGGTTGGTGATCATGACAATGACAGTGAACCAAGTGTTTTCCAGCAGCTCATGGACATAATGCAAGTAGATGCCTCCTCATTAATAATAGTGCGATAAACATTTTTATTGAGAGCTTTTACTTGGATTAGGAATGCCAATTGCGCCGGTAACTGTGGTGAATATCCCACATGGTTAAAAACCACAAGATTTGAATCCATAGGATCTATTTCGCATATTGCTGACAATAAAGCCTGCTTTTGGGAGGGACAGTTTTGCAACACCTCAGGTGTCGACATAGTAGAAGGCAATTGAGCAAGATCTTCTACTATGTTATAATTTTGAGCTGCTCGAGCCCGAGGGTTGAATGTCAATTTGTGCACAACTCCCTTTGGTGGTTTTATTGTCAATTCAGGTACAATGGGTGGAACAACTTTAGATGAAGTTGAAGTCGAAGGATTAGGTTGATCAGTGGCCTGATTATTCGACGATGATGACGGATTTCCATAATCTTTGTTTCTCGTTGACACCAAAACTTCATTTTGTGGCTTTGTGATGGATAACATGAGTACTTTGGATGTGGAAACATGGTCTGTTGCAACCAAATGTGTCTCCGGGGTTGGAAATGGATTAGTCAACATTGCTGATGTGTTCAAAGTCTTTAAAAGTTTAGAGACCTCAGAGCAGTGTGGACAATATCTTGTAAAATTATTGTCATTACATATCAGACATGGATAACGAGGTTTCCTTGCCGAGGTAGAGGAATCAGATGATTTCTCTGGAGGGGAATTTTCTTGTTTCTTTTTGTTCTTCCCCTTTTTCTTGCTTCCTGGTTGCTTTGGATTTTTGCCTTTGTCAAATGACATGGCATTAATCTTAGAGGCAAGAGTATTTTCTGATGCATTGGTAGTTTGATTGGAAACAACAAGAGTTTGACCAGATGGTCTTCCTGTTGTTTGTGTGCTTGAAGAACCGATCACACCATCGCCAACATGAGAGTCCTTACTCGATTGTGGAGGAGGGGGAACAGTGAAAGCTGGTCAAGGTGCATTGGGAATTTTATCATAAATCATGTCGAATTGCGTGTAAATCAAATCCAAGTATTGGGCACGAGCAATAAATTTCTCTTCTGTGACAACTCCACCTTTTGCCACATCCTCGGTGATTGAAGGCAACAAGGATTTTATGAACCACTCAGCTAAGAGCTAATCGGGAACTATTGTCTTAACAATTCGACGAAGATGCCGCCACTCATGAATATGATCTGATATATGGGTAGCAGTAGTCCATTTAAAGTTGGTTAGGAGTTTCATTCCAGTCTCGTATCTAATAGGCAACTGGAAATGGGTAAAAAATGTAGCGGCTAAAGTGGTGAAATTATCGAAAGAAGCTCTTGGTAATTCAATGTACCATTTAGCAGCTGGACTAGTAAGTGTTCTTTGGAAAAGACGAAATCTAACTAAATCTTCATTTAAGGAATTTGATGAACACCACAAATGAAAGGTCATGACATGATTTTATGGGTATTCTTCAGGATTTCCGTTAAATTTTGGAATGTCGGATGGTAACTTATGCAGAATTATCGACCACCAAGGTGCATATAAGATTGGATCATTAGTGAGCCGATTTAAATATGGTAATTCTAAAGTTGCTACAAATGGCAACTTTCAATTCAAGTTAGGTTGAGCATACCAGGGATATGATGGAATTGCATGAGTAATAGGTCTTTGCATACCGACATAGGGCATTTGCATTTGGTAACCTTGGTATGGTTGTTGAAAAAAACCAGTATAAGGTGGTTGTTGATAACCAGGTTGAATATGTGGTTGTCCATAACCTGCAAAGCCTTGTTGACCAGGACCTTGGTAAGCTTGAGATTGACCAAAACCAAGTTGAGCCTATGAAACAAGTCCAAACTGGGGTTGGAATTGCTGGAATTGGGGTTGTTGAAATTGAGGCTGCCACGGTTGTTGAATCAACTGTTGTTGTTGTTGGTACAACTGTTGTTGATTTAACGATTGTTGTTGTCCAGCAATGAAAGGTTGGCCAGGTTGTGAATAAACTATACCAGTGTAAGCCTGGGTCAGTCCAGATAAGGGTATACTAACCTGAGGTTGTTGCTGAACTCCAGAAACAAGTGGTTGTTGTACAACAACTTGAGGAACTTGAACTTCTTGACTTGAAACTTGTGATTGCAAGGTAGAAGGATCAGTTTGTACTGGTTGAGATACAACAGTTTGAACTTGTGACTATGGTACAGTAGTAACAACAGGTGTAGTAGAAATAGCTGACACAGTTTGCATTGGTTGTGATGGATACACAAGCCTCGGTTGAACTGGAATTGATGGCTGCCATTGACAAATTCTAATGCTAGATTGACCTAAATACTATGGGATGTTACCATATGGTAGTCCTCCGGAATAAGGAGGATACGATGAATAAGCATATTTCTCTCCATATGTTGGCAATAAAGTATTTAATGGATACATAGGTCTTTGTTGACTAGATTGCCTAGCTTGATACTGATATGCAAGATCAAACTGTTGAGTTCCCATTAGAGAAGGACTAGGTAAAATTCTGGTTGAGGACATGGGTGATGACCATGTTGTAGAAGCAACCCCTGAGTGGGTTCTAGAAAATGATTGGTAACCAACCGGGACAGACGATTCACCATATAGGTGCAAATCAGGTGTGGTAGAAAACATTGAAGAGGTTACAACAGAAGATTTTGCTGCAGCTGCATCAGATGATATAGTCTGAGATGTTGACAGTTGTTCAACCATAGTTAACTGACCCAAAAGTTGTCCTAAAGAATCAACGGGTACTTGAAAAGAAGCAGGATCAAATGAAGCGAAAAAATCAAGAGTATTAGGGTAAAGATAAATCCCAGTTCCAAAGTGAAATGGGGTTCCAAGTGTGGAATCTTCTTCCAATTCCTCCTTTATAGCAATTAAACCTGGTGGAAGAACTTCACCGTCAGGTCCGTAAAATATTTCTGGTGTTGATGAAGTTGAAGTTTCAATAGTTACTGATGTCTGAGGTGTAACCGGTTGATCGTATTCCGATAAAGTAACAACTTCTGAATGTTCAAATTCGAAGTCCAGATGTTCGGGTAAGTGAACAACAGTTTCAGAATGAGGTTCTTGAATAACTTCATGTTCAGATGTAACTTCCGTTTGAACTGGGATAGATTCTAGATTAACTTCTGGTTGAACTGATTCAAGTTCAGAAGTACTTTCTTGTTGAGCAATTTCAAGTTAAGGATCAACTTGTTGTTGAGCAACCTCGGTTACTGTTTCACTAGAATCAGTGCTAATGTCGTCAGGTAATTGTGAAACTTCTTCTTCAGAAACTGATGGGCCAGAAATAGTTGGAGTAATTGGAGTCTCTGTACTTACTGAAATAGATGGTTCAGGTAACTCAGATGAAGAACTAGGAGTTCTTGATGTACTAGACTCAGTCAAGCGAGACCGATTTGGTCGAATTAATGTCGCTTTTGGAGGCAAAGGCGGTTTTCTCGTTGTTCTCCACGAACAATGGGGTATGGGTTGATGTTCCTCCATGATTGTTGATTAATTTTATTATCAAAAAAGAAATTAAAAAAAGGGGTATACTAGGCAAAAGGTTTACCAAGCAACTGTGAACTGCAGAATACCTCCTGGCGAACCAAGAAGTATGGGCATGCAATATCCCAGAATGTTGTGTTTGGTGTATCACAGTTTACAAGGTGGCCGACTCAGTTACTTAAGGATGGATAGCAACCTAGAGTTGTCCTACCATATATACCCTAAGGTACGTGGAGGCCCAGTCCGTATAAGCGCTGTTTAATGAAAAACCGCACAGTGAGAGCATTCACATATACTTTACGTACTGTAACACCACCCTATATACCCAAAGGTACATGGACGAGCTACGATATACTCACGTACGTGGAATGAGGTATCGCACTCGTGATGTATTGCAGACAAGTTAGCGACAATTGCTTTGTTTTACGACGCCGAAACACGTCTCTTGCCTAGAACCACTAAATGTTCTCGTTAATGACAACACTCCATTAGGTAAATTGATGTTTATTTTAAGTTGATCTTGCTTAGGAATTTGCCTTTGAAGTTAACCACGTGATGTATTTTGAAATTCCTACATATTCAACTATCATGATAAGCATTCTTTCCATTCAATTTAACGATGAAAATCCTAGCTACTTAAGGATAGAGCAATCAGATTTATTTTAATCAAAGAGCAAAGAGCACAATCTAAATGTAATTTCCCTACACTATTCCTATCAGCACACACAAAATTTTTCAATGCAACATGCATGTATTTATTTTCGATTCCCTTAATGTGAATATGAACAAAAGGGAAATATGCACATACAATCAATCAATATTTTATATGAACGAAGAATTTTACGACAGTTTAGATTCGAAGGAAGAGAAGACTTTACGACACTTTATTTCGAATGAATGATTAATCAATTATATCCTAACTTTGACTATTGATCCACAATGACAAAGAAAACATGAAGATACATTAATCAATCCAATCAAATTCGGGCTAGACCAGGATATGAACACTCATTTTCAGAGACATAACATTCATTGATCAATCAACAAACAATCAAACAGAGAAACTTGGTAAAAACTCTTTACAAAGGTGGGAAAACTGATCCTAGGAGGATCAGCGCAGCCCAGAGTGGGAGACAATACACTTCAGAGCATTGTCCCTAAGCCAGGGATGCTCTGCAACACATTGTGTCCCTCACAAGCCTGCGTTGGTGATAGTAAGCCATTTCAAGAGGCAATTTGACACCGTTTTGACCAATTTTTCAATGTAAATAGTTGAATTACAATCTATGAACACAAATAGAGTCTACAAGGATGTCTTAGGAGGTGGATAAGCTACTAGGAAAGAGGATTCTTCCCCAGTTGAGCCACCAATTTTTTTTGGAGAATTTAGCATCTATGGATAAACAATAATTCACTAGACAAATAGTTGTGCCTATAACAACATTTTAAAGTGTTTTAGACTTTCCCTATAAGAAATAGATAAGAAGAGAAGATAGAAGGCCTACCTATAGTTCCGCTTTCCTCTCGTCTCCCTTTGTATCGATTCCGTTGCTCCTTCCCGTTTACCCGAACAATAGTTTCAGAATGAGGTTCTTGAATAACTTCATGTTCAGATGTAACTTCCGTTTGAACTGGGATAGATTCTGGATTAACTTCTGGTTGAACTGATTCAAGTTTAGAAGTACTTTCTTGTTGAGCAATTTCAAGTTAAGGATCAACTTGTTGTTGAGCAACCTCGGTTACTGTTTCACTAGAATCAGTGCTAATGTCGTCAGGTAATTGTGAAACTTCTTCTTCAGAAACTGATGGGCCAGAAATAGTTGGAGTAATTGGAGTCTCTGTACTTACTGAAATAGATGGTTCAGGTAACTCAGATGAAGAACTAGGAGTTCTTGATGTACTAGACTCAGTCAAGCGAGACCGATTTGGTCGAATTAATGTCGCTTTTGGAGGCAAAGGCAGTTTTCTCGTTGTTCTCCACGAACAATGGGGTATGGGTTGATGTTCCTCCATGATTGTTGATTAATTTTATTATCAAAAAAGAAATTAAAAAAAGGGGTATACTAGGCAAAAGGTTTACCAAGCAACTGTGAACTGCAGAATACCTCCTGGCGAACCAAGAAGTATGGGCATGCAATATCCCCGAATGTTGTGTTCGGTGTATCACAGTTTACAAGGTGGCCGACTCAGTTACTTAAGGATGGATAGCAACCTAGAGTTTTCCTCCCATATATACCCGAAGGTACGTGGAGGCCCAGTCCGTATAAGCGTTGTTTAATGCAAAACCGCACAGTGAGAGCATTCCCATATACTTTACGTACTGTAACACCACCCTATATACCCAAAGGTACGTGGACGAGCTACGATATACTCACGTACGTGGAATGAGGTATCGCACTCGTGATGTATTGCAGACAAGTTAGTGACAATTGCTTTGTTTTACGACGCCGAAACACGTCTCTTGCCTAGAACCACTAAATGTTCTCGTTAATGACAACACTCCATTAGGTAAATTGATGTTTATTTTAAGTTGATCTTGCTTAGGAATTTGCCTTTGAAGTTAACCACGTGATGTATTTTGAAATTCCTACATATTCAACTATCATGATAAGCATTCTTTCCATTCAATTTAACGATGAAAATCCTAGCTACTTAAGGATAGAGCAATCAGATTTATTTTAATCAAAGAGCAAAGAGCACAATCTAAATGTAATTTCCCTACACTATTCCTATCAGCACACACAAAATTTTTCAATGCAACATGCATGTATTTATTTTCGATTCCCTTAATGTGAATATGAACAAAAGGGAAATATGCACATACAATCAATCAATATTTCATATGAACGAAGAATTTTACGACAGTTTAGATTCGAAGGAAGAGAAGACTTTACGACACTTTATTTCGAATGAATGATTAATCAATTATATCCTAACTTTGACTATTGATCCACAATGACAAAGAAAACATGAAGATACATTAATCAATCCAATCAAATTCGGGCTAGACCAGGAGATGAACACTCATTTTCAAAGACATAACATTCATTGATCAATCAACAAACAATCAAACAGAGAAACTTGGTAAAAACTCTTTACAAAGGTGGGAAAACTGATCCTAGGAGGATCAGCGCAGCCCAGAGTGGGAGACAATACACTTCAGAGCATTGTCCCTAAGCCAGGGATGCTCTGCAACACATTGTGTCCCTCACAAGCCTGCGTTGGTGATAGTAAGCCATTTCAAGAGGCAATTTGACACCGTTTTGACCAATTTTTCAATGTAAATAGTTGAATTACAATCTATGAACACAAATAGAGTCTACAAGGATGTCTTAGGAGGTGGATAAGCTACTAGGAAAGAGGATTCTTCCCCAGTTGAGCCACCAATTTTTTTTGGAGAATTTAGCATCTATGGATAAACAATAATTCACTAGACAAATAGTTGTGCCTATAACAACATTTTAAAGTGTTTTAGACTTTCCCTATAAGAAATAGATAAGAAGAGAAGATAGAAGGCCTACCTATAGTTCCGCTTTCCTCTCGTCTCCCTTTGTATCGATTCCGTTGCTCCTTCCCGTACTTAAACCGCTTGAAAAGTACCATGTCAATACAATAGAAGACGAAAACCGATCAAAGCATACGATCCATTGAATATAAATGAAAGGAATCAGAAGAAATTCATACATATAATCATTATGAAAGAACACAAATATGGAAAAAGGTTCAAAAACTTTATTAGATAGAAGAAGGAATTACAACCATCAGTGTCTGATTCAATGTCATTCCTCTAGCTTGGATCCCATCCACATCACATCAAAAGCAAGACAAGCTTGTTGCATCACATCATTTGCTCCAAAGTCAAGTCTCATAGCAGCATTATCTGATCCGGATTTAAACAGGAACGCAACAAATTACAGAGATAACCATATACACAAAGATGCAGCGGAAATAATGCTTCATGTCATTAATGGAAAATACTGAAATATGCTTACAACCAGAAATGGAAATAAACCAGCTAGGGCGATGGTAGCTTATCTCTGAGAAGAGATGTGATGGCTACATGCCTCTGAACTGTGTTACAATGAGGCTCGAAGGCCTATTTATTGTTGAGAAACAATGGAAAACCCTTCACATTCCAAAACCTAACCCTAGGAGATGAAACGCCAAACTGTGGGCCCCGTTTGGGGTAAATTGGTACATCAATTTCCCGGGGTCGTAACTTTGGCATATGATCTCCGTTTGACGCGTAAAATAGCTCATTAGAAAGATCTATCCGAGCACTATCATGGACCCATGTTGCCCCTGGATTCCCCAAAAAACGTCGTTTAGGGCCTCAAAACGGCTCCGGAAGTTCAGGACCCGAAAAACTGCTAAAAATAGTAAGTTGTGCTACAATTAAGGAAACTAAAAATGCTGAGAAAGACAATGGTGGGGGTCCAGGTGGACTTGGCAGGTGGCCACCAATATCCACCTGGATCATTATCTCCTTAAAATTCAACATATTCCAGCCCCTGATCACTTAGATGAGTGGTCAATTTATAGGAAGATGAAGGAGGTTTTGTCATTAATGGTGACATTGAATGGCCTTCCATACTTAGAATTAGTTCCATGGAACAAGGAATGATAGGATAGGATGATCCTTAACTCATTCCCCATCCATTTTCGAGCTCATAGGAGTTGATAAGACAAGGAAACTTCTAGATGAATCCAAAAGATAAGAATATTCCCAAACCCTATGTGAATTTTGCTCATTCTCACCAAACGCAGGTGAAAGGAAGCCTAAGTGCTCTACAGAGCACCTTGGCAGTGGACTTAGCTGCTCTGTAGCGTGCCTTCACAAGGGCTTACCTATGCTGGTCCTTCTAGAGGTAATTTCTAGATGTCTTCAAGTCATGAAACAGTCTGGGAAGGAGGAATTCAAAGGGTTGACTTGTTTACGGCATGAAACAACTGATTTTAGGGTTTGATGAGTCCTAAACTACTGATTTGAATGTTGGGATTTGATGTGCCCAAATGGATTTGTAACAACCACACCGGTTGATCTTGACCATGTTCCCCTCACTAACTCCATTTTCAAGATTGCAAATGCCAAGTGTGAGTTTGACTTCTACGAACTGCACCTATGGCACAAACAAAAATACCTTGACCAGCCAGACCCAATTAGATTCTGGGAATCACTATTTCCTTTCTTTATCTTCCCAAAAACACATGATTTCCTTGACCTGATTAAGTGGTGCCAAGCTAGATATGACCCCGTAAAAATAGCATTGGTGGCTCAGAATGGAGACATTCTGATCACCATCTCTGCTGAAATAATTAACCAGATACTCCTAATTCCTCACTTAGACTCTCTCGGCCATTTTTCACAAGAAACACTTATGGATCTATACCATAAGCTAACCTTTCCACAGAGAGCCCAAATATTTGAGATCTTTTTGCCTAAGGATGCATAATTACCAAAAAGGAATCCACCCTACCCATCTTCCATATTTCTTGAAGCCTCCGGGTATTATATTTCTCTGCTTTCCTACTTGTTAGGATATCCAGATGACCAGTCTATTAATGAACCCATCCTTGGATTCCTTTCCATATTCAACAAAGATCAGAAGCCAGAATTCATGTATAATTACAGTCAATTCCTGGTTGATAATATACATGAACAATTCATGAATCTCACTATATAGGGAGTGTTCAGCTACAACTCTGTAATTGTCCACATCTTTCTTTTTTAGCAGGGAGATATTTTTCCCATCAAGCTCAGCAAACAAGATGAACAAGGAGTGAATCAGTCAGTGATTCATTGGATCAAAAAATCAGGACCACTTCCAAAAGCTCTTCATTCTTGGATTTTATAGATACATTCATACATCCAGTGGCACAACTTCTCAATAGTTAGATAAAGGCAAGGATTGGAGATCAAATAAATAGTATTTTAGTCTTAAGTGAGCAAACTAAAATTAGTGACTGGTATTTATACCAGAACTATACAAAGATAAGGGTATGTGGTTGTGAACTTGCACATATAAGTTGCCCAAGTATGTTCCTATGAGAATATTTTCTCTGGAATATATTAGGCAGATGATCAACATGGACAACCTGAACTTTATGTTAGGCAAAAAGAAATCTCAGTTTAAAATCAAGTCAAAGATTGGATCATTCATTTGCAACACTAGATCAACTGGTCTTGTGGAAGATACATGTTAAAGAAAATGAATTTCTAGCCTAGCTTTACCTAGTCTTATGACCCTTTCATTATAATTTTTGCCTTGAGAGTTGAATTAAAAATGATTCCCTATAATCATACCCGAAGACTAGAAATATAAATTTTCATGAATCAGGTGCAGTGGGCTAATGGTACACTTCAAGAGGTAGATGAACATGTTTTATCCACCCCCAATGAACAGACTCCAGTTGCTCAGAGCAAGCAACAGAAAAGGGTGAGAGAGGAGACTTTATCTTCTAAGGAGATTATTAAAGGATTCATTTTACAACAGAAGAAGCCAAAGATGGGCTTGACACCATCAACATAATAAAATAAACCAGTAATAGTTGATCTTAGAGATTCAAAAGATTCTACATCAGCAGGAGCTAGTGTTCCAAGAACTCCTCCTTCAGCTTCACCTTCTAGAGAACCTCTAGAAATCATTCAGTCCATAGGAACCAGTTCCTCAGATGATTAGAACATCTTCTCAAAGTTCCTTGAAATTAAACAAAAGAATGAGACTTTCAAGTCTGATGTATACAACCAATTTTGGAAACAAACATCAACTTCCCAACATAGGCTTCTTTTTTCTTTTGACAATGAGAAAGGAAAAATGCAGATGGCTTTCTTGCAAGCACAAATCCCATTTCCTAAGTCTCCATCAGATTATAAAAAGACTGTATTTTCATTTGATGCTAATCAAATCCATCCAATTGACCAGATGGATATGCATAGACAATCTGGTGAGATGTTGTTTTCCACCATGACAACTACAACTATCTCTCTTTCCAAACTTAGGACTTCCCTATCCAATATTCAATCTTAGCTCAAGATAGAAGATATTTCTTCATTAGCCAAAGATAACAGAGTAAAGGCACTAGAGGACTTAGTGACTAAAGTAGGATATGATCCCAAAGATGTCAAAGCTTCAGAGTTAGTCCTCAAAAAGAAATATGCAAACATTGTTGCATTAAAGAAATAGTTGAAGCTGCCCTCTACAGAAGATCCTCTAACATAGGACATAGCAGAAAATGAACGGAAAAAGGAGGACATGCTCAAGCTTATCGTTGAACAAAATATATAGCTAAAGAAAATGGAAGAACATGTTGAAAATTTACTAAAGGAGAAAGAAGCAACACAACTTGCTATGGTTCCAGTCACAGTAGTCCCAATAGCAGTTGCAGGTATAGAACCTAGTTCATCATCAATAGTCATTGATTCTACATCAACATCAGTTGATCCAGCAAAATTATGACAAGAATTGGCCATACAAAAATAGGAAAATGAGACGTTACTACAAAAATTCCAAAATTTAGAATTGCATAAAGTCAAGAATGATACTTTGTATGTAGAGGAGATGTAGAAGTCCCACAGATTGGAACTTAAGATCCAGAAGTTAGAAAGTGAGTCCCTAATGGTAGATACTTTGGCCCAAGCCAAGGAAAATATTTGGACACACATCAGCCAATCTATGACAGATGTATGGCCATCCATACAAATAATTTTTGAACAACAAGAACTCATTACCAGATGCAAAACAAAAATAGAAGAACAGAAAGCAGCTTTGAAGACCAAGCCAACAGAAGCCATAGATATGATAAAGGTGCTAAATTCAAAAAGAAGAGAAGAACTAGAAGAAATAAATATTTCTGACAAAAAATCTACCATCTTAGAGATTAAAAAGGTCTTACAAAAGAAGAATTTGATTAACCAACTAGAAACAAAATGTCAAACCCTAGATATTGTTGTCCAAAGGTTTCATTCAAAATTTAATATTTTAAATCAGAAAGGACTACCAGGATTGGTAGCTCTAAATGATAAATTGATCAAATTAGAAGATTATTGCAAGAAATTGTATACTATTGCAATGGACAGAGCCAAGTTTGTAGGAATCAAAGGACAGATAACAGGGAAGGCCTTTCTGGAAGCCTTGGAGTTTGATTTGACCATCAAGCATGAAATTAGACATTTGTTCCTTAACAAGCCAAGTTTCGAGAGGTACACAAAAGTGGATGAAATATTTAGAAATATGGTGAATTTGGAAATCCCAAGTGAAGAAAGATGGGATCAATTGTGTGATACAATTGAGTAATTTCTAATCCTAACAATATGATATCTCATCAACTTTTTCAGGCCAGATCATCAATAGATTCCCAAAAGATAGAGCCACCTCTTTAGCAGTTTCTTGGTTCCTACAATATTGTCCTATTTTTGTAATTTTGTCCTATTTTGGTATGTTGTTCCAATAGATCGTAGATATTTTTCAAATTTTGTATAAATAACTCCTTCTTTGATTTATTATGGGTTGAACCCTTGAACAAGCTATCAAGCATATTTGTACTAAGCTGGAGCATTTTTTGGAATAATAAAGGATTCTAGATTTATCTCATATGGTTTGTTTCTCAGTGAGTTCTATTTCATGTTATTCATTCATTATGTTTTCTTCATATAAATTAAGTCTTTTACAGTAATATAGGCAAATATGACTGAGTTTCAGCCTTATTTTGAATCCCCTGTGAAGTTGTGTTTATAATAAGAGAATAATTTACAGAACTATTTGTTATTGTAAGTTCCTCTTTAATTATAAATTATCTCACCTATCTATAACAATTTAATTATATTTTTTTGATTAAGAAAACACCATTTTCTTAAATTCTTCTTATAGTTTGTTAAGTATTCAGTTTGAATATTAAATGAATTATACTTCTTTATGCTTTACTTTTCCACCCCATTAAAATCAAATTAAATATGTGCAGTTAAAGAACAACCCTTTATTTTACTTGGAAATCTATCCGAGTTTAAAGCACATGTTTATAAATTGTTCACTGGTCATCCAATAATTCAAAACAACAAAACATTATAGATGCTTTGGAATAACTAATTAACCTAGAGTTATCTCAAAGGACAACATCAAATTGGCGTCGTTGCCGAGGAGCGAAAGATTGAAAGATTTATTTTCTCTAGGAGAAATTACTTTTCTCTTTTCCTTTAAGGTGAATAAAGGATTAGATATTGGTTAAAATATTTCACCTCGCGATTCCACTATTTCAAGCTTTCTCCTTTTAAGCATATTAGATCAAACTCTAATTCTGAGATTGTTAGCCCTCTACCAGATCCAGAGAGACTTATTAGGGGAGCCTCTTTAAGGAGAAGACTTCAAACCTCTTCTTCTTCTTTAGCATTACACTCTGAAGATATATCATCTGTAGATCCTTTTTCATTTGTTCCATCTAATCCTGATTGGACTGAACTACCTCCTAGGGTTTTTGAACTCCATTCAAAAGGAGTAGATCTTCCATCATCCTTTTTAATCTATTCACTTGACTCATGTCAAGTGCCATCCATTCCTATAAAATCACCTTCATCTGAGAAAGAATTGGGTTTACATTTACCTGAATTCAAGCCTACATATTTCATCTCTCCAACTACTTATTATGTTCCATCAACTTCTACTAATCTTGAAGAGACATTCTCTATGTATTCAAATCCTTTGTTTGAAAATAAGGAAGACTTTCCATCAGGAGTTCAGAAGTTGGTTATTAAAACCCCTTTGAAATCCTCAAGGAGGTCTCCTCCTTCTTTCTCTCCTCCACACACTAATACCCCTCCTGATTCTCCTTCACCTTCATCTTCATCCTCTTCTTCTTCATCATCTACTCAATCACCCCAGACTCCACCTTCCACAAAACTTGGCGAATTCTCCTGATGGATATCTAAAGCATTTACAAAGATTCAATGGTGAAACTAGTCCTTCAGCAGAAGATCATTTAGCAGCTTTCTTAGATTTTGCAAATAATATGAACATAGAACATGAAAATGTTTATATGATATTATTTGTGCAATCCTTAGAAGGAAATGTTAGGATTTGGTTTAAACAACTTAGACCTGCCTCTATTACAACATGGAATGAGATCATAAATATCTTTAAAAATAAATGTGGGGTAAAGAAGGTTCTTGACTAATTTCTCACTGAATTTGAAGAATTGAAGAGAAACCCTAGTGAACTAGTGGACGAATTTATCAAGAGATTTAATAAAATCTATCATAAAATGCCTCTTGATTGTAACCCACTAGTAGCAGTTGCAAAAGTTAGATTTTCCAAAGCAGTTGAAGATGACTTTGCAATCATGCTAAGAGAAATAGTATCTCATAGACAAATGCTATAGAGGTTGAAGCTAATAGGTCTACTTCTAGAAAACTTAAAGCTAAAATAGAGAAATAAGAAAGAAAATTAAAAGCTAGGATTGATGACTCATCTTCTTCCAAATCTAAACTTGAAGATCAGAAAATTGATGAAATCACATATTTACTTAGAAACCTTTCCAATAGGATTTCTAAAATTGAATCACAACCTAGAACTACCTAACAAATTGTTGTTAGGCCTCAAGCTCAAACTCAATTTCGAAGATCTCCTCAAATGCAAATCCTTCATAGACCAGGTTCTAATACAGACATCCAACCACCATTGTTGATTGATGATCAATAGCCTTAGGATGCAGGTCCTTTAATTACTGAAGACATCAATAATGTTGATTCTTCAGCAGTACAAATGGCAATAGTGCCTGCATCTTCCCCTCAGTCTTTTGAACAAGAGCAAGGAGATGCTCAACTTTCCAAATATCAAGCATTTTCTGAATTTTTGATTGCAGAGTTAAATAAGAGATATGATCTAAGACCTAGATCAGGCCCAGGTAGACCTTCAAAATATACAACTATAATTGAACCTGCAATAAAATCTATCCAAACACAAACTCCAACACCTCAAACTATAGAGTCATCTACTGAAACCTTTTCATCTGATAAAACCATTTTGAAAACTTTTAATATTGAGAAAGAATTGGAAAGAGTCAAGATTCCTATCCCTTTAGCTGAACTTTCCAAAAACCCTGGTTATAAAAATCAAGTGTCTAAATGGATACAATCCTCTAGTGTAGATGCTGAGGGAGATATTATTAGTTTACAAGATGAAAAACCCTCAGTAGTTTTTGGCCCTAGTTCTGACATGATTGACGAGATTGTTCCACCCTTTTACGTAACTTTAAAGGTCCATGATTTTCTCTTGTATAACTGCATGTTGGACTCTAGAGCTTCTCATAACCTTATGCCAAAGGTAATTATGGACCAACTCCAGTTAGAAGTTACTCGTTCCTATCATGATCTGTACACCTTTGATTCAAAGAAAGTACCATGCCTAGGACTGATCAAAGACCTAGTTGTGACCTTAGCCCAAATACTTGTTAAGAGTGTAGTCTTAGACATAGTTGTCACTGATATTCCTACCAAGTTTGGCATGCTTCTGTCTAGATCATGCTGTGCTAAACTTGGAGGATCACTTCAAATGGACATGTCTTTTGCTACTATTCCAGTCTATGGAGGTGAACATTTAAGGTTATATAGGGAAGTTAGATTCCTCAATACTATTTGTAGGTTTGATCAAGCAAAAAATCACCCCATCTATGCAGTAGATCAGGATTTTGGTTGCTTTCAATTATCATTGCAAAATTCATCAAACACTCAACTTGCCATCAAAAATACAGTTTCCAAACCTAAAATTGTAAAATCAGATATCTGGAAACTTTATTTTGATGGCTCTTGCTCAAAGGAAGGAGCAGGAGCAAGGATTGTTTTAATCTCACCAAATAAATAAAATATTACTCAGTCATGTAAACTTGAATTTGAAGTCACCAATAATGTGGTTGAGTATGAGGCTTTTCTTCTTGGTTTTGAACTAGCTAAGAGTCTAAAGGTTTAAAATTCGAGTGTCCTTTCTGATTTTGTGCTAATAGTCAAGCAAGTTAGAAACCTGTGTCAAACAAAGCACCCAAGACTTATATCTTATAAAAATGAAGTTTGGGATACAATTGAAAATTTCTTTCAAGGATTTAACATAACTGCTATACCCAAGGATGAGAATATGCATGTTGATTCACTTGCTGTTTCAGCAAGCTCTTTCAAAATCCCTGAGCCAATATTGTTGGAATATCAGATTCAAGTTAAGTACAGACCATCAATTCCCAATAACCTTAAACACTGGCATATTTTTGAGGATGATGAGCAGTTAAAATATTTCCTTCAAGTCATTGATGAATTTTCAAATATGCAAATTGAAGAAGATCAAAAAGATGTCCAAGAATCAAATCAACAGAGCCCAGACACTTCATTTAGTCCTAAAATTCTTGATCATGATATCATTCAGTTATCTAATAATTTTATTCCCAAAGGATTAGTTCCATTGGAAAAACTATTTGATAATAATGATGTCTCCAAAAACCCCTTATCTAATTCACTTGAAGAAGAAATTGAAGAGTGCAATATTGGGACTTTAGATGAAGTTAGAAATGTTAAAATATCATCATCTTTGCCTTTGGATGTTAAAAATAAATACTTGAATCTTCTTAAAAATTACAAAGATGTTTTTGCCTGGTCTTATAATGAATTAAAAACTTATGATACATCTTTGATTGAGCACAAAATTCCTTTAAAACCAGAGGCAAAACCCTTCCAACAAAAATTAAGAAGAATCAATCCAATACTTCTTCCAACCATTGAGAAAGAACTTAAAAAGCTGCTTGATGCTCATATCATAGTACCTTTGAGGTATTCTGACTGGGTGGCTAACCTAGTTCCCGCCAGGAAGAAAAAAGGTGAAGTTAGGTTATGTGTAGACTTTTGAAATTCGAACAAATCATCTTTAAAGGATAACTACCCATTTCCCAAAATGGATCATATACTTCAGAAAGTTTTAGGTGCAAATAGGATTTCTATGCTAGATGGATTTTCTAATTACAACTAGATTATGGTGAGTCAAGCTAACCAAGAAAAAACTGCTTTTACTACTCCCTGGGGTACATTCGTGTATGTCAGGATGCCATTTGGACTGACAAACACTGGAGCCACTTTCCAGAGAGCCATGGATCTAGAATTTGTTGGTAAGACATATGAATTCATTGTCATTTATCTAGATGATTTAATTGTTTTCTCTGATTCTGATGAAAATCATTTAAAACACTTGAGGAAGGTTTTTGACAGGTGCAGAAAATATGGCATATCCATAAATCCAAAGAAGTCTTTATTTGCCATAAAGGAAGGGAAATTACTGGGGAATATTATCTCCAAGGAAGGAGTTGTCATAGATCCAAAGAGAGTTTCAGTTATTCTAACTTTGTCTTTGCCTAGAAAGGTGAAGTTAGGTTATGCAGAGATAGTAAAAGATATAACTGATATGTTAAAGAAGAACAATGAAGTGAAATGGACAGTTTCTGCTAGATATGCTTTTGATCAGATCAAAAAGGCTATATCTGAAGCCCCTACATTAGCTAGTCCTGATTACTCTTCCCCTTTTAGCATATTTTCTTTTGCATCAGAGACAACCTTAGCAGTTGTACTTTTACAAAAGAATATAAATGGTGATGACCAACCCATAGCCTTCTTTAGTAATTCATGAGGGATGTCGAGCTTAAATATGACATTATTGAAAAGCAAGCTTATGCTTTAATCCAAGCCCTCAAAGCCTTTAGAACCTATGTTTTGCATTCACACATTACAACCTATGTCCCTAATCATGCTATCAAAACTGTTTTGACCCAACCTGATACTGATGGAAGAAGAGGGAGATGGATTGCCAAAATTATTGAATTTGATCTTGAGATCAAGACCACAAAGCTAGTGAAAGGTCAAGGTTTGGCCAAATTGCTGGTTGAATCCAATTGCAAAGTATTGGGAATAAATTTCATTTCTGAACTTTCATCTGAGAAGAATCCACAAGAACCTTCCTTAAATGCAGAAGGGGAGAATCCACAAGAACCTTCTTCTTCAGATCAAATGATTCTCATTCATATAGATCAGAAATATCTACTCTCTGATTGGTATTTTGATATTGTGAAGTTTCTTAGAGATTTTCAATGTCCAGCTGAACTTGACTTAAAGCAATGTAAAACCCTGAAGCTCAAAGCAGTTAAATATTGTATTATCAATGCTAATCTATACTGGAAAGATCCTCTCAATATCCTTCTGCTCTGTTTGACTGAAAATGAAATAGAGGGAATTATAGATCAGTTCCATGTGGGGTTTTGTGGTGGACACTATGCCTAGAGAGCAACAGCTTACAAAATTTTAAAAGCAGGTTTCTACTGGCCCACATTGTTTAAAGAAGTTGGAGCAAGAGTTAGAAGTTGCACCAAATGTCATATATTTGCAGGGAAACAGAAGCTGTCAGCACTCCCTCTTGTTCCAATATTGGTTCAGGCACCTTTTCTATAATGGGGGTTGGACTTCATAGGGGAGATTCATCCACATTCAAGTAATCAACATAGATGGATTCTAACTGCTACAGACTATTTTACCAAATGGGTAGAGGCTATACCTGTTAAAAATGCAACTGATACTGTTGTAATTAAATTCCTTGAGGAAAATATTTTATCAATATTTGGATGTCCTCAACAGATTGTTACAGAAAATGCAGTAGATTTTAGCAGTGTTAAAATGATTGAGTTCTGTTAAAAGTATTCAGGTTTGTTACATCATTCTACACCATATTATCCACTGGGTAATGGACTAGCAGAGTCCTCCAACAAAATCTTAGTTAAGGTCATTAAGAAGACTCTTGAAGACCATAAAAATAGTTGGGACAATCATCTGATCTATGCAATTTGGGAAAACAGAGTTTCTCCCAAGAGGTCCACAAGCAAGTCTCCTTTCCAATTAGTCTATGGTAAGGAAGCAGTTTTTCCCACTCATTTAGCTTTACCAGTTATGAGATTCCTTCAAGAATATTATGAAGAAATAGATGATTTTTCAAGAAGGATTAATCAAATCATTGAGTTAAATGAGAACAGGGATGAGATTCAGTACAAGCTAAGGAAATATCAAAACAAGATGAAGGAGTTGTTTGACAGAAAGGCCAGAGAAAGAAATTTCAAGAAAGGAGACCTGGTGCTTAGATGGGATACAAGAAGGGAAGATAAAGGCAAGCATGCAAAATTTGACAACCTTTGGTTTGGTCCATTTAGCATCACAGAAGTCAAAGGAAATAATACATTCATCCTACAGAATTTGGAAGGACAGTATTCCTCATTGCCAGTCAATGGGAAATACTTGAAACATTATATCCAGTATTAGATTTTCATCCATTCATTCATCATTTGTGAATATCCAGAGAGTCCATTTTATTTTGAAAAATTGCAAGTGTGTAATTGTTTCAGCAAAGACTCCATAGCCTGAGGAGAAGGCACTTGGATCTTCTTGTTCTCTGCATCCCACAGGAGGAAGCAGTCCCCAGCTGGAGTTGATGTTGTAACATTATTTGGTTTTGATAAGTTAGTATACTTGTCAAAAATAAATTCAAAATGTTAAGTTAGGATATGGATGAAAAAAGAAAAAAAAAGAAAAAAAATGTTAGGATAGTTGTACATATTATATATATCCATATCAAATAAAATGTTAGGAGTTAGTTTCCCTAAAGAATGGAGGCAAAAGAAAACAAAAAATGTTAGGAAAATAAAAGAAAATAAAAGCTTCGGTTTCAAAAAGAATAAATTCAAAGGCTACTTGTTTAAATGCGCCACACCAGAAATGTTAAAGTTTTACTAATTCATGATTAATTTCCCTTAAAAAAATATTAATATTTGTCATAAATCTTTTGAAATTAAATTTTATGTTATATGGCACATATATTTGTTTAGGCCAAAGTCACTAGTTGACAAAACATCTTGTCGGCTTTAAATTAAAAGTGCGCATTATCAAACGGTGGATTTACTCCCCACCTAGATCAACAGCGGGGAGAAACTTCTCACCCTCTCAACCAATTCTCATTAATGCGGGGAGGGCAGGGGGGTCCAAAAAGTGGTTTTAATGGCGGATGCCCCAACCTTACGTGTCACAATCTCACAACTCCGCACCCCCCCCTCAAAACCACAAACCATTTGCTACCCCCTCCGAAATCTGCCAATGGTTTTCTTCCGCTAACGGTTCTCCATCCCGCGCTTTGACCATTATCCCTTGACCAATCCAACACCGCCACCTCACATATCGTTGCCAAGATGTCATACCCGTTCTTTCTATTCGTCCGTTACATCTCCACTCCTAAAACATTAAAGCCGCTACGTCATAAAACAAAACATTAGCCAAACCCTGCATGCTATAAATAGACCTAAACCCATCTCTTTTTCACTTTTGTTTGACTCTTTACTGTTGGTTGCAGGTGAAACAGTTTCCTTCCGCAAAACCTCTTTCCATTTGATCAATCTACCACTAGTGTCAAGCAATGTACCTGTTATCTGTTCAGCCGATAACCATCTTACATCTCATTCTTTTGCCTATCGGCATGGCTCCAAAAGGGAAATCTAAAAAGAAGAATACAAAGAAAGTTCTGCTACCACCACCTTGGTCAATCTTGATCATGTTCCCCTCGCTGACTCCCTTTTCAATATTGCAGATGCCAATTGTGAGTTCGACTTCTACGAACTGCACCTATGGCTCAAAAAAAAATTTCCTTGACTAGCAAGACCCAATCAGATTCTAGGAATCACTATTGCCTTTCTTCAGCTTCCAAAAAACACATGATTTCCCTAACCTGATTACATGGTGCGAAGCTAGATATGACCCCATAAAAAGAGCAGTGGTGACTCAAAATGGAGAAATTCTGATCACCATATCCGCTGAAATCATTAACCAGATGCTCCTAATTCCTCAATTAGACTCTCTCAGCCATTTTTCACAAGTAGCACTTATGGATCTGTACCATAAGCTAACCTTTCCACAGAGAGCCCAAATATTTGAGATCTTTTTGCCTGAGGATGCAGAATTACTAAAAAGGAATCCACCCTACCCATATTCCATATTTCCTGAAGCCTCCAAGCATTAAATTTCTCTGATTTCCTACTTGTTAGGATATCCATATGACCAATCCATTGATGAACCCATCCTTGGATTCCTTTCCATCTTCAACAAAGATCAGCAACCAGCATTCATGTATAATTACAGTCAATTCTTGGTTGATAATATACATGAATAATTCATGAATCTCACTATACAGGGAGTGTTCAGCTACAACTTTGTAATTGTCCACATTTTTCTTTTTTAGTAGAGAAATATTTTCCCATCAAGCTCAGCAAACAGGATGAACAAGGAGTGAATCAATCAGTGATTCATTGGACCAAAATAGTCAAGACCACTTCCACAAGCTCTTCATTCTCAGATTTTATAGATACATTCATACATCTAGTGGCACAAATTCTCAACAGTTAGAGAGAGCCAAGGATTGGAGATGAAATAAAGAGGATTTTACACTTAAGTGAGTAGACTAAAACCAGTGACTAGTATTTATACTAGAAATATATTGAGATAAGTGTATATGGTTGCGAGCTTGCACCATATAAGTTGCCCAAGTATGTTCCTATGAGAATCTTTTCTCTGGAATATATTAGGAAGATTATCAACCTGGACGACCTGCACTTTGTGTCAAGGAAAAAGAAATCTCAGTTTAAAATCAAGTCAAAGATTGGACCATTCATTTGTAACACCATATCAGCTGGTGTTGAGGCAGATACATTGTTAAAGAAAATGAATTTCTAGCCTAGCTTTACCTAGTCTTATGACCCTTTTGGTATAATTTATGCCTTGAGATTTGAATTAAAAATGACTCCCTATAATCATACTCCAAGACCATAAATAGAAAAGTTCATGAATCAAGAGCAGTGGGCTGATGGGACACTTCAAGCAGAAGATGAATAGGTTTTATCCACCCCCAATGAAGAGACTCTAGTTTCTCAGAGCAAGAAACATAAAAGGGTGAGAGAGGAGACTTTATCTGCTGAGGAGATTATGAAAGGATTCATTTTACAATAGAAGAAGCCAAAGATTGGCTTGACACCATCAACAAAAGAAAATCAACCAGTAATAATTGATCTTAGAGATTCAGAAGATTCTACATCAGCAGGAGCTAGTGTTCCAAGAACTCCTCCTACAGCTTCACCTTCTAGAGAACCTCTAGAAATCATTCAGTCCACAGGAACCAGTTCCTCAGATGATTAGAACATCTTCTCAGAGTTCCTTGAAATTAAACAGAAGAATGAGACTTTGAAGTCTAATGTATACAGCCAATTTTGGAAACAAACATCAACTTCCCAGCATAGGCTTCTTTCTGCTTTCGACAGTGAGAAAGGAAGAATGCAGATGGCTTTCTTGCAAGCACAAATCCCATTTCCTAAGTCTCCATCAGATTATAAAAAGACTGTATTTTCATTTGATGCCAATCAAATCCATCAAATTGACCAGATGGATATGCACAGACAATCTAGTGAGATGTTTTTTTCTACCATGACAACTACAGTTATGTCTCTTTCCAAACTTACGACTGCCCTATCCAATGTTCAATCTTAGCTCAACATAGAAAATATTTCTTCATTAACCAAAGATAACAAAGTAAAGGCACTGGAGGACTTAGTGATTAAAGTAGGATATGATCCCAAAGATGTCAAAGTTGTAGAGTTAGTCCTCAAAAAGAAAGATACAAACATTGTTGCATTAAAGAAACATTTGAAGCTGCCATCTACAGAAGATCCTCTAACAAAGGACATAGCAGAAAATGAACAGCAAAAGGAGGGCATGCTCAAGCTTATCATTGAACAAAATATACATCTAAAGAAAATGGAAGAACCAGTTGAAAAGTTACTAAAGGAAAAAGAAGCAGCACAGCTTGCTATGGTTCCAGTGACAACAGTCCCAATAGCAGTTGAAGGTACATAACCTAGTTCATCATCAACAACCATTGATTATACATCAACAACAGCTGATCCAGCAAAATTATCACAAGAATTGGGCACACAAAAACAGGAAAATGAGAAGTTACTGCAAAAATTCCAAAATTTAGAATTGCAGAAAGTCAAGAATGATACTTTGTATGTAGAGGAGATGCAGAAGTCCCATAGATTGGAACTTAAGATCAAGAATTTGGAAAGTGAGTCCCTAATGGTAGATGCCTTGGCCCAAGCCAAGGAAAATATTTGGACACACATCAACCAATCTATGACAGATGTATGGCCATCCATACAAATAATTTTTGAACAACAAGAACTCATTACCAAATGTAGAGCAGAAATAGAAAAATAGAAACCAACGTTGAAGACCAAGCCAACAGAAGCCACAAATATGATAAAGGCGCTAAATTCAAAAAGTAGAGAAGAACTTGAAGAGATAAATATTTCTGACAAAACATCTACCATCTTAGAGATTAAGAAGGTCTTACAAAAGAAGAATTTGATTAACCAACTAGAAACAAAATGTCAAACCCTGGATATTATTGTCCAAAGGTTTCATTCAAAATTTAATATTTTAAATTAGAAATGACTATTAGGATTGGTATCTCTAAATGATAAATTGATCAAATTAGAAGATTGTCGCAAGAAATTGTATACTATTGCAGTGGACAGAGCCAAGTTTGCAGGAATCAAAGGACAGATAACAGGGAAGGCCTTTCTGGAAGCCTTGGAGTTTGATTTGACCATCAAGCATGAAATTAGACATTTGTTCCTTAACAAGCCAACTTTCAAGAGGTACATAGAAGTGGATGAAATATTTAGAAAGATGGTGAATTTGGAAATCCCAAGTGAAGAAAGATGGGATCAATTGTGTGATACAATTGAGTAATTTCTGATCCTAACAGTATGACATCTCATCAGCTTTTTCAGGCTAGATCATCAACAAATTCCCAAAAGATAGAGCCACCTCTTCAGCAGTTTCTCGGTTCCTACAATATTGTCCTATTTTTGTAATTTTGTCCTATTTTGGTATGTTGTTCCAAAAGATCATAGATCCTTTTCAAATTTTGTATAAATAACTCCTTCTTTGATTTATTATGGGTTGAACCCTTGAACAAGCTATCAAGCAGATTTGTACTAAGCTGGAGCATTTTTTGGAATAATAAAGGATTCTAGATTTATCTCATATGGTCTGTTTCTCAGTGAGTTCTATTTGTTGAAAAGTGTGCAACAAGAAATGCTAAAAATAGCACGGCTATAAGTAGCCTAGCTATAAATAGCAGTTTGGCGATTGGTGATCTTAGCAACAATGGGTGAAAAGTGAAAATGCTAAAAATAGCTTTTCTAAAAATAGCATTTCGGGATCCCTTCTTATTTTAGTTAGTCCCTGGACTAAACATAGGAAGTAAAATTCGAATTTGATATCAACAGCAGTTTGGAAATTAATTAATTAATTCATCTTGAGTTAATTAGTTAAGGAAAATCAAACTTGAAGTCTATGTGAGCACATGCAACAGTTTCTCCATTAATTGAGGAATTTAACCTTCAGTTAAAGAGATAAGGATGAGTTGTAATATTGAGTTGTAATCAGTTGACTTAGTTTAACTTAGTCAAGTCTAGTTAGATTAATTTAACAGTTTGTTAAATTAATGAGAGTTCAGTTAGTTAATGCTTGCATGCATGTAACTACTGTATTTCAAATAACTGAGTATTCACTCATGGATAACTCATGCATGTCAGTTCAATCAAAGACCCAGTTGAGATCAGATGGAGGGACAATGTACTATCAGTTTCTAGGATATTCCTTTGTGAATATTCCTTGCATGCAGAAAGAATATTATTCCTTATGGATTGCGCAGTTGGACTTGAGGTTACAGTGAGTGTGATGAGGCCAATTCACACATGTGATATCATTGGACCCCAATCAAAACTGCGCAAGGAAATAGGAGGCTTGGAGCACTTGAGGAAGCTATATTCTATGTCTATTGAGTCAGTGAGATGTATTGTTTGATTACAGAGAGATCAAGATAGCTTGAGAGTTGATTCTTTTTGTAACTTGAACAAGATTTCCACTTGTATGATAATACAAAGTTGGGGTTTTAGGCTGGTGTTTTCCCTAGTGATATATCTTATGTGTTATGGTTAATTATTTCTCATTCTCGGTTATATCTGTTCATGCTTGATGTTTCTCATGTTCCATTAAGCTTCCGCTAGATTGTTTGTAGAAGTAGATCAAGTGTTTTTCTTTAGTACATTGCATTACCAGGTGATCTTTAGTGGGAATTTCTACACTATTTCATGCTATTCGTTCATTATGTTTTCTTCATATAAGTTAAGTCTTTTATACTAATCTGGGAAAAATATGACTAAGTTTCAGTCTTATTTTGAATCCCCAGTGAAGTTGTGTTTATAATAAGAGAATAATTTACAGAACTGTTTGTTATTGTAAATTCCTCTTTAATTATAAATTATCTCACCTATTTGTAATAGCTTAATTATATTTTGTTGATTAAGCAAACATTGTTTTCTTAAATTCTTCTTATAGTTTTTTAAGTATTTAGTTTGAATATTAAATGAATTATACTTCTTTATGCTCTACTTTTCCACCCCATTAAAATCAAATTAACTATGTGCATTTTGTAGGAATTCTCACGGTAGATCACCTGATAATGCAATATACTAAAGCAAAATACTTGATCTACTTCTGCAAACAAAATTGTGGAAGCTTAATCGATTTTGAGCAAGATCAAATAGAACACATATAACAGAGAATGAGAAATCAATCACACATGAACACAGAAGAATACTCTGGAGAAAGCCTCAGCTAAAAAACCCACTATCTGTATTATCATACAAGTGGAAATATCTCAGGATTACACAAACCTTTAGCTCACAAGCTATCTAACTCTCAGTACAATCCCTCACTACTGCCCATAGACAGTGAAAGGGTTCTCACAAACCTTCTCCTCTACCCTCCAAGCCTCCTATTTCCTTGCACAGTTTCTCCTGGGTCCTCCATCTGCAACATGTGTGATTCTCACCTCACACACAAAACTGACCTCTGAAATAACTAAACAATCCTGAAGGAGATAATTCCTTCTGCATGGATGAGTTTCCTATATGGGAAAATTCCTCCAACTGATAGTACATTGTCCCTTCCTCTGATCTCAACTGGGTCTCTAACTGAACTGACATGCATGAGTTATTTATGAGAGAATATTCAGTTATCTGAAGTACACTAGTTACATGCATGCATGCATTAACTAACTGAACTCACAATTAGTTCCACAAACTGTTGGAACTAATCTAACTGGACTAAACCCAGTTAACTGAGCTAACTAATTACAACTCAAAATACAACTCATCCTGATCTCCTTAATTAAGGGATAACTTCCTCAATCAAAGGGGAAATTGTTGCATGTCTTCACATAGACTTCATGTTTGATTTTCTCCAACTAATTAGCTCAAGATCAATTAATTAATTATTTTACAAATAGCTGTAACGATCAAATTCGAATTTTAATTCTCAATTTTAGTTTAGGGACTAACTAAAATTGGAATGTATCCCAAAATGTTATTTATAGCAATCCTATTTTTAGCACTTCCATTTTTCATTCCTTGTTGCTATGTCCAACACTGGTACCTGAAATGCTATTTATAGCAATGATATTTTTATCATTTCTATTTTTAGCATTTCTTGTTGCTATTTTCAACACATTTAAATAACAACCTTTTATTTTACTTGGAAATCTATCTGAGTTTAAAGCACTTGTTTATAAATTGTTCACTGGTCATCCAATAATTCAAAACAACAAAACATTATAGATGCTTTGGAAAACTAATTGACCTAGAGTTTTCTCAAAGGACAACAATATTGACAAGATGCAGGCTGATACTTACATACATAGCTTTAGACCATGGAACCCAGGGGTGTATAATCACATGCAGTGGTGCACAATGATATGCAGTGGAACACGAAGGTGCACGGTGGTGCATAGTGGTGTGTAGAGTTGCACTAGGTTGTCGAAGGAGTGGTTCACATCACAGTACGTTACCTCATAGAGTGACAGACACATTGATATAGGAGGGATACCAGTTGATCTGATATGATGCAATAACATGTAGCAGGGTTTAATGGGGAACAAAAATGTGCGACTAGGTGCAATTTTATGCTAGGGGACATGAGGATACTTGGTTATATGCAATAGTCTGCAAGGTTTCACTGTAGACTAAAGGAGTGATACTAGCAGGGAGATTTCTTGATGAGGATGTCAGGCATGCCATTGGGATGTACATACCCAGATTGGGAGAGCGGATCGGGGACGGGTCGAGAGTGTACAAATGGGTTAATGATCATACTCATCAGAACCCACGCATCTCTCACTCATTGGCATCGTAGACAGTTGAGGAGAGCCTTGTTTGTCCTATCAAGGCCTAAATTATGGATAGCGGGACCTGGTAGACTTGCTTGAGATGACTCTATGGGATTCAGTGCATCAGGGGCATGATACAGATTCCCAGATGGAGGAGTAGGGTCAGTACATGAGTTGGAAACCACGGGATAGGAGATGAGGTGATCTTCTAGAGGGGTGGTCTACCATTAATCTGAGCTCACATTTGGGGTGTCGATTGTGAGGGAGTTGTATGATGCACTTCTGGTGAGACAGTTTGAGGCATTACAAGAGCCTACGGGATAGTGGATGATAGACTTCATATACAGGAGGGTACCTAGACTCAAAGATGTGTCTAGGTGTATTATTAGGAGTTGGGATAGTGGATTTCACTGCATGGTCTGGCAGGAGCTAGGAATATTGGCATGCTTGGGATAAATTCTTGATACTTGGGGTCCACCTATGGTATACATACAGGGGTTAGAGATGAGGACCTGATGGGCTCTAACAGGTTGTAGTGCTATGCAGTAGAAACACATGAGGTGTGGGAGTTGTGGACCTCTAGTATGGTTATGGGAACTAGGGATCTAGTTGATGTAGGGGAGACTCCATTACTTAGCGAGTATGGTTGGGATAGCAGGTCATCTAGTTCACTATCAAGTTAACAAATTGGGGGTCACCGAGGTCTTCATCATATGGAGAGGCGGGTGGTTGTTTAGGATTGGGGTTAACTATGGAATGATAGGCACAGGCATTGTTGAGTCCCCTTGGCAGGTTAGGCATAGCCTCGATCATCACATATATTATGGCCAAGAGTTGCAGGAGATGATGCTCTTGTACGAGCATGTTATATAGTTAGTCATGACTATAGTGTAATACGGTCTACAAGATAGTTTCTTCTTGCAATGGGCTTGGGACCCTAGCATCACGGTCGTTGATGGTTCAACTACCTTTAGGGGTGAGCTGGGTTTGACAAAGGGAGATCATTCTGACCTTCCATTGGATTTTAGTGATTCTTTATTGGCATGGGGGACTTCACCAACATGGAGGGATGACCAACAGGGGAAGTTTATGGGAAGCTCGTGTGGGAAAGGATTTATTTCCACAGGAGTTGGATTGTATCTTTGGGTTCATACCCTTCGAGTACATAAGATGGGTGACTCAACAGATCATCTTCACGTGGAGACAAACAGGGCTTTATATGATTTTCTTTCTTTCTTTAATAATGGTATGTAGAGGGCTTTAGGTGCCTATACTAGATTGGACAATGAGTGGAGAAACATGTGCTTCACATTGATCATGACAGCTTGGGGTCCTAGTATCTAAGGACTCCTTCATGAACGGATAGTGTTGGGGACAGAGATGACTTAGTGGCACATTTGCGACCCTGGTATTTTTTGCAATAGTCATTTGGGTAAGCTGATAGAAGGGGTGCTTGTTCAGGCATTTCTTGAGGACAAGCAATTTTTGGTGGGGAGGACTATAATGTCCCCAATTAATAATTTTGCTAAGGGAATTCTCAATTTTACACTTTTTTACAGTTAATAAATATTTGGCATATAAATTAGGAAAAGTGGGTGAAAAAGGAAAATTTATAAAGGTTCCACCCCCAAACATTAGAAAAACTAAGAAATTTGATGGGAAGTTGAGAGTGGGAGCCACTCCAAGTGAATACACACCCCTTGGAGGAATTCGAATTGGGTGAGAGAGGGAATTTTATGGGTGGAGCCCACAAGGAGTATGAGGGATGGCTAGTCATAAATTCGAGGTGAGGTTCTCATTTCAGGTGATTTTTTACATTTGATTATCCATTATTACTCTAGCTGTTAAGATGAGTTACAAGGGCTACTTAGCACAAGAGCTTCCTAAGGAGTGAATCTCAACCTTCTCTTTGGTGGACCTTGATTTCCACCCTAGGAAGTATTTCTATCTTATTTGGAGGCTGGGTGAGAGGCATCACACAACACCACACCATTCTAGTTTAACTGGGACACAGAGGGAGAGGCCACACAGTCATTGGGAGGATTGGAGCCGAAATTTGAGGTCTCTATTGTTGTAGGGGTGTTCTTGATCATATTCTAGCCAAAGGAGGGATATTTTGAGAGGCAAAGTGGGAGTCCTTCACTATTGTACGAATTGTTGAAGCTTGATATTGCATCATCTCTCACAGGCCTGCACATTTCTCTTGGGTGATTTTTGTGTGGAGTGTCGGTTAGAGGATTTAGGTACTGAGCTGCTATAATTTCATTTAGAGGGATATTGTGGGGAGAATGCTAGTATTTTGGAGCAAAAATTCATCATTTTCTGCTACAGGTGAAGCGTTCTAGTATTTGAGGAGGGCCAAGCTATTTGCGATTGAATTTGGAGGGTAAAAGCCAGAGAAAAATCTTTCTGGGTTTTTTTGGGCTTTTGACAAGGATCACATCCCCAAATTTACAGAATTTTCAAGGTAGTTTTGAGGGGCCAAATTAGGGTGCCAAGTCAGCTAGTAGTGTAGAAAAACTCAGCCGACATAGATTTATGGAGGGAAAAACTATTGTAGAAGTTGGACATTGGGATATTGATCACTCGGGGCTTGTAGCTTGCCTTGAGAAAGCCCACGTGAACACCTTCCAATTTTATTGTACTCCAACAGTTTATTTATAATAAAATTGGCCATTTTGGGTGTTCCAAAGCATTTTTCTGTTAATAGGTGTTTGTCAAAATTTATTGTGTTGTTATTTTTGTGCATGTGTTTGATTATCGTTGTAAAATTTCTATTGGAACATTACACCTATATAATGCATTGAGAAAGAAATTTAGCATGACAAAATCCTGCCGACATCTCTATCATTCTAGCACATCGAATTTCATCCTTGCCTTTGCAATCCTACCAGCCTACACAGTGCAAACATATCTTATCACACATAATATCTCTCATCTTGAAATCATTCACTCCTTCTCCTTCACGTGGCTCATCGTCTATAGGATCCATAATTATTTTGCGAAGGCTCAAGGCTTTAGTCCTTCAAGCACCCACTGGTGCTCTCACCACAACCTGCATGGGTTTGTTACAGTCATCTATCCTCACTTTGTTTTTTCATTCTTCTTATCACCTTTCTTAGGCAACTTCTTATCACCCCTAGGAGGAATGATCTTCTCTCTATGGTGGTTATATTTCCGCCACATGTTTCTTATCAACAAGTTTCTTCTTTGCCTCTTTAAACCATTTGTCATGCTCCCACATTATGCATCTTTTTCTTGTTATTTTCTCCAAGATTGTGCAGCCCTACAACCACCAATATTATTTTCTTTTCAAGATTGCATAGCCCTAAAGCAACAAATATTTCATATGACCACTATGGTTCTTTTTCGCTACCTCTTGTAAGCCAACATTTTAGGGCTTCTATCTTGATAGATATTTATCATCAGCCCACTCATGGATTTTTTCAAGTTTGCACCATATCATTTTTGTTATATTGGGTTAGGGATTATATCTTGATAGATATTTATCATCATCCCACTCATGGCTTTTTGCAAGTTTTCACCATATCATTTTTGTGATACCGGGTATGCTCAACTCTAGCTATGATCAACACAGGCAACAACTCCAACCATAACTGTGATTGATCTGCACACATACTCTTTTAGGACATTCATGCTCAAATCTAGCTCTGATATTCACCAAACTCTGATAGTAATTTTTAGGATCATGAAACTAAGTGAAGTAGTGGTGTCTAAAGATATCGTTGCTTGACGTCCCAATGGCCACGTGGAAAAAATTACCTAGAGTCTTTCCTCCTTTAAATAGGTCATATTCTACCTAAATATTATAGGTCAATACCATGGATTGTCATAAACTTGGAGCTAGAAAATTGTTGGTAACTTGACTGAATCAAATTTAACCAAACCATCTTACTATAATCAAATTAGGTTAAAAATAAATTAACATTTTAAAAAATATATATCATACAAATCTACATGATTATTATCTAATTAAATTATATATGTATAGAGATTAAATAGCATGTTAACAATTCATGCTAATATCATATTAATAGATATTTCTAACAAATATAATAGAGCAAACCAATAATAATAAGTCATTTAAAAACTATATTTAAAAACTGTGTGTTATATATGATTGGGTTAAGTGGAAAACATGTAAACTTTTTAATAAATAAATCTTTATGTGATTTTAAACAAATTTTTAAGAATTCATATTAATAAATAAGGTAAATTATTTTAAAATAATGAAATTTAAGTTAATATAATTTAAAATTTTATATTAATATGAATTAAAACTGCATACTAATATGAATGATAAGTTTAAAAGGTTAATTATACGAGTTGATTAGCAATCATATGAATTAAATGGTTGGTAAAGGTTAACAGGCATCAAAACACTTACATTGTGATTTTTTTTTAATCTTGGCAATGTGAGATGCACCTCATGATACATCTCACATTATCAAGATTAAAAAAACATACAAATTAACCAAATTATTAATTTATTTTAAATTAATATTGTTATTATTAATTATAAAAATAATTAATACATGAACTAAACTAACATTAAAAAAATGCAATAATATTCTTAACCATGAAAATTTACCCTCACTTTTCTATGGAGATTCTTAACCTGGGAATAAGATTTATTAAATTACCATGGGCCAATACCATAGCTTACTAATACCACATGCCCAAAAAATCATAACTCATATTCGTATGACATTTTTTAATGAATCAAATTAATTAAAATAAGAGAAAGGGCATTAACTATGGTGATTGGGTTTTGATGGTGGAGAGAGAAGCTCGGGATTCTCAGTGCAAATGACAAACCACCATGACATGTGTGGAGGTGGACAACAGGGTCAGAGGGTTGCAGCAGAGCGATGCCATCTATTAGGGGAAGAGATCGGGGAAGGTTAAGTGGTTTGATTTGAAAAAGGTTTATCGTTTCATAACCCCTAATGATGGAAACAAGGACCTGTTGGTACACCGTAATTTAATTCATTCCAACAAGTTTCAATCATTGGTTGAGGGAGAGACCATCAAGTACATTGTCAAGCATGAGAATGGCGGGAGAACCAAGTGTTGGCCCAAATGTCACACTGAGGGGGGGCTTGAATCAATGTGATAATTTCACCATTTAACAACTTTTTATAATCAATCAATCATATAGTAATGAATCATAAGCATAAGCATCATATCATCAAATAGAACTATGCAACATCAAACTACCATCATATCAATGACACATCAAGAAGCCATCACATCACAAAGAGACAAACGTTTTATGAGGAAACCCATATGGGATAAAATCATAAACCTTCTTCTTCTTTATCCTCAATTCATTTACATAGATTTACAAGCTACAACTTGTTGGAGGCAACTACCCCCAGGATATGCAAGCTGCCACTTTCGGTACGCTACAACTTGATTGAGGCACCAACCTAAAAATATGCAAGAAACTGCTCATTGTAGGCTACAATATAATTGAGGCACCAACCTAGATGATAGTGGAAACTAGCCTTCTATAGGCTCAAACCTAATTAAGGCTCCAACCTTCTTCCTCAACTTCATATGGACTTGTATTTCATATCATTTTCAAACTTGATCCATTGACATCATAAAAAGAAAATCACCACAACCTGTAAACAATGTTGACATCATCACAACCTGCACATGTTGTCATCATCATCTCAACCTACAGACAATGCCATTGTTATTACTATCACTGCAACCTATAAATATTTCCATTGAAACAATCACTATCATACCCTGTAAATATGACTACCGCTAAAAATATAATCATATCAATCTCTATCATCGAATATGATGTTGTTGTCCATACTTTTCTCCAACATATTCATAAACTTGGGCACTCAAACTTTTTCTTGGAACTAGTTCTATCTGTACTTCCAAAACCACTTCAATTATCTCATAAACCCTCAAAACATATAAAAGGAGATTTCAGCCATAAATAAGTGTCAATAAGACATTACATTCCCTTCGTTACATCCATCTCTCAACCCTCATCACATAGCTTCTTCTAGAATCCAATTTGGACAAACTTTTGAGCCCAAAAACTAATAAAAATAAAATTAAACTTTATATTAAATTAATCATTCAACAAAATTCCACATTCCATGCATGCTTCTATAATTTTTCCATACTCCGATGCTCTTGCGTCAAAATGGCCACTATCAATTTGTTATTCGTTCTACAAAACAAAACCAATGACATATAAAAAATGCATTGACTTGACTAATGTTGGGACACGAACCAAGGTCTCGGCCAATATAGCACGAGTTCACTACTAGCCGAGCTATGCATAGGGCTTGAAAGCCCAAGCCTTCAGCATTGTAATGATCATGTTCTAAAATTAGAGTGAGGGTATGAACCTCGTGCCAAGCCCTGTTACATCGTGTCCAACATGCACTAACACATATTACTTTTCCAAGACAAACTCCATCAAAGTCATAACTTTACTATGACCATGTACAAAGCCAATATTACAAGTTCGAACCATGATCAAAACAAAACACCAATCCTTCAACTATTCACCGAAACCATATAGAACTTCAGACAAATTGTTTTATTGAGACTGGATCTATCAAATGTATTAATTGATCATTGAGTGTGTATGAATGAGTTACTTGGGTTCATGTATATATAGCCTTCCATGGTTCCAAGATGGTGGAGGGCTGACGCAAGAGCCCATGGCTTTGGCCTAGTCTGACATCCATAAAATTGTGAGTTATGTAACTGTCATTCATTAAGATTTGAGTTGTGTAACAGAGGGGGGCTACGCCATTCCCATGCTTATTAAACTTTTAATTGTGTAACGAAGGGGGGCTACACCCTTCCCATACTACATTCCTTCCAATGCCCATGCACTACGTAATGGAGGGGCTTCGACCTTTCCATACCACATTCCTTTTGACATTCATTTCACTGTGCAACGGAGGGGCTATGCCCTTCTATGCATCACCATACAACCACTCCATACAATCGGGGCTCAACATAGTACCATTTGAATATAGGTTCTATCATATGACTAGATTTGGTCCCTCCATGTGACAACATTGTTAATTCACCCTTTTGAAATCAGCACCTTGGTCCCATGTGACCAAGCCCTATGACTTGGTCATTAGGGGAACTTGGCCATTCACGTGATGACATTAGCATGATCTCATCATGCCATGTGGTATATTGTGAAGGGCACCAAATTTCACCCATTTCCAACCTTTCTTCCAACCGAAACATTCCATGTTTCCACACCAACATGATAACTTTTGCTGAGGCCACATCTACATGATGATGTGAGAAACTGGCGTGTCATGTTGACTGTGTTGTTTACTGCGCAAAAGAACCACGTGTTATTCACCCAATGAATCCATGTCATCGTCATGTGAAATGTTGCCACATGTCATGCGTTGGTTGGGCCTATAAGTGGGGTTAAACGTCGTGAAACTCTAGACCATATCTACCATTTAATCATTTCACTTTGATGTTAGATCTATCCGATCTATGAGAGATGCATGACATTTAACAGTGTTAATTATTGTGCATGTTTCCCATTGATCCATCATTGATCAAAATGTTGAACTGTGGAACCACTCGAAAGATACACACTTTTTAACAACTTCCATGTCAAGATTGCACTATAGTTTAGGTCCTATGCTTAATATTGAACTTGAAATGGCCATAAATATCATCCATGAGGAGTTGTTCAGAGCAAGATATATAGTTAGAAAGGTATCGACGATATTTACGCAACCATGTAGTTTATAATATCAATAGGATAATATCATAACTACACCAAAAACTCAAATAACTTGAAGCACCTTTAACTTCTCTTGATGAGAACATGCAAGAGATCCCACTGTCATATTACTTCATAAAGAGTCTTGCAACTTCCTTTGTCATCACGAGTAGTATTTTTTGTCTTATACATCTCCTTTGACATTAATGACATATTGTTGTCATTAAAGAAAACACTATTGGAAACAATCTCCCCCTTTGTCATTGATGGCCACACCATCAGATATTGATGGTCATTGATGTCAACCAATTACAAACTCCCCCTATGCAAATTCCTTCCTCAGGCAATGTCAATATCTACAATATCTCTCCACCTAAATGACTTCCTCGATTAATTTCAATATTTGCATCATTTTATTCACCAGCGTTTGCAATCTCTCCCCCTTTGACATCAATGAAAAAGGGCCATGGATACCTATTGAAACTTCCATGCTAATGATCATGCATATGTATCTATCCATAACTTGTTCCTGGATGATCCTGTGGACCTAACTGAGCCATGATGCTTTATTTCTATTATGATAACAAAGTCTCCCCCTAAAACCATGCTTCCAATTTTGTACTTCTAAAGTCTCCCCCTGAGACCATGTTCCCATTTCTATGCATATTTTTCCATGTACTTGTTATTTTATTCTAAAAGTGCTTTACTTGCGTAGTTTTTATTCTTCAATTTTGATTCAAATGATAGTCTTGAAGGAGCCTTCACCAAGGGATTAGATCTAAGGAATCAAACCTAATTGAGGTCCTCCTTGACCTCATCTCCATCTTCTTACATTGATAGGAAATCCCTCTCGATTGTACCATCTTGAGTTGAGTCTGCAATGTTTTGCTATATGAGCTTCCGTTGAAGGAGCTAGTCAGGTTGGCTGACTAGTCCAATATGAAAAAGGCTAGTCTTCCTAGATGACTAGCCTCAATGTAAACATATTGTAATACGACAGACGGATAACTAATGATAGATTAAACACAATGTGGTTAATCTGACAGTTATACTCTTGTAACGTTTTATTAGTCTATATATACCTGTCAGTACAACAATGAAATAGAGATTCCTCATATAATATAGAATACATATATGTGACTTGGTTATCTCCCCATTACTATCTCTTATCTCTTTACATGCTTTCTATATGTTTACTTGTGTCTGTCTACTGGTAACAATGTGCACTATTCATTAGATTACAAAATTGGTTCTGTTGCCAAAGAAATAACTCGAGTCCAATATAACATGAAAGCATAAATGTTAACCCTAGATGAGATACAGTTGTGGTGGGAAGTGAAGATCAATAACTATTTGGAAAATTAGGCGAGAAGGAATCAAGCATTGATCACGCAAGCCATGGCCAACTTCATTAGAGGAATTTTGAGGTCTAAAATGGGCCTCCTAAGAAAAATGTACAACCAAAATAAACTTTATAAGAACTAATAGGATTCAAGATGATTATGTCAACACTGGGGGATGATTCACCATTTTTGGAGTAAAAAGGTAAAAATATTAAAAACTAATAAAATAATAAAGCTACTTCTTCAACTTGTATTTTCAACTTATATCCCAAAGGTTTTACTCAAATTTCGAGTGAGAGTACTCGTTGGATGCAATATTTAATTCCTCATCCACGGAGTACCCATGTTGCATACTTTCGATGGACCCTGCTACAAGAAAAATGGTAAATACATGAAAAAACGTGATTGTAAGCACGTTTTTTTTCATGTATTTACCATTTTTCTTGTAGCAGGGTCCATCGAAAGTATGCAACATGGGTACTCCTTGGATGAGGAATCAAATTTTGCATTCAATAAGTGTTGCCACTTGAAATTTTAGTAAACCCATAGGGAGATAAGTTGAAAATATGAGTTGAAAAAATAGTTTTTCTTTTTTCCCTCTAAAATTTGATGATTTTATCTAATATTATTTTATTATTTCCACTATTTTTTTATAATTTCCTTAGGAGGCCCATTTTACACCTCAAAACTCCCCTAATTATTCACAAAAGCACATGAGCGTTTTATGGAAGGAGCTATTATAGATATCAAAAATTACCTTGATAGCATTACTCATGAAAAAATCTCAAAATGAAACTAATGCTTGGTTTCTATTGAAATTATCATATGGTGGTCGAATGAACCTACATGAGTGGCTGAATTCGAACTTGAAAGACTACTGTGAAGAGAGAGCACTAGAAGATTGAAACTCTATCAAACATATAAAAATTAGATTCTATGATGATCTACATGACGAGTTCTCCTGCATGATACCAACTCTACTACGTACATTTATTCTAGGAAAAAGTGCAGTGCACATTTCGAATATTTCCCACCACTAGAAATTCCAACCAATACCGACTAGAAATAGGACCAAGAAAAGTGGCACAAGTTTTTGGACACACGGTGCAAAGACACAAAAGAAGCGTGGGATTATTTTATAAGAAAATAAGTAAATAAGTATGGCCGATAGATACTCCCTCGTGAACTAACACTAGATGGGTCGACATGGGGGGGGGTAGAAAATCGTGAGGAATAAAAAGGAAAATAAAAGAATTAAAGAAAACGTTGGAGACATATTAGAGCTTATGAAAATGGAAGAGAAGAAGTCGTCCAACAAGAAAAGAACTGACCAAATAGTGACCGACAATACAAGCAATCGACTGAGATAAAAAATTAGAAAGGGAACTTAGACAACACTAATGAGATAAAATTAGAGAACAAGAATACCATAAGAAAATAATTCAGAATTGAGAGCGTGAGAGCGAAGATGCACGAGACTTCTCAGAAGAGTCGAGAGGCGTAGTACTATTGGGAAAAATATTGTGGGGGGTGCGGGGGGGGGGGGGTGAATCAGTATTTTAAAACTCACTAAAACCTTTCAATTTCTTATTAATATTTTTTTACGCGACTTTAATTAAGTGAACCAACGTATGTACGCAACGATGATGAAGAAAAGTAGTGTATATTCAATTAACTAACTTTTCAACTAATCCAACATTTGTTTAACTTGAACCAGTGCATCAATACTTCTTTAGACATTAATTAAATAGTAACCATGTGTAGTAATAACAGAATAAACCATCACACATAAGCAATACATGAACACACATGAACACTAATAGTTTTAGGTGGGAACCCAAAGTGGGAAAAAACCACCACTGTTGTCGTCTCTGTCTTTATCTTTTATTATAAGTAAAACATATTACAATCTTGTACTTGCGCAAACTTTATCTTTTATTATAAATAAAAAAATATTAAAATATTGTACTGACACAAACTCATACCAAACTAAGAACATGCTGAATTTTCTGAAGATATACAAAGAAATACATGAATCTATGACTCAACCAGACATGGCCTTTCCTATCACAAATGGCTCATTTTTACATTGATCACCCAACATAGTGGAGTTACATATTTGAATCAACATTACATCACATGCCCAAAATGATGGGATTACATGACTTGACCACAATAGTCCATACATGACTGAATTTTACAATGATTTATAACATAGGTATTTACATGACCTTTACATCAAGAGATAGATATGGAATTTATAACCAAGTCCAAAGACCTTGATAATACCATGATAGTCATCAAAAGTCATCATACACCATATAGGATCTTCAACATAAGCATCTGTCAATAGAAACATGAACAACAACATGCACATTTTCATCATCAATTTGCAAGATGAGATAATGTAGCTTTAATAGCATCAACATGTGACCAAGTATGCAACATGAACAACATAAGGTTTTTCATAGAGATTTGCTATCAACTCATCCTTTTAACCTCATCAAGGTCAACTTATTCTTTCCCTTGGTAGGAGGAGCCTCAATCCATGTTCATCAAAGGCATATGGATCGTTTGTAGCATAACAACATATAATTCCATGCAAAATTAAACATATGTAAGAACCAAGCATATCACAATAGGGAAAGTAGCATCATTCCTCACCATCATCAATATGTGACTAAATATTTCATGTCTTTGAGTATCATTTAACAGATGTAGCAGTAGTTTATTAATAACCATGTCTTCATGAAACCTACAGTAGCATCGTTCTCTTGGACCATTTTCTTCATGCAGGAAAAACTATCACACCAACACCTCTTCATGAACATGCAACTTAAGTAATCATCCATAAGATACTTATCTATAATTCACCCATCAAGGAAACCCCATGACATAGAAACAGTAGTTTGTATCTGGCTTCTCATCAATTAGAAAAGTGATCAATAGAAAACCATGAGCTCGCCATAATTTATCAAACTTTGTTAGTAACCCATCTCCTTGGTACCATCAAGAGCAACAATCCTCAAACAATATACCATCCATAACTGCACCATATGCAACTTACGCATCTTTGAAGGAATAATGGCAACAACATAAAAGTAATGAGTGACACTAATCATCATCAAATAATGAGGTTGTATAATCAATCTCTATTTATCTCCTTGAATTTATGAATATCAACATGTAAGCATGTTATACAATATTTTGTCATGCTCCCAGTCTCATATCCTAAGTGTCGTAGTTTGTGTTGTCAATGTCGCAAGTGTCGCAAAGAGATGAAAGTTGTCAAAAACAATGTATTCACCATGAAAATTTTTCAGAAGCATCCTTGAAGGAATAAAAAGAATTGCCTTGAAGAAATTCTTAAGAATTTGTCCAAAACCATGTTTCGCAAGTCCGATGCTACTTTTAGCAGACAAACCCACGCTAGTAACCCTTTGTCTAACTAGTGACTAGCGCTGGAAACACACCTTTTGATAGGAAAATTTGTGTCAGCCCTCTTTAGGCAGTTTTTCCTAAAATAGAGGAGAAGCTTCTCCTACTATAAGTCTCGAGAATGAAAAGTTGGTTGTAGTTGAATGTGGATTAGAGCGAGACCTCCCATTCCTGGTTCTTGATCCTACTTTCAAGGATCTTCCCCTTGAAATGTGGAACCTATTCTTCCTTTATGGATCCTCAACTCCCTCTCCTTCCCTATAAATCAAACCCCTACCATCTACTTTTGGTTAGCTTCTAGTTTACTATTGCTTGGTAACCTTCCTATGTTGAAACTATGCCTAAATGCTTCACATTTTGTGAAGGATAAAGGAGTGCTTGAAGATCTTGGCTAGGACTTGGAAGCTCATCTAAAGGAGGCTTCCAACATCAAGGATTAAGTGATTGTATGCTTCCCTTACTTTATATTAATAAGACATTATGTGTTTTCTTTCCATAAGTGTGTAAATCATTACTCATTTAGTGTGATACTCCTTGATCTATAAATGGGAAGGAGAAAGGAGTGCTTGAAGATCTTGGCTAGGACTTGGAAACTCATCCAAAGGAGGCTTCCAACATCAAGGATTAAGTGTTTGTATGCTTCCCTTACTTTGCATTAATAATACATTATGTGTTTTCTTTCCATAAGTGTATAAATCATTACTCATTTAGTGTGATACTCCTTGATCTGTCATACAGTTTATGTTAGAATGAATTATGCTATGTATGTCTTTGTCATCTCTGTTTGATCTTCCTTACAGGTATTCATCCACAACAGTGTAGAGAGGATTGAACTTGGAAGAGAGAAGATCGAGAACGAAACCAACAAGCGTTAGCATCAGAGTGAGGTAGGTCATCTATCCTCCTTTGTGTTTTCCGGTATAAGCTGGGAAAGTTTGCACATATTTGTCTAGTTTGTTGCTAGATCCTCCCATAGAACTATAGGGATCGCTTTTGTCCGCTAAAAAGATTGCCTACACAACAAAATGGTGACTCCACTGGGGATCTTATAACCCTTCAAACCTCCTTTTTATTTTTTGTTTTTTTATTAGTTTGGCAAACCTCCTAGTAATCTGTAATTTAGGTTCATTATGGGTCTGCATTCTTAGTAGTTTGTTATTTTGAGTGTCAAGTCTGGATCTGTCTCTAATTTTTTATTTTTATTTTCCTATGAATTTTTCACCCAATGCGTTTAATCCATAAACAGTCACGCTGCCAACATGTTTTTGTTCCTTTACAGTAGTGCTGAAACCCCTGTCAGCATGGGTTTTGACTGTTACAGTCGTGTTGATCCTTGAAAATTGAGAAATTTTAGGGTTTCTCCCAGAAAGTTCCAGTGTGCCTTGATCTCTGAAGTGTCCTCCTACTCTATGTGCATTGAATTTTCCATCATTTTGATTGATTTCTTATTGATTTTCCAAACTCCATCCTATTATTTGAAGTAGTGAACGTGAATATTACTTGATTCTTTAGGTCTCTTGGTCAATTGGATTTACTGTTTGTTGCTTGTGTGTGTGGAAGGAATATTGATTTTCTATTGATTAAAGAATTGTTAGTTCTTTTGAAAATCATAAAAGAAACCACATTTGCATTTTCTTCGCTTTCATCTCAAAGTTTACTTTTCAAATTGCATTAGGTCACATTGCATTGAAAAGTTGTTTTTGGGATTGTAATTGAGAATAGATTACATTGCTTAGTTCTGGAAGCTGAAAAAAGTGCATCCTCATTCATTAAAAGAAAAGTAAAAAAAAAAAAACATTTTACTTTTGGTAGGTGCATTGGAATAGTGAAAGCGAAAATTCTAGTTAGGAAGCTTTGTTTGTTGCATCAATGTTTGCACTTCTTCCCTACACTAGATAGGTTTTCATCAAAATGAAAAGAATCCTTTTTTCGTATGAGTTACATCGTAGGTATCTTCAGATGGTGTCGATCTTTGAGCCTTAAAACTGATACTTAATCCAAGGTTAACTTTAAAATTTATCTCAATTAACCTAAGGAGCATTTGGAACATTAAAGAAAACATCTAGAGGTCTAGGCTAGAGATGTGTTTTGGCGTCGTTAAATGTAGGAGCTACCGTTGTTTTCCAGCATTGTATCTCGAGGGTGAAATCTTGTTCCACGTAAGAACTGTATAGTAACATTCTCCAGTACTTTCAGGTATATCGAAGTCGCTCCATATATGGTAAGCATATGTGAATTCTCTCATCTAACAGTTATGCATTAGGCAGCACTACTATGGACATCACTCCCACATGCCATTCATGCGTATATTTTGGGATTCCCCAATAGGTTGCTATCCCTCCATAGGTAACCAAGTCTGCCTCCTTGTATACCATGATACGCCGAACACAACATTCAGGGAGATTGGTTGTCGTACGTTAAGTCCTTGGTTTGCCAATGTGTATATTGCAGTTCATGATTGCTTGGTAAACCTTTATGCTTAATTACCCCTTTTTGATTGATTTTTGTTAAGTTCTAAAATCAATTAATTGACCACCGAAAAACATCCTTCCTGTGGAAATACTCCTTAGTATACCTTAGGTTGAGACTAATGGAAATAGTTCTCGATTTCACCAACCAGGAAAACCCCTCTGACGGGAATCTTGGTCCTTTTACTTCTTTTGGAAATGTTGGTGCTCCCAATATGAAAACGTTTCCCCTTCCTGGGTTTACCATTGGTTGGCCAGTTTGGTTATTTTTGACCCCTATGGTTCCGAATGTCCAAACTACTTCTCAACTAGGCTCTCCTCCACCTGAATAGTATCAACCTTCGGTTGAGCCTAAAGTTGACTCTTTGCCTTCTTCGCTTGTTCAGTCTTCTTCCTCTTCTTCCCCTTCGTCTAGTGAAATCCTACAAGCTAGTGACCAGGTGGATAAGAAGAAGAAGAAAAGGAGGATTAAGAAGAAGAAAAATAATAAAAGGGCCAACCAAGAAACCATTAATGCTACAGATGCAACTGATGTTGAAAAATATTCCAATCAACATCATAAAGTGAAATTCCCTTGCAATATTTGTAAGGGTGACAGCCTTCTTCAAGAATGTCCTGGTATTCCCAAGATATTAGAAGTGTGGTCCACAAGTTCACATCGACCTTTATCATCAGCCTCTGGAGATCATGTTGGTGATAAAACTTCAACTAGTGATAGTAAAGCCCATGGGAAAAAGGGAAAAGTCAAATTTCCCTGTAGGTTATGTGAAGGGCATCATCCTATTCACCTTTGTCCTTATATGGATGAAGCCTCTAACGTGTTGGATAACCTTACCGCTTCTCAACCTCGTCTTCCAACTAGTTATCAGAAGCTTTCCCTTGATCCTCCACTAGTTGATCAAGTGATTGATCAGAACTCATCTCTAGTCAATCCCACTCTCTCTGAAAGTGAATCCCATGAGTCCATTTCTTCCCAACCATTGGTCGAAAAAATGGTTGACTCAATTCCACTTTCAGTTGATCGTATCTATCCTGTAGAGAGTGAATTTCTTACTTCTCAAGTTCCTATTTGATTATCTTATTTATTCAAAGGTATCATTGTTGTTGGCTTAGTGGGGTCTGACCCAGGTTTGAAAGCGATTTAGCTAAGCAAATCCCAATACTACTGGCCCTTTTGGCAACAGTCCGCGGAGCGCAGACTAAGGTCTCACCCGAAGTAGTATGGGAGGGTGCTAGAACCAGGTTTCTACACCCTGGGTATGTCTGATATGAGGTGATTGGTACGCGGACCAACCTTTGCACTTACTGCGCTACGTGCACCTACGGGCACCCCGCACCCTATGATATTGTCTTCACGCTGCTCTATCCACAACGCGACCCGTGTTATTTACCCAAGTCTTCCTTAATTAGTCTTCCGTTCACTGATTACTTAGATGAAATTCACATATAAGCATTCATACACGTATTTATCAATTGTGCGCAGTAAATAACAGATTAAAAGTAATGCATAACATCAAAATACATATTCAAGAATAGATGCACAGAATAAACTTCTCTTTATTAGCTTTCAATCCCAACTACAGACCTGACTCCGCCATGCGCACTCAGCTGCGGACTCTACTAGGCCTCTACACACTCAGCTACAGAGCCTATTCCTATTACTACGACCCAATACACTTCAAATTTCACTCTATGCTCTTACCATGCCTTCGTTATTCTATCTCTATCATTCGCTACTAAGCTGAGTTGTCTTTACACTTAGAGCCTCTCTCTATTTATACAATCCCATGGTCCGTGGACCATGGGTAGGTCAACACAACTTTACATTAAATTACGATACAATGCTTAGGGTGGACAACCCTATGACTCGATTATACACTTCGCGCTCCACACCCGTACTTCATGGAGTCTTACAATACAATTGACCAAAACTTGGGCTTTGAGCCCCAAAACATGTTGCGGGGGATCCCATGCCCAACAACTGCATTGGACCCTAGTGCGTAATGTGGCAGCAACGCCGCCCATAAAATGTTCACCACCAAGGGGGGTGACGATGATTATTTGGAGCCCCCCCTGGCGGGGGATCGAGGACAGTGCCCCCAAAGCTAAAAATAGATTTCAAATTGCCTTGTAAAATGTTGTAATTTTGTAGTCAATCTGGGTTGTTCATTAGGCAGAGATCTAACGGCAGAAGTTATGCTTAATTTAGGGTTTTTTTTCCCTAGAAGCCAACCCCTTGCTATATATGAGGGAATTGTATTGCGTCTATGTAGATCTGTATTCTGAGTGAGAAAGAGAGAGGAGATTGTGTGAGAGTGAAGAGGGAATCACAACGGATCTACTGTAGGTTGTATATCTTTAGTTTGCTAGATAACATAAAAGGAAGGATTGGTTGTTTCTCCATGGACATAGCCCAAATTGGGTGAACCGCATATATCTGTGTCTCTCTTGTTTTATGTGTTTTCTGTGTTTATATTTCTGCAATATATTTTATGTGTTCCATTGCTCTATAATATATAATTTTCTAACCACTGGTATAAGATCCGAAGGTCTATTTGGATTAAAGACTCGTAGGAGAGAAGGGTTCCTGGTGCAAGTGGGAGCAATGGTGGAAGATGGTAGGTTTAAGGTCGAAACATTTAACGACCAAAACTACTAGCCGTGGAAGATGCGAATGGAAGATTATTTGTATCAGAAATATCTATACCTAACATTGAGAGGAAAGACAAAGAAGACGATGAGTATAACAGACACAGAATGAGATATTGTCGACAGAAATGCACTTGGAACAATATGGTTGTGCCTAGCGACGTCAATAGCGTTTAATATTTCAAAGGAAATGACAACAGAGGGTTTAATGTCGGCATTGGCCAAACTATATGAAAAACCCTCAGCCTCAAATAAGGTATTTCTTATGAAGAATTTATTTAATATGAATATGTTAGAAGGTGGATCTGTTGTTGATCATTTACGTGAATTTAATACAATTATCAGTCAATTAAGTTATGTAGGGGTTACTTTTGATGATGAAGTTAGGGCTTTGTTATTTCTATGCTCATTGCAAGAAATTTGGAATGGTTTAGTTATGGCCATTAGTAACTCTGTCTTTGGATCTAGTACTTTAAATTTTGATGATGTTGTCGGTGTAATTCTTAGCGACGAAATGCGATGGAAAAGCTCCAGTGAGACATCAGGTAATGCTTTGACTGTAGAGACAAGGGGAAGAAAAATGGAAAGACGAAAGAGCCCAGGATATCGTAGTAAGTCAAGGAAAGGTAGATCCAAGTTATTGGCTTGTTGGGGCTTGACCCAGGTTCAGAGTTAATTAGCCAAAAAAATATCTGTACTACTGGCCCTTTCAGCAACAGTCCACGGAGCGTGGATTGAGGTCTCACCCGAAGCAGTATGGGGGGACACTGGAACCAAGTTTCTACACCCTTGAGATGTCTGAGGGGTTGATTTAGTCCAACTGTGAATACTTTCGCGCAAGTTACTTCGCACACTTTCCTGGCCTGTGAGGCCTTCGCGCCCTTGTTATATTCGTCTTCGTGCAGCCCTAACTAGGGGCTGTGGGGCTTTCGCGCTGCTAGAGCAGTGATCTGCGCTATTTCCCCAAGTCACGTTGCGGATCTTACTTATCTTCTTATAATAGTTAGTTATCTTCGCGTAAACAAATACCTTATATTATATTCACTTACTCAGCACCTTCATATAAGTTCACGCAACAAATAAATAGTAAACTTGCAATTCATACCCAATATATTTCAATGCATAAAACAATAAAAGATATACAGAAATATTGTAAAACTTCTCTTTATTAATGCTCCAATCGGTTACAGACTCAACCAGCCCTGCGCACTCAACTGCGGACTACTAGGCCTCTGCGCACTCAATTGCAGAGCCTTCTCCTACTCTACAACCCAAAGACACGACTCTACACTTAGGCTTCCTCTATTAGATCTTCCATTCATTCATTCCTCTCTTATTCTTCTTTACACTTAGAGCCTCGCTCTATTTATACAATCCCATGGTCCGCGGACCATGGGTAGATCTCTCAAACCGACATTACATTACAAAAATGAAGGCGGATAACCCTCTGACTCTTTTACCATCTTCACGCTCCGTGCCCACAAATTGCGGAGTCTTTACATTGGACTTAGTCAAAACTTGGGTTTTAAGCCCCAAAACTTGCCTTGGGGGGATCCCACGCCCAACAAGCCCCCAACACAAACATCGTGACTCGCCCTCGAGTCACTCTGTCAGTGCGAAGATCTTCGCGCGGAGACCTCCCAACTCTGCTTAGACTACTGCAAGGTTGGAAACGCACTAAGCGACTGCCTACTGTATGTATTGTACACGTTTTTTCAAGACCGCGGTGTCAGAACTGCTCCCCTGTATCTATTCTTGTATCCCCTACATCTATTTATAGTCTCGCGCCTTCTTTCAGCTACCTGGAGTGCGAAGACTGTGCATCTGTCGACCAATCCAATAGTCGAGTCGCCCGTGTATGGATTCAATCGACTGCCATTCACTTTTTTTGGGAAAGGTTCTCCATTTAGCTTTACCAGCTGCACCGCGCCTTTGTCTGTGACCTCCTTAACAACATACAGTCCCAACCAATGCATTCTGAACTTTCCCAGGAATTTATCAAACTTATTGTCATATAGCAACACCAAATCATTTACCTTAAAGGTGCGCAACTTAATATGTCAATCGTGCCTTATCCTCTGCGTGGAATCCTCTGCCTTATCAAATTGATTGCACTTCTTGGTGAGACCTTCGCGAGCTCTTCCTCGTCCCCTCGTGAAGGTGAAATCAAGGGGCTAGTTTCTAGTTCTACACTACCTTCGTTTCTATAAATTCTCCCACTTCGCGTAGCCCCAGACATCAATGTATTTGCATAATCTGCTTTTCACACAGTATCATTTTAATCCAAGTGTTCAAAGACCTAATGTACTTACCTCGTGGTCCTTTGAGAAAGCGTTGCTCGGCCTCGCTGTAGCTTACACGTACTATCTACCGCGAATTTAGTAATGAATCATCTTATAATCCAATCGAGCCAGTGATCAACAGTGCGCACAATCTTATCCTCCGATGCTTCCAATTTTCACACCAACTCTGGGGTCCACACAATAGGACTATCAAGCTTGCACCTTCCTTGGCTATCTTCTAGCTTCACGATCCACTCATACAGCTCAGTAGGGAAAGATGTGAAGAAAATTTCGCGGATCTCTGTGTACAGATAGCAGTCTAACCACTCTTCTTTTGATAGTCAAGGGTTCTTGTTCTCCTGCGCCATGAATTCGTGAATTATTCTGTCCAACCAACCTTCAATTTCTTTCTTAGTTGGATTCTAATGATACGACATCAGACATCTCTATGCAGATTCCGGTCTCGGCAACGGAACCATTTGTTGGCTTATTGGGGCCTAAACCAGGTTCGAAGTTAATTAGCCAAACAAATCCCTGTACGACTGGCCCTTTCAGCAATAGTTAATGGATCATGGACTGAGGTCTCACCCAAAGCAATATGGGGGGATGTTGGAACCAAGTTTTCGAACCCTTGAGATGTCTGAGGGGTTGATTTAGTCCAATTGTGAATACTTTCGTGTAGTTTACTTCACACACTTTCCTGGCCTACAAGGCCTTTGCATCCTTGTTATATTCGTCTTTAAACAGCCCTAACTAGGGGCTATGGGGCTTTCGCGTTGTTAGAGCAGCGATCTGCTCTATTTCCCCAATTCAACGCAGATCTTACTTATCTTCTTATAATAGTTAGTTATCTTCGCGTAAACAGATACCTTATATTATATTCACCTATTCAACACATTCATATAAGTTCATGCAACAAATAAACAATAAACTTGCAATTCATACCCAATATACTTCAATGCATAAAACAGGAAAAGATACACAAAAATATTGTAAAACTTCTCTTTATTAATGCTCCAATCGCTTATAGACTCAACCTGCACTATGCACTCAGCTTCAAGGGTCCATGCACTTAGCTGTGGACTATTAGGCCTCTACGCACTCAGCTGCAGAGCCTTCTCCTACTCTATGACCTGAAGACACGACTCTACACTTAGGCTTCCTCTACTAGATATTCCATTCGTTCATTCTTTTCTTATTCTTCTTTATACGTAGAGCCTCGCTTTATTTATACAATCCCATGGTCCGCAGACCATGGGTAGATCTCTCAAACTTACATTACATTACAAAAATGAGGGCGGACAACCCTTTGACTCTTTTACCATCTTCGTGCTTCGCGCCCAAAAATCGCGGAGTCTTTACATCAGACTTAGCCAAAACTTGGGCTTTAAGCCCCAAAACTTTCCTTGGGGGGATCCCACGCCCAACACAATTCCAGATCGGGGATAGTGTGCTAGAAATGCGGGAAGAAAGGACACCTAAAGAAAGACTTAAAGTCTCGAAAGGGAAAAGAAGGAGACCCGCGGCAAGAAAACAATCATGAAGTGAATGTGACAAGTGATGTGTTGTAAGATGCTTTGATTCTTTCATTAGAAAATATTATTTATGCCTGGGTGGTAGATTCAGGGGCCTCATTCCATGCCACACCTGATAGGAAACATTTTCATGATTATGTTCAGGGAGATTTTGGACAGGTTCGACTTGGTGATGATAAACCTTGTAAAATCGTTGGAATGGGTACAGTTTTCATAAAACACTAGAATAGAAATAAATGGCTATTGAAAGAGGTAAGCTATGTTCTAGATCTGAAGAAAGATCTTATTTCAACAGGGTAGTTGGGAGGTGAAGGTTGTGTGACTACTTTTACAGATAAAACCTGGAAGGTCACTAAAGGATCCCTAGTAATACCAAAAGGAGAAAAGGTTGGTACATTGTATTTATGTAATGGTATTTCTAATTATGTTAATGCTTTAAACTCTACAGGAGAAGATACGACATTGTGGCATCATAGGCTTGGGCACATGAGTGATAAGGGGATTCGGATTCTTCACTCAAGAAATTTAATGTCAGGTTTGAAGCATGTTGATTTAAATTCTGTGAGAATTGTGTTTATGGAAAACAAAAGAGAGTCAGATTCCTCAAAGTTGGTAAAGAAAAGAAGAGCGAAAAATTAGAGCTTGTGCATACAAATGTATGGGGACCTGCTCAGGTATCATCTCTCAGTGGCTCTTGTTATTATGTTACTTTTATTGATGATGCAACCAAAAAAACCTGGATTTAGTGTATTCGAAATAAATCTAATGTATTTGATACTTTCAAGAAATGGAAAGCTTTGGTTGAAAATGAGACAGGAAAAAGGTTGAAGCGTCTCAGATTAGAAAATGGAGGTGAATATTGCAACAAATAGTTTGATAGGTACTGTTCAGAGAACGGAATTAATAGAGAGAAGGCAGTTCCAGGAACAACACAAGAAAATGGTGTGTTATAAAGGATGAACAGGACAATCATGGGGTGTGCAAGGTGCATGAGATTGCATGCAGGATTACCTTTACAATTTTGGGAAAATGATGTAGATATTGTTGTTTATCTAATAAACAAAGGGCCTTCAAGTTCCTTGGATGGTGGTATTCGAGAGGAGGAATGGATAGGTAAAAAGGTAAACTACTCATTTTTAAATATTTTTTGTTGTGAAGCCTTTTTCCACATTAATAAAGAAAATAGAACAAATCTTGAGGCAAAACCAAAGAAATGTACCTTTATTGGATATGGTGTTAATGACTTTGGTTATCACTTTTATGATTATGAAAAACACAAAATCATTAGGAGTAGAGATGTCATATTCAATGAAAAGGTTTTGTATAAGGATCAGCTGCAGGAAAGGAAACACAAAAAATAAAACAGAGAATACACAGTGCTTCATGAGATCACGAAAAAGGTGAAGGTGCCTGAAAATAATAATGATCAACATCCAGAAAAAACAACAACCACAACAGCAACAAGCACCTCAAACACCTGAAAGTGGTGTTAGAAGATCTACTAGGATAAGTAGACTCCCTGAACGATAATCTCCTTCATTATATTATGTATTTTTGACTGATTCTAGTGAACCAAAATGTTATGAAGAAGCAGTGCAGGTAGAAACCAGGAAGAAATGGGAGAAAGCCATGAAAGAAGAGATGGACTCCTTAGCACATACCAGACTTGGGACTTAGTTAGGTTGCCTGCAGGTAAAACAACATTGCAGAATAAATGGGTTTACAGGTTGAAGGAAGAAGATGGAGGTAGGAAAAGGTTTAAAGCTAGACTTGTGGTGAAGGGGTTTGCACAGAAAAAGGGTATAGAATTTGATGAGATGTTTTCTCCTGTTGTTAAAATGACTTCAATCAGAACTATTTTAAGTCTAGTAGTAGCTGAAGATTTGCATCTTGAGCAGTTAGATGTAAAGACAACCTTTCCCCATGGGGATTTTGAGGAAGAGATATATATGCATCAACCACAAGGATATGAGGTAAAAGGGAAGGAGAAACTAGTGTGCAAGTTGAAGAAGAGCTTGTATGGCTTAAAATAGGCTCCAAGGCAGTGGTATCTAAAATTTGACAAGTTTATGTCTGAACAAGGTTACACTAGATGTCACTCCAATCATTGTGTTTATCTCAAAAGGAAAAATGATGGCAACTATATTATATTTTTATTGTATGTAGATGACATGCTTGTTGTAGGTTCTAACATGCAGGAAATAAATGTACTCAAAAGAAAATTGGCAAACTCATTTTCAATGAAGGATTTGGGTGTTGCAAAACAAATCCTTAGTATGAGAATAACTAGAGATAGGAAGAATCGAAAATTAACATTTTCTCAGAGTGAGTACATAGAAAAGGTGTTGAAAATATTTAATATGCAGAATGCAAAAACAGTTAGTATACCTTTGGCTAGCCATTTCAAACTAAGTAAGGAGGTGTGTTCCAAGACTCAGGAAGAAATGGATTATATGTCTAAATTTCCATATGCATCAGCAATTAGAAGCTTAATGTATGCAATGGTCTGCACAAGGCTTGATATTTCACATGCAGTGGGAGTTGTACGTAGATACATGAACAATCCCGGAAAAGAACATTGGATGGCGATGAAGTGGATTCTAGGTATTTGAGAGGTACCAAAAATCAAGCATTATGCTTTGGTGGTTCAAACATTGCTCCACAGGGATATGTTGATGCAGATATGGTAGGTGATAGAGATAACAGGAGGAGCACAACAGGGTATGTGTTTACTGTAGGTGGAATAGCTGTCAGTTGGGTTTCAAAACTACAAAGTGTTGTTTCACTCTCAACAATGGAAACTGGGTATGTTGCTGCTACAGAGGCTAGTAAAGAAATGATTTGGTTACAAAGGTTTCTAGATGAATTGGGTAAGAAGTAGGAGTTGGGCATGTTATACAGTGACAGCTAGAGTGCCATACATCTTTCAAAGAACTCTGCATTTCATTCCAAGACTAAACATATACAGCTTAAGTACCATTTCATACGATCAGTGTTGGAAGATGGACAGTTGAAGCTGGAAAAGATACACAGTAGCCAGAATCCTACAAATATGTTAACAAAAGTTGTAATCGGGGAGAAACTGAGATTCTGCTCAGTTTCAATTGGTCTTCAAGTATGATGACGAAGATGAGAAACAACCAGGTCTAAAGTGGAGTCATTGTCCAGAAAATGAAGAAGTGGTGGAGTTGTTATTATCAGTCTCCAAGTGGGAGATTGTTGGGTGTGGAGCCTGATTATCTTCTTTATTCAGAGGTATCGCTGCATTGGACCCCAGTTCGTAATGTGGCAGCAATGCCACCCGTAAAATGTTTGCCTCCAAGGGGGTCTAATGTTCGCCGCTAGGGGGGTCGAAGCTAAAAATAGATGTAAAATTGCCTTGTAAAATGTTGTAATTTCATAGTCAATCTAGGTCATTCATTAGGCAGAGATCTAACTGTAGAAGTTATGTTTAATTTAGGGTTTTTTTTCCCTAGAAGGAAACCCCTCACTATATATGAGGGAATTGTATTGCGTCTATGTAGATATATATTCTGAGTGAGAAAGAGAGAGGAGATTGTGTGAGAGCGAAGAGGGAATCACAGCGGATCTGTTGTTAGTTGTATCTATTCATTTTACTGGATAATATAAAATGAAGGACTGGATTTTTCTCTGTGGATGTAGCCCAAATTGGGTGAACCACGTATATCTATGTATCTCTTGTTTTATGTGTTTTATGTGTTTATATTTCTGCGATATATTTTATGTGTTCCATTGCTCTGTAATATATAATTTTCTAACACTCCTATTCCCATGGTACAGGGGGGCGATCCTCCTGTTCCCATTGTTACACAATATTTTTTCATATATCCTGTTCACTTCCCGCACCATATCTCAAAGTTCCTTTGAATACTTTACAACATATTCATCATGATATATACATACCAAAACCTCCCTGGAGAATCAAAGGAAAACTGCCCTGAATCCATTATGGAGAAGGTTACCTAAAAACCTAATTTTTGGCATCAGTGCATTTTTCTCCACTACCTACCCATGCTAATGGAAGGTTTCTTAGTTATACACTCGTGTTTCCAGTTCATGTTTTCATAGGAAAACCCGCACTGAACCTCTTCTGGCAGGTTTTCCCAAACTAGAGGAGAAGCTTCGCTCACTAGAACCTTCGTGAAAAATGAGTTGGATATTGGTTTTTGATGACATGGTCGAGCTCTCTCATTTGGGCCTCTTGATATTATCATCATGGGATTTACCCTTGATATGTGGACCTTCCTCCCTCTTTTGTGGATCCCTAACTCCCTCTTCCTTCCTATAAATTCACTCCCTTCAATCCCCAAATGGTTGGTCATTGATTGTTGCATCCCTATGCTGAGATTATGCTTACATGCCACCCATTCTAGCTTGGAGAAGGATTGTTTGAAGAGTCTTTTCTTGGACTTGGACATCCATCAAAAGAAGGTTTCCAACATCAAGGCATAGGTTGTATGCTTCCCTTTTATCTTATTAATACATACATCTGATCTTAAATTTCCATAATTGTGTAAATGTTTATGTTATTAGCTTAATGTTCCTTGATCTATTAAGTAGTTTATGTTTGATGTATGCCATATGTGCTCTTGTATCTTGCATAGTAATATGATCTTCTTTGCAGGTACCCGGACGTGAAGAACAACTAAGGAGTGAGGCTTGCAGTGAAAGATTCAAAGCCATCTATAACGATCAAGCGATTAGCATCAAAACAAAGTAGGTTTCTCCTTCCTTCTGCATTTGTAAAATATAAGCTAGGAAAGTGTATGTTAGTTTGCTTAGTTTATTTCTAGACCCACTCATTGGGCTAAAGGGATCGCCTATGTCCACAGAGGGATTTGCCTTCACAACAAAATGGCGACTCCACTGGGGAATCTATAGACTATTCATCCTCCTTTCTCAACTAATCTCTTTATCAACTTGACCGACCATCATGTTCTCAATTAGTTCGGGTTGATATAGGTCTACACAATCACTAGTTGCTATCTTAGAGTGCTCAGTCTGGAAGTGCCTGTGAAAATATTTTTATTTTTTGCCTCATAGATTACATTGTTTGGTTTGCAAAATGAAATGAGTATATTTTCTTATCTATTTGAAATAGAAATTGAAAGGAATTTTCATTCAGTGCTTTGAATTTGGTGTTACTTTGATTTATCCCTTATTTGCATCAAGAGTATTTTGAATCAAAATCTTCATTTTTGCTTTAGTTGAGTTGCATGTGAACATCTGAAAATCAAAGAGAACATCATATAAGTAAAGTGCATCTTAGTGAAGTGAAGGTCATTTTTTCTTTCAATAGATTGCATATTCATTAGTGAAAGTGAAGTTTAGTTTTTCTCTTGCATTTTTCATTTGGAAAAGTTAGTGGAGGCATATTGTTTGATGCATTCTCTTGTTTGATGCATTAATTGCTTGAACTCTCTTCCCTCGTTAGTATAGAATTCATTGAAATGAAAGGTTTCCTTTTTCTCATATAGTTGCATTCTAGGATTCAGGTGACATCGTTTGAGCCCAAAATTGAAACCTAATTCAAGAAAAACTTTAAAATTTACTAAATTAACCTAAGGAGCATTTGGAACTTAATGAAAACATTAAGAGGCCTAAGTTATAGACGTGTTCTAACATCTATAAACCTATCAATTGTTGTTAACTACCTGCATTGTATCCCGGGGGTGAAATCCCATTCCAGTACGGAAGTATATAGGAGGTTCTCCAGTACTCTTGGGTATATTGGAGGCACTATAGTATGGTAAGTATATGGGAATTCTCTCACCAAATGGTTATGCATTAGATAGTGCTAACATGGACTTGTGCTCCCCGTACCGTCGAGTATATATTGGGAGACCCCACTAGGCTTCTATCCCTTAGAAACAAGTAACTGAGTCAGCAACCTTGTAAATATGATACACTAAACATAACATTCGGTGAGATCAGCCATCGTACATTAAGTCATTGGTTTCGACTAACATGTATATAACGGTTCATGGATACTTGGTATACCCTCTTGCCTATTACACACGTTTAATTTATTTCTTGTTTTTACGTTCAAAAATTTAACTGCCCACGATAACATGAATTACCTATGCAATTATCCTTGGCCTCATATTTCTTGATTAATAGTAAATTTTAATTGTAGGCTCAAATCATCCACCCCTATTGCTTTTGAGAAAAGGTCATCATGGCTGAACCACCAGGTTCATCTTACATTTCTGCTTCATCATTTGATACTGAAGGGTCATCACAAGGAGTTCATCATGAGTTTTCACAGTCGCTTGAAGCCCAAGGCCTTGAACTTATAATTATCCCGAGTATTCAACCCCTTGCCTCTCGTCTTCCACCTTGAGACTCATCATCATCTCAGGAATTTGATCCAGAAACTCCCTAGAGTCCACAGATGTTTGTTTTATTCCCTCTGAATCTACTTTTTGATGCACTGGTTATATCTCCTCAACAACTTTATAGTATACATAATAATCCTGGTGTACCTTTGGAGTTATCTCCATGACCATCTCATATTCCTGCTCTCCAACTGTTTCCACCCATGGCTTCAGAGGGTGAGTTTCCAATCTCTTCTCAAGGTCCTCCAGAAGTCTCAACTACTCATATTCCTTGTGTTGACAATGATACTGAATATGACTTTCCACCTGAAGGTTATCCATATGTGGGAAGTGTTTCACCTCCACCATCCCCTGAAAGAAGTGAGCCTTTGTTTCCAACAGGTTATATGTCTTTGGCTCAATTGGTTTCAGGTACTCCAAGTGTGTCTTCAATTTATCACAATCTCATTTGGTCATCGAGAGCCATGCCTACTTCTGGTCCATTTGTTTCAAATGTGGCCTCTCAAATTCCTGTACCGATTGCAATTTCATCAGCTCCTGTACAACCGACAATTACGGTGGGGCAATTAATGTCCCTATAAGTTCCTCAGGTCCTCCATTAAGTGGAAAATATGTGCCACCACCTATCCCACCGCATGGGGAGCAACAACCACCTCCACCTTATGTACCTCCTATTTCGGGTGGAGCTTATGTGAGTGCACCTCAAACTCATGCTACCAAAGCTAGTCAAAATGTTGGTAGTGTACCTTATCCTAGTGGATCATCAATTTCGTCTGGATCAGGCCAGATCCCATATCAATAGCCTCTTTCAGCTCAGATACCCTACCAACAATCGTACCCTCTGTATGGCTCTCAACAGCCTCAAAATCCACCCTTTACTCAACAGGCAGGTCCCCAAATGCAGCCTGGTTCAAATCCCTCATTTGGGGCATCTGGTCAAATTCAAGCTAGAACTTATTAGTACCAACCTGGAACTCAGAAAATTCCACAAGGAACTTTTCAACAATAGCAGCCTTATGTACAACAACAACCTTTTGTACAACAAGGACCTTATGTGCAACAAGGGCCTTACCAAAAACCTTTGAAGTAGCAAGGAAAACCTTTGCAGCAACAAAACCAACCCTTATATCAACAAGGTCAGACCTTGCAGCCACAAGGTCAACTCCTGCAGCAGCAGGGCCAACAGTTGTACCCCCAGGGTCAACAATTGCAACAACAACCTTATAATCCATATGTTGGGCAAGTTTTTTATCCACCTTATGGTTCTCAACAGCCCATGGTAGGTTAGTATCAACCATACACTACTCAAAACCCACCCTTGTGGGCGCAGAATCGACCTTTGTATGGTCAGAATACCCCTTAGTGGGAGCAATATCAAGCTCCTTATGGTCAAAATCCACCACTTTTGGGGTATAACCCATACAAACAAGGATGTAATCCATAAGTTAGGCCTTATCAAAGGCCTTCCATTCCTTTCAACCCACAATTTCCATTTCTAGCAACGTTGGAACTGCAAAATGTGTCATGGCTCACTAATGATCCAATACTTCATTTGCCCTATTGGCCTCTGGTTCCTACTAATATTCCTGGCGATTGTCTGAAATTTGAAGGAAAATCTAGAGAAGACCCCTAGGCCCATGTTATGACTTACCATTTATGGTGTTCATCTCATTCCTGGGTTGATGACTTTGTTTGTATATGTCTTTTTCAGTACACCCTTATAGGCCCTACCGCAAAATGGTACATCAAGTTGCCTCAAGGTGCTTATCAAGACTTCAATTCTTTGGCAATGACCTTCCTTACTCACTTCCAGTTACCAGTTTGCTATGAAACTGGTACCCATCTGCTTATGTATTTGAAATAGAATACTGCTACCCACATCTCTGATCATATCCATGAATGGAGACATTAATGTCACCTTATCAAGTTTTATATACCTAATGAGTTGTTAACTAAATGGTTTACCAAATCATTCATCAACAAAATTGCTGCATACATAGCTATGGGAGGTTGTGTAACCGAAGATCAAGCCATTTCCCATGCCCAATATTTAGATTTGGTGTATTCCCAATCTGGCACATTATATGATCTCTTGCCTAATGCTCCGAGACCATCTACGAATCCAACATCTTATAAACCTCTGGATGTACCACCTGTCGATGGTATTATTGGATCAATGACTCAAACTTCTAGTAAAGCTTCTTCGAAGAAAAAATCTGTTTCAAATTCTGCATCCAATCCTCCTTCGAATCCCTCTCCAAATCCTGGTAAAACCTTTGAGGTTAATGTCGTTTAGTCTACCATGGCAGACAAAGCCTCTAAAGGTAAAAAGAAGGGTAAAGGAAAGAAAAATTTGATACCCAAAATGTTGGGTCCCTATAATACAAGTGATTACCCCATTACTATTGTAGTTATACCCCTTATTGATATTGTTGTGCCCCTATTACCCCCATAATGTTATTTTTGTGCCCCATAGAATCCCTCTATTGTTATTTTTGTGGCTTTATATTATTATTGTTAGGTCGGCTTGATTATATTGTGACTCCTTAGACTCCTATATATAGAAAGGAGGTTTTGTCATTTGAATCATCCAAGAATTGTTCATTTATGTAATGTAAAGGAGGTTGCCCCCTCGAAGAGGCTGAATTCTAAGGCGTTGATCTATCTTTTCTATCTTTTCTTGAGCTGGTTTCATAACATTTGGTATCAGAGCTTTGGATTCTAGGGTTTCGCTGCTCCAAACAGGTCATCGTGGAATTTTCGCTATAACTTTTTTTCTGTGATGTTTCAGAAGTCGCAAAAAAAACCCATTTGAGAAGAAATCGCTCTGAACCTTGGGTCCGAATTTCAGAGCTTTTTGCATGATATTTTCGGAGATATGATCTGAGGAAGTTGGTATTTTTGCAGACTCCTGAATTACATTCAAAACAGGTGACCTGGGAAAAATCTTCATAACTTTCTCTTTGAGGATCGGATTGAAATTTTGTAAGAAGGTACAGAAAGAGGACGGACTGTAGTTTCTTGTATGAATTTTTCAGATCCATAGGTCGAAACAGTGACTCGTGGCACGTCGTACAAGTTTGCTCTACTGAACTAGTCTATAAGCAAGTCACTGTGGGAGATTTCGCATAACTCTTCCTTGGAGAAACCAATTTGGGTCAGACTTGTGGCATTGGAAAGAGGACTCAGAAGGCTACTACAGGTCAAAATTTCAGAACTGAATGATCCGAAATTACAGAGATACATCAGATTCAATATCAGGCTTCTACAAAGTGAAAAAAGGTGTGTAGTTTTTTTTTTTTAATTTTTGCATAAGCTTGGTTTGAAGGAATTCAAAGGGCATAGTAAAGCATTATTATCGGTAACTGATGCCCCGAGGAAAGAAAATGCAAACACCTAGTAAGGAACCTGAAAGCTCTAGCATGACTCATGAAGAAGAGGAAGAAATGCTACATGATATATCAAAATTACAAGAACAAGTGCAACAAATGTCACGCTCACAAAAGCTAACAGAAGCTAAGATAAATGGTGTGGAATCTAAGATAAAGGGCATGGAAGCTAAGATGGATGATTTGAACACAGATTTGAAGAGAGACATGGCAGATTTGAAGACAGACATGGACGAATTGAAGATAAATATGAATAAGTTGCTACAAGAAATGGACACTAAGGTGAAAGGGTAGTAAAGGAAACTCATGATGAGAATAAAAGAAATGTTAATCATGATTCCATAGATGCTAATGTTGGATCGAAGACTCACCATATTCCAAAAATCGATATGAGGAAGTTTGATGGCAAGGATCCCGCCACATGGATATTACAGATGGAGCAATTCTTCGATCTCAATAATGTGCAAAACACACAAAAGGTACGTATGGCAACTGTATATTTGGAACCAAATCAGTTTGTATGGTATCAATGGCTTTGCTCTCGTAAACAATTTATCACTTGGGCAATTTTTACGGAAGAATTGATAGCACATTATGAGGATACAAAAAGCAACACTTTTTTTAGCCAATTGATAAGTCTCAAACAAAAGGGTTCAATAATGGAGCACATTGAGGAGTTCCAAAAATTGAACATAAGGGTAAAAGATATTCCAGAGGAGCATAGGATTGATGTGTTCATAGGGTCTTTAAAGGATAATATCCAACATGATGTTCGCCTTTGGGAACCTGATTCATTAGAGAAGGCATTCAGGTTAGCAAGAAAAATGGAAAGCAAAATTATGGCAACCAGGAAGCATACCACTCACAACTATAAAGATGGAAGTGTTGTTGCCCCTAGTCTTCCACAACCTATAAGGTTGACACCACAACAATTGGAAGAAAAAAGAGCAAAAGGGCTTTGTTACAGTTGTGATAGCAAATACACTAAAGGTCATAAGTGTGCTGAGAAGAAATTATTCTACATAGATTGTGAAGAGGAAGAAGAAAAGGAGCAAGAAAGGTCAAAAGAAGAGGATATACTCCAGGAACAAAGCCTAGATGAAGAACAAATAAATCCGACCATATCTTGTAATGCATTGGCGGGAATTACCACTCCTCAAACCATCAAGATAGAAGGACAAATCAAGAAGAAAAAGGTAATAGTGTTGATTGATTCAGGAAGCACCCACAATTTTATTCATTGTAGGGTAGCAAAAGAATTGAATTGCTTCCTATATCCAGCACCAGAGTGTCAAGTGATGATTGCAAATGGAGGAACAATAAATTGCTCTGGAAAGTGCCATAATATCAAGCTATCCATGGGAGAATATGTATTGACTAGCCCAATGCTTTCCATTCCAATGGGAGGTGCTGATGTTGTACTAGGAGTCCAATGGCTACAATCCTTGGGTACAATAGCTTTTAATTTTCAAGAACTTTTCATCAAATTTTCTATGGAAGGAAAGGAAGTTGAATTAAGGGGTATTGCAGGGAAACCAGGAAAGATAATCAGCTCTAATGGTATGACAAAGCTTCTAAAAAAGGAGCAAAGAGGTGTAATTGCACAATTATGTTCGCTAGATGTTTCCACATTGGAATCATCTATTTCTCCAGATCTCCAAAAAGTCTTGGACAATCATTCCAAGGTATTTGAGACTCCCAAAGGTCTCCCACCTATGCGTGATCATGATCATGCTATTCATCTGATTCCAGGAAGTGTTCCTCCAAACATCAGGCCGTACAGATATCCCTATGTCCAAAAAAGTGAAATTGAACGTATGGTTGCAGAAATGCTAGAGGCTGGTATAATTCAACCGAGTCAAAGTTCTTTCTCTGCTCCAGTAGTATTGGTGCACAAGAAGGATGGATCATGGCGCATGTGTCCAGATTATAGGGAGCTCAACAAGCTCACTATTAAAGATAAGTTCCCCATTCCTGTCATTGATGAATTACTGGATGAATTGCATGGATCAATTTACTTCACCAAGTTGGATCTTCGTTCGGGATATCATCAAATCAGAATGAAGATTGAAGACATTCCGAAAACAGCATTTAGAACTCATGAGGGTCATTATGAATTTTTGGTCATGCCTTTTGGCCTTACCAATGCACCTTCAACATTTCAAGGTTTGATGAATTCAATTTTCAAACCATTCCTTAGAAAATTTGTGTTAGTATTTTTTGATGATATACTAATCTACAACAAGTCTTGGAAGGATCATGTTGAACATGTTGACAGGGTGCTACAACTATTGGAGGAGAAACAATTATATGCAAAAAGATCCAAATGTTTCTTTGGAGTCCAGGAGGTGGAATATTTGGGTCATATTGTATCTCATGAAGGAGTTAAGGTAGACCCTAGCAAAATTAAAGCCATTAAGGAATGGAAAATCCCCACATCCATAAAGCATCTGCGAGGATTTCTTGGGTTGACAGGGTATTATCGCAAGTTTGTTAAGAATTATGGGAGAATAGCAGCACCTCTAACAACATTATTGAAGAAAGATGCATTTTCATGGACTCCGGAAGCAACAAAGGCCTTTGAACATCTTAAAGAGGCAATGTGCCAAGCACCGGTCTTAGCTACACCGAACTTCACAAAAACCTTTATTGTGGAATGTGATGCTTCAGGAAATGGAATTGGTGCTGTTCTAATGCAAGATGAAAGACCCATTGCTTTTGAAAGTCGTCCAATCAAGGGAAAGTTTTTAAGCAAAGCTATTTATGAGAAGGAAATGTTGGCAATACTCCATGCACTTAAGAAATGGCGACCCTACCTAATGGGAAGACACTTCAAGGTAAAAACGGATCATGATAGCCTTAAATACTTTTTAGAACAAAGATTATCCTCTGAAGAGCAACAAAAGTGGGTCACAAAGATGTTGGGTTATGACTTTGAAATCATCTACAAAAAAGGGAAGCAAAATGTGGTGGCAGATGCACTCTCAAGAAAGGATGAGGATGTGGAAGCATTGTTGTGCGCCATTTCTATTATCCAACCAGATTGGATAAATGAAGCAAGGGAGGAATGGAAGAATGACGAAGAAGTGTGGGCACTTATTCGAAAGCTACAACAAGATTCCAGTACGTCTGATACATTTAGCTGGCAAAATGATTCGTTATGGTACAAAGATCGCTTATACCTCTGTAAGAATTCCCAGCTAAAACAAAAGATTCTTATGGAATTGCACACTTCTCCCTTAGGAGGGCACTCAGGATTTTTAAAAACTTACCACAGGGTTAAGAAGGAATTTTTTTGGGATGGCCTTAAATCAGATATTCAAAAGTTTGTGGCGGAATGTTTGGTTTGCCAAAAAAATAAAGTTGAAACAATTAAGACACCGGGTCTATTACAACCTTTATCCATTCCAAGCCAACGTTGGGAGGAGGTTTCAATGGATTTTATCACAGGTTTACCCAAGTCTGAGGGAAAGAGTGTCATCATGGTGGTAGTTGACAGACTTACCAAGTATGCACACTTTTGTGCATTATCACATCCATTTAAAGCCAGTACAGTTTCTACTGCATTTATGGAAACAATTCAAAAGCTACATGGAAACCCAAAGATTATTGTAAGTGACAGAGATCCCATTTTCACTGGAAATTTTTGGACAGAATTATTTTCTTGTCTTGGTACTCAGTTAGCTCATAGCTCATCTTATCATCCTCAATCTGATGGGCAAACTGAGATAGTAAACAAATGTTTGGAAGGATATCTTCGTTGCTTTGTATCTGATAAACAGACACAATGGGTCAAATGGTTGCCTCTGGCTGAATGGTGGTATAACACTTCCTTCCATACAGCAACAAAAATGACCCCATTTATGGCACTTTATGGGTATCAACCACCATCCATCACATCATATTTAAGAGAAAATTCTAAGGTTCAGGCAGTGGAACATCACATCGAACATCAACAACAAGTCCTCCAACTCTTAAAGGATAACCTCGTGTTGGCACAAAATAGAATGAAACAACAGGCAGATCAACATCGCAGTGAAAGAAGTTTTGATGTAGGTGATTGGGTATTCCTACGGCTACAACCATATAAGCAAATGTCCCTAAAGCAAGCTAAGAAGGATAATAAATTATCACCAAAGTATTATGGTCCGTACAAGGTGTTGCAAAAGATTGGTACTATGGCATACAAATTGGAGCTTCCTGCAGCTTCTCGATTGCACCCAGTTTTCCATGTTTCATGTTTAAAGAAGGTTATAGGCGACAAGCTCCCAGTTCAAACAATATTGCCAGAACTTGACGAGGAAGGAAAAATTATATTGGAACCGGAAGCAGTCACAGAAACAAGAACTCGACAGCTACGAAATCGATCAATTTCAGAGTATCTTATCAAGTGGAAGAACTTATCCGCTGAAGATTCCACATGGGAGGATGAGAATTTTATGCAGAAGTATCCAGAACTACTCAAGCGTTGAGGACAACACTTTTTTGAAGGAGAGGGGCATGTTGGGTCCCTATAATACTAGTGATTACCCCATTACTATTGTAGTTATACCCCTTATTGATATTGTTGTGCCCCTATTACCCCCATATTGTTATTTCTGTGCCCCATAGAATCCCTCTATTGTTATTTTTGTGGCTTTATATTATTATTGTTAGGTCGGCTGGATTATATTGTGACTCCTTAGACTCCTATATATAGAAAGGAGGTTTTTTCATTTGAATCATCCAAGAATTGTTCATCTATGTAATGTAAAGGAGGTTGCCCCTTCGAAAGGCTGAATATTAAGGCGTTGATCTATCTTTTCTATCTTTTCTTGAGCTGGTTTCATAACACAAAAACAAGATCCACCGAAGTCATTTGCTGATAATGCATCTAAACGTAAACCCAAATGTCCTTGCCTCATTTGTGAGGAAGATCACTATACCAAGGATTTTCCCCGTCGTGCAGAAGTTAATTAGTCACTTGTTAAAATGAAATCAAGGGACACCGGCTGTACTGAAAGAACCTTTCCCATCACAGCAGAACCAATTGGTAGAAAAACCACAATCTTCCACATCTTCGGGTTCTCAGGTTTACATGAGTGGAACAATGCCTATTTCTGTTTCCACCCAGTCAAAAGACTATCAAACTCCTAAAAAAAACTGTGGGCAAAGAAGTTACTGAAACACCTTCTGGTCCTCTTCATACTGAGATACCTAGTAATGACTTTGTTATCCGACTGCCTCCCAAAGGTGTCTTTCAGAAATCATCCTACAATCCAATGCGTGAGCTGCCCAACATTACAATATTGTTGAAGATTTAGCTCAAGCACCTTCAACAATGTTTGCCTTGGAAGTTCTCCAAACTTGTCCAACGCAGTAGAAGGAATAATTATTTGCCATAGGAGGAATTGGCCCTAGGGATTTGAATTTGATTACTTTTGACCTGGAAAATCATGTTCCTCATCTTCCCCATCAACTTGAATTTTTTATCCAATTCATTATAAAAGGGAATACAATTCATCACACTACGATTAATGAGGGTGCTTCCATCTGCATCATGTCTGTTTCATGCTGGAAAACTATCAGTTCTCTACCTCTCAATCAGTCTCTGAAAACCTTAGAAGCCTTTGATGGCAGAGGATCTCATCCTTACGGTATTCTCACGAGTTTTCCCATCAAGTTGGAAGGGAAAACTATCGAATTAGAAGTAGAAGTCGTTGATGCAAATTTGAATTATAACCTTCTACTTGGACAATGTTGGAATCATGCCATGTTTTGTGTGGTTTCTTCTTTGTTCCGCATGCTCCATTTTTCCTGTGAAGGGAAAACAGTCACCGTTGATCAATTAGCATTTTCTCTTCCGTTCTTCAAATGGAAACATTCCATATGTGGGAAATACCAACATTCCTTATGAGAGAATTGGGGCGGGTCTTTTTAAAGACTCTACTCTTATGGGAACTTTTCCCTCCCACCTCCTCATGTCACTTCTGTTAACATGATCTCTACTTCTTACAATCCTTGGATCGTTCCTTCTCCCGATCAGGTTGATTCTTTTTCTGATGTCATGCCACTTAGCCCAGGAGAACAAGATTATAAAGCTGTTGTCTTGGCTTCGACGGCCGCTTCTAAAATTCATACTACCCTTCATATTCATCTAGACACATATTCATAGTCCATTTGGCTTGGTTCTTGGGATTCTCCAGATCCCTTGAACAAGAAATTTCCCATTGATGAGAGTATCACCGAGGTTATGTCTCTTGAGGTAACTCCCTAGAATGATGCTCATCATCGTTCCTCGTTTCTCCTGAGTCTTGGAGAGATTTCATCGTTTCTAGATACCTTTTTTTCCTCTACACTCACCCATCCACTTCAAATGGCTGTCTTGGTGCATGAAGTTTTGTCTGAGGGAAACACGGGGAACATTACTACTACCATGCCTATCGAAATTTCTGTTAAACCAGGAATTGTCGAGAACATCCATGTCAAGGTTTCTTGTTCTCCTAATGAGATCAATATTTACACTACCCTTTTTAAGGAATTCTATGATGTCTTTGCTTGGTCATATGAAGAAATTCCTGGCATAGATCTAAGTATAGTTTTGCACGAAATTCTTACTTATCCAGATGCGAAGCCTGTTCGTCAACAACTTCATCCAGTGCACCCTAGAAAGGTAGCCACTATAAAGGGAGATGTTGAAAACATTCTAACAACTGGTTTCATCTACCCCATTCCATTAACAGATTGGGTTTCAAACATTGTCCCTGTGACTAAAAAACAAGGGACTATCCGCATTTGTGTTGATTACCGCAATATCAATCAGGCATGTCCCAAAGACAATTATCCAACTCCTTTTATCGATCAAATCATTGATGAGTGTGCCGGGAGTGATATTTTTTCTTTTATGGATGGTTTTTCTGGCTACAACCAGATTAACATTCTTCCCACCGATCAACATAAAACTACTTTTATCTGTCCATGGGGAACCTTTGCCTACAAGAAACTCCCTTTCGGTCTGAAAAATGTTGGTGCTACCTTCCAACGGGAAATATCTTATGCTTTTCATGACATCAAACACATCGTTTGACCATATCTTGATGACCTACCGGTTCATTCTGCTAAGCGTCATGATCATCTTGACCACCTACAAGTGATTTTTCTTCATTTCCGATACTACAATATTCGTTTTAAATCCGCATAAGTGTGTCTTCTACATTGAATCTGGTCATCTCTTAGGGTTTTTAGTATCAAAGGAAGTCATCTAGATTGACCCCCTCAAACTTGAGGCCATCGTAAATTTACTGCTTCCATCATCTTTACATCAATTGCAGAGATTGCAAGGGAAAGATAATTTCCTTCGTCGTTTTGTACCCAATTATGTTGAGCTTGCCAAGGGATTTACTTGTTTTTAAAAAAAGGGGATCCCATTTATTTGGGATGAAATCTCTCAAAAATATTTCGATGCATTAAAGAACACTCTCATTAGTGCTCCTTTGTAGCATCCTCTCGACTATCGCCGTGATTACTTCTTATACTTGGCCGCCTCCGATAGTACTATTGTCATGGTACTAGTGAAAGATGATGATGATGGAAAAAACACGTGATCTACTACTTAAGCCATAATCTTATTGATACTGAAACTCAATATGCCCTTGTCAAGAAACTTGCTTTAGCAGTTGTTCACATTGTTCAATGCTTTCGACACTATATTCTTTTGCAAAAAACCACTATGATTTCCAATTGCAACCCCATGACCTACATCCTAACTCGTCAGTTGCTAGGGGGGAAATATTCTAAATGGATTGTTATCCTTCAAGAGTTTTATTTGGACTTTGCTACAGCCAAATCAAATAAATAGTTGGTTTTCGCTGAATTGATTTGTGACTTCCCCTCCGCAACCACATCTACGGATTTTGATGAGCTCATTCCTGACGAGACTCTCTTTCTCATTAGCACTCTTGACCCATGGTACATGGATATTATTTTCTATCTCCAGACCCAAACTTTTTGATCAAAGTTGTCCAATTCTAAACGTCGTCACATTCGACATCAGTCCCAACCATATCGAATCATTGGCGATACTTTGTACCATGTTGGTGTTGATTCTATCCTTCGTAGATGTTTGACACTCAAAGAAGTTGAGAGAGTCCTAAATGACTGCCACTCTAGGGCTTGTGGTGGTCACATGTCTGGGTATGCTATTGCTTAGAAAATCCTTCGTGTCAATTATTTCTGGCCTTCCATCTTTAAGGTTTGCATTTTAGCAGTCCAAAAATGTCACGCCTTCCAGATTTACAACCGTAAGCAGTGCACCCCACATGCACACCTACACCCAGTTGTTACCATCGGTCCCTTTTCTAAATGGGGTATTGATTTCATGACATGTAACCCTCACTCAAACAAGGGGAATGGTTATATCATCGTTGCCATTGATTATTTCAATAAATGTGTCGAGGCGATGCCTACACATGAAGTTGATGGTAAAATTGTCGCTCAATTTCTTTTCAACCATGTCATACCTTGATTTGGTGTCCCTCAAGCCATCATTACTGATCATGGATCTAATTTTTTAAATTACATGATGGCAAAGCTTACTGCTCAGGTGTGTTTGCGTCACGACAACTCAACCCCATATTATCCACAATCCAATGGCCAAGTTGAAGCAGTCAATAAAGTTACTATGCTTCAATGCACCATTGGGATGCATAAATCAAATTGGCATCGACTCTTTTGGCTTACTGAACTGTAGCTAAGACTTCCACTAGATTTACACCCTCTCAGCTGGTATATGGTTTGGAGGCAACTCTTCCAATTGAGTGTGAAATTCCTTCATTGAAACTAGTCATCGAACTAGTCCCTGATACCTCACTTGAAGAGGAACGTTTACTTTATCTCGAAAGGCTTGATGAAACTCGCCACTTTGCAGCGTTGGTAATTGACGCTCAGAAGAAATGAGTTAAAGCTCAATATGATAGAAAATTTTCTCCCTGCGTTTTTGTTGAGGGTGACTTGGTCTTACTTTATGATCAATCCAATGAAAAATTAGGAACTGGGAAATTTGAACCAATGTGGCATGGGTCTTACATTGCCAAACAAGTTTTACAAAAAAGTGCCTATGAGTTAGTGGACTATGAAGGAAATTCTTTGGCTGAGCCCCAAAACGGGCTTTACCTGAAGAAGTATTATGCGTAATTATTTGTGTAAATACTTATGTACATTAGTGTGTTTTCATTAGTGTGTAGTGTGGTTTTGGTGTGTTAGTTTTCTTTTGCAAACCTTTTCCTCTGCTTACCTCGTGCTCTACTTGGTTTGAAGATGTCATCCAATGACTACGTCAGTTTTGTTGATGGTGCTTGTCATAGTACATGGAATATATCTTCTGTTGCATGGGCAATCTATGAACCTAACGGTGAGTTAGTGAATTTACAAGGTATATGTTTAGGTCGAACGACTAATAACATTTTCGAATATAGTGTGATCATCAAGCTTTTGTCAGAAGTTATTTCTCTTGGCATTAGAGAGTTAATCGTAAAACTTGATTCACAACTCATTGTGCTACAACTTAATGGACAATATTCAGTTAGAAACCCTCAAATTTTGAGAATGTATTTGCGAGTTCATTTATTGGAACGAGAATTTGATTTTATTACTTATCATCACATTCCAAGATGCATGAACACATTAACAGATGCATTGGCTAATTATGTGTTAGATAGACATTTTCGAAACTTGTAAATAATAAAACGTCACATATCAGATATGGTAAATAGGAAAACATGTATATATATATATATATATATATATATATATATATATATATATATATATATATATAGTGAGTGTTTGCAAAAGAGTTTGCTACATTCAAAGTAACAAAATTTGTGTTCCGAGACACATGGCTTTCTAAGCCTACATAGTGCAGAAAGTAAACTATAATTTGGCTATTCACCCAAATGGTACTCATGATAGCATGAGACAATTATGATGGCTCGGCCCAGTAGCTGACAAAGTTTGGTGGAAACCCCTAAAATGTGTCTCTGGTAGTATAATTGCACCTCATCAATTGAGGCATACTCTGGAATCCCCTTGGTTAAAATTTCCAAGTTGCGCTCTACCTCGACGGTAGGATCTTCTCCCTCCACATATGGGGGATCCTCCTCAATTTGGTGTGCCACTCGCCTGGCTATTGGAGAAACCCCTAGATGTCTCTCTAGTCCAACATCTGCACAACATTATAAGTCAAATCTCAGAACAAATATTCAGAAAAAGTGATAAAAAACATCAAAAATAGATTGTTAGCTGAATCGATCCACTGTGGCCCTGGAGGGAGGGGAAGATCTGGATCTCCTCATAAATGCATGCCTGCATACACCCAATCATCAACCATGATTAGTTTCTTACGCAACCATCCAAAAAAATTTGGAGGGAATGACATATGTTTACCGCCACCATGTCGTGGTATCAACTCTCCCCATATGAGTAATCGTGAATCTGTGGGCACTGGTGGATCCACTTCCAATCATTGATAGCAGAACAATGGCACACGTGAATGTCACCAGATTAGATCTGAAACCAATTTGTGTCAGATTCCCTGACTTGCACTTGGTTAGTTGGCGCTTCATGCACACCAACAAGCCTTCACACCAATTGAAAACAGTGGTATTTAGGCACTTGATCGCTTACTATAAATGAGGCTTTGTTTCCTCATGCAACACTTGTGCCCCTGTTTTTTAGGCCATGGCGCGCAGGATTGTTCACATAGGAAGGTTGGTAATGGTCTTTATGTAAATTTTCTCATTATTGGTCTTCTTGGCCCTGGACAGTGCCTCGCGATGAGCATATCCATGCTCTCTACTCCAGTACATGATCCAGATAGTTGTACCCATTGTCCCTTTTAGATAACCCAGTGATGAAATAAATGTCAACGACCTCTATTTTGAGCTCTTGATCCCCGAATATGAAAAATTGGCGATCTACATCCCACCAACTGATTAAGTGTTGCAATAACTCAGGTTGCAATGTGATCCTAGGAATCATGAAGAACTTGAGCAAACCACATGCTTGTAGGAAATCAATACAGTCTTGATCCTACATAGCCTGATGGTCTTCGGCTTCATGACCCCTCTCTTTCCATTTGATCACCATTTTGGGTTGGTTATCCTACAAAAAATCAACAAACCAACATTTCATGAGCATCCATGGAGAGAAAATCTAAGGTTAACTATTTTACATGGAATATTTCACTTTAAATTTTTTACCTCGGCACCAGTGCGACTGTTTAGGAATTTTCTCGTGCTGCCAATGCGAGTTCGATGGGTGAAACCCGCGTTGATCACCCACGGTGTAAATTTTTTGCAAGTCTTCCTTGCAACCTACCTATGTGTGAAAATGCATAAAATGACTACCAAAATGAAGGGAAGGGACAAGTCTCTTACCTGCAACAAGCAGATAACCAAATGGCGTCACGGATTGATCATGCTCCTTACTGGAAAATCAAGGTAAAATGAGGTAAAAATGTTCTAACAATTGAAAATTGGTAAAATTGTAAAAATAAATTACTTTTTTCCCTATTTATAAGGTTTAAATATTATATTTACCAAATTAGGGCATATTTCACTCATTTTTTAATATTTTTCCTCGAAAATGGTAATGTGTGTTTCCTTGTGCAATGACAGGTCATATGTTGTTGGTGACGATGATTTATCCTAACTAATTCAATGAGTTTTATTTTATCACTTTTTCAGACTCGTTACAAATAAATGAAAAAGCAACCCCCTGGAGTCATCTTTAAGCTCTTTTCTGACTCTCTAAAAATGAAAAGATTTTTGCATACTTGTCGTTTCGAACTCGTAAAGGTAAATGAAATGATGTCTATTCAGTATAAGTTTAACCCTTTTTCGGACTGAGATATTGTATGAAAAATGAGTACCTTAGTTGAACATGGTTAAGTGGTTCTCTTGGATATTATTTTCTACCTTTTTGGGTTCAAGAGACGATTTACGAAAAGGGACCTTTGGAGTTTTCATTTTTGCTTCTTTTTCAAACTCTCTAAACATGAAAATGATGCCGAGTTTTACCTCCACCAGACTCGTAAAACTTAAATGACACAGGACTTGTCACCATGATGAGGTTGAGTTCCTCCTTCCTAGGGCTTGTAAAACTTACTAGGATGGATTCATCTGAAGGGTGAACTTATATGGAAATCATATGTTATCCCCTTCAAGCTTGAAATAAAAAATATATGGGGTACTCGCCAGAAATGGTGGGGGAAAAAGTGAAAGCATTCATCTCTTGTATCTTGTAAAGGCAGCATGTCTCTCTTGAACATGACACTCATCTGTTACTCGTGTCGGGTTTGGGACATCCTCACTTGGTCACTTGCCTTCTTGGGTTTGGGGAATCCATTTTTCCTCTCATATAATCATACCATTCTGTCATCATGACCTATGATCCTATGTTGAGTCAAATGTTGCCAAACTCTGGAGTCATGTCGCCGATATGTTCAAGAGAAGTCCTATCTACAGTTCTTTACCACCTATACACTGTCTAACTTTCTGCCACAATCCTGGATCACACTTATCTACTCTACTAAATCCTTTTGTTTCATGTCGATCATGTGGGATTCATTATGGCCCTCCTTCAATGGATCACTTCCTGTCAACTTCAGCTCATCATCCGAGAAGATGATCTAGAAACTCCCTTCTTGTACCTTAGAGATTACATGCCTCAATGGCAAGTTCTTTGCATTCAACGACAACTTTACATCATTGACCTTTGATCCGATGATTGCATGGTCGTTCGACTTCAGCTTCACTATTCACAGTCGTGGATTGTGCCAATTGTACCTTGAGAACCATTGTCATCATTGGTAGTTTCTCTTGTGCCTGTTAACAGTTTACATCATTGACCATTAATCAGGTGGTTTTCTATCATGTTTGACTTCGACACATCTATTCACATGTTAGAATTCATACATTGATTGGGTCGAGAGGAGCGCAAGACCCTAGATTTTGTTTGATGAAGTTTAGTTTGCGTGGACTTATGAGTCATTCATGATTGTACACATGTTTCCTTTGGATGGATGGTTGCGACCATGCCGAGGATCTTTGCACATGATCCCTTTTATACGAATGGATGCATCCATACCACGGATTCATGTATTTTCCAATTCTTGTATTGTTAGGCATGATCGTTAAAGATGTCATATATGTATATGTAAATGCTTGATTTGCAAGTCTCTGAACGTTGTTGTTCTCATCCTTTCACTGACTTGTAAGCATCTCAACAATCACTCCATGTTCTGCATTCATGCTTTAGGGGGCATCTGTTACACAGTATTTTGTCATATCTCCTATTCACTTCCCATACCATATCCCAAAGTGCTAAAACATTAACTACCATGTAGCATATCCATCATGATACACAGACCAAAACCTCCCTAGAGAATCAAAGGAAAACTGCCCTAAATCCATTCTGGAGAAGGTTTCCTAAAAACCTAATTTTTTGCATCAGCATGTTTTTCTCCACTGCCTGCGTGTGTTGATGGTAGGTTTCTTAGTTATACACTCACGCAGGTTTTCCCAAACTGGAGGAGAAGCTTCGCTCACTAGAACCTTCAAGAAAAACGAGTTGGATATTGGTTGTTGTTGATATGGTCGAGCTCTCTCATTTGTGCCTCTTGATCTTATCATCATGGGCTTTCCCCTTGAGATGTGGACCTTCCTCCCTCTTTTTTGGATCCCTAACTCCCTATTCCTTCCTATAAATTACTCCCTTCCATCCCCAAATGGTTGGTCATCGATTGTTGCATCCCTATGCTGAGATTATGCTTACATGCTACCCATACTAGCTTGGAGAAGGAGTTCTTGAAGAGTCTTTGCCTAGACTTGGACATCCACCAAAAGGAGGTCTCCAACATCAAGGCATAAGTTGTATGCTTCCCTTTTTATCTTATTAATATATACATTTGATGTTCACTTTCCATAATTTTGTAAATGTTTATGCTATTAGCTTAATGTTCCTTAATTTTTGAAGTAGTTTATGTTTGATGTATGTCATATGTGCTCTTGTATCTTGTATAGTACTTTGATCTTCCTTGAAGGTACCCAGACATGAAGAACAACTAAGAAGTGAGGCCTGGAATGAAATATTCAAAGCCATCTCTAAGGATCGAGCGATTAGCATCAGAACAAGGTGGGTTTCTCCTTCCTTCTGCATTTGTCAAACATAAGCTAGGAAAGTGCATGTTAGTTTTTTTAGTTTGTTGCTAGACCCACTCATTGGGCTAGAGGGATTGCCTATGTCCGCAGAGGGGATTTACCTTCACAACACCCATGGTATAGGAGGGGGGGGTCATCTTATTCCTGTAACGTAAGAGGACAATCCTCCCATTCCGATGACACCCTATCCAAGTAGTTTAGTCACTTCATTTGATTGGAGTTGACTGGAAGGATATCGTCTTCCTTCCTATGTGCCCTTTTAGATCATGGTATAGGCTTATAATATACCTGTACCTGGCACAATCATAGATGAAGGTGCATATGTTAGTATTTTGTCCTCAACTATTTGGAAAGCTTTAGGTTTTCCGGAACTTGTGCCCGTTACCCATAATCTGTTAGCTTTTAATAGAGGAACCATTCAACCCTTAGGGATCCTTCCGAAGTTGCCTATTACTTTGGGAGGAAAAATCGTCTATCTTAACATCATGGTTGTCCAAGTCCCTTTGGATTTTAATTTACTCCTCGGCCATGACTATGTTTATGTCATGGGAGCTCTTGTCTCTTCTCTCTTTCATGCCATATGTTTCTCGCATGAAGCAAGAATTGTGGCCATTGATAAGCTTTCGTTCGTTGGTCCCAATTTGACTCCCAATCAACCATCTTCCCTAAATGGTATCACCCCCGCCACAAGTTAACTATTTGACCACCTGTTCCATGCCCACATCTACTGATGATCTAGTCAATGATATAGTGTGTCATGTACTGGAGGCATTGGAAACTGATCTTTCCATTAGATCCCTTGACATGTATCCCTTCCAGAGCATTATTCTCCCATATGATGAGAACCTCTTGGAAGATATGACCTATTATAGGTCATAATCAAGGTACCATGAGGATAGTTCTTCTACTATGTCAACCTTGCTAAAAAATGAAATAGGTCCTTATGAGCATGGTTTTTCTTATGTCAAGTGCATTAAAAAATGAAACAAAGTGTTAGAGAAGAATTCCTTTACTTGTGTCAAGCTCGTTAAAAAATGAAACAAAGTGTCAGAGCAAAGTTCCTTTACTTGTGTCAAGCTTGTTAAAAAACGAAACAAGGTGTCATGAGCATAATTCCTTACTTATGTCAAGATCATTAAAAAATGAAACAAGGTGTCAGGAGCATGGTTCTTTTCCTGTGTCAAGCTCATTAAAAAATGAAAAAATCCCCTTCCAATTCGAGCCTTTGATTAGATCTCGTAAATTCCCAATCAAATCTTTCACTTGATCTCGTAAGTGAACCTTCATTCCATCCACCTGTTAGTAACCAATAGTCTACTTTGGTGAATGAAATGAAGCTTGGGGAGGATGTACCTCAAATTGAGTCTTTACGATGTACCTCGAATTGAGTTATTATGTTGGGGGCATGTGGATTTATCCAAGCATAATATTTATTTGTCTCAGGCTTGTGTAAAAATGAAAGAAATCTCAAGCATAGTTTTTCTTTGTTTAAAGCTTGTGAAAAAATGAAACTAATCTCAATCATAGTTTGTCTCTGTTGCAAGCTTGTGTAAAAATGAAACCAAATCCAAGCATAGTTTTTTCTCATGTTTCAAGCTTATGAAAAAATGAAACTATCTTCAAGTATCCTCAAGCATATTTTCCCATGTTTCAAGCTTGTGTAAAAATGAAACCATTCCCACTTTACCTCTCGTGATTGTCATTTTATCAGCCTGTTTTTTCTAGATGAGCCTTGGTTTTTTCCTTTCCATCATCACCATCTCTTTGGTGGATCATAAACTTTCACTTGCTTGTTTTACACTTTCCTTAGGAACATCTATGATGAGTGGTCTTATTAGCCAACCTCTTGACCTTTACATGTTTTGAGCAATTCCATCATGACCGGAACCAGTTGCTATCCTTTTATACCACTCATTCCTCCAGGAGGAGTCCTCTTTTAGCTCTTTTCAGACTCCAAAAATATGAAAATATTGTCGAGTACTTGTCTTTTCAAACTCGTAAAAGTAAATGAAAAAGACATCTACTCAGTATAAGTTTAACCCTTTTCCGGACTGAGATAGACTAATGTATGCAAAAGGAATACATTGGCCACACGTGGCTAAGAGGTTCTCTTTAATATTGTTTTCTACCTTTTCAGATTCGAGAGACTATCTACAAAAAGGGACCTCTGGAGTTTCTTTTTTGCCTCCTTTCAGACTCTCTAAACATGAAAAAGAGGTCGAGTTACCCTTTGGTCAGACTCATAAAACTAAAACAATGAAGGACTTTTCACCATGACGAGACTAAGCTACTCCTTCCTATGGCTCGTTAAAAATACTAGGATGGATTCATCCGAAGGATGAACTTATATGACAAGCATATGGTATCTTATTCAAGATTTGGATTAAAAATAAAGAGTTACTCGTTAGAAATAGTGTGGGGGGGGGGGGCAATGGAGTAAACATATATCCTGTTTTTAAAATAAAGGTAGCATGTCGCTCTTGCACATGACACTTATTTGTATCTTGTGTCAGGTTTTCATTATCCTCACTTCATCACTTGTCTTACAGGGTTTGGGAAATCCATTTGCTTCTCATATGATTATATCCTATTATCATCATGGCCTTTGATCCTATGTTGATTCAAATTCTACCAAATTCTAGAGTCGTGTCACCGATATGTTCAAGAGAAGTCCCTTCTCCAATTCAAACCACTTAAACCAAGTTTGAATTTTCTACAACAATCCTGAATCACTCTTGCCAACCCTACAAAATCATATGTTTCATGGAGATGATGTGGGAAACATTATGTCCCTCCTTCGACGGATCACTTCATGTTGACTCCAGCTCATTATCTAGGAAAATGATCTAGAAACTACCTTTCAGTACCTTAGAGCTTGCATGCCTCAATGGTAGGTTCTTTGCATTCGACGATAGGTTCACATCATTAGCCTTCGATCAACTGATTCTATGAGTGTTTGACACAACTTCCTTATTCACACTCGTCGATTGTGTTGTTGTACCTTGAGATACATCGTCATTATTGGTAGTTTCTATCGTGCTTATTAACGGTTCACATCTATTCACATGGTGGGATTCACACTTTGGTTGGGTTGAGACAGAGATGAAGACCTTGGGTTTCATCTGATAAATCTAAGATACATGGATTTATTAGCTATTCATGATTTTACACATGATTCCTTCTATACATATGGTTGCATCCATGTCGGGGGTCCATACATATGATCCTTTCTATTCAGATGGTTTCATCCATACCGTGGGTCCATACACATGATCCTTTCTGTTCGGATGGTTGCGTCCATGTCGTGGATCCATACATATGATCCCTTCTATTCGGATGGTTGTGTCCATGTCGTGGATTCATGTATTGTTAGATGCCTATTTAGAGATGTATTATTAGGCATACTTACATTAGATATTTCAGATATCTTGTATCATGTTTGATTTGCAGGATTCCTGATGGTGTTTCTCCAAGTCCTTACCTTGACTTGTAAAGCATTTCACCCATCACTCCTTTTTTTGACTACATGCTTTAGGCAGCATTTGTTATACAATATTTTTTCACGCTCCCAGTCTCATATCCTGAGTGTCGCACTTTGTGTTGTCAATGTCACAAGTGTCGCAAAGTGACGAAAGTTGTCAAAAACAATGTATTCACCATGAAACATCTTCAAAAGAATCCCAGAAGGAAGAATAAGACTTACCTTGAATAGATTATGAAGAACTTGTCCAAAAGCTCATTTTGCAAATCCAACGTTACTTTTAGCAGACAAATTTACACTGGTAACCTTTTGTCTAACTAGTGACTAGCATTGGCAGTGCGCCTTTTGATAGGAAAATCTACGTTGGCCCTATTCAAGCAGTTTTTCCTAAAATGGAGGAGAAGCTTCTCCTACTAGAATTCTCGAGAACAACAAGTTTTTTGCAGTTGAATAATGATTAGAGCGAGACCTCCCATTCGTGGTTCTTGATCCTACTCTCATGGATCTTCCCCTTGAAATGTGGAACCTCTCCTTCCTTTATTGATCCTCAACTCCCTCTCCTTCCCTATAAATCAAACCCCTAGTTAATACTTTTGGTTAGCTGCTAGTTTACTATTGCTTGGTTACCTTCCTATGTTGAAACTATGCCTAAATGCTTCCCATTTTGCGAAGGAGAAAGGAATGCTTGAAGGTCTTGGCTAGGACTTAGAAACTCATCCAAAGGAGGCTTCCAACATCAAGGATTAAGTGGTTGTATGCTTCCCTTACTTTGTATTAATAATAGATTATGTGTTTGCTTTCCATAAGTGTGTAAATCATTACTCATTTAGTGTGATACTCCTTGATCTGTCATACAGTTTATGTTAGAATGAATTATTCTATGTATGCCTTTGTCATCTCTGTTTGATCTTCCTTATAGGTATTCATCCACAACGATGTAGAGAGGATTGAACTTGGAAGCAATAAGATCTAGAACAACACCAACAGGTGTTAGCATCGGAGTGGGATAGGTTATCTATCCTCCTTTGTGTTTTCTGGTATAAGCTAGGAAAGTTTGCACATATTTGTCTAGTTTGTTGCTATATCCTCCCATATGACTAGAGGGATTGTTTTTTTCCACATAAAGGTTTTCCTACTCAAAAAATAAACATAACATATGTACCATATCCATCATCAAAATAATATTCTATCATCGTAAATATGATCAGTAGAATCATAACAACTATGTGGCTCAAGCAATATTTAAGTATCATCCATGATTTCATCATAGGCAACCCATGAAAACAGTATAACATGATGCAACATATAGTCATCATTCAAAAACTTAAGCAACATGAGTATCTTTAGCAGCATCAATAATATAATCATCATTATGTAACAAGAAATTATCAAGCAATCATAATGGCAACAATGGATTATTAGAAGCATAGAAAATGCTCCCCCTGAACCTATTCCAACTGTTCACTGTGAGGTCTAATCACATCAACTCATCCATTAGTAATTTCATCAAAGAAACTTCATCAATCAGTAAATCCATGTCATATTGCAGTAACTCATAAACTATTATAAGCCAAAGTAGCATCGACAGACTGTAATCAACCAAATTCAAAACCAGAAAGACAAATAATAACTAACTAAAGCATATCATAAGTTCTTCACAATCCTATTGTTTCTCCATCATAGAGAAACATGCATTATTATACGGATCTAATCTTGCATATATACATGGCTTTCCTTGATAGGATCCGCATACAGAAAGTAAAATGTTGAATTTTCATAACCACAGCTCCCCTTGAGCTAGTACTATCTATACCTATTCACTGTTACTACATCAGATGTACTATTAGTAATCCTGAATATTAAAACAACCACGGGAATCATCATCAACATATTTATTTCTCCCACTTAGATTATACGTCACTGATCCCGAGGACCTAGTAATCATCTTCTTTTCTCATGAGTTCATGTACCTCACATCACTTATGCAACCACTGTTAGAAGTATTGTTTTAAAAATAATGGACTACAATCGGCACCATCTTCTTTTAATCTGACAATGAATCCTCCTCATATATGTGAGAATTCATTTCTTTAAGCACCTATAATTTGTCTAGGTTTCTATATCCTCTTACTATGGCCTTTCCAGATTATTCATCTATAACTTTTCATTTGGTTGATGTAAGCACACTATGCATTTCCTTTATCTTTCATTTGACCTACACTCACAATATTCTTCTTTAGTCATTGAACTAATAAAGTATCATTTGCTCCTGTATTTTTATAAATTTTGGCTCTAACTTTTCCCAGAACTTTTGATGGAGCATTATTTCCAAGAATAACCTTACCATATTGGTTTTTCTTGAGAGACTCCATATTACTCTTATCTCCAGTCATGTGATGAGAGCATCTGACGTCTATGTACCATTCATCTTGTTCTTCAAGTGAGAAGAGAGAAATACCACACCTTATATGTTCTTCTTCTTTATGCTTATAATGAGAAATGTTGGTGGATCCATCTCTTTTAGGTCTTCTAACATCAATGTTCTTATCTAATTGCTTGCCATGTTGTCTGAGGCAATCCATAGATTTGTTCCTACATTCTTTTGCTACATGCCTAAACTTGTTACAAGCATAACATCTTATATGAGTAGAGGAATCATAATATTTATGTTTCATATTCCTTCTATTGCAATCAATAGCTTTGTGACCAAATATATTACAAGCAAAAAAATATCCCTTAAAGAAGCTTGAGTACCTGGAAGTTGATGATCTTTCTGTGAAGTTGTTATTTGCTTGTGATTGAAACAATATACTTATGCAATTGGTTGCAATGTGTCCATAATTATGACATATAAAACATTCAACATTATTGATCAGAGGAGAGAATCGATTAACATTTCTATAGTTAGGAGTAAATGATTTTCTTTGAAGATTCACTTTCCTTGGTTGTTGATCAGGTTGACTTCTTATCTCTTTGTTGAGAATTTCAGGTTTTGCATTGTTACCCTTTAAATTCCTTGCATCAACTTGTGAACTAGATTCTCCTTCAATAGTTTCATGAAAACCAAGACCAGATTTGATGGCAGGAGACCTTTGACTACTAAGAATATTATCCAAAATATTAGTACTATCTTGAAATCTCAAATGTTTATCTTTTTATTCTAATTTACCTTTTAGAATTTTTACCTCAACCTCCATTCTTTGATATTTCTTTTCCTTTTCTAGATACTTCTTCTTCATACCTTCTTCAACCCTTCTTCCTTCTTCCACTTGCTCCTTTAATTTGAGAATCTCTTCTTTCAACCCATTTTATTGTTCTTCAAATGCTTGAAGTAGTTCTTCATTCCTCTTATTTGATTCTTTAACATATTCTCTTAGAGAGACGATATCAGCTTCAAGACCTTCACAATATTGTTTAGATTACATAGTAGCATTTACTGATTTAATATGATCATATGTCTGCAACTTATCTTTAATATTAACAATATTTTTCAAAGCAAGATCAATTTTTGTTCTAAGATCAAAAATTTCTTCTAACCTGTCTTCTTCTGAATCAACAACTCCATCTGACATAACAAAGGTTGTTTTGTTATCATGTTTATTTTTTTACACATTGTTAGGGATAGGATTACCCGGTAGTTCCCTTGATGAGCAACCTTCCTTTTGGTTTTCTTCATGGAGTGCTTGTAGCTTATCCCACACTTGCTTTGCAGTTGCATAATGCATAAACCTATTTTATGTTGAATCATGTGTGCTATTAATGATGTCACTTAATGCCTTACTATTCTTTTGCACTTCCTCATCTGATGGAGGAATTTTGGTGTAGCCATTGCATACTAAATACCAAACATCATGGTTCATTAGATTAGACTTCATCTTTTCTTTCCATTGGTGATAATTATCATTACTTAGCATAGGTATGCCTTCATTGTCCATTGTTTTCTACTTGCCTTGATCTTCTATTTCTAGAGTCAACATTTTTGAATCTGTTTTCTCTTTAGAGTGCTTACTTTCACTTTTGCCCATGAGTGCAAGTTCAGTTGTTTCACTATCATTATTGCATAGACAAGGAAATGGACCACTGTTTCACTATCAATAGAAAGCGGGGTGCTCCCAAACTTGAATATTTGTTGACTTATGTAACTGTTACTGCATCTGATATATCACTGTCACATTTTTTTTAATCCCTCCTTCGAGCTATCTTCTTCTTTCCCATCATCTTGATGGATCTCCTTCAAGTGATCAAGCTTATTATGAAGGACCTACTCTGATACCAATTGTTGGGAAAAATACCGAGAGGGAGGCGGGGGTGAATTAGTATTTTAAAACTCACTAAAACCTTTCAATTACTTATTCATATTTCTGTACGCAACTTTAATTAAGTGAACCAACGTATGTACACAACTATGATGAAGACAAGTAGCATATATCCATTTAACTAACTTTTCGACTAATTCAACATTTTTTTAACTTGAACCAATGCATCAATACTTCTTTAGAAAATAATTAAATAGTAACCATGTGAAATAAGAACAAAATAAACCATCACACATAAGCAATACATCAACACACATGAACACCAGGATGTTTAGGTCGAAACCCAATGTGGGAAAAAACCACCGCTATTGTCATCTTTTTCTTTATCTTTTATTATAAAGAAAACATCTTACAATCTTGTACTAGCGCAGACTCATACCGGCACGCAGGCACTCACCATTAGAAGTATACAACCTTCTCTCTTTCTCCAGCACCCATTGGAAGGGAGCTCCAACCCCCTGATCTCATTTACCGACACCCATCGAAAGGGAGCTCAAACCCCCTGATCATATTTACCTGCTACAACTAGAAGGAAGCTTCAAATTCCTTACTGAAGGCTCCAACCCTCAACACCTTTGTGGACCACATTTCATAATTTTCATACTGGATCCACTTGAATCAAAACATCAAATATGTAGGCCATGTTTCATCAAATTTTCAAACTAGACCCACTACCATCATTTAAGCCTAATATCAAATAACAAATTGAAACCAACACTGCATCAAATCACTGAACCAACTTAGTCACCAAATAATTGAATAAACCAATTACTGAATCTCAAACAACCAAAGCAGCTATATCATCTCAATTCACCATATACTCTTCATCATAATTTCATACCACTTACTGTTCATCATAGAAACTAGATCCTATCACTACAAACCCTAGTCAATCTCATGTTAGAATATATATGCTACTACTATGATACATAACCGTGAATATATGATCTTTCTCTTCAAATGACCCACATACAGATCTCAAATCAATGAACCCTGAAACTAAATCACTACACTACTGAAATCAATCAGTGAAACACATACTGACCTTGTCACAGATCTCTACACCAAATGTAGATCATCTCATAACAACATCATTATTGTTCAAAATTTCATAACATAATCAGATCAACCTCAACCACCACTGTCAAACACAGGTCATCATGAAAGACTTCATCGACAGATAGTAGAAAACACAACAAGACTGATCAAACTTCATATACAGCAAAACCCTAACATATGTAAGTGACCGTTATAAGACACTTCAACTTATGTATGCACCTTTCAAGAAGCATACCCGTGTACAGATCTGTCCATACTGTAGAATTGATACACAACTACCCAAAATTCGATGCGTGTATGTACACCAACATGTACACCAACGTTCTGAAGAAAAAATGCATATAGATCTATAAATACTAAATAGTACCTTCATTGCAGAATATATCATCAATCAAACCCAAATCTTGGCACGCACTGCAAAAGACACACATCATAACATCATCATCATAGATCTATCAACCCATAAGCAGATTATTCAATGTGTAGTCAATTCAGATCTATAAGATTTGATCCATCATCACACTCCTGGGTGCACACTTATTTTAGATCAAACAATTCATCAACAACCCATTTCATGCATACACCAAAAACAATTTGATCTCCATCTTCTTATATAGCTTAGGCCTTAGCCAATACCGTGGGTCAAACCCTTAGTTACATTGATGGTATTCTCTGACAGGATTAAATATCTGTTACCACTCTCATTACTATGGTCCAATACCATGGTAAAGACCCCTGGTATTTTTATTACCATGGTGCAGAAACTGTACGTGACTTTTCTTCACCATACCTGCGTATATATGTGACTATGCTTCATAGAACCCACGTATACTTCCTCAAACTTCATCTTTATCATTCCTCGATCTCTGAACTGATATTCCTTTGTCCAATAATTTTGTCACATTTGTACTAGCCTGAATACTTATCATGCTACCATCACATTGACATCTTTATTAAGTAGGTTTCCATCAAGGACAACACATTTGTCATAATTCCAACAAGCACTACTCGCCCCAAGAAATAATGAAGGTATACTGATAACTCCAAGAGAGCAAGTAGATGTTATGGAAATAGATGATTTTGGTCCAACAATAAGAAGTTCTCTAAGGAGATCCTTACCGAGTCTGAGTATAAGAGAATTTCTTCACTCGAGAAATTATTCTTAAATACTTTAATTTTGGTATACCAATGACCAACAAATAAACCCTCAAGAAAATGAAAATTATACTCAAAACTAATTGAATAACAATAATGAATTAGACCAAATACTTCTCCAACTATCTAACCTCATGATCGTACCCACCTGCTGCAGATCGTATCTGTTGAAGAAAAACAAAGTCTAGAACTGGTTGAAGAAGATTCATGACCGCAAACAAGTCGATTCACAGAATATATAGATAAGGAATGTCAGGTTGATGAATCATTATATCAAATCACCAACATAAGAGAAGAAAGTAAATACCTAAGCTCTAACGATGAAACTAATGACAATGATCAGTTTTATTGACACCTAATCAAAGGGATTGGGTGTACATCTGTAATTAATGTAAATAAATAATAGGGAAGATAGAGAGTCATCGAGAGATGAACCGAACAATCACTCCCTCTTGTATATAATAATGAACAACCTGAATGAATAATATGAGTTTTGATTTGAGGAGTTACCTCCTGGTCTGACATGGTATCAAAGCAAGCATCATTTTGTGGCTTCCTTTTTAATTTGTAACTCCTATTCTATTTTTCCTTTGTTTTGCATCTTTTGCAGGCTGACATCTCTGTCAAATCCTTTCGAAATCTCATTTATCATTTAATACATTCGTTGAAGTGCGTTGCATTGGAGCTAGCCGTTGAAGCCGAAGGTGCTGTAATGACTTGGATTTCATGCTCTAAGTATGGTATATATACCCTTTTGCATTGAAGAACCATATATCCTTTTTCGTATTCACATATATCCCTTTTCATATTCCCTTGAGCCAGATATCAAGTATTATAAACCCATATATATAAATATCGACGAGTCTGTTTTTTAATCGCATATCGCAAATCTCTTGCCCCGATCAATACTGTTTCATGTTTGCGATGCAATCATACCCTTCATTAAACCCGCTCAGACACAGTTCCTGAGGTTTCACTTTATCTGGCTCGTCCTCTATCGTTGATCTCAACCTCCAGATCCGACGGATGTCATTGATTTCGGGGGGGGGCCACTTGCACGACAGTTACCCACCCGAAAAGTTCCTTTTAATCTCCACCGTTGATCATAACCTCCAGATCCGACGGTTTATAGTGATTTCAGGTGCATTAGTTGCACAAGAGTTACCCACCCAATACGAGTGGTTTTTCTCTCTCCCCTAGTCGCTACGTGTCAATCGCTTAGTGGAATCGGGTGCTCCCCTCTCAATACCACTTACCATTTTTTATCCACCCGAAATCCCGCTTGTAACCCGAAATCTGCCTTTAGCCATGGTTATCGCCCCGACTTGTTTTGCTTGTGATAACTGTTGATCACTTACCATCGACGACCCTCCTCCACTCATCTTCCTCGTTCATCTCTTAACATTGTTCATCTCTCCGCCGTTCATCTCTTAAACGTCAAACTCTTGTATACGGGTGAAAGAAGGTGATACCAGGTTGGACGATGTTGGTAAAACGATATGCATTCAATCATATCTATTGTGGGAGTAGTTCTCAATGTAAAGGAGAATTATCCTGAATGGTCATGGAAAATACAACACACTCTCATTTTTAATGAGCTATGTAAAGGAGTGTGTGTTGGAGAAGGAGATGAAGCGCCAGTCTAGCCTACCTCAGACAAGGAGCTCACCATTTGGGAAAATAAGAACAACAAAGCCTATGCATTGATTGCAGCATAAGTAAGTGAAGAGGTGAGTCGACACATTTCGCCATTTTCAAATGCATTCGAAGCCTTACAAAATCTAAAGGAACTCTATGACTCACACTCTGTACTTGAAGTTGTTCAACTCATGATTAAACTCTTCACCCTTGAATTACAAAATAATGATCATCTTGCTCTTGCATCCGAATTAAAATCTATAATGCTTGATATCAAAGTCACTAAGGTTGAATTGGATATTCTCTGATCACTTTTCTCAAGGCACTTTATCCTACATACTCCAATTATCTTGAGTCATTGCAAGCAAATGGAAATCTCAAAGATATTACCTTTGACTCGCTTGTGAAAAAAATTGTTGAAAGAGAGAAAGCTTTTGGAAAGAAGACAGCCCCCGAATCTTCTGAAGAGGATGTGTGCCTTGCTCATAAAGAAAATAATCTTGCCTAAGATTCTTCCATAGGAAGAGGTGGTCGAAGAGGAAGAGGAAGATATTTCAAAGGTAGGGGGGGCAGACACTCTCAAGGAGAAAAGTCAGATTTGCACTACATGCGCTGTAAAAGAAATGGATCACATGATGCCTCCACATGCAAGTTACCTTGGGACAAAGTTGAGCAGCAAAGAAACCAACCCAAAGGTAAAAATAATGACACAGGCAAAGGTAAAGCACCTAAATCCACTGATTATGTTGTGGCATAATGTAATATTGGAGTAAATGAAGACTTATTTAATGCTTCACTTGATTCTTCGAAAAATGATTGGTTGCTTGATTCAGGAGCAACTTGCCACGTGACTCATAGAAAATATTTTTTTGAAGAATTTACTGACAATGTTGATGGAGTAGTATAATTTGTAGACCAATCAAAACTCAAGCCATCAGGGCTTTGCACAATCAGGCTTAAATTGCCTAGTCTTCTAGACTTTCTTCTGCATCATGTTCTATATCTCCCACAACTGAGGAGAAACTTGTTGTCCTTGGTCCACATCCGTCAGCAAGGTCACTCCATTCATATGTTTGATGGCAATCTTGAGGTGAGAAAAGCATCTTACCACTCACTTGTCATGACGGGGATAGAAGAAGAAAGGCTTCTCAAGCTGCAGGGTACCTCTGCTCGTGCACAAAATTTCTCATACAATTATCATTATGAAGAAGGTACACTTCCATCAAGTTTATTATGGCATGATAGATTTGGACATTTGAACTATGACAACCTCCGCTTGTTGAAGAAAAATGGTGTTTCTGGTTTGCCTACAATTCCTAGGAAGCTTAAGCAATGTAATGCTTGCATTCTAGGAAAGCATAGCAAACAGTCCTTTCATGATTCACACTCCAGAGCACATAGAAAACTTGAACTCATTCATTCAGATTTATGTGGTCCAATTCCTATCTCTTCTGCAAATGGAAATTAATATATGATGACATTTATTGATGACTACACCAAAATGTGTTGGGTTTATTTATTGAAGAACAAATCTAATGCTTTTCAAACATTCAAGAACTTTCATACATGGAATGAAAATGATGCACAATCTCATATTGGCTCTATTCGCACTGATAATGGAAAAGAATACACTTCAAATGAATTTGAAAACTATCTTCACCATCATGGGATCAAACATCAAACAATTGTGCCTTATAATCCCCAACAGAATGGTGTAGCTGAAAGAATGAATAGGACAATCTTAAATATGGTACGCTCCATGTTGTTCTTCAAAAATGTAAAAATGATGTTTTGGGTTGATGCAGTTCTATGTGATGTATATATAAAGAATAGATGTCCATATAATGCTATCAGAAACAAGAATCCTTATGAAATGTGGTATGGGCAGATTCCTTCAGTAAAGCATCTCAGGGTCTTTGGTTCCACCTGTTATGCCTTGATACCAAAGGTACATAGAAACAAACTTGGTGCAAGAAGTCGTAAGTGTATCTTCCTAGGGTATTCAAACACCTCCAAAGCATACCATCTCTATGATGAAGTCAACAAAAAGTTTGTTGTATCTAGAGATGTAATCTTTCTTGAATCATCCAAAACTGACAATGTTGTTGAAAGGAAACTTGATCGCTTGGATAGATTCACAAATACAAAATCATTTCAAGAATTTGATAATTAGATTCCACATCTTGAAGGGGGAATTCCTATACTAGATCAACTTGTGGAATCTTCTTCTGAAGCACTCTCTCCCCTGCATGAAACTCCAACAACGGATGATACTTTGAGTGATGTGATTGACAGAATTGGGAGACTCAATCTTGATTCAATCCCAAATCAATCAACGGAGCAGCCTAGACCATCTGAGAAAGGTCCCCCAAAGTGGCTGACAAAGACACTTGAAAGTGTTCATCCTGATGAGGTTGGAAAGACAGGAACTAGAAATTCAAACCGGAAAAATGGAGGTGATGTAGATGACTCTGATTCACCTGTTGATATGGATGTTTCTTATGATTGTGAATTGAATTTGTCTACAGATTTTGAACCAACTTCCTTCAAAGAAGTTGCTTCTCATGATGAATGGAAAGAAGCGATGCAAAAGGAGTATGATGCCCTAATAAAGAATGGCACTTGGAAGCTGGTTGATCCTCCATTGGGAACCAAACCAATTGGCTGCAAGTGGGTCTACAAGAACAAGTATAAAGTTGATGGCTCACTTGACAAGCACAAAGCCAGGCTTGTGGCAAAAGGTTTTGCACAGAAGGAAGGGGTCGATTATGAGGAAACTTTTTCCCCCACAACAAAATGGGCTACCATCCAGACACTCTTTTCCCTAGCAGCTCAGAACGGTTGGAAAGTCCATCAAATGGATGTAAAAACTGCTTTCTTGAAAGGAGATCTAGAAGAAAATGTTTTTATGTCTCAGCTTGAGGGATTTGCTATGAAAGGACATGAACATAAAGTATGCAAACTCGTGAAATCCTTGTATGGCCTCAAACAAGCACCGCAAGCCTGGTATGAAAAACTGACTGAGCATCTTATGAAACTCAATTTCAAACATTATGATCTTGATGATGCAACTTTGTTTGTCAAGAAAGTTGGAAAAACAATTGTATATCTTGTGGTATATGTAGATGATCTTTTTATGAGAGGGAACAATGAAAACTACATTGCATCCATAAAGAAGGAATTGAAGAAAGGTTTTGAAATGACTGATTTGGGATATGTTCATTACTATCTTGGTATTGAAGTAACTCAACATCCGAATTCCATATTCCTTTCTCAAAAGAAGTACATTGGAGATCTGTTGAAAAGGTTTTGCATGACTGAATGCAATCCTATGACTACTCCAATGGAACAAAACTTAAATCTCACATCCATTGAAGGAAAATAATTTGAGGATGCAACAAAGTATAGACAGCTTGTATGAAGTCTCAACTACCTAACCACTACCAGGCCAGACATTTCATTTGTTGTTGGAATCCTCTCCAGATTTATGCAAAAGCCTTGTGAGGGACATTGGTCTACTGCAAAAAGAGTTCTAGAGTACTTGAAGGGAACTCAAGACTTTGGAATCAAGTATACACAGGTGGGCGACTTCAGATTGATTGGATACTCTGATTCAGACTTTGATGGAGACAAAGAAACTGGGGTATCTACTTCAGGTTATGATATGAGTCTTGGATTAGGAGCTATCTCCTGGAGATCACACAAACAATCAGTTCTAGCAGATTCCATAACAAAGGCAGAATATGTGGCAGCATTTGAGGCAACAAAGGAAATTGTGTGGCTCAGGAAAATTCTTAAAGATTTGCAGGTAAAACAAGTACAATCGACTCCACTCATGATTGACAATACCTCTGCAATAAAGTTATCCAAGAACCCAAAGTTCCATGATCGAACAAAGCACATCAATACTAAATATCATCTTATTCGACATCATGTTGAGGCCAAAACAATCCATCTCCGCCATTGTTCCACTAATGAGAAAATTGCAGACATCTTCACCAAAGCACTTGGAAGAGAAAAGATTGAAAGATTCAGAATGATGCTTGGACTCACCAACATCCCTTCAGATTAAGGGGGGGAATCATGGAAAATTTTAGGGGCTAATCTTCGCCCAGTGGGCTAATTTTCCATGATTTTTCCACAAAATGATTCGCCAATTTCCAATTTTTATAAAAGACGATTCGCCCAAATTTTAGAATATAAAATTATTTTACCTTAAAAATCGCCAACATTATATAGAGACTACATATATAATCATTATAAATTTGAATAATTTTACAAATATATCAATAAACATTTTATAGTTTGCATATTAAGGATTAGTGAGATTCGCCAATGTTTTTAAACTTCAAGAAAATTTTCCATCCTTAAAATTTTCCTTGCGGGAATGTTGGCACCTAATTAGAGGGATTGGGTGTACAACTGTAATTAATGTAAATAAATAATAGAGTAGATAGAGAGTCATTGGAAGATGAACTGAATAGTCACTCCCTGTTGTATATAATAATGAACAACCTAAATGAATAACATGAGTTTTGATTTGAGGAGTTACCTCCTGGTCTGCAGCCGACCAAGATGGGACTAAATCATATACCCATTTACGAGGGAGAAAAAGACCCAAAGAGACACTGGTTTGTTTGTGAAAAAATTTGGAACGCAAATGACATGAACGACAAAGACAAGCAAATGGCGCAATTTGTTGTGACGTTACGGAAACAAGCTCTGACATGGTTCATGAACTTAACAGAAAAAGAAAATAAGACGAAGATGAGATCAAAAGAAATTTCCTCACGTTCTTTAAATCACAAGAATTTAATCATTTGGCATCACAAAAGCTAAAAGAAATAAAACAGAGACCGAATAAATATGTTTGTGAATACAAAAAGCACTTCAAAGAATTATGAAGTCAAATTCCATACACTATTGATGAGAATCTACTATTAGAATGGTATTTGGATGGAATACTTTAGATTATCCACGGGCAACATCAAATGCATGAAAGCAAGGCATGTGAAGAAGCTCTCAAACTATCCCAGCGAACTTAGCAAGATGATGAAAATCAATCAATCAATACATCGACTGACAAAAAAATTAAAGATAGATTAGACCAACTACAAAACTCTCTTCTGCAATTATCGCTCCAAAAGAACCATCTATGGTGCACTAATTTCCATATTGAAGTACATACCAAAGATACATGTAAATTCTTAGACTATTTCAACCAAGAAGTTAGAAGGATACAAATTGATGTATATTGTGACATTTTTCAAACTACGTCTAACTAGTCCACTAAAGATTTCCAGTATAACCTACAAAATTCTAAACCAAAATGGTATGCAATCTGTGAAGACAATGCATATTCCACCCAGGAATGTCCATTGAACGGAAAAAATAAACCCAATTATCATGTTGTATACCATACGCAAGCCATTGAACAATTATCAGAACCACCTCCATTCGATGGAAGTGGACAAGATCAAGGAGGCTATGGCGGTCGACAACGCGGTTACAACAATAGAGGTTGTGGTTAGGGCCAAGGCCGTGGGAGATGTTACTGCTATACTTGTTGGCAGGAAGAACATATCATGATAGAACTTACGCTTCTACAACATGTGTGGTCTGAGCAACCACTCAGTGGAAGAATGTCCAAAGATCATAGGAAAAAATTTAAATAAAATAACCATTAATCTACTACAAACTATCTCAAAGCATGAGATTTTGAACTCTAAAAATATTCATGTAGTCATAAGGTCAAGAGATCAAAGAGATAGCAATGATCAGAACAACCAATTGATCTTATTTGTCAAGAATTCAACAAAGTATCAAAATATACAACAACAAAATCAAACAATGTTCTGAGCAGTTAAATTCTTTACAAACGAAAGTGAAGATCAAAGACTATCTAAGGACCTAATCTTAGAATAATTTCTTGAGCTTGTAAAGGAAGAACACACTATCACCCGTCTTGTTGAACTATTGAATATGATGAAAAATTGTAACGAAAACGAATAAAGAGGGAAAAATTTTAGACAAATTTCACATGGTGGTAGATGATCATGACCCCGCAAGTTCACTTAGAAATAAATGGGTTCATGGTTAAACAAGTTGTTTTCAATTTTGGATCTCAAGTGAATATTCTATCGAGAGACACATGGATCAATATGGGACGACTAAGTATACACAAAACAACTAATTATCTTAAATTATCTGACCAAAGATTCATTGAACCAATCGGCACACTACGACAAGTTCAAACATCAATAATGGGTATCTCGACGACAGTCAAATTTGAATTTATCAACTTAGTCAATGACATTCCTGCCTATCCAACATTAGTTGGCTGACCATGGGGATGAAGAATGAAGGTGACTCTATCACTAGAAAAATATAGAATCAAATTAAAAGGCAATAAAAAAAATATTATCATTCCTTTAGATCCTCATGAAGGCAAGCCTTGGGTAGAGTCTATTGATGAAAAAGTCGAAATCAGAAAATTGTACCAACTGTTACATGATGAGCATGTTAATGTGGAACCAAATGCTTCAGGATTCATATTAACTGGACATCCTCTCTCAATAGAACAAAACTCAAAAACTAAATTATATGAATGGAAAATCGAGAATTATGAATCGAAGGCAAAGGAGTGTTGGACTATACAAGTTATCCAAACATCAAAAATATGACCTTGTTATTCTATCAACCAATCACATGAGAAAATAACTACCAAGAAACACAATCATTATTCTCGACTGGTTAAACAACCAACTATAATTATCACATCTGTTTTAAGGAAATGACATCCCTTGTTAACCATATAGAACAGGTAACAAAAGAAATTAGTGAACAAGGACGAATGAAGAGTCTAATGTGAAATCTTACTGGTTAGGAAACAAGATGATTGGATACACATGCATCCTTGCTTCATACCTAGATGATTGCAACCTCTTATTTTATTGAATGATTTGGAGGGATAAATTTATCTTCAAAAGGAAATATACCAAATTTCATCGTTGGTTAGGATCCCGCTGAACACATCAAAGTTTGTGAATCATAATGGTGAGGAATTGGATATAAGATGAACATGTATGGCCACACATGTTCCCAAACACACTGGCTGATCTTCCAAACAAGTGGTACAAGCTAGAAGAAGCGAGGGGCCAATCCCTCCAATGGAAGGAATTAAAATAAAACTTCATTAAAGATTTTGAGTTTCAACCAAAGGAGGTAGAACTGAAGGACGCAGTCCAAAAAATTAAAGAATTTGTACTAGAAAATCCAGTCAATCCACAAACTTCAATAAATAATTCGTTAACCTGCAATTACTTAGCCTTTACTTTTGAACACAAGACGACCAACCGGTTAGAAATGGAAGAATCACCTGTTGTTGGCCAGAGTTTTACCTTGAATAAGAATCATTTGGAAAATCATAAGAAAATCCAGTCAGTATACAAAGTTGACAAAAAGGAAATAGATAAAACAGACAAGTTATACTTCCCGTTGGCATATCAAAAGGTCAAATTTGGGGAAAAATGACTTGACAAATCTAAGGTACCTGACTGGATGAACGTTGAAATTAAGATAAAATAATTCGACATATCAAATGACAATCGACCAAAAATTGCTTGACTTGGTGATTATTGGTCGAAGAAAAAATAAAGGAATTTGTAAACTTGATCAAAGAATACCAAGATGTATTTTCTCGAGATTACAAATATTTAAAAGGATTAGTCAAATAAATGGGAGAAATGAAGATTAATCTTATCCTAGGAGCCAAGCCAATAAAGAAGAGACCGTATAAATTAGCTCCTAAATACAAGCCTATTGTACAAAAATAAATACAAGAATACACCAATTGTATTCTCAAGAATTGTTGTTAAAGCATTCCATGAATATATTTATAAGACCATGGTTGTTTATTTTGATGATTTGATAGTCTAGACACTATTAAAGGACCATATTCAATGGTTAAGGTTAATTCTCGAAAGGTGCAGACAGATACAGTTGTCTCGTGAAATAAAGAAATGCATTTTTGCAACTCGCATTGGAATACTACTAGGTGAAGCCTTCTCAAAAGATAGAACTAAAGTAGACATGGAAAAAATAAAAGTAAGCTTGGACTTCAAACCCCCAGTTAACTATAAGCATATTAAAATACTTCTAGGAGACACAGGGTATCATAGAAGATTCATTTGACACTACTCCAACATAACTCAGTTATTAAATAAGAAATTAGTCGAAGATCCAATTCTTAAATTCCCAAATTGGTCTAAGCAGTTTCATGTTCACGTTGATGCATCAAATGTGGCAGTTGGAGTAGTCTTAGTGCAACCCGATGAAGAATTAATAGATCACACAAATGCTTACACTAGTTGTAAGCTTAACAAAGCAGAAAGAAACTATTCAACAACAGAGCGTGAAGCCTTAGCAATGGTATTTTCTCTACATAAATTTTGGCATTACCTTTTAGAAAATCCTTCTAGTTTTACAAAGATCATCAAGATTTAAAATACCTTCTCTACAAACCTGTGCACCAAAACTAGATTTTCCTATGGCTACTGTTATTCCAAGAATTCAAATTTGAAGTTATTGTTCGACCAAGAAAACAAAATGTTGGACCTGATCATTTATCACAAGTGGAATCATAGGATGAATCGAAAAAGATCAACAATTATATTCCCTATGCACACCTACTCAGGGTTGAAGCAGTCCTTGTCAAACTAGCCAAAATAACAGAGTTTCTCCACATAGGTAAAATGCTAGAAGGTTTAATAGAACAAAACAAAACAAAAACAAAAAAGATTCTAGAAATTAAAGCAGCACCATACACATTAATAAATGGCCAACTCTACAAGCTAGGAATTGAAAAAGTACTAAGAAGATGTGTCCTTGACCATGAAAGGGAGGCCACTATTAACAAGGCCCACAAAGGGGGAGATGGAGGGAACTACCAAGGAGACACAACTGCTCGCAAAATAATACAGGTTGGCTTGTGGTGGCCAACCATATTTTGTGATTGTCAACAATGTGTACAAAAATGTGGCATATGCGAAGGAACCGACAAACCTCTTCCAAAACATCAAATGTCATTAAACTCCATAATTCCATCTCTACCATTCAAAATATGGGGGTTCGAATTTATCAGTTCATTCCTAAGAGATAAAAGAAAATAGGTGCAAAGTACAACATCACTGCAGTAGAATATGTAATGAAATGGAGTGAAGTAGAACAGGTAGTGTCATGAACTATGGAAGTTTCAGCTAAATTTATATATGAAAACAGGGTAATGCGTTTCGGTTGCCCCTTGGTCCTCATTAGCAATAGATAAAAGCACTTTGTTAATGACACAATTGAAGTACTCATAAAAAATTTCATGATTGAACATAGAAAAACTAGCGCATACCATCCTCAAGAAAATGGTGCAGTCGAGTCCTTTAATAAAACTTTGCACAAAGGATTATTGAAAATATGAAATATGGACAAGGACGACTAGGAAGACAAAATTCTAGTACTTTCATGGGCTTATTGTACAAATTTTAAGTAGTCGACTGGGTTGACACCACTTAAACTTATTTTCAGGAAGGAAGCAGTCGTATCATTACATTATTCAACAAATAGTACACAAGTTGTGTCAACCATATTTAAGTACAATTCAAAATTATAGGCACAACGAATCATACAATTACATCAATGGGAAGAAGACCAACTGTATGTTCTATATCATCAAAAATTTCATAAGGATCAACATAAATCTTGGCATGAACGAAATACCATCTAAACATTTCCAAGTTATACGACAGCTGAGTGAAAGACAAAACGAAAAACTTGAATTTTCATGGCTTGGCCCATTTACTATTGAAGATATTCGATCGTCAGGAGTAGTCCAATTAAAAACATTGCAGGGTCACCTATTCAAGTTTCTTGTTCACAGTGCCCATCTAAAAAAATATATTACATAACTCATAGTCAGTATAGGTAATTATTTGTAAACTATTAACAGCTAATCGACTATTATGTAATTAACTATTTAATGAATGAACAAATAAACTTAATTATTAAAGTTATTACGTTTTCATTTTCCGATTCTCTTCTACTTAATTTAAATTTCTAACATTAACATAAATTAGTTATAAGTATAACCAACATAACAGTCAGTACATCAATAAAAAACCTTTCTAGGTATAACCATATAATCACACAATAAGACTCAATGGAGTGTGAGGAGGACCTACGCAATCTTTTAAGAGCAAAGCAGAGTTCAAAGCAACACCAACACCAAGACGATCAAGATGAAAGGCATAGAGCAAAGAGCCGACCTATACATCGTAGGCACCAACTAATGGATCATACTCATAGGGTATGACCCCAAACATCATTAAATCTAGAAGGAAATGACGACCATTTAACGGAGAGAAGTTCATGAAATCCAGCATCAGAAAAATTCGGTGCACATGAACCCGACCGAGAAATTCACAAAAGACAAAAAGGCATATTTACAAATCAAGGAAATCAAGTACAATTTCCATCCTCTGACATGTCCCATGCCTCACACATATCAACATCGTCAAATAGCAAGCAAGGGTCATTTCAATATTCCAAACATTTACTACCCACTCCACCAGAAAGATGGTGAACTAATGCCATGCACACACGAAATAATAACCAATAGATTACATGAAAATTGAAGAGATGTCCTGAGGAATCACAACTAGAAAACAATGATGGTGTATTTAACGCCAACTCTATAAAAATCAAGGAATGCCCCAAATTTCTAAAAATCTTGCCAGAAATTCCAAGCAACTTTCCTTGTGACTTGGAGGACATTTTGAACATTTCAAGTCTTGTAATCTCTTATTCAGAGTTGTTTGATTTTCTTCGAACATAATAGTTCTATGAAGAATTTACCATGAAGAAATTAAAGAATAGATCATAGGAAGAAGAAGTTACACTCAAACCCAAAACCAAAGCTTTGTTCGATCTTGTTGGAAAAACTGAGCTAGAAGTTCGTTTTCACAACATCCGTCAAGTGAAGGTTGAAGAACCGACATGGGAAAATAATTTTGATGCCTATCTCAAATTGGAAAAGAAGTGAAATCAATGGAATCCAAAGATGAAATAATTATAGAAAGCGATAATACGTGAAATTATCCGGGCCCTGTTGGTTGCAGATCTTCAAGGAATGAAGCAAGGAGTCGTCAAATACCTAGTGAGTAGATACCACTATGGAAAATTGTGGCTAAACCAACTGTATTCTATTTCTGGCACCATTATCGATCTAATCATAGGATTTCCATACAAAGGACCTAAGGTACTGACTACAATTGACATAACTCACTAACTTACAAAACTTTTCGGAAGGGTCTCTAGGAAAAATCAAGAGGCTTGGTGATTAGTCAAGTGTAAGACCCCTTGGCAAGATGAATTTGCACGATTTTTGCTCTGTGTTTGAATTCGATGGGTTGAGATTTAGACATCAATCTCACCATGTTGGAAGCTATCGTCAAAATAGCAAAATCCATATTTTAGTATAATTGGGCAGATCATGTGGCCAACTTAATTAAAGTTAATTGTCAAGACTGCAAGAATTCTAGTAAGTCCATCTGTTTTCCCTCTTTGTTGATATGGATTGTCATGAGGGCGCACCCACTAGTTGGGGAAGCCAATTTTACAAAGAAAGATCCACCCATGATGAATAATTTCAATATTTTCTCTAGTAGTTGGTTAGGGGAGTTACAGTCGCTTGGTCCCAGTGAAATTTTTAGGAACTGGCTGTTGAATATTAAAAATATTTCTGATAAGTGGAGAATTCCCCAACATGTTCATCGTGCCCTACCTCCATTCTCTCATATTCAATTATGCCCCGACTACACTAAAGTCTGGTATAATAATTCCCCCGAGATCAACCCCCAAGAACTCCCCTACCAACCAACAATAAAACAAATATTTGGTGAGTTATGTCGACAGTCTAATACTAAATATTCCATTCCACCTACCATTTTCGAGCCGACCCATGACATCATTACACCTCTGAAATATGTTGAAGTCAAGGAGGAATTCTAGGCTAGTCTTTACCTACAACCCTTCAAAGTTTATTTATCAATACCCTTACCTGAACCTTCACATAAGTCCACTCACAAAGAGCATACCATCCCTAAGTCTACCCTTCCAAAGCTAAACCATACTAGTGGAAGAAAATACTTAAAAATATCAAACTCACTTATCTACTCAAGTAGCAACAGTTGGACGAATCTATTAGAGATCTAGAGCCTCAACAAACAACTGTCAAAAAACCCACTAAGTGAAAAAATCCATCCACTAAAACATAGATTCGAGATGCCCTAGAAGGTGTTATGGGTTTGCTTGCTGAGAATATGTCGAAAAAATAGATGAATTCCTTCAGAAAGGAAAGCATGATAATGAGTCACCTTCTCAATCCCATAAGCAGGCAAGTCAATCTGCCACCGTTCCTAATATTTGATTAACCAAGGATGCCCCAATTAATTCTCCAACTCGAGTTGTTGAAGAGAAAAAAAACATTGGGAAAAATCATTGTGATGAGGAGCATTCAAACAAAGAGCAGTTTGAGAAAGAGGAGTCGAATAATCAAAACTCTTATTAAGAATATTTTGACAAAGAGAAATCAAATGAAGAATAGTCAGCATAAGATTAGTCTAACAGAGACCAGGAAGAGAAGCAACAAGCAGAATAGGGTCAGTCAGATCACACTTAGACAGATAAGTCCCAGTCAAAATTAAACCAATTGAAGGATAACCAGAACATCTAAAACAATTCAAATCATACTTCTAAATATAATTCATTGGAGCGAACTCAGTCTGATGAAATCGGTAGAGAGCACAACCAGTAGACAAATCGTGCTTTGACTAAGTCGTAATGAGGAGAACTAGGAGGATTACATGTCATTAATACAACACTAGAAACTAATCCAGGTACTACCGATGTTCCGACCACTCAAGTTAACATATATTCAACTACAGCAACCAAGGGCAAGAAGAAGCATGTCAACATCACTAATAAGTATGATGAGATTAAGCTTGCTAATGATAAACAACTTTTTCAAGTTATGTAAAGTTCTATCAGATTTTCTAAGAAATGACTCCAGAAAATAAAGAAAGAAACTAAGAAGTTGCATCACCTATAGGAACGAGAAAGGGAGACTTGGTTGAAGTCCTAAAACCAAGAGTGATGATCATCTCATTCTTGTTCAATAGTTGGTAGAGCAATTAATTGACCAAAATGTCCAACTCATTACTCAGATGTCAGAATTGCAGTCCCGACCTACACTTATAGCTAATCCTAGTTTTACTCAAGCTTTGCATAAGGCCCACGATGATAATTTAGCATAAAAACAGACATTGGAAGATACACCTCACAAAGGATTTTCTCTCATAACTACTCTTAATAATTGGCCCTCCTATTTGGATATTGTTAATTCGAAGATAAGGATCCAAGAAATGCTTGTTAGGGACATCTCGGCCAAGAAAACTTCAGACTCTAGACCTCAACAGTCAATAAATACTCAACTAGAACAAGAGAAGGAAAATTATGTAAAGATTCTGCAACAACATCGAGAGTGGTTGTGTGAAGGAAAAAAATCCCAACACGAAGCTTCAAATGTTTCTCAGTTCATACAACAATTCCTACAACAGTCGAGAGTATCGAAAAAAAAGACCATTCAATCAAAGGATAATAGACTCTACAATAGTAGAAGACAATGTACAATACTTGTCTAATCTTATAAAGTCAAGCGTAAAATATCAAGTAGCAGTACGAGAATGGTCAATATTTGACAAACATTTGCAGATGCTAGCTCCAGTGATCTATCAAACCACTTTTTCTGGCATAACTCCAAATCCATGAGCATGTTCTTCTTCTCCACATCCATCATGGCCTACCCATCAATTTTATGCACCTAATGTTTCTACATTTTCTATTTTCTCAGAACAATAGTCTCAGGAAGAATAGGTTTACCAAATAGTGAACGAGTCATACCAGCCAGCCTCGGAGATGCCAACCAATTAGTAAAAGCATTGGTCCCTAATCCATCAATTTCTTGAAATTCATCTTTATTTTACTTGTAATTCAGAAATGTTGATGTAAAAATCCTCTTTTGTCCTTTTGTCTTGTTTTTTTTCCTAACACTCCCCCTTCTTCGAGATGAAGAAGGAATTGAGGGTGGGGGAGATGTTGAAGGAGCTAGTCGAGTTGACAGACTAATCGAATATGCAAAAGGTTAGTCAGCCTAACCGAATAGCCTCAATGTAAACATATTGTAATATGATAGGTGGATAACTAATGATAGATTACACAGTGTGGTTAATCTGAAAGTTAGACTCTTGTAACTGTCTAACAGTCTATATATACCTGTCGGTACAACAATGTAACAAATATTCCTCATATAATATAGAATACATATATGCGACTTGGTTATCTCCCAATTACTATGTCTTGTCTCTTTACATGTTTTTTGTATGTTTACTTGAGTTTGTCTACTGGTAACAATGCAAACTATTCACTAGATTACAACACCTTCATCGTGACATATGTGGCATTCAACATTGGGCTTCAATCTATGTATCAACATAATTTTTTTCTTATTTACTTGTAATTCATCTTTATTTTGGTCCACATGCCTCCATCTAGGTACTTGATTTTATCCTCTATACTTGACCACATCATAGGTTCTGCAGCCATGTGCTTTGTGTCCAAACATTGTGCATGAGAAACAATAAGAAAAAAATTATGTTGATACATAGATTGTTATCACCAAAAAATTGGTCATCTAGCCTAATTTACTAGATGGATCGAAGTAAACCATGTAAAGCCAATTTTACCATAGTAAAATTGCTTTCACTGTGAGAAATTACTTAATAAACCACCTTTGTTAAGTAATTTATAGTTAAATCCATGAAGAATAATGAAATAAATCACTATTTATTTGACTTTCTTCTAGGAATAATTAATTAAACCATTTTTCAATTACTATTCCTTGTCATATCTGACTGAATCATGAAAAATAAACAGCTAAATCATTAATTATCTCATTTTTCTCTAAGAATAATTAATTAATCACTAATTAATTAGTATTCTTTCTCAAATTTGACTAAATCCCTTAGGAATAATTAAATAAATTATTATATGTTTATTATTCCTTAACTAATTCCTTGAGATGATAAATAAATCATTTATTTATTTATTATTTCTAAAAAAAAGTTTAAATACTTTTTCCCTCCTAAACAAATATAATAAAATACTCCAAGTGGTTATTCCAAGAATGGGGTTAATAATATTTTATTATTGCTCATTATTCGAGGATAACTCAATATTTTGTTATAAATAGAAGGGTTTTCCATTCATTATTCACTTTTGATTATTTTCATTGTTGCACTCATTGTTGTAACTCTGATTATTTTCATTGTCCACCACCACTTTTCTTCCATTTGAGTTCCCATTGAGCTCAAACATCTTATTTGTTGGGTTTACACATTATAAAGGAGAGAGACTCTACATAAGTTGAAGACATTTGAGGATAGCCAAGAACCCATCTCATAGAGGGGGACTGGTAACATTTATTTGTTCCCTTCACAAGTGTTATAATAAAACTATTCTTTGTATATCTAATTTCCATTAGATGATTGGAGTTATTACTATTTCTTTTTGTTTTTTAACTATGATTGTGGCATAGATAAGAATTTTGGCAAGTTTTGTTTCTATCAGTTGTTGCGGATCTACAATGTTTAGTAGGCATTTATATTGTTGAGATTGTTTGTCATCCAAAATCTTAAGTGGGTTCTTTTCGTACGCCTTTGAGAAGAAAACACTACAACAAAATTGACGACTCCACTGGGGATTTTCTGATTGTTTCCAATCACAAAATTGGCGATTCCACTAGTTTTATACTTCAGATCCAAAAACCTGGGTGACCTTCGGTTTTTAGCTTAGGGTTTCTTTTATTTTTTTCAGGTCTCTTAATGTTTCCTAGCTTTTTAACCCTAGATCTCTTAAGTTTTTGACTTCTGCAAGCTTTCTGGTCCTTTCCCCAAGTCACAAGAACCAGTCGCGACAAAGGCGGCAGTTTTTCCTGAGATTTTCCAACTGGGATCCACGGAGAAGAAATCACACTTTTTAGCCCAAAAAGTATGATATAGAGGCCAGAGCACACCTATTAGCCCAAAAAGTGCGATCCCACCTGAAAAACAGGTCAGTATCTGTGATTTTTGGATTTCCGAGTTTTTCTCAGATCTGTTTCTGGGTTTTGCAGAGATCTGTTTGTTGGGTTGTCTGACCTCTGTCTCATCCTGATTAAGCCTTGATCTACTCTGATTTACTCGTCGAAGTAGAATTTATCCCCCCTAGGGCTTCTAGTACGCTTCCACATTTATATGAGGAGTTTAGCTGAGTGAGTAGTTTGAGTTTCTGCAACGCTTTCAACCATACTTTCTAGATCTATACCCTTATGTTTAGATCTATAAAGATAGGTTGTCACCATCCATAGTTTCACATTACAACTTGTTTGGTCATTGGCCTTAGGGTCCCATCGGTTTCCCTAAGTGTTTTACCCATCTCCCTATCTTTTTGCAACGACCTTCCTCTCTGCTTTTTTGTTGTTGCTACACCACTTTCTAGTATCTTAGTTTCAATTGATCCCAGTCACACCGACATTTAGATCCCTTGATCATTTTAGTGTATTTTCCGTCGATTTAGCCACCAAACAGCACAGTGATTGTAAACCCAATTTGGGTGGGGTTTAGTTAATTGTTTTGTTGTTCATTGTTTTGATGTTAATTTATTTTCAGCAAGCTTTTTTCTTTTTTACAAACACGATCTGGGATTAATCAATAAATACACTTGCGCACACAAGCAAACCTTAAGTGAAGGGCGCTTGATTTACACCGCCAAGCCAAGACTTAACATAATAAATTTATCTCCCCTCATCGAGACAAAGACATATTGTTGATCTCGCTTCGTCATTTCCGTGTCACGTGTGTCTTACCACCATTGCACCACCAAGGCGTTTGTTGCGGAGACTATTAGGCCTTCACCCCAATTTTCACTTGGGCATATTACCCCTCCTTATCAGGTTCAAGTTCATAACCCTCCGAGTCCCCATACCAACTCTTCTCCTGGTTCTTTTGATTCCTCATCAGATTCTGAGCCTCCTTCACCGCATATCGTCAACATGTTTGGACCCATAGCTGGTGCAGGAACCCAACTTGGTGTTGGCTCTGATTTTATCCCGGTGGTCACATCAAGCGGAACAGTCTCAGGAACCATTCCGGCAACCCCCATGCTCCCCTTTATGTCTAGGTTAATTCTACCAAACTTTAGCCAGTTGATAAACGGCCCCATACACCACGATGCTAGTTGGCTTTCTATGCTGACTAAGCTTGCCTCAGACATCCCAAAGTTTGAGAGTTATGCTAGAGAGGATCCTACTAACCATGTTCGATCCTTCCACATGTGGTGTTTGTCCAACTCAATTTACCGATGACTCCATTCGTCTTCAGTTATTCTAACGCACGCTCACTGGAGACGCTGCAAAATGGTATGTAGACCAGCCCACCGCGTCTCATTCCGTTTTTGCAATGCTTGCTAAAGTGTTCCTCTCATATTTTCAGTTACATATTGGGTACGACATTGGTATGGAGCTATTGACCTCATTCCATCAGTCCTTCGCCACTTGCCTTTCCGACCATGTTCAAGAGTGGCACCGAAGGAGGAGCACATGATGTGCCCCGCCCTTCAAAGACTGTGTCTATCTAGATTGGTTTCTTAGGAGCCTTTTAGCACCCATTGGAAAAGATGTCGCGTCCCATTTTCCTCAAACTGACGAAGAAGCTCTCCAAACCGCTCTAAGATATGACCTGATTTATGCACAATCTGATTATGTCTATACCATCATTCCAGACCTCCCTCGTCATGGAAGTGCTAATGAACCGGGGGCATCTCACACCACCGACTGTATTGTTGGAACCCTTTAACACCCTTCGCCATATACTCGAAAAAGTTATGGCTATCTGTAGGGGGGCACCAGTTCCTCTAACACTCATGCTCCTCCTGCTAGCAACATGTTTTCAAATCCCCAGCTTGTCTACCAAACTATTGCTCCTTATGCACAACCGAGTGCTCCAGCCCCTCAAGAATTAGTGGCACAGCCTCCCATGCATCCTCATCCCCAACAGCCACCACTCCCTTAGGGTCAATTGTTTATGCAGCAGAGTGTGACCAATCCCCAAAATATGAAGAAAAAGAATAAGGGGAAGGGTAACAAGGGTAACCAAGGTAATCAAGGTAATCATCCTAGTGAACCCTAGGGGAACCAGCCTAACACTAACAACCAGCAACAGGGCAGCCAGCCCAAGCAGAACAAGGTTATTCATACAAACAAACCTTGTGCATGTTGTGGTGTACATGGCCATTATACACATGATTGTCCTCTCTTACCCCAGATGTGTCAAATGTGGGAAGCTCAAGCAGCTTCTAGAGGTCAACAATCGCCTCAGAATCCTACGCCATTTCAACCAGCAATGCTTACAAATCCTTTCCCTCAGCAAGGATTTGTAGCTACTCAACCTCAGCCAAGTCAAGAAGCCTATCCCCCCCAACCTTCTAGTCTTGGTGACTACCAGATCCTTATGATGAATTCTGATGAGGCTAATCCCTCCGATATCAACTTGCAAACTCGGTCGCGTCAATATGACAAGCCATCAACTTCGTCCACCACTGAGTCCAAAACCAAAGCATCTGCTGACCCTCTCACGACACCAAATGGTCTACTACAAATCCCTCAACCTAAAGTTGAGGCCATTCCTAAGATCCCTAAGGGACCATTACGTCATAATGCAGCTTCTAACTGAGCTTCCCATACATATAGTATAGTGGATGACTTGGCACAATCATCTGTGGCCATGTCAACACTGGAAGTACTCCAGTTGTGCCCATCCCAAAAGAAATATCTACTAACTGCCTTAGGCACAGTAGATCCTTCTGATGAGCATTTGATTGTCTTCCTTGTTGATACATTAGAACATCCCTAATTGCCTTCATCTGTTTTGTTCTAGATACCAGTTAGAATCTGTAATGCCATCGTCTCCCGATGCATTATTCACGAAGGTGCATCCACCTGTGTGATGTCTACTGCTATTTGGAAACAACTTAAGTCACTTGATTTTTCCCCCTCCACCATCACTTTGCGTGCTTGGGATGGACACTCCTCCTAGCCCCTTGGCATGTACCACAACTATCCAATGACCCTTGTAGGCAAGACTGTCCATGTCAACATTGAATTTATTGATGCCCCTTTGGATTACAACATTCTCTTAGGTCGTAGTTACACATATGCCATGTCATTCGTCACGTCTGCGGTGTTTCGTAAGATGTGCTTCCCCATGAAGGGAAGATCATTACCATCGATTAGTTGACTTACTACGAGCCAGCATTTGTGACCTCCCCCGAGTCCATTTTCTAGTCAATGTCAAATAAGAAGTTTTCACCTCCCCTCAACGGTGTTTCACCCGGAGTCTATGTTGAAAATGAAACAAGATGATGGATCTTAGTGGAAAGGAATCGCCTTCACTAAGTGGGCCCACAGGCTATTTTTGGCGCAAAGTCTATTTTTAGACTATGTCTATTTTTAGACATATGGATCATGGTCTATGAGTTGCAGGATGCTATTTGTGGATGATTGGTCATGTTGGTAAAAATAGATGGACTTCTATTTTTAGACATATGGGCGGTTTCTATTTCTAGACTGCCAGGCTAAAAATAGAACAGTGGAATATTATTAGCTCATAATAATATTTGGACTATAAACATTATCTTATCCTCTTGGAGCACTTCAGTTTGAGCTACATATGTGGCACATGCAGCTGTCAAAAGGAAATACACTTTTCTTGTGGGTCAGTTGAGCTATTGCATGATGGATTTCAGTTAGAACTCATGTGGTTGAGTTTGGTGGAGTTGATTGAGGAGTTGATGGAGTTGTGTTCAATTTGACTTGGTTAAACTAGTTGTATTTAGTCTAACTGCAGAATACACCAGTGATGAGTGATGTGAATTAATTGTTAATTAATTCACTAATTATTAACTCATAAATCAACTAAAGAATACATCAGTTAACTCAGTGCATGGACAGTTCAGTGGAGACAGGTGTTAGAGGTTGAGATTGCTATCAGTTGTGGCTATAGTTGTGCATGAGATCTTGCAAAATCAATGGATTGAGTAATGCCAATGAGGATTGCGTGGTTCAGCCAAGGAAATATGAGTTTCGATCAGCCATACTCATCTATTCTCATGCAGGATTGCGCAGTGGAGGCAGGCAAGCAATGGAGGAGATTTGAACCTGTGATTGATTCAGATCTGAGCTAGTTTGTGTGTAATAGGTGGAGATAGTACTGACTACTTGTGAGGAATATTGTACTATGTATTGTTACATGTTATCAATCATTATAATATACAGATACTGTGGGGTTTTCAGCTGTATGCTTTCCCCGGATTACATACTGTGTTAATGTGCGGATGTGATTGATGTTTTCATTGTTTTTAATTCCGCAAAATTGATGATCAACGTAGAGGAGGTTATGTATTATGCATGTATTCCGAAATAGTGTATAATTGGGATAATCTCTGTGAATAAGTGTCATATTATTCAAAATTTCTACATGGTATCAGAGCCAGGTTGATCATCAGATCTATTATTCAGAAAGTGATTACATTTTACTTCTTCAGGCAGAGTCTGTAATCGGGCCAAGTAGCCTCTGGATTCATCCTTCCTTTGGAAGGTGAGATATCTGGTAAAATCCCATACAGTCAATCTCTGTACGAGAAATACTTTTTTCTCACGAATTTTAGATCAGAAGCGGTTGAGTTTTGAGCTGTTGGAATTCGAATTTGCAGCAGTGCTTTCTTGGTGTCAAAGTTGAAATGTCTTTCAACGGATTGCAATTGGAGTATGCTCTTGAAGGAAACTCAAACTATATTGCATGGAAATACAGGATGGAGGCGGTGTTAGATGACAATGGGTTGAAGGAGTTCATAGATGCTGAGGTCCCAAAGCCTACTGATGCTGCTCATGTTGAGGTTTGGCAAAAGAAGACAGCAAAGTGTCGAAGGATTCTGTTGGAGGGTGTGAAGGATCACATTGTGTCCAGCCTGCATGGAAAGGATTCTCCATACTTGATGTGGAAAGCATTGACAAATCTATTCCAAAGCAAGAGCGATCAGAGGAAGTTGGTGCTCAAGGATAAACTCAAAAACATTAAGTGTGAGAATGGAGACAGTATGCCCAGGTATCTCACGAAGTTCACCCAATGCCGAATGAGCTGGGAAGTGTGGGGATGATTGTCGATGATGAGGACTTGGTGAGCTTGGCTCTCCTTGGTCTTCCGAAGAGTTGGCATTCCCATCAGGACTTTGTCAATGGTCGGGAGAAATTGCCAGGATGGGAGAGACTTTGGTCAGATCTTGTGCAAGAGGAGATCAGGCGGAATACCAGGGATGGATCTTCATCAAAGGCATCTGATGAAGAAAATTGTGCTTTGGAAACCAAAGCAAAGAAGTGGAAGGAGAAGGGTTCTCTTTCCGAATCCAGTTCTTCCAATGATGGGAAGAAGGTTGACAAATCGAAAGCGCGATGCTTTCATTGTCATGAGGTGGGCCATTATGCTACAAATTGTCCACGGAGGAAATCCAAGAAAGGATCCGGGGAAGGATCTAAAGGTGAGGCACTTGCTTCACAGTTTGAGTTGGATTTCACACTCTTTGCATGCATGGTTTCATCCATGGTGGGAAGTGGTTGGTTTCTTAACAGTGGAGCTTCTTTCCACATGAGTGGAGACAAGAGTTTGTTCAGTACTTTGGAGGAGAAAGATCTCGAGATACTCATAGCGATGGGTAATGATGAGAAGTATAGTGTCTCAGGTGTAGGCATGGTTATTTTTCAAAGGGAGCATGGAGCTTGCCTTACCTTAACCGATGTCAAGTATGTACCAGGACTGAAGAGAAACTTGGTGTCGATCGCGATGCTGGAAGATGGAGGCTATGATGTAGTCTTCAGTAAGGGAAAGGTTTTCCTTAGACACATCATCACTAGACAGGTGAAGCAGATTGGTTCACGGGTCAAGAACCTGTATGCTCTTGAGGTTCAATATGCATGCAAAGCCTTGAGTAGCGAGGCAACTGATGGAGACCTGGTGGTTGAGAGGGAGCGTATATTACCTCTCAACATGCAGAGCCAGAAGAAGTCTCAGATGATTGTGGAGGAGCCACGATTGGTGCAGCAGCTTCAGGAGGTTGTGGAGCAGCCACAACAAGGGAAGCTGAGAGGAGATCGAGTAGAGACATCTACTTATGCAGAGACCTCCAGTAGGGGGAAACTTCGAGCCAGGTGGGCAGAGGGATCACATGCAGCCATACCTTCAAGTAGGAGGTGGGGTGATGTGGAGTGATCGTCCCAAGGAGGAGGGGCAGGATCCTTGAGGTACCCAACCTCTTGGATGAGACCTTGCTACGGGAGCTCTGATGTGGAGTAGCAGGAACTGACTGATTGGGTAGAGACAGATGTAGATGGAACGGCAGAGAGAGCGACAGTGTTGGGAATCCCAAGACAGCGCATAGCTAGTAGGCTGCAGCAATGCAAGAGGCACAAGTGTTTTGCACAGTGCTAGGTGGCACAGAGAAGTGTGTAATGGTGCGAGATGCATGGAGATGTTGCAGTAGCACAGATGTCAGAGAGGGAGCACTTGTCAGTAGCAGGTAGAGCTTCAGCATCAGAGTATGTTCCTAGCCCAACAAAGTGGCCAGTTGGGAGTGTTTTTGTTCCAAGTGTTGTTGGAGCAAGTGGACCGAGAAAATGTGTTGCATGCAGAACATTCCAGAGTTGCAGGATAGGGGTTGCGGATAATCCATATCTTTTTGAGAGGGAATGTTGAAAATGCAACAAGATGATGGATCTTAGTGGAAAGGAGTCGTCTTCACTAAGTGGGCCCGCAGGCTATTTTTGGCGCAAAGTCTATTTTTAGACTATGTCTATTTTTATACATATGGATCATGGTCTATGAGTTGCAGGATGTTATTTGTGGATGATTGGTCATGTTGGTAAAAATATATGGACTTCTATTTTTAGACATATGGGCGGTTTCTATTTCTAGACTGCCAGGCTAAAAATAGAACAGCCGAATATTATTAGCTCATAATAATATTTGGACTATAAACATTATCTTATCCTCTTGGAGCACTTCAGTTTGAGCTACAGATGTGGCACACGCAGCGGTCAGAACGAAATGCGCTTTTCTTGTGGGTCAGTTGAGCTATTGCATGATGGACTTCAGTTAGAACTCATTTGGTTGAGTTTGGTGGAGTTGATTGAGGAGTTGATGGAGTTGTGTTCAGTTTGACTTGGTTAAACTAGTTGTATTTAGTCTAACTGCAGAATACACTAGTGATGAGTGATGTGAATTAATTGTTAATTAATTCACTAATTATTAACTCATAAAGCAACTAAAGAATACATCAGTTAACTCAGTGCATGGACAGTTCAGTGGAGACAGGTGTTAGAGGTTGAGATTGCTATCAGTTGTGACTATAGTTGTGCATGAGATCTTGCACAATCAATGGATTGAGTAATGCCAATGAGGATTGCGTGGTTCAGCCAAGGAAATATGAGTTTGGATCAGCCATACTCATCTATTCTCATGCAGGATTGCGCAGTGGAGGCAGGCAAGCAGCAGAGGAGATTTGAACCTGTGATTGATTCAGATCTGAGCTAGTTTGTGTGTAACAGGTGGAGATAGTACTGAGTACTTGTGAGGAGTATTGTACTATGTATTTTTACATGTGCTCAATCATTATAATATACAGATAGTGTGGGGTTTTCAGCTGTATGCTTTCCCCGGATTACATATTGTGTTAATGTGCGCATGCGATTGATGTTTTCATTGTTTTTAATTCCGCAAAATTGATGATCACCGTAGAGGAGGTTATGTATTATGCATGTATTCCGTAATAGTGTATAATCGGGATAATCTCTGTGAATAAGTGTCATATTATTCAAAATTTCTACAGTCTATAAAGATTCCTCATTGTTGGGTGTTTTCCCTAGTCCTCTCCCTCCCATATCAGAGCCTAACTCTATGAGTGTTTGCATGTTACAAGCGTCAAGGGCTGCTCTCAAGCAGTCTGGTACATCCAATAAACATCCAACTCCTCAGCACCCTGCTGTTTCCATCCCAGCTGAGCCCTCTAAATCCACCCCGCTAGGACCTCCTCTGTTTATGGGTGCCTCTCCTATGTTTCCACCAGGAGCTATTCCACCAGGACATTACCCTACAGGCCAGATACCTTTCTTACTCCCCCCTCCGAGAGTATTTTTTGTCCCTTCATGGCTTTAGTATGGTACATAGATCCCCCTGCAAGCATTCCACCTGGTCAGCTAAGAGCTTATCATGTTTTGACCCCGGTTCAACTGGTCCCTACGGCCCTTGCCGCTGCTTCAGTTCCATCACAACCTCAACAAGAACCCACTCTTGTTGCGAAAGCATCCAGACATGGGGAGAAAATCTAAGAGGAAAGAACCTAAGGACAAGTCTCCCCAAGCTCCTCCAGCCCCTAAGGCCCTAAAGCTATCACCTCTGTGTGCTTTGTGTAAAGTTGTTAGGCACGCCACCAATAATTGTCCTGAGCTTCCTCATCTCAAACCTTTGGTTCATGAAATGTTCCCTGAGTCAAATATCCCTGAATTCCATGTTAACTTGTCGGGTCCACCCAAGAAACTCAGAATGTTGCGCACAAATCACCCTTGTGCCTTGTGTGATCATCATGATCATTATTCCCACTATTGCCCTTATCTCGATGAATTTTGCGATTTCCTTTAAGCGCTTCATGAATACGAGGCCACTCATAGTGGAACCCCTACTCCTCTACCCGTGGATTCTGGTACCCCTAGTTAACCAGAATAGGGGGACTCTGGTCCCACCATCGTGATCCCTCCCCCCGATGTTGATATGACGGACACCACATGCATATCCTTTACCTGTCGTCATCCTTGAGTTCCTCACAGGCAAACCTTTCTGAGGTTTATGTGCTCGCTTCTATCTAACCCTTTTCGATAGAATCTTGGGTCGCAACAGCTATAGATCCTCCATCTACCAGCTCGTCATCTACCATTCAAGATGATGCGTATGTGAACCTTATTTCTTAGGTTGATGCACCAGGTAATGCCGCCGCATCATGTAGTCAGTCTTCCTCCCGTCCGCCCATCTTCCATTCTGATGACCACATCATGGAAACTATGTCTACCCCTTATTACCCTTACACTTAGGTAAGGGGGCATACTTTTGGAGGATTCTGAAGGCCATTTCCTTCCTAATTCTCCTAATGCACTCTACCTCAAGAAATTTTGCTCATATCATATCCCTTTGATTTGCATGTCTTTATTTTTGACATGAAGTTAGGTAGATTGAATTATCTCATCCGTTGTCTTTTGCACCTTTCATATGGATCCACCATCCACACCGTATATCAGTCATGCTGACGGTGCGAGTCGCTTCTCCCTGAATCTAGCCTTGATAGCCTAGTCCATTTTTACCCCCTTGCATACATTAGTCCTTTAGAATAGCGTGTGCATTGAATGTGCCACCAACAACCAAGCCAAATATGATGCAGTGATAGGTTTTTTAGTCGATGCCCTTGCTCATCGCATCCTTCATCTTCATGTTCATTTAGATTCCTTTCTACTTGTCATGCAATTGAATGGTGTGTATCATGTGCATAACCAAGTCCTATTTAGAAAATATTTATGAGTGAAGTTGTTGGTACCTAAATTTGAAACCATTAATTTCAGTCATGTTCCTAGAGACCAAAACCACTAGGTAGATACCATTGCAAATAACATTCTAGATTGGGATTTATCACATGTATACCACATAAGACAACCATAAACACAACACATGGTGAACCATCATCGTCATATAAAAATGCATAATCATATTGTGTATCACATAAAACATATAAGTGTTTGGAGTCCACCACTCTAAACACATCCAGTATGCCCATAATATATTGGGGGGCACATAGGCCCCTACATCTCCTTTGGAGGATCTCGTGCCAAGTTGGGCCAAGATGCTTGAATCCCTTTTTCGAGCACTCGGAACAAAATGGTGCTCCACAAACTCCTCCTGCTAGGGGGCATCATTCCCACCTTTGCATACCAAATTAGTCCCCTCCATCACATATGCTTGTGGGAAGTCTCCCATGTTTGGGGGCATGATGGTTTTCCCCTAACCATCTTCTCAATTAAGTCTTGGCCTAGATCCCACCGAATCTAGGTATGGTCGATTATCCTCCCATTCCTTGGATAGTTTGTCCTACCAGCCTCTCCAACGAGCCATATGCACATCGCATATCGTAGATGTTTGATACCATATCTTCAAACATTCTTCTCTATGTCCACATAGTCCCCATGTTTGACTTCGTGGGCGAGGATGATTCTAGACCTCCTCTAGTAGTTCATTCTCATTTTCCTCTTCCCTTAATTCTTCATCAGGAACCATCATTCCAAGAAGCATTAAGGCCATCTTTAGATAAGTAAGGCCACTTTCTTGAATGTCACAGATCCCAATTCTAATGGTTGGTTTGTCTGCTACGATCTCCACAAGGTTTAAGGTCTTTTCCTCCTCTCAAATTAGAGGGAAAACACCCTTTTATAGGAAAACCCACAATTTTTATGTCACGCATTGTGACCAAACCGTAGCTCCATTTGATGAACCATCAGCACCATTAGAAATATCTCATCGAGATCTATAATGGGTCTTCCTCAATTTTTGATGATTTGACACTTCACTAGGAAGTCATTTTTCCAAGAAGGGTTGCTTCGTTGCCTCTCAAAATCGAATTTCTTCATAAAGTGACACTTGTACTTTAAGGTCCAGCTCCTCTTAATACTTTTCATACCGCGTGTTGATTTTCATCATGAGTAACCATCATTTACTCATGTTTTGATGGTCCCCACCGGGCCTATTCTGTGTGGCAGTGTCATCAAGTCACCCTTGCTCACAGCATCTGCGATGAGTCACCCTTGCATCCATTGAGTCTGTTCCATGTCCCATTATATCATGTCACAGTATTCCATCCATATTCGTATATCGTTAATCCTGTGTTTCCCATTTTTGCCTCCAGTCATACTGTCCCCATCCCCTCCAGAATTGAGTTAGTCGCTGCCAGGTCAACCATGCACTTTATGCTCTGACAAGAGAAGTCATTTGTTTGTCCCTAAGTACCAATTTACTCATTATCCCTGGTGTCAGTCCATCAGTCACATTAATATTTTCCCTCGTGCCTTAGTTGAGGATCCTCATTGCATCACCTATCGCGGCCCTATTCTGTTGACATCAACTCATTTATTCTAGAAGAATGGCCTAGAGGGCAGTGTATCTTGGTTCCAGCTTCCATTTTTGTTTAGCGCTTCAGATCGAGCAGAAGGTCTCATTATTCCTTTGACTCAGTCGTTTCATGTTCGTGATTCCTACACTTGATGGTCCAGTGATGCAACATATTGTACCAGTGATTTCTGGGTGTGTGTGAGATGTTTCAGACCTCATGAGGGGGTGGCCCTTCAGGTAGCCCCCCACATGCCCAAATACATTTCCATTATGCTACAGCCTTAGATGCAGTTCTGCGGATTTTATGGGTTTGGTTCCTACAGATTGCAGTGTTCATAGCATGCACGTCTCCTTTAGATGATCCATTCAGTTTTGCAGAGCCCTTCCCTGTTCAACAGGCCTTCTCTGATTGTTCTACCCTCCCTCTTAGCCATTTTTTGAGGGAAGGGTCATTGTATCTCATGTACTCAGATATTATTGTATTCAGTCCTGGTTCATGTTTTTCCAGGTGCATTATGTATATGTGTTGGGTCCCTATAATACTAGTGATTACCCCATTACTATTGTAGTTATACCCCTTATTAATATTGTTGTGCCCCTATTACCCCCATATTGTTATTATTGTGCCCCATAGAATCCCTCTATTGTTATTTTTGTGGCTTTATATTATTATTGTTAGGTCGGCTGGATTATATTGTGACTCCTTAGACTCCTATATATAGAAAGGAGGTTTTGTCATTTGAATCATCCAAAAATTGTTCATTTATGTAATGTAAAGGAGGTTTCCCCCTCGAAGAGGCTGAAATCTAAGGCGTTGATCTATCTTTTCTATCTTTTCTTGAGATGGTTTCATAACATTTTGTATCAAAGCTTTGGATTCTAGGGTTTCGTTGCTTCAAACAGGTCATCGTGGAATTTTCGCTATAACTTTTTTCTGTGACGTTTCAGAAGTCGCAAACAAAACCCATTTGAGAAGAAATCGCGCTAAACCTTGGGTCCGAATTTCAGAGCTTTTTGCGCTATATTTGCGGAGATATGATCTAAGGAAGTTGGTCTTTTTGCAGACTCCTGAATTACATTCAAAACAGGTGACCTAGGGAAAATCTTCATAACTTTCTCTCTGGGGATCGGATTGAAATTTCGTAAGAAGGTACAGAAAGATGACAGACTTTAGTTTCTTGTATGCATTTTTCATATCCAAAGGTCGAAACAGTGACTCGTGGCACGTCGCACAAGTTCGCTCTACTGAACTAGTCTATAATCAAGTCATTGTGGGAGATTTTGCATAACTCTTCCTTGGAGAATCCAATTTGAGTCAGACTTGTGACATTGGAAAGAGGACATAGAGGGATACTACAGGTCACAAATTCAGAACTAGATGATTGGAAGGTACAGAGATACATCAGAGGCAATATCGAGCTCCTACAAAGTGAAAAAAGGTGTGTAGATTTTCTTAAATTTTTGCTTAAGCTTGGTTTGAAAATTTATTTTGAAGGAATTCAAAGGGCATAGTAGAGCATTATTATCGGTAACTGATGCCCCGAGGAAAGAAAATTCAAACACCTAGTAAGGAACCTGAAAGCTCTAGCATGACTCATGAAGAAGAGGAAGAAATGTAACATGATATATCAAAATTACAAGACCAAGTGCAACAATTGTCCCTTACACAAAAAGGAACAGAATCTAAGATGGATGGTTTAAAGAAAGGTGTAGAAGCTAAGATGGACTGTTTAAAGAAAGGCGTAGAAGCTAAGATGATTGACGTGGAAGCTAAGATGGATGATTTGAAGACAGACATGGACGAATTGAAGATAAATGTGAATAAGTTGCTACAAGAAATGGGCACTAAGGGTGAAAGGGTACTAAAGGAAACTCATGATGAGAATAAAAAAAAATGTTAATCATGATTCCATAGATGCTAATGTTGGATCGAAGACTCACCATATTCCAAAAATCGATATGAGGAAGTTTGATGGCAAGGATCCTGCCACATGGATATTACAGATGGAGCAATTCTTCGATCTCAATAATGTGCAAAACACACAAAAGGTACGTATGGCAACTTTATATTTGGAACCAAATCAGTTTGTATGGTATCAATGGCTTTGCTCTCGTAAACAATTTATCACTTGGGCAATTTTTACGGAAGAATTGATAGCACATTATGAGGATACAAAAAGCAACACTTTTTTTAGCCAATTGATAAGTCTCAAACAAAAGGGTTCAATAATGGAGCACATTGAGGAGTTTCAAAAATTGAACATAAGGGTAAAAGATATTCCAGAGGAGCATAGGATTGATGTGTTCATAGGGTCTTTAAAGGATAATATCCAACATGATGTTCGCCTTTGGGAACCTGATTCATTAGAGAAGGCATTCAGGTTAGCAAGAAAAATGGAAAGCAAAATTATGGCAACCAGGAAGCATACCACTCACAACTATAAAGACGGAAGTGTTGTTGCCCCTAGTCTTCCACAACCTATAAGGTTGACACCACAACAATTGGAAGAAAAAAGAGCAAAAGGGCTTTGTTACAGTTGTGATAGCAAATACACTAAAGGTCATAAGTGTGCTGAGAAGAAATTATTCTACATAGATTGTGAAGAGGAAGAAGAAAAGGAGCAAGAAAGGTCAAAAGAAGAGGATATACTCCAGGAACAAAGCCTAGATGAAGAACAAATAAATCCAACCATATCTTGTAATGCATTGGCGGGAATTACCACTCCTCAAACCATCAAGATAGAAGGACAAATCAAGAAGAAAAAGGTAATAGTGTTGATTGATTCAGGAAGCACCCACAATTTTATTCATTGTAAGGTAGCAAAAGAATTGAATTGCTTCCTATATCCAGCACCAGAGTGTCAAGTGATGATTGCAAATGGAGGAACAATAAATTGCTCTGGAAAGTGCCATAATATCAAGCTATCCATGGGAGAATATGTATTGACTAGCCCAATGCTTTCCATTCCAATGGGAGGTGCTGATGTTGTACTAGGAGTCCAATGGCTACAATCCTTGGGTACAATAGCTTTTAATTTTCAAGAACTTTTCATGAAATTTTCTACGGAAGGAAAGGAAGTTGAATTAAGGGGTATTGCAGGGAAACCAGGAAAGATAATCAGCTCTAATGGTATGACAAAGCTTCTAAAAAAGGAGCAAAGAGGTGTAATTGCACAATTATGTTCGCTAGATGTTTCCACATCGGAATCATCTATTTCTCCAGATCTCCAAAAAGTCCTGGACAATCATTCCAAGGTATTTGAGACTCCCAAAGGTCTCCCACCTATGCGTGATCATGATCATGCTATTCATCTGATTCCAGGAAGTGTTCCTCCAAACATCAGGCCGTACAGATATCCCTATGTCCAAAAGAGTGAAATTGAACGTATGGTTGCAGAAATGCTAGAGGCTGGTATAATTCAACCGAGTCAAAGTTCTTTCTCTGCTCCAGTAGTATTGGTGCACAAGAAGGATGGATCATGGCGCATGTGTCCAGATTATAGGGAGCTCAACAAGCTCACTATTAAAGATAAGTTCCCCATTCCTGTCATTGATGAATTACTGGATGAATTGCATGGATCAATTTACTTCACCAAGTTGGATCTTCGTTCAGGATATCATCAAATCAGAATGAAGATTGAAGACATTCCGAAAACAACATTTAGAACTCATGAGGGTCATTATGAATTTTTGGTCATGCCTTTTGGCCTTACCAATGCACCTTCAACATTTCAAGGTTTGATGAATTCAATTTTCAAACCATTCCTTAGAAAATTTGTGTTAGTATTTTTTGATGATATACTAATCTACAGCAAGTCTTGGAAGGATCATGTTGAACATGTTGACAGGGTGCTACAACTATTGGAGGAGAAACAATTATATGCAAAAAGATCCAAATGTTTCTTTGGAGTCCAGGAGGTGGAATATTTGGGTCATATTGTATCTCATGAAGGAGTTAAGGTAGACCCTAGCAAAATTAAAGCCATTAAGGAATGGAAAATCCCCACATCCATAAAGCATCTGCGAGGATTTCTCGGGTTGACAGGGTATTATCGCAAGTTTGTTAAGAATTATGGGAGAATAGCAGCACCTCTAACAACATTATTGAAGAAAGATGCATTTTCATGGACTCCGGAAGCAACAAAGGCCTTTGAACATCTTAAAGAGGCAATGTGCCAAGCACCGGTCTTAGCTACACCGGACTTCACAAAAAATTTATTGTGGAATGTGATGCTTCAGGAAATGGAATTGGTGTTGTTCTAATGCAAGATGAAAGACCCATTGCTTTTGAAAGTCGTCCAATCAAGGGAAAGTTTTTAAGCAAAGCTATTTATGAGAAGGAAATGTTGGCAATACTCCATGCACTTAAGAAATGGCGACCCTACCTAATGGGAAGACACTTCAAGGTAAAAATGGATCATGATAGCCTTAAATACTTTTTAGAACAAAGATTATCCTCTGAAGAGCAAAAAAGTGGGTCACAAAGATGTTGGGTTATGACTTTGAAATCATCTACAAAAAAGGGAAGCAAAATGTGGTGGCAGATGCACTCTCAAGAAAGGATGAGGATGTGGAAGCATTGTTGTGCGCCATTTCTATTATCCAACCAGATTGGATAAACAAAGCAAGGGAGGAATGGAAGAATGACGAAGAAGTGTGGGCACTTATTCAAAAGTTACAACAAGATTCCAGTACGTCTGATACATTTAGCTGGAAAAATGATTCATTATGGTACAAAGATCACTTATACCTTTGTAAGAATTCCCAGCTAAAACAAAAGATTCTTATGGAATTGCACACTTCTCCCTTAGGAGGGCACTCAGGATTTTTAAAAACTTACCACAGGGTTAAGAAGGAACTTTTTTGGGATGGTCTTAAATCAGATATTCAAAAGTTTGTGGCGGAATGTTTGGTTTGCCAACAAAATAAAGTTGAAACAATTAAGACACCAGGTCTATTACAACCTTTATCCATTCCAAGCCAACGTTGGGAGGAGGTTTCAATGGATTTTATCACAGGTTTACCCAAGTCTGAGGGAAAAAGTGTCATCATGGTGGTAGTTGATAGACTTACCAAGTATGCACACTTTTGTGCATTATCACATCCATTTAAATCCAATACAGTTTTTTAGCGCTCAAATCTGCCTCAGGCTGAGGAAGGCAAAACTCAAGGGCACATCAAACCAAGCTCAGTCTCGTAGCTAGCCCTACGAGGACAGGAGAGGGCTCTCTCCGGGTCTATCTCAGCAAAAGGTCTTCAAAGGGGCTGAGATGACTCAAAATTAACACTGATTTTAGGTTAGTAAAGGGATAGTAAAGTTGATTTAGATTTTTGAGTTTTTTGTTGGAGAAACGGGAAAACCAATTTTGGGTCCGGGGATAAGGTCAGATCTTTGCAGAATTCGAGTTGGGGTGAGGTAGGCAGTAGTCTTGATGCTTTTGATCAGGTGTATGGATGGATCAGAACGACAAGGAGCTGAAGAGGGCAAAGGAGAACATGGATCCTCTCCAAACTGATGAAAACATGTAAAACTAAACAAATTTAAAGGAAGAGCACTGTAAACAATGAATTCAACCTCATTTACTCATTCATTTAGTTTCAGAAGCATAAGAAGGGAATGGCATACATTTCAACATGAATAAACTTACAATAACTGAGAGATAACACCATCAAGAACTGAAAGCCATAAGAATCCCAACAGGTGCTGCAAAACCTCTAATCTCTCCTTAGCCAAAATATGAAAAATATGTACAATAGTGTGCCAAAATATTCCCAAGAGTCCAACCCTTGCTACTGACTGAAAATTTACATCATATAGACCAAGCTAACCCATTCCCTAACCTCTAGGGGTCGAGCTCCTCCTTCTAGGAGCAGTTTGAACCAATTCTAAACAAGGAACTGAAATCTAGGTAGTCAAACAACTAACCCCTATATGCTAGGAAACTGATTCATTACATTAAATTTTTCCTATTTTGTGAATGAATCATCTAGAATAAGGTAAATAAGTGCCAAGTTACCTCATACACATCAAATTACATCAAGATGGGTCAAAAATCACATCAAGAAGTGAAACTGGTGAAAACTGGCCGAATTCCTGAGCTGGAGGATGAAAATTTGACCAAAAACCTCTATGCGTAGCGCCCTGATCTCTATGCGTAGCACACCTTTCAGCCTGTTTTTGGGGCACTTACCGACATAGAAATCAAGCTCACAATAGCTGGTTGGAAAGCCCTGGATGTCTGCTATCCAGCCCAAGTGGAATTTCCCAATTTGGAGCTCATTTGCCCCCTCAAAATTGCATTCTCCCAGAAGTACTTCCTGCTGTTGCAAAAGGTGGCAGCAAGGTGGTTTTCATGGTGTTTTTGGGCCTTTTGATCATCCAGAACTTGATGAAATGCTTCGGCAATAACTGAGCATGCATAAATTACCATGACAAACCCAAAAATATAAATTTTTCCTCCAGCAAGTGTCCCAATCATAAGTGAGCGCGTCGACGCGCTACTCGTATAGCTGAAAAATCTGTTTTGGGACCAAAAAATTTCAAAATGACAAAAATTTCTCCAAATTTGCTCAAATTTGGAGTGAAGACCCTCCATCATGTATCATTCCCAGCCAGCGAAGCCTCGGCCAAAATCCGGAGTGGATCAGGTGTTTCACGGCGCTTCAGTGTCCTCCTGGTGTATGCAGTTCAGTGGTGCAATCTCTGTCTTGGTTGTATGATGTGTTGTTGTCCGCCTCCATGATGTTGCAAAGTCTATGTTGGCTTAAATGAGATGAAGAATGAGGATTTGGTGCTTTTGTTTCAAATTCCAAATGTGGGAGGAACTGTGGGAAATAGGGTCGTGTGAATAGTGGACTGCAAGAGAGTAGGGTTTGTGTTTTTCAACATTCATACTCTTACAACCGATCTTCAAACAACTCCAAACACTGACCAAAGATAATAGCAAGATGATTTAAACTTACAGGAGGCAAAGGAGACTAAGAGAATTTGAATTTTGAAGATCAGTGGCAAAAAATTTTGTGTTCTGGCCCAATGCGTAGCGCTCCTTATATGCGTAGCGCCAGTGTTATTTTACAAAGGCAGGGGAAGCTATATGCGTAGCGCCATTTTGCAGGAGGCTTTTGGAGGCCTTCCCGGTGTCCAAATTGGGCACAGGATAGCTCGTTGGAAAGGTATTTGAGTCTACTTTCCAAAAAAATTGGAATTTTTCAATTTTGAGTTCATTTTCCTTGTCAAAAATCAAATCTCCCAAGACTGGTCAAAATGTGCCAAATGAGGCTGCCTCAAGGCAGAGTGCTGTTGCAGTCAACTTTTGAATGCCTTCCTCAACTCCAAATTGAGCTCATGATAGCTCATTGGAAATATATTTTTGTCTAGTTATCCTTTGACTCATCAAGAAAGTTATTTGGCCAACCAAGCTAGGAGAAAAATTGATTTTCCCAAGGTCACTTCAGAGGTGCATCAATTCTCCCGAGGCGATTGTATTTTTGACATTTCTCCAAGACCATTATACCTGTGTAAAAAGTGAAGGAGGTTTTTCTTCTTTGGCATGTTGTGAACGAAAACCTCTCTAAGTTTACCAAAATTCATCTTTTATTGCTTTGAAACATCATTTGAGTGAAACCTATCCCGATGTGTGAAACAAGGGATTTTGTCAAAATAAAGCGAAATGAAGGGGATAAGGGGCTTCTAAATTCTTGGGGAAATTTTTGGAAGTAGGGAGGGATGTTAGGAAGTAGGGGAAAATGGAATCTCAGAGATCGAGTGAGAGGAAGGGGTCCAAAAGGGCAAAACACAGGCCTAGCCTAAAAAATTGCCAAGTTGTGGCAAGAAACTAGGGTTTGTGGAAAAATGAGGAATTTGGGGAATCTCAGTGATGGTAAGTATTTAATAAGGTACATTAATGATAGGGGAAGGTGTATGAACATCAGGATACAAATTTTGCCGATGATTTGACCATCCAAGAGAAATTACCTCCAAAACCCCAGGAGAGGGAAATGGACCTTACCAAGGCACAACTGAAGCATGAATAAGCTGTAAAATGACCCAATGGAACTTGACATGATGATAACAACCATATGAATGATGATAGAATCAGCTGAATAGTGACATAGACTGACATTTGGGCAACTTTGAAAAGAGTGAAAGCAAACCCTAGACCTAATGCCTAGTGACCAAATTTTGCTTGAAGACTCTTTGAAATGACAAAATTGACCTTGACACCTTAAAATCACTTTGTAAGAGCATATTTGATCACTGGAGGAAGGCTACAAAGGCTGACACTAACACAGTTTCTACTGCATTTATGGAAACAATTCAAAAGCTACATGGAAACCCAAAGATTATTGTAAGTAACAGAGATCCCATTTTCACTGGAAATTTTTGGACAGAATTATTTTCTTGTCTTGGTACTCAGTTAGCTCATAGCTCATCTTATCATCCTCAATCTGATGGGCAAACTGAGATAGTAAACAAATGTTTGGAAGGATATCTTCGTTGCTTTGTATCTGATAAATAGACACAATGGGTCAAATGGTTGCCTCTGGCTGAATGGTGGTATAACACTTCCTTCCATACAGCAACAAAAATGACCCCATTTATGGCACTTTATGGGTATCAAGCACCATCCATCACATCATATTTAAGAGAAAATTCTAAGGTTCAGGTAGTGGAACATCACATCGAACATCAACAACAAGTCCTCCAACTCTTAAAGGATAACCTCGTGTTGGCACAGAATAGAATGAAACAACAGGTAGATCAACATCACAGTGAAATAAGTTTTGATGTAGGTGATTGGGTATTCCTATGGCTACAACCATATAAGCAAATGTCCCTCAAGCAAGCTAAGAAGGATAATAAATTATCACCAAAGTATTATGGTCCGTACAAGGTGTTGCAAAAGATTGGTACTATGGCATACAAATTGGAGCTTCCTGCAGCTTCTCGATTGCACCCAGTTTTCCATGTTTCATGTTTAAAGAAGGTTATAGGTGACAAGCTCCCAGTTCAAACAATATTGCCAGAACTTGACGAGGAAGGAAAAATTATATTGGAACCGGAAGCAGTCACAGAAACAAGAACTCGACAACTACGAAATCGTTCAATTTCAGAGTATATTATCAAATGGAAGAACTTATCCGCTGAAGACTCCACATGGGAGGATGAGAATTTTATGCAGAAGTATCCAGAACTACTCAAGCGTTGAGGACAACACTTTTTTGAAGGAGAGGGGCATGTTGGGTCCCTATAATACTAGTGATTACCCCATTACTATTGTAGTTATACCCCTTATTAATATTGTTGTGCCCCTATTACCCCCATATTGTTATTACTGTGCTCCATAGAATCCCTCTATTATTATTTTTGTGGCTTTATATTATTATTGTTAGGTCAGCTGGATTATATTGTGACTCCTTAGACTCCTATATATAGAAAGGAGGTCTTGTCATTTGAATCATCCAAGAATTGTTCATTTATGTAATGTAAAGGAGGTTGCCCCCTCGAAGAGGCTGAAATCTAAGGCGTTGATCTATCTTTTCTATCTTTTCTTGAGCTGGTTTCATAACAATATGGGACACATTATATTATTTTCTGGCCCTGTTATCCCATCGTGGCATGTACCATTCAGCATGTACTTCATTGCTCAGTTTTATGTTTCTGGGAAAACCATTATGTTTTTACTAAGTTATCTAGGTGGGTATGGGTATGCCTTCCCGGCCTCATTGAGGTCTATTACCACACCATAAAAGGATACTTGCATTAGTCTCGCCCCCTCTGTCCCTATCCTCTTTCACTTTAGCTTTATTAGTCTCTCTCTCTCTCTCTGACTCCCTTGTGTTCTCTAGTGATTGTCTCTTTACAACATACTTTGGTCATATGTTTTGCTTCTAACACTCATACGTTGGAGGGCAATCTACGATCACCAAAAAATTGATTATCTAGCCTAATTTACTAGATGGATCGAAGTACACCATGTAAAGCCAATTTTACCATAGTAAAATTGCTTTCACTGTGAGAAATTATTTAATAAACCACCTTTGTTAAGTAATTTATAGTTAAACCCATGAAAAAATTTAAATAAATCACTATTTATTTGATTTTCTTCTAGGAATAATTAATTAAACCATTGTTCAATTATTATTCCTTGTCATATTTGACCCAATCATGAAAATAAACAGATAAATCATTAATTATCTTATTTTTCTCTAAGAATAATTAATTAATTAATATTCTTTGTCAAATTTGACTAAATCCCTTGGGAATAATTAAATAAATCATTATTTGTTTATTATTCCTTAACTAATTCCTTGAGATAATAAATAAATCATTTATTTATTTATTATTTCTAAATAAAAGTTTAAATATTTTTTCCCTCCTAAACAAATATAATAAAATATTCCAAGTGGTTATTCCAAGAATGGAGTTAATAACAATTTATTATTGCTCATTATTCGAGGATCACTCAATATTTTTTTATAAATAGAAGGGTTTTCCATCCATTATTCGCTTTTGATTATTTTCATTGTTGCACTCGTTGTAACTCTAATTATGTTCATTGTCCACCACCACTTTTCTTCCATTTGAGTTCCCATTGAGCTCAAACATTTTATTTGTTGGATTTGCACATTATGTACTAAGTTATACAGGATACCAGAGGTAGCCCCACCTACCTCCATCTCTTTGATCTCTGCTAAGTAATGCAGTAAGGTCATCTCCTAGACTTAATTTTTTTTCTTTCTGATTCACTCTCAAAGTAAGGGGAAGGTCGTAGCCACATCCATGTTCCGCGGGAAGGGTTCCTCCAAATAGCAGAAGCAAGTGGATACAGTCATGGAAGAATACAGGGATATCTTCTCCTCACCCACAGGGGTACCCTTGCATTGTCAGGTCAAGCATTCAATTGATCTGACTCCCGGAGCACCTCTACCCAACGGGCTGATATATCGTTGCTCCATTCTGGAAAATGAAGAGATCAAGCAGAAAATCTAGGAGTTGTTGCAGAAAGGGAACATCCAACCAAATTCCTCACCTTGTGGGAGCCTGATTGTACTTGTACAGAAGAAGGATGGGACCCGGAGGCTCTGCATTGATTATCAGGCACTAAACAAAATCACTGTAAGGAACAAGTATCCAATCCCACAGATTGATGACCTGTTGGACCAACTCAAGGGGTCTGAGTATTTCAGCAAGATCGATCTGAAGTTTGGTTATCACCAGGTTCCAATAAAGCCCATAGATGTATGTAAGACCACCCTTAAATCCAAGGAAGGCCTTTTTAAATGGTTGGTTATGCCCTTCAGGTTGACAAATGTCAATGCTACTTTTATCAGGTTAATGGATGACATATTGTGTCCCTTCACCAACTCATTCGTGGTGGTTTATCTAGACGACATCCTCATCTTCAACAAGAGTTGGGAAGAACACTTGCAACACATTCAGTAGGTCCTTCAAACACTTCGGCAACACAAATTGTGCGCCAACTTGGAGAAATGCACCTTTGGCATGAGCTAAGTCTAATACTTGGGTTACATCATAGATGAGCGTGGTGTGCATGTGGACTTGACCAAGATCCAAGTCATTCGGGATTGGCCACCTCTGACTACTCTAACGGAGCTTCACAAATTTTTAGGCCCTGCAAATTTCTATCATAGGTTTGTGTTGGGATTCTCCCATATGACTTGGCCTTTGAGTCAGATTACTAAGGGCGGGGTGAAAGAAAAACTTTCTAGGTCTGGGTCCCAACAAAAGGTGTTCAATGAGTTGAAGCACTGCCTCTTCTCTGCACCGATAATCACACTGCCAAACCTGCAACAGCCATTGGAAATCAAGACAGACGTCTTAGACTATGCTATTGGTGCAGTCATCACCCAACACGGGCATCAAGTGGCCTATCATAGTGAGACATTTTTTGATACAATTTGGAAGTACCCCACCTATGATTAAGAGATGTATTCCATCTTGCAGGCTTCCCAACAATGGAAGTGCAACATTCAAGGGAAGGAGATGGTCATCAACACCGAACACCGACCTCTTCATTTTATACAGAAATAAGAGAGTTGTCGAACGATCACTATCAGAAGTGGTCTAACTATCTTCAACAATTCCACTTGAACATTAAAAACAAAGATGGTAGCACCAATCATGTTGTAGACTACCTCAGTCGACCCCTAGTTGTAGCACTAACTACTGTTATCAACTCTTGTGATCACGAGACCTCTTGATGGCTGCAACTATACAAAAATGATCTAGAGTTCGCATCGACATACAAGATGCTAGTACATGGCAAGCAAGTTCTTGATTTCCACCTCCAAGACGCATTATTATGCTACATGGGCCACCTTTGTGTTCCTTCAAGCGAGCGTGCCAATATGATTTGGGAGGCACACTACAGTCGGGTCACATGACACTTTGGTGTGGAGAAAATTGTGGTTGTACTACAAAAGTACTTTTATTGGCCCAAACTCCGACTAGATATTGGGAAATATATCAGATCCTACACTACCTGCGTCATTGCCAATCCAAAAAAAAAGAAGCAAGGTATGTAAACTCCTATGCCTACTCCCATCCATCTATGGGAATCCATCTCCATGGACTATATGTCTAGCCTCCCTTCTACCAAGCATGGTAATGACTGTATATTTTGGTCGTGGACATATTTTATAAGATGGCTATATTGGCGGGCTACAAGAAGAGTATCACAACAAAGGACATTGCCAAAATCTTCTTTGAATGAGTATGGGTACATTTTTGGATCCCGAAGACCATTATATCAGATCAGGATAGAAGGTTCCTGAGCACATTCTGGTCAATCCTATAAACCAAGATCACCAAATCGACTGCCTTCCATCCCCAGATTGATGGTCAAATGAAGGTCGACAATAGGATGATAGTTCACATACTCCTCATGTACAACTCAAAGCATCCTAGAACCTTGAATGAGGGTTTTCCATATGTGCAACACAGTTATAATAGATCTCTCCATAGCTCGACTGATCGCAGTCCCTTTCAAGTGGGTCTAGGATTTCAACCATTATGTCTGATTGATGTTGTCATGCCTCACGCGACTACTTAGACAAAATCCACACATGTACTATCTGAGGCTGATAAAGCGACTCGATTTATTGAATGCATCCAACACATTCGCTAGCAGGTTCATGACATCCTGGAAAATTCAAATGCCAATTACAAGTAGCGACATAATCAACATTGGGTGCCACACAAGTTTTAGGTGGGCGACGAACTCTAGTTGCATTTGCAAAAATAACGCCTTAACGGAGCCCATCGGAAGCTTATACCACTCCGATATGGTCCTTACACCATTACCAAGGTTGTGGGAGACAATTCTTTTGAGCTCAGGATTCCCCCATTTCTTAGCCTGCACCCAGTGTTCAATGTGGACCGCCTTCGGCCATACTTCCCACCATTGCTCGACACATCAGACATTGTAGAACAACTCACACCAAGAGAGTTAAACCAAGACTGCATGGAACAAGACACAATTGATCAGATTATGGACGCACAGGTCAAGAACACTCGCCAACAAAAGATCCAACTTTATCGAGTTTTCAAAGCTAGCCACCTCCTGCACCAAGGCAAATGGCTCACCAGGGACCAAGTTCAACAGAGGTTTCCCCATCTCATAGAGGCACTCAACGCAATGGATGCCATTGCTTCCTAAGGGGGGAGGACTAATCCAGGTGGATATTGGTGGCCACCCTCCTATCCCACTTGGACCCCCAACACTGTCTCTTTTAGTTTTTTAGTTTCCTTAATTGTAGCACAATTTACTATTTTTGGCAGTTTTTTGGGTTTTGAACTTTCAAAGTCATTTTGAGGCCCTAAATGACATTTTTAGGGAAAACAGAGAGATCAAAATGTTCCCTAAAAAGGGTGTCTCATTTGTTTTCAGCCTACTCCTCGAGATCTTTGAAACAAGGTATTATGATCACCAAATGGAGATTGTATGCCAATTTAAGTTACGACCCCGGGAAATTGATGTACCAATTTACCCAAACGGGGCCCACAGTTTTGACGCTTCATCACCTAGGGTTAGGTTTCTGGATGTTTAGCGTTTTCCATTGTTTTTCAATAATAAATATGCCTTGGAGCCTCATTGTAACATAGTTTAGAGGTATGTAGCCGCCACACCTCTTCTCAGAGATAAGTTATCATCACTCGAGCTAGTCTTATTTCCATTATGTTTGTAAGCATATTTAAGTATTTGATATTAATGAAATGAAGTGTTATTTCTGCTGCATCTTTGTATTTATGGTTATATCTGTAATTTCTTGCGTTCCTGTTTAAATTCAGATCAGTGATATCAGAGCGGTCTGCGCTTTCTCTATTTTTCTTTGCATGTCCCCAACAAGGTCGGGATATAAAGAGTTAGGGCTTGAACTAGTTGAACCTTTGCAAGAACAGCCTCACAAATCTCGACGGCCTCCCATGGGGGAAGAAAAGAAATAAGAGGGGGCATAAAATCCTTTCAAAATATTGCTCGAAGAAGCCCTCGAGCGATAGAGGAACACAGTGATGGACAAATTTGTCTAGATCCTTCAGCGGCTACCCTAGGGTGACACATCTACTTCCAGAGACTACTCTCGAAGCGCCATACCCTTTAACGTACAAGTTAACTTTGGAATTCCCATATTTGAGGGTCAGATAGATGTAGACGTCATAGATAAATGGTTAAATCTGCTAGAAAGATATTTTTATGTTCATGATTTTTCCATAGGGGAAAAGATTACTTTTTCATTTCTCAAAGTTGCCCCCCACGTCAAGGACTGGTGGGAAACCTATTGTGAGGAGAAGGATGAAAGTACGCCCTCACTATTTTCGGTGACACCCACTTGCGATTCGTTCCGGGATGCCACCAAGGAGCATTACCACCCTATCGGGAGCTTTGAGGATAAATACATAAAGTGCACCACACTGCGACAGGGAAGGGACCAAGACGTGCCATAGTTTACCAATGTTTTTCATACCCTTCGCGCGAAGTTGGGTATCAATCATTCTGAGAAACATTTGGTACTCAAGTACTGCCACTGCCTACACGGGTACATCCAAGATGAGATGGAGTTCCTAGACATATCCTCGCTTGGCACGGATTACCAATACGCTATCAAGATCAAGTATAAACTTAAATAGAAAAAGCAAGACTTTGGATCTGCGAATCTGAAGCAAGGGAAAGGTGCCCCCAAACCGCAGAGCAAAGGGCAAGGCCAAGGTGGGGTGACATAGGAGAACCCGCAGAAGCTGCAAGCAAAGAACAACACCACGAAGACAAAGAAGGACACAACAAAGTGGTGTGAGTTACATAAGAGCTCCACTCACAACACAAGTGAGTGTCGGGCCATGCAGTGAGTGGTGGGCGAGCTGAAGGCTTCTGAGTCTGACGCATGTTCCGACTCTGAATCAAAACCCAACAAAGGGAATGATAAAGGGAAGCATATCATTCACGTGGACCCAGTGCCACTGTGGTCACCACCAAGATCCAGAAGATTGAACCTGAAGATCCAGAAGAGGGGGAGCGCCTATTCCACTCATATATGTGGGTGAAGGGTTCTCTATCGTTGTTCATTGTCAACATCAGGAGCCCAAAGAACCTCATTTCAGCAGAGGTTGTGAAACGGCTGGGCCTACTGACTACAATGCATCTGCAGTCGTATACCATCGAGTGGTTTCACCAAGGACGAGATCTCCACTTGGTTATTATTTCTTTGGGTACTAAGTTATACAAGATACAGGAGGTATCCCCACCTACCGCCATCTCTTTGATCTCTGCTAAGCAATGCAGTAAGGTCATCTCCTAGATTGGGAATTTTTTTTTTCTTTCTAATTCGCTCTCAAAGTAAGGGGAAGGTCATAGCCACATCCATGGCCCCCGGGAAGGGTTCCTCTAAGCAGTAGAAGCAGGTGGATACGGTCATAGAAGAATATAGGGATATATTCTCCTCAACCACATGGATACGCCTGCATTGTTAGGGCAAGCCTTCAATCGATCTAACTCCTGAAGGTCCTCTACCCAACATGCAGATATATCACCGCTCCATTTTGGAAAATGAAGGGATCAAGCGGAAAATACAAGAGTTGCTGCAAAAAGGGCACATCTGACCAATTTCCTTGCCTTATGGGAGCCCGTTTGTACTTGTACAGAAGAAGGATGGGACCTAGAGGCTCTGCATTGATTATCGGGCACTAAACAAAATCACTGCCAAGAACAGGTAACCAATCCCATGGACTAATGACCTGGTGGACCAACTCAATGGGGCCAAGTCTTTCGACAAGATTGATCTGAAGTCTAGTTATCTATGGGTTCCAATAGAGCCCACAGATGTATGGAAGACCACCTTTAAATCCAAGGAATGCCTTTTTGAATGGTTGGTTTTGCCCTTTGGGTTGACAAATTCCCCCGCTACTTTTATGAGGCTAATGGATGACATATTTCAGCCCTTCACCAACTCGTTCATGGTGGTTTATCTCGATGACATCTTCATCTTCAACAAGAGTTGGGAAGAACACTTGCAACACATTCAGCAAGTCCTTCAAACCCTTCGGCAACACAAACTGTGTGCCAACTTAGAGAAATGAACCTTTGGCATGAGCCAAGTCCAATACTTGGGTTACATCATAAATGAGTGTGGCATGCATGTGGACTTGACCAAGATCCAAGACATTCAAGATTGGCTAGCCCTGACCACTCTAACGGAGATTCATAGCTTTTTGAGCCTTGCAAATTTCTAACGAAGGTTCGTGTTGGAATTATCCCATATCACTTGGCCTTTGATTTAGATTTCTAAGGGTGGGGTGAAAGCAAATTTTTCCTGGTCTGAGTCCCAACAAAAGGCGTTTGTTGAGTTGAAGCACTGCCTCTGCTCTGCATAGGTACTCACACTGTCAGGCCTACAACAACCATTTGAGATCGAGACTGACGCCTCAAACTATGATATTGGTGCAATCTCACCTAGCACAAGTATCCAATGGCCTATCATAGTGATACACTTTCCGATACAATTAGGAAGTACCCCACATATGATAAAGATATGTATTCTATCGTGCAGGCTTGCTGACAATGGAAGCACTACATTCTGTGGAAGAAGATGGTCATCCACACTGATCACTGACCTCTTCAGTTTATACAGACATAAGGGAAGTTGCAGAACAATCGCCATCAGAAGTGGTCTACATATCTGCAACAATTCCACTTGAAGATTAAATACAAAAAAGGTAGCACCAATAAAGTTGCAGACTGCCTCAGCTGGCCCCTAGTTGCAACACTAACTACTGTTCTCAACTCATGTAGTCATGAGACCTCTGGATGGCCGCAACTATACAAAAATGATCCAGAGTTCGCCTCGACATACCAGATGCTAGTAGCTGGCAAGCCAGGTCCTGAATTCCACTCCAGGATGCATTATTATGCTACCTGGGCCACCTTTGTGTTCCTTAAAGCGAGCGTGCGAAGATGATTTGGGAGGCACACTACAGTGGGGTCGTAGGACACTTTGGTGTGGAGAAAACTGTGGTTGTACTACAAAAGTACTTTTATTGGACCAAACTCCAACTAGATGTTGGGAAATATATTAGATCCTACACTGCCTGCATCATCGCCAAGCCAACCATCAAAAAGCAAGGCTTGTACACTCCTCTACCTACTCCCAACCAGCCATGGGAATCCATCTCCATGAACTATATGTCTAGCCTCCCTTCTACTAAGCATGGTAATGACTATGTATTTGTGGTCGTGGACATATTTTCTAAGATGGCTATATTGGTGACCTACAAGAAGAGTATCACAACAGAGGACACTGCCAAACTCTTCTTTGAACGAGTATGGGTACATTTTGGGATCCCACAGACCATTATATCATATCGGGATAGTAGGTTCCTGAGCACATTCTATTACGTCTATGGAGACTATTGGACACCAAGCTCACCAAATCGATTGTCTTCCATCCCCGGACCAATGGCCAAATGGAGATCGTCAATAGGATGATAGTGCACATACTCCGCATTTACAACTCCAAACATCCTCGAACCTGGGATGAGAGTCTTCCATATGTGTAGCACAGTTATAATAGATTTCTCCATAGCTTGACTGGTCGAAGTCTCTTTCAAGTGGGTCTAGGATTTCAACCATTGTGTCTGATTAATGTTGCCATGCCTCATGCAACTACTCAGACAAAATCCACACATGTATTGTCTGAGGTTGATAAAGCAACCAGATTTATTGAATGCATCCAACACATCCACCAACAGGTTCACGACATCCTGGAGAAGTCAAATGCCAAGTACAAGAAGCAACATGATCAACATCGGGTGCCACACAAGTTTCAGGTGGGCAACAAAGTCTGGTTGCATTTTCAGAAAGAACGCCTTACCGGAGCCCATCGGAATCTTAGAACACTCTGATATGGTCCTTACACTGTTACCAAGGTTGTGGGAGACAATGCTTTTGAGCTCAGCATTCCCCCATTCCTTGGCCTACACCCAGTGTTCAATGTAGGCCACCTTCAACCATACTTCTCACCATTGTTGGACACATCAGACATTGCAGAACAACTCACACCAATAGAGTTAAACCCAGACTGCATGGAACATGCCACCCCTGATCAGATTATGGACATACAGGTCAAGAAAACTTGCTAGAAAAGATCCAACTATATCGAGTTGTCAAAGCTGGCCAACTCCTACACCAAGGCAAATGGCTCACCAGAGACCAAGTTCAACAGAAGTTTCCCCATCTCATGGAGGCACTCAACGCAATAGGGACCATTGCTTCTTATGGGGGGAGGAATAATCTAGGTGGATATTGGTGGCCAACCTACTATTTCACTTGGACCCCCAACACTGTCTCTTTCATTTTTTCAGTTTCCTTAATTGTAGGACAGTTTATTATTTTTGGCAGTTTTTTGGGTCCTGAACTTCTAGAGTTGTTTTGAGGTCCTACACGACGTTTTTAGGTAGAGCGGAGAGACCAAAGACTTTTGAAATGGTGTGACCCATTTCTTTTCGGCCTACTCTTAAAGATCTTCTAAATGAAGTATTATGATAGTCAAACAGAGATCATATGCCAAAGTTACGAGCCCGAGAAATTGATGTACAAATTTACCCAAACGGGGCCCACAGTTTTGGCGCTTCATCTCCTAAGGTTAGGTTTATGGATGTTTAGGGTTTTCAATTGTTTCTTAATAATAAATAGGCCTTGAAGCCTCATTGCAACATAGTTCAGAGGCATGTAGCCGCCACATCTTTTCTAAGCGATAAGCTACCATCGCCTGAGCTAGTCTTATTTTCATTCTGTTTGTAAGCATATTTCAATGTTTCATATTAATGAAATGAAGTGTTATTTCTGTTGCATCTTTGTATTTATGGTTATATCTGTAATTTTTTGCGTTTTTGTTAAATTTGGATCAGTGGTATCAGAGTGGTTTGCTCTTTCTCTGTTTTTCTTTGCATGTCCCCAACGAGGTCAGCATATAAGGAGTTAGGGCTTGAACTAGTCAAACCTTTTCAAGAATAGCCTCGCAAATCCGATGGCCTCCAATGGGGGAAGAAAAGAAAGATGAGGGGGGCAGGAGATCCTCTCAAAATCTTGCTCGAAGAAGCCCTTGAGGGACAGAGGAACGCAATATGGACAACTTTGCCCAAATCCTTCAGCGGCTACCCAAGGGTGATGCATCTACTTCCAGCAGCTACTCTAGAAGCGCCGCAGCCTTTAAGGTACAAGTTAAATTTGACATTCCCATATTTGAGGGTTAGATAGATGCAGATGTTGTAGATAAATGGCTAAATTTGCTAGAAGGATATTTTTATGTTCATGATTTTTCTAGCCGGGAAAATATTACTTTTTCTCTTCTCAAAGTCGCCCTCTGCGTGAAGGATTGATGGGAAACCTACTGTGAGCAAAAGGATGAAAGTACTCCCTCACTATTTCGGCCACACCCACTTGGGATTCGTTCCAGGATGCCACCAAGGAGCAGTACCACCCTATCGGGAGCTATGAGGATAAATACATAAAGTGGACCACACTACGACAGGGAAGGAATCAAGACGTGCCAGAGTTTACCAATGTTTTACATACCCTTTGCACGCAGTTGGGTATCAAGGATTCTGGGAAACATTTGGTACTCAAGTATCGTGGTTTCCTACACACGTACATCCAGGATGAGATGGAGTTCCTAGACATCTCCTCGCTCGGCACAGATTACCGATTTGCTATCAAGATCTAGCAAAAGCTTAAATAGAAAGAGCGAGACTTTGGATCTATGAATCCAAAGAGAGGGAAAGGCGCCCCTAAACCGCAGAGCAAAGGGCAAGGCCAAGGCGGGGCGACATGGGAGAAGTTTGTGAGGTATCATTAAAACAACCATACTTATGGAAGCAGCATGATGTATATGAGTCTAGACCTCGCTCTGTTATTATTTCTTTGGGTACTAAGTTATACAGGATACTAGAGGTAGCCCCACCTACCACCATCTCTTTGATCTTTTTTAAGCAATGCAGTAAGGTCATCTCCTAGATTGGGAATTTTTTTTTCTTTCTGACTCACTCCCAAAGTGAAGGGAAGGTTGTGGCCCAATCCATGGCTCCTGGGAAGGGCTCCTCCTAGCAGCAGAAGCAGGTGGATACGGTCATGGAAGAATATAGGGATATCTTCTCCTCACCCACAAGGTTACCCATCTTTGAGAGGTCAAGTATTCAATCGATCTGACTCCCAAAGCACCTCTACCCAATGGGTCGATATATCGCCGCTCCATTTTGAAAAATGAATAGATCAAGCGGAAAATCCAGGATTTGTTGCAGAAAGGCCATATCCGACCAAGTTCTTCACCTTGTGGTAGCCCGATTGTACTTGCACAAAATAAGGATGGGACTTGGAGGCTTTGCATTGATTATCGGGCACTAAACATAATCACTGTGAGGAAAAGTATCCAATCCCATGTATTGATGACCTGTTGGACCAACTCAAGGGGGCCAAGTATTTGAGAAAGATCGATCTGAAGTCTGGTTATCACCAGGTTCCAATAGAGCCCACAGATTTATGGAAGACAGCCTTTAAATCCAAGGAAGGTCTTTTTAAATGGTTGGTTATGCCCTTCGAGTTGACAAATTCCCCTACTACTTTTATGAGGCTAATGGATGACATCTTGCGGCCCTTCACCAACTCGTTCGTGGTGGTTTATCTGGATGACATCCTCATCTTCAACAAGATTTGGGAAGAACACTTGCAACACATTTGGCAGGTCCTTCAAACCCTTTGGCAACACAAACTGTGTGCCAACTTAGAGAAATGAACCTTTGGCATGAGCCAGGTCCAATATTTGGGTTACATCATAGATGAGTGTGGCATGCATGTGGACCCGACCAAGATCCAATTCATTCGGGATTGGCCAGCCCTGACCACTCTAATGGAGCTTCACAGCTTTTTGCAAATTTCTATCAAAGGTTCATGTTGGGATTCTCCCATATCAATTGGCCTTTGAGTCAGATTACTAAGGGTGGGGCGAAAGCAAAATTTCTTGATCTGAGTGCTAACAGAAAGTGTTTGTTGAGTTGAAGCATCACCTCTATTCTGCACCAATACTCACACTGCCAAACCTGCAACAACGATTTGAAATCAAAACAGATGCCTCAGACTATGCTATTGGTGCAGTCCTCACCCAACACGGGCATCCAGTGGCCTATCATAGTGAGACATTTCCCAATACAATTTGGAATTACCCCACCTATGATAACGAGATTTATTCCATCGTGCAGGCTTGCCGACAATGGAAGCACTACATTCTAGGGAAGGAGACGGTCATCCACATCGATCACCGACCTCTTTAGTTTATACAGACACAAGGGAAGTTGCAGAATGATTGCCATCAAAAGTGGTCTACATATCTGCAACAATTCCACTTAAACATTAAATACAAAAAGGGTAGCACCAATCATGTTGCAAACTGCCTCAGCTGACCCCTAGTTGCAGCACTGACTACTGTTCTCAACTCTTGTGGTCACGAGACCTCTGAATGGCCGCAACTATACAAAAATGATCCAGAGTTCACCTCAACATACCAGATGCTAGTAATTGGCAAACAAGTTCCTAATTTCCACCTCTAGGACGCATTATTATGCTACCTGGGCCACCTTTGTGTTCCTTCAAGCGAGCGTGCCAAGATGATTTTGGAGGCGCACTACAGTCGGGTCGTAGGACACTTTGGTGTGGAGAAAATTGTGGTTGTACTACAAAAGTACTTTTATTGGCCCAAACTCTGACTAGATGTTGGGAAATATATCAGATCCTGCACTGCCTGTGCCATCGCTAAGCCAACCATCAAGAAGAAAGGCATGTACACTCCTCTGCCTACTCCCAGGCAACCGTGGGAATCCATCTCCATGGACTATATGTCTAGCTTCCCATCTACCAAGCATGGTAATGACTGTGTAATTTTTGTCGTGGGCATATTTTCTAAGATGGCTATATTGGCAGCTTGCAAGAAGAGTATCATAGCAGAGGACACTACCAAACTCTTCTTTGAACGAGTATGGGTACATTTTGGGATCCCGCAAACCATTATATCAAATCGGGATATCAAGTTCCTGAGCACATTCTGGTCAAGTCTATGGACACTATTGGACACCAAGCTCACCAAATCAACTGCCTTCTATCCCCAGACTAATGGTCAGTCAGAGGTCATCAATAGGATGATAGTGCACATACTCTGCATGTACAACTCCAAGCACCCTCGAACCTGGGATGAGAGTATTCCATATGTGCAACACAGTTATAATAGAGCTCTCCATAGCTCGACGGGTCGCAGTCTCTTTCAGGTGGGTATAGGATTTCAACCATTGTGTCTGATTGATGTTGTCATGCCTCATGCAACTACTCAGATAGAATACACACGTACTATCTAAGGGTGATAAAGTGACAAGATTTATTGAACGCATCCAACACATCCACCAGCAGGTTCATGACATCCTGGACAAGTCAAATGCCAAGTATAACCAGTGACATGATCAACATCAGGTGTCACACAAGTTTCAGGTGGGCGGCAAAGTCTTGTTGCATTTGCTAAAATAATGCCTTAGTAGAGCCCATCGGAATCTCATACCACTCTGATATGGTCCTTACCCCATTACCAAGGCTGTGGGAGACAATGCTTTTGAGCTCAGCATTCCCCCATTCCTCAAACCCATGCTCCTTTATGCTCTCAAGTTATTTGCAACTCAACTGCAACTCAGATCTAAATTCAAACATGCTCTAGTCTTTGTTTTTTATTAGCATGCTTGATCCAGGTGCATATTGGTGGCCACCCTCCTATTCCACTTGGACCCCCAACATTGTCTCTTCAGTTTTTCAGTTTCCTTAATTATAACACAATTTACTATTTTTGGCAGTTTTTCGGGTCATGAAATTCCGAAGCCGTTTTGAGGCCCTAAACGACGTTTTTAGGGAAAACGGAGAGACCGAAATGTTTGATTGAAATGACATGTCAATTTCTAGCTTGTTCTTCGAGATCTTCGAAACAAAGTATTATGGTAGTCAAACAGAGATCGTATGCCAAAGTTACGACCCCGAGAAATTGATGTACCAAATTACCCAAACGGGGCCCACAGTTTTGGCGCTTCATCTCCTAGGGTTTGGTTTCTAGATGTTTAAGGTTTTCCATTGTTTCTCAATAATAAATAGACCTTGGAGCCTCATTGTAACACAATTCAAAGGCATGTAGCCACCACATCTCTTCTCATAGATAAGCTACCATTGCCCAAGCTAGTCTTATTTCCATTCTATTTGTAAGCATATTTCAGTATTTGATATTAATGAAATGAAGTGTTATTTATGTTGCATCTTTGTATATGGTTATATCTAAAAATTTTCGCGTTCCTGCTTAAATTCAGATCAATGCTCTAGGTTGCTACTATTCTCTCTACATTTTCCTACATCTTTGTATTTATGGATATATCTGTAATTTGTTGCGTTCCTGTTTAAATTCGGATCAATGCTCTAGGTTGCTACTATTCTCACTACATTTTCCTTCTTTAGATATTGGCATGGGTTCAACAACTTCGTCTTCCTATCTTTTCATATGTAAAATCCCCCTAGATGGCCCAATGCCACCTCCATGTTGAGTCCCAGATCTAAGAGATTTGAGATCTAGCTTGTTCCATGGCCTACCAAATACTTGCATGGCCCGACCTCTGGATGTTGAATGGCTTTGTGCATCATCTAGGGTCCATTGGTCATCTGCTCATTGTGTCGTGTCACCTATCTCTACCATGTCACCTTGCCATGTCGTTTCGCTACCATGTGTCGCCCTATCGCTCGCCACTATTTCTTTTATGTGCACATCGCTTAGTCTAGATGGTCCGACTAGCACCTAGGTGCTTATGCCAAGCTCCCTATGTCCAAGCGCTAGGACCTTGGGCTTATTTTGTCAGTCACCGCCCACTGCTTCGTTCATAGTGTTTGTTGTGTGTAATTCAAGTCTCACCAGCGGTCTAATAAGCACTTGGGCATTGACTACCAAGCCCCTTATGATCAAGAGTTGTTACCAATGACCTTACCACTCCACTGCTTGCCACTCATTGTGTGCCCTCCTAAGCCGTTTCTTCCATTGTCTCATATCAGGCAATTTGATAGATGTATGGGGCTTGCTGCCAAGTTCCCTGTGATCAGGGGTTGTGACCGTTGGCCTTGCCACTCCATTGGCCATCAGTCGTTGACATGTTCCTCCTGAGTTTGTGCCTTTTATTTTGTTTTGCCGTCGATCCGATGAGGTAGGGCCCTTTCAGAACCATGACCCTTAGAAACCATCACTGAACTTCAACTCGAGATTTCTCCTCATCCCTTGAGAATTAGGTTGAGTGTCATATATCACTAGAAAAATCTCTAAGAGGACTATCCAACGAAGCACTTGTCATGTGTTTTTGTACAAGTTACCTACATACAAAATGCCTTCAAAGATAGGCAAATAGGCTACACATCCAATAGTCAACAAACACAACAAACTCAATAAGCAACCAAGACATCAATGACATCACAAGCTTAGCATACTGCTAATAAACTCAATAGATTCCTCCTAAACTAGAGATCAATGGCTGGACTTTGACATCAACGACAACAAGAAGTTGCCAACAAGATATAAGAGAACTACCACCTCTATAAAAATGAAGAGTCTTTCTTGTTCCCAACAAAATATTCTCTCAATGTTAATCATTTTTCCTTAAACACAAAAAACGTGAGCAACTAAAATATATACATATATATTTGTTTCTATGTATCTTTACCTCTATATACTCTCAAAGGCTTGACTAAGGCTGGGCTATTGACCAGCCTATAGTAAAAACAGAACACTATTCAAACATTTCAGTTTGATGTAACTCGACTATAAACCTTGTCCACAAATTTTATTAATAAAATCTTCCATTTATAATTTAAATAAAATAATAATAATAATCAACAATACATATATATCACTTCACATCATTAAAATGAAATAGGAAATATATATATATAACTGACTTTACACCATTAAATGAAATTGATATAAATAGATTTTCTTATTAATGATCCATTAAAAATAATTTCAAAATTAAAAAATATAAAATTACAAACTCAACCATCAAATTTTCATGAATAAACTTCCCTAAAATACAATACAAACGGTTTTAAATTTGTTATTCATAAATAATTTCATGCCTTCATGGAAATAACATTTTGCCCATATATTTATCAATTCTCATCAAAATAAGAATACCTCAAATTCGCTATTCATAAATAATTTCATGCAACACAGAGATGACATTTGGTTCAATTTTATCACTTCCATTCCAAATGAAAAGCACAAGGTCATCTTGATAATACATTTCCACATCCTCTGTACATGGTCGAAACATTTATTTACACAGCACTGACATTTCCACATCCTTTGAACGTGCTCTTGGTAATGTAGCAGAGTGAGAGAGGCTACAGGCAGGGTTTTCTAATTAACTATCTATTAAAAAGAAATGATGCTACAAAGAAAGCTACAAACATACAGATCCTATTGCTGTTCTATTCATTAAGGTTCTATTTCCTAGGAAAATATTGGAATGCTTAAATATCATAGATAATCTGCTCAAATATGGCCAACTGACGATTTTGGAGGGCAATGTAGATGTTGAGGCCACCGTCATCTTTTCCATTGGAGAGAAGCAGCACAAACTCCACCATGGCATTCACAATGGGGCCTGCATATACAGGCTTCCCAAACCCAAAATCAACCAGCTGAAAGGGTACTTTCCACCATGCAGACAGAATTATGCCTCCTTGTAATGATGGAATGGATTTGTATATCTCAGAGAAATCCATGGATGACCGAACATAATCATTTGTGACTCTGGCCACCGCTTCCTGTACTTTCTCCACACAGAATGATAACGGCTTCTCCTTCACTGCCCCTGCTGGTTCGATGCAATGTGCGCTGAAAACAGCATTCCCTGATGCAAATTTCAACATAAATAAATCAGATTCAATGCACCATTGATCCATTGGGAGGGAAATAAATAACAGCTTCTTCTATCTATTGGCTTTTCAAGTACAACGGGCTTTAAGATGTTCAACCACCACTAGTTTTGTAAACTTCCCTTTTTGTTAGGAATTGATTGTGCGTTTGATATTTTACAATAAAGTTAATTGGTAGTAAATGAATAACAAATTTAATTTGTGGTAAAATTTAAATGGATTGTCAAGTAGATTTAGATTTGAAAACTTCCTATGTGACCTATGCCATTTAAAAAACCCACTTACCACCCGTTTTCATGTTTTCTGGACTTATGGATCGTGAGGGAACATCCCAAACTGCTGGGAATTCTAATGGGGACCTGGGGACTTGCTGGCCTTTCCCAAAATGTTCTATGTTTTGGGCAGCTTTCGGGGATAATCTGAACATACTTCGAGGGTGTTTTGGGCAAATTTCAAGGATTTTCTGGGTATATTTGAGAGATATTTTTGGTATGTATCTTCAGTTTTGTAGTCATGGATATTGATGATCGGATAATATGATCAATTTACCCATTCATTATTTTTGTATTGCACTTAACCTAAATCTTATACAAGTTGCAACTCAAAACATAAGTTTTGTATTATGGGTTTCAATTTAGGTTTTTGGTTTTGAAAAACTGTATTTTCAGTACAATATGACACCAAGCAAACCCTTTCTGTTAAGAAAAAATAGTGACTTGGTTGAGTGCTAAATTTATTGCACTTTCTTAATCTGAAATATGAAACTAATTTGTTTACAAAACCGAAGTGCTTTATAGTGGTTTTCAACACAATAATTAAAATATGCAAAACCTATCGAGAAGGAAATGTCTTTTATGTTTTAACATAATCATCATTAACAAGCAATATGAGTAAGAAAGGTTGTCATAGAGACAATCATCTCTCATAGACCTTTCATGAACTTTATTGCAAATTACAAACAATTACACTAAAATTCAATATTAACAAATGTACATAATATTATATAATATAATATAACTTGTTATACTTATAGTCTTGAAACAACTATATATATATATCAAAAATATTGAAAATTTAGAATTTATTATATAAATATGTGTAATTGTTTCAAGACTGTAAGTATAATAATATAACTTGTTATACTTACGGTCTTAAAACAACTATATATATATATATATATATATGAAAATTTTGGAGTGCACTCTAGCATTGCTAGAGTTGTGTCCTCCCATGCCCGCTATTCCCCATCTCAAAAATCAATGCAACTACGAAAATATCTAATGGGATGCTGGTGGGATGGTTAATAATGGGCATTAGTGGCTTCTTTTTCAATGGATAATTAGGTAGATTGACATTTCGAAAATATCCAATTAGATGCTTCGTAATGGTCACTGATGGTTTCTTTGTCAACGAGGTTGTGGTTAAGCAATGATCCAAGTCTTGTGTATGGACTTACTAGTACCTCATATCACAAAATTCTATTCAAACAGTGGCCAAGATGCAGGCCATGGTGCAACTAAGTTGTTGAGACCAAATGCAAGTCCTAAGTACTGATAAAGTACTACATAGTACCACAGTAGCTTAACCAAATAATGGCTTCTTTTTCAATGGAGTTGTAGTTAAGCAACGAAGTCGTCAACATGATAAGTAACACATCAAGATATAGTTCCTTCCAAGGCTCAAATAAGTGGTTAGGATTGTTACCCATCAATATGCATAGGTAACCCCAGGAGAAATTTTGTTTTCTATGATGTAGTTTGCGAACTAATATTCCCTGCTATGATCAATAAATAGCCAGCCTCATATGTCTCTCTACCATTCTTTGGATAGTAAACTTAACTTACTCATCCGATGAAGGTGGGTCATCTATTGTGAGGTGTATTAATCAATTTTGTATTTGAGTGCTTTTATTTAATGTTTATGGATCACAAGTTAAAATTGGATCATAAACCAATATTGGTTGTGTATTTGTTCCCTTACACCCCGGTGGTTATCATTTGCCTCTATTTGAGTGTGACCTTCCTTAGGGTCTTTCTTTCAATGTCTAGGAAGGGCACAAATAAGAGACTCTAATGATGGTAGCATTCCATGTTATCCATACTCAACACTTGTCATCATTTCCTTTATTTCATTATCCCCTATTTTGATTGAATGTTGTTAGTTGCTCGTACAGGTTCCCTATTGGCCTTATCCTATGAGAAGAAGGGGTTGGAAATACCTAATGTTGATGCAACAATAAGAAAATAACAAACATAAGCCAAATGTCAAAATGCAAAAGAATGCAAGAGAAGCAATAAAAAGCCAATTATAGCTTGCACTCTATCTCCTCTTATAGAATTATTCATCTCTGAGAGCATCCATGCATATCATGCCTATCAAAATAAATGGAACTCTTAATGGACATTCCAACCCCAATAAAGCGATAATTGCCAATCATTGAAGGATGATTATATCATTATTACAACACAATGAATCATTGAAGCTTGTTGAACAAGTTAAACAAAGCAAGAAAGGAAAAGGAAAATATGGGAGATTTAGAAAATAAAGGCAAGGGAAGGTAGCTAGGCACTCCCTCTATGTTAATTTTAGGTATGTTCTATGCTTAGAGCAGTTTATTTCAATTTTCACAGTTAGCTCAATATCTTTTCCACATTAGCAATCACATCAACATTAAAGTAAATTGCAGATAGAACATAAACATAAATCGCAGAAGACAAGCCAAGACAAGAGGACACAAGATGTGGCGCTAGCCAGGGACAAACCCCAATGTGGGGAAACCCTTGATCAATTCTTCTTATATGTTCTTCAATAGTTCAGGAGAGAGAGAGAGAGATAGTACGTTTACAACGGAAGTCAACACTTTGACTTATCTAGATAAGAGCATAGATCATCTCTAAGAAGATGATACATGAGATCAGTTGAAAACATGCTGCTTCAACTGATTCTCCAAGGTGACTCCTTCACCTATCGTTGTGCTGCATTTCGTCATCATGCTACACCTCACCGTGCTACACCATGCTGCACCCATCATCACTATGCTGCATCTCATCATGCTTCATTAATCATGACTGTACCCATCACTGTACTGCATTATGTGCCATTGCTGCACCATGTTGCCATACTGACCTATGTGCTGGCTGCATCTTGCTTGCTTGTTATCCCTAGCTTGCTTGTTGTCCCTAGCATGCTTGTTGTCCTTTGCATGCTTGTTGTTGCATGCTAGTTCGGCAATTCCGGCTTTTTCCCTCTGCATCAACTTTCCTGGTTGTTCCAGCAGTTCCGACTGTTCCTGGTAGTTCCGGCTATTCCCGACAATTTCTACAGTTCCGGCAATTCCAGCTATTCCCGTCAGTTCCGGAAATTTCGACCGCAGTTCCGGAAATTTCGGCTTTTCCTGGCAGTTTCAGCTTTTCCCAGCAGTTTCCGGCAGTTCCGACAGTTCCGGCAGTTCCGACTTTTCCCAGCAGTGCCGGTAGTTCCCGGCAGTTTCGGCAATTCCGGCTTTTCCCGACAATTCCGGCTTTTCCTATAAGTTCCGGCAGTTCTGGCTTTTCCCAGCAATTCCGACTTTTCCTGGAAGTTCCGGCAGTTCTGGTAGTTCCGGTAGTTCCGGCTTTTCCCGGAAATTCTGGCTTTTCCCAGCAGTTCCGGCTTCTGCCCTCTGGATTAGGGCAGTGTTATCCCTTAGGATCTCTCCTCCTAGTAAAACCCAAAGACAAGTGGAGAGGAAGAGATCCCAAGTGTGTTGAAATGACTTGAAGGCCACCTCTATTTATACTAAAACGTTGAGCACAAGTGGGGTTTATTTGGTTGCTGGCCGACCTTGACGAATTGTCACATAACACAAATAAAATCATATCTCCATGAATACTTATCGGAATCGAATGATCTTTAGATCAATCCTACACCTCTCGATGAGAGAGATCCAAGAAAAATATCAGCTTCCATTAATAAGATGACCCACATGGCCAGTTTTAACACTCCACAAAGCCACTCATGGACAATGGTTTACATAACCTACTATGATACCTTTAATGAAGTAAAACCCCAAGCCATAACATCTATCACTTGTACCTATCATTTGAAAGTGTTGACTAGGAATTGTTCCTCCCGTTAGGTTTGGAAGCACCTAATAGGGTCATGTGATAACTCTGCCATACGTAGCTATGGTAACCTGTGCACAATTATAAGCTAGTAAGAAATTTGAAGATGATACTTGTGTAAATTACTTCGATGGTTTTAACATTGAATATGGTCCACCTTTATGTTTCTATGGTTCATGTACCCGTGATGTTGATTTCACTTGATTCCTTGAGTATGTTAGATGATTCTTATAGGTGTCGCCAGGATCCCTTGAAGGATGATATGATGTTTCTCCAACCTTCCATAGATGATGTCCATCCACTTTGATAATGACGCAGTTCTCTATTAGAGGACATTGGGAACCTTTTAAGGGATGTTGACCTTGAGGATGTCTTAACATACTTGATGAGACCCTCCCTTAGCATCAAGATATTATACATTGGTGATCCAAACTAGGACATTGCTTGGAGATCAAGTGTGCCCAAGAGATGACAAGACTCCCCAAAGCTAGCATTGTACCTTCTTGGTGGACATTGCTCTTCACTTGGTGATTGATGATGATCATGATGATTTGGTATCCCTCTAGAAGGGATTTCACACCTATCCTAGTGATGTCATGCCCTAGCGTAATGATGTCACCCTTAAGATGCATCTAGTAATGATGTTGGTCTTGAGAGGGTGTGGCACCACTTTGATGAGAAGGCATGATTTTTGGGATGAGACAAACCCCTAGGGTCATCCCTTGCACCTTTTCATAGAGAGACATGAATTTTGGGAGATGATGTCACCCTTGGAGGCTTAATTGACGTTTCTTTTCTTGTTATTTCATTGTTTTCGCTATCTTTGGGGGTCAACCTAATTACCTATCCACCTTGTATCATGGATTTACTATTTTTAGGGATTTCAACTTAATTTATAGGAAAATCGACGTGGCTACCATCATATAAATAGGGGAGTCGATTTCCTCATTGGATCATTGTCACACATGGATAGTAATCCTTCTCTCTTTTGCAAAATGGAGGCCTAGCTGAATGACTTTCTTGGGTGGATTTGTGATGTGATATGATCTCTTTTCATGGATGCTTATGGTGGATCTTGGATATTGCATGGTGAAGTAAGTTAGCTTATTTTTTTATCTTGGTATTATGTTCCATAGGTTTAACATCATTGTGCTAAGTTAGTTTATTTGGTATTTGTTTCATTATTCTTTGTTGAACTAGACCTTTCCTCCAAGTAATTAAGGAATAGAGATAGATTTTTCTTTCCCTCGATCATTTAGAAAATTGAAAACATAAATTTCAAGCTTTAGGGTAAGTTAGTTTATTTGCCCTAGTTTTGTTTGGATTTAGAATCACTCCAAAGAAGCCCTAGAAAAGTTTGTATCCTAGAATCCATACACCCTCGATTGAGAAGGCACTAGTCTATCTCACTTGTGCCACTCATCTAAAGTTTAAACTATAAAAATCGTTTTTCTTTTTGTTTTATGGTAAACTAATGTTAAGTTGCAACAAAATCCTGTATTTTTAGCATTTAATGACTTGTTCATATATGCCCCAGGTTTAGGTCGTGTTTGAAAGTGCATTAGAGAAGCTAAATTGAAGTTCTTCATCCATTTTTCAGTGATTTTCTAGGGCCTACGTCAAGTTTTATTTGTTGTCACATGCTTTATTAGCCATCAAATTTTTTTGTAATTTTATCCTTAGTTTACTGTCAAATTTAGCCTTCATTTCACATAGATTTACACCATTTTAATAGCTAAATTTTTTGTTGTTATAAACTATTGTTTTGCTATGATTTGTTGACCTAAAACTCTAGTTTATGACAGACTTGACTTTTTCTTGATTTGTTATGTTTGGGTAACCTATCTGAGACTCCTTAGGTTAACCCTAGCCTTTAGATTGACCCATAAATCCCTTGAACCCAAATCCTAAATTTACTCCATCATCCACTGCAAACCCTATCTTGTCATACCTTTATCTGGTGGATTTTTGTTGCAGGATCCTTAAGGGGCATTTAGCTTGAAATCCTTGGCTTTTTTGGTCCTTAAGCCCTACTAGGTAAGCCTCCCTTGTGTTGGATTCTGTTCTTCTCTAAAAGCCGATGAGTAATTGCTAAATTGATAGTGGTAACACTCTCGTGTGTTGCACATTGTCTAGGTCACCTAATCAGACGTTGCACTAGGTGCTAGATTTTGCTATAACAGAAACCAAATGCAAGTATTAACAAAGTATTACCTCATATCACAACAACTTAGCCCAACAGAAATGTAAGTGATCTGCCTGTGATCTTTGGTTTGCCTCTGAAAGGCCATTTTACCTAAAAAGGCAAGCCACTTGTAGTGCCTTCAGGCTGGTGGTAATACCTTTGGGCTGGTTGTAATGGAGTAATGATGACCGCATATCTATGTGAAATAAATTGGTGAGTTCAGATCTAAAGTGGAATTCAGTTTGGCGGGCAATGGATCTAACTGTATACCATTATAGTTTTAAATTTGAAATATTTTATTCAGTGGTTAATAACATTATAACAAGATCTGCTGAGTCAGCATAGTTCTTGACAAGTGTGCTCAGCTTGGCCCTGTAATGAGTGGAGTCTGGTCATTTGGTAAAGCTTTGCTTAATCTCGTTAAGCTTGCCGAGCCCGAGAAGAATGGACCAAATTCTGTTGTTTTAATAAGTTTTAAAGTTATTTGACAGAAATTTGACTATTTATTTGTGTCAAGTAATATGACAAATCTTTCCTTAATCTAACTCATACTAAAGTCACTCTTAATCTTACTCTTTGGCTTTGTCAAGTTGTTCCCAAATCCTTTTCGTGCATCCATGGTTAATAATAAATATACACTTTAGATTTATGAAAACCAGCTCGGTGGATGATAACCAACAAAATACAAATATTATCGGAAGAGAAAAGCAAAAGCATGGCCAAAAGTGTGTATTTCTTGGCAAAATCAAAACCCCTAGCCAGGTAGGTTGGGGATGTGTTGGCACTTAAAGGGTACACAAAAAAAAATAGGTGTTACTTGTTGTACTAGATTGGAAGATTAAACTTGGTTGCAAATTTTTAGTCAACCACTAGTGTTCATCTATGATCAGGTGATTTTGGATGAAGAGCGTACTGCTCTGTTATCAGTCGATCAAAAGCTTGTATTGAGGTTTAACGGGCCAGAAGCTTCATAGCGGCTTTTTTTTATCAGCTGATCAAAAGCTTGTATTGAGATTCAACTGACCATTTTAGTATAAGCAAATATGACACAAAAAGCAAAAGAAATACGTAATAGCAGATATATTTCATGGATTGGGTTTGGAAGTCCCACAAACGAATTTGGTTACAAATGGAACCATATATAATTATTCATTGATATCTTTTTGGGTGCTCACTGCTTGCAACCATCTAGATCAGTATAAAATCTACAAATAAATGTAGCTACGTGCTCGAGAAAATGTAGGACATTGAATAGTCTATGATTTGCAGAGTATATGCATACCTGCAAAGCCCTTTGGCAGTGGGGGGTCCATTTTTGAACGAATATCCACAACAAAAAGCATCTTGGAAGGTACATCAGGAGGCGTATCAACGGCCCTTGTTCGAGCCTGCCATACCAGAGCTGCAATGGCATCGAATGAAGAACATTTCTTCAGAGTACCATCCTCCATGGCCTTTTTCTTTAGCTTTTCTATCATCTCCCCAGTGAAAGGAAAAACTTTATAGCGATAATCCGGTGGAAGAGAGATGTCGCAGATTTCTGAGTTTGCTACAGCTTCAGTTGTAAAGGAATTTCTCATCTCCTGAGGGATATCACTAAGTTTCATCGCCTCCAAATGTTCATATTTGATCTCTGGTATATCTCTAGCTATGAAACATGTCCTGTCTGGTAGAGGATAAGTGATCAATCCCTCGCCCCGTGCTATAGAGGAGAAGTTCATCATGAATTCCGCTGCTCCAAACCCGTCAAATAAAACATGGTTTACAGACATTCCCAGAACTATCCCACCACACTTGAATCTGGTTACCTGCTTGGCATCAAAAAAGAAATAGACACCTCAACCATTCTTTGTAAAATTAAGAGACCGAGAGCACATATAAAAAGCTAATAGATAAAAGCATTTTAAGTTCTGTAACAAAAACCTTAACTTGTTTATCTGGAAAGGACTAACACGAGTAACTATGTTGTTATAAATGCACAAAGCGGGCAATACCAACACCTAATCAGCGAAGAAATATATGGATAGGGTTTTCCCTCTCCTCAGGACATGCAGGACTGAATTGAACTAATCAGCTTTTAGCATTCACCATGTAATAGGATGGCAACCAATGAAAAGCAATTTGGAGAATGTCCCAAGTCAATGAGACCATTCATTGTTACACCAGAAAAACCAAACCATCCCAAGCCACAAAGAATGTGAACACATAATAAGTATAATAAGTATGAAGTTGCATTTGAGCCTTGATTCTCACTAGAAAAATATTATGCATTTGCATGTGTTTGGTATTATAGCGACATACCCGGGTTAAAAGCTATGTTGCCTACAGAGATGTCATAGGTTACAAGTTCAAATCCAGACGAGTCCTTTACAGAGATGTCATAGATTACAAGTTCAAATCCAGACGAGTCCTTTAGAGTGGGGAAATGGAAGGATCCCACAAGGAAAACCTTGGGAGAAAAGTAAAAACACTACAAGACAAACCCAGTAAAGGTCACTAACCCTTAACTAGCTCTGTTATTAAACAACACTAACCAGCTCTATTCAGTAACCAGTTGAAATCAAACTTCTTCTATAAATGATGATTTATAAGTTAGAACTGGTTGAATGCAAAGTTGAAGCACACAAATGTCAAAAAAAACTAGTACCATAACTTTTATGATGGTCCTACAAAGAAAGCACAAACATCATATGGAAGCAAGAACATCATGCAGCTTAAGCAATTGCTAGAAGTGTACGCCAAGACCCCAAGTGAATTAAGTAGAAAATGATTACATGGAATTTCAAACAATTTACTACCCACACCATTAACAGAGGATACTTCCAAATTTCCTAGCATTCATCCCTTTTAGCACAAATTTCACACAGACAGGTAGCCAAACATGAAGACACATTAGGTAAGATATGGTAAGATGGAGAAATTAGATAATAAACAACATCAACTATTAGATTGTCCTGTTTTTTAGAACATTATCAACCCAGCCATATACAACATACTAAAATTATTATACTAAGAAAACATTGCACCTTATAACAAAATTCATAGAGCTCAGAAACTCCTCAGCAAATTCTCTTAGACCATAGGTCTTGTATCTCATTGCTACCAACACTCCTCCCACTTAAAAAATAAAATAAAAATTAAAAACATTTTTACCAAACTAGATCAAGGTTATTCAATCAAAACAGGGTTAAGTACAGAACACACACTCCTGCAAATTGAAATGGAATTAACAAGGTTATAAGAACACCCTTCTCACATGAGAACACTCTTCTCATATTGTAGAAAGTACTCATAACAAAGAATGCATTGCACAGATCAAGGCAAACAGACAAGACCGCAAATCTGGCATGAAGAAATCAAAATGGTCCGACACACCAATACGGTTTAAATGGGCAACAGGGCTTCGATTCAATGCACTGTTGATGTTGACAGGGTGCGAAGCCGTCTAAGTGGGTTCCATTCTTGCTGACCATATGTCATGAGTTATAAATTGGTCCTATAGACCAATATGATCTAAATGGCCAGTGGGACATTAGTTCAACAACTGATTCACAGCTGAGGCTCACAGAATCCTAAGCCCTCTACGCGGGTTCCATTCTTGGCGCCCATATATCATGAGGTTCAAAGGGAATATATGTCACGAGTCATGAATTTGTTCAATAGCCCAACGTGGTCTAAATGGCCAACAGGGCATTGATTCGACAAGTGATTCACTGTTGGCGTTGACAGAATGCTAAGCCGTCCAACTGGGTTCCAATCTTGCTGTTAATGTGTCATGAGGTTCAGGGATTGTCAAAGTGTCGTGAATTTCAAAGGCTTGTCAAAGGAACCATATCTCGTGAGTTTCCAAGGGAATAATAGTTAACCCCGAGAACTGCACCAGCATGGTAGCATGTTTCTTAAAAGATTCAAAAAAAAAAGTCTGAACGGACAAAGACATGAAAAAAACCCTACTCAATTGAGTGTTTGCTCTTATCCAGACTACAAATAAGCATAATTACATGTACCATTACCGGAGAAGGGTTAACCCCAAACTTCCTGGCATGAACTCCTTGAAGCACCAGACTTTTGAAAACAGGATTTGGGAAGTGACATTACCCAGATAAAGTCAGATCACAAGTAGGTGCTACAAACAGAGCCCCAGCTCTGTTACACTCAATTTCCAACCTTCCCTTCTCCAGATTCAATTTCATCGTACCTGCCATGAAATGGTAGGGCACCAGCACCTGCCCAAGGGCTTCCTTCAGCCCTCCCACAACACCAGCAGTAGCAGCATTCTTGTCCTCTCCACTGGCTGTGTAAAAATACAGTATCCACAACATAAGCAACTGCCTGATCAATATTTCATAGAAATAAAGAGCATTCCTCAGTGGGTTTAACCGTTACAACCATTTCAGGCTCCACCTCAACATCTAAGTGTGTTATCAAGGATGAGTCAGCTGCTGTTAGAGAACCTATTGTGCCAATCAACTGCTAGCTGAAAACTCTGCTAGAAATCTTGCCAAAGATTTAAGAAATGTATATATAAATATTGCTTCAAGCAGAGTGGGAGATTGACATGAAGGATACTGGCATGTGTTCTTTATTTCATCTCTGCTGTCTATTTATGAAAGATTTCTAAACATTATATGATTCGGATGGATATCTGTAACTCCAACCATTGTTCTCAATTTTTACAAAAACCAGTTAAATATATGAAAGCAAAATTCGAATCGTAACATTATCACTCATCAATTTGCTTCTACATATTTTAACTATGCATGTTCATGTCTGTCCGAAACGCAGATCACGATCCATTAGTCATTAATGTGGGTGCTATTACTGTTTTATGTATCTGCGTGGGGAAAATAACGAAGGACGGCCATCAATGTTTTCTGTTTTTTTCCGAAGTCTCGTACTCTCCACGGGAATTGAATGAAGCCGCTGGGCTTGTGAATTCAGAAACCGTTTCGGCCTTCACATTACCAGAGAGGCAGAAGTGATAATCTGATCACTCTTGAAATCATTTTGGTAGAATTCAGGTAAAGAGTAAGTCTCTGCAATATGCTAACATAACGTTCGTGAGGGTTTGGTTATCAAATTTAAAATAACGAAAATATTATTTTATTTTAATTTTGAGGAATATTTTATTAATTATATTTTAATGCGGAAATATTAATTTCAATTTTATTATTTTTTAATAAATTTAAAAATAAAATAAAATTTAAATTAACTACATTCTTTGGTTCGAAACGGGTCGACAATGATTTTTTGAATGTGATTTACGCCAAAATTTCTCTTATAATTATTCCAGTCTCAAACGAGCCTCTCGTTAAAAGCTCTTCTTCATTATTCACTCATTCACAATATAATTTCTTTTCAAATATCTCTTTAAAATATATAATTATAAAAATAAATTAAAAAATTATTTTTGAGAGTGATCGTGAATATAACAATATTTATAAATATATAACCATTATAATAATATTAATTAGCATCATATCACTTAATCTAATTAGAAAATATAACAACAATTTTATTTAAAAACTAAAAATATATAACAATAATTTTATCTAATCATTTAAAATAAGTCAATGACTTGTTATATATATATATATGGATAGAAGTCTTTCCGATTAATCACTTAAATTTGGTCGAAGTTTCGAACCAACTCATGTAGTTCATTTTCAGGGCAACAAGATTGTCCTGAGGATGAACCAGTTACCACATTAGTTGGTTTGAAACGTCCACTAAATCTTAACTATGTAATTAATTGGAAAAATTTCTATCCACATTATAGATCACAAAAATCTTAGATCTAGCCATTAACATATAATTTATAACTTTATTTTATATAAATAATAATTTTATATTAAATATTTATTACTTTGTCCATAATTTCAAATCAAAATAGTTTGCGACAGAAGCGAATCACGACCCGCAAATTTTCCTTTGAGATCTTTGTTTCCGGAAAATTAGAGTTATTATCCCATAATTTTGTTTAACGAACTTTTTATTTTATTTATAAAAAATAATAACAATTTTATATTTAAAAATATAATTAAAAGTGTTTCTATTTAATAATAGTTATATATTTCATGAATATTATTTTTTTAATAATTAATTAAGTTTGCGAAGGAAGCGAATCACGACCCGCAAATTTTCTTTTGAGATTTTTGTTTCCGGAAAATTAGAGTTATTATCCCATAATTTTGTTTAACGAACTTTTTATTTTATTTATAAAAATAATAACAATTTTATATTTAAAAATATAATTAAAAGTGTTTCTATTTAATAATAATTATATATTTCATGAATATTATTTTTTAATAATTAATTAATTAAAAGTGTTTCTATTTAATAATAGTTATATATTTCATGAATATTATTTTTTAATAATTAATTAAGTTATGAGTTTTGTTGTGGTTTTTGAACGTATTTAAAGAATATTTTAAATTTTATTTTTTTATATAATTAAATAATTTTTTTTATAAAATAAAATGGAATTTATCTATTAAATATTTTGTAGATTAAATAGAAAAGAATGTAGATTATATATAGTAATGAAAGATTACTAATTAGGGTTATTTAGAGTGGTTGGGCAGAATGATTTTTATTTTTCCACTCGGATTCAAATCTTGCCTAGTGACATGATGAGCTATAATGCCTTGATAAATATTGTTGTAATGGCTTAGTGCCTATGAATATTGTTGTATTAGTTTGGAGCGTTGTGAACTCTTAAGTGATCAGAAAAGTGTATATATATATATATATAAAGAAAGTTGAACATTAACAAAACAAAACAAAAACTTTTGTCACAATTTTATATATAACATTGAAAAATTGTTGTCACGATTGGAAAAATAAGGATGTCTATGTAAACTTACAACTAACAATAATAGGTAGTAGCATTGTAAAGGAACACTAAATAACACTACAATGAACTAGCTTTCATCCCTTAAGAAAGTGAAATGAGATTCCATGTGTGGTTCTACAATAAGAAAGAGTATTCTTCTATCATGGCAACTTCCTATTCAAATATCTCAAAATCATTAGAAAATTGTCAAATGGCATGACTGCAAAAAGGGACTTTAGTTGTTTGTGACAAAGTATGGCAAGGATCAAAGGAAAAATAACTAAAATATGTTGGCTCATAGACATACTTGTCAAGCCTCTTTCGCTCACAAAATATCCTCTTTAAATCTTGTTCTTGATCAAGTTGTCCTTGTTTAGACTACTCTTATTCTAATGGTGTTGATGGTAGATTTTCCTCTAGTTAATTTTCATCGTCATTAGTGTAATTTGTAGCAACAAAATGTTCATTGTATTCTTGCTCTACAAAAACAAAACTCTCGGCATGATTTTCACAATTGATAATATACTATGTGGGAGTATGAGAGGATGTGGGGTTGAAGTGCTCATAAAAATGGATAGGATTTCAAAACAAGACATCTTTAGAAATAGGATCAAATAACCTATATGTCTTTATATTCTCCTAGTAACCAACAAATATCAATGTTTGTCTCTTTTTCTCCATAATTTTGCGCTTTTCATTTAGAGCTAAGGCCCATTTTGGATTGCCAAATACCCTAAAAGTAGAGACAATGGGTTTAACATGGGTCCAAGCTTCCTTTGGAATCATATGCAACATTGCCCTATGAGAAATTCAATTATGAATGTAATTTGCACAATTCATTATGTCAACACAGAAAGAAGGTGCCATGTTCTTGGACTAAATCATACAAATTACTATCTCCTTCAATGTTTGGTTCTTTCTTTCAACAACAACATTTTGTTGAGGGGTGTTGGAAATAGAGTGTAAATATTGATTTCAATGTACCCTACAAAAATCCTTGAAAACCTGATGGACATACTCTCCCCCATTATCTTTGCACAATTTATTGATAGAATGAGAGAAATACTCTCAACAAAAACCTTGAAGGGTATAAAAGTAACAAAGACATCACTCTTGTGTTCAAGAAAGTACATCCAAGTGACGTGAGAAGCCATCAATAATAGTGAGTGCATTCTTAGCCTCTGAGAAAGAACTAGTCAAAAATGACATGAGATCACTATGTACCACCTCAATAGGCGCAATAACATGCAAGGTCTTACCTTTAGGAAAATGCTCTGTAATGTTGTTAACCAAAAACACAATATGGACAAACTCCATGAGTGCAAGAAACTTTTGGAAGACCAACACCAAATTTTGTATAATCGACTATTAAAAAATATATGTAGCTTAAATTTCCAACTTTTTTATTACAACACTCACTCAAAGGATCAATTTGTGCATTGAAAGAGGAACCAAAGGAAGACTTAGAACAAACAAACTTATACAATTGGCAACTATAATCAACTCTTCTAGAAACAACAACATTGTGTGGATTCTATAATTCTCAGATGACTACATTATCAAGAGAAAAACTCTATTGTTTTCCAATCACTAGAATGACAAATTTGATAAATTAAGAGTTCATTGATAGAGTTGTCAGGAAGAAGAACGAAGAACATCAATGATTAACCCATCAACTAACTGCCTGGTGCATGATTCTTAAACATCAAAACAAGCACACCTATACAATTGGGAACTATGATCAACTCTTCACGAAACAACAAAATTGTCTACGTGGTGCATGATTCTTAAGCATCAAAACAAGCACACCTATACAATTGGGAACTATGATCAACTCTTCACGAAGCAACAAAATTGTCTAGATTCTATAATCCTAAAATGAATACATCATGAAGAGAAAACTATATTGTTTTCCATCACTAGAATGACAAATTTGATAAATGGATAATAAATTGGCAAAGATGCCAGAACCAGGAGAACATGAATGATGCACCCATCAGCTAACTGCATGGTGCATGATTCTAAAACATCAAGCTGTGTAAAGTCACGAACTGCAATCTATAAACTGTCATACTTAGATGTGCAAAAAAAACTCATAAAAATAAATCACATGGTATAATGCACTAAAATCAAGTCTTCAGATATGTTAAGATGCATGTAAATCTTGAGAAAATAAAGCATACCCCTTAATAAATAAAGAAGTCTTGGGCACTAATATTTTATATTGCTACATGGCTTCATTCAAAGATTCTAGTTTCAGCTAATATTTGGAATCAGCATGGGAGCATGTAGACTGGAGAATGCTTCTTAAAAGATTAAAAAAAAGGGCCGTCGAAATGGACTAAAACATGAAAAAAAGCCCACCCAATTGAATGTTTACTCGTCTTATATCCAGACTACAAATAAGCAATAATTATGTTTACTATTGTCATTTAATCCAGACAACAAATAAGCATAATTACCTGCATCATGAACAGAGGAGGTTTAGCCCCAAACTTTCTGGCATGAGCTCCTTGGAGCACCAGATTTCTGAAAAAAGGATTTGGTAAAGTGACATCACCCAGATCTGATAATGTCAAATCACAATTAGCTGCTGCAAACAGAGTCCCAGCTCTGTTACACTCAATTTCCAACCTCCCCTTCTCATTCAATTTCAACCTCCCTGCCATGAAATGGTAGGGCACCAGCACCTTCCCAAGGGCTTCCTTCAACCTACCCACAACATCAGCAGCAGCAGCATTCTTGTCCTCTCCATTGAGTCTGTAAATGTGCACAGTATCCACAACATAAGCAACTACCCGATCAATATTCGACAGAAAGAGAGAGCATTCCTCGGTGGGTTCAACGGGTACAACCATCTCAGGCTCCTCCACCTCAACATCTAAGTGGGTTATCAAGGACGAATCAGCTGCTGCTAGAGAGCCCATTATGCTCAATCAACTACTTACAGAAATTTCTGCTGGAAATCTCGCCAAGAAACTTATATGTAAATATTGCTTCAAGCAGAGTGGAATGTGTATGTGGGTTTATAGTCCTCTAACTGGTCAATGCAATATAGTGCTTAGTTGGGCGTAGTGGATTATGGCATGAAACGCGCTCCACAGAATGCTTCAGGATGATATCAGCTTGATTAAGAAATGTCATTGCGAGTTTCAGGAAATATAATTTTTTTTACCAAAAAGAAAAAACTGTACCTTGACTTTCAAGAAATATACACATAATTGCTATACCGCCAAAAGGCAAATTCGGTATTTTGTCCTTCGGAGTAATCTGCAGGGAGCAATTTGATTTTCTTGTAATATATTCATTATTTGAGCGATGCTCTCTGGGTTTTTTTTATGTTTTAATGGTATTTATGGCGCGAGAAGGGTTGTAATCTCAAAATAAATGGTTCGGTTTTGATGACTGCATTTTCTGATTTTAACATTTTAGAAAAAATTCCGCCAAACAATTTTATATATCACATTCCATTCCTCATCACGACTTGCGATTTTTCTTTTGCGGTAGTTTCACTCATGGATTTGATTCTATATATGTGGATCATTATGCATTAGTCATTAATGTGGCAAGTAACAGAGGATGGCCATCAATTTCCCTGTTATTTTTTCATACCCCTAACTCCACTGGAATTGACTGAAATCGAGAAATCCAGTTTGCTTGCGGATTCACATTCCATTGCTCATCCCGACTCGCTATTTTTATTTTGCGGTAGTATCACTCATGGATTTGATTCTATATATGTGGATCATGATCCATTAGTCATTAATGTGGCAAGTAACAGAGGATGGCCAATCAATTTCCCTGTTTTTTGTCCGGAGACCAAACTCTCCAGTAGAATTGACTGAAATCGAGAAGATCCAGTTCGCTTGCGGATTCACATTCCATTGCTCATCACGAGCGATTTTTATTTTGCAGTAGTATCACTCATGGATTTGATTCTATATATGTGAATTTATTCAACAAAGTAACTTAGGATGGTCTTCAATTTCCCTGTTTTTTTGAAGTGTCACTAGGTTCGGTCTTTATAATAAAATGTAATTGTGATTTTTGTAAATGATGTAGTGGAGAAAATAAAATTATTATTGGAAACCTTGCTTCATGGGTTTCATGAGCAAGTGATTTTATTTTAGATGGCTCCCATTGAGAGCCTTAGGATTTGTCATTAAGGTCAAAGAATTAATGTCATGTATGAAGAGCTCTCCTTGAGCATGTGTAAAATGTATATGAGTCAATTAAATCTCTAGAAAGCCCTCCAAAGACAAGCACGACTCTTTTCTCTTGATGTTGGCCCATAAAATGAAGGAATAACTCATGTTGGCTCACCCAAAGTGTTAAGTTATGGTATGTTCTATGCTTATAACAGTTTACTTCTTTTTCTTATCATATTCCATAGATTAGCAATCACATGTACATAAAGTAAAGTGCAAATAGAACATTAAACAATCGACAGAAAACAAGCCAAGACAAGAGACACAAGATGTAGCGGCTAGCCAGGGACAGACCCCACAATGTGTGGGGAAACCCTTTGATCAAATCTTCTTTTATATTCAATAATTCAGAAGAGAGAAATAGTACAATAAATCTGATTTATATCAGCAGTAACAAACCCTAGGTCAACAACATCAGCATTAGCGGCTTCATCATCAAACTAGGGCAGATGATATCTCACAAACCGATCGTTGGATCGGCTTGATTCCACCACCAAAAGTTGCGGCTTCCAAAGGAGGTTCAGATGAACCTATAGCACAGTTCAGATGAGGAGATCTTCTGGTCCACGCAGGTCAAACTTCACTTCTGTAGTTGCAGCTTCAGTGTCGACAACTTCCGGCTTCAAACTAGGGCAGTGGATATCTTGCAAACCATCCGTCGAATTTACTTGATTCCACCACCAAAAGTTGTGGCTTCCAAAGGAGGTTCAGATGAAACTATAGCGTAGTTCAGATGAGGAGATCTTCTGGTCCACGCAAGTCAAACTTCACTTCTGCAGTTGCAGCTTCAGTTTCGGCAGCTTCCGGCTTCAAAATAGGGCAGTCGATATCTTGCAAACCGTCCGTCGAACTGACTTGATTCCACCACCAAAAGTTGCAGCTTTCAGAGGAGGTTCAAATGAACCTACAACGCAGTTCAGATGATGAGATCTTTTAGTCCATGCAGGTCAATCTTTACTTCCGCAGTTGCAGCTTCAGTTTCAGTAGCTTCCGGCTTCACATATGTGAGGGAGAGACCCTTTTCTTCACAGTAGATAAGAGACTCTTTTCTGCGCAGTAGAGAGAGAGATATGTGATAAAATGAGTGAGTCCAAATGAGAAAAAGTCCTCATGTATTTATACACAATGTTGGTGTTTGAATAGATGCAACTATTGGGCTTCTGAGCCTACATGAGTTGTAGGTCGGCTTGATAATAATTCCATAATCAAAATAAATTCATATCTCCATGAATACTTATTGGAATTCGATGATCTTTATATCATCCTACACCTCTCAACAAGAAGAATCTAATAAAAAGATTATCAGCCATGAATAAGATGACCCACATGAAGTTTTGCCCTAGTTTCCAATTTTAACACTCCCTCTCAACTAGAGAGAACTTCATCTGCAATCTGTCTATCGTTCGTTACTATTCATCCATCAAATGCACTGCCCTGTACAGCCTATCCCTTGCCCTGTTTTGCTCTATTCTGCCTGTTCTAATTTGTCTTGTTCTGCCCTGTAATGATATGTATTGTTCTGCTCTGCTCTTGCATTGTTCCATTCTGCTCTACTTTTGTCTGAATTATGAAGAAGAAGAAATGATCGAGGATGTATAATACTGACTCAAAGTCAGTCTCAAAGAATGTACCACTAGTCCCAGACCAGTCTCAACCAACCCGAAGTTAGCGTCATCGTGAGTACAACTCCACTGGTCCTAGACCAGTATCATCCTCCACTGACTCAAAGACAGTCTCAAAGTGCGTACCACTGGTCCAAGACCAGTCTCAACCGACCCGAAGTCAGCTTCATAGTAATTACCACTCCTACCACTGGTCCCAGACCAATATCACAGTCTCAGAGAGTGTACCACTGGTCCCAGACCAGTCTCAACCAACCCGAAGTCAGCATCATAGTATGTACCACTCTCACTGGTCCCAGACCAGTAGTGCACTGACAAGAAGTCAGTGTCAGAGTATGTACCACTGGTCCCAAACCAGTCTCAACCGACCCGAAGTCAGTGTCATAGTATGGTACATCTCCTACCACTAGTCCCATACCAGTATCATTGATCCAAAATCAATGGAGGTCATCCTAGCGTAGGGAGTACGGTAGATACAACAATGCGTCCATCGGTACTACTATGGTCCCTAACTTCATTTCCTTGCTCATTGATCAGATGAAAGGTACTTCCTATGAGTCCCAGACTGCATGGGTAGGATGCCTTGACAGGAGAACTAATCAATCTTGTCCTCACAGGAGAACACATCATTCCTACTACAATCGCCATGGGGAACACATCAATCCAGGCCTCACAAGAGAACACATCAATCCTGCTACAATCGCCATGGAGAACACATCAATCCAGGCCTCACAGGAGAACTAATCATCCTGCTACACAGGATAGTGAATCATCCTATTCCACAAGAGAGCGAATCATCTTGTCCCACAAGAGAGTGAATCATCTTGTTCCAGTGCACACCACCAGGGGAGGGTGAGTCACCCTATGGTCATATGTTGCTCCAGTAAGAACCGCAAGCCCTCAGAGCTCCCAGAGCTCAATGTATGCAACATGCAGGACCCTCGTACAAGGGTTTCTTAACAACTCCAAGTCGTTTGGGAGAATCACAGATTAGATCTTTCCTCGGGGCTTTGACAAGGTGTATCGACCTGTACATCATCTTAATGCGATGGAGCCTCCTTGCTCATCGACTTACCATATCCCAGATGATGTCTATATGTTGGAGCAATCAACGAATACGGGATTCCTCAATAATCGAATCCCACCTCTGGTTGTTATAGAGAATCACAGTGGTATCCAATGTAAATCCAAACAGCTCGCTGAAGAGCTTTCGCAACCAGACTGCCTCACAGGATGCCATGCTAGCAGCAATATATTCTGCTTCGGCGGTGCTCAAAGCCACCGACTTCTACTTCCTGCTCATCCAGGATATCGAAGCAGATCCCAAGGTGAAACAGCACCCGGAAGTGCTCTTATGGTCCACCACAGTGCCTGCCCAATTAGCATCAATATATCCAAGTAGTCTCACATCTCCGGCAGTGTATCTTAACCCATTAGTAATTGTGCCACGAAGATATCTCAAAAGATTCTTGGCATCAATCCAGTGAGGCTCAACCAAATATGAGCTCACAATGCTAACTGCAAAACATATGTTCGGACGGAGGTTCACCAAGAACATCAATGCGAATGAGTTTATGAAACTCAAAGGCATTTCTCAAATCTGGTCCGACATCACTACCATATAACTTCTAAAAGTTAAGATCCTCGAGGTAGTCACAGGCTTGCAGTCCATCATACCGAATCTTTCCAATATCTTTACCACATATTTTCCTTCAGATAGGAAAATTTCCCTTGGCTTCTGCCACACTTCAAGTCCTTGGTCCTTCATTTCAAATGCAGAAGCCAACTGCCTCTTACATTTGTGAATGAGAGGGTATGCACCTGTTAGAAAGAGGTCATCCACATACAACACAAGCATGAGAGGCTTGTCATCTTCAACCTTAAAGTAAAGGTTAGGATCTTCTTCACTTCTAGTGAATCCCAGCTTCATCAAGTAGCTATCGATCCTCTCATACCATGCTCGGGGTTCTCGCTTCAGCCCATAGAGAGCCTTCTTCAACCTGCATACATGAGATTTTCGATCATAAATCTCAAATCCTTTGGGTTGCTCCATGTAGACCTCTTCTTTGATCGAACCGTGCAAGAATGCGGTCTTGACATCCATCTGATGTAGGTTCCATCCTTGTGAAGCCACAAGGGCTATGATCAAGCGGATGGTCGTATATCTAGCAACAAGTGCAAATATCACATCATAGTCTATACCTTCCTTCTGGGAGAAACCACGAGCAACAAAATGAGCCTTATACTTTTCCGTACTTTCATCTGCTGCATGCTTTATCTTGTAAAGCCATTTAGAAGTGACAATTGTCTTGTCCTGGGGTCTGGGAACTACTTCCCAGACATCATTCTCCATAATAGACTCATATTCTTTGGTCATAGCATCCTTCCATACTTTATGCTTGACGGCATATGAGAATGATGGAGGTTCATTTTGTATGATCGTGCTCATGATGGTCAAGTATCCCTGATACCTATTAGGTTTCTTACTTTCACGGAAGGTTCCTCGAGGTGCAGCATGTCCTTCAGCGTCATCAAGTATCCCCCTAAGCAATGAAGGCCTCTTCCTAGAAGAGGGAGGCTCAGGTGGATAAATAAGATCCATGGGTTCCTCCACATCGGGCATTGTTACATCATCTACCCATAGAGACAACTTCCATAATCGTACAGTTCTTCCTTTCTGCCACACCATTCTACTTAGGAGTATATGGTGTAGTAGTCTCCCTCTTAATGCCAGCCTCAGATATGCCTGAGTGAACCAACTGTAATATATTAGAGGTCTTGCTTTGGCTTGAGGGGAATGGTCCCCTTTTGAGCTTTCCTTCGGCACATCCTAGACATACACCTTCTTTCTCTACTCGGAATTCAGGCATCCCTATCACCATTTGTCTTACACCGGGTAGAGCTTTATAATGAAGGTGGGCAAACTTTCGATGCCAAAGTTTAGACTGAAGAGATGTGTCATAAGATATGACACCTAGCGGACTTCCATCGACCTGATATAATGAATCAACACAAAACCCAAGAGTAAAGGAATCTTTAACATTATTTTTCCATATACATACCTTGCCATCATTAAAGGTTACCTTGTAGCCTTTGTCTTCCATTGCCGAGATGGACACCAAGTTCTTTTTGAGGTTAGGTGAATTTAATACATCCTGGAATTTCTAGCCTTCTTGAATGGTTGTCCTCTTCCTTGATTCCCAACTCTCCTCTTACCTTTGCTATTGAATTTGTCATTCCTTTGATTGCCATTAGAGGGATTTTGATCATCATCCCAATGTAAGTCTTTTCTATCAGGGCACTCCCTTGCATAGTGACCTACTTTATCGCAGATGTAACATCGTCCTTTTCTTCCATCCTTAGGTCCAGCCTTTCCTTTTGATTTAGTCTCGAAATTATTTATTTTCTTAGCGTGAGAAGAAAAGGTAGCAGGAGGACCTTTAGGCATGGGAATTTCTTGCTCTTCTACCCTTGTTTCTTCTTGAATGCATCTAGCCATTAATTCCTCGAAACCAGGAATTACATTATTGTTCAGAAGAGTAGTCCTGAACACGTACCATTCGGATGGTAATCCTCCAAGAGTCGTGAGTGCCATTTCCCTATCAGTAATAGTCTCCCCAATAGATAGGAGATCGTTCTTGATCTCGGTGATTCTTAAGAAGTATGCTTGCATACTCTCATCTTTACCCTTCTTAATTTCCTTCAGCTTATTTCTAAGAAACAAAACTTGATTTGCATCATTTACTTTAAATAAACTCACCAGTCTATCGTAGATTTCCTTGGAGGTGTCCAGTTCAGAGATGTAGGCCACCAAGTGCTTGTCGATAGAGTCCCAGATGATCTTCTTTGTTTTAATTTCTCCGTTCTTCCATTTGTTCCTGGCAGCAAGAGGTGGATTTGATGGAGGCTCAACAATATCGCCTCTCAAATGATCCAACACTCCTTGATCCTCAAGGGTTAGATCGATAGACATCTTCCATCCGTGATAGTCAGCTTTCTCACGGAGCTTGTCTTTGGCAGGAAAGAGTGTTGAGGACCTCATAGTTCTTTTAGGATAGCCTTGCCAATCTTCTCTTCGGTGATTGCTCTTGCTCTTGCTCGGGCTTTGTCTTCACCTCAACTCTGATACCATGTTAAGTTATGGTATGTTCTATGCTTATCATAGTTTACTTCTTTTTCTTATTATATTCCACAGATTAGCAATCACATGTACATAAAGTAAAGTGCAGATAGAACAATAAACGATTGACAGAAAACAAGCCAAGACAAGAGACACAAGATGTGGCAGCTAGCCAGGGACAAACCCCACAATGTGTGGGGAAACCCTTTGATCAATCTTCTTTTATCTTCAATAATTCAGTAGAGAGAAATAGTACAATAAATCTGATTTATATCAGCAGTAGCAAACCCTAGATCAACAGCATCAGCATTAGCGGCTTCATCATCAAACTAGGGCAGACGATATCTCACAAACCGATCGTCGGATCGGCTTGATTCCACCACCAAAAGTTGCGGCTTCTAGGGGAGGTTCAGATGAACCTACACTGCAGTTTAGATGGGGAGATCTTCTGGTCCACACAGGTCAAACTTCACTTCTGCAGTTGCAGCTTCAGTTTCGGCAGCTTCCGGCTTCAAACTAGGGCAGTAGATATCTTACAAACCGTCCGTTGGATTGACTTGATTCCACCACCAAAAGTTGCGGCTTTCAGAGGAGGTTCAGATGAACCTACAATGTAGTTCAGATGAGGAGATCTTCTAGTCCATGCAGGTCAAACTTTACTTTTGTAGTTACAGATTCAGTTTCGGCAGCTTCTGGCTTCAAACTAGGGCAGTCGATATCTTGCAAACCGTCCATCGGATTGACTTGATTCTACCACCAAAAGTTGCGGCTTTTAGAGGAGGTTCAGATGAACCTACAATATAGTTTAGATGAGGAGATCTTCTAGTCCACACAGGTCAATCTTTACTTCTGCAGTTGCAACTTCAGTTTCAGCAGCTTCCATCTTCACATGTGTGAGGGAGAGACCCTTTTCTGCACATTAGAGAAGAGACTCTTTTCTACGCAGTAGAGAGAGAGAGATGTGATGAGATGAGTGAGTCCAAATGAGGAAAAGTCCTCCTATATTTATACACAATGTTGGTGTTTGAATAGATGGGATTGTTGGGATTCTGAGCCTACATGAGTTGTAGGTCGGCTTGATAATAATTCCATAATCAAAATAAATTCATATCTCCATGAATACTTATCGGAATCGGATGATCTTTATATCAATCCTACACCTCTCGATGAGAGGAATCTAATGAAAATATTATCAACCATGAATAAGATGACCCACATGAAGTTTGCCCTAGTTGCCAATTTTAACACAAAGTGACACACCCATTCGGATGCTAAAGTCGACTTAAATATATGGTCGAATCACTATATATAGGAGTCTAGGCTCCTCGCATTTCCACAGTCCAAAACTTCGCATCTCTGAAATTTCGGTGAACTGAGACAACAAAGGAATTCAGATCATCTATGTTTCAGTAGAGGTTATAGTTGAAAGGTTACAAGACCATAGTTCTATGGAGAAGGGAATTCAAATCCCTCTTAAATGTAGATCACAGTGACAAAAAAGATTGGTCTCTGTATAGACCATAGTTCGATACTCTTGAAACAGTCACAAGTTCGGATTCTTCTATGGAGTATGGTCAACAGATTTCAGATATCCTCTATGAGTTTTTGGTGATGATGAACAGTGAAACATCTTTGTGATTCGGATGTGAGAACAAAACTCGGTCTAAGAGGCAGAGGAAGAGTTTGGGTGTCTAAGGGAATTCAGATCCCTCTACATTTCGTATTTCAGTGGCAACGAAGAAGATGAGGCACTACGTAGTGCACCACAGTCATACATTTCGGTACTATGAAGGTCATGATAGCAAGAAGAAGATCTTGAAGATAGTGATGAGAAGGTATTGATAAGACAGTGATGTGAAGACAATGTCAATGCAAAGAAGGTCGAAGCGAAGGAAGAATCACAAAGAAGAAAAGACAGTCAAGAGAAGCAATGTCTTGGTCTTGAAGTGACTAATAGGTCAAGGGTCTTGGTCTTGGTATTCGTCAATTTGAATCTTTAGAAGAAGAATTTGTAAGGGTTTTCCTCTCAAAGAGTGAGAGGTTTTGGCCCTGGCTCATAGCCTACATGTTGTGTCTCTTGTCTATTTATGTTCATGCATTGGTTATTGTTTGATGAAGAACACTAATAATCTAATAAGAAGAAGGTCCTAATCTAAAGAAGTAAAAAGCATTAAAAAGCAGTCACTAATAAAAGATAAATCACCTAATGCTAATGCCCTAGATGCAAATTGAAAGATGTCATGATGAAAGATCACCACAAAGGTAATTTTGATTTAAGTGTTCATCGGCGTAAATCACATGAAATTTCATTTGTCAACGCGTTTCGAACCAAACAGTGTGGTTCATCATTAGGACAAGTTGAAGAATCAGATCTAGCTTTGCATATTAAATACTCAGAGCAAAACATCCAATGGCTATATTTCTGGACCAAGCAACAGCTAAATTTGACCAGGAGACGGTTGGTTGGACAGGATTAAAGGCAGGGCCTATATTTTAATAATTAAGGTAATTTCAAATTGTTAGCTAGTTAAAATCTTATTAAAATCGAGGTTAAAGGGACTAAACGAATATAAAATTAATTTAAATTAAAAGTTAGTTAAAAGGTTAGGGTAATGAATATATCATAAAATAAATTAATTAATTTAAATCAATAGATGGTTATTAAATATATATAGTTATATATATATATATATATATATATATATATATATATATATATATATATATATATATATATATATATTTATTAAAGGTAAAGGGACTTATTTTATAAAATAAAATATCATAAAATTCATTTAAATTGATAGTTAGTTAAAAAGTTATTAAATAGAGTAATAAATATACAAAGTTAGTTATATATAAAGGGATTTATTAAAATAAAATCATTTTCAAATTAGTAGTAATTGATAGATATTATAGAAAATTATTGTAGGTTAAAAAATTTATTTATTTATTATTATTATTATTTTTTAATTTTCATTTATTTATTTATTTTTAAGGGTTAAACTATCAAATTATCCTAGATTGATTACAAGGCATAAAATTATTATTAGAGTTATGAAAGGAAATTAATATAATAGTTCATAAATTTATTAGTAAAGATGTATACTTATAACCTAAATATCCTATATAAATAACATATAATAAATAACATAACCAAGAAGAGCGACTAAGAGGAGAAGGTCGGGACTCAAAAACTCATCAAAGACTAAAGGCCCAAGAGAGAAGGATACAGGAAACAAGCTAAAAAAGGAGGGAGGGAGGAAGGGAAGAAAATGACTAGGAGGAGAGGGCTGGGATCTAGCAACTACTAATCTTCCATCCGTCTTCTCTCTTGAGATTGTTCGGTCTTTTCTCAATCTCAAGGGCCTCCCTAAATTTGCGGTGATGGAACTGTGAAACCTTAGCAATAACGCTCGCCTCTTCTATACAAACATGATGTTTGGTACTCTCTGCATGCTCAGCTAAAGCGGAAGACTTGGTTCTCCTATGCCTGAGGTCAGTTGCGTGCTCACTAATCCTTTGATTAATGGAGCGACTAGTCTCACCAATATAGGGGGTTCCATAGGAACAAGGAATAATATAAACCCCTTTAATGTCCTTAGGGTCGATAGGATCCTTCACAGATCTGAAGGATTTGCGAATGGTGTTGAGGGGTCTAAAGGTTGAGGGGACATTATGCTTCTTAAGAATCCTAGCAATCTTAACAGTGGTCCCTTGTACAAACGGAAGATGGACACCTGGGACCCGCTCTTTCGGTTCTCTTTTAGTTAATGAATTTTTGGCAGCTTTGAGGAAAGCTTTCTGACCTAGGTACTTGCTATAACCAAGAAGTTGATGGTTGTCTCCCTTTCCTAGGTACTACAAATTTGAAATGATTTTATTTTATAATTATTTTATTTTAATAAATCCCTTTGTATAGAACTAACTTTGTATATTTATTACTCTGTTTAATAACTTTTTAACTAACTATCAATTTAACTATAAATTTAAATGAATTTTATGATATTTTATTTCATAAAATAAGTCCCTTTACCTTTAATATATATATAACTAACTATATATATTTAATAACCATCTATCAATTTAAATTAATTAATTTATTTTATGATATATTCATTACCCTAACCTTTTAACTAACTTTTAATTTAAATTAATTTTATATTTGTTTAGTCCCTTTAACCTCGATTTTAATAAGATTTTAACTAACTAACAATTTGATATTTATTTGAATTACCTTAATTATTAAAACATAGGTCTTGCCTTTAATCCTGTCCAACCAACCGTCTCCTGGTCAAATTTAGCCGTTGCTTGGTCCAGAAATATAGTCGTTGGATGTTCTGCTCTGAGTATTTAATATGCAAAGCTGGATTTGATTCTTAAACTTGTCTTGATGATGAACCACACTGGTTGGTTCGAAACACGTCGACAAATGAAATTTCATGTGATTTACGCCAAAGAATCTCTCAAAAATTTGATATGGATCACAGAAGCCTCAATTCAACAATTAAGTGTTCATCTCTTATTTTTGAACTAATATTTGGATGGGCTTATGTATGACTGCCAAAGGGAAGATCTGTGGATGACTTCCAAGAGGAACATATTGAAGGATGTAAGATCCTTCCGGAAAATATGACATGAAAGCAGAATGACATGAAGCAAAGCCAGAGGGAAAACTGATGGATCACTTTCTGATGATATGAGGACATGACTAACTTAGCATGGAAAATTTTAGGGGCTAATATTAGCAGGCGGGTTAATTTTCCATGATTTTTCCAAAAAAAGATACGCCAATTTCCATTTTTTATAAAAATTATTTGTCTAAATTTTACGATATAAATTTATTTTACCCTAAAAATCACCGACATCATATATAGAGTATATACAAAACCATTATAAATTTGAATATTTTGAGATTCGCCAATGTTTTTAAACTTTAAGATAATAATCCATCCTTAAAATCTTCCCTTGATGAAAGTGATGGATGGTTTGTGCCCTATGAAGAAGTCCCTGAAAGATGAAGAATCTATGACAAAATAAATTGATGACATTGAAGAAGAGAGAAATTCTTCAGGCAGCTCATTGTTCCACATGAGGAGCTGCTATAGGCCCCTAGTTAAGAGGGAGTCTCAAAAAAAAACTTGGAAATTCCTAAGCCAAGAGGGAGCTTAGGTACATTACTTTTGTAGGAATGAGTATATTCCTTATTGGAATATGACCTCCCTATTTGAGAGGAAGAGATAGACATGACATTCTAGTCTTCACCTGGGAAGACAGAATGGAGGATTGGGTAATCATTTGGCATCTGATCCTCTTTGAGGATGAGATAGGGCATACAACAGAAGAGTAGTCATGAAGGACCGATATTCTTTGAGGTTTGGGGAGTCCAAGATAAGAATAGTCCCCATGGAACATATCCTGAGTACCCAGGTATGAAATGTTCTGAGAGAGACAATGATGAGAGTGTCTATAAATCATTGGTCTCGCCAAAATTGAGCTCAAATCTTGTGGAGATAAGCAATTGTTAGTCAAGGCCATTTTGTGTAACAATGTTGGTTGAAATGATCCTATACAAATGAGTTACCAATCCGAATTATTCTTATGAGACATTCTTTAGATTAAGAATGACCAAGTACCATTATGAATGCCTCCCTAGTTAAGAGGGAGTGTTGAAAAGTGTAACTAGGTTTGTTCTTCATAATAACATGTAACTGTGACTTTTCTAAATGATGTAATGGGGAAAATAAAATTATTATTATAAGCCTTGCTTCATGGGTTTCATGAGCAAGTGATTTTATTTTAGATGGCTCCCATTGAAAGCCTTAGGAATTGTCATTAAGGTCAAAGACTTAATGTCATGTATGAAGAGCTCTCCTTGAGCATATGTAAAATGTATATGAGTCAATTAAATGTCTAGAAATCCATCCAAAGACAAGCACAACTCTCTTCTCTTGATTTCGGCCTATAAAATGAAGGAATCATGTCGGCTCACCCAAAGTGACAGACCCGTTCAGATGCTAAAGTCATCTTAAATTGGCTTAAATATATGGTTGAATCACTATATATAGGAGTCTAGGCTACTCGCATTTCCACAGTCCAAAACTTCGCATCTCTGAAATTTCGGTGAACTGAGACATTAGATGAATTCAGATCATCTATGTTTCAGTAGCGGCTATAGTTGGAGGGTTACAAGACTAAAGTTCTATGGAGAAGGGAATTTGGGTCCCTCTTAAATTTAGATCACAGTGAAAACAAAGATTGGTCTTTATATAGACCATAGTTCGATACTCTTAAACAATCACAAGTTCATATTCTTTTATGGAGTATGGTCAACAAATTTCGGATATCATCTCTGATTTTTCAGAGATGATGAGCAGTGAAACATCTCTGTGATTCGAATGTGAGAACAAAACTTGGTTTAAGAGCCAGAGGAAGAGTTTGGGTGTCTAAGGGAATTTGGATCCCTTTACAATTCGTATTTCAGTGGCAACGAAGAAAATGAGTTAGTTAGTAGTGCACCACAGTCATACATTTCATTACTATGAAGGTCATGATAGTGAGAAGAAGATCTTGAAGAAAGTGATGAGAAGGTATTGATAAGATAGTGATGTGAACACAATGTCTTGATACAAATAAGGTCGAAGCGGAGGAAGAATCACGAAGAAGAAAAGGCAGTCAAGAGAAGCAGTGTCTTGGTCTTGGAGTGGCTAATAGGTTAAGGGTCTTGGTCTTGGTATTCGTCAATTGAAATCTCTAGAAGAAGAATTTGTGCGGGTTTTCCTCTCAAAGAGTGAGAGGTTTTGGCCCTGGCTCATAGCCTACATGTTGTGTCTTTTTTCTATTTATGTTCATGCATTGGTTACTGTTTGATGAACAAGAACACTAATAATCTAATAAGAAGAAGATCCCAATCTAAAGAAGTAAAAAGGATTCACAAGCAGTCACTAATAAAAGAGAAATCACCTAATGTTAATACCCTAGGTTTCTCAACAATTCTTTCCATTTCCTTAACTCTCCACTAGAATTGACTGAAGTTGAGAAGATCTAGTTTTCTTACGGATTCAGTAACCATTCCGAGCTTCACATTACCAGAGAGCCCGAAGTGGTAAGCAACAACCCTGGAATTTCAAATTTATATTTTTAGCCAAGTGGAAATTTAATTATATTCATGTGTTTTTACCATTTGTCATTCTATGTTAGAACATGGGTAAGACTACATGCAAATCCATTCCAAACACCAAAACTCTAGAGGCCGAAGATAGATGTTTGGGCATCATTTTCTTTCTTTTATAAAGTAGTAGCCTTGGAATTAAAAAAAAAAAATAGTGAAAGGAAATATGGTCATTTGTGCTATAATTTGTTACTTTATATTTTATGTAGATTCCTGAGTATATTTAGTATTCTTATATGCAATATTTTGATCACAATTGAAAGGTAGATTTGAAGGTAGTTATATTTAAAAGAAAAATCACAATAACTCACTAATCTAGCTATATAACAGCAAAAAATTATTTATAAAATATATGTCAACGGTGTCCAATTAGAAGATGTCACTACTTCAGTCTTTCTCCATATTCCTTTTGTGTTTTGAAGTATTGCATTTCTAGTTGACAGTTGCAACTAAACAAATTGTGTAACATGATCTTTGTGAGAACTGCTCATTAAAATTCATGATGGTCAAGTTAAATATTTAGAGGTCAAAATTACTATTTCAAAATCCTTTTTACCAACATTTCAAAATTTTCCTTTTACCATAAAATACATTTAAAAAGGAAAAAAATGTTGTATAGAACATCAAATACAAGTTTGAGTAAGAGTAACCTAATTTTATACTCTCATTTTGAAATGAAAAAATATTTTATCTTTTATTTTAATTCTAAAAAACATTTTTTATTAGCCTTGAGGGTTAGCTCAATTGGTCACACCTTTCTAATGCAATGGGGTCAATTCTCCTCAACACCTCAGGGGGATCTGCCCAAATATTCCATTGAATATATATTAAACTAATGGCTTAGTCTAACTTATAGAAAAAATAGTCCTTTTCACTACAATTTCAAGCAAGAATGTGTTTTTTTTTTGCTTAAAGTGTTAAGCAATCCTTCGGGATTGTTATTGTATATTGTATAATATATAATTAGTTTTACATTCCGTTTTTATGGTTAATAAGTTACCAGGACACCACTGTCTCGTACCTAGATTGCACATGTATAAATAAGTAATTTTATCGTTAATATAATGCTCTTTCATTGTGTTCTTTTATTGTGAAGTTTATTTGGGCTTGTATAGTGGTATCAAAGCCCTAGTTGAATTGTTCATAAACTCCATGTATTTGAATTCTATGGCGTAAAGGAGACGCAGAGCATGAAGACTATGAAGATAGAGTGCAACAGAAGGTTAATCTAGTGGAACAATGCAGTGGGATGCCCAAACTATTGACTCTATGTAAGTTTCATATGTTTCTTTCATAATGAAAGACGATTGGAGAAATTGAGTGGCGTAATTTTTTTTACATATCCTTGGAATTTAGAATACAAATTTCCAATATTGAGTCAAACGGGAGGCTTTATTTGCATTTACAGCATCAAACATGAGTTTACTTAGAATGAAATTTCTGAAAGATAGTATTTTCATTTACGGCAATAAACAAGAATTTAATCACAGTAAAAAAATTTAAGGATAGCATTTGTATTTACCACAGTAAACAGGAGTTTAATGACAGTAAAATTTCTGAAGGATAGTATTTATATTTACTACAACAAATAAATTTGTGAAGGATACCTAAAATGAAGTATATATATTTTGGTGGCTTGAATAAAACTTTTAATTGAAGAGTGGTCAATTTTCTGGTGAACATATAATAAATTTATGAAGGATACTTAAAATGGAGGGTGTGTAAGTTTAACGGGGAGAGAGCCAGGCCCATAAAAGTCATTATGCCTAGCTTGTGTGATAAATATATTATTCTAAGCAAGAAACGTCTCTTGAGGGGTTCTCATTTTTTCCTAGAAGAAGAAACGTCTCTTGAGGGGTTCTCGTTTTTTCCTAGAAGAAGATTTAAATGTAAAACAACAAGAGGAAAGAAGGGAGGAAATTTTAAAGGTTAGGGCAGCAAGAGATGAAGGAAAGAGAGCATGAATTTATAAAGGCAAAGCTATGATAGCACAATTTGGACCTCCTTCCAGAACAAAGCAGCAAGATGGTAATAAAGAAGAGGCAACAAACTCTTCAACAGGAAACCAAAAAGCAAGGTTGGTATGGAAAAATAGGGACAAAGACTCAAATGTGAGTCTTGCATATAAAAATAAATAGCAATCAAGTCATACCCAGGTTTCCTTAAGATTAGTTTGTTGTAACTGCAGAGGTTACCCATGGAGACGAGGACCTGGGTTAGGGCCTATTGCGGAAAATAGAGATATAATTTGCCTCATAGAAAAACATGAGCATTAAGGGTGCAAGACACCTTTGTTTGAAGGATATTGGAAGATGGCAGTGTGGAGCAAGGAAATAGAGAATGGCAAAGGGCATGGGGGTATCATGGTTTTAGTAAGGGAGAAAGAAGGTCGTCTCATTCAGTTAGAAAAAGAAGACTCAAATAAGCAATTCATTTGGTTTAAAATATCAGAAAATGGAAACCACATCAGAATTGTAGCATGCTATTTTGTGCCACCGGTTTCAAAAATATACAAAGGCAGAGGGCTTGATCACAAAGATCCATTTGCAGCTTTAAAAGCGGATATTGCAACATATTCTCAGCTAGGTGAAGTCCTTATAGTGGTTGATTTCAATGCTAGGACTGCAAGTGAGCAAGCTAGCATTCTTTGTTGTAAATATGATTGTGACCCTATTTGGCTTACAGAAGAAATTAATCATCAGTGGGAAAGAATTTCAGAGGACAAGGGCTGCAATCTTTTTGGTGAACAATTGCTTACTCTATGTGGGGCCTTTGATTTAGTCATTTGTAATGGCTTGAATAGATGGGCAAAGTCTGGTAATTTCACTTGCAATACTTACAATAGAGCAAGTGTGGTAGATTATGTAATTTGCTCGCATGGTTTGTGTGAGAAAATGGAAGAAGTTTTGGTCAGGGATCAGCTGTGGGATTTGAAATCAGATCACAAGCCAATTTATTTATGTTTCTCTTGGATTGGAAAGAAACAATTAGATTCAAAAATTCAGCATGTCCAACAAAATCTCCCATAGGGCAGAATTCTTTTGACTCCAGAAAATTGTAATACCTTCAAAATGATGCTAGAGAGTGTCTTTGAGAAGGACAAATTTACAATTCATAGCCTTCATAGTCATGAATTAACACATTTAATTCAATGTGCACTTGCAAAGTGCAAAAGAACAAAAATTAAGAAGTCTGAAACAAATTGCTTTCCGATTAATGCTTGGTTTGACGAGGAATTCAAAAAGGCAAGGAGAATGTGGAAAGAGTCAAACAAGGATAACATAAAGCTCAAATATTACAAGCAGTTATTAAGCAAGAAAAAGGCTAATTTCATGGTTTCAAGGAGGGAAGAACTAATCTTCCTTGGGAAAAATAATCCCAAATTATTTTGGAAGGAGCTCCAACCGAAAAAGATACAAATTGGAAATAATATTACAGTTTCTAAATGGTTTGACTATGCAAGACAACTCTATGAGCAGGTTCCCATGGTTGACCCTCCCCCCTTGTTCAACACTGATATTGAACTCTTCATGGTACAAGAGGTAGAGATGGGTATCAAGAAGTTGGGTGTTGGAAAAGCAAAAGACTTAGCTGAACTCCAAGCAGAATATCTAAAGTGGGGCTCAAAGATTCTTGCACCTCACATTACAAAAATCTTCAACAACATCATACAACAAGGGCTCCCCACAGATTGGACAACTAGTCTGGCAATACCTCTTTTCAAGAGCGGTGACGTCAATAATCCCTCCAATTATAGGACCATCATGATAAACCCTTTGTTTGAAAAGCTATTTGGAAGCATGCTAGAAAACAAAATTAGTAAGTGGGCAGAAGAAAGAGATAAGTGTGCTAAAGGGACAACAGGTTTTAGACCTAAACATTCCACAGTTGATCATTGCATAACTTTAAGGCACATTATTGAAAAAGTTTGGGAGAAAAAGGAAGAAGTCTTTTGTTAGATTTTAGGCTTCTGTGGAGGTTTCTTGTAGCTTCATGACCCGGATTATCCACAGTTTCTTGTTCATTTTGCCAATGTTTCAAACCCCAAAGGGGGTCCATCATCAGGACGAGACAGAAAGAATATGAATGAGAAATTATTATTGAGAGAAGAGAGCAAGCGAACTGGATATAAATTAGGGTTCTTAGTTTATTTATATCCAGGTCGCTTGCTCTCTTCTCTCAATAATAATTTCTCATTCATATTCTTTCTGTTTCGTCCTGATGATGGACCCCCTTTGGGGTTTGAAACGTTGGCAAAATGAACAAGAAACTGTGGATAATCCGGGTCATGAAGCTACAAGAAGTCTTTTGTTGCTTTGTTGATTTCAGAAAAGTGTTTGACTCAGTTCCTAGGGATAAAATTTGGCAGAGAATGGAGGAACTTGGGGTTCCTAAGCATTTGAGAGCAGCTGTGCATAGGCTATATGAAGAGGTGAAAGTCAAAATTAGAACTTCAGCAGGCATTTCTGAAAGTTTTAGAAGCGATATCGGGGTCAAGCAAGGTTGCCCACTGTCTCCTACCCTTTTTGGTTTATATATCGACAAGCTTGAGGAGTGGTTAAATTCGAAAGAGGGTGATGGTATCTATTTGTGCAAGTTTGTTATAAGGCTTATTTTGTATGAAGATGACCTTATTTTGATTGCTAAATCAACTCTTGGTTTGTAAGAGCACTTACTATCCCTTGAGAATTTTTGTAGAAGTGTGGGGATGCAAGTCAATATCAACAAAACAAAAGTAGTGGTCTTCTATAAGAAAAGAAAACATAACCAGCATAAGTTCTACTTTGAAGGCAACATTCTGGAAGAAGTTCCAGATTACAAGTACCTCGAAATTGACTTCAACAAAAATCTAAGTTGGAATGGTTGTAGAAAGAAAAGAACTTTGGGGGGTTGGAAAGCATTTTATGCTTTTCAAAATAGGTGCAGAGAGGCAAAGTTATGGGACTGGAAGACCACTCAAACTCTTTTTGGGCTTCTAGTGATTTCGATGATTCTCTATGGTTGTGAACTGTGGGCTAGCAATACCTCCGACATGCAGTGGAGACAAATTGAGAAAAATCAGAAGCGTTTGATTACAAACAAATTTAATATTAAAAGTGTAGTTCTTTATGATATCTTGTTAAGTGAAACAGGGACTGCTCCTATTGAAGCAATTTCTATGGTGCGAGTCATAAGGTATTTTAAAAAAATTGAGCAAATGGAAGAGGGTAGATGGCCTAAGGTTGTATTTAATGATAGATTGTGCAAGAGCAAAAAAACTTGGATGCAACAAAATAAAAAATGGTTTAGTAAATGGGGTATTTTCTTGAACGCGTGTCCCATAAACAACAAAGAAATAAAATCTTTTGTTATGGAAAAGTTCCACAAACGTACTTGGGATAAGGAGTTAGGAAGAAAGAAAAATTACTATATGGAAGTGTTTAATCCCACTCATAATCATCAACCAAAATCATACATAGAGGCCAATATCTCTTGGAGAGCCAAAATTCTTATTGCTCAGTTAAGGACTAATTCTCATCAACTCCATTGTGAAACAGGGCGTTGGAAAAGGCCAAAGGAAGTGTGGGAGGAAAGGGCATGCATTTTTTGTTCTTCCGGAAAAGTGGAAATAGAAAAAATTTCGTTTTAGAATGTGAGGCCTTCAAAGACTACAGGGAAAGTTATGCAGATATGCTAGTAGCTAGCTCTTGGGATAATCTATTTAGCAAGGGCTTTGTTGAGAAGCTGGAAGCATTTATTGTGAAGCTTCACATAAAAAGGGTCGAATACATCAAGTAGATGAAGAAGCAATTTGTCCCAGATGCTATCTTTAGCCTCGTGGACGTTGAAATAATTTCTTTCTTTCTTTCTATATATTTTGGCGGCTTGAATAAAAACTTTTAATTGAAGAGTGGTCAATTTTCTCGCGAAGATATATATATATATATATATATATATATATATATATATATATATATATATTTTGGTGGCTTAAATAAAAATTTAATTGAAGAGTGGTCAATTTTCTGGCGAAGATATAATAAATTTCTGAAGGATACTTAAAATGAAGTATATATATTTTGGTGGCTTGAATAAAACTTTTAATTTATATTTTTGGTGGTTTGAATTAAATTTTTAATTGAAGAGTGGTCAATTTTCTGGTAATTTGAAATACATTTTTTTTAGAGGCCACTGGGAGTGGTCAATTTTCTGGTAATTTGAAATACATATTTTTCTAAGAGGCCATTGGTAAAATAAAATTTATTTTTGGAGGCTAACAAGATTTGAACCTAGCTCTTTGCTAAGCTATTTTTGAAACTTACCATTAAACCACAAAGCCAACTTTGTTTGAAACAAGAGGAGAAACAAATTTATATCTTTTCAGAAGTATTGCATATATTTTGAATTTGAAAGGATTTGAAGAATACTTGGTTACATAGCAATTATGATATCAGTAGTTTCCATAGTTGGAGTTGTTCTTTATGGAAAGGAAAATTATCAAGAGTGGTTTATAAATCTTAAAAGTGCCCTAAAGTGCCCTTGTTTTTAACGATTTTTGGGAAGTTTGTCAAGGCAAGAAGGATAGTGATGGAAAAGAAATTGCACCAAAGCCACCTGATAAGGAGAAGCAACGTGCAATTTGGGAGACAAAAGACAACAAGGCATATGCATTAATAACTGCATCGGTGACAGAAGAGGTAAGTAGATATATTGTTTCTTGTGGTACTGCATTCTATATAAATTCTCACTGTAGATCACATGATAATGCAATGTAACTAAAGAAAAATACTTGATCTACTTCTATAAACAAACTTGCGGAAGCTTAATAGATTTTGAGCAATATCAAATAGAACACATATAACAGATGAAGAAGAAATAAATCACACATGAACACAGAAGAATACTATGGGGAAAGCCTCAGCTAAAAACCCTGCTATTTGTATTATCATACAAGTGGAAATACCTAAGGATTACACAAAGCTTTAGCTCACAAGCTACCAGCTCTCAGTACAATCCCTCATTGTTGCTCATAGACAGAATAGACAACACATATACCTTCCTTCATCATATTTCCTTGTGCAATTTCTCCTGGGTCCTCAAGCTGCCACCTGTGTGTAATTACCTCACACACTGCTCACTAACCTCCGAAATAACTGCGCAATCCTCAAGGAAAGAATTCCTTCTGCATGCAAGAGATATCCTCATGGGAATATTCCTACAATTGATAGTACACTGTCCCATCCTTTGATCTCAACTAGGTCTCTGTCTGAACTGACATGCATGAGTTATTTATGAGAGGATATTTAGTTATCTGAAGTACACTAGTTGCATGCATGCATGCATTGACTAAATGAACTCACAATCAGTTCCAAAAACTGTTGGAACTAATCTAGCTGGACTTAACTTAGTTAACTAAGCTATCTAATTACAACTCAAAGTAAAACTCATCCTGATCTTCTTAATTAAGGGATAAATTCCTCAATCAAAGGGATAATTGTTGCATGTCTTCACATAGACTTCATGTTTGATTTTCTCCAACTAATTAACTCAAGATGAATCAATTAATTATTTTACAAATAACTGTTGAGATCAAATTCGAATTTTAATTCTCAATTTTAATTTAGGGACTATATTAACATTGGAATGTATCCCGAAATGCTATCTATAGCAATGCTATTTTTAGAATTTCTTGTTGCTATTTTCAACACTCCCTCTAAAAAATAAAGGGATTATCTGTCACCCTGATCCTGTCTCTGTAGAACTCGAATTTGCATTTTGACAATGCCTTAGTCAAAATGTCTACATCCTGCTCATCGGTCGAAACATACTGCAACAACATGATTCTCTTCACCACACAGTCCCAAAGATGATGATACCGGATATCGATGTGCTTGGACCTGTCATGGAATACTGGATTCTTAGAGACTTTGATACAACTCTGATTATCGCAATAGATCACAGTTGGATCCATCCTCTGATAAAACAACCCAACTAGAATTTTCCGCATCCAAATGGCCTCACATGCTGCCTAGCTTACAACCATGTATTCAGCCTTTGCTGAGCTAAGTGCAACTAACCTCTGTATCCTGCTGTACCAAGAAACTGCAGCTAAACCAAGGTTGAAAATTCCTCCTGAAGTGCTCTTTCGATCTGATGGACTCCCTACCCAATCGGCATCTGTGAAGCCCTGAAGCTTCACTCCCTCTGTTCGTCTGTACCATAATCCATACTGAGATGTGCCTATGAGGTATCTCATCACATGCTTAGCTGCCTTCCAAAACAACGTGGTAGGCTGAACCACATCTTGACTCACTTGGTTCACCGCAAAGCACAAATCTGGTCATGTGTTCACTAAATACATCAATGAACCCACAAGCTGCCGATACACAGTAGCAGCTACTACTTCACCTAAAGTAGCATCCTCCTTCCTCCAGTTATCTGCTAGAGGACTCTGCATGGGCTTGCACTTCTCCATGTGGAATCTCCTGAGTATCTCATTGGAATACTTGCCTTGAAAAACAAACACTTCCCCATCCTTTTGCCACACTTCCATGCCTAGAAAGTAGTGCATGAGACCCATGTCTTTCATCTCGAACTCTCTTGCAAGGTCCTCCTTGCAATACATGATCAATTGATCATCACTTGTCAATATCAGATCATCAACATAAAGAAAAATGATCAACTACTTACCTTCCACCATGATGTGGTATAAGTTCGCATCTACTTCGCCTTTGTGAAGCCCAACCCAATGAATTAGTTGTCGATCCTGGTGTACCAAGCACAAGGTGCTTGCTTCAGCCTATACAAAACTCTCTTGAGTCGACACGCATGCGACTCGCGATTTAAGGTCTCAAATCCTTCCGGCTATTCTATCTACACCTCTTCCTCAATCTTGCCATTGAGGAATGCAGTCTTTACATCCATATGATGGATCTTCCAACCCATCTGTGTTGATAGTGCCAACATCGATTTGATAGATGAGTACCTTGCTACAGGAGCAAAATTCTCATCATAGTCAATCCCCTCGACCTGTGAGAAACCACGGGCAACAAACCTTGCCTTATGTTTCTCGACACTACCATCAGCTGCTTGCTTTACCTTGTAAAACCAACGGGAACTCACCACTACCTTGTTCTCTGGTCTTGGAACAACATCCCAAACACTATTCTGAACTATGGAGTCATACTCCTCCACCATAGCATCAACCCAAACTGGCTGTTGCACTGCTTCCTCGAAGGAAGATGGTTTGATCTCTATACATTCCCCAACAAGGGCCATGTAGCCAGTTGACCGCTCAGGTGACCTCCTCTGTCTAGGCTGAGAAGATGTCTCTCTAGCATCCGACAACAATCTGTCAGCTTCCCTTATGCATTTGCGCCTCTCTCTGGAAGACTCTGCATGAGTGGATGTCTCCACTCCTGGAACCTCTGCATGCGGCTGCTTCGCATCAGTTTGAGGCTCCTCCTCCTTAGGAACCAAAAGTTCCTCCTCTACATGCAACTTGAGCTCCCTCTCAAGGGAAACTCACATGGCCTTCTGCTCATCAAACTTTAGATCTCTGCGTACCACTATCCTCTGACTGGTAGGCAAGAACACTCGATAGTTGTGGGGTGTATCAGTGTACCCCACAAGTATCCCCAACTCAGCTGTTGGCTCAAGTTTCTTCCGGGCATCTTTGGTCACATGGAAAAATACCGATGAGCCAAAGATCTTGAAGTGACTCACATTTGGTCTCTTCCTAGAGAAAGCCTCCTCTGGTGTCTTCATCCCAAGTATGAGATGCAAGCTTCTATTCTGCAAGTAAACCGTTGTGTTGCATGCCTCAGCCCACAAGTGAAGTGGTAGGCCTTGGTCATGCAACATCGCTCGAGCTACTCCCTTAATCGTTCTGTTCTTCCTCTTGGCCACCCCATTCTATTGTGGGTTATGAGGTGTCGTCAACTCCTATTTAATTCCTTCTGTTGCACAAAAGTACTTAAACTCTTGAGACACATACTCTCCACCATTATCGCTTTGCAAGGCCCTGATCTTCTTTCCAGATTCTTTCTCAACCAAGGCTTTGAACTCACAAAACCTTGAGAAGGTTTTATCCTTCTTCTGCATGAAATAGATCCAGCATCTATGAGAAAAATCATTAATGAAAATCACATAGTACCTTTGTTTAGCGGTGGAGACTATCTTGAATGTTCCACACACATTTGTATGAACTCGCTCCAAGATTGCTTTAGCTCGACTGTCTTGATCCTGAAAGGAAGATTTTGCATACTTACCCAAGGTACAACCTTTGCATGTATCTACTTGCTCAAGTTTACCTTTGGGAAGTCCAGTAGAGATCTGCTGCATGATCTTCAAGGCCCCATGATGCAAGTGGCCCAACCTTCTATGCCATAACTCGCCAATATCTTGGCTTTGCACCAACTCTGCTTTGGAACTCAATGCAGCACAGTCATCTACCTCCAGCTTGTAGAGATTCTTCACTTGAATCCCAATCCTCTTGGTTTGACCCGTGGCAATGTGTCTCAGGAACGCCTTTCCTTTACTGAAGACTACATCATAGCCTTTGTCTTCCAGCATTGCGATAGATACTAGGTTCTTCTTCAGTCCAGGCACATACTTTACATCATTCAGGGTGATAGGATCTCCATGCTCCCTCTGAAACACAACCATACTTTCACTTGAAACACGGTACTTTCCATCATTGCCCATCTCTATGTGCATCTGGAGGCCCTTCTCCTCCAAGGTATTGAATAAACTCTTGTTGTCGGTCATGTGGAATGAGGCTCCACTCTGTAGGTACCAAACACAACCCACCATCTATGAAACCATGCATGCGATGAGGGTAAAATCCAACTCGAACTGTGAGGTCAGTGCCTCACCATCTGATCCTTTTAAGGATCCCTTCTTGGATTTCTTTTGTGGACAATTTGTTGCATAATGGCCCACCTCATGACAATTAAAGCATCGCAATTCAGATTTGTCAATCTTCTTCTCACCATGGGAAGAACTCAATTTGGAATAGGAAGCCTTCCCTTTCCCTTTCGTCGCCTTACTTACTAAGGCTAGATTTTATTCATCATCATGCTTTGATGAAGAACCATCTCTGGTGCTTCTCTTGATCTCCTCCTGCATCAGATCCGACCACAGTCGTTCCTAATCTGGTAGTTTCTCTCTTCCATTCACTGAGTCTTGGTAGCTATGCCATCTCTTAGGAAGACCGAGGAGAGCAAGACTCGCCATGTCATCATCAGTTTTCGTGATTCCTACACTTCCAAGCTCATCTCTGCAGGTGGTGAGCTTGTTCAGATATGTAGAGATCATGTTGCCCTTTTCACACTTTATTTTTCGAAGCTTGTCCTTCAGCGCCAGCTTCCTCTAGTCGCTGTTGTTCTGATATAGATCCTTCAATGTCTTCCACATTGAAAACGGTGTCTCATTCCCATGGAGACTCGAGACAATGTGGTCTCAAACTCCCTCCAAAAGAATCCACCTCGCTCTCGCCACACATTTCTTCCATTTCGCCAATTCTTGGGCATTAGCTGTTGCTGGCTTGGCGACTTCTTGATCAATGAAGTCCTTCAAACCGTTTTCCTCTAATATCGCTTCCATGCAATCCTTCTAGGCTATGTAATTCGCGTTGCCATCCAGGGCATACTCGAGTCTCAAGCCATTGAACGCCATTGGTGAACTTTGAGATGTGATAAGAAATCGATTCTATACCTACAATCAAGAACTTCAAAACTTCGAACTTCTCCCTTCTTTGTATATTGTTCTCCGCTTTGATCACCTTTGCTCCAATACCATGTAGAAATTCTCACTATAGATCACCTGATAATGCAATGTAACTAAGGCAAAATACTTGATCTACTTCTACAAACAAACGTGTGGAAGCTTAATCGATTTTGAGCAAGATCAAATAGAACACATATAACAGATGAAGAAGAAATCAATTACACATGAACATAGAAGAATACTCCGCGGAAAGCCTCAGCTAAAAACCCTGCTATCTGTATTATCATACAAGTGGAAATATCTCAGGATTACACAAAGCTTTAGCTCACAAGCTATCCGGCTTTCAGTACAATCCCTCACTGCTGCTCATAGACAGAATAGAAAACACATATACCTTCCTTCAGTCCTCTTAGCCTCCTATTTCCTTGTGCAGTTTCTCTTGGGTCCTCAAGCTGCCACCTATGTGTAATTACCCCACACACTACTCACTAACCTCTGAAATAACTGCACAATCCTCAAGGAAAGAATTCCTTCTGCATGCAAGAGATATCCTCATGGGAATATTCCTACAACTGATAGTACACTGTCCCATCCTTTGATCTCAACTAGGTCTCTGTCTGAACTGACATGCATGAGTTATTTATGAGAAAATATTCAGTTATCTGAAGTACACTAGTTGCATGCATCCATGCATTAACTAATTGAACTCACAATCAGTTCCACAAACTGTTGGAACTAATCTAACTAGACTTAACTCAGTTAACTGAGCTAACTAATAACAACTCAAAGTACAACTCATCCTGATCTCCTTAATTAAGGGATAACTTCCTCAATTAAAGGGATAACTGTTGTATGTCTTCACATAGACTTCATGTTTGATTTTCTCCAACTAATTAACTCAAGGTGAATTAATTAATTATTTTACAAACAACCACTGAGATCAAATTCAAATTTTAATTTAGGGAGTAATTAAAATTGGAATGTATCTCGAAATGATATCTATAGAAATGCTATTTTAAACATTTCTTGTTGCTATTTTCAACACATTCGAAGCACTAGAGAAGTGGAAAGAATTATATGATTCACACTCAAATCTAGAAATTATTCAGTTATTATTAAAGAAATTATTTAGTTATTGTTAAAGTTGTTTAATTTGGAGATGAAGGATAACTATCCTTTGAAGAGTGTCTCTGAAATAAAATCCATTTTTCATGATATAGAAGCCACTGGAATTAAAGTAGATTTACAACTTACCACTTTTATAAAAGTCCTTCACTGCGTCTATTCAAACTATTTGGAATCTCTCCAAGCTAGTGAGTAGCTAAAAGACATTACATTTGATAAACTAGTAAGAAAAACAACTGAGAGAGAAAAAGCCTTTGGGAAGAAAGAGGCTCCACCTAACTCTAATGTAGAAACTTTGTGCCTTGCACAAAAGGATCAGAAGTCTCATGCTGAAACTTCTAGAGGTGATAAAGCTAGTAGAGGTTGTCGTAGGAGAAATTATAGAGGCAGGGGGGGCAAACATAATCAGGGAGACAGACAACAAAATGATAGACAACAAAGGAATTTTAATGATAGACCAACTATCAAATGTTTTAGATGTGGTAAAATTGGTCATACTGCTACTAACTATAAAATCCCTTGGGAGAAATTCAGTGAAAGGAGATAACAGTTGAACGAAGAGAAAGATCAAACACCATCCAATAAGGTAAAATCATCAGAGTTTGCACATTACATTGTTGCTCACTGTAATTTTAATATTAATGATGTTTTCAACACTACATTTTCTTCATGGCGAGATAGTTGGATTTTAGATTCAAGAGCCACTTGTCATATGACATTTAGGCATGATTTTTTTGAAACATTTAGTGATGATACTGATGGTGTTATTTACTTTGCTGACAAGTATCAAAATAAACCATCTGGAATTGGGTCTATTCATTTGAAGATACCAAATTTTGCAGATTATGTTCTACATGATGTACTTTACATTCCGCAGTTTCAACGAAATTTGATGTCTCCTATCCATATTTGGTAGTAGGGGCATTCTATTCATAAATTTGATGGCATCATTGAGATAAGCAGAGCATATGATCATGTAGTTGTTATGACCGGTGTGGAAGAAGGTACACTTTTAAATTAATTGGTACTTCATCTACTAATTCTCGTGAAAATTATGTTCTTTTGGTGCAACAAAGTGATATCCTGTCTCCCAGCTTGTTGTGACATTCTCGATTTGATCACATCAATTATGGTAGCATCGAAATTATGAAAAAGCAAGGTATTAAAGGTCTTCCTATAGCTCCAAGAAAGATTACACCTTGTGATGCTTGTATTCTAGGAAAGCATTGTAAACGGCCTTTTCATAGTTCTTCTTTTAGATCTACATGAAAATTAGGTCTCCTACATTAAGATTTATGTGGACCTATGCATGTTGCAACTGCAAATGGAAATAAATATGTGCTGACATTTATTGATGATTACTCGAGAATGTGTTGGGTGTATTTGTTGAAGAATAAGTCACACATGTTTCATGCTTTTACAAATTTTCATTTGATGATTAAAAATGAAACTCAACAAAATATAGGCATTCTCAGTATTGATAATGGTGGCGAGTACACTTCTCATTTTTTTTTAACAATATTTGAAGGACAATGGAATCAAACATCAGACTACCATACCTTATAATCCACAACAGAATGGCGTCACAGAACGTATGAATAGAACTTTTCTTAATATGGTTATACCTATGATGTTCTTTGAGAATTGGTTAGATCTATGATGTTTTTTAAGAATGTTAAGTTGATGTTTTGGGGAGAAGCAGTGCTTTATGCAGCTTATATTCGTAATCGTTGTCCTTCTTCTGTCATCAATAATAAATCTCCTTATGAAATGTGGTATAATAATCTTTATATTGTTCAACATTTTAGAGTCTTTGGTTCTCTATGCTATGCATTAATTCCTAAACATCAGCGCAACAAGTTGGGTGCTAGGAGTCACAAATGTATTTTCTTGGGATATTCTGCTACTTCCAAAGCTTATAGATTGTATGATGAGGAGAACAAGAAGTTCATTCTTTCTAGAGATGTTATTTTCCTTGAATCAGATAAAAATAATTCCACTGTTGATAAGCAACTGGCTCATTTGGAGAAATTTGCATCTAAGAAGTTCTATTTTGAATCTAGTAATGTTGTTCCACATACTAAAGGGGGGGTTCCCATTCTAGGTCAGTCTGTGATTCTTCCATGTTTGAATCATGAGAATGTTATCGCTGAAGAAAATTTGGATAATAGTAATGTTTCTGCAGGACCATAAATTTCTCTTGAAGAGCCTGTTCTTAAGCCTGTTTTTCAAGATGAGAACCATCACAACCACTTTAGCAAGCTTTATGAAGATCTACACGTGCTCGAAAAGTTCTAAGCAAATATGACGATTTTGAAACAAGAATATCTTCTAAATGTGATTTAGGTAATGTTTCTCATGACTGTGAATTCAATCATTGTACAATTAGTGAACCTAATTGTTTTGAAGAAGCTGCTAATTGTGATCAATGGAAGGATGCAATGCAAAAGGAATATGACGTATTTATTAAGAATGGAACTTGGAGGTTAGTGGATCCTCCTACAGGTGTCAAACCCATTGGTTGTAAATGGGTGTATAAGATCAAATACAAAGCAGATGGTTCGCTTGATAAACATAAGGCAAGACTTGTAGCAAAAGGCTACACTCAGAAGGAAGGCGTTGATTACATAGAGACATTTGCTCCTACAGCAAAATGGGGCACAATTAGAACTTTGTTTTCTCTTGCAACTCGCTAGAAGATGCACCATATGGATGTTAAAACATCTTTTTTGAATGGCGATTTAAAGGAGGATGTTTATATGTTTTAGCTTGAAGTTTTTCTGTTAGAGGCAAAGAGCAAAAGGTATGCAAATTGGTTAAGGATTTGTATGGACCGAAATAGGCATCCTATGCATGGTATGAAAAGTTAACTGAACACCTTCTCAAGTTGAATTATAAGTTATTTGATCTGGATGATGCAACTATTTTTGTTAAGAAAATTGGAAAATTAGTTGTGCATTTGGTTGTGTATGTAGATGATTTGATGATCACAGGAAACAATGATGACTATATAGCACCCGTTAAAAGAGAATTATTGAAAGTTTTTGACATGACAGATTTGGATTTATTACATTATTATTTAGGGATTGAAGTTGATCAGAAACCAAAATATATTTTCATTTCTTAGAAAAGGTATATTGGACAACTATTAGACAGATTTGGGATGTAGGATTGTAATCCTATCGTTACTCCTATGAAGCAGAATTTGAAGCTTACTTCCACTGAAGGAAGTATGTTTGAAGATCCTACAAAGTACAGACAACTTGTTGGAAGTTTGAATTTTATAACTACTACTCGACCTGACATAGCTTTTGTTGTAGGGATTCATGCATAAGCCATGTGAAGGTCATTGGAATGCAACAAAGCGAGTGCTCAAGCATTTGAAAGGCACTCGAACATATGGCATCAAATATTTCAAAGTTGCATATTTCCATCTCCTCAGCTATTCAGATTCAGATTTTGATGGATACAAGGAGAATGGAGTCTCTACTTCTGGTTATTTGATGAGTCTTGGATCAGTAGCCATCAGTTGGAGATCACGCAAGCAATTTGTTCCTGCTGATTCTACCACCGAAGCCGAATATGTTGCAACAGCTCAAGCTACAAAAGAAATCATTTGGCTTCACAAAATACTTGAAGACTTGTAGGAGAAACAAAAGGCTTCAACTCCACTACTCGTCGACAACTCTTCTACAATTCAGTTGGCCAAGAATCCCAAGTTTCATGATCAAAGCAAGCATATTAACACCAAATATCACTTGATTCGACATTATGTAGAGGCCAAAGTTATTCATCTGACACATTGTCCTACTTCAGAGCAGATCGCAGACATATTTACAAAGCCACTAGGACGTGAAAAGTTTGAAAAGTTCAAAATGTTACTCGGCATGTCAGATGTCCCTTCGGATTAAGGGGGGAATGTTAACTAATCCTTCGGGATTGTTATTGTATATTGTATAATATGTAATTAGTTTTACATTCCATTTTTACAGTTAATAAGTTACCGAGACACAATTATCTCGTACCTAGATTGCACATGTATAAATAAGTAATTTTATCATTAATATGATGCTCTTTCATTGTGGAGTTTATTTTGGATTGCACATAAAGCATAAGTAGATGAACACCCTAAAAAACTCATGGGGCACTCAAATCCAATAGATTAAAAATCTCTGCCAGATTTTGGTTAAAATTAACTAGAAAAAATGTTGTGAAAGAGGTCATTTAGTCTATAAGTTAGACTACACCTAGACTAATTGCTAATTGGAAAAAAATATTTCAATTTTACCATATATAATTATAAATTTAAACTAAAAATGATTTTGAAAAAAAAATCAAAATTTAAAATAAATTCTCTTGCACGCTCTTGGAGTTAGGCTCTGCTAATAAACCAGTAGGATGTGATCCCTTTGGATAGATTTACCTAAATATTTCCTCAAGAAAAATAATAATAATATTTTTTTATTAATTATATGTTAATAGATTAAACTGAAAATTTTTTGATTTCAATCTCTCTCACATATATATATATATATATATAAATTAAAATATTTTTTCTCTAATAAATTAAACTAATTATTAACTAAAAAAAATAATTTCAATTTTATTATAAATATTTATTAATCTTAAAATGATTTTGGATTAAAAAAAAACAAAAACAAAAACGGGGATAAATTTTCTCTAATAAATTAAACTAACTACTAAATAAAAGAAACGATTCTAATAAATTAAGCTAACTGCTAACTAAAAAATTGATTTCAATTTTATCATAAATATTTATTAATTTTAATTGAAAATAATGATGGACAAAAGGTCAAGCTATAGAATAAATTTTATCATATAATTTATAAAAAAAAACTATAACTAAATAAAAAAAATTTAATGCGTTTTTTCTTAACTCCTTCCGGCCAGTATTTGTTTGTTGCAAGAATCCAATCAGTATGGGTGACCACACTAACACGACTGGGCTTAGGTCCCATTCATTGTTGGTTCCTTGAAAAAAATGTCTTTTCCAACTTTAAATTGTGAGGTTGATAATCATAGAATAATTTTAAATTGTGAGCTTGATAATGATAATGCTATTGTGAAGTTGATAAAGTTAGAATGGAAAAATATTAGAGAAAGATTTATTTTCCCTACATTGTAATATGAATGTAATATGGAAAAGCTATATATAATTTTTTTACTTAGTATAGTTTTGAAAAAATATTATTGAAGATTATGTATTTTTCCATAATAAATTGTAATCATATATATATTTGGTATTTTTATTTGATGAATTTTTTAAATAGCATTTATATTATTAAGGAATTTAGACTTCTGTGATCCATAACATTGTTTAGTAATCTTTGGCAAAATCACATAATCAATCTTATGTCAACGCGTTTCGAACCAACCAGTGTGGTTCATCGTCAGGACAAGTTGAGGAACTAATCTGGCTTAGCTGAATAAATAGAGTGTGCAGAGACTCCAACGGCTATATTGCAACAGCTAATTTTGACCTGATGACCAAAGTCAAACTAATAATTTTATTATTATTAGTTAATTGAACAATAAATTTATTGTTTTTAAATATAATGGTTATTATATTTATTAAAAACCTATATTTATTATTATTTAATTACAAATAAATAGTATTAAATTACTATTTGGATATCAACTTAGTTCCTCAACTTGTCCTGACGATGAACCACACTGGTTGGTTCGAAACGCGTTGACATAAGATTGATTATGTGATTTTGCCGAAGATTACTAAACAACATTTATATTTATAAGTTATGATTTAATAAGATGAAGTCTTATAATGATAAGAGAGATGTGTAAATTTTTTTATATTCAATAAAGAGTCTACACCTAACATTTAAAAAAAAAAATTTGTTATAAATTAAATAATCTTTATCAAAATAAAATATTTTTATATCAATTTTATGTAAGTATGTTATAAATAAAATATTTATATATCCATCAAGTAAAATATATAAATATCTACCTATTTTTTTTTCCAAAAAAATAATTCAATTTCATTCCTGTGAAAATGATGAGATTATAATTTATATCTACATTGAAAAGTGTATTTGAGAAATATCCTCAAAAAACAATACAACATATTCAACCTCCGGTCAAAAAGACAAATAAAGATATCTCCTTAATTTAATAGAGATAACATGAAGAAAGCATATGAAAAAGAGAGAACATGACATCTCCATGATTCAAAAAGTGGTATGTAAGACAAAACGATGTGACACATCACAAATATTATAATTATGTTTCACTATGACCTCGTTATCTTTTTCCAAATTGAGACTTTATTTTAATAAGCAGTGAAGAAATTTTATTTCCCATCACTATTTAAATACTTATATAAAAAGAAATTGATTGAAATAAAAAATTCCTTACTATATTTCTAAATACTTAAACCAAATTGATAGCAAAATGTATACTAATGTAGTTATAAATAGAATATTTTATATCAACTCTCATTTAAAAAAATAATTGAGTAAAATTCCTTATAATCAAAGAATTTTAATACTATGGTACTGGGAAATGTGTAATTTTGTGAAGTTCAAAATTGAATTGGCATATATATAAACCAGAATTTAGTGTATATAAACCAGAATTTAGTGTGTGAATTCGTTTACATTTAAAAAGAAAAAAAGGAAAAATTTGTATTTAAAAAGATTTTATTATTTTCATCCAAAAAAATTAGGGGTTAATATAATTGATTTTAGGGGTTAATATTAGTAGGTGGACTAATTTTCTATGTTAAGAAAAAAAAACTTTAATTTCCATTTTTATAAAAAATGATTTTTATAGTATAGAATTGGTTTAGCATAAAATCTCAAAAAAACTATATAAATTATATAAACAATCATTGGAAATTTGACTACTTTTATAAAATTATCATGAAACATTTTACAGTTTGCGCATTCACCAAAGCTTCTAAATTTTAAGATATTTTTTCATCCTTTAAAATTTCCCTATCTTTCATGATAAATTGAAACTTACAATTAATTTAACTTGTTTATATTAAGTTTACAGATAATGTATGATTTTCATAATTTATCCTTGATAGTTGAGTACAAAGATATAGTTCAAAGATATTTCAATTAACAATAACTCAAGTCATCAAAATATAAGTTCAGCTCCTTCCTCTCTTTTTACAATCTAATTGTTAACTATTAATATCCTTAAAATAATATAACTAAAATGAAGTTATAATTAAATATTTCAATTTAAAATAATAATAAGAATAATAAAATTTAAATTTACATAAATCAAATATCAAATTTGAATAATAATAATAATTTATAAACTTTTATAAACTTTTATGTGATTGGAATTAACTAAGAGGGTGTGAATTAATTAATTCTTCAATAATCATTTTTAATTTTAATTGATTAAAGTTTAATTAATCATAAACTACCACATCGCATTAATCTATATCAACATCACAATGATAAAGCACAATGGCACATCGCATATTAGTGTAATGTTATGATGATTCACAAGTCCTCAATACTTTGGATGTAGTAATACAAAAATGAACTTGATACCACTACCACCAAAAACTGACCAATATTGTAACCACGTTATCTTTCCTTGGCTCTTGAACGACATCAACCTATCTAACACAATACATTCCATGAATTTTCCGTCAAGATGATAGATAGCTCAAACCTTAGCTTACAACTGCAATACAAAACTCATCTCAATAACTCCGCTCAATACATATAAAATCTAGTCAATACATTGAGTAGCACATAAAATCATGAACTATTCTCATCAAATGGATCAAACCATAATAACCATAATAGCAACATAAATTCTCACAAACAAACCCTACATAAATAACTTTTCCAAATATATCATTTTAGTAGCATACATACATTAGCTTATACATGGCATAAATGCTCTAAAATCCATGTTCTCTCTACTCATGAATGACATCAATCCCTAATAGCAACAAACCTCAACATCAACAATACACCTCTTTGTCAACTCTTGTAGCAACATACAACATTTACTCAACCATACACTTTAAGCCTCAACAATATACTCTGACTTCTTTAACACTCAGCCATACAAGTGCTCCCTAACTCAAGACATACAAGACCACTACAACATAATATGAATCATCATTGCTTAAGAAAATATATTGGAAATACATATGAAAATATTAGGTTCATGATCAACAATGCTTGCACACTTTCAGGAAGTATGATATAAACTCGCTCTCCCTCTCCTAACACACCAACTTAGTCTCACAACACATATATTATCAGTAGAATAACACACATATTAAGTGTCACTGACTCAGTCATACAACATTATTAACCGAATTTTCAATCTATAACGAATTAAATTATGTATTTTTCAATATTAAATTATAAAAAAAATGATTATAAAATATATATATTTGGTCTTTTTATTTAACGAAATTTTCAAATAGCATTTATATTTATAGGTTATGATTTAATAAGATGAAGTCTTATAATGATAAGAGAGATGTGTATTTTTTTCTTATACTCAATAAAGAGTCTACACCTAACATTTAAAAAAAATAGCTATTATAAATTAAATAATCTTTATCAAAATAAAATATTTTTATGTCAATTTTATGTGGGTATGCCATAAATAAAAGATTTATATATCCACATCAAGTAAAATATATAAATATCTATATATTAAGAAAAATAATTCAATTTCATTTATGTGAAAATGATGAGATTATATTTTATATCTACATTGAAAAGTGTATTTGAGAAAATATCTTCCAAAAAGCAATACAATATATTCAACCTCCAATCAAAAGGACAAATAAACATATATCCTTAATATAAAAGAGATAACATGAAGAAAGTATATGAAAAAGAGAGAACATGACATCTGCATGATTCAAAAAGTGGTATGTAAGACAAAACAATGTGACAGAAATATTATGAGGCACTCAGGTAACTTAATGTTACATTAAAAAATATTAAAAAAATATGAGGGAGATGTTGTCACATAACGTAATGTTACATTAAAAAATATTAAAAAAATATATGTGTAGACTAATATATATTGTATATGTTGAAGATATGCGTAACATTAATATATATGTGTTGGCTAATATATAGTGTATATGTTGAAGATATGTGTAACGTTACTTTAAAAAAAAAAATAAAAAAAAAATGTGTGAGCTAATATTAATAAACTCAATTTTGAAAACAATATATATACAATTTAAAAAGAGATCGATTAGTGTATTCATTGAATAACAAAGAAAATTAGGTAAAGGAAGCAGAGGATTTTGTGGCGTTTATGTAATAAGCGTTTCTGTAATAATAATAATCAGGTAAATTATATTTCATTGTGTTCAGGTTTTCAGTTGTAGGAAGGTAAACTCAATATAATGGAAGGTGCTCAATATTCTTTTCATCGAAGAAAATTTTAAGGGTTAATATTAGTAGATGGACTAATTTTCCATGTTAAGAAAAAAAAAACTTTAATTTCCATTTTTATAAAAAAAAAATGTTTTTTATAGTATAAAATTGGTTTACCTTAAAATCTCAGAAAAACTATATAGATTATATAAAAAATCATTGGAAATTTGACTACTTTTATAAAATTATCATGAAACATTCTACAGTTTACACATTCACCAAAGCTTCTAAACTTTAAGATATTTTTTCTTCCTTTAAAATTTCTCTCTCTTTCATGATAAATTGAAACTCACAATTAATTTAACTTGTTTATATTAAGTTTACAGATTAATATATGATTTTCATAATTTATACTTGATAGTTGAGTACAAAGATATAGTTCAAAGATATTTCAATTAACAATAACTCAAGTCATCAAAAGATAAGCTCCTCTCCTTCCTCTCTTTTTATAATCTAATTGTTAACTATTAATATCCTTAAAATAATAAGCAATATGAAAAACCAATTAACGTAAAATGAAGTTATAATTAAATATTTAAATTTAAAATAATGATAAGAATAATAAAATTTAAATTTACATAAATCAAATATCAAATTTGAATAATAATAATAATAATTTATAAACTTTTATGTGGTTGGAATTAACTAAGAGGGTGTGAATTAATTAATTCTTCAATAAACATTTTTAATTTTAATTGATTAAAGTTTAATTAATCATAAACTACCACATCGCATTAATCTATATCAACATCACAATGATAAAGCACAATGGCACATCGCATCAATACAAAAATACCACTAAATGTTTTTTCTTATGATATGGTTTAGTACATCACTTTTGTGCTACAACACAAGGAAGCCCTAAACTCCCCAAGACATAAGGAGGCTCACTTTACCAACAATAATCGGAAGGAAGCTCCATCCCCATAGCAAGCCACAACCCACAAATATTTATCAACTGCAATTGAATGGAGATTCAATTTACCAACTACAACTAGATGAAAGATCTGATCCCCCAAGTAGGCTACGACTTGCACCCAAGCACCACCCTACCGCTCTGGATTTATGATGACTAATCAATCTTTCTCAAGCATTCAGGAAAGCATTTGAACCCAGATATTAGTGTAATGTTATGATGATTCACAAGTCCTCAATACTTTGGATGTAGTAATACAAAAATGAACTTGATACCACTACCACCAAAAACTGACCAATATTGTAACCACGTTATCTTTCCTCGGCTCTTGAACGACATCAACCTATCTAACACAATACATTCCATGAATTTTCCGTCAAGATGATAGATAGCTCAAACCTTAGCTTACAACTGCAATACAAAACTCGTCTCAATAACTCCGCTCAATACATATAAAATCTAGTCAATACATTGAGTAGCACATAAACTCATGAACTATTCTCATCAAATGGATCAAACCATAATAGCAACATAAATTCTCACAAACAAACCCTACATAAATAACTTTTCCAAATATATCATTTTAGTAGCATACATACATTAGCTTATACATGGCATAAATGCTCTAAAATCCATGTTCTCTCTACTCATGAATGACATCAATCCCTAATAGCAGCAAACCTCAACATCAACAATACACCTCTTTGTCAACTCTTGTAGCAACATACAACATTTACTCAACCATACACTTTAAGCCTCAACAATATACTCTGAATTCTTTAACACTCAGCCATACAAGTGCTCCGTAACTCAAGACATACAAGACCACTACAACATAATATGAATCATCATTGCTTAAGAAAATATATTGGAAATACATATGAAAATATTAGGTTCATGATCAACAATGCTTGCACACTTTCAGGAAATATGATATAAACTCGCTCTCCCTCTCCTAACACACCAACTTAGTCTCACAACACATATATTATCAGTAGAATAACACATACTAAGTGTCACTGACTCAGTCATACAACATTATTAACTGAACTTTCAATCTATAACGATTTAAATTATGTATTTTTCAATATTAAATTATAAAAAAAATGATTATAAAATATATATATTTGGTCTTTTTATTTAACGAATTTTTCAAATAGCATTTATATTTATAGGTTATGATTTAATAAGATGAAGTCTTATAATGATAAGAGAGATGTGTATTTTTTTCTTATACTCAATAAAGAGTCTACACCTAACATTTAAAAAAAAATAGCTATTATAAATTAAGTAATCTTTATCAAAATAAAATATTTTTATGTCAATTTTATGTGGGCATGCCATAAATAAAAGATTTATATATCCACATCAAGTAAAATATATAAATATCTATATATTAAGAAAAATAATTCAATTTCATTTATGTGAAAATGATGAGATTATATTTTATATCTACATTGAAAAGTGTATTTGAGAAAATATCTTCCAAAGAGCAATACAATATATTCAACCTCCAATCAAAAGGACAAATAAACATATATCCTTAATATAAAAGAGATAACATGAAGAAAGTATATGAAAAATAGAGAACATGACATCTGCATGATTCAAAAAGTGGTATGTAAGATAAAACGATGTGACAGAAATATTATGAGGCACTCAAGTAACTTAATGTTACATTAAAAAATATTAAAAAAATATGAGGGAGATGTTGTCACATAACGTAATGTTACATTAAAAAATATATGTGTAGACTAATATATATTGTATATGTTGAAGATATGTGTAACATTAATATATATGTGTCGGCTAATATATAGTGTATATGTTGAAGATATGTGTAACGTTACTTTAAAAAGAAAATTAAAAAAAAAATGTGTGAGCTAATATTAATAAACTCAATTTTGAAAACAATATATATACAATTTAAAAAGAGATCGATTAGTGTATTCATTGAATAACAAAGAAAATTAGGTAAAGGAAGCAGAGGATTTTGTGGCGTTTATGTAATAAGCGTTTCTGTAATAATAATAATCAGGTAAATTATATTTCATTGCGTTCAGGTTTTCAGTTGTAGGAAGGTAAACTCAATATAATGGAAGGTGCTCAATATTCTTTTCATCGAAGAAAATTTTAAGGGTTAATATTAGTAGGTGGACTAATTTTCCATGTTAAGAAAAAAAAAAACTTTAATTTCCATTTTTATAAAAAAAAATGATTTTTATAGTATAAAATTGGTTTACCTTAAAATCTCAGAAAAACTATATAGATTATATAAAAAATCATTGGAAATTTGACTACTTTTATAAAATTATCATGAAACATTCTACAGTTTACGCATTCACCAAAGCTTCTAAACTTTAAGATATTTTTTCTTCCTTTAAAATTTCTCTCTCTTTCATGATAAATTGAAACTCACAATTAATTTAACTTGTTTATATTAAGTTTACAGATTAATATATGATTTTCATAATTTATACTTGATAGTTGAGTGCAAAGATATAGTTCAAAGATATTTCAATTAACAATAACTCAAGTCATCAAAAGATAAGCTCCTCTCCTTCCTCTCTTTTTATAATCTAATTGTTAACTATTAATATCCTTAAAATAATAAGCAATACGAAAAACCAATTAACGTAAAATGAAGTTGTAATTAAATATTTAAATTTAAAATAATGATAAGAATAATAAAATTTAAATTTACATAAATCAAATATCAAATTTGAATAATAATAATAATAATTTATAAACTTTTATGCGGTTGGAATTAACTAAGAGGGTGTGAATTAATTAATTCTTCAATAATCATTTTTAATTTTAATTGATTAAAGTTTAATTAATCATAAACTACCACATCGCATTAATCTATATCAACATCACAATGATAAAGCACAATGGCACATCGCATCAATACAAAAATACCACTAAATGTTTTTTCTTATGATATGGTTTAGTACATCACTTTTGTGCTACAACACAAGGAAGCCCTAAACTCCCCAAGACATAAGGAGGCTCACTTTACCAACAATAATCGGAAGGAAGCTCCATCCCCATAGCAAACCACAACCCACAAATATTTATCAACTGCAATTGAATGGAGATTCAATTTACCAACTACAACTAGATGGAAGCTCTGATCCCCCAAGTAGGCTACGACTTGCACCCAAGCACCACCCTACCGCTCTGGATTTATGATGACTAATCAATCTTTCTCAAGCATTCAGGAAAGCATTTGAACCCAGATATTAGTGTAATGTTATGATGATTCACAAGTCCTCAATACTTTGGATGTAGTAATACAAAAATGAACTTGATACCACTACCACAAAAAACTGACCAATATTGTAAACACGTTATCTTTCCTCGGCTCTTGAACGACATCAACCTATCTAACACAATACATTCCATGAATTTTCCGTCAAGATGATAGATAGCTCAAACCTTAGCTTACAACTGCAATACAAAACTCATCTCAATAACTCCGCTCAATACATATAAAATCTAGTCAATACATTGAGTAGCACATAAACTCATGAACTATTCTCATCAAATGGATCAAACCATAATAGCAACATAAATTCTCACAAACAAACCCTACATAAATAACTTTTCCAAATATATCATTTTAGTAGCATACATACATTAGCTTATACATGGCATAAATGCTCTAAAATCCATGTTCTCTCTACTCATGAATGACATCAATCCCTAATAGCAGCAAACCTCAACATCAACAATACACCTCTTTGTCAACTCTTGTAGCAACATACAACATTTACTCAACCATACACTTTAAGCCTCAACAATATACTCTGACTTCTTTAACACTCAACCATACAAGTGCTCCGTAACTCAAGACATACAAGACCACTACAACATAATATGAATCATCATTGCTTAAGAAAATATATTGGAAATACATATGAAAATATTAGGTTCATGATCAACAATGCTTGCACACTTTCAGGAAGTATGATATAAACTCGCTCTCCCTCTCCTAACACACCAACTTAGTCTCACAACACATATATTATAAGTAGAATAACACACATACTAAGTGTCACTGACTCAGTCATACAACATTAATAACCGAACTTTCAATCTATAATGAATTAAATTATGTATTTTTCAATATTAAATTATAAAAAAAATGATTATAAAATATATATATTTGGTGTTTTTATTTAACGAATTTTTCAAATAGCATTTATATTTATAGGTTATGATTTAATAAGATGAAGTCTTATAATGATAAGAGAGATGTGTATTTTTTTCTTATACTCAATAAAGAGTCTACACCTAACATTTTAAAAAAAAAATAGCTATTATAAATTAAATAATCTTTATCAAAATAAAATATTTTTATGTCAATTTTATGTGGGTATGCCATAAATAAAAGATTTATATATCCACATCAAGTAAAATATATAAATATCTATATATTAAGAAAAATAATTCAATTTCATTTATGTGAAAATGATGAGATTATATTTTATATCTACATTGAAAAGTGTATTTGAGAAAATATCTTCCAAAGAGCAATACAATATATTCAACCTCCAATCAAAAGGACAAATAAACATATATCCTTAATATAAAAGAGATAACATGAAGAAAGTATATGAAAAGGAGAGAACATGACATCTGCATGATTCAAAAAGTGGCATGTAAGACAAAACGATGTGACAGAAATATTATGAGGCACTCAGGTAACTTAATGTTACATTAAAAAATATTAAAAAAATATGAGGGAGATGTTGTCACATAACGTAATGTTACATTAAAAAAAAAAAAAAAAAATATGTGTAGACTAATATATATTGTATATGTTGAAGATATGTGTAACATTACTATATATGTGTCGGCTAATATATAGTGTATATGTTGAAGATATGTGTAACGTTACTTTAAAAAAAAATTAAAAAAAAATGTGTGAGCTAATATTAATAAACTCAATTTTGAAAACAATATATATACAATTCAAAAAGAGATCGATTAGTGTATTCATTGAATAACAAAGAAAATTAGGTAAAGGAAGCAGAGGATTTTGTGGCGTTTATGTAATAAGCGTTTCTGTAATAATAATAATCAGGTAAATTATATTTCATTGCGTTCAGGTTTTCAGTTGTAGGAAGGTAAACTCAATATAATGGAAGGTGCTCAATATTCTTTTCATCGAAGAAAATTTTAAGGGTTAATATTAGTAGGTGGACTAATTTTCCATGTTAAGAAAAAAAAACTTTAATTTCCATTTTTATAAAAAAAAAATGATTTTTATAGTATAAAATTGGTTTACCTTAAAATCTCAGAAAAACTATATAGATTATATAAAAAATCATTGGAAATTTGACTACTTTTATAAAATTATCATGAAACATTCTACAGTTTACGCATTCACCAAAGCTTCTAAACTTTAAGATATTTTTTCTTCCTTTAAAATTTCTCTCTCTTTCATGATAAATTGAAACTCACAATTAATTTAACTTGTTTATATTAAGTTTACAGATTAATATATGATTTTCATAATTTATACTTGATAGTTGAGTACAAAGATATAGTTCAAAGATATTTCAATTAACAATAACTCAAGTTATCGAAAGATAAGCTCCTCTCCTTCCTCTCTTTTTATAATCTAATTGTTAACTATTAATATCCTTAAAATAATAAGCAATATGAAAAACCAATTAAAGTAAAATGAAGTTATAATTAAATATTTAAATTTAAAATAATGATAAGAATAATAAAATTTAAATTTACATAAATCAAATATCAAATTTGAATAATAATAATATTTTTTTATAAACTTTTATGTGGTTGGAATTAACTAAGAGGGTGTGAATTAATTAATTCTTCCATAAACATTTTTAATTTTAATTGATTAAAGTTTAATTAATCATAAACTACCACATCGCATTAATCTATATCAACATCACAATGATAAAGCACAATGGCACTTCACATCAATACAAAAATACCACTAAATGTTTTTTCTTATGATATGGTTTAGTACATCACTTTTGTGCTACAACACAAGGAAGCCCTAAACTCCCCAAGACATAAGGAGGCTCACTTTACCAACAATAATTGGAAGGAAGCTCCATCCCCATAGCAAGCCACAACCCACAAATATTTATCAACTGCAATTGAATGGAGATTCAATTTACCAACTACAACTAGATGGAAGCTCTGATCCCCCAAGTAGGCTACGACTTGCACCCAAGCACCACCCTACCGCTCTGGATTTATGATGACTAATCAATCTTTCTCAAGCATTCAGGAAAGCATTTGAACCCGGATATTAGTGTAATGTTATGATGATTCACAAGTCCTCAATACTCTGGATGTAGTAATACAAAAATGAACTTGATACCACTACCACCAAAAACTGACCAATATTGTAACCACGTTATCTTTCCTTGGCTCTTGAAGGACATCAACCTATCTAACACAATACATTCCATGAATTTTTCGTCAAGATGATAAATAGCTCAAACCTTAGCTTACAACTGCAATATAAAACTCATCTGAATAACTCTGCTCAATACATATAAAATCTAGTCAATACATTGAGTAGCACATAAACTCATGAACTATTATCATCAAATGGATCAAACCATAATAGCAACATAAATTCTCACAAACAAACCCTACATAAATAACTTTTCCAAATATATCATTTTAGTAGCATACATACATTAGCTTATACATGGCATAAATGCTCTAAAATCCATGTTCTCTCTACTCATGAATGACATCAATCCCTAATAGCAGCAAACCTCAACATCAACAATACACCTCTTTTTCAACTCTTGTAGCAACATACAACATTTACTCAACCATACACTTTAAGCCTCAACAATATACTCTGACTTCTTTAACACTCAGCCATACAAGTGCTCCCTAACTCAAGACATACAAGACCACTACAACATAATATGAATCATCATTGCTTAAGAAAATATATTGGAAATACATATGAAAATATTAGGTTCATGATCAACAATGCTTGCACACTTTCAGGAAGTATGATATAAACTCGCTCTCCCTCTCCTAACACACCAACTTAGTCTCACAACACATATATTATCAGTAGAATAACACACATACTAAGTGTCACTGACTCAATCATACAACATTATTAACCCAACTGTCAATCTATAACACTAGCATAAGATCATAGGAACTCTACCACAATAAATCTGCTCTAACTCATGCTCAATGCCTTACAATACATCAACCCCTCTCACTCAACAACACTATAGCATAATACATCAACAATTCCAACCATGGCAGCTATAAACTCTCAACATATGAATTGAAATATCAACAAGTAGACCTAACTTATCCAATAAACCGACAACGAAATATTCTCAAAGCAACGCTATTAGATAGTACTATCATTCAATATTATGGCCTTTGTAGTAGCATAACAATATATTGCTCCAATCAACAACTATGGAAATAAGAAAACAACCCAAACCTCTGGGAGCTACTTCAAAAATGGCCATAAAATGAAATTAATCAATACAGTGTCAAACTCTTAGCAGACACAAATTACTCCATTCACAACATGCTTCTTTTTATTATAGAGGATCATCCAATGAACAGGTCATAGATTTCTCTCTTAGTCATCTCTAGTTGTCATCACACTGATGCACAAGTCACATAGCATCACCATGTTGTATATCACACACTAATCACACTCTTGACAACCATAGAATATATGTCATGGGTATTTCATTTAGCTTTAGATTGCCAACCTCTAGTCGATTAATGCACAACCGACAAATCACATAGCCTCCCTTTCATTACGCTATAGAGATAAACTTCAGGCTATAATTGCAAACAATGTGACCAACCACACCATTGTTACTATTACTTATATAAGGCCCTCTATGTACTTTAGACCATTACACCAACATATGCATTCCTCACATCACATGATAAAATCCACGATCTAGAGATCAAGCCCTTGTGCATCATATCAAATGAGAAGATATCTTATTGCAAAAAAGAATTGATCTCACCTGTGTGTTGCACACGAGGTTATTTAAATCAAAGGGTGCATATAATCACAACAACACTTTGACCAACAAACGTTCAAGACCATGATTATATAGTGATCACTCTTAAGACAATCTCTTCGCATCATACATCGGGTTAATGTTAGATCAATGATGTCAACATGAAGATCTAAGTTAGAAAACAAGGACAAAAATAGAAACCATTACTCATTCATGTTAGATCTCAACTGATCATCAGGTGGGAAGTGCCTTCATTTTACTGGAGCCACGCAATCACCAGCTCTTGCTACAAACTTATCGCACCACCTATATCAAAACAAGAAACAAAACTGCTACATTGATCGACCCATAGATAATCGTTGACAATCTAATTAATCCATGGGTAACTAGCACATGATCGCTTTGATTTATGGACTCCACAAAGGATCATAGTGCCCTATTTATAGTTTTGCAAAGGTTCAAAAGGGAGGTCTAACCTGCCCTTAATAGATAATTAAAATATATTTTCATGGCGCTAACTTGTATAGGATTTAATTTAAATTTTTAAAACAAAATTAAAAATTTCTCTTTTAAGGGAAGACTTGGTCAATATTTGTAACTGCCACGACCCACATCATTTATACAAAGTTCAACATATTTTCATATTTTTTATGAGAAATTTTTGGAGCAAGACATCATCCATTTTAGAGTACCATGACCATGACTTCAAAGTAGAAAATTTAAGAGGGCATAACTCCTCAACTGTGAGAAACTACATGACGTGACACCTACAGTTAGAAACATCATGACGAGTAAAACCAAATGATGATGGTATTGCTTGCAAAATTATTGTTCTTCCCATTCATTTACCTCACCAAATGTGGGGCATCTTGATCACACAATAGACGATTCTTTCCCATTGGAATTTTCAATCAGTGCAATCCACTAGTGTATGTTAAAAGTGTCCAAGTTAAAGTGATCATGACAAGAATTTCCTTCTTTGCTCCACTAATTTAAAAGAGGATGTGTTAGAAAATCAGAAAGGCAGAAAGATTTTCTTATACTTGATAATTACTTGTGATGTTCTTGATTTCTTATTATGTTTCTTTATATCTTCTTTCTTTCAGTTCATCGAGCAATTACCAAAGCAATAGGACATAAATCAATGGACACCAGATATAGGCACACAACCAGGGGAAAACCCCTCTATAGGGTAAAACCCAGTCAATAATTATCCCTTTAATAGTTTTCCTGATATATTCCAAGACTCTATACCTTGACACAAACTTTCCTCCACACCAAGTTAGCCTTCTTCTATGATTGCAAATAATCCTACTTGACCTGGCAACAGTAGCAACAGTAACAACACTTTCTTGGACACAGCAACTTCGACATTGATTTGGAGACTTCAATCTTCATTGAAAGACGTCGATATTCTCTTAGAAAATTTGATCTTGGACCAATACAAATTCTAGAGGCAGCAACACCCATCAATAGCAACTTCGACCTATACTTAATTTAACAGCAGCAACTGGCTACAACATCAACAAGAGAACTTCAATCTTCCAAACTAGGGCACGAAAGAGAGAGATAGATGCACCAAAACTTTGATTTTCCTTCCTTCTCCTAGAACAAACTCACATTCCTTTTTCCTTCTTCCTTCACTTCACACTTTTTCCCAGCTTCAAAGAGATATCAAACTTGCTTGAGTTGATGTCCTCCAAATGGAATTCGAACTACTTCATTTATAGCTTTTAGGTGAGGTCGAATAGCCCTCCTTGAGGTCAATTTGATCATCTTAAGGCTAACTTGGTGTGGAGGTAACATAATTCATATTTGAATCAATACTCAACCTTTTTACATGAATCAAAAGCCAAAGAAGGGTCTCTTTAAAATAACAATGAATCTATTGACTCAAAATAAATATTAGAATTCCTCAATGGGGAATTTAACCTAAAACATGATGACCCAAGCATGAAATCCATGCTTTAATAAGTCATAATAATAATAACAAAATTCTTTTATTTATTCTTTTGTCAAGTACATTACATGATGACTCAAATACATTAATGAATATCGAACCTAGTTACATTTCCCAACAGGATGCAATCTTTGTGATGATCACTAATGGTTACCCTTGACATCAATGACAACCTAACCAACAATATCCCCCTTTGTCATTGATGGCAACACCTATACTCCCCTTGTGATTATTTCTCCCCCTATCTCCTTGCTTTTGATCTTTCTCCCCAGATTTATCACTCCCTTTGACATCAATACCAAAGGGTAACCCCCCTAACAAAGTATCCCCCTTTGTCTTCCTGCAATTTTCCTTTCTCGCCCTAACAATTTTATCTTCCCTTGTCTTGTTGTGCCGCTCACAACTTACCATTCTGATTCTACCTATCAATATGCTTTATTGAAATTCACCTTTATGATAATAACAATGAGTCTTTTACGAATTCTTCTGAACTCAATCTTAAAGTGCCATAAAACTATCGATGACTTTGATTTTCAAATCTGATGCTCAATTATACACAATTATGACTAATCCATTTTGATGACTTTTAGTAAATTTTTTGGAAATTTAAATTTGATGCTCAGAGGGAAAGTTATGACGATTTTCCCTAGATCACATGTTTGAGATTGAATTATGGATCCTGCAAAAACCCTAGCTTCTTCTGACTATATCTAAGAAAATGTAGAGAACCAAGATCTGAAATTTTTACACGAAGTTCACCAATATTTCGTCTCCACATTGTCGAAATTTTAGCATCTAGAGCCTCGTATAAAAAATGTTATAGATAAAATACAAAGATTACCTATTTTAAGCAGAAAAACCCTAGAATCCAAAGCTTTGATACCAAATGTTATGCAACCAGCTCACGAAATAGAAGAAAAGAAATATCAATGACTTGAGAAATAGCCTCTTCGAGGGGGAAACCTCCTTTACATCACATAAATGAACAATTATTGGATGATACAAATGACAAGACCTCCTTGGTATACATAGGGGTCTAAGGGGTCACAGTATAATAAGAGCCTACATAACAATAATAATGTAAGGGCACAACAATAACAATAGTGGGCTTCTATGGGGCACAAAAATAACAATATTGGGGCTACATGGGCACAACAATATAAATAGGTGGCTACACGAACAATAACAATAAGGGGGCTACATGGGCACAACAATAACAATATGAGGCTACACTAACAATAAAAATAAGGGGGCTACACTAGGATTATAGGGACCTAACAAGCCCCTCTTCTTCAAAAAAGTGTTGTCCTCAATGCTTGAATAGTTATGGATGCTTCTGTATAAAATTCTCATCCTCTCATGTGGAATCTTTAGTGGGTCAGTTATTCCACTTAATGAGATACTATGAAATTGATCGATTTTGTAGTTGTCGGGTTCTTGTTTCCATCACTGCTTTAGACTCCAATATTATTTTTCCTTCTTTGTCAAGTTCTGGCAATACTATTTGAACTAGGACTTCTCACCGATAACCTTCTTTAAGCATGGAACATGGAAAACTGGGTGTACTCGGGGAGATGCAAGCAACTCCAATTTGTATGCCACATTCCCAATCTTTTGCAACACCTTGTAAGGACCATAGTACTTGGGCGATAATTTACTATCCTTCTTAGCTTGCTTGAGGGACATTTTTTTGTATGTTTGTAGCCATAAAAATACCCAATCACCTATATCAAAATTTTTTTCACTACAATGTTGATATTCCTATTGTTTCATTTGATTTTGCGCCAGAGTGAGGTTATCCTTTAAGAGTTGGAGAACTTATTGTCGATGCTTGATGTGATCTTCCACTACTTGAACCTTATAATTTTCTCTTAAAGATGATGTTATGGACAGTGGATGATATCCATAAAGTACCATAAATGGGGTCATTTTTGTTACAATATGGAAGGAAGTGTTAGACCACCATTCAACCAAAGGTAACCATGTAGACCATTGTGTTTGTTTATCAGATAGAAATCAAAGAATGTATCCTTCAAAAAAAAATTCACTATCTCAGTTTGTATATCAGATTGAGGATGATAATATGAGATATGAGCTAATTGAGTACCAAGACAAGAAAATAATTTTGTCCAAAAATTTCCAGCGAAAATGGGACTTTTGTCATTTACAATAATCTTTGGGTTTCCATGTAGGTTTTGAATTGTTTCCATAAATGTAGTAGAAATTGTATTGGCTTTAAATAGATGAGATAATGTAAAAAAGTGTGCATACTTGGTAAGTCTCTCAACTACCACCATGATGACACTCTTACCTTCAGACTTGGGTAAAATTGTGATAAAATCCATTGAGACCTCCTCCCAAAGCTGACTTGGAATGGATAAACATTTTAATAGACACGGGGTCTTAATTGTCTCAACTTTATATTTTTTTCAAACCAAACATTCTGCCACAAAATTATGAATATTAGATTTTTAAGGCCATCCCAAAAAAAATTCTTCTTGACCCTATGGTAAGTTTATAAAAATCTTGAGTGCCCTCCTAATGAGGAGGTGTGAAATTCCAAAATAATATTTTGTTTGAGTTGGGAATTCTTACAAAGATACAAGCGATATTTGTACCATAATGGATCATTTTTCCAGATAAATGTATTTGATGTACTAGGATATTGCTGCAACTTTTGAGTAAGTGTCCACACCTCTTCATTATTCTTCCATTCATCCCTTGCTTTAGTTATCCAATCAAGTTGGATAATAGAAATGGAAATGAGAAATGCTTCCACATCCTCATCCTTTCTTGAGAGTGCATATGCAACAACATTTTTCTTCAATTTTTTGTAGATGATTTCAAAGTCATAACCCAACATTTTTGTGACCCATATTTTTTTCTCTTCTGAAGATAATATTTGTTCCAAAAATTAATTAAGACTATCACAATTTGTTTTTACCTTGAAGTGTCTTCCAATTAGGTAAGGTCACCATTGCTTTAGTGCATGTAGTATTGCCAACATTTCCTTCTCATAAATAGGTCTGTGTAATTATTGTCCTTTTATTGGACGACTTTCAAAATAAATGGGTCTTCTTGCATTAAAAAAACACCAATTCCATTTCCTGAGGCGTCACATTCCACGATAAAGGTTTTTGTGAATTCTGGTGTAGCTAAGACTGGTGCTTGGCACATTGCCTCTTTAAGATGTTCAAATGCCTTAGTTGCTTTTGGAGTCTAATAAAATTCATGTTTATTCAATAATGTTGTTAGAGGCGCTTCTATTCTCCCATAATTCTTAACGAAATTGTGATAATACCTTGTCAACCTAAGAAATCCTCGAATATGCTTTCGGGTTGTGGGATTAAATTTTTTAGGGTCTACCTTAACACCCTCATGAGATACAATATGACCCAAATATTCCACTTCCTATACTTCAAAGAAACATTTGGAGGATTTTGCATATAATTTTTTCTCCTCCAATAGTTTGAGCACCCTATCAACATGTTGAACATGATCCTTCCAAGACTTGTTGTAGATTAGCATATCATAAAAAAATACTGACACAAATTTTCTAAGGAAGGGTTTGAAAATGGAATTCATCAAACCTCGAAATCTAGAAGGTGCATTAGTAAGGCCAAAAGGCATGACCAAAAATTCATAATGACCGTCATGAGTTATGAATGTTGTTTTTGGAATGTCTTCAGTCTTCATTCTAATTTGAAGATATCCTGAACGAAGATCCAGCTTGGTGAAGTAAATTTTTCCATGTAATTCATCCAAAAATTTATCAATGAAGAGAATGGGAAATCTCTCTTTAATAGTGAGCTTGTTGAGCTCCTTATTGTAGAGATTAATGTGTAGATTCAAAACTGCTCATGAAATTTACTAAATCACAAGAATTGAAGCTACTCTACTCATCTACGAAAGTTATTTCACCATCTAAAACAAGAAGGATTGACATGCAAAAGGAAACATCACACAAACACATATATTTATCTAGGGGAAAGAAACTGCTCAAAACCCCTTACTATATGCATTGCATTGATTAGATAATAGAGAAGAAATACAATGTTTTCTCAAGCTTGAGCATACCCTGCAAGTGTATAGTCTATCCCTCTACTTGATTGAATGAAATTGGCCCAACACTTATCCAATTTCAAGTCATCCCAAGCTCCTATTTCCTTGCACTGTTCCCTTGGGAAATTTCCCCTATTAGTTAGGAATTTAACACCAAGGAATTGTGTAATTACCATAGGCCGATCCTCTGACAGCATGCACCACCTATACAACTTGTATTAGTTTACAATTGATAGTAAACTGCCCTTGAAGTCCAATCTCAACTAGGTAACTCAAATTTTCTACATGAAACAATTCTTTAGGGTTGATTGATCAGTTAATTGGTTGATCACTCAGTGTGGTTGAAGTTCCACACCCACAACTTGACCTCCACTAGTTCTTATGACAATTAGAACTAGTTAAACTGATAATGACTCAAATTAAGTGAAATAGGTTACTACAAATTAGCAATAAATCATGTAGAAATAAACTCAGTTATATCCAACTCAAATTTATTGATTCAACTGAGTGACAAGATCCATGTCAACTCAGTTAACTACCTCCAAGTATTCTGCTGAAATATAAATTCAAATTTTAATATAGTTTGACCAAGGCAAAGTTAAAACTAGATTTTTTTGCTAAATTTTCAACACTCCTTCTTAGCAAGAAAGGGATTATCATATATCCCAATCCTACTTCTATGGAACTCAAATTTTCCTCTTGACATATCCTTTGTCAAAATATTTGCATCTTGTTCCTCTATCATAATGTACCGCAACAACATAATCTGCCTTTACACACAATCTCGTAGATGGTAATACTGGAATTCGATATGCTTGGATCGATCATGAAGTACAGGATTTTCAAAGAGTTTGATACAAATCTGATTATCACAGTAAATCATTGTAGGATCCATCTCCTGACCAAATAACCCAACAAGAATCTTTCTCATCCAGATAGCCTCACATGTTGCTTGAATTGTGTTGGTTTGAGGGGGCTTGAACCAAGCTCAAAGTTTGTTGTGCACCAACAAAACCCTCAACTACTCGCCTTTTCGGCAACGACCTGCAAGAAGGTTGCAGTCTCACTCGAAGTAGTTATGGGAGGTTGCAAAACCAGGTTTCTACAACTGAAGGGATATCCGCGAAGTGGCGTCGTGTATTTACTTTTACTTTATATCAATATTATAACCTTGCATGCATAAGAACCTTGTGCAGATGATTATTTAAAAAAAACACATAAACTCTACAAATAATAGTATATCTTACAGTTCCTCGCATAATTCAGTGAAAAGCATACATAATCAGATACATAACAGTAGAAAAATAATATGTACATAGATACAACACTTTGCCAAAACTTCAATTACATTCACTTATTTGACCTGCGCACCTAGCTACAGGAGGTTTGCACACTCAACTACAAACTCTTCAATGTTTCCACGCACTTAGATGTGGAGCCTTCTCCAAAACTATAGATTACAGACACGAAAACAGAGATTCAATTCACTTATTCTTCTATTCATATTAGATTATCCTTTACAAAGAATTGCATATCCTTTTACACAAATTATCTATACAAAAATCATGGTCCACATACCATGGATCCATAAAACAAGGAATACTACCCGATACCCGTTACAAAATAAGGGCTTTATCCCATCCCAAAATCCCTAAAAGTTTGTGCAATGAATATATCTTCACAAGATCCACGCGGTATACTTCTTCTTTTGTGGGGTCTTTTACCCAAAACTTGGACCAAGTTGGGTCATGCCTAATAGGCTCCCAACACTCACTCGTGACTTGTCCTGAGTCACTCATCTTCAACACCCTTGATATTCGTTGTGATCCCGTTGTATATTGTGTTATAATGCTGGAGCATTTTTGCCATTAACTTTTCTTCCTGTTGCACCTCCTTTAACAAATCTTCTGTAGTATGGCCAATAGTCTTCTGCAGTAGCTCCGCTTCCCTTTTCTTCAATTCCTTCAGCCTTTCGTCCACTCCCTGGGAAAGTTTCAGGGCTTACTTCTGCCACAACTGAGTCCTCTCCTACAAGATTTGTGCTTTCCTCTGCAGATCATCTATTTGCGTGTGGAGGTTCTTTCCTTTGAAAATGCTAGCAAGCCTCTGCAAGAATGTTAAGGTCTTCACAACTACCAGGATCTGATCGCAACGCTTCTTCTTAGCCTGCAGTTCCTCCTCAATCTTCAAGACATTTTGATCCTTCTACAATGAGGTCTAAATCTGCATCGTGTCATCAAGCAACTTCACACAATCTTCCACTATATCAAATATGCCTTTCAATGTTGCACTAAGGTCCCTTTGTCTCTACTCCCGAACCTCTGGTGGCGTACTTGGCTGCAACCTTATTTGTAGCTCTGATATCTTCACTTTGTAATCAAATTTTAGCTTAGCTATAGCATTCTTTGAGTCCTTGATCATGAGGGTGAACTTCGTGACCTTTTTTGTTGGTGCTTCATCCTCACGAACCTTCATGTCTGGAACTATGCTGCAAGTCTCAACAATGGCCTTCTCCAACTATTCTCATTGTTGCCTTGCTTCCTCCCTTTCCTTGGCCACTTGCTTCAGCTCCTTTTGCATCATTGCTTTCTCTGACTCCATCTTTTATTTCAACAACGACATACATTTCTCTCATTCCTGCATCTCTGCGGTGATTCCTTGATGAAATTCATGTAGCACCTGGAGGGGTAGCACAACGACATTCATCTGGACACTGCGCCACGCCTTGGCTCACTCTTTATCTACTGCTTCTTTAAATTTCAGTTCCCCAGCTGGCACATGTAACATCCTCATTCCAAAATTCATTTCTAGTCTCTATTCTTACTGTGACGACTGGGTTACCTTCTCTGGTTGCTTCACTTCTTGTGGCAATGCCTTCAGCTCCGTGATGCCCTATTGTACCTCAGCCAAGATTGTTTTGCAGTGATCATCAATCTTGTCCCAGGTCTTTGTGTTAATCTCCTAGATTTTCTCTATTATCTCATCAACATCCCCATCAATGAGGACAAGCTGCACTACGCCCTTACTCTTATCTGTCTTCTTCTTCTTTCTTGGCTGCATTTTTATCACAAAGGGCGAATCTTTTGATACCTTTGCATCGTTGCGGCATTTTTCATGTTCCTTCCCTCCCCCTGTTTCTTCTATTTCCTCACCGACATTCTTCTTACTTTTACCTTTACCATGCGAGGTACCTTTCTCTTCTCCATCTCCTCTAGCCGCTCCACCCAGTGGAGTCATCCATTCCTCTAGCCAATCCTGCACTACTGTGAAGAGATCATTTTCCATTACTAGGTATGGCAATGGATTCCATGTCTCTGTTGGATCATTCCTCGTTTTCACATACGCCCTGTGAAATTCTATCTTGAACTCCACAATATGACGACTTTGTTTATACAAGCTCGGTGACAGTCTAGGATATTGATTCACCACCATATGTAGATCCATCGCCATGAATACAAAGAACATCTTGTTTTATGTTGCGTGCGTCAGCTCCTTTGTAAACCATAGTGAAGCATACCTCGCTGCTTCACATACATCCACCTCAACAGTCAGAAATTGAGAATCTTTCAGCTCCTTCCATGCAATAAGTGCAATAAGAATTAACAACCAAGCATAGTGGAAGGTCTTGCCTTCTTCCTGTGCTTCCCTGCAATCCATCAAAAACTCCTTACATAGATAATAAGTCAAGTTAAACTGGACCCCTGCACTGCAATGTTCCTCTAATGACACTACTGTTGTAGGCACTTTATTGGCCTTGCACTTCCTCATGATCTTCCCCGCCAAGATATGTGCAGAGAAGCACACACCTTGGTCCTTAATGGAGTTTATCTCATATCTGCGGGATTTATTTACTAACCTGAACTTTTCTTTCATCATATGAGCCATCTCCTTGTCTTTGTTTTCACCCACAAATTCATCCACGGGGTCCTTTCCTTGATATGGCAACACTTTTATTTTTCTGATGATCATCTCATCAATTGGGATCCTCATCCCTAACCAAATGCAATCATCATGCACTAGTGCGAGGATTTGTTGCACAAAGATTTTACTAAATGGGCTTCGACCAAAGTGTGACACATTCAACATGTTCAAAAGCCCTGCTCTTTGCACTCCCGCACCCATTCTTGCAGTTCTAATATTGTAACTTCGTTATCTAGGGGGTAAACTTTCTTCACGTACCTACCGGGATCAAAATGTGAGAATTTTCTTCTATCATTAAAATCCTAGTCTTCCAATTTGAGCTAGGGTATCTTCCCCAACACTTCTCCTTCAAAAGGCACCTCCTCTAGCAATAGTGGTGTGTAGGTAGAAAATTTCCCTTCTTTTGGCTCCCTAACCAGCTTTGTACCCAGCTTTCTTGGTGGCATGTACGCTGGGAGCACAAAGGGAATCTCCACATCCTCTGTCTCCTTCTGCTAAAATTCAACGTCTTCCTCACTGTTGTGGACCTGCTAAGGTCCATCCTACTACATCAGTCTTTTTCCTTTCTGCATAGGATCTTTTTCCTTGTCCTTCGTGTTCTTCATCTACACTTCCTTCTGCGTCTTCTTGCATGGTGACGTTCTCAATTATGTTGCAGAGACCTTAATTGGTCTCTTCTCCTTCATCTTTTGTGTTGTGACTGCAGCTATACCTGCGGTACCTTCCTTGGCAACCTTAAGCGCATCGGGAACATAGGTACATTTTCTCCTGTGATCTTTCCTGCTTGTGACTCCCTGATACCAGCTAGCCCTTTCTTCTTAAATATTTTGACTAGCCCTTCCTAGCTCCTCTCAGACATGTAATAACTCTTCTTCACTTAGGCACAATTTCTTATTTCTCTTAGGCAACAAAGTGTCAAATGTGGTGCGGGATGTAGTTTTTATAACAATTCTGAATTCCCAAACTCATGATTGACTCTATAGTTGGTTCATTAATGCGGGTATGGGCTAGATACATCAAGTTGTGCTTCATAAAAGTTTTTTTCCTGTGCCCTTCAACGGTAATTTATTTTTAACGGTGCCCTTTTTCCTTCCAACAGTCATATTTCCGACTAACTTCATCTGAATTACTCTTTGGCGCAGCCCCCTCTTCTTCATTGCATCTCCTTTGGACCTCATCATACTCCTGATTATAGCACAACAATCTTCCTTCGGCAAAGTCCCTTTCTGCAGAGTAGTTTATAGTCATGTGCCCACTTTCAACTTTAGGTGGTGCTAAGACTTTCTTTCCTTCATTTTTTAGTGCGAAGCTCTAGGGTCATAGTCGTCCTTGTATATCTTCAATCTACTACCATTCACCCATCTTAGAATCATTTGACCATTCAACTTCGCGAGCTGAACAACACCACCATCTGAAATGTTCTTGATGATATATGGCCCCAACCAATGTGTTTTGAATTTTCCTAGGAACTTCGTGAACTTAATGTCATATAATAATACAATATCCCCTTCGTGAAATATCTTCTTCTTGATGTGCCTGTCATGCCAGGCTTTCTCCCTTGCTTTTTGCACCTGCTGATGGAATCCTGCTATGAATCTATCTTCTTCTAAAGCTAGTATCTGCGACATTCTCTCATTCATCATGTCGGGGTTTGCCATATCTATGATAGCTGCAATTCTCAGACTTGGAAAAATGTATTCCATTGGCATAACTTCTTATTGTCCATATACCAACTTGAAAGGTGTCTTCCCAGTCAATTTCTTGCATGTCGTTTTGTATGCCCACAACACTGCTGGAATCCTCAAGTCCTAGTCATCTCTGTTTACGTTGCACACCTTGGTAAATTCATTCTCTAGAATCTTATTGAAAGCTTCCACTGTCCCATTTGCTTGAGGATGATAGGGAGTGCTCTTCTGATGGTAAACTTGGAATTCCACAATTAGTACTTTAATCGTCTTATTCAAAAAATGTGTCCCTTGGTCGCTCATTAAGATCTTCGGACAACCAAATCTAGACAATATATACTCAAAAATGAACTTCACAGTAGTTTCTACGCTGTAATCCTTTACTGGTTTTTCCTCGGCCCGCCTTGTCAAATAATCAGTCGCAATGATGATGTATCTTGCACCAGTCCTTTTCCCCGGTGGTTTGATAGGTCCAACAAAGTCGATTTCCCATTTATCAAAATCCTGCAACGTCACTTGGGGTACTAGTGGCATTTCATCTCTTCTGGATGGCTTTCCTGTCCTTTGACATGCATCACGTGCTTGACAAAAGTCTTTGCCTTCCTTATGCACTGTAGACCACCATAACCTGGCTCTCAAAATCTTCTGCATAATGGATTTTCCTATAGAATTCCCACGTGTGACTCCTCCATGAGCTTCTGTTAGAATGTTTTGTCTTTCATGTTTAGGGACATATCTGCACAGTACTTCATCCGGTCCCATTTTATACAAGGGTCCCGCAATCAACGAAAAATCAGCTACTCGAACCACCAATTCCTTCTTTTTCTTTTTAGTGTACTCCGTAGACACCATTCTTCTGGAAAAAAATTGAATAGTATCCACGAAGTGATCATCTGTGACTTTAACTACAAACAGTTGTGCATTGGGTGAATTATCTTCAACATTTATAGGTTCTTCTCCTGTCTCTATCATGGATAGGTGATTAGGCCCAACATTCAATCTTCCCGCCTTTACTATAACTTTGAAGTCATATTATTGTAATAATAACAACCATCAACAGATCTTCCCTCCCAAAATAGGCTTATTCACTAAGTACTTCAGCACAGAATGATCTGTGAACATTTTAAAATGTGCTCCCAACAAGCAATGTCTGAACTTCTGAAGTGCATACACCATGGCTAACCCCTCCCTTTCCATCGTGTTGTAGTTATTTTCTGCCTTTGACAGCTTCCTACTTGTAAATGAAATGGGATGATCAAAATCCCCTGCTCCTAGCTGCGCTAGTACTACTCCCAAAGTTATGCAAGATGCATCAACATTCACATGAAATTATTTCTTCCAATCTAGAAAAACTAGAATTGGCGCAGTTACCATTTTTTCTTTTAGCATGTCCAAGCTCTTCTGGCATTCCTCATCCCACTGGAAGGTCACATCCTTCTTTAGAAACTTCTCCATCGACTCAATTATCTAGGTATATGATTTTATAAACTTCCGATAGTAACCAGTGTGTCCTAACGTAGTACGTAGTTGTCTAATGTTTTTGGTGTTGGCAGGTTCACAATGACTACGATCTTCACCAGATCTACCATCAACCCTTTTTTACAAACCACATGTCCCAAAAATATTTCAAATGGTGCACAAAAGATTCACTTCTTCAAGTTCAATGATATTTGATACTGCCTACATGTATCCAGCATCAACCTCAAGCTTGCCACATGCTTCTTTAATAGCCCAAATATTATCCAATCGTTGAAGTAAACTTCCAAAAATTTGTGTATATATTCCTTGAAGATGCAATTACAACTCTAGAGAAAATAGCAAGCACATTCTTCTACCCAAAATGCATCATTGTATATTGATAGGAGCCCCATTCTATGGCAAACATTGTCTTATGTCTATCTTTTGGTGCAATTCTGATCTGATGATACCCAAAGAAGGCATCTGTAAAAGAGTAAGCCTCTTCTCCTCCTATATTATCCAACAGTTCTTTTGTAAATGGTGTAGGGAAAGGTTCATGCAGGCATGCATCATTCAACTTCCTTAAGTCCACGCAGATTCTAATTTCCCCTTTTGCCTTCTTCTCCTTAACTACCATGGGGATTACCCATGCAGACTCTTCGACAAGTTCAATTATCCTCGTTGTTAACATCTTGTCCAATTCTTCTTTTACCTTTTCCTTATATTCTGGGTTCAGTCTATAAGGCCTTTGCTTAACAGGCTTTGCATCAAGCTTCAATGAAATCCCCATAACTCCCAAATCCCCTATGATGCCTTTCATTTATGAAAATTTAGTGGGAAACAACTCTTGGTATTCATGCAACAAATTTTGTATCTTTCTAACATTGTCATCATCATAGTAATCTCCTATGGTGGCATATTTCAGCTCAGCTTCTGACCCTATATTCACCTTCCTCATTTTCAATGGCTTTGTTATATCAGGCATCTCTATCTCAAGTCCATTTACTTCGCGATGTCCTTATGACTCTTTGATGTCAATGTTACGAGGATCTTCGTCTCCTTCTGTAGTGATATTATAGAATTCTATCTCATTCTGGATCTGTGCATCCCAATCAGGTTGGAAGATAACTGGAACTTTGTTTTCAAAAATTTTTTTATTAACTATATTCAATGTTGCATCTATATGTGGATAGTCATCTTCAAATATGAATGTCATCACAAATACATCCTCCATTTCCACCTAGCTAGCAGTGCCATGTCAAAGTTCAGTTTCCAAATACTAGTTCTGAGGGATCGTTTCCAGGGTATGGATGAACCCATGCACCCATTATTCAGAATTTCTCTCCATGCTTCCATACAGAGCTATATGTGGTCCCTAGGACCATTTTAGCAATCATATTTGTCTGCGATCTCTGTTTCTACTTGTCCAAATCTTATCCACATCAACCTTCTATATTCATACCAATTTCCTATATTCTTCTTATGCGTACCCCACCATCTAGCACGCGTAGCCCTCAATGCTTGATCTAGTGCTAACAGTCTTTGAAATTCTGGTAGCCTCCTTTCATAATCTTTAAATAAAGTATTTACATCACCCAAACCATCATATAAATGTAAATCACATACCTTAGCTGTCATGCAGTGCTGATCCTTGCACATTGCCTTGTAGACATGATGCAATCTGTTCTGCCATTTCTCTAATTCCTCTTTTGAATCCAAGGTACAGGAACTATATTTCTCCCAAGTCAGCTTTCCATCTACAGTGGGATTGATCCATTCCTCTTCCTTCACAATGATCTGATAGATATTATTAATGTCATCCATGTTATATTCCTCTTTGACAGGTTTTGTATGCCTCGCCCCTTCTAATGGATCCAATGGAACAATAACCCTCATATTATTGCTTTCGAATATCATTTTCATTTTCTTCAGATTAATTATAGCCATGTTGTCAAATGCCCAATCCAAGCAAAACGGGGTAAGGATTATTATCATCTGTTATCTTAATCACTTCGAAGTCAGCGGTAGTGCGCACTTCGTCGATGTCCACTGTGACATTAGTAACCTTCCTAGGGGTAAGATTTCCTGTTGATATTCCATCTTTAGTTGAATAGTAGACCATTGCATATTCAACTTACCCATCGATTCCCAAGTCTGCCTTGGCATCAGATCCCATATCTAAGATAACCTGATCCATGTCATACTCTCCAGTTTGCATTGTAAGCCTCATTTCTTTCCCTGTTCTCTTCTTGTGTCTATGCAGATTATTCACTACATGCATCTTGATTTGTGGTATCTCCTTAGAAGTACATGAGTCTGTCAATTCCTGTAATCCATCCACAACCTTCTGATTCCTCAACAGCTTCATGCAGTTCTATAAAAAAGACTTCAAGACATTTGGATCCACCTCCTGTGTCGCAACTAGTACTGTCTCGCGGTTATCCTTCTGAGTCGGAGGCGCGGTAGAGGTCGAGGCCCCATCATCCATAAATATTTGCCTCACCTCTAAGAGTGCTTGCTTTTCCTTCAAGACATCAAATGAGGGAACCTTTTCTATAGTTTTCCTTATCCATGCAGCTTCAGCTTCCTTTTTTCCATCGACCTTATCATTCCCATTCATGGTTCTGCTTCTTGTTACAATGTCAACATGTGGTTTATCTTCTCTTAGCTCAGCAGTCATCATTTGAAAATTTGTTGCAGGCTGTTGGTTTCTTTTATCCTGCATCTTTACAATGAGGATGAAACAGTCTTCTATTACACGATCAAAAGCATTACAGTAATTCCAGGTTGTCATTGGGTTCTAACAGTCTCTCGCGAAGTGCCCTGCCTGTCCACAGTTATAGCAGATAATCTAGCCTCGTCCTCGACCAACTTCTCCTCCTCCTCCTCCCTGTCCTTGAAATCCTCTTCGTCCAACTTTTTTCTCTTCAAGTGTGTGTCCTTCGACTTGCAATCTATAACTATCAGTAGTGCGCTCCATCATTGAGTCATAAATTTGGCAATTTTTCTCATCACGACCTACTGATCTACAAAAGTTACAAAACAACTGCTTTAAAGTCTATATATATTTCTGTAACAGATAGCAGTCTTCAGAGCGATGTTGACCTCGCGTCCTACAAATATCGCACCACAGACCCAGATTTAATGGATTAGGTGCTCCACTTGCAATATAATCTCTGAATACGAGGCATTGATCCTTATAATGACCTTCCGCTTTGCACTTCATACACCACACTTTTGATCTTTCTGGTCTGACTTCTTTACCTTTCTTTAGATCCTGCAATTCCAGGGTCAACGTAGCTAGTTGATTTTGTATCTTTTGTACTCCTGCATGAGTATCTCCAACCAGCGAAGCTTCCAACTTCATCACAATCTCCAATGCTTCAACTTGCATCGTGATCTTCTGTTGTGTCAATGGTAACCTAATATGTGGCAGTAGTGTGGCTATGAACCATTCCTTATGTTGTTGTGGGGGTATCTCAAATCTCACTTGACCCATCAAAACCTTGAATCGTTGATCCAATTCCCACACAGATTTAGTCGATGCTTGCTTGATCTCTTTCAACTCTATGATACACTATGATTCTGATTTTGGATTCTTGAACTCTACTACCAAGGCTTTCTTAATTTCATCAAACTTAGCATTCGTCTTACTCGCAAATTATTTCATATACCATGTCAGCGCCCTCTCCCTTAGCGACATGACGAGTTGTGCCTTATTTACATCATCATTATTAATCTATCTTTCCATCCATATTGCATAAGCTACGAACGAAAACTGCTTAGGGTCCTTTGTTCTCAGTCCTCTAAAGACAAGTAGCTTAATGTCATCAACCATTCTTCTTCTCAGAGGGCTAGGTGGAAAGGGGAGTGGAGGTGGAGGTGTAGGGAAAGTATGGGGAGGGGGATGGGTTGTGAGGGGGATGGATGGATGGGGAACCCCAAAAATGCCTTGATTCTTTTCAGTCCCTGACTTCAACATGCCTTCAGGATGGGTGGGGGAATATCACAGGATTTTAGGGTTATTTATTTCTTCTATGTTCTTAGATCCCAACAGAGGGCTATAGTCATCCTCAATACAATTCTTCAGATCTATTCTATATCGTTTTCCACTTCGCGTAGTTCCTAGTTCCAACTTATTTCTTCTTTGCCCAAACATTAATCTGACTGCATCTGCAGAATCCCTTTTTCACACAATAACATCTTAACCCAGAGCTTCAAAGAATTTAAAAACTTACCTCGTGGTCCTTTGAAGAATCTTCGTTTAGCTTCGCTATAGGAAACGATTTGGTCGATCACGAACTCAGTGATAAATCCTCCCAAAATGTTATTGATCCATAAATCAATAGCCCTTGATATACTGTTATCAATTTTCATGAGCCGCTGTATCAATCAAGGTTCCACTCCTTAGATTTGTCGCCTTTGAAACAATTCTTATGCTAAACTAACATAGATATCCACTCAAGTAATTCAATGTGGAATGAACCAAAGAAAATATCGTATTGATCTTCAAAGATATATCTCTGCAACCAAGATTTAGTAGATAAACGCGGGTTTATGTTCTATTTTTCTACAAATTCTCTTTCTTTGTGTTTGACCCACTTTTGGAGTTCTTTCTTCGACGGACACCAAATCATATCCCTTTAAGCAGATCCTAGTCCCGACAACGAAACCATTTATTGGTTTGAGGGGGCTTGACCCAGGTTCAGAGTGTGTTGCGCACCAACAAAACCCTCAACTACTCACCCTTTTAGCAACGACCTACAAGTAGGTCGCAGTCTCACCCGAAGCAGTTATGGGAGGTTGCAAAACCAGGTTTTTGCAACTGAAGGGATATCCGCGAAGTGGCATCATGTATTTAATTATACGGCATATTAATCTTATAACCTCACATACATAAGAACCTTGTGCAGATGATTAATTTAATAGAAACACATAAACTCTACAAATAACAATATATCTTATAGTTCCTTGCATAATCCAGTGAAAAACATACATAATTAGATACATAACAATAGATAAATAATATGTACAGAGGTACAACACTTCGCCAAAAATTCTTCTTTATTAAACATCTTCAATTACATTAAATTCTCTAACATGCACACCCAGTTGAAGGTGGTTTGTTCAGTCTTCTGCAAACTCTTCAAGGTCTTCATGCACTTAGCTGCGGAGTCTTCTCCAAAACTACAGAGTATAGACGCAAAAAAGGAGATTCAATTCACTTATTCTTCTATTCATATTAGATTATCCTTTACAAAGTATTACATATCCTTTTATACAATTCATCTATACAAAAACCATGGTACACATACCATGGATCCATAAAACAAGGACTACTACTCGATACCCATTACAAAATAAAGGCTTTATCCCATCCGAAAATCCCTAAAAGTCCACGCGATGAATATATCTTCGTCAGCTTTGCTCTATCGGCTCCTTCTTTTGCGGGGTATTCTAGCCAAAACTTGGTCCAAGTTGGGCCATGCCCAATAACTTGCAACCATGTACTCTGATTCTACTAAGTTAAGCTCCACAGATATCTGCTTCCTACTGTACCAAGGAATCGTTTCTTACCTAACATTGAAAATTCCTCCTAAAGTGCTCATCCTGTCTGATGGACTCCCCACCTAATCTGCATCTGTGAATCCTTGCAGTTTCACTCCCTTTGTCTATTGTGTTAGGGTCCAACCCTAACCCCCTTATTTATGTAATAGGGTTGAGTCATAGTTATAGTTAAGAAAAGAGTCAATAAAGCCCATATTAATAATTGTAAGTGGTTGACCCACATTTAAAGAAGGGGCCACAATTAGTTGCAAATGGGCCTTGGTATTCGATAGATGTTATTAATAAGAACCATGGTATTGACCCATGGTATTGCATGTATGAATCCTATATAAAGGATAGAGACTCCCCTCGAGGAGCATCGGGTCTTATTTTGTAATTGAGCTCAACTCTATTGGAGGTTGCCCCCTTGAAGAGGCAAGTGAACATTGCTTTCCTTTATAAATAATAAAATACATGCTGTTATTTCTTATTGTTCTGTGTTCTGGGTATATTTCTTCACATATTTGGTATTCTGGTATCTTCTCGTAGGTCAAGAACATAACAATTGGTATCAGAGCACTTTCCAGGGCCGGTGGGATCTCCATTTTTAGCAGATTTTTATTTTATTTTATTTTTTATTTTTTATTTATTTATTTTTATTATTATTATTATTATTTTTATTTTTATTTATTATTTATTATTTATTTTTTGCTAGAGACGTGTTCCGACGTCTTTAAACCAAGGGATCTGTCATTGAGCACATAAACCTGCGGATTTGGGGAGGCATGCACGCAGGAAATATAAGAGCTGGCCACACTTTTTGGACTCCCTTGTAACCCTTGTGGGTACCCCTTCGAGTAGTAGCGCATTAGACAAAACTGTGCATAGACTGTCTTCCAAGTACACTCTGGGCATATCGGAAGCCCCCTAGGCTCTCTTGAAACCTCGCCATAGATAAACCACTGTTCATCTTGCTGCTACAGTACACCAAGAACAACACTCAAGGAGATTACTCGCGTGTACGATGGGGTAGTCGGGTTGTACGGCTAAGGGTACGGTTGATCCTCCTTTCTTAGTGCCCTGAAAGATTGGGCCGAGTACTACTGTCAGACCCTTATGTATATTGCGATATGTAGCACCTGACATTCCTTGAGACCATAGTTCCCTTGTCTCTCTCTAGATCATGTATCATATTTACAAGATCAGATCTAGTAGGTGGAGTTTTGTCACAGCCGCAAAAATCAGTTTCGCCATTCAGATCTCTCAGATCTGCCATTTAGATCTATCAGATCCGCTAATCAGATCTATCAGATCCGCCATTCAGATCTAGGCGTTTGGGTTTTGTAGCAGTCTCCATAATTAGATCCGCCATTCAAATCTAGCAGCAGGGGTTAGATCATTGCCACATTCCTACTCACACTCTGCAGTTGAGGGTTCGCAGATAGATTTGACTATTTGGGTGGGCCCCTATACCTGGGCATGATTCTCGCAGGACATTGTGCATAATTTACATTTCTGGGATTTGGCTACTGCAATATTCCTAAGCGAGGAGTAAAACTCCTTTCAGAGTAAAAAAAATAAAAATAATCCCGGGACACTTATAGGAGACTTAGCCCATAAGAATCAGGGCGACGAGTTGAGCAAGGTGGTACCATTCACTTGTTAGCGTCAAAATTTCAGGTGGTCCCAAATTTTATTTATTTCTTCGCAGTAATGACAAGTGCACCAGATCAGTGCATGGTACAAACCAGAGCTCAAGCTATGGCCAATGAGAAGATTGACACCCTTGAACAAAAGTTGGACACATTAATGAAGACGATCTAGACCTTAGCTGACACACTCACAAAGGGCAAGTCGGAGGAACAATCAGAGGCATATGCTTTTAATGAAAACATTGAGGGTGAGTCTAGCCATTCTCTTCACCTCTTTGGAAACCACCAATAGTCCCAGCCACGACCACCCAAGCTGGACATGTATAAATTTGATGGCTCTCATCTGGCCACATGGCTAGCACAAATGGAGAAATATTTCACATTGAATCACATCAGAGATGATGTGACTCAGCTAAGTGTGGGTAGCATGTACTTGGACAACGAAAGATGGCAATGGTGGCAGTGGCATCAACGTTGTTATGGAAGGCCCGTGACTTCGCAAGTATTTGCAAAATCCCTTTCGAATCGTTTCGATCATGAATCTAATTTTTTGGGTCATCTTACTAAGCTCCGACAAACAGGAACAGTGCAAGATTATATTACAGCCTTTGAAGTCTTAGCCTTCCGCATAGAAGGTCTACGAGATGATTTCTACTTGGAATGTTTTGTCAGTGGTCTCAAAGAAGCCATACAAGCCCACGTCCGACTACAACACCCAATCTCATGGCTGGATGCTTGCAAGATAGCTCGTGAAGTAGAACGTGCGTTACTGGCCCAGTCAACTCATCCAAGTTTCATAGCCAAGGGTCACCCCACCTAGGCTCCAAGCACTACCCAAACACTTAAGGTTCAAAAGGTGTCACCAGCAGAAATGGTGGAAAGAAGAAAGCAAGGATTGTGTTACTACTGTGATGAGAAATACTCCCCGGGGCATAAATGCAAGGAACCCAAATTCTTTCAAATTGATGCTACTAATCACAGTTCATTAGAGGAAGCCCCACCATTTGAGGAACCAGAGGAGGAAGATGAGGACAACCAGCCGGACAATGTGCTCCGAGCTATACCTGACAAACCAATTATCTCGCTTCATGCTTTGGCAGGGATTTCTTCTCCCCAAACTCTCAAAATTAGAGGTTTTATTAAGCATCACCCTGTAGTAGTCTTGATTGATAGTGGTAGTGTTAACACCCAGGTTGTTCCCTTTGACTCCCAAGGGAATACGGCCGGGTAACCACTAACCAATCTTTGGATTACAGTTTCTATCCAAACTGTAATCAGAGAGGGCTCTCTATTTAAGGTTTGTCTCTGTTTTGTGAAGATTTTAGGCTAGTTATGAATTCAGGGTTTGGTTTTATGTTTTGGTTGAGGGATGTCTTCTGTACCTAAGGTGGAAATCTTCAGGCGGTTCTAGTCCATTGGGCAATGGAGTCTGTGGCTACAGGTTGTCTAAGGGATTGAGTTGAGTTGCTGAAACTGCAGGGCCATTCAAATACATCATGAAACAAAATTTAGATTGTGATTATGAACTGTGATTAAACAGTGAAAAGCAATTAAGAATTTTCCACTAAGGTGAGGGTGTAGGAAAGAGATATGTTGCACAGGAGCATACTTGAATTCCTGAAACAACAATCACTGTGAAAGATATAGTTTGGAGGTGCAGCAGTTAAGAATTACACCTTATGACTATAACTGAAGAAAAACATTTATAACAGCATAGATTGAGTTCAGGGTATTCTGTGAATAAATCCTAGAACTATTCTTTTTCTTTGCCATTAACTATGAAGCACAAAAACATGAATGAGCTATGAAAAGATAACAAAACACATAACGAAGAGTTTTTTAAGGAGAACTTATTGTGCCATGAAGTACGCAGGAATCCTGTAACTTTCAGCAAAACACCAGAATGCCTCAGATAACACAGAGCTTTGGAAATTCCATCACTTTTGTATTAATACTCTGGAAATTTACAGCATAAGAAACTCTAGAAGAGAAATCAACAACCACCCCTGCAAACTTATGCGAGGGGGAATATATACAAACGGTGATACAAAATATCTCAAGCGTTGAGTCATCTGAGAAATAAATATGTTCACCAACTTATACAGAACAGCAGATAAAAAGTTATTACAGCTTTGAATACAACATAAATGCTCTTTAATTCTGTCAGAAGACTTTTTGACCTGTGGAGGCCACTGAGTCGGTTGAATGTTCTGTTATAAATGCTGGATGACGTGTCTTTGTGGCTCTGTTCTCCTGTATCTTTTCGGCCCTGTCACCTGTGACTGTCAGTGCTGCTTTAGTGGCCGAATAGTTTTGCTGAGTTGGCTCAGCCCATTCTTCTCCATGCATGCTGATCAAAATTTTCCTGTGTATGATAACTTATATATTTAAATAAAAAAACTTGAATACAGGCTCTGGTCTACAGTATTAACTGTATCATTTTGGTCCAGAATTCCTGTGTGGGCAATTGATGTCTCAGGATTGCCTCTAGAGTCTCATCTGCCTCTGTGTATTTGTAGAATTTTGGAGGCACTTCAAACAAATGTTGGATCTCATTCATGATGAAAAATAGGTTCTCAACCCTGTTGTAGAGACTCTGCCCTGATGCTGGCCCTGATTCTTCTGAAGTACTGGGCCTTTCTGTAATCTGATTTGTAGCAAATGTGTTGACCCTTTTGGCATAATGTTCATGGGAAAGTAGTCTTCCTGCGCTGTTCAGTAAGCTAGGAAGACCTCTATTTTGCAATGCCACAAATTTGTCCGTGAACTTATTAACCTCTGTCTGCATATCCTGGCTTCTTCTTTCCAGTGTTTGTACCAGGTTTCTTAGTGTGAGGACCCTATTTATCAGCTGGATGGTTTCATTTCTACTGGAGATTCCCATTGCTGCCAGCTGAGCACTTGTTCTGTTATTAATCACATTAATCATTCTATTGGAAACCTCAGGCATATTGCCTAGAGATGCCCTTTCTCTTTGGATTTCTCTATGTGCTTTCCCTATGAGCTCTATCTGCTCATGAATGGTCTCAATGCATTGCCATTGATCAGTGATTGATTGGCCAATGTTGGCCCATAAAACTGTCCTAAGCGCAGCTATCACTTTGTCAAGTGTGAGCTCCTTCTCCAGCTCCTTTATCTTATCTTTGAGATCCTTTATTTCCCTTCCTTTTTCTGCTACAGTCTGCTTGGATTTGTCATATTTTTCATTCAACTTGGCTAGACTCTCCCTGGCCTCATTTAATTCTGCCATTTGGGCTTCCAGGGCTTGGATTTCATTCTTGAGCTTCTGCATATCCAGGCTTGGAGCCTGCTCTGTTGTTGGCGCTGGTGCTGATGTGGAAGGCACTGCCTGTTCTGTTCGTTCAGTGGGAGGAGCAGTAGTTTGAGGAGGCTCCTCAAGGTTGATTATCTCTGGAGGAGGCTGAGATGTTTGTCCTCCTTCTTTTTGTTGTAATGCTACCTGCAGTGCAGCCTGTGCAGCCTCTGATTCTCCCAATTTCTCTTGTGTTTGGATCAGCTGTTTGTATAGGGACACTAGCATAGCTGCTGCATCTTGGTCATGTCTCAGCTGGGCAACTTCTCCAGTTTGTGGGTGAATGGTTGCTGGGACTTTTACCATCTTCCTCAGTGCTGCCATATCTGCATCTCTCAACTTCAATAATGCTTGTACAGCCTTGATGTCCTTGGGATCATGCCCAAATTCTATGATTATCTCCTCTAAGGCTTTGATTCTGTTGTCCTTTGCTTGAGAGGATGCTCTCTCCAACTCCAGTTGGGAAGCTGTATTATTTAGGCTATTTTCTAGCCTGTAGTTCTCCAATGTCTTATCTGCCAAGGAGGCATACACCATCTCACCCGTTTGCTTATGTAATTCGATTTTATCCATTGGGTGGATGTCCTTGGCAAGGACCTCAAGGTTGGTCCTTATGTAATCTGCAGCTGACTGCGGCTGCAACACTGCTGGCATAAAGTGGCTCATGATCATCTTGCCTTCTTGGACATCATATGCAGACATTAGTCTTTGCTGGTTAGTGGGAGCCATTTTCAACAAATGATTATATAGCTGTACTCTTATGGGCTCATTCCTCTTCTTTATATCAATGAACTGCTACTTGATGCCCACCTCAGCTCCTCTTTGCTGGCTTGAGGAGCTGACTTCTCCTCCCACTGTCCTCTCTTGTTCCTGCTGGAAGGAACTTGCAGATGCCTCCATGGTAGGTGGGCCCATGCCCAAAGATTTCCCTATTGGCATTTCTTCCTCAGAAAGGGGATTCATTCTGTGTCTTTTCTCCCCATGATTTGTTGATGTTGTGAGGGGAGTCTCTCTGTCCCTCTTTCTGCTTATGTCTTCTTTTTGTGGGGTTTGGAGGACTGAGGCCTCCACTGTTGTCTCCTGCCTAGGAGGCAGAGTGTCCTGAGCTTGCTGCCCGGTGGATTCTGGGGCCTGTGATGTTTGCTCTTGTTGCACTGGCTATTCCTTTTCTTGCTGCCCCCCTTGTTGCTGTTGTACCTGTGGCTGTTGCTTTTCTTGCTGTCGTACCTGTTCATGAGGTGGCTGCTCTGGCTCCATCTCTTTCTCTTTGCCTTTGCCAGAGGTTTGATCAGTAGCTTTGGCTGCTTGCTGATGTGCTGTGGAGGATGAGGCAGCTGCTCCCACTTGAGTGCCTGGAAGAGCAAATACCTGTGCACAAAGCTCTAAGTCAGCCATCTTTTGGAGATTTTTAACTGCTCTTTGATTTAGTTCTTCTTGTGTGACAGCTTCCTCTAAGGTGCCTCTCCTCCACTTTATTTGATTTGCATATTTTTCTATGTGAGGCAACCTTACGTGGTCATAACTGGCCAGCCTATACTTGACCCTTCTTAAAGTTATGAAGTGATTGGGGTCATAAGGTTTCCAAAGGAAACTGGTCTGTAGGCCAAGGGATTCTAGCATTCTGTCTGCTTCTTGCCAACCTTCCTCCCTTTTGTTGTAAATGAAGTGGCCTAATTGGTTTCTTACTTTGAGCTGTGCTTTCTTGCCTTTGCCTGAAAAATGTAGCACATCAGCATTCCCAAACTGCCTGAAGTATTCAAGGGCAAACAGTCTCATGGGCACATATTTGGGCAATCTGTATGGGGGCAACTCACACCCATATATTCTGATGACTGTGTGGTTTTGGTAATAATACCAATCCCCAATGCTGTATACCTTAGACAGCTGAAGAATCCTCTGCATCTCATCAGTTAGTCTTGGAGGAGGTGAGCTCATAAGCAGAGACATGGCTGGGTGGATGAAGAGGTCTATAAACTCACAATAAGTATATGGAGAACAAGATCTGCAGTGGAAGGCAGAGGACCAATAAACCAATGACCTTGGATTGCCTTGTGCATCCACTCTCTTCATAGCAAAATGAAATTTCTCATGTTGATAATACAAAATTAAGTGGTAGATGTAAGAGGTGTATATGAACACCCTTTCTCTTGACAAGTTCATCAATTGCTCATGTATTTTGTCAGATATGTAGGTGGCATAGTCATAGCAGATTGGAGACTTGCCAGGGGAAAACATGAGCATCATAACCAGCACAGTTTCATCAACAAACTCAATTGAATTATAGCCCAGAATGGGACTGATCATGTCTACAAGGTCCCTGCCCAATTGGTTGAGGTAAACATGAGAAATGGGAGGGTATTTCACAGTGTCAGAGTCAATGTATAATTGATTTAGCTTGGTGACCTGAGCATCTGTCAATTTAGCTCCTTGCTTTATCAGATCAACCAGTGATAAAGGGACTAATTTCTTCTCAGTTTTGAAGTGCAGCATCTCTCTGATGGCTTCAGGGGTGACATAGAAAACAACTGAGCCTGAAGGGTCAATCACAGCCCTCTGAGTGGTGTCGTAGCATTCAACACATAGGTGGATTAGGTCAGGAAACTGGTTGACCTGAGGGAGCTTGAAGAGAGGGAGGAAAGAATCCCAGATGCCCAATACATCTGTTCCAGCCTCATGTTTAATCTTCAATTCGTTTAACAAGTGGATGTGGTACTTGCTGTGCATTAGCATTGCTTCTGATATTTGATAATCCAGGTCTGCTAATGGTTGCCATTCCAATTCTCTCCGAGGGGAATTTAGTGGAGCAATATTTAAGGCTACAGGAGCTTCTGGTGCATCCATGGTTACTTTAGGATTGTGTTGGTATGAACTGGCGTTACTGTGCAGAGCAACACAAAGGAGTATTTCTTGGAAAGAGAAGTGATTTACTGAGGAACAGAGGATAAAATGGCAATGGCAGCGATTGAAATACTACACAGAGCACTGATAGGGCAAATGCTTGGCTTTAGAAACTCTCTATACGGTGAATTGGTGCAGCTTGGGTTCTCAGTTCACGAATGCGCGAACCAACTGTATGTTTTGTGAAAACTCGGGTAGACAAGGCTCTGCAGGCGAATTTCGACTTAACAGTTGAAAATGGAGGCTTGCCACAGGGGATTTGCCGGTAAATTATAAGCTTGCCCACTCTTTTAACTTTGTTTCCGACAATTATGGACACAACCGAGCGCAAGGGAGGTAAATTTGATAAATACCTGGTGAATTGCTTGGCAAAGTTTGCAAATGCAGGTGGGAAGGAAGCGCCGACGGTCTCCTGGTTGATTTCAGCTGGTTGGCTACGGATTTGGACGTAAAATGCATGCAGGGGGAGTAACAGTCTTTTTTGCAAAAGTAACGACAAACATGAATTTTGGCCAAAATATAGACTTTTGGGTTATTTGGCGCTTTTTTTGGATGACGTCAGCATGACATCATCAGGTGGGGTCAAGGTCGGATGATGTCAGCATGACGTCATCGAGACACGTGGCGGCTTGAGAGTGGTCCACGGGGATGATGAGGTGGCGGGCAGGTTAGAGCAGTGACGGACGGGGGCGTTGACGCGGCGGTGATGCAGCAATGACGTGGTAATGACGTTGGCGTAGCGGGTTAACGGAAACCGGAAACAGTAAGAGGTTTGATATCGCACCGCCTTATATACGTAAGCGGGATTGTCAGAGGGCGCTCCGATACGATTTGGGGGTGATGCGTGGTAGAGGCCTGACGTCACCCTCTGACAAATTTCGGAAGCTATCCTTCGGACGTCGGAGCCGCTCCGATATGCATGTGGGCCGTCGGATGAAAAAGGCCAGATCCGACGGTTGACGGATCGTTGAGATGCCAGGTCAATACGGATGTGGGCGGGGTTTAAAATAATATATTTTTTGGAAGATGCGCCCGGCGGGAACCTTTGGAGTTTGGCAAACTTATATGGTTTTCAATGTATTTTTATAAAAAACGCGCATAGCGCCCAAACTTTGGGTAAAATGAAAAAGTGGGTTTTTCATGTGTTTTCGCAAATAAAGCGGGTTATGGGTGAAAATGGGATTTTTTACAAGGTTCTTTTGCAAATGAAGGGGTTAATGGTTTAGATAACTTCTGAAGGGGAAAGAGGGGTTGGGTTTGGGTTCTTAAACTGACCGGATGTCAATTTAATCCCAGACAGTGAACATATGGCTATAATGCCAAGGGGAAGGGATATTTATAGAATGCTTGGGGTTTATACACCATAGTGTTTATAATAATAGGGAAAGGGTAACATAGGGGATTTAGATAATAAGAAGTTAGGGGTTAATATGAATGGAAAAGGTGAATGAGGAGTGATATCACTAAGGGGAGTAGATCAAAATGAAAAGAATTTTAGACAAGAAATGTGGCTTTTAAAGGAATAAGAACCAACATAAAACCTTAAATTCTTTCATGAACACAACTAATGAAGGTATGTTAGTAATGAAAGTGAAAGGGGAGAAAAGGGAGTTAGTCATGCTCCTTTGCTTTGCTGCAACATGATGGAGAAGAGGAGCTTCTCTATCCACTGATGTTCCTTTATTTTAGACCAGCAAGATTCAGTTGAAATGAATGACATTTCTGCAACCCCATCTACCTACCCATATACTTGTCTAGCATTTTTTGTTTCTTCAAGGAGGGTACACTTAGACTTGCAGACCCTTATGTGCCTTTTCTTTTCTTTTGGCTTTTTCTTTTGACTTTCTATCTAAGGCTACCCTTATTGCTTCCAAGGTCCCAGATTAAGCAGTTGGGAACCTTACTTTCTCTACCTAGCTACTGGTCTGCCAAGATTAAGCAGTTTGGACAGACTTCTTTCTCTATTCTACAACAGAAAATTGAAACATGGCATGATCCAGATTACGCTGTTGGACCATCCATCCAAAATTGAGTCAACATCAAGCTTTTGTACACACCTTGTCTTCTCATGGAAATATGGGATCTTTGAATCACCAAAGCAGAGCATATTTGGAACTTTTATTTGCCAATCATGAAATATGAAACCTATTGGTATAGGTAGCTAACAGGTAGTACGCATAAATTTATCCATCAAAGAGTCGCTGAAGCAGTGCATTGTTTTGTCAGAGCAGTCTCTAATTTCCAGGTCCAAATTGCCGATGGGGGGACAATGAAATGTGAAGGCCGCTGTGAAAATGTCACACTTCAAATGGGGGATTATCAGCTAAAGACACACATGTTTGCCATACACATGGGAGGGTGTGACATTGTCTTGGGTGCTAAATGGCTCCGCACACTCAACCCAATCACAATGGATTTCCAGGAGTTATATATGAGCTTTACGCAGAACAACCACACACATACCCTTCGCGGACTCTAGGCGGGTGCTCCCTCTTTCATCAGCTTGCATAGGACTGGGCATGTGAGTGATATGGATGAGAAGTAGGTTGAGTGGGGTACTGAGGTGGATAAGACCATGGAGGAGGCATGGACCAAGAAGGATGAGCAGGGGGACCCCAAGAAGGCATGGGAGTCGAATTGTTGGGGTTATAATAAGCTTGTGGTGCCCCTTGCATCCCCTGCTGATAAGGTCTAGATCCTTGTGGCCTCCTTTGGTTGAGGTAATAGAGAGGCTCTGTGGGAACTTCGGTCCCTTGGTACATGGCTTTAAACCCAGGTAAGGTTGGACACTGATTTGTTGGGTGGTCCTCCTCACAAACGAAACACACTTCAACCGAATGTAATGGGCATTCGTTCTTAGGGTGTCTTCTGGTGCACCTAGGGCAGAAGACAGCCAAGGCTCTCTCAGCTTCTTCTTTCTTCTGCTGGATCCTGAATGTGTCCAGCTGCATGGCAATGGTCTATCTCACCTCACTCTTAAGATCTTCTAGTTGGTTTGTAAATTCATGTTTGGAGAAAGGGACACCAGTGGAGAGGAGATTTCCTCTACCTCGTTTCCTAGCTGCCCTGGAATGGTTTCTAAACACAGTCTTGATGTCCTCGTAAGGCAGTTGGTAAATGTCCCCCCCAGCTAACATGTGAAGGGTGTCCAAGAGATCTTCAGGGACTCCTCGGAGTAGAACCAACTTGAGGGATTCAGGGTCAAGTGTGCACCTGGCCCGCTTATAACTAAGTTGGAACCTCTCCTCATAATCCTCTAAAGACTCATCACTCCCCATGGTCATCCGAAAGATCTCTCCCTTGGTTTCCTTAGACCTACAGTAATCCCTATACTTGGTATTGAAGGCTTGCTGCATTTGAGCCCAAGTAGCGATGCTATTCCCAGGTAGTCCCATGAACCAGCGTAGTGCTGCATCCTTAAGGGTTGAAGGGAAAAGCTTCAGCTTTTGCTCATCTTCAGTATAGTCATAGGTTCTACAAAGGACAGCAAACTCAAACAAGAAGGTATCAGGATCCTCAGTGGTCAGTCCATGGAAGTGAGGCAAGGCGGAGGGGCTAATGTTCTTCATTTTCATCTCTCCATTGGTCTCTCGGATGGGGAAAACTCCTTCTATTCTCTCATCTTCTCTTCTATTATCAGCCATGGCTTCAGATGGAGTGGTCTCTAACTCTTCTTCTTCTATAGGGTCTTGGTATATCTCAGGATGTTCACCTATAGGTTCCTCTGGGTCACTGTCACCAAAGAAGAGAGAAGGGTGACTCAGTGATGTGGTGGGGGTGTTTGGTAGGAATTTGCCTGATCTATCTCGGTTCCTACGAGGCATGAAATGGAAAGGACTTTTCTTTCTTTTTGTGCTTTTGCTTTTTCTTTGGTACCTGCAAAACTGAAACAGAGTGATCTACACTAACTATATTGCTCAAATGAAATTTGCGGAATTGGAAAGCTAATTCTAGGAAAGCAGGAAATATTAATCTAGGAAAGCAGGAAATGCTAATCTATGAAAGCAGGAAATACTAAGCTAGGAAAGCAAGAAATATTAATCTAGGAAAGCAGGAAATGCTAATCTATGAAAGCAGGAAATACTAAGCTAGGAAAGCAAGAAATATTAATCTAGGAAAGCAGGAAATGCTAATCTATGAAAGCAGGAAATACTAAGCTAGGAAAGCAAGAAATACTAAGCTACTTTTGCAGAATGGAAATGAAATAAACTACTGAGCAGAAGTAAGAGTACGAAAGTAGAAGAAGAGCAACAATTACTAATACTCTGACGCTTCCCCGGCAACGGCGCCAAAAAGGTGGTGAGCTCCAGTATTGTAGCAATAATGCTACAACTCCTGGGGCTTCCTGTCTCTCATTTTATCAACCCGGTAGTTCGTACAAACTTGGAAGCGACGGTGCTATATGCACAAGTACTAGATCTTGTCGCAGCTGTCACTTGGTCAGCTGGCACAAGTCCGCTAGGGCTCAAGCCAACTTCTATAGGCTCTCAGAAGAAGCTTGCTAATTGATGGACGAAAGCTAATCTCAAAGGAAAGCTACTCTACTTGACAAAAATGAACTGAAAGCAAATCAAAGCATGTAAACCTAGGAAACCCTAATTTGACTAGTCTAACCTCTACAATGCAAAGAATGCAAATGCAACTTCTACCAATGCTGTCATTACCTCTAATAAGTGAAAATGCATGGGCCTAAGCTACTTGCATCATAAAAGACATGTTTTTGTATTTTTTCTTTAAGTGTGTGGGATGATTGTGATTTTGTGCTAACTAGGGTTTGGTTGTGCAGATGGGATGGAGAAGGAAGGAAAGCGTGGGATAGGTCGGGGAGGCTAGGAGAGGTCCCTAGGGATCCTTAGCATCCATCCACAGAGGTTCCTCGCATTCAGATGCTCAGCAACCGAGTGAGTGGCCTCCTATAGGATGTCTGCAGGGGATCCTACAGGATACTCTGGTTTCTACAGGATGTCTACAAATGACTACAGGATGACCTACCGTGAGTGTTTGGCGTGATGGAGGAGTGATGAAATGGTAGGGGGAGATGTGTAAGGTAGGAATAAGGCTGGTGATGGCTCAGAAGTGGATGAATAGGATGGGAAATGGGTGTAAGGAGTAGGTTGGAAGGTAAAGGGCTATGTCAACGAAAGGGCTAGAGAATGGAAGTACGTGAGGAGTGAAAGACTTTGGGAGATATCAGAGTGGAACAGAGGGCCAAGATGTGTTTGCATGCGTGATCAAGATGGAGGAGAAGGTAATGGAACGAGAGAGAGAGCAGTGTAAGTGAAACAAATGCTTATGATTGTCACCAAACCAAAAATGCATTAACCTAAACTACCTGTGCTTGTAAATTCAATGAACAGCAATCCAAAATGCGAAGGAGAATGTGCATGAAGTTGTGATGAAGGAGTGCGGTGTAGATGTGATTCATGTGGAAGCATCTAACATAACGTGACTGTGTTTGCAGCAATCATGAAATAAAGAAATGCGTATTTTTGTGGCTGGTATAGGCTGCACTCCAATCTCCAAACGGAGATGGCAGTGGAGACTTCCTCAACCTTTTTTTTGTTGGAGCTCCAATGTATTATCAACCTGCTAATCTAACTAAACAACCGAAAGCAATTCAACCATAAAATAGTCCTATCTCTGCTCATGAAAAACAACTAAATTAACAACCTGTAATTCAAATTGCATGTGGAAATGAAGACTCAAAGTGCTGAAACGAAATGGAAACAACACTACAGCAGAGGGGATCTATGGCTCTCAGGTTGGGCCCTAACCTAAGAGCTATAGTCTCCTTAAGAAAACTCAGAGCTAGATCAAAATCTGCCTTCTTTATTCATAATCTGATGTTATGCCAAAACTGGCTTACAACAAGAACTAACACCGAGCTGTGCTCCAAAATTACAATAGTAATGCGAAAGTTTCAACAACCTATCAAAGGCTACAGCCTCTATACTTATGCAAAACAGTGATCCAACAAGTGTCCTTGATTTTAGGAGCTCGGCTGTCCAACTAGAGTTTAACTGCTGATCCTGTAGGACAGTCATAAGTGCTGTTCCTGTAGAACAGTTGTAACTGCTGTTCCTGTAGAACAGCTGGCTGCTTCTAAGCTCGGAGGGGAGATGGATTGGAGCTCGGAGTTCTTGGTGAGAATCACGAGGAATGTCCCCAAGACCGTGGACATCCTCCCCTAAAAACCAGCAGTGCCACCTCGTTGTCTCCTTGTCTCCTTTTTCGTTGTCTTTTGCTCCCTTTTAATGCCAAAACCTGGAATCATAATGCATTAGTCACGTAGATAGAGTGCCTACCCTTCTTCCTACAAACAACATGAACAAACTAAGAAATGCATGCATAAGCAATAAAAAATGAATGGTTTGAGCAAGTATAATAGGCCAAAATGAGCCCAAATTTTACCAAAATTGGGGCTCATCATCACCCCCCAGCTGAACCATTTGCTCATCCTTGAGCAACCTTGCTCCTGCTCCTTGTCCTTGGCCGAGGACTCGGGACCGGAACAGGCTCTTTCTTTTCTGCTTTTGATGGCCCTGCCTTCTCTGCCCCTAGTGGTGACGAGGGTAGCGCTTCTTCTCCCTTTTTCATTTCCTTGAGCCGGGCTTCAGAAGGCGACTGGCTTATTTTTCGTGTCCAGGAAGTTATTTTTGGGCTCCCCTTTTCGGGGGTGGCTGATGTTTTAGAGGGGGTCCTTGCACTGGGCGAAGTAGGGACATCCCTTGAAGTGGTTTGGCTGCTGGGTGGAGGCTGTGGCTTGCCCGTGGTCATCCTCTTGCTTCTCCTGGCTTCAGATGGTAGAGGGGTCTCCCTCTCCCTTTTCTCTTTCGGTTTTGGAGGTGTGCTGAGGGCAGCCAGTGCTGCTGCTGCCTCCTTTTCGAGAATGCCAGCCTTCTCTTTCCTGCGTTTTGCTCTCTCGGAGCTCCTTGTAGAGGGCCCCTCCTTTTCAGATTTCGGGCTTCCTGTGGAAGACCCTGCTTTGCCCGCTTTCGGGCCTCCTGTAGAAGATTCTTTCTTTGTCTTCGGACTCTCTGCAGGAGGCTGTTTCTCGATGACTTTTGGGCCTCTTGTAGAAGCCCCTCTTTCCAATCTCGGGCTTCTTGTAGAAGCCCCTGTCTCTGTCTTCGGGCTTCCTGTAGAAGCCTGTGGTTGCACTTTCGGGCTTCCTGTAGAAGCCTTGGTCTTTGCTCTTGGGCTTCCTGTAGAAGCCTGCTCCTTACTGATCTTCGGGTTTCCCGTAGAAGCCTTTGTCTTTGTTTTCGGGCTTCCTGTAGAAGCCTGTGTTTGTGTTTTCGGGCTTCCTGTAGAAGCCAGTTTTTGCTTTCCTGTAGACACAGGTGTCTCCACTTCCGCTTGCTTGCCTGCTGGAGTTTTGCTTTTTGCTTTTGTTGCAGGTGCTGTTGAGGTACTTGGGCTGACGTGGGCCACCTCTGCTTTGTCCATTCTGCTCTTCATCCTCTTTTCCCTTGCTGACAGGATAGGTGTGCCACCCTTTTCTTCGTCCTTCTTTTCTTCAGCCACTGCTTCCTTGTCTTCACTGCTGGAGGAGCCACTATCTTCGATCAACATTTTAATGTCCCCATCTCGTGTTAGATTCCTAAATGACTCCCAGGAGAGGGGAACTTTATATGAGTGCAGTGCATCCTCCACAAGCAATTTTATTAACCCATGGTGTGCGACTTGATCTGGTAGACCATCTTTGAGCTTTGTAGCGCACTCAATCAAGGATTGTAACAGGAAATAAGGAATGCTTAATTTCTGCTCTACAGGAAGATTGATCCGATGTCTTAATTCGGTGAGCAGTTTGAAATGATATGCATACACGATGTTGTAACGACCCTCACAGGTGATATATTTCATGATGTGCAAGCTGACTTTGTTCCATGGTGGCAACAGGCTTGTCCTTCTCACCCCGTTTTTATCCTCCGAGAATTCTTCCTCAGGTGGAAAGAATTCTTTCTTTGCTTGCTGGCTCTGCTTCCGCTCTTCTTTATCCCACGGCAGACCCATGGGCAGTTCTGTGATTCGACTTATATGCTCTGGGGTGAGTTGGAGGCTGAGCCCTCTGAAGCTTACTGTGGCCAGTGTCTGGGATTTAGGCTTCAATGCCTGCAAGAATTCCTCGGCTACTTCATCATCGTAGCCCTGCAGCTTATCACAAAAAGGCATCCATTGTGCTCTGGTGAAGAGCTCTACCACTGCGGGATTTCTCCTTAATTTGGTGGAATCTGTGGGTTCTCACCTGATAAATCCACCCGGCATGATGGCACAATTTTCTTAACCGGAGGTGGTGATGGTGGAAGAGAGTTTAGTTTCGGTGACAGAGTGCAGAACAATGCGTATAACCCACAAAAATTTTACAACACAGTCTAACCACGCAACAATCCTGTAGAATTGCAGTATGGGCACACAGAAAACAATTTGTCTACTTTCTCATTTACCCAGACAGTAACTGACAATCCTACCACCTTAAATGAGCAATTGCATGAGGATTCCAGGGTTACCTTGTTACTCGGCCACCTTTTTTTACGTGAACACCCGCGTTCCTGTAGAAGACTGCGTTCCTGTAGAGACTGCTTCCTGTAGGACTGCGTTCCTGTAGAAACTGTTCCTGTAGGAGCAGTATGCAAACTTCGGGGAGGACTGCAATTGGACTGCGGTTGAGGTGCGCTTCACCGGTGTTCTGGTAGCCGAAAGCTTGGCGTATCAACGTGCCGAGGAAATCAGAAGAGCCACTCAAGTTTTGAAGTGGAGGTTGATGAATACATGCGCATAATCTAGCCGATTAGATTTTGAATCGGCGCAGCTCGTGGCGCGGGGGGTGAGCTGTCCCCGCCGGACCGTTGGGCGACGTCACCCATCATTCGCCTGCATATTCACTCGCTGCCGAATTCATTCCCACAGATCTGCCGCCGCCCTTTTCGGTTAAACTCGTTTCTCGGTTGACGGGACTATCTTCACGTGCGTGCTGCATGTTTTCTTTGTCGTGGCTGCCACCCGATCATCCGACTATACCATAACTAGCCGACGTGGCTAGTCAACTGGCCATACGGCTGCTCAACCATTCACTCTTATGCCATGCAAACAAATCAAAGTAATATTCATGCAATTTGATGGAGAGAAGGTTGAGACACTTACATGCGCGCGTTTGCACACGATTTCCAGTTTTTGGACGACGGATCTACCTGTTGCACGCGGCTTACACAGACCCGGAGGCTCATGGTTACAGGTTGCTGATGCTGGAGTGGATGGTTTTGTTTTCATGCGCCCGCGTTTCCTCTCGGATGACGGTGTTGTGGAGGGTATTCACTCGAGCAGGTTGAACTGTTACAGGATCCCCGCGAGGGGTCTCGTCACAGTCCTTTCTCCTTGGGTGCATGCTGCACGCTGGCGGTTCTGGCTTTTCGATCACGATCCCAGCGCTCTTGATGCATATGGTATGAGATCTCGTCATTTGTTACCTTTGGAAATGGCTTGCCCGCGAGAACTCATCGATTTTCTTTGTGGGTGCAGGGACTTGGCCGCATGTCGACACGGGTGGTGGAGCAAGGTAACAGCGTCGTGCATGGGCCCAAAAGAGGCTTGCATGCGTCCACACCAACCCGTAGTCATCAGATCTGCTCATGAAACGCATTCTGGGCCGTTCTGAGCTTCTACAGGAAGTTTCCTGTAGAAATACAGAGCTTCCTGTAGACAGGCAGCTCTTCCTGTAGAAATTTGCACCTTCCTGTAGAAACTCGCACCTTCCTGTAGAAAATTTGTGTCTTCCTGTAGGAGACTCAATTTATAATGAAAGTGCATATACCTTGAAGAACATAAGCATTCTTGGAGGAGGTGCTGGTGAGGTGTCCCGGCTGCATGATAAGGACTTTTGGCCTTGAGTTGAGAGGCTTCCTCTCCTCCATAGAACACCTGCAATCTGCATGCAAATTTCACATTGTGCTTATTATTTTTTCTCTTTTTTCTTCTTTTTTTTTTTTTTTTTTTTTTTTTTGAAAAGATAACAGGGGCGCCCCCAAAGAGGTTTTCACCCTTGCTACCTTCCCTAAGCGCCTCAGAGAGGTTTTCACTCAAGGATCTTTTTCAACCTTTTCTCCTTTTTTTTTTGAAAGATAGCAGGGGCGCCTCAATGAGGTTTTCACCCCTACCACCTGCCTTGGGTGCCTCAGAGAGGTTTTCACCCAAGGATCTTTATTATTATTATTATTATTATTATTTTTTTTTTTAGATTCTTCAGGGTGTGCCCAAAGCAGGAGCAGGACCCTTCTCTATGACCAATACTGCCTTCTCCATTGTTTTGATAAACTCTTGTCTTGAGGGAGGCTTCCTGTAGATCTTCAATCGATGCCCATTGACAAGCATGGGAATGGCTTCCTCATCAATGGTTCGAATGAGGACAGATCCATTGTCATGACACTTTTCCACTGAATATGGTCCTAGCCATCTGGTTCTCAGCTTCCCCTTGAAATCTTTGTATCTGGAATCATACAACTGAGCCCAATCTCCGGGCTGAAATTGCTTGTCATGGAGATGTTGGTCATGCCACACCTTCCTCTGAAGTTGAACCACTTCTGAGTGAAGGAGGGCCTGCATGCGGTGCTCATCTAGGCCATTCAGCTGCAGCAGCCTTTCTTGTTGTGCATGGCTGAGATCTAGGTCCAGCTGAGCTGCCATCCTCAAAGTGTTATACTCAAACTCAATGGACAATAAAGCTCTCTTCCCATAGACCAGCTCATAAGGTGTGAAGCCGGTGGTGGTCTTCCAAGTGGTGTTGTAAGCCCATGTGGCCTCAACCAGGCGATCTGCCCAATCTTTTCTGCTGCTGCTCACCACTTTGGTCAAGATCCCTTCTAATGCTCTGTTGGTGACTTCCACCTGCCCATTTGCTTGAGGATGATAGGGAGTGGAAGTCCTATGCTTGATCTTGTGATGAGCTAGGAGATCTTCAACCAGGTTGGAGGTGAACTGGCTCCCTTGATCGGTCACCAGCTCTCTTGGGTAGCCAAACTTGTAGAAGATGTTCTCTCTTAGGAACTCGGCCACTTTCTCTTCTGTTGCTGCCTTGATTGCTTTGGTCTCTGCCCACTTTTTCAAGTAGTCAGTACACACAATGATGTAGGATCTTTGCCTCGAAGAGGGATTGATTGGACCCACAAAGTCCATGCCCCACTTCTCAAATGGCTCAAGAGTCACTTGAGGTTGGAGAGGCATCTCATCCCTTTGGGTCGGTTTCCCCATTCTTTGACATTGGTCACACTGACTGACATATCTTCTGACATCTTGATGAAGTGTGGGCCAATAGTAGCCTGCCTGCAGGATCTTGAAGGCAGTTCTCTTTGCTGCAAAATTCCCTCCACAAGGCCCATCATGACAAGTGAGGAGGATATCAAAGACTTCCTCCTCCCTTACACAATGCCTTAAGATCTGATCGGGGCCAAGCTTGAACAGGTTGCCCCCGATCCAAGTAAATGAGGCACTTTTTCTGATGATTCTGCTCTTCTCTTTTGAAGAGAGGTGCGGAGGGAACTGAGCTGAAACAAGGTAGTTTGCTATATCAGCAAACCATGGAGAGAGTACTGAGATAGAAAACAGATGCTCATCAGGCATCTGGTCATCCACCGTCCCATCTTCATCTGCAGACAAATCCAATCTAGATAAAAAGTCAGCAACAACATTTTCTCTACCTGGTTTATCAACAATGGTTAAATCAAACTGCTGCAATAAAAGTAACCATCTAATAATACGAGCATTCACATCTGGTTTATTCATCAAATATCTAATAGCAGCATGGTCAGTATGTACAAAGGTCTGGTAACCAGTAATATAATGTCGGAACTTGTTTAATGCATGGACCACAGCCAAGAATTCCTTCTCGGTTACAGTGTAATTCAGCTCAGCTTTGGACAAGTTTTTGCTAACAAAGTAAATGGCATATGGAAGTTTCTGCTCAACTTGTCCTAAAGCTGCACCTATGGCTCTGTTCGAGGCATCAGTGTGGATGTGGAAAGGTAGGGCCCAGTTTGGACCTCTCAAGATTGGTGCTGACACCAACTTGTCCTTTAACTCATTCAAACTCTTCTGACAATCGTCAGTCCACCTAAACTCCACATCTTTTGCCAATAGGCCAAACAATGGTGAGGCTAACTTGCTGAAGTCCTTAATGAATCTCCTGTAGTATCCCGCTAATCCCAAGAAACTCCTAACATCCCTGACCTTTTGGGGAGGTGGAACCTTCTTGATTAGAGCAATTTTGTTGGGATCCACCTGTAACCCTTGGCAAGAGATGGTATGGCCTAGCACGGTCCCTTCAGTCATTAGGAATTCACATTTTTCAGGGCTAAGGGACAAGTTCATCTCGATGCACTTGGCGAGGACTTTTCCCAAGTTGGACAATGCTTCCTGGAAGTTAGCCCCGTAAGGAGTAAAGTCATCCATATAGATTTCTACTGCATCATGGACCAACTCTGAGAAGATGCTCAAGACAGCTCTCTGAAAGGTAGCAGGAGCATTGCATAGTCCAAAGGGAAGGACTCGGTAAGCAAAGGTACCCCAAGGACAAGTGAAGGTGGTCTTATCTTGGTCTTCCGGGCTGATTTGGATTTGATTGTACCCGCTAAACCCATCCAGGAAAGAGAAGAACTTCTTTCCTGCCAGTCCATCCAACACTTGATCTATGAAAGGTAGAGGGAAATGGTCTTTCTTGGTAGCTTTGTTCAGCTCACGGTAATCCACACAGATCCTCCACTTCCCATTCTTTTTGGGAACCAACACTAGAGGGGACACCCATTCACTATCTGAGATGGGGTAGATGAATCCGACATCCAACAGTTTCTGCAATTCTTCCTTGACAATGTCTTTAAGTGCTGGATTCATTCTCCTCTGAGGTTGCCTAACCGGTTTACAATCCTCTTTGATGTATATATGATGGGTACAGACCGAGGGATGGAATCCTTTCATCTCTTTATAATTCCAAGCAAAAGCATCTAGGTGGTTGGCCAACAGACTACACAGCTCCTTTTCCTGGGAAGGAGATAGGGAGGAGCTGATTTTCAATGCTTTCTCAGGGCCGAACTCCACATTCTTAACTTGGGAGTGACAGGGTTGGTTGTACAAAGATCCACTAAGGTGCTAGCTTGGGCATCCTCCACCAATTTTTCTAAAGGTAGTGCACTGGTAGGTGGGTTTTGGATCAGAGTCTCAATCAAGTCATCCTCGGTTGGGGGGTTTCTTTTAGTGGTATCTAGGGTACACAGAGGTGCTGAATACAGCTCGTCTTCTTCTCCTTCCTCCAACCAGAGTGGTAAATCATGCTCTAAAGAAGGTTGGGCAGGAGGGTATAGGACTAGCTGCTTGGACATGGGACCATTTTTGATGGTCATGTTTCCTGCCCGACAACTTATGTAAGCATCTGCAGTAGCTAACCAAGGCCTTCCCAAGATGAGAGGATATCCAGTAAGCTTGGCCTTTGGTTGCAGAACCAGGAAGTCTGCAGGGTATTCCCAAGAATCGATGGAGACCATGACATCCTCCACAATCCCTTCGGGAATCACGGTGGAGCGGTCTGCTAATTGCAGTACTGTCGAGGTCTTCCTCAAGGAACCCTGAAGATTGAGTTTAAGCATGGTATCCCTGGTCATCACATTGATGGCCGCCCCCAGATCAATCAAGGTGTGGGGGATAATGGTGCCATTGATGTGAACATCTACTACAGGACTTCCAGGATCTAGGTACTTTGGGCAGATGACTTGTCCTAGCATAAGGTCAGACAGTTGTCCTATGACATTGATAGTTGAGGCATCTTTCTTCCGTCTGCCTGGGTGTTTGAAACACTTCTCCTTAACCAGCTTGTTATATATTGGCACATCCTTGATAGCTTGGAGAAGGGGTATCTTCACACACAACTGCTTGAGCTCTCCCAGAAGCTCATCCTCCTCTGGGTTGGGTTGTGTGGTGGCTGTTAGTCTCTCAGGAAAGGGTGGAATAGGCTTTGGTTCACTCTCCTGATGGTCTTCCTCATCCTCTGGGGGAGAAGGTTGGCGATCTGGAAGAGTCTTTCCAGATCTAAGATTGATCTCCTGGATCTCCACAGCATAGGTAGGGCATGAGGTCTCCCCAGTATATACCTTCTGAGCCTGTCTATTGTTGGGGTTCGGGTTCGGTTGAGCAGGCATCTGAGGTTGCCTTGGAGGAGCAGGAGGTAAAGGCTGAGGTTGAACTTGTCGTGGAGGCAAAATGGCAGGAGGAGTGTTGTACTGAGGCCTCCACCCCGACTGAGGTGCATTCCATTGAGGCTGTGACTGGGCATGTGAGTGATATGGATGAGAAGTAGGTTGAGTGGGGTACTGAGGTGGATAAGACCATGGAGGAGGCATGGACCAAGAAGGATGAGCAGGGGGACCCCAAGAAGGCATGGGAGTCGATTGGTTGGGGTTATAATAAGCTTGTGGTGCCCCTTGCATCCCCTGCTGATAAGGTCTAGATCCTTGTGGCCTCCTTTGGTTGAGGTAATAGAGAGGCTCTGTGGGAACTTCGGTCCCTTGGTACATGGCTTTAAACCCAGGTAAGGTTGGACACTGATTTGTTGGGTGGTCCTCGAAACACACTTCAACCAAATGTAATGGGCATTCGTTCTTAGGGTGTCTTCTGGTGCACCTAGGGCAGAAGACAGCCAAGGCTCTCTCAGCTTCTTCTTTCTTCTGCTGGATCCTGAATGTGTCCAGCTACATGGCAATGGTCTGTCTCACCTCACTCTTAAGATCTTCTAGTTGGTTTGTAAATTCATGTTTGGAGAAAGGGACACCAGTGGAGAGGAGATTTCCTCTACCTCGTTTCCTAGCTGCCCTGGAATGGTTTCTAAACACAGTCTTGATGTCCTCATAAGGCAGTTGGTAAATGTCCCCCCCAGCTAACATGTGAAGGGTGTCCAAGAGATCTTCAGGGACTCCTCGGAGTAGAACCAACTTGAGGGATTCAGGGTCAAGTGTGCACCTGGCCCGCTTATAACTAAGTTGGAACCTCTCCTCATAATCCTCTAAAGACTCATCACTCCCCATGGTCATCCGAAAGATCTCTCCCTTGGTTTCCTTAGACCTACAGTAATCCCTATACTTGGTATTGAAGGCTTGCTGCATTTGAGCCCAAGTAGCGATGCTATTCCCAGGTAGTCCCATGAACCAGCGTAGTGTTGCATCCTTAAGGGTTGAAGGGAAAAGCTTCAGCTTTTGCTCATCTTCAGTATAGTCATAGGTTCTACAAAGGACAACAAACTCAAACAAGAAGGTATCAGGATCCTCAGTGGTCAGTCCATGGAAGTGAGGCAAGGCGGAGGGGCTAATGTTCTTCATTTTCATCTCTCCATTGGTCTCTCGGATGGGGAAAGCTCCTTCTATTCTCTCATCTTCTCTTCTATTATCAGCCATGGCTTCAGATGGAGTGGTCTCTAACTCTTCTTCTTCTATAGGGTCATGGTATATCTCAGGATGTTCACCTATAGGTTCCTCTGGGTCACTGTCACCAAAGAAGAGAGAAGGGTGACTCAGTGATGTGGTGGGGGTGTTTGGTAGGAATTTGCCTGATCTATCTCGGTTCCTACGAGGCATGAAATGGAAAGGACTTTTCTTTCTTTTTGTGCTTTTGCTTTTTCTTTGGTACCTGCAAAAATGAAACAGAGTGATCTACACTAACTATATTGCTCAAATGAAATTTGTGGAATTGGAAAGCTAATTCTAGGAAAGCAGGAAATATTAATCTAGGAAAGCAGGAAATGCTAATCTATGAAAGCAGGAAATACTAAGCTAGGAAAGCAAGAAATATTAATCTAGGAAAGCAGGAAATGCTAATCTATGAAAGCAGGAAATACTAAGCTAGGAAAGCAAGAAATATTAATCTAGGAAAGCAGGAAATGCTAATCTATGAAAGCAGGAAATACTAAGCTAGGAAAGCAAGAAATACTAAGCTACTTTTGCAGAATGGAAATGAAATAAACTACTGAGCAGAAGTAAGAGTACGAAAGTAGAAGAAGAGCAACAATTACTAATACTCTGACGCTTCCCCGGCAACGGCGCCAAAAAGGTGGTGAGCTCCAGTATTGTAGCAATAATGCTACAACTCCTGGGGCTTCCTGTCTCTCATTTTATCAACCCGGTAGTTCGTACAAACTTGGAAGCGACGGTGCTATATGCACAAGTACTAGCTCTTGTCGCAGCTGTCACTTGGTCAGCTGGCACAAGTCCGCTAGGGCTCAAGCCAACTTCTATAGGCTCTCAGAAGAGGCTTGCTAATTGATGGACGAAAGCTAATCTCAAAGGAAAGCTACTCTACTTGACAAAAATGAACTGAAAGCAAATCAAAGCATGTAAACCTAGGAAACCCTAATTTGACTAGTCTAACCTCTACAATGCAAAGAATGCAAATGCAACTTCTACCAATGCTGTCATTACCTCTAATAAGTGAAAATGCATGGGCCTAAGCTACTTGCATCATAAAAGACATGTTTTTGTATTTTTTCTTTAAGTGTGTGGGATGATTGTGATTTTGTGCTAACTAGGGTTTGGTTGTGCAGATGGGATGGAGAAGGAAGGAAAGCGTGGGACAGGTTGGGGAGGCTAGGAGAGGTCCCTAGGGATCCTTAGCATCCATCCACAGAGGTTCCTCGCATTCAGATGCTCAGCAACCGAGTGAGTGGCCTCCTACAGGATGTCTGCAGGGGATCCTACAGGATACTCTGGTTTCTACAGGATGTCTACAAATGACTACAGGATGACCTACCGTGAGTGTTTGGCGTGATGGAGGAGTGATGAAATGGTAGGGGGAGATGTGTAAGGTAGGAATAAGGCTGGTGATGGCTCAGAAGTGGATGAATAGGATGGGAAATGGGTGTAAGGAGTAGGTTGGAAGGTAAAGGGCTATGTCAACGAAAGGGCTAGAGAATGGAAGTACGTGAGGAGTGAAAGACTTTGGGAGATATCAGAGCGGAACAGAGGGCCAAGATGTGTTTGCATGCGTGATCAAGATGGAGGAGAAGGTAATGGAACGAGAGAGAGAGCAGTGTAAGTGAAACAAATGCTTATGATTGTCACCAAACCAAAAATGCATTAACCTAAACTACCTGTGCTTGTAAATTCAATGAAAAACAATCCAAAATGCGAAGGAGAATGTGCATGAAGCTGTGATGAAGGAGTGCGGTGCAGATGTGATTCATGTGGAAGCATATAACATAACGTGACTGTGTTTGCAGCAATCATGAAATAAAGAAATGCGCATTTTTGTGGCTGGTATAGGCTGCACTCCAATCTCCAAACGGAGATGGCAGTGGAGACTTCCTCAACCTTTTTTTTGTTGGAGCTCCAATGTATTATCAACCTGCTAATCTAACTAAACAACCGAAAGCAATTCAACCATAAACTAGTCCTATCTCTGCTCATGAAAAACAACTAAATTAACAACCTGTAATTCGAATTGCATGTGGAAATGAAGACTCAAAGTGCTGAAACGAAATGGAAACAACACTACAACAGAGGGGATCTATGGCTCTCAGGTTGGGCCCTAACCTGAGAGCTATAGTCTCCTTAAGAAAACTCAGAGCTAGATCAAAATCTGCCTTCTTTATTCATAATCTGATGTTATGCCAAAACTGGCTTACAACAAGAACTAACACTGAGCTGTGCTCCAAAATTACAATAGTAATGCGAAAGTTTCAACAACCTATCAAAGGCTACGGCCTCTATACTTATGCAAAATAGTGATCCAACAAGTTTCCTTGATTTTAGGAGCTCGGCTGTCCAACTAGAGTTTAACTGCTGATCCTGTAGGACAGTCATAAGTGTTGTTCCTGTAGAACAGTTGTAACTGATGTTCCTGTAGAACAGCTGGCTGCTTCTAAGCTCGGAGGGGAGATGGATTGGAGCTCGGAGTTCTTGGTGAGAATCACGAGGAATGTCCCCAAGACCGTGGACAACCTCCCCTAAAAACCAGCAGTGCCACCTCGTTGTCTCCTTGTCTCCTTTTTCGTTGTCTTTTGCTCCCTTTTAATGCCAAAACCTGGAATCATAATGCATTAGTCACGTAGATAGAGTGCCTACCCTTCTTCCTACAAACAACATGAACAAACTAAGAAATGCATGCATAAGCAATAAAAAAATGAATGGTTTGAGCAAGTATAACAGGCCAAAATGAGCCCAAATTGTACCAAAATTGGGGCTCATCACATGCGAGAACAACACCTGCGCAACCGCATGATCAAGGAAGTCCTCGTCAAGTGGGAAGACACCTCTCCAGAAGATGCGACTTGGGAACCAGTCACTGTCCTTCTACAGTTTCCGCAGCTTCAGCCTTGAGGACAAGGCTATTTTTATGGGGGAGGGCATGTTATGGTCCAACCCTAACCCCCTTATTTATGTAATAGGGTCGAGTCATAGTTATAGTGAAGAAAAGAGTCATTAAAGCCCATATTAATAATTGTAAGTGGTTGACCTGCATTTAAAGAAGGGACCATAGTTAGTTGCAAATGGGCCATGGTATTAGATAGATGGTATTAATAAGAACCATGGTATTGCATGTATGAATCCTATATAAAGGATAGAGACTCCCCTCAAGGAGCATCAGGTCTTATTTTGTAATTGAGCTCAACTCTATTGGAGGTTGCCCCCTCGAAGAGGTAAGTGAACATTGCTTTCCTTTCTGAATAATAAAATACATGTTGTTATTTCTTATTGTTCTATGCTCTGGGTATATTTCTTTGCATATTTGGTATTCTGGTATCTTCTCGCAGGTCAAGAGCATAACAATTTGTACCAAAGACCAAACCAACTAGTGCCTTTGAGGTATCTCAACACTTGCTTCGATGCCTTCCAATACAGTTTGGTTGGCTTAACCATTGCTTGGCTAAGTTGGTTAACTACATAACACATGTATGGTCACGTGTTCACCAAATACATGAGTGAACCCACAAGATTCATGTAAATGGTAGCCTCCACTACCTCACCTGAAGTAGCATCCTCTTTCCTCCAATTTCCTACTAGAGGAGTCTCCATGGGTTTTCACTTGTCCATGCAAAACCTATGAAGTATCTCGTTGGCATAATTTCCCTGAGATACAAATAGTTCCCCATCACCTTGACATACTTCCAAACCAAGGAAGTAGTGCATGAGGCCCATGTCCTTCATCTTGAACTCTCTTACAAGGTCCTCCTTGCAAGATTTGATCAACTTCTCATCACCAGTAAGGATCAAGTCATCAACATATAAAACAATAATCAATAATTTACCTTCTACCACAATGTGATAAAGGTTTGCATCTGCTTCACTTTTGGTGAAGCCCAAACCAGTGAGATAACTATCGATCTTGGTATACCAAGAATGAGGTTCTTGCTTGAGTCCATACAATGATCACTTGAATCTACACACATGTGAATCTATGTCAAAGGTCTCAAACCCCTATGGTTGCTCAATATACACCTCCTCCTCAATAAATCCATTGAGGAATGTGGTCTTCACATCCATCTTGTGGATCTTCCACCCCATCGGTGTTGACAGTGTTAGAATTGACTCGATGGATGAGTACATTTCTACTGGAGCAAAGGTTTCCTAATAGTCAATTCCATCTAACCCCTTGGCCACAAATATGGCCTTGTGTTTCTCTATTCTCTCGTTTGTTGCATGCTTTACCTTGTAAATCCATCTCAAATCAACCACTGATTTGTCTGCTGGTCTTGGGACCACTTCCCAAACACTATTTCTGACAATGGAATCATATTCCTATACCATATCATCAACCCATACTGGTTTCTCTACAACTTCCTTGAATGAGGATGGCTCTATCTCTACAAGCTCACTCATCAAATCCATGTAGCTAGTGTACTGATCCAGTGACCTCCTCTTCTTGCCCTGTGATGTGGGTACTTCCACATTCTCTCTAGCATCCTGCAATAATATGTTAGCTTCCCTTGTTTTCTTCCTTCCTTCTCTGAATGTCTCTTCTTGAGTGGATGTCTCCACTTTCTTCTCCTTTGCTTGTGGTTTCCCCATAACTTCCTCAGGTTCTTCCTTTGGAGCTAAAATCTTTTGATCAGGATACAACTAAAGCTCCCTTTCAAGAGAACACCTAATTTACTTCTCATCATCAAACTTCACATTTTGTCTGACAATTTTCATCCTGAGGGATGAAAACTACACATGATGGTTGTGAGGTGTATCAGTGTACCCAAAAAATATGCCCAACTTTGTTGTCGACTCTAGCTTTTTATTTGCTTCATTGGAAACATGACAATAAACTGATGATCCAAAGATCCTGAAGTGTGACACATATGGTTTCTTCCCTAAAAAATCTTCCTTTGGTGTACTCATGCCAAGAATCATGTGAGAATTCCTATGCTGCAAATAGACCGTTGTGTTGCATGCTTCAACCACAAGTGCAGAGGTAGCCTTTAGTCACGCAACATCACCCATGCTTCTCCCAAAATACTTATGTTCCTCCTCTCAACCACCCCATTCTGTTGTGGGTTATGGAGCTGTCAGACCAGGAGGTAACTCCTCAAAAATGAGATTGTATTATTCATATACATGAGGGAGTGACTGTTGAGTTTCATCTCCCGATGACTCTCCATTTTCTCTATTATTTATTTACACTATTTACAGTTGTTCACCCAATCCCTATGATTAGGTGTCAACATTCCCCCCCTTAATCTGAAGGGATGTTGGTGAGTCCAAGCATCGTTTTGAATCTTTCAAGCTTCTCTCTTCCAAGCGCTTTGGTGAAGATGTATGCAATCTTCTCATTAGTGGAACAATGGCAAAGATGGATTTTTTGGCCTCAAAATGATGTCGAATAAGATGATATTTTGTATTGATGTGCTTCGTTTGATCATGGAACTTTGGGTTCTTGGCCAACTTTATTGCCAAGGTATTGTCAATCATGAGTGGAGTCGAATGTACTTGTTTTACCTGCAAATCATCCATAATTCTCCTGGTCCACACAATCTCTTTTCTTGCCTCAGTTGCTGCCACATATTCTGCCTCTGTTGTGGCATCTACTGGAACTGATTGTTTGCATGATCTCTAGGAGACAGCTCCTGATCCAAGACTCATATCATAACCCGAAGTAGATACCCTTGTTTCTTTGTCTCCATCGAAGTCTGAATCAGAGTATCCAATCAAGCTGAAGTCGCCCACCTATGTATACTTGAGTCCAAAGTCTTGAGTTCCCTTCAAGTACTTTAGAACTCTTTTTGCAGTAGACCAATGTCCCTCACAAGGATTTCGCATAAACCTGGAGAGGATTCCAACAACAAACGAAATGTCTGGTCAGGTAGTAGTTAGGTAGTTGAGACTTCCTACAAGTTGTCTATACTTTGTTGCATCCTCAAATTATTTTCCTTCAATGGATGTGAGTTTTAAGTTTTGTTCCATTGGAGTAGTCAGAGGATTGCATTCAACCATGCCAAACCTATTCAACAGATCTCCAATGTACTTCTTTTGAGAAAGGAATATGAACTTCGGATGTTGAGTTACTTTAATACCAAGATAGTAATGAACATAGCCCAAATCAGTCATTTCAAAACCTTTTCTCAATTCCTTCTTTATGGATGCAATGTATCTCTCATTTTTCCTTGTCATCAAAAGATCATCTACATATACCACAAGATATACAAATGTTTTGCCAACTTTCTTGACAAACAAAGTTGCATCAACAAGATCATAATGTTTGAAATTGAGTTTCAGAAGATGCTCAGTGAGTTTTTCATACCAGGCTCACGTGCTTGTTTGAGGCCATACAAGGATTTCAAAAGTTTGGATACTTTATGTTCATGTCCTTTCACAGCAAATCCTTCAAGCTAGGACATAAAAACATTATCTTTTAGATCTCCATTCAAGAAAGCAGTTTTTACATCCATTTGATGGACTTTCCAACCGTTCTGAGGTGCTAGGGCAAAGAGTGTCTGGATGGTAGCCCATTTTGATATGGAGGCAAAATTCTCCTCATAATCGACCCCTTCCTTCTGTGCAAAACCTTTTTCCACAAGCCTAGTTTTGTCACTGCCAAGTGAGCCATCAACTTTATACTTTTTCTTGTAGACCCACTTGCAGCCAATTGGTTTGGTTCCTAATGGAGGATCAACCAGCTTCCAAGTACCATTCTTTATCAAGGCATCATACTCCTTTTGCATTGCTTCTTTCCATTGATCATGAGAAGCATATTCTTTGAAGGAAGTTGGCTCAAAATATGTAGACAAATTCAATTCACAATCATAAGAAACATCCATATCAACAGGTGAATTAGAGTCATCTACATCACCTCCATTTTGCCGGGTTGAATTTCTAGTCCCTGTCTTTCCAACCTCATCAGGATGAACACTTTCAAGTGTCTTTGTCAGCCACTTTGGGGGACCTTTCTGAGATGGTCCAGGCTGCTTAGTTGATTGAGTTGAGACTGAATCAAGATTGAGTCTCCCAATTCTGTCAATCACATAACTCAAAGTATCATCCGTTGTTGGAGTTTCATGCAGGGGAGAGAGTGCTTCAGAAGAAGATTCCACAGGTTGATCTAGTATAGGAATCCCCCCCTTCAAGATGTGGAATCTGATTATCAAATTCTTGAAATGATCTTGCATTTGCGAATCTATCCAAGCAATCAAGTTGCCGCTTAACAACATTGTTAGTTTTGGATGATTCAAGAAAGATTACATCTCTAGATACAACAAACTTTTTATTGACTTCATCATAGAGATGGTATGCTTTGGAGGTGTTTGAATACCCCATGAAGATACACTTATGACTCCTTGCACCAAGTTTGTTTCTATGTACCTTTGGTATCAAGGCATAACATGTGGAACCAAAGAACTTGAGATGCTTTACCGAAAGAATGTGCCCATACCACATTTCATAAGGAGTCTTGGTTCTAATAGCATTAGAAGGACATATATTATTTACATATACAACAAATAGAACTACATCAGCTCAAAACATCAATTTTACATTCTTGAAAAACATCATGGAGTGCACCATATTTAATATTGTCCTATTCATTCTTTCAGCTGCTCCGTTCTATTAGAGATTATAAGGCACAGTTGTTTGATGTTTGATCCCATGTTGGTGAAGATAGTTTTAAAATTCATTTGAAGTGTATTCTTTTCCATTATCAGTGCAAATAGAGCCAATATGAGATTGTGCATGATTTTCAATCCATGTATGAAAGTTCTTGAATGTTTGAAAAACATCAGATTTGTTCTTCAATAAATAAACCCAACACATTCTGGTGTAGTCATCAATAAATGTGATTATATATTTATTTCCATTTGTAGAAGGAGCATGCATTGGACCACATAAATTTGAATGAATGAGTTCAAGTTTTCTATGTGCTCTGGAATGTGAATCGTGAAAAGACAGTTTGCTATGCTTTCCTAGAATGCAAGCATCACATTGCTTAAGTTTCCTAGAAATTGTAGGCAAACCAGTAACACCATTTTTCTTCAACAAGTGGAGGGTGTCATAGTTTATGTGTCCAAATCTAGCATGCCATAAAAAACTTGATGGAAATGTACCTTCTTCATAATGAGAATTGTATGAGAAATTTTGTGCACGAGCAGAGGTACCCTGTAGCTTGAGAAGAATTTCTTTGTCTATCCCCGTCATGACAAGTGAGTGGTCTGATGCTTTTCTCACCTCAACCTTTCCATAAAACATATGAATGGAGTTTCCTTGCTAGTGGATGTGGACCAAGGACAACAAGTTTCTCCTCAACTATGGGAGATATAAAACATGATGTAGAAGAAATTCTTGAAGACCAGGTAATTTAAGCCTGATTGTGCCAAGCCCTGATGGCTTGAGTTTTGATTTGTCTACAAAGTATACTACTCCATCAACATTGTCAGTAAATTCTTCAAAAAAATCTCTTCTAAAAATCATGTGGAAATTTTCTCCTGAATCAAGCAACCAATCATTTTTCCAAGAAGCAAGTGAAGCATTAAATAAGTCTTCATTTACTCCAATATTACAGTGTGCTACAACATAGTGAGCGGATTCAGGTGCTTTACCTTTCTCTTTGTCATTAGTTTCACCTTTGGGTTGGTTTCTTTCCTACTCAATTATGTCCCAAGGCAAATTGCATGTGGATGCATCATGTGATCCATCTCTTTTGCAGTGTATGCAATGCAAATCTGACTTTTCTCCTTGAGAGTGTCTGCCCCTCGGCCTCTGAAATTTCTTCCTCTTCCTCTTCAACCACCTCTTCCTCTAGAAGAATCTTGAGCAACATTCTTCTCTCTATGTGCAAGAAACATAACCTCTTCAGAAGATTGAGGAGTTGTCTTCTTCCCAAAAGCTTTCTCTCTTTCAACAATTTTTTTCACAAGGGAGTCAAAGGTAATATCTTTGAGGTTTCCATTTGCTTGCAATGACTCAAGATAATTTGAGTAAGTGGGATAAAGTGCCTTGAGAAAAGCCATAAGAGGAATGTCCAGTTCAACATTAGTGACTTTGATATCATGCAAAATTGATTTTACCTCTGATGTAAGAGCAAGAGGATCATAATTTTGTAATTCAAGGGTGAACAATTTAATCATGAGTTGAACAACTTCAAGCGCAGAGTGTGAATCATAGATTTCCTTCAGTTATTGTAAGGCTTCGAAAGCATTTAAAAATGGCGAAATATGGATAGTCATCTCTTCATTTACTGATGCTGCAATCAATGCATAAGCCTTGTTGTTCTTATTTTCCCAAATGGAGAATTCCTTGTCTGAGGTAGGTTGTTCTGGCTCTTTGCCTCCGTCTCCAACACACACTCCTTTCCACAACTCATTAAAACTGAGAGTGTGTTTGATTTTCCGTGACCATTCTGGATAGTTCTCCTTGCCAATGAGAAACACTCCCACAATAGATATCAATGAATGCATTTTACAAAATCTGTGTATTGTAAAAAATATACTTCTTCTGCAACATTTTACTCCTTATGGTAAAAAATCTAATTCTGATACATATATGGCAGAGATATATTTGATGGAAAATACTAGCTCTGAAGGTACTGTTCTACCGCTATCATACTTCAAAATCCACGATCTACAAAAAGTTGTGCAAACAGAAAAAAATGCATACAATTGATCTTTTGAAAATACTGACTTCCAAAGGAATGCTCCAAGCATTAAATAATTACCCCAATCAAAAATTCATTGCCCATAACTGCAGAAAAGGCATAAACCAAACCCAACCTATGTGCTACAACAATAAATAATGAGACAAAAATTGCACGAGTATGGAGGCTGAGTGTTGGGGCTACGTATGGCAGTGGTAACACAGTCAAGGGAGGTCGAGCACTGTGCATATGGAGGCAGTCAAGTCAAATTTCTACAACTCTATGGAAGTGACAGAGGTGGTATAATGTATCAAATCTGCAAAGCATGAAAGTGGTGGTATCGGTGGACTGATATTGCATTTAAAAAAATGGAATTCAATACTTGGTTTCCACACGACCAGCTTAGGGCTTGACATGTCTCGGCTTTTGACGGTGGAGTGGTATGAGTGTTGCAAAGCTTGTGAAAAACTATTTGTAGCTGTGGGCTTGATGCCCTAAATTGGATCAAACGATGGCTCAATGCCACAATGAGAGCAGGCCGCAAGAAAGGAGCGTTGGTGCTTCGATGGTAGAATGAGAGCCCAGCCGCAAGCGGAAGTAACCACGATAGAGAGCAACGAAACACCAAATTCGAAAATGGCACTTTGGAAACAGTGGCTAATGTGCAGAGGTATTCCAACGGTCTCGTTTGGGATAGCGTATTAACTCGTGAGTAAGGATTGGCAAGCGATGCGACCAAGCTGCAAGTTCGATGATATTCTGTGGGGAGAGTTGGGAGACGAGTTGTTCAGGCAGGAATAGAAAATATATATGATAGTGTAGGTAGGGTGGGTTCATGATCCAAATGGAAAATGGCATCAACCCATGGTATTCATCCACCCATGGAATTTACCCATGGTATTGTAAGTGGCACCCACTCATGGTATTTATCCACCCATGGTATTTGCCCATGGTATTGTGACATCCATCCATGGTATTCATTCACCCATGGAATTGACCCATGGTATTGTGACATCCACCCATGGTATTCATTCACCCATGGAATTGACATGTGGTATTGTGACATCCACCCATGGTATTCATTCACCCATGGAGTTGACCCGTGGTATTGTGACATCCACCCATGGAATTGACCCGTGGTATTGTAACTGAAAAATACTATAAGTAACAAGTCACATTTTGTAAAAGGACAGATAGTATGCCACAATGTATTCTTTATAGTTATTATTGGTTTTAATAAAACATTTCTTTGTTGTTTTATTTACTGTGTGTTCTGTCATCTTCTTTCTAGCATTGCAATTCTTTAGATCTTTGAGGCCTCCCCCACAAGATCCATTTCAATCTTTTAGACCTTGGGGGCCTCCCCACAAGATCCAGATCAGTGGTATCAGAGCAGGTTACGATTCCATGGGAATGAGGGTTTCATGCATATTTCAGTTTCAAATTTTTGCAGCAAACCTCCACACAACACTTTCTTGGGCCAAGCAGGAAGAATTTTTCTTTTTTCATTTTTTTTTCAGGAATTTTTTTTTGGGCGGAGAGTTTGTAGATCAGATCTGAAACATTTGGTATAATATTTATAAAAACAAGCAACAGATCTGGATTCCTTGCAAAAAAATACCAAAATTCAAAAAAAAATTGCCAAATCGAAGTTTGGATGAGGGAGATATCGCTGATTCAAAATCAGTTAAGTGTAGAATTTTTTCTGATGACAATTGGTGGACGACGACTCTCCTATCATTTTATGAAGTTTTGTGTAGAATTTCAGAAAAAGGATTGTAGATATGAGCACCTCTTGAAAAATCATCCAATTTAATAAAAAAAAGGGTCAAATCGAAGTTCGGATGTGGGAGATATCGCTCATTTAAAATCAACTATTTTTTTAGAGCATTTATGATGGCGGAAAAAATTACAACGCGAATCGGAGATTCTAGGGTGTCCAGATAAGGATTTCCAACACATGGGAAGATGAAAAATGGTCCTTCTACTTCCAAAAATAGGTTATAATAAATATTCTAAGTTATATTGACCGAGTTATGTCCATTTTAATTCTGGAGCAACATTCAGAGCGGGTTCTCGTTGGAGATATGCCCTCCCACCCCACTTTAGTAGGCATTTGCTTCACATTCATCAGTTTCAGCATAACAACATTTGGCTTGGGTTATTTGGAGACATTCCCTCCCACCCCAGGCTATGTAGGCACCTGCTACTTCATCAACAACCAAAATCATGGTTATGTATCAACTGCACAAATTCCTTGTCATCGAAGTCCATTTGCTAGGCCGCACACTGTTAGTATCACAGTTGGTCACAAGCATTACAGGGTATCTCTATCCTTAGATCTTCGTTTGTCATGGTTATGGGTCATCCACAAACCCACACTTCTTCGAAGTCCACTTGCTAGGCCGCACACTGTCAATATCACAGTTGGTCACAAGCATTACAGGGTATCTCTATCCTCAGATCTTCGTTCATCATGGTTATGGGTCTTTCACAAATCCACACTTCATCGAAGTCCATTTGTTGGGCCGCACACTGTCAATATCACAGTTGGTAACAAGCATTACAGGGTATCTCTATCCTAAGATCTTTGTTCATCATGGTTATGGGTTATCTACATAAAACCCTTCTCTTCAGTGGCTCTTCATATTCAACAAAGGCTTCGTAGAAGGGAACTTCAAGCAATGGGGACCATTGCTTCTTAAGGAGGGAGGAATGATCCAAATGGAAAATGGCATCAACCCATGGTATTCATCCACCCTTGGAATTTACCCATGGTATTGTAAGTGGCATCCACTCAAGGTATTTATCCACCCATGGTATTTTCCCATGATATTGTGACATCCACCCATGGTATTCATTCACCCATGGAATTAACCCATGGTATTGTGACATCCACCCAAGGTATTCATTCACCCATGGAATTGACTCGTGGTATTGTGACATCCACCCATGGTATTCATTCACCCATGGAGTTGACCCGTGGTATTGTGACATCCACGCATGGTATTCATTCACCCATGGAATTGACCCGTGGTATTGTAACTGAAAAATACTATAAGTAACAAGTCACATTTTGTAAAAGGACAGATAGTATGCCACAATGTAGCCTTTATAGTTATTATTGATTTTAATAAAATTTTTCTTTTTTTGTTTTATTTACTGTGTGTTTTGTCATCTTCTTTCTAGCATTGCAATTCTTTAGATCTTGGGGGCCTCCCCCACAAGATCCATTTCAATCTTTTAGATCTTGGGGGCCTCCCCACAAGATCTGGATCAGTGGTATCAGAGCAAGTTACGATTCCATGGGAATGAGGGTTTTATGCATATTTCAGTTTCAAATTTTTACAGCAAACCTCCACACAACACTTTCTTGGGCCAAGCATGAAGTTTTTTTTTTTTTTTTTTTTTTTTTTTTTTTTTTTTTTTTTTTTGCAGGATTTTTTTTTTGGGTAGAGAGTTTGCAAATCAGATCTGAAACATTTGATACAATATTTATGAAAACAAATAATAGATCTAGATTCCTTGGGAAAAAAATACCAAAATTCAAAAAAAAATCCGCCAAATCGAAGTCTCGATGAGGGAGATATCACTGATTTAAAATCAGCTATGTGTAGAATTTTTTTTCTGACGACAACTGGTGGACAACGAATCTCCTATAATTTTATGAAGTTTTTGTGCAGAATTTCAAAAAAAGGATTGTAGATATGAGCGCCTCTTGAAAAATCACCTAATTTAAAAAAATGGGTCAAATCAGAGTTCGGATGTGGGAGATATCACTCATTTAAAATCAACTATTTTTTTAGAACTTTTGTGATGGCATAAAAAATTACAACGCGAATTGGAGATTCTAGGGTGTCCAGATAAGGATTTCCAACACATGGGAAGATGAAAAATGGTCATTTTGCTTCCAAAAATAAGTTATAATAAATATTCTAAGTTATATTGACCGAGTTATGTCCATTTTAATTCTGGAGCAACATTCAGAGCGGGTTCCCGTTGGAGACGTGCCCTCCCACCCCACTTTAGTAGGCACTTGCTTCACATTCATCAGTTTCAGCATAGCAACATTCGGCTTGGGTTATTTGGAGACATGCCCTCCCACCCTAGGCTATGTAGGCACCTGCTACTTCATCAACAACCAACATCATGGTTATGGGTCAACTGCACAAAATCCTTGTCATCGAAGTCCATTTGCTAGGCCGCACACTGTTAGTATCACAGTTGGTCACAAGCATTACAGGGTATCTCTATCCTCAAATCTTCATTTGTTATGGTTATGGGTCATCCACAAACCCACACTTCTTCGAATTCCACTTACTAGGCCGCACACTGTCAATATCACAGTTGGTCACAAGCGTTACAGGGTATCTCTATCCTCGGATCTTCGTTCATCATGGTTATGGGTCAACCACAAACCCACACTTCATCGAAGTCCATTTGCTAGGCCGCACACTGTCAGTATCACAGTTGGTAACAAGCATTACAGGGTATCTCTATCCTCGGATCTTCGTTCATCATGGTTATGGGTTAACTACATAAAACCCTTCTCTTCAGTGGCTCTTCATATTCAACAAAGGCTTCGCGGGAGGGAACTTCACACAATGGGGACCATTGCTTCTTAAGGAGGGAGGAATGATCTAAATGGAAAATGACATCAACCCATGGTGTTCATCCACCCATGGAATTTACCCATGGTATTGTAAGTGGCATCCACTCATGGTATTTATCCACCCATGGTATTGTGACATCCATCCATGGTATTCATTCACCCATGGAATTGACCCATGGTATTGTGACATCCACACATGGTATTCATTCACCTATAGAATTGACCCGTGGTCTTGTGACATCCACCCATGGTATTCATTCACCCATGGAGTTGACCCATGGTATTGTGACATCCACCCATGGTATTCATTCACCCATGGAATTGACCCGTGGTATTGTAACTGAAAAATACTATAAGTAACAAGACACATTTTGTAAAAGGACAGATAGTATGCCACAATGTAGCCTTTATAGTTATTATCGATTTTAATAAAAAATTTCTTGTTGTTTTATTCACTGTGTGTTTTTTCATCTTCTTTCTAGCATTGCAATTCTTTAGATCTTGGGGGCCTCCCCCACAAGATCCATTTCAATATTTTAGATCTTGGGGTCCTCCGCACAAGATCCGGATCAGTTCAGGCCTCAGGAGCATGACAAAGGTGTCATTTATGCAAAATAGGCAAAACATAGGTAGGAGAGAGTTACAAGGGCAAACTGTAATGCCAAAAATAGAGCTCGCTCCGATACCATGTGAGACCAGGAGGTAACTCCTCAAAAATGAGATTGTATTATTCATTTAGGTTGTTCATTATTATATACATGAGGGAGTGACTGTTGAGTTTCATCTCCCGATGACTCTCCATTTTCTCTATTATTTATTTACATTATTCACAGTTGTTCACCCAATCCCTATGATTAGGTGTCAACTCTTGTCAAATTCCTTCCTTTGCACATAAATTTTTAAACTTATTCGACACGTACTCACCACTATTATCTCTCCTGAGATCCTTCACTTTCCTTCCAATCTCTTTCTCAACAAGTTCTTTAAACTCAACAAATTTGGAGAATTTATGGTCTTTCTTCTACATGAAGTAGATCCAACACTTTCATGAGAAATCATTTACAAATATAACATAATACTTGTGATTGAAAGTGGAGGCTATTTAGAAAGGTCGACGAACATAAGAGTGGATCCTTTCAAGGATTGCATGTGCCCTGTTGTCCCGATCATTGAAGGTGGATTTTGTGTACTTACCCAATGTACACCCTTCTCATGTATCTCGCTGCTGTAATGCTCATTTGGGGAGGCCTATAGAAATATTTTGCATGATCTTCAAAGTGCCATGATGTAAATGGCCAAGTCTTATATTCCATAATTCATTGACATCTTGGCTCTACACCTTCTCTGCTTTTGTGCTCAATGTTGAACAGTCTTCCACATCTAATTTGTAGAGGTTTTTCACTCGAACCCCGATCTATAAAAGGATCTCTCATCCAAGAGATTAGGGGGTTGAATTATTCTGAGTTGTAAGGAAGTGCTGCTAGTTTCAGTATTGAGGTGAGAGCATTGTGCTATTGTTGGTATGTTGTTGCTGATTCATGAGGTGAAGAAGGCTTGAAGCTGGGAGGATGGCGCTAGATCAGACTTCTTATGGGTTGTAATTCTCCTTGTTATCAATAAAGTTCTTCAAGATTTTTCCCAATTGATTGTGTTAATTATAAATGCATTCATTTGTTTATCATATTTCTGATTCTATGATGTTTATGCTATGATAGATCATTATGTTTTGAAAGGTCTTTGTTTCTGTAGCTGTGCAAGTACTCTCCAAGCGTGTTAAGTATGGGGAGGAGTTATGGGATCGGCCAAAGGAGAGGGAGATCAAGCGAGGATTCAAGCGAAAGTTATAGGTTGGTCCCTCATAGTCTCTTTGTTATCTATCACTCGTAGGAAAGACAGTGAATTGCTTTGACTGTTGTTTCTAGGTTAGCTACCAAACCTAGAGGGCTAGCATTTCTTAGAAATACTAGTTTTCCTAGAAACAATTTGGCGACTCCACTAGGGAAAAATGATTGTTTTTTTTTCTATTTCTTTCTCTATATTGAATTATATAAACTATAGACAGAGTCTAAAGCTAGTCAGGAAGCTTTCGAACCGCTTTTGTTATACAATTGCGTAGTAGATAAATGTTACTTCAATCAATCTCTGGTTTAGTTTATATCTTGAGAATTTGATTTGGAAAAGAATCAAAATTCCCTTTTTGTAGCTTAGTATCCTCATAAGACATTCCATCTCACTTTACTTGTTATTTTTCATTAAAATCAAGCTTAATCCATTGAAAACTGCATCAAATTTGAGCCAAAAACACTTTCAGAATCGCTCCCTGTGACCATCACACTGTCCTAAACTGTAACCTACTATGCATCTTAGTTTTCGAATGGGAAAATTGCTATGCATCGCACTGTCTATCACTACAACCTGTGATGGATGACTGAAACTCAATTTTCCCATCTAGGAGTTGAGGTTTTTGACTAGTTTTCATTCCTGTTTGGTTGCTTGCTGAATTTGAACAATATCTCATCACTGAAGCCAACTTACATCACTTAGATCAGCCTCTATTTAGATTAGGATTGGTGAATGTTTTGCGTGCTTGTTTTTCATTTATGATCCATTGTCAAAAAGTAGTGTTAATCAATTTGTCGTTTCGATAGAAAAAGTGTCATAAAATCTTTAATTTTCGTCGAAAAAGTGAAGTGTCGCAAAATCCTCCTTCATAGCTAATCGATTAAATTATTTTGGTGCATTTGATTTGATTTGGTTTCGTTCAAAGTGTTGAAAATATATTTCTTCAAACTTGAAAGTGTCGTTTGAGTCTTCCTTTCTCTCCTTGAAGAAAAACTGTCTAAATTTGTCATTTTGTGTGAAACATTTTGAGTCATTGTTGCATTTAGTTTTCCTTCTTGAATCATTCACATTAAGGAGAACTAAAAACAAATACATGCATTTGCATTTTAACATTTTGGTTTGTGTGCAAAAAGATGATTTAGGGAAATTGCATTAGTGTGTGCTCTTTGGTGTTTTCTTAAAAGTGCTTCTATGCTCTATCCCTTGTAGTTAAGGTTTTCATTGTTCAAATAAACGAAAAGATTGCTTATCATTGTAGATGCATCTTTAGGAATTTCAGATCACATTTCGCGGTGAACCATCAAAGGCAAACTTTTAAGAAAGATCAACTTAAAATGAACCTCAATGAACTTAACAATGCTTTGGAATCTAACGCAACACATTTATAGGTCTAGGCTAGAGACGTGTTCCGGCGTCGTTAAACCTAGTGGCTATCGTTTTCATTGAAGGTTGGGTGATTCCTCCTCTTTGATACGACAAGTGCTAGCACAGACTTGTGCTCCCTGTACCGTCGCGTATATAGTGGGAGACCCCAATAGGCTTAAATCCTTTATCCATAGGAAACTGAGTCTATCGCCTTATCGATTGCAATGCACTGAACACAACATTCGGGAAGATTGATTGTCGTATGTAAAGTCCTTGGTAATTTCTCTTTAATTTATCACCAAGGTGTATATTGCAGTTTTGTGATTGGTCTGGTAAACCTTTTTGTCTAGATTCTCTAGAGTGGTCACTTTTGTTCCTTTTCGACTCTCTAAAAGAAAAGGTCCATTTGAGCACTTGTCCTTTCAGGCTCATTAAAAATCAAAGGCAACTAGAGTCATCTTTAGCTTTTTCTCGACTCTTTAAAGTTGAAAAAGCAAATTGTTTCCAAGTTTCGTTAAAATAAATTGACTACGAAATAACATCACTTTCCCTTAGTTGATTTTTAAGTTGATCAATTAATCCGCAATCGTGGAAGAAAGTCAATCAAAACCCCATCGTTTGTGGAGATTAGCGAGTCAACCGTCTTTGCCTCCGGAAGCGAAACCAATTCGGACAAAGCGGTCTCGTTTAACTGAGTCTAGTTCATATGGGTTATTTGGAACATTCGTTTCAACATCTTCAGAGACTCCAGTTACTCCAATTATTTATGGTACATCCCCCTTTAAAGAGGAAGTTTGGAAGTTACTTGAGGACAATAGTACTGATCCTAGTGTAGCAGTAAACAAGGTTGTCCAACAACAAATTGATCCTTAATTTGCAATTGTACAACCAAGAGATACTTCGGAACCTGAAACAACTCCATCTAGAGTTGGTCCGGAACCTATTCCAGTTCAAACCGAGGTTACATTTGAACCAAGATTTGTTCAAGAACCTCCCTTTGAGACTGTAGTTAAATTACCTGAACATCTGGACTTTGAATTTCTGTATCCAGAAGTTGTTACCCCTCCGACATCTGTCACTGTAGAAACTACACCTTCTTCCACATCAGAAAACTTTTATGAACTTGACGGTCAACCTCTTCCACCTGGTTTGATTGCTATAGAGGGAATAGTAGAGGATCCCCCATATGAAACCCAGTTTCATTTTGGAACTGGGATTAATTTGTATCTTTCTACTCCTGATTACTTTCCTTCATTTAATCCTGCTTCATCGCGAGTTTCTGTCGAATTGTTAGGACGACTTTTGGACAAGTTAACCATGTCTGAACAACCATCAACATCTAGGAATGTATCATTTGATGCAACTGCAGCAGAATCTTCTGTTGCCACACCTTCGATGTTTTCTACTACACCTGAGTCACACTTATACGGTGCATCATCTGTTCCGGTTGGTTACCAATCACTAGCTGGAACCCACTCAGGGGTTGCTTCTGCACCATGGTCAACTCCCATTTACTCGTCCAGAATCCCATCTGGTTTTTCTCACATGGAAACTCAACAATTTGATCCTGCATATCAGTATCAATTTGGGAAAACCAGTTATCAAAGACCGATATATTCGTTAAACACTGGATTGCCACCATATGGAGAGCAGTATGCTTACTCACCGTTTCCTCCTTTTTCTAGGGGACAACCATATGAGAGTTTCCCACAGTATTCAGGTCAAACTGGAGTTAGAGCTAGTGGTTGGCTACTAGTACTGCCAGATCAACCAAGGGTTGTATATCCAACACAACCAATCCAACCTGTGTCCAATATTCCCACTACACCTGTTGTTATGACTGTGCCGCAGTCACAAGCACAACCTATTGTATCTCAACTGGTAAAAACTATTCCTTCTTCCTCGCAACCTCAGGTTTCAAGGAAAAAGGCTCAAGTTTCTCAGGTTGTTATACAATAGCCGCTTGTTTCTGGGGCTCAACAACAACCTCAAGTTAGTGTTCCTTTATCCAGAACGACTCAGGCACACACAGGTACAGTTAATCCACAACTTGGTCAATCTCTCAGTACTGGACAGCAGCAGTCGGTCCAACAACCATGGCTGTCGCAATATCAACAACCTCAATTCCAGCAATCCCAACCCTAGTTCGGACTTGGTTCACAAGCTCAAACTGGTTTTGGTCAATATCAAGCTTACCAAGGATCTGGGCAACAAGGCTTTGTAGGTTATGGACAACCACGTTTCCAAACTGGTTATCAACAACCGCCTTATACTGGTTATGTCCAACAACCTTACCAAGGTTACCAGATGCAGATGCCCTACACTGGTATGCAAAGACCTATGGCACAAGCAATTCCATCCTATCCTGGGTATGCTCAACCTGACCTGAATCGACAGTTTCCATTCGTAGCAACTCTTGAACTACCAGATTTGAACTGGATCACTAATGATCCAATTGCATATGCCCCTTGGTGGCCAGCGATTCCACATAAATTGCCATCTGACATTCCAAAGTTCAATGGAAATCCAGGAGAAGACCCATCGAATCATGTAATGAATTTTCATTTATGGTGTTCATCCAACACCCTGAATGATGATTCGATTAGACTTCGTCTTTTCCAGAGAACGCTTACTGGTCCAACTGCAAAATGGTATATTGAATTACCTAGAGCTTCTTTTGATAACTTCACCATTCTTGCCACTACCTTTCTAACCCACTTTCAGTTACCTATCAGGTACGAAACTGGAACAAAACTTCTTACCAACTTTAAACAGACTACCTCCACTCACATATCAGATCATATTCATGAGTGGCGGCGTCGTCGTCGAATGGTTAAGACATATGTTCTTGATCAGCTTTTAGCTGAGTGGTTTATAAAGTCCTTATTGCCATCTATCATTGAAGATGTGGCGAAAGGAGGATTTGTCACAGAAAATCAAGTCATTGCTCATGCCCAATATTTGGATCTGATTTATACACAATCAAGCACGCTCTATGAAAAAATTCCTGATGCACCTAAACCAGCTTTCACCGTTCCACCACCTCCAAAATCGAGTAGGGACTCTCATGCCGGCGACTGCATGATCGGTTCCTTGAGCACACAAACGGTGGGAGGAACATCTGGTCAAGCTCTTGCTATTTCCAGTCAAAATGCAAATTCATCTGAAAAAACTCTTGCCTATGAGATTAATGTCGTGTCATCTGAAAAAGGAGAAAATCCAAAGAAACCAAGAGACAAGAAAAAAGGGAAGAATAATAAGAAGAAACAAGAGAATTCCACTCCTGAAAAATCATCTGAAACCCCTGCTGCAGCTAGGAAACCTCGTTATCCATGTTTGATATGCAATGGCAAGCATTTTACAAGATATTGTGCACATCGATATGAGGTCTCTAAACTTTTAAAGGCTTCAAATACCTAAGCGGCGCTGACAGATCCGTTTCCGAACCCAGAAACACATTTGGTTGCCACTGATAATGCTTCCACATCCCAAGTGCTTATGATATCCATCGCAAATACGAAAAATGATGTTTTGGTATCAACAAGGAATAGGTATTACGGGAATTCGTCATCAAGGAATAGAGATTACGGGAATCCATCTTCATCGAATAACTAGGCTACTGATCAACCTAGTACTTCGACCACGACTTCACCAGAAGTTGTTCCGCCGATTATTCCTGAATTAACAATTAAGCCACCAAATGGAGTTGTACACAAATCGACATTTAATCCTCGTGCTCGAGCAGCCCAAAACTATAACATAGTGGAATATCTGGCTTAATCACCTTCTGCTATGTCGACACTCAAGGTTTTGCAAAATTGTCCCTCCCAAAAGCAGGTTTTGTTATCAGCGATAGGTGGGATCGATCCTACGGATTCCAATCTTATGGTCTTTAGTCATACAGGATATACACCACAATTACGAGCACAACTAGCTTTCCTTATACAGGTAAAAGCCCTCAACAAAAATGTTCATCGAACCATTATTAATGAGGGGGCATCTACCTGTATCATGTCAATGAGTTGCTAGAAAACTCTTGGTTCACCACCCTTGTCACGATCACCAACAAAACTAAAAGCATTCGATGGAAGAACGTACACTCCGTAGGGGATTATAAGTAGCTTGCAAGTTGAACTAGGGGGCAAAACAGTAGATATTGAAGTCGAGGTCATTGATGGACTCCTTGATTACAATATTTTACTGAGAAGGCCTTGGGTATATGCTATGGCTACGGTTGTGTCCACATACTTTTGAACGATTGCATTTCCCTTCAAAGGTGGAATCACAGTCATCGACCAACTAGCCTTCTTTGCTAATAGCTCACAAGCTATGGGAAGCATTCCATTAATACATGGAAATTTACAGTCACTTCAAAATTTTGGAGTAGGTCTCCTAAAAGATCCTTCCTTGATGGGTACTTTTACCCTACCGTCATCATCTGGTCTCGTGGAAGTGTCAACAGTGGAAACCTGCAACATGATCTCTTCTACATCATCCGAGTTTAAGAAGAGTTCCAACTATTTTGAAAGTGATGATCATCGCGAGGCGATGCTGCCAAGCCCCATTGAATCGTTATAACAATCAATCTATTGGGCTTGTGCAGCGAATCCAAATCTGCACTCAATAGTTGTATGGGTAGATAGGTCTTTAGAATATGGCCCCTCTTCTGATCCTTGGTCACATATACATTCTACAGACGAAGGAATCATCCAATAAATGATGATAGGAGAGACGATGTGAGAAGATTATCATCATCATTCCCACCTTCAAGATGACAATGAAGATTATTCAAAAGAACTCAATCACCCTTCAATCATTTATTTTTTATCGAATTCTGTAAATACAATCAATTCTGAGAGAAATCTGTCTAACATTGAAGAAACAATATCCATAAATATTTCGACCAAACCCAATATTGTAGAAAATATTCACATCGGCAAATCTTGTTCTCCATCAAAACTAGAAAATCACTGTGCTCTTTTTCGTGAATTCAGAGATGTCTTTACATGGTCTTATGAAGAAATGCCAGCCATTGACTCAAGCATTGTTGAACATGAGATCAAAATGTATCCTGATGTCAAACCAGTACGACAACGGCTTCGATCTATTCATCAAAAGAAAGTCGCTTCCATTAAAGCAAAGGTTGAAAAACTTTTGCGTGCTGGCTTCATTTTCCTTGTACCTCTCACTGATTGGGTATCAAATATTATTCCAGTGATGAAAAACAAGGGACGATTAGAGTGTGTGTCGATTATAGGGATGTAAATCAAGCATGTCCGAAGGACAACTATCCTACACTCTTTATCGACCAGATAATTGATGAATGTGTCGGATGCAAAATGTTTTCATTCATGGATGGATTTTCTGGCTACAATCAAATCAATATCCGCCCACAGGACCAATCAAAAACTGCATTTATATGTCTGTGGGGCACATTCACATATCGCAAATTACCTTTTGGTTTGAAAAATGCAAGGGCTACATTTCAGAGGGTAATGAATTATGCCTTCCATGACATCAAACACATAGTTCAACCATATCTTGACGATTTTCCTACTCATTTGCGAAAACGGACTGATCACCCGCAACATTTGAGAGCCATATTTTTACGTTGTCGACACTACAAAATAAGACTCAATCCACACAAATGTGTGTTTTGTGTTGGCTCTGGTCGACTCCTTGGCTTTGTAGTTTCTAAAGACAGAATTCAACTCAATCCAATAAAGGTTCAGGCAATTCTTGACATGCCTCCACCTTCAAATTTGTTACAGATCCAGAGACTTCAAGGGAAGGCAAACTTTCTGAGGAGGTTCATTCCAAATTATGCTGAGCTAGCTAAAGGTTATACACATCTATTGAAGAAAGGGGTTCCCTTCCATTAGGATTAGGTTGCACAAGCTTCCTTTGATGCTCTCAAAGATTCCCTGATAAAAGCATCATTAATGTATGCCCCAAACTATCAAAAAGACTTTTACATGTATCTCGCCGTTGCAGATACAACCATTGGTATGGTTTTAGTGCAAGAAGAAAACGGAATTGAACAGCCTGTATATTATTTAAGTCATAATCTTAATGATACAGAAAGTAAATATTCATACGTTGAAAAGTTAGCTTTAGCAGCTGTTCAAGCTGTACAGAGATTTCATTATATTCTCCTTTGCAAAACTACCGTTATATCAGATTGCAACCCTATGACATACATTTTGTCATGTCAATTGCTGGGGGGCAAATACTCCAAATGGATAGTAATCTTGCAGGAGTTTGATTTGGAATTCATTAAATCCAAATCAAAGAAATCTCTCGTCTTTGCAGAGCTACTTTGCGACCTTCCCTCGTCCTCCAACGATTTAACATTAGAAGCATCAATCTTGGATGAGTCTCTATTTCTAATTTTGTCAAGTGATCCATGGTATGGAGATATATTGATCTATCTCTAGACCCAAGCTTTTAGGCCTAACACCTCTCGCTCTGAATAGCGACGTACTCGATACCAAGCCAAAGATTATCTGATCGTTGGTGATACACTTTATCGTCGTGGTGTCGATACGATTTTACGAAGGTGCCTTACGCATGAGGAGGCTGAAAAAGCTTTGAATGAATGCCATTCAGGTGCTTGTGGGGGGCATTTATCTGGTTACGCAACTGCACAAAAAATCCTACGAGTTGGTTACTTCTAGCCAACTATATTCAAAGATTGCATACTTGCTGTCAGAAAGTGTCATGCTTGTCAGATTTTTTATCGTAAAACCAGATTACCACCTGCACCACTGCATCCAGTTGTTGTTGTTGGCCCATTCGAAAAATGGGGCATTTATTTCATGACATGTAACCCCACCTCAACTGGGGGGCATGGGTATATTATAGTCGTTGTCGACTACTTTACCAAATGGGCTGAGGCGATGCCTACATTGAACAACAGTGGCGAAACGGCTGCTCTTTTTTTTTTCAATCATGTGGTTTCTAGATTCGGTGTGCCACAAGCTATAGTCACAGATCATGGGTTGCATTTTTGTAATCACATGATGATCGAGTTAACTACCAACTTAGGACTATCTCATGACAGTTCTACTCCATATTATCCGCAAGCTAACGGACAAGTTGAGGCAATCAACAAAGTCCTTAAGCGCATGCTGCAAAGAGTGATTGGAGTCCATAAGTGGAATTAGCATTTAATCATGTACTCAGCTTTGTGGGCATACCGGACCTCAGTGAGAAATGCGACTGGATTTACGCCTTTTCAGTTGGTGTATGGTTTGGAAGTAGTCTTGCCAATTCAATGTGAAATCTCATCCCTCAAGCTCGCAATTGACCTGCTACTCGACACTTCTGAAGAAGAAGCTCGTTTCTTAGAATTAATCCATCTAGATGAAACCCATTGTGATGCTGCATTGGCTAACAAAGCACATAATAAATGCATCAAGGCACAATATGAAAAAAATGTTAAGCATCGTGTCTTCTCAGAAGGTGACCTGGTCTTGCTTTACGATCAGGATTCTGACAAATTAGGAGCACGGAAATTTGAACCATTATGGATGGGCCCTTATATTGTTAAACATGTGTTGACAAAAGGAGCCTACAAGTTAGTCAATTATGATGGGATTCCATTGTCGCAACCCCGAAACGGGTTGTATCTCAAACGTTACTATGCTTGATTAAGTGTAGTAAAACTCACTGTACATATGCTTTCATTGCATTTTTGTGTGTTAGTTTTTCTTTTAGAGTTTCAATTTGGTTAGGTAATCCACTTCACATTTGTTACAGATGTCAAACTTTTCGGAACCATTTGTTGGGTATGCCGACGGAGCTAGTTGTAGTACACAGAATTTATCTTCTGCAGCCTGGGCCATCTTCGCTCCAAGAAGCGAGTTAGTAAGTTTCAGGGGGATATGTATTGGTCAATCGACAAACAACATCGCTGAGTATAGCGCATTGATTGAACTCCTCTCTGATGCCATTTCACATGGCATACGCCGAATCATTGTTAGGCTAGATTCACTACTTGTCATTCTACAACTTACTGGAATTTATTCCGTCCAAAACCCAACTATTCATCGCATGTTCCTAATAGTTATAATTTTGGAAAGACATTTTGATTTCATTCAATATCAACATATTTCCATAAATTTAAACACATTGATTGACTCTTTAGCAAACTATGTGTTAAATACACATTTGCAACATATGTAAAGAAAGCATCATTTGCATAGGATTTCATCACTTAACCACAATAAAACTCCGAAATTCAAATAGATAGTTGTTTATAAGTTTTCACAAATATTTTGTGTCCAAGACAAAATTGGTCATCTGACCCCAGAAACTCAAAATGAATGCAGAAAACATCCTAGACTAGTTATGTTGATGATAACAGGTCACCGCCTGTGCTATCATGCGCAGGAGCCTCGTCCAACGAATCGACACACCAGTGGTATGGCACTGCAGCCTCATGGGTAACTCATCAATCCGGACATCCGGTATGCCGAGAGTTAAGCTCTCTACATGATCCTGCAATTGAGCCAAAGTCTTTGCTATGTCCAAATCTCTAAGGACTGCCCTTCCGACAGCTCCCTCCACTGGAGCATCTGCTTCCCGTGGGTGTGCCACAGGTCGAACTGGTCCAATATCTGCATACACATATGAGTTTATTTAGTCTTGGTAACAATAAAAAAAAAATAAAAATGGAAAACTCAAAAAGAAAAAGTGTGGTCAAAACAATTTACCGATAGTGCTCCACTGCTCCCTGACTAGTAATGCTAAATCTGGATCGCCTCGGAAATCCATCCCCACATATGGATATTCTGCAAAATCCATCTCCTAACGGTCGAACCACTCGAAGAAGGCAGATGAAAATGAGATCTGTGACTGGCCAGCATGCCTAGCCATAAGGTCTACCCATCGCTGCATCCGTGGTTCTCTCGGTCCAGGCACTCCCAGAGAAATGTTCTGTGGTTGCATGAGCGGGATTCTTTCCAAAGAAAAAGAAATCAAAATGGACCCATAACAAAAATTTTTGGTCTTTCCAACCTTCACTTTGGTCAGTTGATCTTTCATAAGTGGAAGAACCACCTCACACCAGTTGAATACCTTCGGTTCCAGGCATTCCAAGGCATACTGCATATAAGATCTGTTCACTAAATGTAAAGCCGCACTGCTAGACAATCTAACAAGGGTTAAGAGAATAGTCCTCAAAGGTCGATCAATAACATCTCTGATATGAATCTTTCCATTTCTGCTGGGTTGAGATCCTTCCCGATAGAACTGACGAATATAATCTCTCATCAGTTCGCCTCCTCGGGCAAGTCCTGATAATGAAAGTGGGGCACCCCGCCTCGATAAACTCGTCAAAAAATAAATATCCTCGATGGTGATAGGAATAGCTTTACCCCTGATCTGAAACACCTGGTCAATAGGATCCCAAGCATGAACAAGTAACTGCAACAAATCCATCTGTTGTCTCATGCTGGACAAGTGGAAAAACTTTAGCAAACCATGGAAAATTTTAGGGGCTAATGTTAGCCCAGTGGGCTAATTTTCCATGATTTTTCCACAAAAAAGATTCGCCAATTTCCAATTTTATAAAAGACGATTCGCCCAAATTTTAGAATATAAAATTATTTTACCTTAAAAATCGCCAACATTATATAGAGACTATATATAAAATAATTATAAATTTGATTAATTTTACAAATATATCAATAAACATTTATAATTTGCATATTAGGGATTAGTGAGATTCGCCAATGTTTTAAACTTCAAGAAAATTTTTCATCCTTAAAATTTTCCTCTAAGCAAACCACAGTTCCTTAATGCATTTACTGTGCCCTGGTCATTTAAGGCAATCATGTCCTGCTCTTCGTGCTCTCGTTCTCGCCATGTAACGACCATTTTGATCCAATGAATATCTGAAATACAAACATTAGATAAGTTAGGATCCAATTTGGGCAAAAATCAGTTCAAAATTTGATGAAAAACAACTGTTCAAACTTGGTTTTCTGCGCCCATCGCACTTAGCCCTTGAGGACAGTGCTATGCATAGCAGGTTTCCTATTAGCAACCCAGTATGCATTGCACTTTTCGATAGGGACAAGGTGCGATGGTTGAAAAATGAAATTTTAAACCCTAGAGGCCCAGAAAGCTGAGAAAAGTTGCCCAAAACTGAAAAAGAATGGAATAGAATTGAAGAGAATAAGGATAGCTCCTACCTGGTCCTGACGGTGTGGGAAATGATCCACAGAATCTCTCGCAATTGACTGGTGAAATTTGGGGGAAAAACCGCTTCAGAGCTCCAAAATCCAATGTTAGAAATGAAATGGTGAAAATGAAATGATAAAACTTGTTTTTATATTTAATTTTACATGTAAATCAAATAGATGATGGTTTTATTCATTTTTCATCCATAAATATGTATATTTAATCATTTTGATGGAGTTTTGAGCAGGGTGAACAACTGAGAACAGAATCTGATGTGCTGATGGTAAATTGTGCATCTTTGACCACTAAGCAAACTTTTTCGTTTTCTTTTCGAGCTTTGATTTAAAAATGAAAAAGAAACTATAAAGTCATCTTTAAACTCTTTTCAGACTCTTTAAATAAGAAAATATAGTCGAGCGCTTGTCTCTTCCCACTCATTAAAGTATTGGAAACGACATCCCTCTTGTATTATTTTATCCTTTTCAAACCTGACAGATTATTTTACGAAAAAGAACTTATGGAGTTTTCTTTTCATCTCTTTTCAATCTCTCTAAACATGAAAAGGACCGAGTTATCGTTGTCGTTAAACTCGTTAAAATAATGGCGACCAACTTGTCCATCTAGACAAGACCGAGTTTCACTGTCGCTAGACTCGTTAAAACATCAAATAACGATGGGTTTTCCTGAAGGGAGAATTATAGAACAAGCATATGTTATCCTCTTCAAGCTTGATAAAAAATAAAGAGGTACTAGTCAGTAATGATTGGGGAAAAAGGGGAAAAATCTTGAAAACTTATGGTAGTGAGTCGCTCTTGAACATGACACTTTCACTTCATCTCCGTGATTAAGCTGGGTTGGAACATTTTGTTTGATGGTTATCATACCATTGGTCTATCACACCATCCATCACTTTTGTTTTGGTTCAACGCTACCAATTCATCTCAGTGTCACCGATATGTTCAAGAGAAGTCATCCAGTTCACACCATCCATCACTTTTGTTTTGGGTCAACGCTACCAATTCATCTCAGTGTCATCGATATGTTCAAGAGAAGTCATCCAGTTAAAGTCTCATCCATTGCAATACCACAAACCTTCATTTTCATGACCGCCATTCCTGAACCTTGTGTCGTCAGTTCGTTTTCATCTCCAAAAATCATTTACTTTGTTTTGTGTCATAGATGTGGGATACATCAAGGCCCTTTTATGACGAGTCGCTTCTTGTCTACTTCAACTCATTATCCAAGAAGTCGACTTAGAAACACAATTTCAGTGCTTTGAATCTTGCATTCATCAATGGCAAGTTTCTCTCTTCCAGCGAGAGGTTGACATCAATGACCTTCGACCGAAAGATTTTGCATGGTGTTCAACATCGAATCAACTATTCACACCATGTGAAATGTACTGTTGTACCTTGAGGATCATCTTCATTATCGGTGATCCCTCTCGCGCCCCTGTTAACAGCTCACATCATTGGTTGGTAATCAGATGATGTTTCTCCATGTTTGACCTCAGAACATCTTTTCACATGGTTAGACTTGTACATTGAGTGAAGATTGAACGAGTTTGAAGACCCCAGATCTAGTTTCATCCATCTGAGTTGCGATATATTTAGGAGTACCAAATCAAATGTACAAAAGCTTTACATAGATAGTCATCCTAATCATGGATTACAAGTCTATATCTACAAACGACTGTCTGATCTATGTACATGTAATGAAAGTTTATAAAGTTGAGCATAGGGATGCCTCCCTCAGCTAGTTCATGAAAAATCATATTATCATGATGTATTGTATTGTAATTGATGCAGGTCACCTTCCAGTTCGAAACTTCCGATCCTCATGATAACACATTTTACCCGACATGAACATTTACGACCTCATGCTTTAGGGGGAACTGTTATAGACATATTTGGGCACATCAACCCCAACTCACATGTCGATGTATTAGGGTTCATCAACCCATAAAATAGTTGTTTTATGCCCTAAAGGAACTAAGTCATCTGAATTCCTCATTCCCCAAAAGTTTCATCTCAAAAATCATCCAGAAAGTGCCTAAAATGAATCATTGCTGAAAGCCCTGTGTTAGGGTGCTATGCATAGCAGGTACTGCACTGTCAAAGTGCTATGCATCACATTTTGGCCCTCTAGAAGGTGTGATGGGTGAGGTAGGACAAAATTCCGGGAGAGTTTGAGAGTTGGTTGCTCATGGAAACTTCTAGAAACTTCTCCTGTGCCACTTGCCCCTCTGAGTTCACCCAAGGATGACTAAGGGAATTAGGAAACCACCTCCAATTCCCCTCTTTCATGGAACCAATTCCTAAAAATAGAAAGGCATTCATCATCCCCATTGATGACTCAACCTCCTACAATCATCTATAAAAGGATCTCTGAGAGGGCTGAATTATTCTGAGTTATAAGGAAGTGCTGCTAGTTTCAGTATTGAGAAGAGAGCATTATGTTAGTGTTTGTATGTTCTTGCTCATTCATGAGGTGAAAAAGGCTTGAAGCTGGGAGGATGGCACTGGATCAGACTTCTTATGGGTTGTAATTCTCCTTGTTATCAATAAAGTTCTTCAAGATTTTTCCCAATTGATTGTGTTAACTGTAAATGCATTCATTTGTTTATCATATTTCTGATTCTATGATGTTTATGCTATGATGGATCATTATGCTTAGACAGGTATTTGTTTCTGTAGCTGTGCAGGTACTCTCCAAGCGTGTTAAGTATGGGGAGGAGTTACGGGATCAGCCAAAGGAGAGGGAGATCTAGTGAGGATTCAAGCGAAATTTATAATTTGGTCCCTCATAGTCTCTTTGTTATCTATCACTCATAGCAAAGATAGTGAATTGCTTTGATTGTTGTTTTTAGGTTAGCTACCAAACCTAGAGGGCTAGCATTTCTTAGAAATACTAGCTTTTCCAGAAACACCCTTGGATGGAATCTGTTGGTACTATCAATATTAATGTGCAGAAGAAATTCCTGAAGCTCTGGTATAAAAAGAAGAAAATTACATTACAGGATATTTCCATAAATAAACAGGTAGAGTCCAAGGAGGCTGAAACAGAAAATGTTACAGGTACTGATACATCAGATGAGGAATCCATGGTTGAAGTAATATTGGAAGATAAGCAACAACAGCAGGTGCCACAACATGTACCAGATACTAATCAGGCTCCATTAGGTGGTGAATTAAAGAAAGATACAAAATTGGTTAAAACTTCAACATATCACCACCCACATCACCCCGCAAGAAAACGACCAACACGATGGCAACAAATTAGCCACAAGGACAACAACCCCCTCATGACAGATAGAGAGGAGTGATGATCCACCCATAACACATCAACACAGAAGAGAGGCCAGGGTCAACTTCCATCTCAAGCGAGTAAGGCGCCAACTAGATCGAGGGTTCACCTTTCTCTTGGATGGTTAGATGCACGTGCATGGTACCAGTGGACTACTCTTTTGAGTAGATCTTATTATTTTTGTTCTTCTTATGTTGTGGGGATGAAACATGTTTAAAGGGGGTGGAATGTAGTATACCTAGGGGGGATATTCTGGGGTACAGAAGGAGGTACCCAAGGGAATAATGTAATAATGAGATGGGCCATAGTAATAAATAAAGTGGTTAGCCCTTATCATGTAAGGGACCACAAGTAGTTAACAATAATGTGATAAGCCCATTGTATTAGATATATGGTATTGAGAGAACCATCGTAATGACCCATGGTATTGTATGTATGAATCATATATATAGGCTAGAGACTCCCCATTGAGAGATGTGAAGGATTATTGTATTGGCAAGCATATGGCTTGTGGAGTGTTCTCCTTCCTTAAGGAGTGATTGTATGGTGTTTCCCTACCTCAAGGGTTTGATCAATAAAGAGAAGCATTTCATATTATATTATTGGATCGACTTTATTATTTCTGAGCATTTTTTTATTTATTATATCTTTGTAGGTCAGATCTATTACAAAATCTTGGCAGTTGTGCCATCTCTTAGGAAGGCCTAGAAGGGCTAGGCTCACCAAGTCATCCTCTGCTACAATAATGCCAACTTGACCAAGTTCATCGTGACATTGTGTGAACTTTCTCAAGTACTGTGGAATGATCTCGTTCCTCTGCATCTTGATATTTCGAAGCTTGTCCTTGAGTGTCAATTTCCTATGGTCACTAATAACCTGGAACAAATCTGTCAGCACTTGCCACACTGCACACAGAGTCTCTTTCGCATGAAGATTAGAGGAAATATGGTCTTGTACTCCCTCCAATATGATCCTCCTTGCTTTTGCAACACACTTCTTCCATTCTGCTAGATTCTGAGCATCAACTGTTGCTAGTTTCGAAATATCATTATCAATGAATTCCTTCAACCCATTATCCTCTAGTACTGCCTCCATCCGGTCCTTCCATGTAACATTATTTGAGCTTCCCTCAAGGGCATACTCAAGCTTCAATCCATTGAAATCCATCTTCTCAGTCCTGAAGAAAACCTGCAACCTAATCTGCAACCTCGAACCTCCTGTAATGACAACTTCAAAATCGCTGCTCTACAGTGATTCCAACTCTACTACCATGTAGAAATTAATGTGTATATTCAAAATTGTTCATGAAATTTATTAAATTACAAGACTTGAAGCTACTCAACTCATCTGCGGAATTAAATTCACCATATAAAACAAGAATCGTTGAGATGAAAAAGGAAACATCACACACACATAGAGATTTATTTAGGAGAAAGAAACTGCTCAAAATCCCTTACTATCTGTATTGCATTATCAGAGAATAGAGAAGAAATGAAATTCTTTCTCAAGCTTGAGCACACCCTGCAAGTGTATAGTCTATCCCTTCGTCTGACTGATTGAGATTGTCCCAACACTTAGGCAATTTAAGGCATTCCAAAGCTCATATTTCCTAGCATTGTTCCCTTGGGAAATTTCCCCTATTATTTAGGAATTTCACACCAAGGAATTGCAAAATTATCATAGGCCAATCCTCTGACTACATGCACCACCTATACAACTTTGATTAATTTACAACTAATAGTACACTTCCCTTGAACTCCAATCTCAACCCGGTAACTCGAATTCTCTGCATGAAACAATTATTTTCGGCTGATTGATCAACTAACTGGTTGATCAGTCAGTGTGGTTGAAGTTCCATATCCACAACTTGACCTCCACTAGTTCTTCTGACAATTTGAACTAATTAAATTGAATAACTCAAATTAATTGAAGCAGATGCTACAAATTAGCAATCAATCATGTAGAAATGAACTCAAGTGTCTCTAACTCAAATTTTATGAATTGACTAAGTGATAAGAGCCATGTCACCTCACTTAACTACCTCCAAGTATTCTACTGAAAAACAAATTCAAATTTTAATCTAGTTTGACCAAGGCAAAGTCAAAACTAGATTTTATTGCTACATTTTCGACACCTATAATCTGGACACATATGCCATGATCCATCCTTCTTTTGCACCAATACTATTGGAGTATAGAAAGAACCTTGACTAGATTGAAATATACCGACCTATAGCATTTCTGCAACCATACATTCAATTTCACTCTTTTGGGCATAGGAATATCTGTAAGGCTTGATGTTTACAGGAACACTTCTTGGAATCAAGTGAATAACATGATCATAATCATGAATTGGTGGGAGGCCTTGGGGATTCTCAAACACCTTGGAATGATTGTCCAAGAATTTTTGGAGATCTAGATAAATGGATGACTTAGATGTTTGAAGATCTAGTGAACATAATTGTGCAATTACCCCTTGTTAATTCTTCAAAAGTTTTGTCAGCCATTAGAGATAATTATCTTCCCAAGTTTCCCTATGATACCCCTTAATTCAACTTCCTTTCCTTCCCTAAAAAATTTCAAAATAAGTTCTTGAAAATTAAGAGCTATCATCCCCAAATATTGTAACCATTGGACTTCTAGTACAATATCAGCACCACCCATTGGAATGGAAAGCATTGGACTATTTAATACATATTCTCCCATGGTTAGCTTCATGTTATGGAACTTTCCAGATCAATTTATAGTTCCTCCAATTGCAACCATCAATTGATACTTTAGTACTAGATATAGAAAGCAATTCAATTAATTGACTATCTTACAATAAATAAAATTATGGGTGCTACATGAATCAATCAACACTATTACCTTATATTTCTTAATATATCCTTCTATCTTAAGAGTTTGAGGAGTTGTAATTCCTACCAATGTATTACAAGATATCATCGTATTAATTTCTTCTTTTTCTTGGGTTGGTTCCTGGTGTATATCCTCTCTTTTGATGCTTCTTGTTCCTTTTCTTCCTCCTCTTCACAATCTATGTAAAACAATTTCTTCTCAGCACTCTTATGACCTTTAGTGTATTTTCTTTCAAAATTGTAACAAAGCCATTTTGTTATTTTTTCCTCCAACTGTTGTGGTGCCAACCTTGTAGGTTGTGGAAGGCTAGTAGCAATAACACTACAATCTTTATAGTTCTGAGTGGTAGACTTCCTTACTGCCATAATTTTTCTTTCAAATTTTCTTTCCATCTTGAATGCCTTATCCAATGAATCAGGTTCCCAAAGGAAAACCTCATGTTCTATGTTATCCTTTAAAGTCCCTATGAAAACATCAATCCTATGCTCCTCTGGAACATCATTTACCTTGATATTCAATATTTGGAAGTCCTCAATGTGCTCCACCATTGAACACTTTTGTTTGAGATTTATCAATTGGCTAAAGAAGTTATTTCTCTTTGTATCCTCATAATGTGCCACCAATTCTTCCACAAAAAATGTCAAAGTGACAATTGATTTACAAGAAAAAACTCATCGATACCACACAAGTTGATTTTGTTCTAAATATAAAGATGCAATGCATACCTTTTGTGTGTTCGACACATCATGTAGATCAAAGAATTGCTCCATATGTAGTATCCATGTTACGAGATCATTGCCACCAAACTTCCTCATATTGATCTTTAGAATGTGGTGAGTCTTAAATCTAAAGTTAGAGTCTGTAAATCATGATTAACATTCCTTTTTTTTTTCATTATGAGTTTCATGGAATACCTTGTCACCACTAGGAAGCATTTCTTGTAGCAACTTTGTCAAACCTTCCAATTCTGCTCTTAAACCATCCTTCAAACCTTCCATGTCTCTTTTTATTTTTTATTCTAAACCATCCATGTTCCCTTTTAAACCATCAATATTAACATTCATCATCGCTTCCAATTCATTTTTGGTTACTTTTTGTGAGAGCGACATTTGTTACACTTGGTCTGATAATTTCGATATATCATGTTGCATTTCTTCCTCTTCTTCATGCGTCATATTAGAGCTTTCTGGTTTCTTATTGGGTGTATCAATTTTTTTGTTTTGTTTCGAGGCATATTGGAATGATATAATGATATATATGCTTCTCTATGCCCTTTGAATTACTTCAAACTAAATTTTCAAACAAAAGAATTGCAAATTAAAAAAAAAATATACACACCTTTTTTCTTATTTTTTTGGAGCTAGTTATTGAAACCATTGTATCTCTACAATTTTGGATCTCCAAGGTAAAAAATTTCATCCTGTGGTATCCCTCTAAGTTTTCTTTCCAACAACACAAGTCCAACCAAGATTAGATTCTTCAAGAAAGCGTTACGCCCAATATTCCACAATGACCTGAGTATAAAATGATTTAGTAGAGTGAAATTGTACGAAGTGCCATGTGTCATTTTTTCAACCTTCAGCTTGGAAAATGATACAAAAAAAGCTACAGTCTGTTCACTTTCAGTCGCTTTTACAAAATTCAAACCTAATACTCAGAGTGAAAGTTATGATGATTTTTCCTAGGTCAATTGTTTGAGATTGAATTTTCGAGCTTGCAAAAACCCTAAATTCTTCAGACCATTTCTAAGAAAATATATCGAACCAAGATCTCAAATTTTTAATGAATTTCTCCAAGATTTCTTCTCCTTGTGGTCAAAATTTCCAATTCGTAAGCCTTGTAGAAGAAAAGTTATAGTGAAAATACCACGATGATCTGTTTGAGGTAGCAAACTATAATCCAAAGCTTTGATACCAAATATTATGCAACCAACTCAAAAAATAGAAGAAAAGATATATCAACAAATTGAGAAATAGCCTCTTTAAGAGGGAAACCTCCTCTACATCACATAAATGAACAATTCTTGGATTATACAAATGACAAGACCTCCTTGGTATATATAGGATCCTAAGGGGTCATAATATAATCTTAACCTACATAACAATAATAATGTAAGGGCACAACAATAACAATGGTGGGCCTCTATGGGGCAGAAAAATAAAAATATGTGGGCTACATGGGCACAACAATAACAATAGGATGCTACACTAACAATAAAAATAAGGGGTCTACAATAGTATTATAGGGACCCAACATTCCCCTCTCCTTCAAACATTATTGTCCTCAACGCTTGAGTAGTTCTGGATGCTTCTGTATAAAATTCTCATCATTCCATGTGGAATATTCAGCGGGTAAGTTATTCCACTTAATAAGATACTCTGAAATTCGTCGATTCCGTATTTGTTGGGTTCTTGTTTCCATGACTGCTTCAGGCTCCAATATGATTTTTCCTTCTTTGCAAGTTCTGGCAATACTGCTTGAACTGGGAGCTTGTCATTGATAACCTTATTTATGCATGAAACATAGAAAACTAGGTGTACTCAGGATGATGCAAGCAGCTCCATTTTGTATTCCACTGTACCAATCTTTTGCAACACCTTGTAAGGACCATAGTATTTGGGTGATAATTTATTATCCTTCTTAGCTTGTTTGAGGGAAATTTGTTTGTATGGTTGTATTCATAAAGATAACCAGTCACCTACATCAAAACATTTTTCACTACGATGTTGATCTTCATGTTGTTTCGTTTGATTTTGCGCTAGGGTGAGTTTATCCTCTAAGAGTTGGAGAACTTGTTGTTGATTCTTGATATGATCTCCCACTACTTGAACCTTATAATTTTCTCTTAAAGATGATGTGATAGATGGTGGATGATATCCATAAAGTGCCATAAATGGCATCATTTTTTCTACAGTATGGAAGGAAGTGTTATACCACCATTTAGCCAGATGTAACAACTTAACCCATTATGTTTGTTTATCAGATACAAAGCAACGAAGATATATTTCCAAACATTTGTTCACTATCTCAATTTTCCTGTCAAATTGAGGATGATAAGATGAACTATGAGATAATTGAGTATCGAGGCAAGAAAATAATTCTGTCCAGAAATTTCCAGTGAAAATGGGATCTTTGTCACTTACAATAATCTTTGGATTTCCATGTAGCTTTTGAATTGTTTCCATAAATGCAGTAGCAACTCTATTGGCTTTAAAAAGATGAGATAATGCAAAAAAGTGTGCATACTTGGTAAATATATCAACTACCACCATAATGACACTCTTTCCTTCAGACTTAGGTAAATCTATGATAAAATCCATTAAGACCTCCTCCCAGTGTTGCATTGGAATGGATAAATGTTGTAACAGACTTAGGGTCTTAATTGTCTCAACTTTATTTTGTTAGCAAACCAAAGATTCTGCCACAAATTTTTAAATATCAAATTTAAGGCCATCCCAAAAAAATTCCCTCTTGACCCTATGGTAAGTTTATAATAATCTTGAGTTCCCTCCTAAGGGGGAGGTGTGCAATTACAAAATAATATTTTATTTGAGTTAGGAATTCTTACAAAGATATAAGCGATATTTGTATCATAATGAATCATTTTTCCAGATAAATGTATCTGATGCACTAGAATCTTGCTGCAACTTTTTATTGAGTGTCCACACATGTTCGTCATTCTTCCATTCATCTCTTGCTTTAGTTATCCAATCAGGTTGGATAATAGAAATAGCACTAAGTAATGCTTCTACATCCTCATCCTTTCTTGATAGTGCATGTGCAACAACATTTTGCTTCCCTTTTTTGTATATCAAAGTCATAACTCAACATTTTAGTGTCCCCTTTTTGTTTCTCTTTTGAAATATTTTTTGTTCAAAAAGTATTTAAGAATATCGTGATCTGTTTTTACCTTGAAGTGTCTTCCCATGAAGTAAGGTCGCCATTGCTTTAGTGCATGTAGTATTTCCAACATTTATTTCTCATAAATATGTTTGTGTAAATATGTTCCCTTGATTAGATGACTTTCAAAAGCAATGGGTATTCCTTCTTGCATTAAAACAACACCAATTCCATTTCCTGAGGCGTCACATTCCACGATAAAGGTTTTTATGAAGTCTATTGTAGCTAAGACCGATGCTTGGCACATTGTCTCTATGAGATGTTCAAAGGCCTTAGTTGCTTCTAGAGTCGAAGAAAATGCATCTTTATTCAGTAATGTTATTAGAGTCACTACTATTCTCCCATAAATCTTAATGAACTTGCGATAATACCCTGTCAACCTGAGAAATCCTCGAAGATGCTTTAGGGTTGTGGGGATTTTCCATTCCTTAATGGCTTTAATTTTTTTAGGGTCTACCTTAACACCCTGATGAGATAAAATATGACCCAAATATTCCACCTCCTGTACTCCAAAGAAACATTTGGATGATTTTGCATTTAATTGTTTCTTCTCCAATAGTTTGAGCACCCTAGAAACATGTCGAACATGATCCTTCCAAGACTTGTTGTAGATTAGTATATCATCAAAAAATACTAACACAATTTTTCTAAGGAAGGGTTTGAAAATTGAATTCATCAAACCTTGAAATGTGGAAGGTGCATTAGTAAGGCCAAAAGGCACGACCAAAAATTCATAATGACCTTCATGAGTTTTGAATGTTGTTTTCAGAATGTTTTCATTCTTCATTCTAATTTGATGATATCTTGAACGAAGATCCAGCTTGGTGAAGTAAATTACTCCGTGAAATTCATCGAAAAATTCATCAGTGACAGGAATGGGAAATTTATCTTTCACAGTGAGCTTATTGGGCTCCCTATAATCCGAACACATACACCATGATCCATACTTCTTGTGCACCAATACTACTGGAGCAAAGAAATAACTTTGACTAAGTTCAATTATACCAACCTCTAGCATTTCTGCAACCATACATTCAATTTCACTCTTTTGGGAATAGGGATATATGTAAGGCTTGATGTTTGGATGAACACTTCCTAGAATCAAGTGAATAGCATGATCATAATTACGAATTGGTGGGAGACCTTGGGAGTCTCCAACGCCTTGGAATGATTGTCCAATAATTTTTGGAGATCTAGAGAAATTGATGACTTAGATGTTTGAACATATAGTGAACATAATTGTTCAATTACCCCTCATTTTCCCTTCTTAAAAATCTTTGTCATGATATTAGAGTTTATTATCTTCCCAGGTTTCCCTGTGAGACCTCTTAATTCAATTTCATTTCCTTCCCAAAAGAAATCCAAGAAAAGTTCTTGAAAATTAAACGCTATCATCCCCAAAGATTGTAACCATTGAACTCCTAGTACAATATCAACACCACCTATTGGAATGGAAATCATTCGACTATTTAATACATATTCTCCCATGGTTAGCTTGATATTATGGCACTTTCCAGAGCAATTTATAGTTCCTCCATTCGCAACCATCACTTGACACTCGGGTGTTGGATATAGAAATAAATTCAATTCCTTGGCTATCTTACTAGTGTATAAAATTATGGGTACTACCTGAATCAATCAACACTATTATCTTTTATTTCTTGATATATCCTTCTATCTTGGGAGTTTGAAGAGTGGTAATTCCCTAAAATGCATTATAATGTATCATCAGATTAATTTCTTCTTTTTCTGGGGTTGGTTCCTGGTGTATATCCTCTTCTTTTGATGCGTCTTGTCCATTTTTTCCCCCTCTTCACAATCTATGTAAAATAGTTTATTCTCAGCACACTTATGACCTTTAGTGTATTTTCTATCACAATTGTAACAAAGCCATTTTTATATTTTTCCCTCCAATTGTTGTTGTGTTAAACTTGTAGGTTGTGGAAGGTTAATAACAACAACACTTCCATATTTATAGTTGTGAGTGGTAGAATTCCTTGTTGCCATAATTTCTCTTTTCCCTTTCAATGCCTTCTCAAATGAATCAGGTTCCCAAAAGGCGAACCTCATGTTGTATGTTATCCTTCGAATTACCTATGAAAACATCAATCCTATGCTCCTTTGGAATATCATTTACCTTGATATTCAATCTTTGGAAGTCCTCAATGTGCTCCTCCATTGAACCATTTTGTTTGATATTTATCAGTTGGCTAAAGAAGGCATTTCTCTTTGTATCCTCATAGTGTGCCACCCATTAGAGAAATTTTGAGGTCTAAAAAGAGCCTCCTAATAAAAATGTACAACCAAAATAAACTTTATAAGAACCAATAGGATTCAAGATGATGATGTCAACCATAGGGGATGAACCATCATTTTGGGAGTAAAAAAGTAAAAGGATTAAAAAATAATAAAATAATAGAACTAATTTTTCAACTCGTATTTTCAACTTATCTCCCTAAGGTTTTACTCAAATTTCAAGCGGGAGTACTCATTGGATGCAGAATTTGATTCCTCGTCCAAGGAGTACCCATGTTGCATACTTTTAATGGACCCTGCTACACGAAAATGAAAAATACATGAAAAACGTGATTGCAATAACTGAAATACCTGAAAAAACGTGATTGTAATCACACTTTTCATTTATTTTTCATTTTTGTGTAGCAGGGTTCATCGAAAGTATGCAACATGGGTACTCCTTGGATGAGGAATTAAATTTTGCATCCAATGAGTGTTCCCACTTGAAATTTGAGTAAACCCACAGGGAGATAAGTTGAAAATATGAGTTGTTGGTTTGATGGGCCCTGACCCAGGTTCAATGTTAAGCAGCCAAGCAAATCCCTACGCTACTGGCCCTTTCGGCATCAATCCGCAGAGCACAGACTGAAGTCGCACCCGAAGCAATATGGGGGGATTTAGGAACCGAGTTTCCACACCCTGAGATGGTTGTGATGTCGATTTTAGACCTTCACTCTACCTTCGCATAGACAGATAAGCCCTTTAGGGCTTATCAATGTACTTCTCTTATTCGTCCTTGAAGCGTCCGTGAAAGTCTCTGATCATCCTTCGTGGACCCTAAATAGACAGACTAGGAACTTACGCACCTCTGTAATTACCCTTAATTCTGTGTCTACCCATATTAGCATAAGCATTGGTTAACTTTAACATGCATTACGGTTATCTTCGCATAAAAAAATATTCTTACTTGCATTCATATGACAAAGTAAAATACATAGGTTTGCGCATCAATATAGCAATAATTCATAACCCTAGTATTCAACATAACATAATCGCAACATTCATAATAGAAGTAAAATAACGAATACACAGATAATTCCATAATACTTCTCTTTATTGATAATCCATATTTCCAGTACAAACTCTGACTTCCCTGCGCACACAGCTGCAGGGGTCTGCACACTCAGCTGCAGAGCCTCTTCCTACACTAAGACTCTTCACTCTTAGCTCTCACAGACCCATAAACTTACTGAGAACTCTACCAAAAACTTATGAACTGCCTTAGACTCTCTAAGACTTCCCTTTTTATACATTCCCATGGCCCACAGACCAAGGATGGATCTCATCAAGCCGAAACAGACTATCTAAACTAAGGGTGGAAACCCTTTTTGACTATTTACATCTTCGCTCTCCGCGACCACAAAATGTAGAGGCTTTACATTCTCTACACAAAACTTGGGCCTTTAGCCCCAAAACATGGGCTTTTAACCCCAAAATTGACCCCAAGGGACCCATTCCCAACATGAGTTGAAAAAATAGTTTTGTTTTGTTTTGCTTTGTTTTTTTGTTTTGTTTGTTTGTTTGTTTGTTTTTTTTTTTTTTTTTGTTTTTTTTTTTTTGTTTTTTTGTTTTTTTTTTCTTCCCTCTAAAATTTGATGATGTGATCTAGTCTTATTTTATTATTTCCACTATTATTTTATAATTTCCTTAGAAGGCCCATTTTAGACCTCAAAAGTCCTCTAATGAATTATTCCACAAAAATTGTCCAAGTGAAAATTGATTTACCAGAACAAAACCATTGATACCACAAAAATTATTTTTTTCTAAAATAAAGATGCAATACGTACCTTTTGTGTGTTTGACACATTATGTAGATCAAAGAATTGCTCCATCTATAGTATCCATGTTACTGGATCCCTGCCATCAAACTTTCTCATATCGATCTTTGGAATGTGGTTAGTCTTCAATCCAAAGTTAGAGTCTCTAAAATCATGATTAACACTCCTTTTCTTTTCTTCGTGAATTTCGTGGAGTACCTTGTCACCACTAGGAAACATTTATTGTAGAAACTTTGTCAAACATTCCTTCAAACCTTCCATTTTTTCTTTTCAACCATCCTTCAAACCTTCGATTTCTCTTTTTATTTTTTATTCTAAACCATCCATGTTCCCTTTTAAACCATCGATCTTAACATTCATCATCCCTTCCAATTCATTTCTGGTTACTCTTTATGAGAGTGAAATTTGTTGCACTTGGTCTCGTAATTTTGATCTATCATGTTGCATTTCTTCCTCTTCTTAATGCATCATATTAGAGCTTTCTAGTTTCTTATTAGTGGTGTCCATTTTTTTTGTTTTGAGACATATTGGAAGGATATAATGATATATATGCTTCTCTATGCCCTCTCAATCACTTCAAACTTATTTTTGAAACAAGAGTTGAAAATTAAAAAAAATTACACACTTTTTTGCTTGTTTTTTTGGAGCTAGATATTGAAATTGTGGTATCTCTATAATTTTGGATCTCCAAGGTCTGAAATTTCGTCCTGTGGTAGCCCTCCGAGTCTTATTTTCAATGTCACAAGTCCAACCAAGATTGGATTCTTTAAGAAAAGGTTATGTCCAATCTCCCATGATGACCTGATTATAGATTAGTTCAGTAAAGAAAATTTGTATGGAGTGCCACGTATCATTGTTTCAACCTTCAACCTTGAAAATGATATAAAAAAAACTACATTTTATGCACTTTCAGTTAATTTTTACAAAATTCAAATCCAATGCTCAAAGCGAATGTTATGACAATTTTCCCTAGGTCACTTGTTTGAGATTGAATTGTAGAGTCTACTAAAACACTGATTTGCATGGAAAGTGGCAACTACCCATGGTATTTATCTACCTATGGTATTCATCCACCCATAGAATCTACCCATGGTATTGTAAGTGGCATCTAGCCATGGTATTCATCCACTCATGGTATTGTAAGTGGAATCTACCCATGGTATTTACCCACCCATGAAATTTACCCGTGGTATTGTAACTAAAAAAAAACTATAAGTAACAAGTCACATTTTGTAAAACGACATATTATCCACCACAATGTAGCTTTTACAGTTATTCGCTATTTTAATGAAAAATTTTCTTGGTGGTTTTGTTTAATCTGTGTTGTCCTATTTTCTTTTGGAATTTCCATTTTATATATCTTGGGGCCTCCCCCCAAGATCCATTTCAATATTTTAGATCTTTGAGGCCTCCCCCCAAGATCCATTTCAATTTTTTAGATCTTTGCCCCTCCCCCAAGATCTGAATCAATGGTAGCAGATTCAGGTTACGACTCCATGGGAATGAGGGTTTGGTGCATATTTCAGTTTTAAATTTTTGCATCAATCTTCAACAAACTTCATGCACGTGCGACAACCTCCACATAGCAATTCTTGGGAAAAGTGGGAAGAATTTTATGTTTCATTCTTTTGCAGGAATTTTTTGGGCAACGAGTTTGTAGATCAGATCTAAAAATTTTAGTGAAAATTTTACAAAAACAAATAACAGATCTTGATTCCTTGCGAAAAATACCCAAATTTGAAAGAAAAATCGTTTGAATCAGAGTCCGGATGAGGAAGATATCGTTGATTTAAAATCAGTTGCGTTGTAGCATTTTTTCTGATGACAATTCGTGGACGGTGGCTCTCCTATCATTTTGTCATTTTTGTGTAGAATTTTAGAAAACGAATTGCAGATCTGAGCTCCTCTTGAAAAATCATCCAATTTCAAAACAAAAAAATTGGTCGAATCATAGTTCAGATGAGGGAGATATCGCTGATTTAAATCAACTATTTTTTCAGAACTTTTGTGGTGTTGGGACAGTTGCAGCGCGAATATGAGTTTCTAAAGTGTCCATAAAGAGATTTCAATCACACTGGAAGATGCAGAATGGTCATTCTATTTCCAAAAATAGATAATAATAAATATTATAAGTTATATTGACCGAGTTATGCCCATTTTAAATTAGTTTTTATATTTGGAGCAACATTCGGAGCGGGTTCCCTTTGGAGACATGCCCTCCCACTCCGCTTTAGTAGGCACCTACTTCACATTCATCAATTTCAGTATAACAACATCTGGCTTGGGTTCTTTGGATACATGCCCTCCCACCCTAGGCTATATAGGCATCTGCTACTTCATCAACAATCAACATCACGATTATGGGTCAACCGCACAAAATCCTTGTCATCGAAGTCCATTTGCTAGGCCACACACTGTTAGTATCATAGTTGGTCACAAGAATTACAAGGTATCTCTATCCTTGGATCTTCATTTTTCATGGTTATGGGTCATCCACAAACCCACACTTCATTGAAGTTCATTTGTTAGACCGCACACTTGTCATTATCACAATTGGTCACAAGCATTACAGGGTATCTCTATCCTCAATTCTTCGTTCATCACGGTTATGGGTTAACCACACAAATCCCTTCTCTTTAGTGGATCTCCATATTTAACACATGCTTCTCAGGAGGGAACTTCATGCAATGGGGGTCATTGTTTCTTAAGGAGTGAGGAATGATTCAAATGGAAAGTCGCATATACCCATGGTATTTATCCACCCATGGAATCTACCCATGGTATTGTAAGTGTCATCCACCCATTGTATTCATCCACTCATGGTATTGTAAGTGGAATCTACCCATGGTATTCATTCACTCATAGTATTTACCCACCCATGGCATTTACCCATGGTATTGTAACTAAAAAAAGACTATAAGTAACAAGTCGCATTTCGTAAAAGGAGATACTATCCACCACAATGTAGCTTTTACAGTTATTCTTTATTTTAATAAAAAAGTTTCTTGATGGTTTTGTTTAATGTGTGTTCTCCTATTTTCTTTTGGAGTTTCAATTTTTGAGACCTTGGGGCCTCCCCCACAAGATCCATTTCAATTTTTTAGATCTTTGGGGCCTCCCCCCAAGTTCTAGATCAAGCCCTAACTTCTTCGAACCATATCTATGAAAATATAATGAACCAAATATTGAACCTTTTACATGAAGTTCACCACGATTTCGACTCCATGTGGTCGAAATGTCAGCTTCTGAAGCCTCGTATAAAAAATTTTATAGTGAAAATACCAAGATGGATTGTTTGAAGCAATGAAATCCTAGAATTCAAAGCTTTGATACCAAATGTTATGCAACCAACTCACAAAAAAGAAGAAAATATAGATCAACGACTTGAGAAATAGCCTCTTCGAGGGGGAAACCTCCTTTACATCACATAAATGAACAATTATTGGATGATACAAATGATAAGACCTCATTGGTATATATAGGAGATTAAGGGGTCACAATATAATCAAAGGCTACATAACAATAATAATGTAAGGGCACAACAATATGAGGGCTATATGGGCACAACAATAACAATATTGGGCTTCTATGGGGCATAACAATAACAATATGGGGCTACATGAGCACAACAATAACAATAGGAGGCTACACTAACAATAATAATAAGGGGGCTACACTAGTATTATAGGGACCTAACATGGAGGCTTTGATCCCCCCAGCAGGCTAGGACCTACACCCAAGCAACACCCTACCGCCTTATCTTTATGATGATTGGTCAATCTTTCTCAAGCGTTCAAGAAAACATTTTAACCTACATATCAATGTAATGTTATGATGATTGACAATTCCTCAATACTGGATGTAGCAATACAAAAATGGACTTGATACCACTATCACCAAAAACTGGTCAATATTGTAACCACGTTGTCTTTTCTTTTCTCTTGAATGACATCAACCTATCCAACATAAGAAATTCCATGAATATGTCATCAAGACAATAGATAGCTCAAACCCTAGCTTGAAACTCTATAATATGAACCTTGTCTTAACAACTCTACTGAATACTTATCAAATCTGGTCAATACATTCAACAACACATCAACTCACGAACTCTGCTAATCAAATGGATCAAACCATAATAACAACATAAACTATCACTAAAAAGCCTTGCATATATAACTCCACCAAATACATCATGTTAGTAGCATACATACATCATCTTATACAGGGCATAAAATCTCGCTCGAATGACATCAAACCCTAACAATAACAAACATCAACAATACATATCTCTATCAACTCTTGCAGCAACATACAAAATTTACTCAATCATACACCTTAAGCCTCAATAGTATACTTTGACTTCTTTAGAACTCAATCATACAAGTTCTCCCTAACTTAAGACATACAAGACAACTACAACAAAATATGCTTCATCATTTCTTTAGGCAATATATTGGCAATACATATGACAATATTAGGCTCATGATAAAAAATTCTTATACACTTTCAAGTAGTAGGATATCAACTCTCTCTCTCCTAGCACACACAATAAACCTCACAACACATTTATTATCAGCATAATAGCACACATGCTCAGTTTCACTAACTTAGTCATACAACAATATTAACCCCACTATCTATCTGTAACACTAGCAAAATATCATGGGAACTTTCCACAACAACTCTACTCTAACACATGCTCATTTCCCTACAATGCATCAAAACCCCTCTCGCTTAGTCACACTACAACATAATACATCAACAATTCCAACCATGGCATCTATAGACTCAACATATGAATCGAAATATCCATTAGAGGAAATGTCGGCCTAAAAGTGCCCATGAAATTTTCATTGATTTCCATGTAAACCAATCAAAATCCTTTAAATTTAAAAAGAGGTACATGTAAATATTTTGGATGGAAAAGAAAAAAACTACTTTTTTTTTGTTTAATTGTATTTTTGGTTTATCACCTTATAAGTTTACTCAAATTTCAAGTGTAGACACTAGTTGGATGCAGAATTAAATTCCACATCCAACGAGTACCCATTATTCATACTTCTAAGAATACCCATATTGATAAAATAGAAGATACATTAAAAAAACGTGTTGAACACATTGTTTTAATGTATCTTCAATTTGTATCAATGTGCGTCTTCTTAGAAGTATGCATAATGGGTACGTGTTGGACGTGGAATATAATTCTACATCCAACAAGTGTCTACACTTAAAATTTGAGTAAACCTATAAGGAGATAAGCCAAAAATACAATAAAAAAAAAGTAGTTTTATCCTTTTCTGTCCAAAATTCATAACTCTTATTTATTATTTTAATTACTATTTTATTATTTTTCCTTATGAGGCCACTTTTAGGCTGAAATTTCCTTTAATGGACAACTAGACCTCGCTCAACCAATAAATTGGCATCAACATATTCTCAAGGAAACTTTGTTATATAGTGTTAACATTCAATATTCAGACCTTTGTAATAGGATAACAATATCCCGCTTAAACCGACATATACAACAATAAGTGTTGGCATTATGATACATATGTTGTACTTGATGGCAACCCACTCATCTAAGATGATAAATTATAGTGTAGCAAAGTTCACGCACTTTCATAAAGATAAAAGTTTATTTCATGTAGAGAAAAGTTCACGCACTTTTATGCAGAGAAAAGTTTATTTCATGTAGAGAAAAGTTCACGCACTTTTATGCAGAGAAAAGTTTATTTCATGTAGAGAAAGGTTCACGCACTTTTATGCAGAGAAAATTTTATTTCATGTAGAGAAAAGTTCACGCACTTTTATGCAGAGAAAAGTTTATTTCATGTAGAGAAAAGTTCATGCACTTTTATGAAGAGAAAAGTTTATTTCATGGAGAGAAAAATTCACGCACTTTTAAGCAAAGAAAAGTTTATTTCATGTAGAGAAAAGGTTTGATCTCACGCACTTTCATGGTTGGTTCATGGTATTAGTTCGACAGTTTTTGATCTTATGGTTTTGGCCCGTGGTATTGCATCCAAAAGTGTTGATCTCACGCACTTTCATGGTTGGTTCATGGTATTAGTTTGACAGTTTTTGATCCTATGGTTTTGGCCCGTGGTATTGCATCCAAAAATGTTGACCTCATGCACTTTCATGGTTGGTTCATGGTATTAGTCCAACAGTTTTTTGATCCTATGGTTTTCGACCGTGGTATTGTGGAAGGCCTAAGACTATAAAAGAGGAAGGAAATCATTTGGAAAAGTATCATCGAATGAATTGAATATCTAATAAGTGCTAGATCTGAAATATTTGTGATTGGGTTATGGTGCAGATCTGGATCTGAATGAAGGAGGAACCTTAGCGCATAAAGAAGGATAAGTTCTTTTGATGGGTCATAATATTTATGCTTGAATAATAGTATCTTTGCATGATTTTGATCTGTTATATGAGGCGCATGCTTGATCTATAAATATGACAATCTGGGTTAATTAGTGTCTGAATATTTGAAAGAAGGAATTATCCTTTATATATCTGCACGCAGGTTTCAGGTTGTTGAAGTAGCGTATATCTTTAAATTATGATCTAGCTGCCTCTGTCTATTGCTGCATTATTCTGGGTTCAGAATTTGGTGTGTGGTTACTGTTACTGTGTTCTGGGTACAACTGTCAGAGAAGTGTTTACTTGATTCAGTGCTAATTGGGAAAAGGAGATTGTTTGATGCAGATATACTTGATGATTGATTGATGTTCATGGATCCAGTCTGAAAATTTATGAAACGTGGTCCCTGGAAGAAAGAGAAGGTTGTAGCCTTCAGTAGGCCAGCACCTACGTACTAGTATCTTGGCTAGTACAAGAGCTAAGAGGGTTGTAGCTCTCTGCAGGTTGTAGCCTGCGTACTGGTAAAGGACTGCACCAGTACAAAATCATTGTAAAAGGAGTTTCTTATTAAAAGAAGATAGAGACATATTGCAGCAGGTGGTTTTCACCCACATTGGGTTTCCACCTTATATCTGGTGTTCTTTTTTGTGACTATTTGCTTTTCTTGTTCCTGCTCATTATTTTATGATACTGACATACAAAGTAATGATAAATATTTGAAGAATTATTCAAAGTATAAATAAGGAAGACATATTGAAAAGAATTTGATAATACTTATTCACCCCCCTCTCTCAGTATTATTTCCAACAATTGGTATCAGAGCAGGTCCTTCTGAAGAAGCTTGATCGCTTGAAGGAAGATCTAACATCATGAGCAACTACGAGAGGGAAGCATCAATCAGGCCACCGATTTTTTATGGGACAAACTTCGTATATTGGAAGGTAAGAGTTACTGCCTATCTTCAATCTTTGGGTACAGAAGTATGGGACATTATAGAAACAGGGTATACTTTTCCATCAGCTACTCCTACAGATTCAGCTGAGAAGAAGAAATATGAAACAAATGCAAAGGCGGTTAATACTCTTCTAGGATGTCTATCTCAATCTGAATTCGTGAAGGTTATGCAATATAAATCCGCAAAAGAAATATGGGACAAGATTGTTTTGAGCTACGAAGGAGATGAACAAGTAAAACGTGCAAAACTTCAAACCCTCAGGATTCAGTATGAGAATCTCAGAATGTATAATGATGAAAGTGTGGCTAACTATTTCCTTCGGGTAGATGAGATTGTTAATTGTATGAAAAACTTGGGTGAAGAAATAAAACAGGTTGTTGTGGTTGAAAAAGTCCTAAGATCATTGTCCCCCAAGTTTGAATCTAAAGTATCTGCAATAGAAGAAAAGGAAAATCTACGAACTCTTACTATGTCTCAGCTACACGGAATTCTAACTGCTTATGAAATGAAGAAAGGAGGTCCATCAGACAGGAGAGAAGCTGCTTTTAAGGCTTCAGGCAAAGGAGACTACTATGAATCAAGTCACGTGCCAGAAGAAGAAGAAGAATCAAATTTTGTCAGAAATCTTCAACGGGGTACTGGAAGGTTCAGAGGTAAGCTACCTTTTAAATGTTTTGCTTGTGGAAGAGTAGGTCATTATGCTGCCAAATGTCCTCATAAGGATAAGATTGACAAAGGAAAGGAACCTGCTAGATGGAACAAGAAATAGAATGCAAATAAGAAAAGCTACTACACTCATGAAGACAGTGATGGTCTATCAAATAGTGATGAAGATGAACGAGGTAATGACTATAAACTTTTAATGGAATTTGAAGATGATGATTACATGGATGCTATAGATGTGGATAGTTTTTATGATGAGATTTCTAGACTTAAGACATGTATAGAAGAAAAGAATATGATCATTGATACTCTACAATTTCAAATTGATGAAAAAGAAAAATATCTTGAAAAGTTAGAAGGTGAAATTGTTGGCCTTAGAAAAGAAATTGAGAAAACAAAGGCTATTAATCTTAAGTTTGTCAAAGGATCTAAAACTCTGGATGAGATCATCAATGTACAGCGTTCTCCGCTAAACAAGACAGGTCTGGGGTATAATGGAGAAACATCTCAAGTATCCACCTCAAAGAGTTATCTTGATGCAGCAAGAAGGAATGAGCAAAAGCACAATGGAGATCACCAGGTAAAGCAGGGACGAATTACATCAAGAACGAACAAAGACGATCAGGTAAACCAGGGGCAATCTGTCTTAAGGATGAACAAAAGCTACAACCAGCCACAGGTAAAATCTTCTCAATTTGCTTCAAGAATGGATGACAATAGAAATTACAATCATTTGGCTGGTAGATTTGATAATCGTAGAAGTTTCTTCAATGGGCAATGTTTCTCTTGCCATAACTTTGGTCACAAAGCAGCTCAATGTGTTGCATATAAACAATCATGACTAGAGAAGCTCAAAAACAAAGAAGTATGATCGGGATTACAAAAAGGACCTATAACAACTTTTCGGCTCTTGAAAATGAAGTTGAATGTTCTATTTGCAATAACTTTGGTCATGAAGATTCTGAATGCAGGAGCAGGTTTCAGCAGACAAAGGAACAAGCCTCAAGCACCAAAACATGGAGAATAAAGGAACCACAAACAGAAAGATGTGGGATAGCATTTTATGCAGAAGGACAAGAAAATCTATGGTACATTGACAGTGGATGTTCGAAACATATGACAGGTGATAAAGAAAAACTTGAATCATATTCTACTTTAGAAAAGGGAAAGAAAGTTTCTTTTGGAAATGATACTCCTGCAGCTATAAAAGGAAAAGGCACTGCTCAGTTAAAAGAAAAGGTCAAAGCTGGAAATGTTTTGTATGTTGATGGATTGAAGCATAATCTTCTAAGTGTCAGCCAGATGTGTGATCAAGGAACCGAGGTGATATTTATATCAAACGGATGTCGTGTTCGTGATATTGATACAGGTGAAACAGTGATCAAAGGTAGAAGAACTCCAAATAATCTATACATATTTGAAGAAGGACAACAACAATGCTATTTGAGCAAGGATGATGAACACTGGTTATGGCACCGGAGGTTGGGGCATCTAAGCTTTTCACAAATAAGGAAAGCATGCAAATATCAGGCTGTTCGTGGTCTTCCAGATATCAAAATTCCAGACAACACCATATGCAAATCATGTCAGTTTGGAAAGTAAACCATAACTAACTTTCCAGAGAAGGAAGGATCAGCTAGCATGCCTCTTGAGCTAGTCCATACAGATGTATGTGGTCCATTTAGGAAAAGGACACCTCGAGGAGAAGAATACTTGATATTATTCATTGACGATTTCTCCAGGTTTGTTTGGTTAGGACTTATGAAGCACAAAGACGAAGCATTCGAGAAATTCAAATCCTTCAAAGCCTTGGTTGAAAATGAATCAGGTTACAAAATTAAGTGCCTCAGATCTGACAGAGGTGGGGAGTTTACCTCAAATGAATTTTTCGATTTCTGTGAAGAACATGGGATAAGAAGGGAATTCTCTACAGCTAGAACTCCTCAGCAAAATGGAGTGGTGGAAAGGATGAACAGAACAGTCCAACAAATGGCCTGTGCTATGCTTGATGAGTTCAGAACTCCCGCAACTTTCTGGGGTGAAGCTGCATATGCTGCGGTTGTTATTCTCAACAAAACAAATGTCCGAGTGAACAACACTCAAACTCCTCATGAGCTCTGGTATGGTGAGACTCCTTCGGTAAAGCACTTCAAAATCTTTGGGAGCAAATGCTATATTAAGAATACTGATGAGCAACTTGGCAAACTTGAACCTAGAGCAGATGAAGGCATTCTTCTTGGTTATTCTCCACACAGCAAAGAATATAAGTGCTACAATAAAAGACTTGGAAGAATTGTTGACAGCATTGATGTAGTGGTTGATGAAAAGGGATACATTCCTAGGCAAGTAAATCATGAAAATATCGAAGAAGATGAAGACTACCCTCAAATACAGAATGATGAAGAAGAAGAACCTCAAGAAGCACCAGAGGAACAGATAAGGATAGAAGAGAAGACTCCATCCCGGTACATTCAGAAGAATCATCCAGAATCTCAGATTTTGGGGCAGAAAGAAGCAGGTGTACAAACAAGAAGAACAATTGCAGAAGCTTCAAGCTATTTGGCATTACTCTCCTCCACTGAACCACAAAATGTAAAAGAGGCATGCAAAGATGAATTTTGGGTCAAAGCAATGGATGAAGAACTTGAGCAGATCGAAAAGAACAACACTTGGGAGTTGGTTCCTAGACCAAAGGATAAGAATGTTATAGGGACAAAATGGGTCTTCAAAAATAAGTTGAATGAAAATGGGGAAGTAATTAGAAACAAGGCAAGACTTGTTTGTAAAGGGTATGCGCAGCAAGAAGGAATAGATTTTGAGGAAACTTTTGTTCCTGTTGCAAGACTTGAGGCCATCTGAATTTTCCTTGCTCTCTCAAGCTTTCAAAAGTTCAAAGTATTTCAAATGGACGTGAAATCAGCCTTTCTGAATGGAGACTTAGAAGAAGAAGTATACATTGAGCAGCCAGATGGTTTCATTCTTGGAAATGATCCAAATCTTGTATGCAGACTGAAAAAGGCTCTCTATGGTCTTAAACAAGCTCCAAGGGCTTGGTACTATCGTTTGGACAAATATCTTCATCAACAAGGTTTTTCAAAAGGATCAGCAGATAGCAATCTTTATATAAAAATTGAAAATGACAAATTGCTAATACTTGTTGTGTATGTAGATGACATTATCTTTGGTAGCAATGAAGAATCTATGATTCAAAGCTTTGCCTTGGTGATGAAGAAAGAATTTGAAATGTCCTTGCTTGGAGAATTGACATATTTTCTTGGCCTGCAAATCCAACAAAAGGAAGGAGGGACCTTCTTGTCTCAAACCAAGTATCTCAAGCAGATTTTGAAGAAATATGGCATGGAAGATGCAAAACCAGTATGTACACCCATGGTCACAGGATGTAGCCTCAGTACAAATGATGAATCAGAAGCAGTACATCAACCAACCTACAGATCTATGATTGCAAGTCTACTTTATTTGACAGGTACCCGACCAGACATCATGCATGCAGTGGGAATAGTTGGAATATTTCAGGCAAATCCAAAGGAAACTCATCTTCAGGAAGTAAAGAGAATCTTCAAATATCTTCAAGGGACTCAAAATTATGGCTTATGGTATCCTAGAGATACAGATCTCACACTTCATGCTTATACTGATGCAGATTGGGCCGGAAGCGTGGATGACAGGAAGAGCAAAAGTGGTGGTGCATTCTTTATGGGTTCCAGATTAGTATCTTGGTTCAGCAAGAAACAGAGTTCGATTTCCTTGTCTACAGCTGAAGCAGAATATGTTGCTGTTGCATCTTGTTGCACTCAACTCCTTTGGATGATGCAGACCTTGTAGGATTTTCAAATCACTTGTACACCACCCATCTCCATCTTATGTGATAATACAAGTGCAATCAGCATTTCAAAGAACCCAGTCATGCATTCAAAAACCAAGCACATACCAATCAAGTATCACTTTCTCCGGGAACAAGTGCTTGAACAAAAGGTCAAGTTGGAGTATGTTCCTTCTAAGGAACAGGTTGCTGATATACTCACCAAACCATTGCCTAGGGAGACATTTGAATACCTCAGGCAAAAGCTGGGGGTTGTTGATGCATCATCTTGTTGTTGAATCTCTTCTGATTGTTGGTTGGTTGTACGCAAGGTTCATCTGAAGTATATGCGTACATGTGCTAGGTTGCGGATTGGTCAAAGATCGAATGGCACAGGTTCAGGGGGAGCATATCATGCATTGTTGGCATTATGGAGGAAGTACAGAAGGAGATCATGGATGCTGGTCTGAATATTGCTGCAATACGTCTCTATCTCTCTTTCATGGTCATTTATGGTGTTTGGTTCTTCTTTGCAGATCTGGTTTATAGTCAGGGGGAGCATGTTCTTAGGGGGAGCATAACCCTTTGCCCTTGATGTCAAAGGGGGAGAGTGATTGGTTGTTGTTGCCATCAAGTCCAAAGGGGGAGATTGTTGGCATTATGATACATATGTTGTACTTGATGGAAACCCACTCATCTAAGATGATAAATTATAGTGCAGCAAAGTTCACGCACTTTCATAAAGATAAAAGTTTATTTCATGTAGAGAAAAGTTCACGCACTTTTATGTAGAGAAAAGTTTATTTCATGTAGAGAAAATTTCATGCACTTTTATGCAGAGAAAAGTTTATTTCATGTAGAGAAAGGTTCACTCACTTTTATGCAGAGAAAAGTTTATTTCATGTAGAGAAAAGTTCACGCACTTTTATGCAGAGAAAAGTTTATTTCATGTAGAGAAAAGTTCACGCACTTTTATGAAGAGAAAAGTTTATTTCATGGAGAGAAAAGTTCACGCACTTTTATGCAGAGAAAAGTTTATTTCATGTAGAGAAAAGGTTTGATCTCACGCACTTTCATGGTTGGTTCATGGTATTAGTCCGACAGTTTTTGATCCTATGGTTTTGGCCCGTGGTATTGCATCCAAAAGTGTTGATCTCACGCACTTTCATGGTTGGTTCATGGTATTAGTTCGACAATTTTTTATCCTATGGTTTTGGCTCGTGGTATTGCATCCAAAAGTGTTGATCTCACGCACTTTCATGGTTGGTTCATGGTATTAGTCCAACAGTTTTTTGATCCTATGGTTTTGGACCGTGGTATTGTGGAAGGCCTAAGACTATAAAAGAGGAAGGAGATCATTTGGCAAAGTATCATCGAATGAATTGAATATCTAATAAGTGCTAGATCTGAAATATTTGTGATTGGGTTATGGTGCAGATCTGGATCTGAATGAAGGAGGAACCTTAGCGCATAAAGAAGGATAAGTTCTTTTGATGGGTCATAATCTTTATGCTTGAATAATAGTATCTTTGCATGATTTTGATCTGTTATATGAGGCACATGCTTGATCTATAAATCTGACAATCTGGGTTAATTAGTGTCTGAATATTTGAAAGAAGGAACATATATTAAAAGTGTTCATGACAAGACTTTCCTTATTTCCTCCAATGCTTCCAAGGAGGCTGCAATATTTATGTTGATCTTCAATGGCCACCTTTGACATCACTAACAACTTGACCAACATTTATTAATAATAATAAAAGTTCAAAATAAAATATTATAAATAATTTATTTAAGTTTATACTTCTTGGTAGCTTTAAAAACAATAAAACTTTTAAAATTGTTTGATATGTAGTTAAAATAGATTAAAAACATATTAATATTTTAATGATATGTAATTTATTAGGATCACAAAACTAAGAGAAGTGGTGGTGTCTAAATACTTTGTTTCTTGAGATCCCAATGGCCACTGTTAGCGCTCGAATTTGGCCTCAGGCTGAGGAAGGCAAAATCCAAGGCAACATCAAACCACTTAGCCTCGTAGCTAGCCCTACGAGGACAGGAGAGGGCTCTCTCCGGGTCTATCTCGGCAAAAGCTCTTCAAAGGGCTGAGATGACCAATAAAGAACATTGATTTTAGGCTAGTAAACTGATAGGGAAAGTTTGATTTCAAATTTTTAGGGTTTTGTTGGAAAACTGAGCACGAAAATTTTGGGTGCGGGATGAGACACAGTTTTTGCAGAGGTCTTTTTGGGGCAAGGTAGGAGATTGTCTTGATTCCTTTGAAGGAAGTGAATGGATAGGTATGAGTGGTGAGGAGCTAAGGAGAGCAAGAAACCATCAGGAGTTCTCCTTAAATAGATGAAAACATAGATATTAAGCAAACTTAAAGGCAGAGCATAGAAACCATGAATTCTACCTTAACACTTCATTTACTTAATTTTCAGAAGAGAAGAGTAGGAAAATGATACACATAAAAAACTTACAAGTACATGAGAGAAACGCACCATCAACACAAATCACCACAGGAATCCCAAATAGTGCTGCAAGACCCTGGTCTTTCCTTTGCCAAAATTGCAGAGATACAAAGAGTAATACAGTCTAAGCTTATCCCTCAAGAGTCCAACCCTAAAAATGACTAAGAAAGTACATAATATAGGCAAGATAATACATTTACTTGCCTCTAGGGGTCGAGCTCATCATCCTAGGAGTTGTTTCAACCAATTCTAAACTGAGCACTACAATCTAGGTAGTCAAAACAACTTGCCTCTATAAGTTAGGAAACCAATTCATTCATTAACTTTTTGCTATTTTATGAATGAATCTTATAGAATAGGTAAAAAGGTGTCATGTCATCATGAAAATACATTAGTTACATCAAAGAGGGTGAAAAATCCCATGAAAAGTCAAAACTAGTCAAAAGTTGCGTTGTCTTGAGCTGTAGATGAAAAACTGACAAATTTCCCTGATGCGTAGCGCGCCATTTCTCTACACGTACTGCGCCTTTGAGCCAACTTTTGGGGCACTTCCCGGCATCCAAATGAGGCTCAAGTGGGCTTGTTGGAAAGGTCTAGATGTTTACTCTCTAGCCCAAGTGGAATTTCTCAATTTGGTGCCCATTTGCCCCTCCACAAATGCAATCTCCCAAGACTTCTTCCTGTGTGTCCAAAAAGTGGCAGAAGGTCATTTTTTGCTTTTTTTTGACCTTTTGGGGGCCCAAACCTCAATGAAATGTCTTAGCAGTGGCTAATCAAGTGTAATTTGTCATGAAAAATCCAAAAATGCAGAGTTTTTGTGAAATGGACCTCCCCATCTTCAGGGTAGCGCGCGGCGCGCTACGCGTTGAGGGCAAAAACCTGTTTTTAGCAAAAAAAATAAAAATCAAAATTGACCAAAACTGCTCCAAATTTTCTGAATTTTGAGCTAGGGGTGTATCATTGAGCACCATGCTCCTTCAAGGAGGCTTCGGCCAAAATCTGAAGTGGATCAGGCCTTTTTCTCCGTTTTAGTGCCTTGGCCAATCGTCCTTTGAGTACCTTCATTTTCGCTTTGCACACATGCATGCGGGCCCAATAATGATTCTTCATGTGGCGAAGCATATCTTTGTCCCTGTTTGCCTTGGCTAGCAACTTCTCTAAATGAGTGTTTACCCGGATGAGCATAGACTCTCGCTCAATAGGTGTCAAATCACCGGGTCTCTTGCGGGCCAAGTTTCGGTCTTCTCGGATTCGCCGCAACTCATAAAGAGTGTGTTCATCTTCTAGCTGTTTGTTGTGCTGCTCTAGATACCTGATATATGAAGCTATCTCATCATGACTAGTAACAAAACCTGATGGCTCACTTGAAAGCTTCTCCTCATGCTTGGGCTTCTTGCCCTTATCCTGTACCTGCGGTGTTGCTGTCGAAAGTGAGGCCCCTTCCACCTGATGTGGAGATAACACTCGCTGTGCTGATGAAGAAGGCGAGACCCCTTCCACCTGGTGTGGAGATAATACTCGTCGTACAGATGCAAATAAGGCCCTGTGGCCTCTCTGATATGTAACACATGCTGGAGTACTGACATGCTCGGGCTCTGGAATGTGAAACTGATGTGAAGTCCCTCCCTCATCATGGACAATCTCAGGGGGTGGCTGTGGCACCGTGAAGAAGTCGCGAGAGATGAAATCCTCCCAAGTAATACCCTGTTGTGCCAACTGATGCATCACTATGATCTCGATCAGTGCATAATGATATATACTCTTGTGTTGTTGTGCGGGGTTCTTCCTTTGCACTAAGGGCACCATCCTCTCTATATTTCGGCACATGAAAAATGGAATGTTCATCATTCGTACCCGGGTGAAATGAATTAACAAACGGATATGGTACGAATATAAACGTGAAAATCTGCCCTCACAAGTGAAATAGCGCATAATGAGCCTCATCAAGGGTGCATACTCATCCCTTAGGAATCTGAAGGGAAAAACAGCAGTTAGGTGTCTCATACACCCGGGTTTGATATCTGGTTCATAATGAAATCTGTCTAGTTGCTGGCGCTTGTTCCACTCCTCCCCAACATTTGGTATCCCGGTGGCTTGAGCAACAATTTCGGGTGATAGGGTGAAGTCCACTCCTACAAGGTTCACCTGACCATTGTGCAAATGTAGGACAAACAAGCGGACTATTTCTCTGTGATGTTGAATTTGCGAGATCCGCTCACAATATCCAAAGCATGATTGATACTGAAAACATGTCATTGCAAGTGGACAAGCTTGCAACTGAGCCAAAGAAGTGGGCTCCTCCCTGACATGCCGACCACCTTTACCACCCTTATGATGCCTCCTTGGCACTTCTACCTCCGGTGTTGAATCACTGTCATAACTCTGCTCATAATCTGATTCGGTTTCTGACATGGTTTTGAAGGCAAGATGGCTGAAATGTATTGCTGACTTTGCACCCAATTAACTGATGTTTGACTTTTTCAAATGCTGAAATTTGCTTGAGAGAAAAGAGGATTTGGTAGCTTGCTGGCAGTTTATTGGGTGAAAAACCCAACGCGTAGCGCACCTTTCCCAACGCGTAGCGCCCCTCTGGGGCGTAGCGCCTGAGTAAAAACGCACTGGAAAAGTCGCGCTAATGCGTAGCGCTCCCTGGGTGCGTAGCGCGCCTCAGCTGATGCGTAGCGCACCTCTGAAACTGCCCAATTTGCGCAATGACTCTTGAAATCGCCTTTGCAAGGATTCACTTGGCTTGTGAGAGGCAAATGAGTTGCTAATGAAGAGTGATGTGTTTTTATAGGCTCTTTTTTTTTTTTTTGCCCAAAACCCACTTTATAATGTTTGAGTGTTGACACTTTTTGAATTAATTGGCTCTGACTTCTGGTTTCCTTTTTTTGAAAAAAAAAAAAAAATTGGTTGAAATGATGATTTCTTCTGAAAATTTTTGCAGGGATGGCTTCTAAGATGCTTTGGCAAAGGAGACCAAGGCTGCGCTTCAACATTTGGAGAATTTGAAATTTTGACAATTTTTTTACAAAAACGAGATAATGACCTTTGTTTTTCAAAAACAGAGTTTTGAAAACAAGGTGAAAATTTAGTTGTACAATAATGAGAATTATTGAAATGATGTTTTATGAAGGACATCCCTCTGGCCTGCTGGTCCTTTATGACCTCTCAAGACAAAAATTGACTCAACCCTAGACCTAAGACCTCGAAATTTAAAACAAGATGAATGACCCTTTGAAGATTTTATTTACTTAAACAAACCTGAACCAGCAGTGCCAAACAGGAGGGGAATAAAAGACACAAACTCCCTCCACCAGGGTTATGGCATGCCTAACGGAATGCAACATGATCACACTGATGGGACACCTAATCATGAAATGCAAAGAGCTTTGATCTCTGGTGGAGGGCTACTAGACCGACTCTAACATTGGCTCCAATGGGGATGGTAGCTCCTTGGAGATGCCAAGAACCTCAGACCTCTGGGAGAGCAGACCAGTGCTTTCAACCATTGGGTGATGGAGTCATTATTTACTCATTTGACACAAAATTTGACAGTTTTGGTGACTACAAATTTGACTAAAAATTGGACACAACTTTGACCCAAACTAACTCAATTTTGGACAAAAAATGAACTGATAAAACCAACTTGACAAACCTCAAACCAACCAATCTTCATCTTCAGAATTATAGCCTTCACTGCAGGCCCCAGACTGAGGATGAAAGATCAGTACACACATGCGATAAAACAGAAGTAAAACGGTATGTACAATGATGATGACAAGAGCAGGAAATGCTCAGACATGGTACCTTTTTAGCAGCCGACCATTGACCGACCCTCCGGGATAATCATCTCCATTCATTTCCTTGAGAAGAAAATCATTTTGGCCACGATATGTTGCGATCTTGTAGGGACCCTTCCATAAATTGTCAAATTTTCCATGCTTCCCTTTGTCTTCATTCCGAGCATCCCACCTCAAAACCACATCATCTATTTGGAAGTCATCTGGTTTTGCTTTCCTGTCATAAATCTTCTTTATGCACTCTTGCAACTTGAGAGTATTGTGAAGAACTTCCTCCCGTGTCTGCTGTAAATGAATCATTTGATTAATCCGCCTCTGCATGGGATCTTCCTCACTACCAGCTTCTTGAAGCAATTTGACCACCGGAATAGCAAGCGAAGTAGGAAACACTGCGTCTGTCTCGTACACCAACTCAAAAGGAGACATGCCAATTGACCTTTTCTGACTTACCCTATCAGCCCATAGTGCATTCACTAACTTTTTGTGCCAGCTCTTCTTATTGATTTCTAGCAACTTTTTAATGATATTTACCAAGGACTTATTTGAAGATTCTGCCAACCCATTTCCTTGTGGATGATAGGCGGTAGAATGCCCCAAGCTGATATTGTATTTGTAGCAAAAGTCAACCATTCTCTTTGATTTGAATGCTACTGCATTATCTGTAATTAACTTACTTGGACAGCCAAAACGTGACAGTATATTATTTTCAAGGAAAGAAATAATTACCGCATTCGTGGCCTGCCGGGTGGGAATGGCTTCAATCCATTTTGTGAAGTAATCTGTAGCTGTCAATATCCATCTATGTTGTCCTGACGATGGCGGATGAATTTCGCCGATAAAATCCAAGCCCCACTGCTGAAATGGTGCGCTGACCTCAATTGGTTTGAGAGGCAATGGCTGTAATTTTTGTTTCCCTTGAAAAATTTGGCACTCGTGACAATTCTTGACAGCTTTATATACATATGAAAACAATGAAGGCCAATAAAAACCTGCCCTTAGGATCTTATTTGCTGTAGTCTTCCAAAACAAATGGCCCCCGCAGTCACCTTTATGAAAATCTTCCACAACTTTTTTGGCTTCCTCCTCGACCAAACAATTCAGCAATATTCCACCGGGGTCTTTCCAATATAGTGCAGATTTGAGGATGCAAAACTTGGCTGCTTTCAATTTCAATGTCCTACTTTTATTTCGAGGCATCCCGGGAGGTGAAGACAAATTTTGAAGTACATATATAATATCAGCATACCAAGGAGAAGAAACAAAGATGTCAGATACCTGTTGTGCTGAATTTTCCTCATCTTCATCAGACATGGCAGCCATCAAATTGATATCTAGGACATGTAAATTTGTTTCAGCCATCAATTTGGTGAGTCCTTGACCTTTGATCAGCTTAGTGGGTTTAATTTCCACATCATACTCTAATAATGCAGCAATCCACTTACCCCGCCTTCCTTCTGGTTCTGCCTGTACTAAAACATCCTTTACTGCTGCGTTAGGAACATATGCTATAATGTTGGAATTCAATATATACACACGGAAATCCTTCAATGCCTTCACAAGCGCAAGTGCTTGTTTTTCGATGATGTTATACTTCAATGCTCCGTCCCTTATAATACGGCTGAAAAAAGCAATAGGCTTCTCAACTCCATCTCTTTTTTGCATTAGTACAGCTGCCAATGTGTGCTCAGAAGCAAATGAAAATAAAATAAAGTCTTGTGTGTAATCCGGACTGATTAGAGTAGGGGCTGAAGATAGAACCAACTTTACCAAATTGAAATATTTTACCGCCTCCTTGGTCCACTTTAGCTGGCTGTCCTTTTTCAGCATGTTTGTGATTTCTCTAAGATGCTCGGCAAGATTCGGAATGAAGCGACGCAGAAAATTCAGCTTACCATTAAAGGACTGTATTTCTTTCTTGTTACGAGGCTGCTCAATTTGCTGAATAGCTTCAACACGTGCAGGATCTATACGGATGCCATCTTTGGAAATGATGTGGCCCAAGAGCTTGCCTTCACTCATGGCGAAAAGACTCTTCTTTGGATTCAGCGAAATACCATATTTTCTGCACTTTTGAAAAACCATTTTCAAGTGATATAAATGTTCTTCATCAGATTTCGAAAATACAGTCAAATCATCAAGGTAAACAACCAAAAAGACATCTTTCTCGTTGGCAAAGGCCATATCCATCGCACACTGAAAAGTGGCACCTACATTTTTCAAACCAAACGGCATCTTTGCATAATGAAATGTTCCCCATGGAGTAGTGAATGCAGTTTTGTCACGATCATCCTCATGCACCAAAATCTGATTGTACCCGGAATAGCCATCGAGTAGCGACATCCTTGATGCTCCAACTACTCGCTGCAATATATGATCCATCTTGGGCAACGGATAATTGTCTTTTAAAGACACCTTATTCAAATTTCTGAAGTCAATGCATAAACGGATCTCACCGGTCTTCTTTCTTACGGGCACCAAATTGGATATCCAATCGGAAAATCTGATAGGTACTATGATTCCAGACTTGTACAACCTATTCACTTCTTTTTCTATCAATGGCAGCAATTTAGGATTGATTCTCCTCAACTTTTGACGGAAAGGTTTCTGATTTGGCTTTATAGGAATAGTATGTTGAATGATATTAGTGTCATATGTTTTTAGATCTGAATAATCCCATGCAAAGACATTAGAAAATGAAAATAACAATCTGAAATACTCCTTCTTTACCTTTGGTGACAATGACTTTGATAGCTTTACCATCTTGGGATTCTTAGCTGCTCCAATGTTTACCTCTTCAACACCTTCTTCAGTTGGTCTCAATGTCGGTTTGCGGGCCACATCATCTTGATCAAACAGCTCCTCTAAAGGAATCAATCCCTTAGGAATAAAATTATCCTTAAGTTGCAACACATCCATTTGATTTACTTCATCTGATTCTGTATCTATGGAGGTATCTTTAAACTCACCTTCAATCTGCAGAAAATTTTTGATTTCTTCATCATCCTCGAAGACTTGCCAACATCGTTGATTATCTGGAACTGTGGGGCGGTGTTTCATATAAATCTCAAATTTGTTGCTGGAATTCATTGGAATTTTTAACTTGCTGCCTTGGCCAATGCATTAGCAACACCATTTTGTATGCGGGGCACACATGTCAAAGTATGTTCAGAAAATAGTTTCAAAATATCTAGGACAACATTTCGATATGCCCTCATACGAGGATGCTTGCCCTGAAACTCACCTTTAACTTGCTTTATCACCAACTCGGAATCACCATAGACTGCAATCTTCTTTGCTTTCAGCTTGCGAAGAATTTTAAGGCCAGCAATGAGAGCCTCATATTCTGCCTCATTATTTGAACAATCGAATGCTAGTTTATAAGAACACACTCTCACCTTGCTTGGGACTTTGTCTCGGGCAGAAAAGGGACTTCGAATCCACACACCAATACCAGCACCATCGCTACCCACAGCGCCATCAAAATCCATGGTCCAAAGACCATCTTCATCTTCTTCCAAGTGCTGAAACTGTGTTGCCTCTGTTTTTTCTGTTTGCTACCCCTTAGCTTCAGCTGTTTGCTTCATGGCAGCTGGCTTTTCTTCTCTTTCCTTTTGCAGAACTTCTCTAAAATTTTCAGTAATCTCTGGTATATCCTCTGCCTGAACTAACTGACTATCTATCTCATTAAAATTATCAGCAAACAAAACAAACGACTCCAAATCTGTATGTACATAATTTACAGGATGATTTATTGGCTTTTCTTTGCTAGTTATCATGTATTTCATCTTTTGCTCCCGATATAACTTTCTCATTTGACCGAAGACTGGAATTGTAGCATAAGAAAAATCTAGCTGAAGTGTACCTTTCAACTTAGCTCCCCAAGATCTTGAACGCAACATACCAAAACGCAGAGGAATATCCGCCACAACCACATCCATCAAGACATTCTTAGCTGGAATTTGATCTAGGCTTACCACCAAGTCCTTGATCAATCCGATACACTTTACCCGGCTGGAATCAAATGAATACAAATCATGATATTTTCTTGTTATGTCTAATCCCAGCTTTTCCATGATTGCTTTCGGCATCAAATTGTGCGAAGCACCCGAGTCAAACATAGAATTATGTAAAACATACTCATGCAACCTCAAACTGATATAGAAGGGAGGAACATCACTTTCAGGAGACTCACCATCTAAAGCAGGCCCAAAAATTAATTCCGGCTGATCATCTTCTACATTTACTGTGTCAAGCATTGGATCAATATTCAGAATTTTGGAGATTTGACCTCGGTAGCTGCTGTTTTTCATGATTTCAGTCAATGGATAGACACTTTCAGCTTTGAAATTTCATTCTCCAAACTAAATGCTTAAACCTTTTCACCTTATTTGGCCGGAACTTCTCTTTTTTCATCTTTATCCCTCATTGTGCTTGGTGGCTGATTTACCTTATCTACTGAAGATGATTGACCTGCTGGGGGATCAATTATCTCTTTTCCTTTTTTCTGTGGGGAAGCTGAATCATTTTTTGTTGAATTATCTTTCTTCTTCTGAATGGGATTTATGGGAACAGCTCGATTTCTTAATTGTTTCTGCTGAGCGCACAAAGCATTGAGATATCCTCTTTGGTACTCCTCTGATTCTTCCTCAAGCGCTGCATCATTTGATAAGATATAATTCTCATCTTGATGGATGATGGAGTTTCTCACAAATTCTTCTTCTTCTGTAATATAGGTAGGCAGATCATCAGGAGTGAAAAAGTGATTTTCCTCCCCTATAGTATCACCTTCATCCTCGGATTCTTGGCTAACAAAATTCTTCTGAAGAGGAGGTTTTATTTGCTGCTGAACTGCTGACTTTTGTGCCCTTGTTTCACGCTGCTTAATTCTGTATTGTGGCTGCTGCGGACCTCGGAAATTAGGATTGCGAATCTGCGACTCCGGCTTGTCGAGATGGACCTTTTCGAGCATCCTTTCTACCTTTTCTACCTTGCAAAGGAGCTGATCTAATGTAGAAGCTTCTTCTTTGATTGTCACTCGTTTTTCGGCTTTCATCCTTGCTCTTTTATCATTCAAATTCGCTTCAACACTAACAGCGATTTTCTGCATATCCTCCAAGGTAGGCGGATCTCTATCTCGTAATGAATAAGCCATCTTCGGATCAAAGCCATCCGGAATTTGAGAAGAGCTGATTTTCTAGATGGTCTTAAGTCATCCAGAATAGCATTATAAACTGTGTTAAATCTGATAATATAATCTTGGACAGACTCACCATGATTATGTTTGAGATTGTTGTACTCGGCATTGATCTGAAGTGGATCCTTTCTGATTTCCCATCGGTCTAGAAACTGTCTCTGAAGTTCATCCAATGTGGGTATGCTTCTAGCTGTCAAACCTCTGAACCATTTTCTTACTTCTCCTCTGAATGTTTGCACAAACAAACGCATAGTTACATCTTCTTCATCTATCTCATATAAATCAAAAAAAGTTGCCATTTTGTCTATATGTTGCTGAGCGGAAACACTTTGAGGAGTGCCATCAAACATGGGAATTTTGCTCTGATAATCAGCAGGCATATCATGCAGATTTTGAGGAAGAGCAAGAGGAGCAAACCAAGCAGCCATTGCTATAGGTAGATTGGGTCTAGGAGTAGTAGGTGGAGTAGGTGTAGCTGTAGTATGAGGGGTATGGGGAGGTGTAGGCGGAGGAGAAGCGATATGGGATGAAGAGGGAGAATTGACTGTAGTTTCAGGATGTGTGACTATAGGGGAAATAGAAATAAAAGGAGGATTGGTCTGCTCGTGCGGAACAGAAGCCGTGATAGTAGATCCAATATTGACAGATACAGTTTCGAGGAAATTAGCAAGATTAGTGACTTGGATATCTGTCTGAAGGTGTCGTAGGATGAAATTTTCAACCAATTTATTGTGTCTCTCGATTTCAAGGGCAGCAGCAAAATCAGGATTGAGGACTAGGGAATCGAGTGCACTTTCAGATTTGGTTTTGAACAGGGACAACTCGAAGCTCTCGTCAAAATTAATGTCTTCAAAATAGTTAAAAACAGCTGGACATGAGTGAGATTTGAATATATGACTAGAATCTGAAGCCAGCTTGGATATTCTCAAAATATCAAGGAACAAATAACCAATCAGCCTGTGAAAACTCTCAACTTATCATCAAAAGTTCAGAGTTTACAAATGTACTGGGTAAAATGCAAATGAAGTGTTGTATTCACAAGCTCACGGAGATTGACTGAAGCAGCGTTTATCTACTTTCGCTTATGCAAAGCAAAATCGTTTCGAAGGCTACCTAGAATATCTTCAGACTCCGTCTAAGACTTATGAAATAAACACATCAACCCGCAAACAAGTTGTTCTTCCCAGTATGGTCGCCAATATGTTAGCGCTCGAATTTGGCCTCAGGCTGAGGAAGGCAAAATCCAAGGCAACATCAAACCACTTAGCCTCGTAGCTAGCCCTACGAGGACAGTAGAGGGCTCTCTCCGGGTCTATCTCGGCAAAAGGTCTTCAAAGGGCTGAGATGACCAATAAAGAACACTGATTTTAGGCTAGTAAAATGATAGGGAAAGTTTAATTTCAAATTTTTAGGGTTTTGTTGGAAAACTGAGCACGGCAATTTTGGGTGCGGGGATGAGACACAGTTTTGCAGAGGTCTTTTTGGGGCAAGGTAGGAGATTGCCTTGATGCCTTTGAAGGAAGTGAATGGACAGGTATGACTGGTGAGGAGCCAAGGAGAGCAAGAAACCATCAGGAGTTCTCCTTAAACAGATGAAAACATAGATATTAAGCAAACTTAAAGGCAGAGCATAGAAACCATGAATTCTACCTTAACACTTCATTTACTTAATTTGCATAAGAGAAGAGTAGGAAAATGATACACATAACAAACTTACAAGTACATGAGAGAAACACACCATCACCACAAATCACCACAGGAATCCCAAATAGTGCTGCAAAACCCTGGTCTTTCCTTTGCCAAAATTGCAGAGATACAAAGAGTAATATAGTCTAAGCTTATCCCTCAAGAGTCCAACCCTGAAAATGACTAAGAAAGTACATAATATAGGCAAGATAATACATTTCCTTGCCTCTAGGGGTCGAGCTCATCATCCTAGGAGCTGTTTCAACCAATTCTAAACTGAGCACTACAATCTAGGCAGTCAAAACAACTTGCCTCTATAAGTTAGGAAACCAATTCATTCATTAATTTTTTGCTATTTTATGAATGAATCTTCTAGAATAGGTAAAAAAGTGTCATGTCATCATGAAAATACATTAGTTACATCAAAGAGGGTGAAAAATCCCATGAAAAGTCAAAACTAGTCAAAAGCTGCGTTGTCCTGAGCTGTAGATGAAAAACTGACAAATTTCCCTGATGTGTAGCGCGCCATTTCTCTACGCATAGCGTGCCTTTGAGCCTACTTTTGGGAAACTTTTCGGCATCCAAATGAGGCTCAAGTGGGCTTGTTGGAAAGGCCTGGATGTCTACTCTCCGGCCCAAGTGGAATTTCGCAATTTGGTGCCCATTTGCCCCTCCAAAAATGCAATCTCCCAAGACTGCTTCCTGTGTGTCCAAAAAGTGGCAGAAGGTCATTTTTTGCTTTTTTTTGACCTTTTGGGGGCCCAAACCTCAATGAAATGTCTTGGCAGTGACTAAGCAAGTGTAATTTTTCATGAAAAATCCAAAAATGCAGAGTTTTTGTGAAATGGACCTCCCCATCTTCAGGGTAGCGCGCGGCGCGCTACGCGTTGAGGGCAAAAACTTGTTTTTAGAGAAAAAAAAATTCAAAATTGACCAAAATTGCTCCAAATTTTCTGAATTTTGAGCTGGGGGTGTATCATTGAGCACCATGCTCCTTCAAGGAGGCTTTGGCCAAAATCTAAAGTGGATCAGGCCTTTTTCTCCGTTTTAGTGCCTTGGCCAATCGTCCTTTGAGTACCTTCATTTTCGCTTTGCACACATGCATGCGGGCCCAATAATGATTCTTCATGTGGCGAAGCATATCTTTGTCCCTGTTTGCCTTGGCTAGCAACTTCTCTAAATGAGTGTTTACCCGGATGAGCAGAGACTCTCGCTCAATAGGTGTCAAATCACTGGGTCTCTTGCGGGCCAAGTTTCGGTCTTCTCGGATTCGCCGCAACTCATAAAGAGTGTGTTCATCTTCTAGTTGTTTGTTGCGCTGCTCTAAATACCTGATATATGAAGCTGTCTCATCATGACTAGTAACAAAACCTGATGGCTCACCTGAAAGCTTCTCCTCATGCTTGGGCTTCTTGCCCTTATCCTGTACCTGCGGTGCTGCTGTCGAAAGCGAGGCCCCTTCCACCTGATGTGGAGATAACACTCGCTGTGCTCATGAAGAAGGCGAGACCCCTTCCACATGGTGTGGAGATAATACTCGCCGTACAGATGCAAATAAGGCCCTGTGGCCTCTCTGATATGTAACACATGCTGGAGTGCTGACATGCTCGGGCTCTGGAATGTGAAACTGATGTGAAGGCCCTCCCTCATCATGGACAATCTCAGGGGGTGGCTGTGGCACCGTGAAGAAGTCGCGAGAGATGAAATCCTCCCAAGCAATACCCTGCTGTGCCAACTGATGCATCACTATGATCTCGATCAGTGCATAATGATATATACTCTTGTGTTGTTGTGCGGGGTTCTTCCTTTGCACTAAGGGCACCATCCTCTCTATATTTCGGCACATGAAAAATGGAATGTTCATCATTTGTACCCGCGTGAAATGCATCAACAAACGGATATGGTATGAATATAAACGTGAAAATCTGCCCTCACAAGTGAAATAGCGCATAATGAGCCTCATCAAGGGTGCATACTCATCCCTTAGGAATCTGAAGGGAAAAACAGCAGTTAGGTGTCTCATACACCCGGGTTTGATATATGGTTCATAATGAAATCTGTCTAGCTGCTGGCGCTTGTTCCACTCCTCCCCAACATTTGGTATTGCAAGTGGACAAGCTTGCAACTAAGCCAAAGAAGTGGGCTCCTCCCTGACATGTCGACCACCTTTACCACCCTTGTGATGCCTCCTTGGCACTTCTACCTCCGGTGTTGAATCACTGTCATAACTCTGCTCATAATCTGATTCGGTTTCTGACATGGTTTTGAAGGCAAGATGGCTGAAATGTATGGTTGACTTTGCACCCAATTAACTATTGTTTGACTTTTTCAAATGTTGAAATTTGCTTGAGAGAAAAGAGGATTTGGTAGCTTGCTGGCAGTTTATTGGGCGAAAAACCCAACGCCTAGCGCACCATGCCCAACGCGTAGCGCCCCTCTGGTGCGTAGCGCCTGAGTAAAAACGCACTGGAAAAGTCGCGCTGATACGTAGCATGCCCTGGGTGCGTAGCGCGCCTCAGCTGATGCGTAGCGCGCCTCTGAAACTGCCCAATTTGCTCAATGACTCTTGAAATCGCCTTTGCAAGGATTCACTTGGCTTGTGAGAGGCAAATGAGTTGCTAATGAAGAGTGATGTTCTTTTATAGGCTCCTTTTTTATTTTTATTTGCCCAAAACCCACTTTATAATGTTTGAGTGTTGACACTTTTTGAATTAATTGGCTCTGACTTCTGGTTTCCTTTTTTTGAAAAAAAAAAATTGGTTGAAATGATGATTTCTTCTGAAAGTTTTTGCAGGGATGGCTTCTGAGATGCTTTGGCAAAGGAGACCAAGGTTGTGCTTCAACATTTGGAGAATTTGAAATTTTGACAATTTTTTACAAAAACGAGATAATGACCTTTGTTTTTCAAAAACAGAGTTTTGAAAACAAGGTGAAAATTTAGCTGTACAATAATGAGAATTATTGAAATGATGTTTTATGAAGGACATCCCTCTGGCCTGCTGGTCCTTTATGACCTCTCAAGACAAAAATTGACTCAACCCTAGACCTAAGACCTCGAAATTTAAAACAAGATGAATGACCCTTTGAAGACTTTATTTACTTAAACAAACCTGAACCAGCAGTGCCAAACAGGAGGGGAATAAAAGACACAAACTCCCTCCACCAGGGTTATGGCATGCCTAACGGAATGCAACATGATCACACTGATGGGACACCTAATCATGAAATGCAAAGAGCTTTGATCTCTGGTGGAGGGCTACTAGACCGACTCTAACAGCCACAAAAACAAATTTATCTAGAGTATTTTCATTTTCAAATAGGCTATCTTCTACATGAATACAATGGGTTGCATAATCCTGGAGCTCGAAAACTGCACCAAATCAAGTTTACCTGAACTACCCTAACAATCCCCTCCTTAAACTTGACTCGGGGAGATTAACTTGGTCCTAATCACTTTGTTTACCATCTACCAAATACATGGATAGATAGCTATTGTATCTGTCAGTTATCTTGGACACCTTTTCACATACATGGTTCATCAACTATCTCACATTCTCACATTCCCCCGCTCAAGCAAAGATACTAGTAGACCTGTCACCCTAATACCTATCCAAGTAGTCGATTCCACGACTTGATAACTCTATGTGCCATTGCACTACATGTACGATAGGTCAAAGTTTTAAGGGCTTACAACAACATGTGATCTTTCATGTATATCTAAACAATAGGTCTTACAACTTCCTGGGGAAATATACCTGCCTTAGACCAAAACCCTTAGAGTTTTCACTCACCATTGGTGTTATCACACCATTTCCGCTCTCATTACATGTTGAATCCTTCACTAAACTTCAAACCATTGTCTCCATCTCCATTTTCTCATTCATATGATCCCTCTCTTGCTACATCTCTATCTTTGTTATTCCATATCTTTACTTTCACTTTCTCACTACTTGAACTCTCTCTCCTTATATCTCCAACGCATGTTATTCATTTGCATCCTCATTATCATTGTGCATCCTCTTCCTAGATTTTCTTGCTACTCTTGAAATTGTTTCACATTGGAATCCTTACATAGTTATCGATCACTTTCATCATGGGATCATCCACCAACACTTTGTCCAATGAGTCATCTTCTAGTGCCTCAAATAGGGTGCACTTGTCCAGTTGCTTTTCCATTGTATCCTTGGCAACACAAATATATCTTCCTCATCTTTACTTACAACTTGACCACTTAGAAAAGAGGCAACACCAATAATCAATCCTTCAAACTTACCACTCACTCCTTCCCATCCTCCATGGTGTTATTGAGCAAAATTTTCATTGCATCACAAAAAAAATTGTTTCTATGTCCAAGTTTCTCTTTATGACACTCTAGGCTCATCTGATTCTAAAAATGAATCTTATCCTATGGCCCACTCCATCGGGCTCTTTAGGGGAACGTTACTCATTGTGACCTCTAGCCACACCTTGAATTTCAAGAAGATATTTTGAACAATTATCCTTAAGACTTGGCCCAACATTTCTAGAGCACACTAGTTTATTATGAATATAGATGGCTCCCTCATAGAACTTGATCATCATTCCCTTGATCATAATTGAAACAACATCAGCAACACCTCCTTATTTTTTGGCTAAGGTAAGTTGTTGTCACTTGATTGTACATATACAATGCATTAAGAAAACAACTTACCATGACAAAATCTTGTTGGCATCCATACCACTCTAGCACATCGAATGTCATCCTAGCCTCTATAATCATATATGCCTGCATAGTGGAAGCATGGCCCATAACACATAATATCTCTTGGCTTGAAATTTTTCACTCCTCATGGCTCATCATCCATATGACCCATAATTATTTTGAAGGATCTAGGCTTCAGCCCTTTAAACACCCACTTGTGCTCTCACCACAACTTGCATGGGATTTTATAGTCGTCTATCCTTGCTTTGTTTTACCACTCTTCTTGATTCATTTCTTGGGCAATGTTGACGGTGTTGGACCCGCCAACTTTCAGGGGATCTACCCAATATGAAATCCCAATTAGACCTCACACCATTTGGTGTAGGAGTTCCATTTGGAATACGGCATAGTTACTGATGCAATGGGTTTGAATGATGTAACTTGGTTGCAATAATCCATAGAGTGGTGTATGGTGACTTTGGTCGGAACAAGTGTGTGACTATATGGAAATTCAAGTGTAAAGCATGAAGGTTCTAACACACGAAGAGAAAATGAGTGAGTCCCTTAGAATCCTGTAATAGTAGGCATCTTGAAAGGAACACACGATCATAAATACATCACAAGATAATCTGCGAAATATTTCACAGGTTAATAGTGATGGAAGAATACAACAACACACATTCAACAAGGTTCATACAAATGCAAACGAAATAGTTCATAAGCATAAGCGTAAGTTAAATAACATACATTACAAACATAACAAGAATAGTCCTACTATATTCACAACGTATGCATGAAAACATGTTGGCTCTCAGTTTTTATTAAGTGAAAGTTCTAATCATACATATACCATTGATGGACCACTAGCCCCAATAGTGGAACATGAATTCAACACCTTCTCCTCCAAAGAAATATACTCCCTTTATGCTGCGGACAAGCCAAGGCTCTCACAAACTCCCAAGCTCCTGATTCTAAGATAAAAGCCTAGCCAAAAGCTTGATTTATGAGGGTCTATTTATAACAAAAGGGATGAATATTCACTTTCCCTTGTGACTCTTGGACTTCCCTCATGACTCTTCAACTTCTTTACAAAATGACTCTTTACATTCATTACATCATGACTCTTAACATTCCAATATTGACACCTGGAATTCCACTTACAAATTAATTACAAAAGAATATTATAATACACTCATACCCATATAAGAAAAATTTGGGTAGAGCCAACTAGACATCTTAATAAGATAAAACAGTTTAGTTTGAGTTTGGGGAAACTCCAACTCAACAACTTCCACTTGATGTTTCTCAGTTATGTAATGATGCCAAGATTTGTACTGCACAATGACATCCCTAAATTGTGTGATGGTCTCAAGATGGAAGTAGAATCTAGCCTCCATGGCATCTGGGTACACTAATTTGGAACCATTTTGTGTTTCATTCTTGAGTAGGAGAAAAATTGTATTGATTTGGACAAGGCCATCAATGTACTTCTACATACTATGTTTGTTTACTTCAATATCTTCCCTGATGGCTATCTTTATCAATTGTTCCAAGTATTATTCAATCTCCTGCTTGACATGATTCCTGTGCTTGATCTCTGTGAGTAAGCTGACTGATGGGATCCCGTGCGATTTCACCAAGAAGTCCAGGTTTTTGTAAAATCGTGCATATGAGTCCTGAGTGTTGGAAATGAATGAAGTGAGTGATTTGTTATTCTGGATGAGCATCCGAATCTTTTCTTTCTCCAACTCTGCCTCTTTCCTTGTCTTCTTTCCCAATTCAAGTAGTGCCCCTTTATATTTCGTTAACCATTCATGCATGACAACAATAGCTGATTGTACAGCCTTGAGAGTTTTGACATAATCTGCACACTTTTGCTACAACCCATGCAAGTGGACAATTTCCTTATGCACAGTAACAAGATCCTCATAAATATTATGCATGGTATCTCCAAGTGTTGATACTTCAATGAGTATCGCTGCCTTGAATTCCTCCAAATAGACCTGTGTGGAAGTTGTGTTTTGTACCTCTGCTCAGAGTTGTTCTAGCTCTTTCCTAGCAGCCTACAAGTTCTTTGCCAAATTTTTCTCCTCAGCGATCAAATACTCCATGTTTGACTTTGATGCAACTGCGAAGGCCAAGTTGGATGCGGAAATGGCATTCATATTATTCTTGGTGTTTGTCATGATCGCCCTTTCTCTAATGAATGCAGGAGATCTGAGGTCGTCCGGAAAATGTTTATTCCACACTTGTACAATCCTTTTCTAAAGCTCGCCATCCATAACCAGACTATCATCGAGAGGAACACTTTCCTCTTCCTTGCTTGGAGCTTTCTCTATCGGGGGATGGGGAGACTAAATGGTGACCTACTATGTACTTGGCCTCAGGTCGACATCTTGATTATGTGGCTATGGTTCCTCCTCCATGTCCTTTATTTTTATCAACTTCTCAATATCTTGAGCGAACTCTTTATCCTTCATATGTTTTCTATCCTCCTATAGTTGTTGGTTATGCCCTTGTTCTTCAACTTGTCTTCATGTTGTTTCTTCTACTATTACTTTTCACCTTTCTTCTTCGTCCTGGTTCTTCCTTTCTTCCTCTGATCTCTTTGGCTCTTGTTCTTCCCTCTACTTCTGTTCTACTTCCTACAACCTATGTTTCCTCTTATTCTTTGCTACTATGGATGATCTCATAATAACTAGATTCGCTTTCATCTTGTAGCTTTGCTCTCCCCCTGCACTGTGCACAAGCTTCCTCTTTCCCTTCTCGCGCACTTGGGTGCACTCTTCCACTTGTGCCACTTTTGGAGTGATTTATTTTTGCGGAGTAACATGTGAAGTTCCTGCAAAATTAACTAGCTTGAGGGACTTGGAGAAATTGTAACAATTCTTCAATGGTTCCTCCTCCATCCAGTGCAAGGTCCCACCTAGCCACTAGAAATGAATCCTCACATAATAATCTCTACAAACATTCCTAGGATCATATGGATTGAATTCCAGAGTACCGAATGCAAAATTTTCTATCGCCTTTCCTTCAGTATCAATGAATTTCAAATTCTTGATCTTGTACAATCCAATTTTCATAGGAAGAGTTGGCCAAGGTGCTTTCTTCTTCCTGTGCAAAGATGCTAACAACCCTGTGGAGAGATGATACATAACTTCTTGTAGGGATTATTGATGGCATACCTTAGTAAAATATATGGAGACTTCTGTCCACAGAATACCCTGAGGAAAGTGCCATCTAGTGAGGCAGACCAATCTGTTATCTCTAACATTGCTTCCATTTCCCCATGTGACATGCAAGGTAGCTCTTCCTCAAAGATCATCTTGTACAATGGAATTAGGAAGTGATAAGTTAGATTCTCGATTACTCCTTTGTGGTTGCACTCTGAAAGAATCTTGCAATAAAAATACGTGGCAGACTCTTGTGGTGTCCAAGTCCAATTCATGCTAGGGAATGCATTGTGTGCGTAGATTACATCCAGTGGATAGGGAGACATGTAAAATCTGGATTTCGTACCCTTGGGGGGACGAAGGGCACTAGATACATGGATCCACAGCTACTGAGCTAAAAATTTTGACCAATTGAATGGTTTTCCTTCATTCACAACCTGGTTCAGTGTGAATGCCCACCCTTCAGGAAAGGTCTCGATGCTCTACTGGTCATAGATTTTGCAACATAAAAATATCAAGAGCTGATAGACCCTCTTGATAGATTTTTTCTTGTAGGTGTTGGTGGGTGTCTGACTGAACTTTGTTGGCTCTTTCACCTAGCCTTTAATAATATTCTTAGCTCTCAAGTAGCTGGTTTTCGCATAGAAGTACGAATCCATGAGTGATTTTGGCTTAGTAAAATGGTACATGAGATTATAATGCTTCCAGAAAAGAATCAAACCTCTGTCCGCTGGCACTATTGAGAGTCAAAGTATTGGGATCTGTATGGGATAATATCCAGATGACAACGTCTGCACACGGAAAAGTCGTATATCTGCATGCAATCCTATGTAGACTTGACCATTGGACATTGACATATGCTTGTAAGTCCTCCATATCTGCTTTGAAGTTTATTTTTGAGAAACTTTTATTCACCTTCTGCTATGTGATATCTGATTATTTTTCTATAAACAGTTGAGTGTCTGAATAAATTGGCAAGTAAACTAGCATACTCTCAACTGCCTCCCTAGTGCTTCTCTTTGTGGTATCCTTTGAAGTAGATATCTTTCGTACCATGATGTCAGTGATTGATGAAGAGAAATTCTCATCACCTGCAATACCGGTGGGAGGAAACGCACTCATGGAAGACATAAATTAGCTTCAGCAAATCAACTTACAAAGCAATATAAAGAAATAACCACATGGATTGATGATCAAAATTACGCAATTTTTGAGGTGAAGGAGGGAGAATGACTACTTGAATTGTGCATTGTGGACTCTCAGCAGCCAGTTGTGAAACTTGAGGCCATATATTGTGTAATGTGCAGTTTTTCCTAGGCAAACTGAGGTGGAGACTGCACATTGCGCAGTCTTAGTGGCCAAGGGATGGGCTTAATCCCTAGAACTACGTAATATGTAGTTGGACCAGCCAGGTACTTTGCATTACATAGTCTCATTGTGATCTTGGGCCTTGGACTTGCGCAATGCCCAGATAGACAAGGAAAACACTAACCAAGGGATGAGTAGATATGCCCAGTAAGAGTGTGGGAAACAAGAATATCTAAGTGATTGTACAATTTAAAGTGCAAATCTGACTAAGTATGGATATATTGGTGCAAAAGGAAAACGAAACATGCATGGAGAGTCGCTGAAAATACGACCACTAACAAGAAAAAACAAAAAAACTAATGCGACACTTGTAAAATACGAACGACAGACCGAACCAACACTTGTATAAGATAATATACATTAAAACACTAGCAAACATGAAAAGAAATGAGCAAAACAACACTCATAGAATCCAAATGACAAAAAGCAATGGAAAAAGTGATAAAAGATGACAAAAGCAAAACTCACTCAAAAAAATCACTGCAAACTCCACCAAAGGCTACTTGATCTCCTTGGGAATGTTAGATCTCGACAATCGAATGTATAAATGAGCTATAGGGGCATCCATTATATAGATATAGGCCAAATAGGGTTTATGACGTGAATTCCTAAAATTGAGGAAAAAGAGACACTTGTCAGAAAGCTCCAAAATTAGTAAGTCTTCCACCTTTGGGAAACTAATTAGTGAATCCCTATTTTCTAGGGATTCTTTTGCTTTTTTCTTTTTGATTTTTTGGGAAACTTGCATGCACATGGCCATGAAGGATTGTGTAATTTCCAATGATTGGGAAACTTCTTAACTTAGTGCACTGTGTAGTTTCTGTACTCAAGGGATGTTTTCCATAGTTTCCATCATCAAGGTCGGGCTTCCATCCATAATTGTGTAGTTTTCATGCTCAAGGTTGGCCTACCATGAATAATTGCACAGTTTCTAGAGGCAAGGTTGGCCTTCCTTCCAAGATTGCACATTTTCTAGAGGCAATCCCAACAATGTTGGAAGGTCAAGTCAAGAGTTAGCTTGTGTTTGAAATATATCAAACCAGGATCAGTACATCACAAGAAAAGCATGAAAAGATAAGTCTTTATCATAGCATGAATACTTGATGACAGTAAAAGATAAGCTCATGTGGACAGAAGGAAGGCTCCAAAATCAAAGCATGAAAAAGTTTGGAGGGTGGTTCTAGCAACTACAACACTTGGCGACACACTAGTATAACTCTAGCTCTCTATATGATTCTTTTCTCATGAAAAACGAGTCTAACTCTTCAGGAAGTATTATTCATTTCATTGATCACCATAGCTTCTTCACTTAGCTTGCATTAAAGATATAGTCCCTACCATTCTCTTTATCGATGGCACACTTAACCAAACCAATTCAAACTAAGTTGTTTCGATTGGGGATGAGGAGTATATAGACACATAAGTGAAAATAATTGTCAAAGTCTTAATTTTCATCTTTGGTGTTGCTTCACTACCAGTAGGCCTCGATAGTACCCCAGCGGAGTCACTTTAGGGACACAAACATTGCTCCGCTTCTAGCAATCCTAAACAGTACCCCAACGGAGTTGCTTGCTTCACCTCTCTTCGCAGGAAGCCTTTATTGTCTTTCACCTTTTATTTTATTTTTTCATTTTGTTCATAGAACTATGCATAGGAAATTATTGATTTAATGAGGCGGAAGAGGGATCCTGACTTATTGAGAGTAGAAGAGGTTTTCCCTTCAAGGAATGATATTTATATACCTTTTACATACATTTTAAAGTTTCCTCCCCTCCTTACTCTACTCAACTTAGTTGACAAGGAACCAAAAATAAAAGACTGATTAAGTAGTTTGTACTAGTTATAGATTCAACCATCGTGATTCTATTGTGGTTTTCACCGAGAAAGAACATATTTTCCATCAAGGTATCATTGATTGAAAGACGTAAGATTCACGCAAAGAGAGGGAATAAACAGATAGCCAAGCGTTGACAATAGCACAACTTCCTCTTAAACTTCACCATACTTGCTTTGGAAACCAACATGGTCTCATGCGAAAGCCATCCTACAACTGGAAAGAAAATAAAAGATGGGTGGAAATTAAATCAAAACAAAACAAAAAACTACCCCTACTCCTACACTAACCGAGAAAAGGCCAGGCTCACATAAAATGAAACTTGTAGTGTAACCACTGATGCATAAGCTAGTATGTATATGTGAGGGAATATATATCAAGAAATAAATTTAGTGATAACAACAAACAAGAAAGATAAAGTGATACATACCAGAACATTTGAAGTTTGAAAATATACACAGAGAAATACAAAAGAAAAGTGCATGCAAAACACTATGCAGAAGCATTACGGTGTTTGAACACACTCTGACAATATGACATGCAATAAAAATATTTTGAAATTCTAAACTAGGAAAACATAAAGAAAGAATAAAACTTGTGTTTTGGAACAGAGCTCACCAGGGATGACTCCTCCAATGATTGAGCGATGAGATCGTGCAAAAAAATTGGAGTATGCAAAAATTGAGGTACAAACTAATTTTCAATTTGTGCGGGGGAGTGATAGAAGCCTTGGAAGATATAGTGTTATTCAAATTAGGACTGGAACTGGACTCAAGACTGTGAGAACCTAACATAACCATCAGCTCAGTCTGAAGTGCCTCGACATCTTGTGGAATTTCCAGAACTTCAAAAGGTAGATCATAAAAAATCGGTGGCTTAGAAAGATCAACAGTGGAAAGATTAGAGTTGTGACCCACTGAATCAATGAAGAGATCATGGAATCCATGATCAGAAAGTTCAAGATAAAAAAATAGAGGCATCTTCATGATCTTATGAATCATAAATAAGGGAATATTGAGAACAAGAAATTTCACCCTCTAATTCTTCACAAATATTAGATGATAGATTGGAGAGATCAAGAAGAGAAGATTTTTCCTCTCTACTTTCAGATGTAAAACTGACATCCCACGAGTTCTAAGTGTGATTGAAAATATCATCACCGGAAACTGATTCTTCGGAAGGTTCAACTAGAATGGCGGAATCGTGGGATATGTCAGGATAATGAGGGAGAGCTGCGGAAGGAGAAAAATCAACCTTCATCACAGATTCTTGTTCAAATATAGATTCCCACATACTCGTAAATGATATCACAGGTTTTCTGCTTAACACTAACTCCATCCTGAAATTGATCCTAATGAACATCAACAGAAAGAGTTGAAAAAGGTGAACCAAACAACTCGAAATCAGGAGGACCAAATGAATCAACAGATGGAGGACAAGGAGATAACACATCATCACAAACATCAGATTCGCAGTCAAAAATTGCACTTAAATTCTGAGTATGTGGGGTGGGAGAAGATGGTGGTAAATTCACGAATGAAATTTCAAATTCTCCCACCTCAACCTGTGGGAATGGAGTTGTTTGATGAAGAGAAGACGAAGAGTCACTTGGGACAACAACTTCCTTCATCACAGATTTAGGAGTTGCAAAATCGAGGTATGTTAGGAGACTTTCGAAAGACTCATATTCTTTTGGATTCATCAAAATATGAAAAATAAATTCAAATTTCTCTTTCATTAAATTCCAATCAACAACATATTCAAAAAATTCGAAACAAAAATGAATGAAACGATCATGGAAATCATTAAGAGATTCATCACGTTCTTTTCACAATCGCATGATCTTCTTAAAAATAGAGTTATAATCATACTTGCCAAGGGCACAAAATACATCTTTGACAAGATGGTCGAAAGAGTGTATGGAAGCAACTGGAAATGTGCAACACCATTCATTGACGGGTGCTTCAAATGTGAGAATGAACAACTTGCAAGCAACATCCTCGTAGTGAATATTATGTTTTGTGCAAAATTCGAAAAAACGAGCGATGTGCTCGAGAATGGTTTTTCCAGCCTTGCCATCGAACTTTAGACTTGACAAGTCATTGATTATTCCCACGAGCACATTCAGATTTGCGGTTCTAGAAAAAAATGTCAGGGTTAAGATTATGGGCTCAGCTTTCCTTTGGCCCTCCTTCTAGCGCCAGAAGTGTTGACAATGATGGACCCACCAATAGTCATGGGATCTCGCTGATATCAAGTCCCAATTAGACCTAACACCATTTGGTTTAGGAGTCCCATTCGGAATACGACCGGTTGTCGATGCAGTGGGTTTGAATTATGTCTTGGTTGCAATAACACATAGAGTGGTGTATGGTGACTTTGGTGGGAACAAGTATGTGACTCTGTAGAAAGTCAAGTGTAATGCATGAAGGTTCTAGAACATGAAGGGAAAATCAGTGAGTCCCTTAGAAGCCTGTAATAGTATGCATCTTGAAAGGAACACGCGAGCATAAAGACATCACAATCTAATCTGTGAAATAGTTCATAATTTAACAGTGATGGAAGAATACAACAATACACATTCAACAAGATTCGTACCAATGCAAACAAAATAGTTCATAAGCATAAGCATAATTTAAATAGCATACATTGAAAACATAAGAAGAAAATTCCTACTATAATCACAACATATGCATGAATATGTGTTGGCTCTGAGCTTTTATTAAGTGAAAGTTCCGATCATACATATACCATTGACAGACCATTATCCCCAATAGTGGAACATGAAGTCAACACCTGCTCCTCCAAAGAAATATACTCCCTCTATGCTACGGAGAAGCCAAGGCTCTCACAAATCCCAAGCTCCTGATTCTAAGCTAAAATCCTAGCCAAAAGCTTGGCTCCCAAATCCCCTTTACATGAGCTATGAGGGTCTATTTATAAAAAAAGGGGTGACTATTCACTTCCCCTTGTGACTCTTGGACTTCCCTCATGACTCTTCAACTTCTTTACAAAACGAATCTTTACATTCATTTCATCATGATTCTTCACATTCTAATATTGACATTTTCAATTGCACTTACAAATTAATTACAAAATAATATTACAATACACTTGTACCCATATAAGACAAAATTGGGTAGATCCAACTAGATAGTTTAATACGACAAAAAAGTTAAGCTTGAGTTTGGGGAAAAAATATCTCAACAACTTCCATTTCTCGGTTATGTAACGGTACCAATATTTGTACTACGTGATGACATCCCCAAACTGCATGATGGTGTCAGTCTGGAAGAGGACTCTAGCCTCCATGGCATCTGGGTACACTGATTTGGAACTGGTTTTTGTTTCCTTCTTAATTAGGAGAAACATTGTATTGATTTGGACAGGGCCATCAATGTACTTCTGCATATTATGTATGTTTACTTCAATATCTTCCTTGATGGCTATATGTATAAACTATTCCAAGTATTCTTAAATATCCTTCCAAGCCTGATTCTTGCACTTTATCTCTGTGAGTGAGTCAGCCGATAGGATCCCGTGCAATTTCTCCAAGAAGTTCAGGATATTGTACAATCGTGCATATGAGGCCTGAGTGTTGGAAATGAAAGAAGTGAGTTGTTTGTTATTATGGATGAGCATCCGAACCTTTTCTTTCTCCAACTCTGCCTGTTGCCTTGTCTTCTTTCCCAATTCAAGTAGTGCACCTTTGTTTTGCATTGACCATTCATGCATGGCAATAATAGTTTATTGTACAACCTTGAGAGTTTTGACATAATATTTACACTTCTACTACGACCCATGCAAGTGGGCAACTTCCTTATGCCAGGTAATAAGCTCCTCATAAAGATTATGCATGGTCTCTTCGAGTGTCAATACTTCACCGAGTATTGTTGCCTTCAGTTCCTCCAAATAGACCTGTGCGGAAGCTGCATTATGTGCCTCTGATCAGAGTTGTTCTACCTCTTTCCTAATAGCCTACAAGTTCTTTACAAACCTTTTTTTCTCAGCCATCAAATACTCTGTGTTTGACTTTTCTACACCTATGAAGACCAATTTGGTTGCGGCAATGGTATTCAAATTCTTCTTGGCGTCTATCATGATCACCCTTTCTCTGATGAATTGAGGAGATGCGAGGTCATCTAGAAAAATTTTCTTCCATGCTTGTACAATCCTTCTCTGAAGCTTGTCATAAGTCAGATTGTACATGTCCATAACTAAACCATCATCGAGAGGAACAATTTCCTCTTCCTCACTTGGAGCTTTCTTTGTCGGGGGATGGGGAGACTGAATGGTGACCTAATGTGTACTTGGCATCAGGTCGACATCTTGATTTTGCAGCTTAGGTTTCTCCTCCAAGTCTTGGATTTCAATAAACTCCTCACTATCTCAAGCAAGCCCTTTATCCTGCATTTGTTTTCTCTCCTCCTCTAGTTGTTGGTTCTTCTCTTGTTCTTCAGCTTGTATTCACGTTATTTCTTTAGCTATTCATTTTCGCCTTTGTTCTTCTTTCTACTTCTACCTATCTTCCTCTAATCTCTTCTACTCTCACTCTTCCCTATGATTTTTTTTCTTCCTGAAACATATGTTTCCTCTTCTTCTCTGTTGTTATGTTTGCTCTCATAATGACTGGATCTTCTTTCATCTTTTAGATTCTCTCCCCCTAGACTGTGCACAACCTTCCTCTTTCCCTTCTCGCACATTGGGTTGCACTCTTCCATTGGTGCTGCTTCTAGAGTGATTTCTTTATGCGGAGTAACTTGTGAAGTTCCTCAAAAACTGACCGGCTCACGGGACTTGGAGGTATTGTAACAATTCTTCCATGGTTCCTCCTCCAACCAGTGGAAAGTATCGCTTAGCCACTGGAAATGAATCCTCGCACAGTGGTCTCTACAAACATTCTAGGGATCGTATGGATTGAAGTCCATAGTACCAAATGAAAATTTTTATTTTTCCTTTCCTCCGGTATCCGCGACTTTTAGATTCTTAATCTTGTACTATCTGATTTTCATAGGAAGAGTTGGTTAAGGTGCTTTCTTCTTCATGTACAAATATTCTAACAACCCTGTGGAGAGATGATACATAACTTCGTGCATGACTTACTTATCTTTTGCATACCTCGGTAAAGATGTGGAGACTTCTATCCACCGAATACACTAAAGAAAGTGCCATCCGATGAGGCAAACCAATCTACTATCTCTGACACTGATCCCATTTCTGAATGTGACATGTAAGGTGGCTCTTCCTCAAAGATCATCTTGTACAATGGAATGAGGAAGTCATTAGTTAGCTTCTCCATTACTCCTCTATGGCCACACTCTGAAAGCATCTTGCAATAAACATACACGCAGGCTCCCATGGTGTCCAAGTCCAATTCATGTCAGGGAATGCATTGTGTGCGCAAATTGCATCTAGTAGATAGGAAGACATGTAAAATATGGCTTTCCCACCCTTGGGGGGACTAAGGGCATTAAATACATGGATTTGCAGCTGTTGTTATGAAACCAACTCACAAAAAGATAGAAAAGATAGATCAACGCCTTAGAATTCAACCTCTTCGAGGGGGCAACCTCCTTTACATTACACAAATGAATGATTATTTTATGATTCAAATGACAAAACCTCCTTTCTATATATAGGAGTCTAAGGAGTCACAATATAACCCAGCCGACCTAACAATAATAATATAAAGGCACAAAAATAACAATAGAGGGATTCTATGGGGCACAGTAATAACAATATGGGGACAATAGGGGCACAACAATATTAATAAGGGATATAACTACAATAGTAATGGGGTAATCACTAGTATTATAGGGACCTAACATGCCCCTCTCCTTCAAAAAAGTGTTGTCCTCAACACTTGAGTAGTTCTGGATGCTTCTGTATAAAATTATCATCCTCCCATGTGGAATCTTCAGCGGATACGTTCTTCCACTTGATGAGATACTCCGAAATTGATCGATTTCATAGCTGTCAAGTTCTTGTTTCTGTGACTACTTCTAGTTCCAATATAATTTTCCCTTCCTCGTCAAGTTCTAGCAATATTGTTTGAACTGGGAGCTTTTCACCTATAACCTTCTTTAAACATGAAACATGGAAAACTGGGTGCACTCGAGAAGCTGCAGGAAGCTCCAATTTGTATGCCATAGTACCAATCTTTTGCAACACCTTGTACGGACCGTAATACTTTGGTGATAATTTATTATCATTCTTAGCTTGCTTGAGGGACATTTGTTTATATGGTTGTAGCCGTAGGAATGCCCAATCACCTACATCAAAACTTCTTTCGCTGCAATGTTGATCTGCCTGTTGTTTCATTCTATTCTGCGCCAACACGAGGTTATCCTTTAAGAGTTGGAGGACTTGTTGTTGATGCTCGATGTGATGTTCCACTGCTTGAACCTTAGAATTTTCTCTTAAGTATGATGTGATGGATGGTGGCTGATATCCATAAAGTGCCATAAATGGGGTCATTTTTGTTGCTGTATGGAAGGAAGTGTTATACCACCATTCAGCCAGAGGCAACCATTTGACCCATTGTGTCTATTTATCAGATACAAAGCAATGAAGATATCCTTCCAAACATTTGTTTACTATCTCAGTTTTTCCATCAGATTGAGGATGATAAGATGAGCTATGAGCTAACTGAGTAACGAGACAAGAAAATAATTATGTCCAAAAATTTCCAGTGAAAATGGGATCTCTATCACTTACAATAATCTTTGGGTTTCCATGTAGCTTTTGAATTGTTTCCATAAATGCAGTAGAAACTGTACTGGCTTTAAATGGATGTGATAATGCACAAAAGTGTGCATACTTGGTAAGTCTGTCAACTACCACCATGATGACACTCTTTCCCTCAGACTTGGGTAAACCTGTGATAAAATCTATTGAAACCTCCTCCCAACGTTGGCTTGGAATGGATAAAGGTTGCAATATACCCAGGGTCTTAATTGTTTCAACTTTATTTTGTTGGCAAACCAAACATTTTGCCACAAACTTTTGAATATCCGATTTAAGGCCATCCCAAAAAAATTCCTTCTTAACCCTGTGGTAAGTTTTTAAAAATCCTGAGTGCCCTCCTAAGGGAGAAGTGTGCAATTCCATAAGAATCTTTTGTTTGAGTTGGGAATTCTTACAGAGTTATAAGCGATATTTGTACCATAACGAATCATTTTTCCAACTAAATGTATCAGATGTACTAGATCTTGTTGTAACTTTTGAATAAGTGCCCACACTTCTTCATCATTCTTCCATTCCTCCCTTGCTTTGTTTATCCAATCTGGTTGGATAATAGAAATGGCGCACAACAATGCTTCCACATCCTCATCCTTTCTTGAGAGTGCATCTGCCACCACATTTTGCTTCCCTTTTTTGTAGATGATTTCAAAGTCATAACCCAACATCTTTGTGACCCACTTTTGTTGCTCTTCAAAGGATAATCTTTATTCTAAAAAGTATTTAAGGCTATCATGATCTGTTTTTACCTTGAAGTGTATTCCCATTAGGTAGGGTCGCCATTTCTTAAGTGCATGTAGTATTGCCAACATTTCCTTCTCATAAATGGCTTTGTGTAAAAACTTTCCCTTGATTGGACGACTTTCAAAAGCAATGGGTCTTTCATCTTGCATTAAAACAGCACCAATTCCATTTCCTGAAGCATCACATTCCACAATAAAGGTTTTTCTGAAGTCCGGTGTAGCTAAGACTGGTGCTTGGCACATTGCCTCTTTAAGATGTTCGAACGCCTTTGTTGCTTCTGGAGTCCATGAAAATGCATCTTTCTTCAATAATGTTGTTAGAGGTGCTGCTATTCTCCCATAATTTTTAACAAACTTGCGATAATACCTTGTCAACCCGATAAATCCTCGCAAATGCTTTATGGATGTGGGGATTTTCCATTCCTTAATGGCTTTAATTTTTCTAGGGTCTACCTTAACTCCTTCATGAGATACAATATGACCCAAATATTCCGCCTCTTGTACTCCAAAGAAACATTTGGATCTTTTTGCATATAATTGTTTCTCCTCCAATAGTTGTAGCACCCTGTCAACATGTTCAACATGATCCTTCCAAGACTTGTTGTAGATTAGTATATCATCAAAAAATACTAACACAAATTTCTAAGGAATGGTTTGAAAATGGAATTCATCAAACCTTGAAATGTAGAAGGTGCATTGATAAGGCCAAAAGGCATGACCAAAAATTCATAATGATCCTCATGAGTTCTAAACGTTGTTTTCGGAATGTCTTCAGTCTTCATTCTGATTTGATGATATCCTAAACGAAGATCCAACTTGGTGAAGTAAATTGATCCATGAAATTCATCCAGTAATTCATCAATGATGGGAATGGGAAACTTATCTTTAATAGTGAGCTTTTTGAGCTCCATATAATCTGGACACATGCGCCATGATCCATCCTTCTTGTGCACCAATACTACTGGAGCAGAGAAAGAACTTTGACTAGCTTGAATTATACCAGCCTCTAGCATTTCTGCAACCATACGTTCAATTTCACTCTTTTGGGAATAGGGATATCTGTACGGCCTGATGTTTGGAGGAACACTTCCTGGAATCAGATGAATAGCATGATCATGATCATGAATAGGTGGGAGGCCTTTGGGAGTCTCAAATACCTTGGAATGATTGTCCAAGACTTTTTGGAGATCTAGAGAAATAGATGATTTCGATGTGGAAACATCTAGTGAACATAATTGTGCAATTACACCTTTTTGTTCCTTTTTTAGAATCTTTGTCATACCGTTAGAGCTTATTATCTTTCCTGGTTTCGCTGCAATACCCCTTAATTCAACTTCCTTTCCTTCCACAGAAAATTTCATGAAAAGTTCTTGAAAATTAAAATCTATTGTACCCAAGGATTGTAGCCATTGGACTCCTAGTACAACATCAACACCTCCCATTGGAATGGAAAGCATTGGGCTAGTCAATACATATTCTCCCATGGATAGCTTGATATTATGGCACTTTCCAAAGAAATTTATTGTTCCTCCATTTGCAACCATCACTTGACACTCTGGTTCTGGATATAGGAAGCAATTCAATTCTTTTGCTACCTTACAATGAATAAAATTGTGGGTACTTCCTAAATCAATCAACACTATTACCTTTTTCTTCTTGATTTGTCCTTCTATTTTGATGGTTTGATGAGTGGTATTTCCCGCCAATGCATTACAAGACATGGTCGGATTCATTTCTTCTTTATCTAGGCTTTGTTTCTAGAGTATATCCTCTTCTTTTGACCTCTCTTGCTCCTTTTCTTCTTCCTCTTCACAATCTATGTAGAATAATTTCTTCTCAGCACACTTATGACCTTTAGTGTATTTGCTATCACAACTGTAACGAAGCCCTTTTGCTCTTTTTTCTTCCAATTGTTTTGGTGTCAACCTTATAGGTTGTGGAATACTAGGGGCAACAACACTTCCATCTTTATAGTTGTGAGTGGTATGCTTCCTGGTTGCCATAATTTTGCTTTCCATTTTTCTTGCTAACCTGAATGCCTTCTCTAATGAATCAGGTTCCCAAAGGCTAACATCATGTTTGATATTATCATTTAAAGTCCCTATGAACACATCAATCCTATGCTCCTCTGGAATATTTTTTACCCTTATGTTCAATTTTTGGAACTCTTCAATGTGCTCCATTATTGAACCCTTTTGTTTGAGACTTATCAATTGGCTAAAAAAGGTGTCACTTTTTGTATCCTCATAATGCGCTGTCAATTCTTCCGTAAAAATTGCCCAAGTGATAATTTGTTTACGAGAGAAAAGCCATTGATACCATACAAACTGATTTGGTTCAAAATATAAAGTTGCAATACGTACCTTTTGTGTGTTTTGCATATTATTGAGATCGAAAAATTGCTCCATTTGTAATATCCATGTTGCGGGATCCTTGCCATCAAACTTCCTCATATCGCTTTTTGTAATATGGTGGGTATTTGATCCAACATTAGAGTCTATGAAATCATGATTAACATTTCTTTTGTTCGCAACATGAGTTTCCTTTACTACCCTTTCACCATTTGTAAGTATTTCTTGTAGAAAATTTGTCAAATATGTCTTCAAATCTGCCATGTCTGTCTTCAAATCTGCCATGTCTCTCTTAAAATCTCTCTTCAAATCTATCTTCAAATCATCCATCTTAGCTTCCACACCATTTATCTTAGATTCCACGCCATTTATCTTAGCTTTTGTTATCTTTTGTGAGAGTGACATTTGTTGCACTTGGTCTTGTAATTTTGATATATCATGTAGCATTTCTTCCTCTTCTTCATGAGTCATGCTAGAGGTTTCAGGTTGCTTACTAGGTGTTTGCATTTTCTTTCCTCGGGGCATCAGTTACCGATAATAATGCTCTACTATGCCCTTTGAATTCCTTCAAAATAATTTTTCAAACCAAGCTTAAACAAAAATTTAAAAAAATCTACACACCTTTTTTCACTTTGTAAGAGCTCGATATTGCCTCTGATGTATCTCTGTAAATTAAAATCATCCAGTTCTGAACTTGTGATCTACAGTAGCCCTCTGTGTCCTCTTTTCAATGCCACCAGTTTGATCCAAATTGGATTCTCCAAGGAAGAGTTATGCCAAATCTCCCATAGTGACCTGATTATAGACTAGTTCAGTAGAGCAAAATTGTACGACATTCCACGTGTCCCTGTTTTGACCTTTGGCTCTGAAAAATATATATAAGAAACTACAGTCCGTCGTCTTTCTGTACCTTCTTATGAAACTTCAATCTGATGCTCAGAGATAAAGTTATGATGATTTTCCCCAGGTCACCTGTTTGGAATGTAATTCAGGAGTCTGCAAAAATACCAACTTCCTCAGATCATATCTCCGCAAATATAGCGCAAAAAGCTCTGAAATTCAGACCCAAGGTTCAATGCGATTTCGTCTCAAATGGGTTTTTATTTCGCTTCTGAAATGTCATAGAAAACAAAGTTAAAGCGAAAATTCCATGATGACCTATTTGGAGCAACGAAACCCTAGAATCCAAAGCTTTGATACCAAATGTTATGAAACCAGCTCACAAAAATATAGAAAAGATAGATCAATGCCTTAGAATTCAGGCTCTTCGAGGGGGAAACCTCCTTTACATTACACAAATGAATGATTATTTTATGATTCAAATGACAAAACCTCCTTTCTATATATAGGAGTCTATGGAGTCATAATATAACCCAACCGACCTAACAATAATAATATAAAGGCACAAAAATAACAATAGAGGGATTCTATGGGGCACAATAATAACAATATGGGGACAATAGGGGCACAACAATATTAATAAGGGATATAACTACAATAGTAATGGGGTAATCACTAGTATTATAGGGACATAATAGCTGTTGAGATGAAAATTCTAACTAGTTGAATGGATTTCCTTCATTCACAACCTGGAGTAAGAATGTCCACCCTTCAAGAAAGGTCTTGGTGCTCTGTTGGCTGTAGATTCTGCAACATAGAAATATCAAGAGATGATAGACCCTCCTGAGAGATTTTGTCTTGTAGGTGTTGGTGGGTGTTTCACAGAACTTTGTTGGCTCTTTCACCCACCCTTTAACAAAATCCTTGGTACTCAAGCAACTGGCTTTCACATAGAAGTACGAATCCATGAGTGATTCTAGCTAAGGAAAATGGTACATGAGATGATAGTCTGCTGCCAGAAAAGAAGGTATACTTTGTCTATTGGAACTATTGAGAGTCATAGTTTTGGGATCTGTATGGGATAGTATCTAATCGATAACCTCTTCACATGGAAAAGTCAGATATCTGCATACAGCCCTATGTAGACCTGACCATTGGACATTGACATACACCCGTAAATCCTCCAAATCTGCTTTGAAGGTTATTGCTGAGAAAATTTCATTCACCTTCTTCCATGTGATATCTCATTCCTTTTCTACAAACAATTGAGTGTTTAAATAAACTGGTAAGTAAACTAGCATACTCTCAACGGCCTCCTCAATGCTTCTCTCTATCGTATCCTTTGAAGCAGATCTCTTTGGTGCCATGATGTCAATGACCGATGAAGATAAATGCTCAACACCTACAATACCTGTGGGAGAAAAAGCACTCATGGTAGATATAAATTAGCTTCAATAAATCAACTTACAAATCAAGATCAAGCAATAACCAAATAGACTGAAGAGGAAAATTACGCAATTTTTGAAGTGGGGGAGGGAGACTAGCTTCTTGAACTGTGCATTACGTAGTCTCAGTAGCCAGTGGTGTAGCCTAAGGCCGGAGACTACGCAATGCACATTTCTTCCTGGGAAGATTGAGATGGAGACTATGCATTGCACAGTCTCAGTGGCCAAGGGACGGGCTTGAGCCCTAGAAATATGCAATGCACAGTTGGGGCATCCAGGTACTGTGCATTGTGTAGTATTAGAGGCCAAGCTTAGAGCTTGAGCCTTGGATTTGTGCAATGCCCAGCTAGACAAGGCAAACACTGACCAATGGAGGAGCAGGTTTACCCAGTAAGAGTGTGGGAAACAAGTAGATCTAACTGATGGTAAAAGTTAAAGTGCATATCTGACTAAGTATGGATATATTGGTGGAAAACAAGTGTGGAAGATCAACATGCATGGAGAGTCATTGAAATGATGACCACTTATAGGAAAAACAATAAAACTAATGCGACACTTATAAAATGCGAACGAGAGACCGAACCAATACTTGTATAAGTTAATATGCATTAAAATGTCAATAACCAAGAAAAGAAACAAGCAAAACAACACTCACTAAAGCCAAACGACAAAAAGTGATGGAAAAAGCGACAAAAGACGACAAAAGAAAAACTCACCCTGAAAAGCACCGCAAACTCCTCCGAAGACACCTTGATCTCCTTGGGAACACTATAGCTCCAAGATAAAATGTAGAAATGATTTCTAGGGGCATCTATTATATAGATCTAGACCGATTAAGGTTTATGACGTGCATGCCTAAAATCAAGGAGAAAGTGACATTTCGCGCAAAGCTCCAAATACAATAAGTGGGCCACCTTCAGGAAACTTATTAGTGAATCCCTATTTTCTAGGGATGATTTTTGCTTCTTTTTTTATTTTTTATTTTTTAGGAAACTTGCATGCACACTGCCAAGAAGGATTGTGTAATTCCCAAGGACTAGGCAACTTCTTGACTTAGTGCATTGTGCAGTTTCTGAGCTCAACGGATGCTTTGCATAGTTTCCATCATCAAGGCTGGGTTGCCATCAAAAATTGTGCAATTTTCATGCTTAAGACTAGCCTGCCAATAATAATTGCGTAGTTTATAGAGGTAGGGCTAGTTTGCCTTCCAAGATTGCACAGTTTCTGGAGGCAAGCCCAACAATGCTGCAAGGTCAAGTCAAGAGTTAGCTTGTGTTTGAAAGATATCAAGCCAGGATTAGTACATCACAAGAAAGCATGAAAATATAATTCTTTATCATAGCATGAATACTTGACAACAATTGAAAGTAAGCTCTTATGGACATAAGGAAGGCTCCAAAATCAAAGCATGGGAAAAAATTTCGAAGGTGGTTGTAGTAGCTACAACAAACAACTTCTTATTGGCCTTGGGGGCAGTGAGCTTCTTCTCTGTGGTGGGGATATCTCTTCCAGAGCTACTTCTTAGAATTTTTTTTCTCTACCTCTTTAGATCCTTTGTCATGCTCCCATGTTGTGCATCTTTGTTCTCATTATTTTCTCCAAGATTGTGCATCCCTGCAACCGCCAATCTCTTTTTATTTTCAAGATTGCTTGGCCTTCGAGAAGGAAATATTTCATACTAACCCTATGGTTTTGTTATACTAGTTCTTGTAAGCCCATATTTTATGGCTTCTATCTTGATATAGATTTATCATCAACCCACTCATGGCACCATATCATTTTTGTGACACCAGGTATTCTCAACTCTAGCTCTAATCAACACAGAAAACAACTCAAACCACAACTCGGATTGATCTACACACATATTCTATTGGGGAATCCATGCTCAACTCCATATTTTCTATTCACCAGGCTCTAATACTAGTTGTTAGGATAACGAAATTGATAGAAGTGGTGATGTCTAAAATTATTGTTGCTTGAGATCCCAGTGGTCATAAGAAAAAAATTATGTAGAGACTTTCAACCTTTAAATAGGATATATTCCACATGAATATCATGGGTCAATACCATGGGTTGTCATAAACCTAAATCTAGAAAAACCATTGGTAATTTGACCCAGTTCAAGATTATCCAAACCCTCCTAACATAATTGAGTTAGGCTAAAAATATGTTTATATATATATATATATATATAGAGAGAGAGAGAGAGAGAGAGAGAGAGAGAGAGAGAGAGAGAGAGAGAGAGAACATGTTAAGAATTCATACTAATGTCATATAATAAATATTTCTAACCAATATAGTAATTTTTTTTGTAAATTTCGTCCATATATTTCTATTGATATAAAAAGGTATTACATAAGATATTACATTGTGAGCCTTTCATTTCATCATCTGACCAGGAGAATCATGATACTCCTCCAATATTTCCATACATATCAGAAAGTACCATTAGCAACTTAACAAAACCAACTACCTTACTGGATATTCAAAGACTGTGGACTATAGACATGCAAAAAGCCAATGTAGAAGAAGAAAGGAATTGATCTGATTTAGAATATTAGTTTGCAGTGCTAAGATATTCCTCACATTATAAACAAAATAATTTCATTGTGCTTAAGGATTCATCAATTTTTGCAAGTAAAATGAAGAGTTTTTATGTTAATTTTATGAGAAATTTAACATAAACCAAAAACTAAACAACAACATAAACATATACAAAACATCATCAAAGACACATTACAACAAGCACATGATAAAAGAGTTCACCCCTCTTGGGCTATGTCTCCTTGATCCTGCTTCCAATGGATTGGGCCTCTCTATTATGCTCAAAAGTATAAAAATTTGTGTTTACAATGCTCAAATACTTCTGAAACCTACTCCCATGAGTCCAAAATGTTCAAAAATGGCCATCTAGCCTCTTTTTGCGTCCAATTTGGTGGAAAAATGAATAAGTTATGACTTTCCCTTGTTTTCCCACTATTCATTCCACAAATTCCTCCACATCCAACATGAATCCACACTTTCACTCCAAAAATCAGCTAACCGAGTGAGAATTTTGCCGTGCGGTCGGCCATAATCCGTCAGCACCGACTGCCCATTGGAAATTGCAATCGGCGGAGTCCTGGAGTCTTATGGACTGTGAACCAGGCGGGAAATTTGTGATTGTGATTTGGTCGACCCGATGTAACTCTTAACTAGAGCTTATAAATGTATCGCATTCGAGATCCTTTTGCAATCGACGGAGTACTAGGGTCTTGTATATGCGGGTTTTTTGCACCGTGTTGCGATTTTCGATTGCGATATCGCATTGTAACCCAAACCCGTTGGGGCCGATTCTGTAGTGCCATGCGAGATTTGTGATCGCATCGCAACCTAGTACCTGGGGGGGTTGATTCTATAACATCCCTTCGCCAATGTGCAATTATGATCAATTGCATCGTGCCTCTAGACGATTCTTGAATGCCTTCCCACCTGCCTTATCGCATCACAACCCTTCCCTTCTCGGGGGCCAATTTTTAACATTGACCTACTTGTGATTGCAATTCGCAACATATGGGGACCAATGTTGGCTTGCCCCTTGGCGTCTCCTCATTCGCTGAAGGACCTTGCCACATCATCCAATCCTACCATGTGTCTAAGTCAAGCCTGAACTTTAACTTGCTATTACTTCTGCATACGAGCTCGGATTTGAGTGTTGTTCGAACCGTTGGAATCATAATGATGAGCTCTTCAAGTTGAAGCTATGTTTATCAATATTTTTACACTTTGATTTTGGAGCCTAATTTTGAGCACCTGATCACTCCTCCCCACTGGAAGACTTTTGGACCCCAAAAGGATCACTTTCAATTGTTTAGAAGGTGAGGGTACAGTTCCCTCACCTTTCCAATCTCGATCCATTGATCACTAAATTGGAACTTATGATCTCCACGATTTTTGTTGTGCCTTTTTGTGTACTTGCCTTTAACCCTTTCAAGTTGTTCTTGCACTGTTTGATGTACCATTTGGAGTCGTTCAATGAACTATTTGGCCTTGTCCATGTTACTATCAGTAGAAACATCCTTCTTACCAAGATGATACAGTACATTATGATGCAAATGGTAAACAAATTGCTCCACTTGACTCCTTTGACTTGAGCTTGAATATACATCTTGAAAGTATGTATTTTTCTGAACATAACTTTCATGTAAAAAAAAAATTATGGTTGAGGAAATTAGTTATATAAACTATAGGCCTAGAAAGTACATCAACAAACTTGTCGCTTCTACCTTTCTTATACCTTTTGACCGAGTGGAATAGTAGAAGAAAACCCATCCAATGGAAGTGTCTTTGTTGCTGCAACTTAAACACTTTATCATTGAAAATTTCTGAATTAAAAGAAATGGGCTTACCACATTGCAAAAACACTGCTCCCATGGCATAGTCACATATAGCAACCTAAAACTTAAATGACTGTCTCAAGTTTGGAAAAGCAAGTACTAGAGTTGTACTGATCTTTTGTTTTAAAACATCAAATGCCTCTTGTTGTTTGCCTCCCCACTGGAAGACCTTTTGCACAACTACCAACGAATGAAAATTAACTATAATAGAAGAAAAATTAACAAAATTTCTCCTCCAACATTGGGCTGCTCCCAAAAAACCTCTTATCCAAATGACTATCTTGAGCCTGCCTATGTAAATTGTGAGCAAAGAAAATTCATCTGCGGTTTCACGGGGCTATATGATTCTTTCACCTATGTATGTAGGAATGGATTCAATACTACCACAAATTGTTACGACATCAATCTTGGAGAGGTCTAACTTCATCTCACCTTCTCCACGTCCCATGCAGACTGTCAAAAATCCCTTGGGAACTTGAACACGCTTGGAAGAACCAATTTCATGGCTCAAGTACATCAAAGAAGTTTTATCCAACATATACTTTGACATCTTCAGAAACAAATGTTCTTGACATACGACATCAATTATTTTTTTCTCACACATGACATGTTCATAATGAATTTTCTAAAAATGAAAATGTCATCCAAATAGACTAGTCTATCTATAAATGGCTTCAACACATCTTTCTTCATATGCGTAAAAGTAGTAGGAGCGTGGCAAAGACTGAAAATCATAACAAGCCATTCAAACAAACCTTGCTTAGTTTTGAATGTCGTCTTCCCTATATCTCCTTCAACAACTCTACTTTGATGAAAACCACTTCTTGAATCCCATTCAAGGAAATGCTTACCATTCTTCTCAGGCGCCAAAACAAGAGGTGCACCACATGGTAAAGGAGTAGGTCGAATGATCCTTTTATTCAACAATCCCTAGATTTGCGTCTTAATTTCTGCGCTTTCCATCATTGACATCCTATACATGCCAATGTTAGGAAGAAGACACTTTTGGTGCAACTGTAACTCAAGTTGGATTCCCCTCTTGGGAAGTAATCCCTTTGAATCCTGAAACATTTCATCATATTAGATAATAGCATCAACCAAATTAGTTTTCAGGTTTGAATTACAACCATCAAACACTTCATAATCAATATCATTATAGGGTTTGATCATGAGAAGCATAAAATTCTTGCTCGAATTCACCATTCTTTTCATCTACCCTGTACCCTGCATTAACAAGCAACATATTTGTTTTTTTGCTATGAGTTCTCACAATATATTCTACTCCATTTTTTAATATGTGATATTTGTTTTCATGTTGATGGAAGATAGCTTTTACGTTATAAAGGTATGGGTTGCCCAAAACTATGCCACAGATATCTAACGACACAATGTTAAGCTCCACTTCATCTATGAATTTTGCAGTGATTGCGAATTTCAATTTACACTTTCTCGTAACCTACAATTGCGCATTGTCACACAACCATCCAAGTGGATACGGTTTATGATGTGGAACAATTTCTAGATTTAAACTCTTGACAATGTTTTCTAAGAAAAGACTGGCATGAGAGCCGCTATCAAACAACGTATCAATCTTGTTATGTTTTTAGATCACCCTTATGTAAAATAGTTCTATTCTCCTCTTTTCATTTGGAGTTTCATTTTGTGATCTTGAAGAACTAGTGCTGGAAATGGATTCCTTTCCCTGAAATCCCATGGCTGTGATTTTTGTTTCATCACCTGATTCGAATCCCAAATCCTCTTGAGTGACGACAATTGACTTTTCTTTTCCTTTGTTGTTTCATTTCTTTGGTTTCATTTCGAGATGGATCTTCCAACAATGAGCTTCATCGTGACCCTCTCTCAAACAATGTTTACATATTATTTTCTCTCCTTCCTTTTTAATGGATGCATTTTTCTTCCCCTTGAAACCCTTTTCTTTCTCTTCACCCTTAAATGGCTTTTTACTACCTTCTTCTGGGGTGTTTTTCCCTCTTGCCTCAAGATGAGTGGCTTGCACACACACATCATCTAGATTAATGGAATTAAACATTAAGATAGTATGCCTAAGGTAACTTTGTAAACCCCCTATGTACTTCAGCAAACTGTCCTGTGATTGTAAATCTACACCTAACATCAAAGACCTTTTTCTAAATTCTTGGGTGTAATCTTGCACATTTTGACCTTCTAGCTGTCTAAAGTTTTTCCAATTCATGATGGCTTTCTGCATATAAGCTAGAGGGTAGAATTGTATTTTGATTGCAACAATGAAACCATTCTAAGAAATTGGTATCTTACCGTGTTTTTTAATCTCCTCTTGGGTATTTGATTCCCACCATACTAGTGCCACACCCTCCATTCTCAAGGAAGCTAATTGAATGTTTATGTCATCCTCTTAAAGGTTTTGAATCTTGCAATAGACGTCCAACTGAAGAATCCAATTATCAAGCTCCTTAGCATTCACTTCACCATTATACATGGGCAACTCGAATTTAATATCAAGTTTTAAAATAGGTGATTTACCAATTCATTTTGAAGAATGATGATGAGTATGAGTAAGGGTTGTGTTAGTGGAAGAGTGTGAAGATGCTTGTGAAGAAGAATAAGATGAAGAAGAGGGTGGAGAGGGTGGAGGTTTGTCTCCATTCCCATTACCTCCATTTCCATTACCTCCTCCTGAAGAGCCTTCTCCTTTGGGAGGTTTGGAACTTTCTCCTTGCAACCTATTATTCCTCTCTTCATAGAGGGCCTTCACCATCTTTTTCATATCCAAGAAAGTCTTTCTAAAGGTATTTTCATATTATGTCATGTTTGTAGGTTCTCCTTCATGAGACATGATCTCTGGAGTCTCATCTGCAACTTGAGGTTGAACTGGCGTAGGAGATTGTGGCAACCTTGCTCTTATTCCCCTTGACCCAACTTCAAGGCTTCCAACTAGCTTTACTTCACCTCTTTTGAGTTTTAACCTTGTAAGCATGACATAAACTTGCAAACAATTAAATCCTTCTTTCAAAAATAAAACCTAGTGGTTTGATACCAAATTGATCTGATTTAGAATATTAGTTTGCAGTGCTAAGATCTCCCTCAAATTATAAACAAAATGCTTTCATTATACTTAAGGATTCATCAATTTTTGCAAGTAAAATGAAGAGTTTTTATGTTAATCTTATGAGCAGTTTAACATAAACCAGAAACTGAACAACAACATAAACATATATAGAACATCATCAAAAACACATTACAACAAGCACATGATAAAGGAGTTCACCCCTCCTGGGCTACATCTCCTTGGTCCAACTTCCAATGGCTTGGGCCTCTCTATTATTCTCAAAAGTGTAAAAATATGCGTTTACGATGCTCACATGCTTCTGAAACTTGCTCCCATAAGTCCAGAATGTTAAAAAAATGGCCATCTAGCCTCTTTTTTCATCCATTTTGGTGGAAAACTAAAGAAGTTATGACTTTTCCTTATTTTCTCACTATTCCTTCCACAAATTGCTCCACATCTAACATGAATCCACAATTTCACTCCAAAAATCTGCTAACCAAGCAAGAATTTTGTCGCACAGTGGGCAATAATCCATCGACACCGATTGCCCACTGCAAATCACATTTGGTGGAGTCTTGCAGTCTTATGGACTGTGAACCAGGCGGGCGATATGCGATTGCGATTCGGTGGACCCGACGTAACTCTTAACTAGAGCTTATAAATGTATTGCGTCCAGGATCCTTTCGTAATTGGCGGAGTACCAAAGTCTTGTATATGTGGGACTTTGCACCGTGTTGTGATTTGCGATTGTGATATTGCATCGCAAACCAAACCTGTCGGGGTCGATTCTGTAGTGTCGTGCGAGATGTGTGATCGCATCGAAACCTAGTACCTACTGGGGGCCGATTCTATAACACCTCCCTTCACTGATGTGCGATTGTGATCCATTGCATCGCACCTCCGACTGATTCTTGAATGCTTTCCCACCTGCCTTATCGCATTGCAACCCTTCCCTGCTCGAGGGCCGATTTTTAATGCCAACTTGCCTATAATTGCGATTTGTGACATGCGGGGGCCAATGGCAGCTTGCCACTTGGCACCTCCTCATTCGCTGAAGGACCTTGCCACATCATCCAATTCTGCTATGTGTCCAAGTCAACCCTGAACTTTGAATTGCTATTACTTCTGCATATGAGCTAGGATTTGAGTGACGTTTGATCTGAAGCTAAGTTTATCAAGATTCTGAAACTTTGATTTTTGAACCTAATGTTGAGCACTTGATCAAGAACCAATCAACAACCTCTTGCAAAATTGACAAAATAAACTAAGATCGGTAGACAACATGTTCCTCCAAACATTAAAGACTAAAACCGATTATTGGATTGACATATTAGTCCAAAATGATGAATAGCGATTGAGGAAAAGAGTTTGCATGGATGGTGTTATGAGGCGGAGCTCAATTTGCATGGATGGTGTTCAAAGGTTGAGCGTTATTGATTGTTGCTTCCTCTTGATGTTCATTTGAATCATTATATGAGCCTGAAACCACAAAACGTTCCACATGACTCAGTCTTACCATTGTATCATCTATATTATACCTGATGTCCCTCAATATCCTCTTAATCTCTAACTGGCATTCAAATAGTTTGTAATTGTCCACTTGTTTGTCTTGGATTACCATGTTGAGCAGCGTTTCCATTTGATAGTGCAGGGTGAGAGAGTGAAAGAAATAAAGTCTGATTCTCCGGAACTTTCCTAGATCAGGAACCCATTTGAAACTACTACCACTAATCTCTAAATCAGAGAAATATTTGCGATCTCCAAACTCCTTGGATTCAAGGTGTAAAATTTCTTTTTTGACCTCAATAGGTGTCAAATCGAAATAATTTTCTACTGATTCCCACCTAAAAAGATGTATGTTCCTTGAGGAGGATGCCCCCGGAGAACCACTCTTGTGGCTCGGAAATTGTTGGCATGGTTCCATATAGTACTTGCAAACAAACAATACAAGAACAACCATAGAAAACAAGACAACTATTGGACGACTACCTACACAAAAGTGCAGTCCCACAATGATACTAATTGTAAACTTGACCATAATAACAAAGAGATGTCCATCAGAGACCCAAGGTAAGAGCTTACACCCATAATGGAGACGAAAGAAAATTGAATGACTCTCATGACATATATAATTATATGAATTTAAAATATATATCTAATTTATATAAATATAATTGATATTATAAAAAATCAATAAAAATCTATTTTAATTTCTAATCTATTAAACATAAAATCTCACAACTAAAAACAATGTCAATAAATATATAGAAGCTAATCATATAAACCAGGAGATACAACACCACATCAATTCTAATTTATATGGATTATAAAGTCTATTTATTTTTTGTTATTTCTTAGCAAAAGTGATATAAGATACGAAGAATAAAAAGACATATTCATCAATAACCATTAAAAAAAAACACGTATTAAATGTATGGTAATATTCATAAATATTTAATAAAACAAATAAGTTTTACAAAAAAATCATAAATTTAAAATATAAATATATTTTTGTTATTATAGATTTATTTTTATTTATTTTTGAAATATATTCTTTTTCCAAGTTGTATAGAGAGTGGAGAGAAATATTATTATATTTTTTATTTAGATTTATTTTATTAATTTTTTTATGTAGTTTACAGAATACAAAATCAATGACCATTAAATTTTTCAAATATTTGTACTGGAAAGATTTATTTGAAGGAATTACTTCCTGTCGGCTCAACCACAAAGCCTAACCTCAACAATGTCGAGAAAATTGTACTCCTGCAACATCCATCAATACCAAAATAAAAAATCATTAATTTACTAAGTTTCACCGATGAACATATTTAAAGAGTTGCATATTATGCGGCATCCCTTCATTTAACGTTGGATCATAACTTAGTAGTGGCATATGTTAACATTATGTTAATGTTAATGGAGTTGTATTGCAATTCATTATTACATAAATGGTGTGGACCTTAGACTAACCTAATACTCTGATGGGTGAGGTGTATGTTATATCGTGCCATAGTTCATTTGTTCCCTCCATAGACTATTCCCTTGAAACTTCTTGATACTACATATGTCATGCATGAGGGTTCCAATGGGTGATGTGACTTTGCTACGTGGCTTACTTTTCACCATGGATCCATAACGTCTTGATCCAAATGTTTTGGTTGATTGTGGAGAGGTTAGGTAACTAACCCCTACAACCTTGCCATGTTGTTGGCTCATTTGCATCTTCAATGTGTCGAAGAATAGGCTTTGCAGCTGCTGCAAACCCTAGCCAAATTGGTTATGAATCCTTATAGTTATCTTCTATCTGACTCTGGTAAGTGCATTTCTATCGTAATTGTTATTGGTTTTAGCCTTATTGCAATTTGCTAAAATCTTATTTTATTTGAGCATGTTATGCCCACATACATGGTAACCCAAGGCATATTTAGCTCAAAATTGGTGTTGTTGCAGAGGGGAGGACCTCTTGCCACTAATTGCCGAGTTCTTCCTTTCACCAATGACAAACAAGGTAATTTTGGGCCAAATTCTTTCATTTCCTTGAGGGTTTTATTTTTGTTTTACGCAATTGGCTTATTGATAATTTTCCATTTTCTAAATTTATCCAGGATGGAATTAGTCGATAGTTCAGGGAAATCCTAGGTATTCCTCACCCCATAATTCTTACTTTATGTCTACAATTTTTTGCTAGGTGTAACTCCCTTGTATTAATAATTAAATTTTGGATCTCGTTTTTTTGGCTACAGGCGAGCGGTTTGGCAATTATTCTTTCGAGAAATGAAGTTAGGGTTTATATTGGTCTTTCGCCCTTTTTCAGCAAGTTTGTATTCCTTCCTTCCTTTCTTTTACATGTTTCCTAGTCGACTCCTCCTGTGGTCAACTGTAGGGTTTAGTTTGGCTTGCAAGGCATTATGCCATCAATCTCTGTAAAGGGAAAAAAAGGGTTTTTGTTATTGTTATACATTTGAGACTTAGGCATTTGATATTATTTTTTTCCTATAGTAGTTCTATGGGAGGGTCTCATTATGATCCTTGTACATTCATTTATACAAATTTATGCCAAATTTTATTATGGCACTGAGGTAGTGTTACACAGTTTTTCTTTAAAACAAAATTTTAAATCTAGAAATGTTTCAAACTCCCCATCTTGAGTTTTATGTTCAGTCGGTTCATTTACATGATTGTGTGATGATTATCTTTGTATTTGTATGAAAAATTATGAAGTCTTCCACATTCACGATTTTGTTGTTATCTTCTTCCAATGTTTGTTAGGACTATAGCCGAACTTTCCATTTTCTTGCATTATTACTAGTTGTTGTGTAAAGTTTCTTGTCTCTACTGAGCTCACCATTTATTATCAGGTTGATTGCATATGTTAATTATTTAGAATAGCGCACGAACCACATGGGTCTGGTGTAGTGTTTTACTCGAGTAGGGTGGCTCTAGAACGTTCTAGACTATTGGTCTCTACCGGATGGCCCACAGACTCAACCAAGCCATATATACTTCCAGTTACAAATGGTTTATTTGGCTTCTGCACTTATTAAGCTATTCATACTGTGAAATTTACTATTTTTTTAGATGTTGAACATATACACAAAATATTGGCACTGTGGTGAGAGTTATTTTACTTGGTTATTACTATATGGTTAGGGTTTCAGTGAAAGAATGTATGTTTATTTCCATTACTTGCTTTATTGTTCTCTTCTAAGAGAGGTAATTTTATACATTTCTCCTAGTGGATGTGTTCGTAGTTATTATTAATTTGTTTACAATGCTAATAACAATTTTTGTTACTATTGTCAGTCTAGGGTCAGTTAAGACCTAATCCTTTCAAGACCTACCCCGGCCCACTCGACTTAGTTACTTATGCTAAATGGAATAATTGTTGTTTTATAGATGATTTTTTGGCTCGTTTAAGCAGAATTAACACGTTCCTTTATACTACTATTATTAATATAACTATTATCTCAATTACACTTCAAGATTCCCTTCCACCTGTCCAACCATTCATTAGGTATAAATTTAAGGTTCTCTACAAGAATACATATGCTTTCCTTGTACTCAGTTCTTTTGTAAAATATTACAGACATTTTTCCATGTACAGAAAATATAGTGCCCCTCTTATATAGGAACAAATGAATTTAATGAAATTTCACTGTACAACCAATATAATTATTTCCCTTTTTTATAACATCATAAATATCACAAATATTTTCAGGAACCTTTATTATTTCCTTATAGTATCAACAAGAAATAAGTGTTCAATAGAAGAAAATTTAGGGCTTTTCATTCCATTGATTGTCCATCCGGGCACTGCTAATTTCTCAAGAAATCTCTATTCCACACAATTACAAAGACCACACCAATTACATAAACTCAAAACATTTATAGATATTACATAATTTTTTGGAACAATGAATTCACTTATCTGTTGTTGGGTTGTGTTATATTCTTTCCACGTAGTTAACAGGGGGATTGAGGGGCACCCGTAACCCCACTTTATGCGTTGCCCCGAAAATTTTGGTTTTGGACCCTATGTTAGGTTGGGCTGACCCACCTCTGGTTTTGTGCATGATTTTCGCACATATTTTTTGGACGCGATGGTTTTTGGTCCATGGTATTGGACGCGATGATTTTCGGTCCATGGTATTGGATACTTTAGCATGTATAAATATGTATTATAACATTCAAAGGAACATAATGAAAAATCAAGCTGGTAGTCCCAGTTTTGGGATCCACGGGAAAAATCTCTATGTATATGTGTTTCATGTGTTCTGCTCTCGGATTATTTATTTTCTGTGTTTTAGAATTCATATGCAGGTAATTTTTGTACGGGGTTAAAACCTACATTTGGTATCGGAGCAGATTTGGCTTCAAGGGGACGCCTTTGTTGCTGAGGGGTTTCGCTCAGGCTTGTGGTAGACCCTGTTTAGTGGGAGATCTGCGAGATCGATTTTGGTGGTGAAAGAAGATGGCGAGCAGTGGAAAGATAGAGATCGAGAAATTTAATGGTCAGAGTTTTGAGTTGTGGAAACTCAAGATGGAGGATCTGTTGGTGGACAAAGATCAGTGGATCGCGATAGGTCTAGGTACTAAACCAATGGGAGTGTCCGATGAAGAATGGAAGAAGTTGGATCGGAAGGCAAAGAGCACAATACGATTGTGTGTCTCAGATTCAGTATTGCTGAATGTATCAGGGGAAGCTACAGCAAAGGCTTTATGGGACAAGTTAGGGACTTTGTACCAATCTAAGTCTGGTGAATAAACTGTTCCTGCAGAAAAAGTTGTATAACCTGAGGATGAAAGATGGAGACTCGGTTACAGAGCATCTGAACGCATTTAATACTGTGGTAAGTCAGTTAGCATCTATTAATATTAAAATTTCAGATGAAGATAAGTGCCTCAGTTTGTTGTGTTCTCTACCAGATTCGTGGGATAGTCTGGTTATTGCAATAGGTAGCAATGCAACTGCCTTGTAGTTTGATGAAATAGTCTCAGCCTTGCTGATGGAGGAGATGAGACGCAAAAATATGGAGAGCCAAAATGGTGATGCCTTGTCTATATGAGGACGGTCCCAAAACAGAAACAAAAATAAGTCATCAAGTGGGAGATCTAAATCTAGAGGGAGATCTAAATCTCCAGGAAAACCTGTAAAGGTGATGTGCTGGAAATGCGGAAAGGAAGGCCACTTCAAAAGGGACTGTAAATCTAAAGCTCCTGACAAAGGAAAGGGATCTGATGAGGCTCCTTCTGCAGAGGTGAAAACCACCTCAAATGAAGGTGGAGATGTGTATTTGGCTTCTTCAAGTACACATGTAGATCATGAGGCATGGTTGATTGACTCAAGTGCATCCTTTCACTTCACTCCCCATAGAGAGTGGTTCTATGAGTATGAGAAATATGATGGTGGTGATGTCTTCTTGGGGGATGACAGGAAGGCTAGAATCATTGGTCGTGGAAAAGTAAAGTTGAAGCTGCAAGGTGGAAGGGTTAGAACACTTCCGAGTGTTCTGCATATTCCTGCATTAGCCAAAAATCTGATTTCTGTTAGCAAGCTAGATGATGTAGGTGTAAAAACAGTGTTCGAGAAGGATACCTGCAAGATGGTTCGGGGATCACTGGTATTGATGTGAGGAGTTCATATTGGAACTTTGTACAAGTTGAAAGGTAGCATTGTTGTTGATGGGTGCAACAGTTCCGTGGTTCCTGAAAGTGGAGCAGAAAATCTAGTGGTCTCTAGAGAAAAGACCATGTTGTGGCATCAAAGGCTTGGACATATTGGAGAGAAGGGCCTTCGAATACTTCATGGTAAAGGTATGGTAGAAGGTATGAGTAATAGCTCTTTGGATTTTGATTTCTATGAAAATTGTGTATACGGGAAGCACAATCGGGTGAGTTTCCCCTCTGGTGGTAAGAGGGCGAAACATATATTAGAGTTTGTGCACAGTGATGTGTTTGGACCTGTGAAGGTTCCATCACTGGGTAAGTCTGTGTACTATGTATCATTTATAGATGACTTCGCAAGGAATACATAGATATATTTCCTTAAGAAGAAATATAAAGTCTTTGAGAGGTTTAAAGAATTTAAGACTCTAGTGGAAAACCAAATAGAGAAGAAGATAAAGGTGTTGAGGACAGATAATGGTGGAGAGTTTTGCAGTAAGGAATTTGAAGAATTCTGCAAGAAGTGTGGTATAGCACGGCAAAAGACTACTCCATATACACCTCAGCAAAATGGAGTTGCAGAAAGAATGAACAAACGTTGATGGAAAGGGCAAGAAGCATGCTCAGTGGTGGCGGGTTATGACAGGAATTCTGGGCAGAGGCGGTGGATACTGCATGTTACCTGGTCAATAGGTCACCTTCATCAGCGTTGGAGGATAAGACTCCATAAGAGGTATGGATTGGTAAGAAACCCTCTCTTTCACATCTGAGGGTATTTGGATGTGATGCATATGTACATGTTCAAAGGAGAAAAGAACAAAGTTGGATAGTAAATCTAAAAAGTGCATCTTTATTGGGTATAAGGATGGTTTAAATGGTTATAAGCTTTGGAACCCAGTAACAAGGAAGGTTATGTACAGCCGAGATGTGGTGTTCAGAGAGGTGAAAGATGTTATTAAACATGAAATCCAACCAAAGGAACCTGAGAAGATAGAGTTTGAGCTAAAGGAGGAAGAATCAGACTCTACAGTAGAGGAGGAATCAGAAGATGAAGAGCCTTAAACTCCGGCTGTGAGAAGATCAGATCGAGAAAGAAGGCAGCCAGAAAGGTATAGTCCATCTTCTTTCTGTTCAAATTTTTCTTTGTCTGTTACTGATGATGATCCTAGAACTGTGAAGGAAGCAGTGGATTCAGAGGATGGAAAACTCTGGAAAGAGGCCATGGTTGATGAAATGGCATCTTTGCACAAAAATGAGGCTTGGGATCTAGTGGAGTTGCCAGCTGGAAGGAAACCCATTGGTAGCAAATGGGTGTTCAAAAAGAAGACAAATGCAGAAGGAAAAGTGGAGAAATACAAAGCTCGGTTGGTAGCAAAAGGTTATTCCCAGGTGTTGGGAATTGATTTTGGTGACATTTTTTCTCCTGTTGCCAAGGTAACTTCTATTAGATTACTTTTATCTGTTGTTGTTGCTTTTGATTTTGAGGTAGAATAGATGGATGTGAAGACAACATTTCTTCATGGGGATCTGGAAGAGGAGATCTACATGAAGCAAGCTGAAGGCTTTGCGGTGAAGGGTAAGAAAGAATTGGTATGTAAGTTAAAGAAGTCTCTATATGGGTTCAAATAGTCACCAAGGATGTGGTATCATAAATTTGATACATTTATACGAGGACTTGGCTTCACCAGAAGCAAACCAGATCACTGTGTGTATTTTAAATTAATTGGTGACCGTGTTATTTATCTGGTCTTGTATGTGGATGATATGTTGTTGGTTGGAAATGACAAAGAAGTTATCGAGGATTTGAAGACCCAATTGTCCTCCAAATTCGACATGAAAGATCTTGGTGCTGCAAACTATATTTTGGGCATGGAAATTAAAAGAGATTGGGCAAAGAGGAAGCTCTGGTTAAACTAGAGGAAGTATATCAAGACAATATTGCAGAGGTTTAATATGCAGGATAGTAAACTGGTGAAGGTTCCTATTCCTGTAGGTGTGAGGTTATCTGCTGAACAGTGTCCCAAGACACAAGAAGAGGAAGAGGACATGTCTCGTGTTCCATATGCAAGTGCAGTTGGTAGCCTGATGTATGCAATGGTATGTACTAGACCAGACATTGCACATGCAGTGGGAGTATTGAGCAGGTTTATGTCAAAACCAGGGAAGAAGCAATGGACAACAGTGAAGCGGGTTTTCAGGTATTTGCGTGGCACTAGTGATTATGGTTTGTGCTACCAAGGAAGACCAGGATTGGATAGAGTGTTGGATATTCATGGCTTTGTTGATGCAGACTGGGCTGGAAATTTGGATCAGAGAAGATCTACAAGTGGGTATGTGTTTAACCTATTTGGAGGTGCAGTCAATTAGATGAGTAAGAAACAATCTGTAGTGGCATTGTCAACTACAGAGGCATAATACATGGCAGCCACTCATGCAAGTAAGGAAGCAGTTTGGTTTCAGGGATTGTGTTCAAGTATGGGGTTAGTACAGGAATCTATAAGGATAGATTGTGACAGCCAAAGTGCAATTTTCTTAGCAAAGAACCCCGCATATCATTCAAATACAAAGCACATTGATGTTCAGTATCACTTTGTGAGGGATATGATAGAAGACAAAAAGGTGTTGTTGGTAAAGGTGGACACTTTGAAGAATACTGCAGATGCATTAACAAAATCCGTGAGCTCTGAGAAGTTCTCTTGGTGTAGAGAGACAATGGGCATTTCAGGGCTAGAAAAATGACTAAGCTCTCTTGTGGCCCCCTGTGGAAAGAAAACAACAAGTGGGAGAATTTTGGGTTGTGTTATATTCTTTCCACGTAATTAACAGGCGGTTTGAGGGGCACCCGTAACCCCACTTTATGCGTTGCCCCGAAAATTTTGGTTTTGAACCCTATGTTAGGTTGGGCGGACCCACCTATGGTTTTGTGCATGATTTTCAGACATGTTTTTGGACGCGATGGTTTTCGGTCCATGGTATTGGATGCGATGGTTTTCGGTCCATGGTATTGGATGCGATGGTTTTCGGTCCATGGTATTGGATGCTTCGGCATGTATAAATATGTATTATAACATTGGAAGGAACATAACGAAAAATCAAGCTGGTAGTCCCGGTTTTGGGATCCAAGGGAAAAATCTCTGTGTATATGTGTTTTATGTGTTCTGCTCTCGCATTATTTGTTTTCTGTGTTTTAGAATTCATATGCAGGTAATTTCTGTACGGGGTTAAAACCTACATCTGTTTCAGTCTAGACAACCAGGAAATTTAACAAGGAGAAAGACCACTCCTCCCAACCAGTGAGATTGGTCTCCACAACTAATTTTCCCCCTGATCCTTTTCAATTCTAGAACAACAAATGTACAATGACCTATAAAGGTATTTTCTAAGGCATCAAGACCACCCAGTCCATCCTAGAACTCACAGACTCAATTTTGTTTTATGGTTTCCACTAGCTCTCATTCCAACTCAAAAATTCCCTAATTGGCAGTGTCCTGCCTCACCTTAACATCTTCTTATTCAAGGTTTCAATTTCTTCTCTCTTTCCTCCAATATGCCTCCATCTTTATCATCTTTCCTTCCTTGGCTTCTTTCCCACTAAGATGTTTTATCTCTAGGGAGAGGGAACATAACTGTCATCTAACTCTCCGGTAAATGAAAATTCTCATCTAGGGTCTTTTCTCATGAATTCCAAGACTCATCTTAACCTTTAATATAAACTAAAATAAAACTTTAAACACTAAATTTCCCACTAGGATTTTTCTACATAGCTCATAAGTTACCAAGCCTTATGTAGTAAAATTAAATAAACAAATATTTATAGCAACAGTGGTGTTACATCTCCCCCCTTGTGTGAAACACCATCCCTGGTGTTCATTCTTTCCCTTGGAATAGGTCAGGATATGCTTCTCGCACAAAGCTTTCATCCTCCCAGGTGGCCTCTTCCAGGCTAAAGTTATTCCATTGTAGTTTAACCTAGGTGAAAACTCACCTCCATAACATTATTTCTATTTGATCGAGAATATGCAGAGGCTCTATCAAGAACTCTTCATCTGGTTTGACTTGTTCCAAAATCATAAAACTCTCATTAGTTCATATTAATCATCAAACAAAAGGCATGTATATATCAAATTTTAATATTAAATTTCTACCTGCACACCATGCCAGTTAATGATATGCCTAGGATCATATACATACTTTTTTTAAAATGAAACATGAAACACATTATGAACTCATATATGACTAGGTAGTGCCAATTGGTAGGCTACAGGTCCAATTCTTTCAAATATTTGAAAAGGGACACAAAATCAGGGAGCTAGTTTTGCACAGCCACCCCATCTCAAGGTGTTTTTCTTGGGTTTATCTCACACATAAACATGATCCCCAACCCGGAATTCTATGTAATTCATCTTCTTATCTGCATAAACCTTTTGTCTATCTTGAAAAAATTTTAAGTTCTATCAAACCTTTCTTACAATCTACTCCATTTCTATTAACATATCAAGGCCTAGTATTAACTTATCTTCAGGGTTGCTCTAATTAGTAGGTGTCACGCATATCCTTCCATAAAATCCTTCAAAAGGGCTCATCTTTAATGATTCATGATAGATGTTGTTATAAGTGAATTCAACTAGGTGAATATATTCTTCCCACTTGGTTGGTTGTTTCATAACATACATTCTTAACATGTCCTCAAGCACATGGTTCACTTGCTTGATATACCCATATGTCTATGGATGGTATGCAGTACTAAATTGGACTTGGGTGCCTAATCCAATAAAAAGAGTCGTCCAAAATGTAGAAGTGAACTTTACATCTCTATTAGAAATGACCACCTTACGTATGCCATGCAACCGAAATATTTCTTTCATAAAATATCAACAATTTGAACAGCCTTGTACATGGATTGTACAAGCATGAAATGTGTTGTTTTATTCAATTTACCAACCATAATTGAATCATTTTGTTTCTTTTATCTAGGTAGACCTATTATAAAATATAATTTAATAGTTTCCCATTTCCACTCAGTAATGGGTAACGAATGGAGCAGACCAACTGGCTTTTGGTGTTTAGCTTTAACTTGCTGACACTCCAAACACTTGGCTAAATATTTTGCAATATTCTTCCTCGTACTAGGCCAAAATTAGTATTTATTTATTGCAAAACATACTTTCTGATATCTGGGATGGGCAACATAGGGACTTTTGTGAAACTCGTCCAAAATTAATTATCTAACAACCACCTAATTAGGAAAATATATTCTTCCCCTAAAAGTCAATAATTTATCTTTATTAATACCATATTCAAACTATTTTTCAAAGTTGCTTGTTTGTTTAGCTTGTTGCCACATAAATTCATATTCTGGGTCTTTTATAACAACCTCTTTAATCTAATCCAAAAAGTTAAAGTCTATTTGACTATAGGAAATTTTCATATACACATGTAATTTCCAACTTAACGCATCAACCACCCGATACTTCTTCCTTTTTATATGTTTAATATCAAATTCAAATTCACTAAGAAAATCAATCCATCTTGCTTGAAGGGCATTAAGGTTAGGTTGTTTGAAAAATCTAGTTAAATTGATATGGTCACTCATTAACACAAACCTTTTGCCCAACATGTAATGTCTACATACCTTCAGTGCATGTATTACATCAATAAATTCTAAATCATAAGCAGTGTGTCTTTGCTTATGCTCCTTTATTTTCCAAGGCTCATATGTTATTACTCTACCCTCCTGCATTAGTACTACCCCTATTCCTTCTTGACATACATCTTTGCAAACTACAAATTCCTTTTTTGGGTTTACAATTCTTAGTAATGGGGTAGTAGTCAATAAATGTTTCAGTGGTTCAAAATTGTTTTGGCATTTTGTGCCCACTTGAAGGCCATTCCTTTCTTATGCAAAGAAGTTATAGGATAAGAAATTCTAGAAAAACCCTCTATAAAATGACGGTAGTACACTAATAGGCCCATGAAACATCGAATGTCTGTAATGTTTTTGGGGATAGGCCATTCCATAATGGTTTTAATTTTCTCGGGGTCTACAACTATCCCTTCAGATGTGATTATATGTCCCAATTATTGTATTTTATCTTTATAAGAATCACTTTGACTATACTTAGTGTATAACTGATGTTCTTGTAAAGTTTGCAGCATTATTCGTAGATGTTCCTTATGTTCCTTTAGGCTCTTCAAATAAATGATAATATCATCTATAAAAATCAAGACAAATTTTTCTAAGTATGGGTGGAAAGTACCATTCATCAAACTCATAAATGTTGTTGGGGCAATGGTAATCCCAAATGGTAGGACCACAAACTCATAGTGAACATAACGAGGTCCAAATGTTGTTTTACAAATGTCCTCCTCTTTTATTCTTATCTGGTGATAACCTGACTGTAAATCAATCTTAGAAAATATTGTAGCACCTTTAAATTAATCAAATAAGTCATCAATTATGGGTAACCGATATTTGTTTTTAATATTCAACTTATGTAACTGTCGGTACTAAATACACAATCTCAAAGTTCTATCTTTCTTCTTAACAAACATCATAGGGGCTTCCCATGGAGACACACTTGGGCGGATACCTTTGTCAAGCAATTCCTATAGATGCATCTTTAATTATGTTAGCTCAAGTACGCTCATGAGGTAGGGAGCCTTAGATACTGAGTAGTCTTGGGATGAATTCTATGGTGAAATCAATGTCTTGTATAGGAGGAAGCCCCAAAATTTCTTTTGGAAATACATCATCAAAGTCTTGAATGAATGGTATATTTTATAAAGTGGTTATGTTTTCCTTAGAGTTAGTGTATCCTACTTTGATAATATAGATCTAATAGCCTTTCCTGATGCACTTGCCTAATTGTGAAGTTGTAATAGGGTGCAATTTAATAGGCCTCTTCACTCCTTGAATTTCTTTCGTAACACCCTCTTTAGTGAGGAAACTAATAGTTTTCTCCTTACAGTTCACCAAGGACCAGTGTTCCTCTAACTTTTCCATTCCAATTAAAATGTCATAGGATCGTAAAGGAAACATATTTAAATTTACTTTAATTCGTTTCCCTTCTATTTCAACAGGACAACCCTCTATTTTATTAATCACTATTCTCTTTGTTCCAGTGGTCAATTGTACCAACCAAGGGTTTTTAAACTTATGGGTATATAAATTACATATTCCTACTATCTTAGGATTGATATAGCTTAAGATTTCACATGGATCTATCAAAATAGATACAACATGGTTAAATAGCTTACCTTCAAACTCTATCATGGTAGGTTGATATTCCACTTGATGGTCCTCCAAAGCAGCATTGATTTTTGGTATGTTTCTTGCCACCTCACCAGCTGTAGAAGCTTCATGAATATTAGCAGTCTATTTTGTTCTCGTACAATGGGGACAATATTTATAATAGTGAGGTTCCCCACACCCCCAATGCTGTAATGGGGGCCTCTGAGTTTGACTAAATTCTAGCTTGTTGGATGGATCTACTGGTTTAGATTCACTCTAAGGTTGGGACTTTTGTTGTTTTTTATGATTGCCAATTCTCATGTTCTTGTTACTCTAGAAATTATTTTGTCCCTTCTTACTGGACCAACTCTTACCACCATCTCCTTTCTACATCATTTGTTGATAACAGATTCAAAATTTTCATATTGTCTCATCCATTGTTTTGGGGTCATCAAATTCCAACCTCTCCTTCATTAATGTAGGTAGACTACTAATGAAACACTAAAATTTAGTTTTTTCTTCACATATATAGGGGATGTATCTTAATAAGGATATAAACTTGGTCACAGATTCATTCATAGTAAGCTGCCCCAATTTCAAGTCATGGAACTATTTTTCCTTTTCATCATAAAATTTTTCTGTTAAATATTTATCCTTAAAATGTTTTTGAAAATTGTCCCAAGTTATGAGGCCCATCTCAATATGGATGCTATTGATATGAGATTGGAAAAACTTTGGGGGGGGGGGGGGGGGGGGGGGGGGGGGTGTGTGTTTTTGAACAGTGTAAGCAAACGCCTAGGGTTTCTGCGAGTTGCAGACGGCGCTCCTCATGGAGGGTCGCAGAGGAGGGAGAGCATCTCCCTCCTTCAAGGAGGCCGTGGCTAGTAGAGGTAAGAAACCTCTAGAAAATACTAAAGGGGCTTCGGAGGAAGGGAAAAGAACTATGGAAGAGGAGACAGCAGGAGGCAATACCAAGGAAATCAATGGCACAAAGGAAAAGGAGGGAGAAGACAAAAAATAGGGCACTAAAGACAAGAAACAAAAGGGACCCTGCAAACCCAAAGCTGAGATCACTCCAAGAGTTGTTTTAAATGACCCTGCCCTACAGGCACATAGGGATCACATGCGGACATATGCTATTATATGTAAGTTCATGGGACTATGGCCCACTGAAAAAGCATTACATACATCGATCAAATATCACTAGAAACCTAAAGGGAGCATAGACCTTCATCTTGGGTCAAAGGGTTTCTTTACGGTGGTGTTCACAAATATTGAAGATAAGGACAAAGTTTTTGAAGGAGGACCCTACTTCTATGCAGCAGCTGGACTCTACATGAGGCCATGGATGATGAATTTTGTCCCGGAACGAGAGACTTTTACCTTGGTACCGGTTTGGGTAAGACTTTATTCTTTACCTCTTGATTATTGGCAAAACAAATCATTAATAGCCATTGGAAATAAATTAGGTCGTTTCGTCAAAGCTTCTGAAGCCACAAGAAGAGGGAAATACACTTCATTTGCTAGGATATGTGTGGAAATGGGTCTATCAGGAGCTTTACCAGATGAAGTGATCATGGAAGTCTTTGATGAAGAATGGGTGCAAACAGTAGACTACGAGCATATTCCATTCAGATGCCGTAGATGTCATGAACATGGGCATCTATTTAGAGACTGTCCACTCGGGAAAGTCGTAAATAACAGCAAGGCAAGTGCAGCGAAGGAAACGGATAGCTTTCAGAAAGTGGTCAATAGAGGAAAAGGAAGCAAGAAAGGACCAAAGCAACAACAAGATGAAAGGCTGAAGGGCAGTCAAAACAAGTTCCAAGTTCTCGAGGAAGATGAAGAAATCACAAAGGAAGATCAAGCTATAGAAGGAAAACCTGGGGAAAAGAGAATAGAAGAAGAATGTGACCAAACCAGGAAACTGATTATCAGAAAGAAACCATGATGAGCGAAACAGAACTCGAGATGGATCAGGATATGACCCAGAGTGAAATGGACCTGGAGGACCATGAGCTACAGGAGATACTTGATAAAGAAAACCTAGATCTGGAAGGGTTCTTGATTCAGGGAACCACGGGAGGAGTGGATTCGGTACCCCAAGAAGAACTTAATAGAATACAACAGTTGTTTTTATGGAAAACACAATCTAATGCGTTGGGAAAAGGAAAAAATATAGATAAGCAGGAAAACAGAGGAGTGAAGGCGATGAAAACTACTCCGGGACTAGCAACAAGAAACCCAGGTAAGAAAAGAGGCAGGAAAAAGCAGAATGAACTCTTGATGGAGTGTGGCAAGCTAATGATAGATTCAGGTAAGATGAAAGATCTTACCAGCTACTCCTTCACAAATCTTTAATTATGAAGTTTACATCTTGGAATATAAGAGGTCTAGGGAGTAAAAGAAAGCAGAGAATACTCAGTAATAGAATGAAACAAGATATGTCGGATATTATCTTTATCCAAGAAACAAAATGTTCCATTCAAAAAATTAGACAAATCCACAGTAAATGGCTCAGTAGATTTGAGTTTCTAGAAGTTAAAGCAGAGGACATCGCGGGAGGAATCCTCACTCTTTGGAACCCTCAAAAAATAAGTATAATAGATGTTGAGGCTACCAGGAATTATCTATCAGTCGGCATCCAATCGGAAGGAGACAGGCACCCCTATCTAGTCACAAATGTTTATGGTCCTCAAAGAATAGATGACAAACTCAAGTTCCTAGACTCACTGGTAGATCTTAGGGACAAACATGTAGGAATACCTTGGATCATGGGATGGGATTTCAATATGATCAAATCTCTTTCTGAGAAAAAAGGAGGAATGAGAATCCTAAGTAAAGACTCTTTGGAATTTCAAACCTTTATAGACAAGATGAACCTAGTAAATACTGAAACGAGTACTGGCCTCTTTACTTGGAATAATAAAAGAGGTGGAGAATCTCAAGTAGCCTCTAAGTTAGACAGATTCATGATCTCAGAGGATCTGATGCTAACAAATAAGGAAGTAATAGTGGAAGTTCTCCCCTTTGGAGGCTCAGATCACTGGCCGGTTCAACTGGAGATCAAAGGTATGGGCATTCTCAGAAACAGACCTTTCAGATTTGAAAATATCTGGCTCTCCCACCCATATTTCTTCAACAATATTAAAAATTGGTGGATAGAGGATTTACATATTCAAGGAACAAGAATGTTTCTTCTTCATAAAAGATTAAAGCATATCAAACTTAGAGTAAAGGATTGGAATATAAATGAATTCGGCAATATTTTTGTGGAGAAAAAATCAGTTGAAAACAAAATGAAGGAACTAAACCAAGCTCTAATCAAGGAAGGATTTGATAAAGACAAAAGCAATCAAGTGGATAAATATCAGCAAGAATGGGATAATCTATGCAAACAGGAGGAAGTTTTCTGGAGACAAAAATCTAGAGTCCAATGGCTAAGGGAAGGGGAGCGTAACACAAAAAAATTTCATAGGTCCACCATGGCAAATAGAATGCATAACAGAGTACCTTCAATCAAGAACAAAGAAGGGAATCTTCTCACCTCCCATGAGAATATTGAATCTGTGTTAGTTCAGCACTTTCGAAACATTACTCAGGAAAATAATTCGGACAGAGAACAGTCCATATCTGAGGTAACTAGAAACATACCAAAGATGGTGCCCAGAGAGGATAATTTCAATCTAAGTAGGCCAATTTCTGAAAAGGAGGTAGATGATGTCCTCAAAGAAATGCAGAATGGAAAAGCACCAGGCCCAGATGGTTTTAATGTGGATTTTTTCAAGGCATGCTGGAATATTGTTAAACAGGATATTTTGAATGTGGTGGAGGATTCCAAGGTGAACAGAACCATTTTGAAAGTGTTGAATACCTCCTTTATCTCCCTTATCCCTAAGCAGGAAGATGCTCAAACTCCGGATAAGTTTAGACCCATAGCTCTTTGCAATGTGGTTTACAAAATAATATCCAAAGTAGTGGCAAATAGACTTAAGCCTTTGCTTCCTACCCTAGTTTCAGGGGAACAATCAGGCTATGTGGAAGGCAGACAAATTTTAGATAACATCATTCAAGCTCATGAGGTAGTTCACTCGTTAAAAAGAAAAAAGCAGGCCGGAATGATCATGCAATTAGATATAGCCAAAGCTTATGACAAAGTAAACTGGACCTATATGAAAAGGGTACTTATTGCTTTTGGTTTTGATCATAATTGGGTCAGGTGGGTAATGGCCTTAGTTACCTCCTCCAGCTTCTCTATTTTGGTGAATGGCTCTCCCTCTGAGATGTTCAGTCCTTCCAGAGGCCTCAGACAGGGAGACCCACTCTCTCCATTTCTTTTCATTCTGATGATGGAAGGACTTGGTAGGTCCATCAAGCATGCTAAAGTTACAGGCAAGATTAAAGGCCTTCTACTTTCTGAGAATGGTCAGGCTCTAACCCATCAACAATTTGTAGATGATACAATGCTACAAGGAATCCCCACGGTCAAAGAAGCTACAACTTATAAACAAATTCTGAACATTTTTGCCATGGCCACAGGTATGGAAGTTAACCTCTCTAAATCAAAAATATTTTTCTTTAATACCAATATGGCAATCCAAAGGAATATTTCCAGAATTCTTGGTTTTCAAAGGGATGTCCTTCCCTCAAAATATTTGGGAATCCCTCTAACGGATAAACCAATGCTCAAAAGCATTTGGGAACCCTTGATGAATAAGTTGTAGGATAAAGTCAGTAAATGGACCTTTAGATCTTTAAATCTTGCAAGCAGGTTGGTTCTCACTAAAGCTTTTCTGCAATCCATCACTATTTTTATGTTATCTGCCCTCCCAGCTCCGAAAGGAGTCCTTCAACAACTCAGAAATATCCAAAGAAACTTCCTTTGGGGTAAGGAGGAGAGGAAGAAGAAATGGACCTTAGTGTCTTGGGAGAAAATTTGCAGACCCAAAAACCACGGAGGGCTTGGCTTGGACGATCAGGAAATACTCAACAAGGTTTTAGGGGCCAAACTATGGTGGCACTGGGTTCAGAATCCAAAGACTCAATGGGCAAATATCTGGAAAGAAAAATATGCAATATCCTGGCAAACTAGTGATCTCATAAGAATGTCAGGAAACATTAAGGGCTCATACATCTGGAACAAAGCCTGGGAAAATAGAAGATTAGTTCAAGACAATAGTTTCTGGGAAATCAGAGAAGGGAATCAAGCTCTCTTTTGGGAAGATAAGTGGCAACAGGAACCAATATTGTTAAAAGAGAACTTCCTTGACCTTAAACATGAGACAGATTCACAAGGCTTAATTAAAGTAAAGGACTTCTGGGATAATACTCAGCCGATGGAGAAATGGAGAATCTGGAAGAATATTGATTGCAAAAATAATATCCACTTGAAAACTAAAGCAGAGGAGCTAAGGAAAATGGTGGAACAAAGGATGATCTTAGTTTCTGAGGGGCAAGACCAACTAAGATGGGGCAATAATAAAGAGGGCACCTTTAATCTCAAAGAAGCCAAAGGCATTCTCCTTGAGCTGACTCCTTAGGTTCTGGACAAAATCTGGCAGAAACTTTGGAGGCACCAGGGGTGGATGAAAATCAAACTCTTCATGTGGTTGGTTTTCCATAGGAAAATCCTAACTTGGGACAATATTAGGAAGAGAGGTGTTCTGGGGCCTTCTAGGTGCCTTCTCTGTGGAGAGCAAGAAGAAACAATGGAACATCTTCTCAACAACTGCTATTTCACCTCCTAGTTATGGAACATATTTGCCAAAATCTTTCAACAATCTTACAGGAATAGAGGAAGCATCTTCAATACCCTCATTAATTGGAGGGGAAATTTCTCGGATCATGAAATTCTCAACTCAGCATGGTCCCTTACACCAAGCTTCATTATATGGAATGTGTGGAAGGAGAGGAACAAAATAATTTTCAAGGAGGAAAAAAATCCCCCACGCCTCCTGTTTGAGACTATTTTGAAACAACTTAAGGAGACAGTGGGCTCCACAATTTGCAACCACCATAATAATCCTCCCTCAGATCTGGAAAGGAAAATTCTCAGACAGCTAGGACTACAGGAACTAACTCCTCGGGGTCTTAATAGAAAGGCTACAGTAAGGGATAGGGAGCAGGATTGCTAGCATCCTCCCCCAGAAGGATATCTAAAATTCAACATTGATGGAGCGTCTAAAGGAAACCCAGGAACGGCTGGGTATGGGGGAGTACTCAGGGATGCTAAAGGAAGTATTATATCCATTTTCCATTCTGACCACCTAGGCACAGCCACTAATAACATGGTTGAACTAATGGCTTTGGAGAAATGCTTGGATCTTCTAAGTCAAGATAATTGTTGCAATGTGATAGTAGAAGCCGATTCAAAGCTAGTTATTAACTCAGTGAAAAGAATTAATAATGGAACAGCGCTGGAGAAAGTCTCCAAACACTGGAAATTAATCAGGGTTTTCCAGAGAATTCAAGATCACCTACAAAACTTGTGCACTGTCAGCTTCCAGCATGTTCGCAGAAAGGCCAACAAGCTGGCAAATCTGCTAGCCAATCAAGGGGTCAGCAGTACAGAAGTCAAGGTTTCAATGGGATGGCAGGAGTTGAGACAAAGCAGATTAACTCTTTGTAGTGAACAAGAGGAGGAAGATATGAGAGTGTTCAGAAACAGAGCCATGGAGGCAAGCTCTTAATTTCTTGGCCTTCGCATGTGTTATCAACTTCAAGCCAATAGGTCCTTGAGCAGGGGATGAACACGGAGGAGTGATAGATACCTACGTAGCAATGAGATAGTCAGCATTGTTCTTCAAGGAATGCATGTTCAAGATAGAAAGATGAGAAAAATAGGAAGGGATCCCTATTTCATTGGCAGCCGGAATCTTCACTTTTTTGGGTCTCGGAGAGAAAAATCGCTTCCTTGGTGGTTTTCAGATGTTCGCACCGCTTTAACAGGGAAAGTGGTTTTAGCGATTTTGCAGCGATCCCATACATCTTCCCACACGTGGCAGGGGGGAGGATTTGAAAAACCACCCTTCATCGTACATTAATGTCTGGTTAACTTGGGCGATGCGTTACTATGGTCAATCATTGGATCCCGCTGTTGGGATCAATGGTTATGATTGGTCGTGCAGATTGGAGGAGCAACACGATAAACCTTGGTCGGCTTTGTTGTGCGATATCTTCCAGAACTGTTGGTTTAGGCGTCAGAATATAAGGCTAAGATCAAAGAATCTCTTTCGGGGTCTGTCGGGCAGAAGATCTCACGGGCTTCTTAGGGCGGGTTATATTGGCAAAGCGCCTGATTTTTGGGTCAAGATATACGATTATCTTTCGAGCATGTTGTGCAAGGAGGACAACTACAGAGATTTCGGGCAGACCATATGTGCGATGTTTATTCCACATCGCGGACCCGAAATCAGTTCAGTTGGGTGTCTATTCTTTTATCGGGTCTGTTTTCGGAATCAAAGAATATACCCTTCTTTGACCCGATATGATTCTCAACAGTTTTTTCCTTTCAAACAGTTCGGGGGGTTGTGGCGTTGGTGTGGTTTTTCTAGTAGTTAATGGGCTCTTGGCTTGACTCCCAAGACCTGAGTGGATTGTTAATGTTTAAACCTCAGGCCTCATTGGGTAGTTGTTTTATATGTAATTTGTGTCTTTGTTTATAATGAAAAAAAGGTACGACTCTTGCTTAAGCAAAAAAAATAAAATTGTCCCAAGTTACCTCCTATCCATCAATCCCTCAAACAATATTAATTTCTTCCCACCATAAGGCGACTTTCCCCTGAAGCTGATAGATTGCTAATATAGCATTTAAATTATCATCATACGCGTAAATTTAAAAGTATTTATTCATGTTAATTAACCAAGCTTCAACAACTTCCTCTGCCTCTCCATCAAATGTCAGGGTTTTAATCTTCTTGAATTCCCCTTGCAGTTCATCTTTTTGTCTCTTGGCCCCATTTTTACAAGAAACATTATCATATTCTTCTTTGTTATCGTCTCAGCCTCCCTCAGATTCTTAATTGTCTTCCCTTTGTCTATGTGTTTCAACCCTATTTCCATTATGAGGGCCTGGAATAGGATTTCTTTGATTTTGTCTATATAAAAGACTCTTCATGATCCTCCCCTATTCTCGCATAAATCTTTCGTTATCCGCCCTCAAATTTGTCATTTCAGGCCTTAACTATTGAACCGTTTCTAGCATCATAATGTTTGAATTGCAGGATTCCTCTCCCAACTGAACCCACATTTCTGGATTGGCTTCTGCAAATGGTACAAGTCCAATTCCTACAATTGGTCTTATTGGTGGTGTATTTCTAGCTCCACTCCTCATCTTGCTTCCTCTTTGTGCATCATTAATGCATTTTGTTATTTCCATAATTTCCCAAACAAATAGATAAATAAATAAATCCATTAATTCACTACGTTTTACCGGTGAACATATTTAGAGAGTTGCATATTATGTGGCACCCCTTGGTTTAACATTGGATCATAACTTAGTAGTGACGTATGTTAACATTATGTTAATGTTGTTGGAGTCATATTGCAATTCATGTACTACATAAAGGGTCTAGACCTTAGTATAATCCAATACTTCCATGGGTGGGGTGTATGTTATATCATGCCATAGTTCGTTTGTTCCCTCCATGTACTATTCTCCCAAAGCTTCTTGATACTACATATGTCATGCATGAGAGGTTCCAGCAGGTGATGTGACCTTGCTACATGGCTTACTTTTCACTGTGGATCTGTAGGGTCTTGATCCAAGGGTTCTAGTTGATTGTGGAGAGGTTAGGCTAACTAATCCCTACACCCCTGCCGTGTCATTGGCCTATTTGCATCTTCAGTGTGCCAAAGAATGGGCTCTGCAATCACTGCAAACCCTAGCCAAACTGGTTATTCTATCCAACTTCGGTAAGTGCATTTCTATCGTAATTGTTGTTGGTGTCAATTTGCTTTTAGCCTCGTTGGAATTTGTTAAAATCTTTTTTTATTTTAGTGTGTTCTTCCCACAAGAATGGTAATCCAAGGCATAATCACCTCAAAATTGGTTTTTTCGCAAAGGGGAGGACCTCTTGCCACCGATTGTCGAATTCTTCATTTCACCAACAACAAAAAAGATAATTTCGGGCCAGATTCTTTCGTTTCCTTGAGGGTTTTCCTTCTATTTTACGCAATTGGCTTATTGCTAATTTTCTATTGTCTAAATTTTTCTAGGATGGAGTCAGTCAACAGTTCAAGGAAATCCCTGGTATTCCTTACCTCGTAATTCTTACTTTTTGTTTACAATTTTTTTCTGAGTATAACTCCCTTGTATTAATAATTAAAATTTTGGGTCTCTTTTTGTTGGCTTCAGGTGAGTGGTTTGGCAATGATTCTTTTGAGACATGAAGTTAGGTTTTCTCTTGGTATTTTTCCCATTTTCAACAATTTGTTATTCCTTCCTTCCTTTCTTTTACAGGTTTCCTAGTCGACTCCTCCCATGCCCGACTGTGGAGTTTAGTTTGGCTTGCATAGCATTATGCCATTGGCCACTGTAAAGGGAAAAAAATGGTTTTTGTTATTTCTGGACATTTGAGACTTGGGCGTTTGATATAATTTTTATTCTATAGTAGTTCTATGGGAGGGTCTCATTACAAGCCCTGTACATTCATTTATACAATTTTATGCGAAATTTTATTATGGAACTAAGGCATTGTTACACAGTTTTTCTTTGAAACAAAAGTTTATATATAGAAATGTTTCGAACTCCCCATCTCAGGTTTTATGTCCAATCAGTTCATTTACATGATTATGTGATGATTATCTATGTATGTGTATGAATTTATGAAGTCTTACACATTCACGGTTATGTTGTTATCTTCTTCCAATGTTTGTTGGGACTACAACCGAGCTTTCCATTTTCTTGCATTATTACTGATTGTTGTGTAAAATTTATTATTTATACTAGGCTCGCCATTTACTGGTTGGTTGATTGCATCTGTTAATTCTTCAAAACAACGCACGTCCCACACGGGTCCGTTGTAGTGTTTTACTCTAGTAGTTGGCTCCAAAACATTCCAAACTGTTGTTCTCTACCAGCTAGCCTAGGGACTCAACCGAGCCATATATACTTATGGTTACAAATGGTTTATTCGGCTTCTACGCTTATTAATCTATTTGTATTGTGAACTTTAATAATTTTCTTAGATGTTGAACATATACCGCAAATCTTGGAACTGTGGTGAGAGTTATTTTACTTGGTTATTACTGTATGGTTAGGGTTTCAATGAAAGAATGTATGTTTAGTTCTATTACTTACTTTATTGTTCTCTTCTAAGGGAGGTAATTGTATACATTTCTCTTGGTGGCTTTGTTCATAGTTATTATTCATTTGTTTACAATGCTAACAATTATTTTTATTACTATTGTCAGTTTATGATTGGTTAGGACTTGATCCTTTTGGGACCTACCCCAACCCACTAGACTTAGTTAGTTATGCTAAACGGAATAAGGATTGTTCTATAGACAATTTTTTGGCTTGTTTAATCAAAACTAGCATGTTCCTTTATACTACTATTATTAGTATAACTATTATCTTAATTGCACTTCAAGATTCCCATTCATAAGGTGCAACTTTAAGGTTCTCTACAAGAATACAAGTGTTTTCCTCATAGCTAGTTCTTTTGTAAAATATTAAGACACTTTCCCATGTACAAAAAATAGAGTGCCCCTCCTGTATGAGGATTAAACAAATTTACTTAAATTTCACTGTACAACCAATATAGTTATTTCCCTTTTTCTTATAACATTATAAATATAACAGACATTTATAGGAACCTTTACTGTTTCCCTACAGTATCAACAAGCAGCAAGTGTTCAACATAAGAACATTTAGGACTTGTTATTTCATTGACTACCCATATGGGCATTGTTAAGTTATCAAGCAATCTCTTATTCCACACAATTCTAGAGACCACAACAATTGCATAAAATCACAACATTGACATATATTACCTAAGTTTTTGGAACAGTGAATGCACTTATTTGTTTCGGTCTAGAAAACCAGGAAATTCAACCAGGAGAAAGACCACTCCTCCCAATCAATGAGATTGGTCTCTACAACCAATTCTCCCCCCGAACCTTTTTAATTCCAATATAACAGATGAATAGGGACCTATCAAGGTATGTTCTGAAGCATCAAGACCACCCAGTCCAGCTTAGAACTCACATACTCAAGTTTGTCTTAGGGCTTCCACTGGCTCTCAATCCAACTCAAGAATGTCCTAATTGACAACTTCATGTTCAAGGTTTCAATTCTTCTCTTTTTCCTCCACGATGCCTCCAACTTTCGCCTCTTGCCTTCCTTGGCTTATTTTCCCATTGAGATGTTTTATCTCTAGGGAGAGGGAAAGTAAGTGCCCTCTAATTGTCTAGTAAATGAAAATTTTCATTTAGGTTCTTTTCCATGAATTCCAAGACTCATCTTAAACTTTAAACACTAAAATTTCCCACTAGGCTTTTTCCACTTAGCCCATAAGTTACCAAGTCTTGTGCATTAAAAGTAAATAAACAGATATTTACAGTAATTGGGGATGTTATATTTGGTGTCAATAGCAAAGGTTCTTTAAAAACAGAGACTCCACAAATTGATTGAGCTAACCCTCGTCGCTCGAAAATTAATTTATTTATACGACCACAGTAAATATTTTTTTTGCAATAACTTTAAGTCTTGTTATTTAAGTAATCCAGTGACTATATATATATATATATATATATATATATATATATATATATATTCCTTATATTTCTTGTGGAGAAAAAAAGAAAAGAAAAGAGGAGTTTTACATTTAATAATATTTCTCATTTTTAAAAGAACATATATTGTTTCCTCTGTTTTTTCTATTTATATTTATTCTTGAAATATATATATATATATATATGGTGATTCAATCATTAGTTGAAGTAATTTGGATGAGGCCCAAGATCAAACCCAACAGTTGCCACCACACCGAGAGTAATTTATGACTTAACACAAGTAAATATTGGCCTTACACTTTGTGTGGGATTTTAAATACCTGGACCACTCTTTCCTGAAACCCTTGCCATCAAAATCCATTTTATTCAAAAGTTTGAGACAATTCCTTTTGTGTGCTTCCTAAAACAACCTAGTTCATCATCTTTAATAAGAGATTCATCTTTAGAAATATCATCAGGATCATCATTCGAAGTCTTTAAACCAAAGAGAGACATATGCACATCAACATTATTATCATCAATGAAACAACAAATATCAATAGAACTATCAATCTTTTAATCAAGTCACTTGTATCACAAATTTCATCAAACTTAATTTATCTTGTTGAAACTATTTTACTTCATTTTTTAGCGTTGATTCTTTAGCCAATAATTCTTGTTACAATGAACTATTAATTTGTCATTTTGATTTTGAGTTTTAAAACTATCATCTACAAATTAATCCAATGATTTCAACAATTCTTCTAACGTGTTCATGTGTTGTGTAGCAAAACTAACACATTCATGATAAAGTTCATTATCTCATGATCTTAATTTTGCAACTTTGCCCATTATGGAATTATTTTGCTTATTTAACATGTCTATTTCTTACAAAGGATCATCAAGATCTTGTTGTAGTAGGTCAATTTCCTCATTAGTGTTTTGTAGTAATTTTCTTCCTTTACCCATTTTAAAAATGTTAATGATTTGCTCTCACTTTCCAAAGAATGAGTAAAATAAACACGAAGTGTCGGGTTCAATCAATCATGCACCCATCTTTCAAATACAAAAATGATAAAGATGCTAGGTAAAATTGAACATACATCATTAATTTGAATGTTCATTATCTTAACTCAAAGTTTGACTTTAACACTTCATACTCAACTTTGACTTTGACCTTGACCTTGACTCAAATTATCAAACTCTTCAACTTTAATATTGTGAACACCTTACATTTATAAACTCAATTAACTTTAACTTTGACCTTTTAACTTTGATATATCAATAATTTTCACTAAATCTTTACAAAAAAAAACTAAAATTTTACATTTTACATGGAATGAAATAAAAAAAAAAAAAAAACTTTCAACTTGACTTTGATTGACTTTGACTTTAATACCCTCCTTAGAAATTTATAAGCCAACACAATGATTCATTATATTATCATTTTGTTAATAACCAAAACCTTATATAATAATTACTCATGTTACAAAAATTTTCAAACCCATATTTATTAAGTTACCCATCATTTTATTAATAACCAAAACCTTATATAATTATGACTTCTGTTAAAAAAAAATTCAAACTGACCCATGATCTCTCTCTTTTCTTTTTTCTTTCCTTCTTCTCTTAAAATTTATTACATTTTTAAAATAATAATATAAAACTCACTGCCAGTCATTTACAAAACATGTACGCTATAAGTATTTTATTAGAATTTGTTCCATTTTTTAAATAATGATATAAGACTCATTACCACTCATTTCCAAAACATGTACGATTTATAAAATATTCAAGCATGGGATACCTTTAGTTTCCAATGCTACCATCTTCTCAACTTATGATGCGACTCCACCTTTGCAAAGGCTCTAGTTTCAAATTGCAATGGATGGTGACTGCTCCTTTTTACAGAGGTGCGATTCAACATGGATGACTCCTCCAATTGTGGCAACAATTAAAAACCATCTTTATAAGTTAGACAAGGCTAGCCAGCCTAGCTGTGATCTAAATAATTGCATTTTCCGATGCTTGTTTTGGATATTTTTGCCTTCTAATACTGCTCATAAAAAGAAAGGACCAATCAAATGGTTGGATACACACAAGCCAACAAACAACCTACTATGAAGCGACCCCTTCTCTGTATATATTGAAGGAGAAAAAATAATTTTAATGGTTGGAACATTGTCAAAACTGGGACTATTGCCGGCTTCAATAGCGAACCCACCCACACAGACTTTTAATAGCAGTGACATCACTCACACAGATTTTTAAGGCGATTCTTATTTCAGATCCTATAGCATTTTAAATGCGACCTGACATGACCACTCAATATCTGAATATAACACATCGCCATGCCACTGCCATTGAAAAAAAAACGGAAATCAATATGCTCTGGATATCAAGCAGCCATGTCAAACCGCATTTAAAATGCTATATAATCTGAAATAAGAGCCGCCAACTTTTAATACCAGTGACATCACCAATGCTCATACAAATTCAGCCCACTTCAAAAAACTTAACTATGGCTCTTAGCTTGTTTTATGCACCTATTGTTGTTGCATATGCTTCAAGGCTGAAAAAAAAACAATGGGACACAAGTTCCAATGCCTAGAATTGCAACGGTCGTAGCAATCCTTACATACAACAGTCCATAAGTGATAAGAGTTTGTATTCACCATGGAACCCTAACAATCCGCATGTGGCAGTTTGTATGAAACCTGACCAAATCTAATGGAAAACTAGGCAGACTCGCATTGGATCTTCATTGTAACAAAAATAAATTTGGCCATTCTTTCAATCCTCTTTTTTATACCAAATGTTAGTATATGAGTAGCATGAACCAACATTTACACACATTAACTTGTACATGAGAAGAAAAGAAATATATTTTTAATAATCACATTGTATTAATTTACCGTAATCATATATCACTCTTTTATATCAGTATAGTATATAACCCTCATTATATAATATTGAGGAGCTCATAACAAGTTTTCCAATATAGCTAATTCGTTAAACCATTTTCATAAGTATTTCTACAAATATCTTTATGATCATCTCTATAAATTTTTCAATTGATTTTATGTAACACCGTCTCTATCTTTTCTTATTGTCCAATTTTTTTTTAATTATAGTACATAGTTTTTTTGTTTACCTAGTCTATTTTCATTCATATATTATAATGATTTCATCATATAATAAGATGAATTATTAATTCATATACTCACATGTAAATGCACTAGAATGCTTTTGTAGTTGTTGAATCAACTGTTATTTATGAAATTCTTAAAGTTTAGAATTATTATTTGAAGTTTTTCTTTGTTTAATCTCAACAATAGTACTACAAGATTCTAATAATAAAATAATGAAAGACATGGAATCAAAAAGTGTTGATAGAGTGCCTATAGTACAATATTCCTAAAAACAATTGTCCAAGATATGATCCAAAGAGGATTGTTCTCTCCCCCAACCCCCTCCCACCGGCGGATCATGAATAAAATCAAAATTAGAAATAAGATTAGTGATTTGATTTCCTTCAATATCCTCTTTTTAATCATAGCTTGGTCAATTTTTAATATCAATTGTGTTGTTTATTTATCACTATTTGCATCATCAATCCTTTGTGTATTTTCCAATGTAGTTAAAAATTTTGCAAGTAGATACAAAGTAAATTTCATAACTGAATCACTATGTGAAATTTTCATGTCTCCATATCTACAATTAATAAATGCATTGGTTATCTAACCAAGGTCTTCCTAGGATTAATGGATAACCACCCAAATTAGATTTAGATTGTAAAACCATAAAATCCATGGAATATTCACTAGAATCTAAAGAGACTATAACATGTTCTATCACTCTTTCGGGTTTTATTATAGATATGTCTTCTAATTGTAAAACTATGGGTGTGTGATGAGGATTAGATGATTGCAATTCATGATATAAATTGTAGCTCTTAGATCTATTAAAGTGTTTGTAATTGGAATAGTATTGATGTGAAATTTAACAATAGGACTACTTGAATCAACATTTTTCTCCATAATTTTTTTACCCGGCATTAAATATACTAATTTTCCAATGACACCGATTGTTTGTGGTTCTTCTTTATTTATTCCTAATCTTCTTGAATGTAACTCCCTACCTATTTTAGCATAGATTGGAATGTCTTTTATTACTTCTAGTAAAGGAATTTTGATACAAACATTCTTTAACTTATCCAATAAATCATATGCATATTGTTTATTTGTTTATCCAAAATCCACCTCTTTGGAGGAGGAGATTTAGATGGATGTGGTTGATCTATTGTAGAAGAAGAAATTTATTTTATTGCTATAGGACTATTATTATTGTTTGATAGATTAGGATTTTCCTCAATTTCCTCTGCATTAATAATGGGAGAATCTTTATGAATTACTTTTCTTGATCTAGGATGAATATCATTTAAAACAAGAGGGATAGTCATATAGGATGGAAAATTGTGTAACTCAACATTGTAAGCAAGTTGAGCTACTTTAATGTTGGGGTTTTGAATGGATTGTTCAAGGAGCTACTTTATTGTTCGGGTTTTGAATGGTTTGTTCAATGAGCTACTTTATTTTTGGGGTTTTGAATGAGTTGTTCAAGTAGTAGTGTAAGTCATGGAGGAGGTTGATTTGATGGTACTTGTAATTTTTGTGATTGTGGAATTTGTGGTTGTTGAAGTTGAGTAGGATAAGATTGATGAACTTGTGGGGGATACTCAGTATGTAAAGGATATGGATATTGCTATGGTAAATGTGGATAATTTGGCATTTTCCCATAGGTAGACCCTCTTCATCCTTGTTTCCAAGGTTGATTTCAAGTTTTTTGTGGTGACCATGCTTCCCAAGGCATATGAGGAATCCAATTTTGCTAGAGGTATTGTTGGTTTGAAGAATAAAATTTAATTTGTTTTGTAGGGTATTGAGACATACCTAATGCTTAAAACTGCTAAAGTTTCTTTAGTGAAACAAAATGAAGTTGTTATATAACTTCTTTAACTCCTTCATAGATTGCTTTAAGTTTTGGTATTGAAGGGAAATTTATGTTACATGTTTTCCTACACAAATGACACAAAGTTCAATATTATTCAAAGAACATTCCATCAAAGGATGTTTCTTTCTACGTTTTGGACAAAAAATAGACCAATATGCATTCTCGTCTTCTTGTTTTTTCTTAACTTTCAATGTATCTAATTGTGAGCTAAGAGTATTAAAACTATCAATTTTGAGCTTTTTCAATAAATTACCAATTTTAGCTCTACTTACCCCACCAATTGTTGATTTGTGGACTCTAGAAATGATATCTCTAAGTCCCTTACCATATTAGCATTTCCTTAAGAAATGTGTTTGCATAGATCACATTTGTTTAGATAACTTAATTGTGACACGTCTCCTTTTCTCATGATATTAAGTAAATCTATCCATTCATCTCCAATTCTACAAAGCAAAAGGATTTTAAGAGTATCTAAATCTAATTTATGTTACTTAGTCCTTTTTACATTATAGTGAAATATTTGTATATAATATTCAATTCTTTTATCCTCTTTTTGTGCCATGCTAACAATTCCTCTTGCAAAACACAATTTACATAATAGTCTTGATATTTTGTATGAAAATTTTGATGAATTTCATCCCTAGTTTGATTGTATTAGTTCACAATCCATATACTAGCACAAAGCTACAACCTTAAGAGTAGATAGAAACAACTTGAGTTTCTAAGCATCAAGTGAATAATCATAACTATGATATAATACATCAAATTCAAAAAATAAGGTTTCAAGATCTTCAGTTTGTATATCATGAAAATTAAGTAATGTTGATGGTTGAATATTTTTCATTTAAGCATTTTTAGTTGGATCCAAAATAGCAAATACAAACTCTTCTTCAACACTTGATGTACTTGTGCCTTATGTTTTTTCAGTTCTTTTTTTGTAAATTATATCTGTAGATTTCTATTAATATCAAAAAGGAATACTAAATTGATATAGCTTTGTATGTTTGTTGACTATCCAAAAAAAATAAAAAAACTACAGTGCCTACAAAAAAACAAAAAACTATGCTTCCAAGTTTAAGATATAGAAAATGGCAGCCACAAACGGTCAAGCACAAAACTAGTAAACAAGACAAAAAAATAGCCGCGGATAGCTATTCTATTTTCCAGTTCATTGTATTCTTCATTTTCAACCACATTACCTTTGCGCAGATTCCTCTAATGAAATAGAATATTCTAGTTTTCTATAAGATTCTTTGAAATAATGTTTCTAGTTTTCCACTAATTAATTCTTCATTCATATAATAAGATGAAAGCATTACATCTTCTTGTGGACTAGATACTTCTAGAAATCTTTCTTCTTCTTTGGCTTTACCTTTGTTGTGAGAAGCCACAATTATAATTGATCCTCTTTTAATTATACTTATAGATGATGGTGTGGCTCTTACTACACCATGAGATGGAGTTGTAGTTGGAGTGGTTCTTCTAAGAAATCTACCTCTAGGATCTCTATGTCTAAGTTCTCTACCTCTAGGATTCATCCATTCTATTTATCATGATTTAAATTCAATGAAAATGCATTAAAACTATTACTATAGAGCAACCAATTCCTTTTGGCACTTCCCAAGCAACAATGCCAAAAATGTCAGGAAATTTATATGATTGCACTCTATTACATCCAATTCTTGACCACAGATGTATTCTTGTGAAGTGCTCACACTAAATGTGTAGAATTTAGTCCATTATTAACTCTTAATTTCATAAAAGAATACTTATTTATGAGAATATCTCCAACTTGAAGAAATAATCTTCAATGCTTAGAAGTATCAAACGAAACATTAATTAATTGCTACATGCATCACTTTGACCATTAATATTTCATCTACTTTATGACAATTATATAGTCTCATATCACAATTTTTTATTCATCAATGAGTGGAATGGTCCCATGATTAGTTAATTAAGCAACATATTCAATGAGATTTTGTGTATCAGTGTACCTATAAATCTTATGAAAATTATATTCATTAATCATGTTCATAAAAGAGAATCCATGAAAATATTAATAACAATAAATGAATAAAACTAGAATCAAATTGTTATATAAATGAAAACTATTCTAATAGAGAAAATGCAACACATACCAATTCATGAGGGGCCCTTCCTAGCTCGGGTGATAGTGAAGACAAATTTATAGAACTAAGGGAAAATCACATGATATAAAGATCAATACATGAACTTAGGAAATCAAAATTCTTATATTTATAGTCAAAATCAAATCGCAACAATATTTCTTTAGGTTGATATCTATGTATATCCCCTAGGATCTCTAAATCAATGTTTATACAACAATTACAATAACCTTCTAGAGTTTATGCTAGCTACAATGGTACCCATAACCTATGGCCTTCTAATCAGTGGCAGTCAAAATAGCACATCTAATTACCTTAAGTGTCTCCTGGTGAAATCATTAACCGCTTCCATACTTTTAATAATTTCAGACAACATGCATGAAATTCTTCATATAATTCATCAATTGATATTCAAGTTGATTTGGTGTTGATGTTAGGTCCCTATAATACTAGTGATTACCCCATTACTATTGTAGTTGTATCCCTTTTTATTATTGTTGTGCCTTTATTTCCCCCATATTGTTATTACTGTGCCCCATAGAATCCCTCTATTGTTATTTTTGTGGCTTTATATTATTATTGACAGGGCGGCTGGGTTATATTGTGACTCCTTAGACTCCTATATATAGAAAGGAGGTTTTGTCATTTGAATCATCAAGGAATCATTCATTTGTGTAATGTAAAGGAGGTTGCCCTCTCGAAGAGGCTGAATTCTAAGGCGTTGATCTATCTTTTCTATCTTTTTGTAAGCTGGTTTCATAACATTTGGTATCAGAGCTTTGGATTCTAGGGTTTCGCTGCTCCAAACAGGTCATCATGGCATTTTCGCTATAACTTCTTTTCTGCGACGTTTCAGAAGCTAAAAAAAAAACCCCATTTGAGACGAGATCGCACTGAAGCTCGGGCCCGAATTTCAGAGCTTTTCGCGCTATAGTTGCGGAGATATGATATGAGGAAGTTGGTCTTTTTGCAGACTCCTGAATTACATTCCAAACAGGTGACCTGGGGAAAATCGTCATAACTTTCTCTTTGGGCATCAGATTGAAAATTCGTAAGAAGGTACAGAAAGAGGACAGACTGTAGTTTCTTGTATATATTTTTCAGAGCCAAAGGTTGAAACAGGGACACGTGGCACGTCGTACAAGTTTGCTCTACTGAACTAGTCTATAATCAGGTCACTGTGGGAGATTTGGCATAACTCTTCTTTGGAGAATCCAATTGGGATCAGACTGGTGGCATTGGAAAGAGGACACAGAGGGCTACTGCAAGTTGCAATTTCAGAACTGGATGATCTGAAATTACAGAGATACATCAGAGGCAATATCGAGCTCCTACAAAGTGAAAAAAGGTGTGTAGATTTTTTTTAAATTTTTGCTTAAGCTTGGTTTGAAAAATTATTTTGAAGGAATTCAAAGGGCATAGTAGAGCATTATTATTGGTAACTGATGCCCCAAGGAAAGAAAATGCAAACACCTAGTAAGCAACTTGAAAGCTCTAGCATGACTCATGAAGAAGAGGAAGAAATGCTACATGATATATCAAAATTACAAGACCAAGTGCAACAAATTTCACTTTCACAAAAGCTAACAGAAGCTAAGATAAATGGCATGGAATCTAAGATAAAGGGCGTGGAAGCTAAGATTGATGATTTGAAGATAGATTTGAAGACAGATTTGACAAATTTTCTACAAGAAATACTTACTAATGGTGAAAGGGTAGTAAAGGAAACTCATGATGTGAACAAAAGAAATGTTAATCATGATTTCATAGACTCTAATGTTGGATCGAAGACCCACCATATTCCAAAAATCGATATGAGGAAGTTTGATGGCAAGGATCCCGCGACATGGATATTACAGATGGAGCAATTTTTCGATCTCAATAATGTGCAAAACACACAAAAGGTACGTATTGCAACTTTATATTTGGAACCAAATTAGTTTGTATGGTATCAATGGCTTTGCTCTCGTAAACAAATTATCACTTGGGCAATTTTTACGGAAGAATTGACAGCACATTATGAGGATACAAAAAGCAACACTTTTTTTAGCCAATTGATAAGTCTCAAACAAAAGGGTTCAATAATGGAGCACATTGAGGAGTTCCAAAAATTGAACATAAGGGTAAAAAATATTCTAGAGGAGCATAGGATTGATGTGTTCATAGGGACCTTAAAGGATAATATCCAACATGATGTTCGCCTTTGGGAACCTGATTCATTAGAGAAGGCATTCAGGTTAGCAAGAAAAATGAAAAGCAAAATTATGGCAACCAAGAAGCATACCACTCACAACTATAAAGATGGAAGTGTTGTTGCCCCTAGTCTTCCACAACCTATAAGGTTGACACCACAACAATTGGAAGAAAAAAGAGCAAAAGGACTTTGTTACAGTTGTGATAGCAAATACACTAAAGGTCATAAGTGTGCTGAGAAGAAATTATTCTACATAGATTGTGAAGAGGAAGAAGAAAAGGAGCAAGAAAGGTCAAAAGAAGAGGATATACTCCAGGAACAAAGTCTAGATAAAGAAGAAATGAATCCAACCATATCTTGTAATGCATTCGCTGGAATTACCACTCCTCAAACCATCAAGATAGAAGGACAAATCAAGAAGAAAAAGGTAATAGTGTTGATTGATTCAGGAAGTACCCACAATTTTATTCATTGTAAGGTAGCAAAAGAATTGAATTGCTTCCTATATCCAGCACCGGAGTGTCAAGTGATGGTTGCAAATGGAGAAACAATCAATTGCTCTGGAAAGTGCCATAATATCAAGCTATCCATGGGAGAATATGTATTGACTAGCCCAATGCTTTCCATTCCAATGGGAGGTGCTGATGTTGTACTAGGAGTCCAATGGCTACAATCCTTGGGTACAATAGCTTTTAATTTTCAAGAACTTTTCATGAAATTTTATGCGGAAGGAAAGGAAGTTGAATTAAGGGGTATTGCAGGGAAACCGGAAAGATAATCAGCTCTAACGGTATGACAAAGCTTCTAAAAAAGGAACAAAGAGGTGTAATTGCACAATTATGTTCGCTAGATGTTTCCACATCGAAATCATCTATTTCTCCAGATCTCCAAAAAGTCTTGGAAAATCATTCCAAGGTATTTGAGACTCCCAAAGGTCTCCCACCTATTCGTGATCATGATCATGCTATTCATCTAATTCCAGGAAGTGTTCCTACAAACATCAGGCCGTACAGATATCCCTATGCCCAAAAGAGTGAAATTGAACGTATGGTTGCAGAAATGCTAGACGCTGGTATAATTCAACCTAGTCAAAGTTCTTTCTTTGCTCCAGTAGTATTGGTGCACAAGAAGGATGGATCATGGCACATGTGTTCGGATTATAGGGAGCTCAACCAGCTCACTATTAAAGATAAGTTTCCCATTCCTGTCATTGACGAATTACTGGATGAATTGCATGGATCAATTTAATTCACCAAGTTGGATCTTCGTTCAGGATATCATCAAATCAGAATGAACACTGAAGACATTCCGAAAACAACATTTAGAACTCATTAGGGTCATTATGAATTTTTGGTCATGCCTTTTGGCCTTACCAATGCACCTTCTACATTTCAAGGTTTGATGAATTCCATTTTCAAACCATTCCTTAGAAAGTTTGTGTTAATATTTTTTTGATGATATACTAATCTACAGCAAGTCGTGGAAGGATCATGTTGAACATGTTGACAGGGTACTACAACTATTGGAGGAGAAACAATTATATGCAAAAAGATCCAAATGTTTCTTTGGAGTACAAGAGGTGGAATATCTAGGTCAAATTGTATCTCATGAAGGAGTTAAGGTAGACCCTAGCAAAATTAAAGCCATTAAGGAATGGAAAATCCCCACATCCATAAAGCATCTGCAAGGATTTCTCGGGTTGACAGGGTATTATCGCAAGTTTGTTAAGAATTATGGGAGAATAGCAGCACCTCTAACAACATTATTGAAGAAAGATGCATTTTCATGGACTCCAGAAGCAACAAAGGCCTTCGAACATCTTAAAGAGGCAATGTGCCAAGCACCAGCGTTAGCTACACCGGACTTCACAAAAACCTTTATTGTGGAATGTGATGCTTCAGGAAATGGAATTGGTGTTGTTTTAATGCAAGATGAAAGACCCATTGCTTTTGAGAGTTGTCCAATCAAGGGAAATTTTTTACACAAAGCTATTTATGAGAAAGAAATGTTGGCAATACTACATGCACTTAAGAAATGGCGACCCTACCTAATGGGAAGACACTTCAAGGTAAAAACGGATCATGATAGCCTTAAATACTTTTTAGAACAAAGATTATCATCTGAAGAGCAACAAAAGTGGGTCACAAAGATGTTGGGTTATGACTTTGAAATCATCTACAAAAAGGGAAGCAAAATGTGGTGGCAGATGCACTCTCAAGAAAGGATGAGGATGTGGAAGCATTGTTGTGCGCCATTTCTATTATCCAACCAGATTGGATAAATGAAGCAAGGGAGGAATGGAAAAATGATGAAGAATTATGGGCACTTATTCAAAAGTTACAACAAGATTCCAGTACATTTGATACATTTAGCTGGCAAAATGATTCGTTATGGTACAAAGATCACTTATACCTCTGTAAGAATTCCCAACTCAAACAAAAGATTCTTATGGAATTGCACACTTCTCCCTTAGGAGGGCACTTAGGATTTTTAAAAACTTACCACAGGGTTAAGAAGGATTTTTTTGGGATGGCCTTAAATCAGATATTCAAAAGTTTGTGGCGGAATGTTTGGTTTGCCAACAAAATAAAGTTGAAACAATTAAGACCCCAGGTCTATTACAACCTTTATCCATTCCAAGCCAACGTTGGGAGGAGGTTTCAATGGATTTTATCACAGGTTTACCCAAGTCTGAGGGAAAAATTGTCATCATGGTGGTAGTTGACAGACTTACCAAGTATGCACACTTTTGTGCATTATCACATCCATTTAAAGCCAGTACAGTTTCTACTGCATTTATGGAAACAATTCAAAAGCTACACAGAAACCCAAAGATTATTGTAAGTGACAGAGATCCCATTTTCACTGGAAATTTTTGGACATAATTATTTTCTTGTCTCGGTACTCAGTTAGCTCATAGCTCATCTTATCATCCTCAATCTGATGGGCAAATTGAGATAGTAAACAAATGTTTGGAAGGATATCTTCGTTGCTTTGTATCTGATAAACAGACACAATGAGTCAAATGGTTGCCTCTGGCTGAATGGTGGTATAACACTTCCTTCCATACAGCAACAAAAATGACCCCATTTATGGCACTTTATGGATATCAGCCACCATCCATCACATCATATTTAAGAGAAAATTCTAAGGTTCAAGCAGTGGAAAATCACATCGAGCATCAACAACAAGTCCTCCAACTCTTAAAGGATAACCTCGTGTTGGTGCAGAATAGAATGAAACAACAGGCAGATCAACATCGCAGTGAAAGAAGTTTTGATGTAGGTGATTGGGTATTCATACGGCTACAACCATATAAACAAATGTCCCTCAAGCAAGCTAAGAAGGATAATAAATTATCACCAAAGTATTATGGTCTGTACAAGGTGTTGCAAAAGATTGGTACGATGGCATACAAATTGGAGCTTCCTGCAGCTTCTCAAGTGCACCCAATTTTCCATGTTTCATGTTTAAAGAAGGTTATAGGCGACAAGCTCCCAGTTCAAACAATATTGCCAGAACTTGACAAGGAAGGAAAAATTATATTGGAATCGGAAGCAGTCACAGAAACAAGAACTCGATAGCTACGAAATCGATCAATTTCAGAGTATCTCATCAAGTGGAAGAACTTATCGGCTGAAGATTCCACATGGGAGGATGAGAATTTTATACAGAAGCATCCAGAACTACTCCAGCGTTGAGGACAACACTTTTTTGAAGGAGAGGGGCATGTTAGGTCCCTACAATACTAGTGATTACCCCATTACTATTGTAGTTGTATCCCTTATTAATATTGTTGTGCCCTTATTGCCCCCATATTGTTATTATTATGCCCTATAGAATCCCTCTATTGTTATTTTTGTGGCTTTATATTATTATTGATAGGTCGGCTGGGTTATATTGTGACTCCTTAGACTCCTATATATAGAAAGGAGGTTTTGTCATTTGAATCATCAAGGAATCATTCATTTGTGTAATGTAAAGGAGGTTGCCCCCTCGAAGAGGCTGAATTCTAAGGCGTTGATCTATCTTTTCTATCTTTTGTGAGCTGGTTTCATAATAGTTGATCTAGCTTGAATTGTTCTATTATGGTGCCCACATTGACCTAGAGTTTGACCACTTTATGTTGCTTTCCCTATTTGATCTAGAAGTGGTGGAATTGGTTTAACACATAACTATCTACTAAGGGTTGGAAATCATCTCCAATTAGTGGTTTTCCATTTGAACTCGCACAACCATATAAAACAACAAAAATGTGACATGAATTGGGTAGTTGCTACAAGATTCGTGATTCCTGTAGCAACAAGTTAGTAAAATGATTTTCAAGCTTATTTGCATATCAAAAGGTGGACAATGTATAAAATAAGCAATTTGTACCATGGAGTCCTTTTTTATATGCTCTTGCAAGGAATGAGAATGATATGGGAAAAAGAGTAATAATGAGGAATAAAGTAAATGATTAAATGTTCAAAAGTGTGAGTAGAGGTGACAAAAAGTATCAAAAAAAGAACCCAATGAGTGGATCAAATCCCACCCCTATATGGTTCAATTTTTTTTGGTCAATTGGGTCTAGCACAGGGCGCTAGGAGGAGAAATGTTATCCTCTCCACCTAGGTTCAAATCCTGCTTGTGACATGTTAGGTCTCACTAAGTCAATTGTAGATTGAGCTCTTCATGAGCCATTATTTATGGGGGCTATCAAGGCACCAACAATGTCACCCTTACCTCATAAGCTTTAGGGTGGGATGAATTGTACTCCAAGGAAAAGAATAGGCTTGTTTGGTGCAGTGTTTTTTCATTTCCGTGTGTTATTTACTAGTAGATATTGGAAAAGTTATTATGTTTTTGCAAGAGGATTTGTGAATTTAGTATACCAAGGAGACCCAACCCTCTTTGTTTTTGTCGCTTGTTTTTTACTTGCATATCAAAATTCAAGGCATTGCTAGTTAAATCTAACCTTGTCAAGGATTCTTACCTACCTAGGAATTCAATTCACCCCTTCTATTATTGCTTGCACACTGAAAGTGGGTTTACCTTGATTATTTTTGTTTGTTGGTTGCATTTGAGCTATAAGGTAATGACAGAGGTTTATATATGTACTTATATTTCTAATTTCTACATTTTCTCTTTAATTCAATTAGATTAAGTAGATGAACAATGAAAATAGGTAATTTACCTAGTTCGGATTTAGAACTTTTACTTGTTTCATTTCAATTCTATTTAGTCTTTTATACTCATGTTCAAAACTTGATAAACAAGATAAAATCAAAGTGCAAACAACAATAGATTCATTAATCAAGTTAAGCCCTAATTTACATAGTAAGTTTTGCCCATCTTTTCCTAGTTTTTCAATTTTGCCTAAAAATTATATGGCAACTCCATTTCTACCTAGATTATTCATCCTAGATAACATAGCAATTTTTGGTAAATGTTGTAGATGGAAACTCTAGTTCTACCTATACTATTCAGCCTAGCTAGAATAACATTTTTCTGTTAATAGTGTGCTCTCATTAGGCTTATCCTCTACTCATTTTCTACCCCCTTCCTAGTGCCATAATCTTCATACCTATTATGTCTAAGTTGGGTTCACATATTTCTTTCTTACGCTGCCCAAAAATACCTATAGTTGTGTTCTTCATAGTAGACTACCCATATCTATTTGCATGTGAATAGTACAAGAGACTTGTTGGATGCTAGATCAAAGAATGGGTTGGACATTAAACATCCATCCTCTTGTTAACAAAATTGTCTTCATATTTAAAGGGATATTAAAATCAAGTAGCATTTTTAAATAAAAATTTTGCAATTACCTTGAAAAAATTAGTGCAATGCAATATCATATGACGTCTTTTTTTTAAGAATATATTTAATTTAAGTGTGCTTATTTTGCATATAGAAACATATTCTAAATAACCTAATAAAATTTAATGTCCATCTCTCAAATGTTGTCACTACGACAACTAAATGTAGAGCTCAATCCCTTGTTTATTGGTCTCTCCATTGGTTAACAACTACATTCATCTTAACCCAAATCTATTGAACACTAAGATAAATAAATAAAAACTTAGGTGCAAATCTCTCAATGCATAATAGATTTGGGTCAAGATGAATATATGATTATGTGTGGGGATATGAAAGTTAAATGACATCAAGACTACTTGTTATGAACGTCACTTCCAATTGTAATGATACCTAAAATATCTCTCTTTAAATTATGTTGCGGATAAATCATTGTCTAGAAAATCATCATTAATTTCTACTTTGTTGATCTATTTTCCAGTAAGCAAGTCAAATCGTTGAATGCATCTGCACCTTGGATACCAATAAATCAAATGAAAGTATAAATAGTATTACAACCTAGATTTCTTTCATTAATTAGCATCTAACAAAATAAGAAACAAATAATCAATCTCATAAAGCACACAAATGTTTTTAAGGATTTTACGAAATTTCAATCAATGAATTTTTACAATTGCAAACTTACATGACCTCTAGTATTCCACATCCATAAGGATGTGTGTTAACAATGTCAAAGCCTATTCTTTCCATAAGGAACTGTGTTCTGCTCCTTGCTATAAAAACTAATTCTATTGTGATCTCTTAATTGACTTCCACAATTAGATCGTTCAATCTCTAAACCTCTCCAACTAACCCCTCCTTCCTGCAATGCACCTTTTTATGGTTCATCTCCAAGAGTTGATTAAAATGGTTTGATCCATTTTGGAAGATACCAATTGCCTAGTCAATTCGTCACGATCATTGACTGCCATGTAGACATCTCCTCCTCATATACATTTGTGTATCCAAACAAAACATTGTCGATGGCAAGTCTCCCCATCAATCCTTCAATCTATGTCATTCGTTCAATCTAGGTAAACTTACATATTGGTCAGTGATATATTCATACTAATGACCTAATCTAATCAATATGCTAGTTGACTTCCTTATTGATTTTCTTTGACTCAATTCTTCAACTATTAGTGGACATAGTTCAATCAACTTCTTTAAAATATCCCACCTCAGTGTATAGACTACTTCTAGCCAATCCAATTTTAGATCAAACCTCCCCTTTTTGAGAGTTTTTGGTCCCCAAAAGCATACAATGCTAAAGATATCTCTTCCTCATAGGCATCTATGTATCCAAACAAAACATTGTTGATGGCAAGTCTCCCTGTCAATCATTTAGTCTATGTCATTCATTCAATCTAGGTGAACTTACATATTGGTCAATGATATATGCACACTAATCAACCTAATCTAATCAATATGCTAGTTGACTTCCTCATTGATGTTCTTTTACTCAATCCTTCAGCTATTAGTGGACTTGGTTCAATCAACTTCCTCAAAATATCCCACCTCAGTGTATAGACTACTTCTAGTCAATCCAATTTTAGATCAAACCACCCCTTTTTGAGAGTTTTTGGCCCCAAAAACTTATCAATGCTAAAGAAGATGAGGAAATCTACCATTCACCTCCTCAAACATATAACATTTTGCTTTTATAGAAACTTGGCCCTTCGAACAATTCGTGGTCTATTGTTTACTACTGTGAACTTCACAAAGCTTCCTCTACAACAATGTCATGTTCCAACTAGGTGTGCACATATTATACTAAGTCTTCAACCTCTAGAAGCACTATGAACTCCTTGCCTTTGTCAAGCATGGAGTGTTCAACAAATTTGAATGTATTTTCATTGTTCCCCGCATATTGCACAATCTCAAAGGGACCCTACCAAGTGGGTTTTCACTTCTTCACTAGACTTTGTATGTGTTTCTCACTGAGATGTAAACACACCATATCTCGTACTTGAAATTTATGAGATACGTTGTCTTGATCATACCTCTTCCTTACCTTTTCTATACTCCTTGTCACTACTCTTCCACCTGCCATTAGGCAAATTTTGAGGTCTAAAATGGGCCTCCTAAGAAAAATAATAAAATAACAGTTAAAACCATAAAATAAGAGTTATAAATTTTTAAAGAAAAAGAGAAAAACTACTTTTTTATTATTTTTTGGCTTATCACTTTATAGGTTTAGTCAAATATGAAGTGTAGACAGATGTTGGATGCACAATTAAATTCGATGTCCAAAGAGTACCCACTGCATACTTTTGAGTAGACCCACATCGAAAAAAATGAAAATACACAAAAAATGATGTTCAACACGTTTTTTCATGTATTTTTAATTTTTTTCAATGTGGGTCCGCTCAAAGAATGTAGAGTGGGTACTCAGATGTGGAATTTAATTTTGCATCCAACCAGTCTCTACACTTCACATGAGTAAATCTACAAGAGATAAGGCACAAATACAATGGAAAAAAAAAGTGATTTTCTTCTTTTTCCCTCCAAATTATTTTCCCCTAGGGATGACATCATCATCTTAAATCCTATTGGTTCTTTAAAAGTTAATTTTTTTAGTACATTTTTTTTGTTTTGAGGCCCATTTTTTACCTCAAAATTCCCTTAATACTACGTATATACTAAAATATTTCAATGAGCATAATGACTATCTTGTTTGTCATCACATTCCATTGACTCCTCTCCAATTGTTTGAGCAAATTAATGTTAAATGGTATCCAAGGCAATAGTCCCAAACATGTCTCTAAGGGTGAGATACTGCTAGAACTATACCCTATCTAACTACAACAATGTTTTATATAAGGTAAGCTTTCATCCCAAGTCTTAGGATGTCCACTATTAAACCCCTTCAACTAATGCACCACGAGTTTGTTTACCACTTCTATATGTCCATTGGTTTGTGGATGAATGAATGTACTCCTCTTCAACTTTGCATCCATCATACGCCATAACACTCTCCAAAATCAACTTAAAAATATGCAATCTACGTTATAATGGATTCAAAGAACTCAAAGTGTACCCATATTATCTGGAAAAGCAACTTAGTTGCTTCTTTCCTAGTGGCAGTGTTCTTATAGGGACTTAATTATGCCATCTTGTTGAATATGTCAACTACTTCAAATGGGTAATCATGTTCTTGTTTGTGTTTTGACAATCATACAAGGAAATCCACCAAAATGTTATCCTATAGACAATCTAGTACCAGAAAAAGAATATATAAGCCCAATGTCCTATTAGCAAGCTTTAGGATGCAACAAAACACACATGCCCAAATAAATTTAGCAGCATTAATTAGTATGTTGGGCCAATATACACCTAGTTTAACAATGCCTTTCCAACCCCAAAATGTCCTACGAGTCTAGAAGCATGCACAACATGTGATATTGTACATTTTGGAATTTCATCTAACTTTATATAAATTCATTTTCTACTTCGGAATTCATAATAAATTTTGCATTCATTGATTAAATAACTGCAAGTGCTTTACCTTGTACATTATCATAAGACTTTGCACTGAAAATATTTTCAGTAATTGATTATATTGGTTATATAAGTATAAGCCTTGATATTATACTTAAATATCATTTAAAAAAATATATATATATCATCGTTGAAAACCTTTGAATCATGGATAAGTCCTAGTTTTCCACTTCATAAATTATCATTAAAAAAAAAAAATTGTTTCTGAATTTTCTAGCAGTCCCTTTGACCTATTTATTATTAGGTGTTGGACATGAATAAAATAATCTTATTCATATGTTTATAGCGAAATTGTTTGAATTCCTTTCACTACTATTGATCTAAAGCTAATTGCATAGCTTGAACAAAACTTGCATCCATAAAAACTCGTCAAACTAATGTCACTTGAAAAAACATTCGGGATTCTCTTTCCACTGCAAAACAATTGCATCAATTTTTCATAACGAATAATATGAGATGATTGTTATTTTTCCTTTCGATATTAATTGTTTATTACTTAGATGAAACAAAAAAAACGACCAGCCTTACAGATCCAATCTATTAAGCTTCATAAAAAAAAGTTTTGGAGTAAATGTCTGTATAACTCATTTATTTTTAATATTATATATCAACCCCCATCCAAATCAGAATTTAAGAAAAAAGGCAGGAAAAAAGAACAAAAATAAATCAAAAATTTGAACTTGAAGATGTTAACAATACATAGAAAAAAATGTTTGATAAGGTTTCTATAATCAAAATTTCACACTTCATCTAAGCTTAAATCTGTTAACAATACATAGAAAAAAAAAATTGATAAGGTTTCTATAATCAAAATTTCACACTTCATCTAAGCTTAAAGCTGTTAACAATACATAGAAAAAAATGTTTGATAAGGTTTCTATAATCAAAATTTCACGCTTCATATAAGCTCGGTATTTTATATAGTTCAACTTTTAGTAAATTTGGGAAATGATGTTCATACTATTGTAAGCTTTTTGGTAAAACATATATTATACAACAAAGATAGGTGTAGCTTCTAAATTGTGAGGGGCATTCATGCCTGGCAGAAGACCTCGTCTACATGATCTAGTGAATAGAATTGGCATTTACAATGTGACAGAATAGAGGATAGCCTGAATAGTTTGTAGATATGGATAGAAGAAACTTTTGAATTAAAAATTGACTGTAAGAACAACTGATACCATGATGTTTTCTATGGTGATTTTGGCATCACCTGTTCAAGATCAAAATATTCAAACATTAAACGCCTCACCTCAGGCTTGCCATAAACAGTATATGCAAGACCATGAAGGGCTTGTTGTACGGCAGTGGAAGCTAGATTTCTAAGTCTTCTGTTTGCTTCAGAAGCTTGTTTGTGTTTTTCACCATATATGATAAATTTGTGAAGCCCCTTTTCACGAAGAGATCTACCACATAATCTATTCAGTAGCAAGCGACGATGCTTCTCCTGTATCCAGTGCCCAGGCGCGTCCAGGTGCTTCATTAGCAGCCTCTCAGCCATAACAATATCCTGTAAAACAAGAAAACATATATATACATGTCACTCCCCATAAAAGTTAACTCGCAAACACTTCAATTCTATATATATCAAATCATTGGTAGAGACGAGAAAAGGAAAGAACACATAACTGACACCATACTCCTAAAACAAAATTAGGATACAAAGCTTCTGTTCCTAGAATTAGCTTACAGTTATAGGCAAAGAGAAACAAATTGGAGTATCTTTCTGGGTCTGTCAATGAGACAGAACAAAGGATATTAAGACAAAAAAGTCACATACTCCTACAAAGGACAGTACTAAAGCTTGTGCCAAGAGGTTTGGATGTACTTTTCATTAAATAAAACGAGAGTTATTTGGACTCTACAACTAGGAATAAACATGTGTGTGGGGAGGGAATGGAGCATCAATCTCCACAGATCCCTTTCTCTACCTCTCCAAAAAATGCAACAGCTGGATTCATGATAGTATAACAGGTGGAAGGGCAATCCAAACTTGTGGAGGCACAATCATATGCATGTGTTCCACTATAATGGCAGTACAGAGGATCATGGGCAATGAATCCAATCAAAATTTGATTGTAAGATCATTAATTCAGCATTCAAAGTGGAAGGTGCAGAAGAGGCATTATGTCATCCCTGTAGACTAAATTCATTGGACCTCTAGATAGTGTCTTATCTGAATGGAAGAGCAAGGTTTCCATTAACAAGGACAGATCTTCAGTCATGTCCCCAATAAGTGATCAGAGAATGATGATTGCATCAAGTATCTATCACATGTTATCCAGGTGGGAGGGATGGCAATTATAGCAAGAGCACCAGATTGGCAAGGTCCCTTGGTGAGAGCTCAGAGTGTGATGTGCTGCAAAGCATGTTCATACCACCCTCGCCACAGTGCCAGGTGGGAGGTGATGGCAATAATATCAGAAGCTCCAGTAAGGTTACACACATGCCGATTGGCAAGGCCCCCTTGAGGACGTTGAAAGTGCAATGAACATGCTCTCGTAAAGACACATGAACATGCTCTCCAAGTGCACACCAGGGGGCCTCACCAATCTGCGTACACATAGGCAGAGATCCCCTCTATGAATGTGGAGCTTCCAGATGAAGCAATTGTTAATCGTTGCTTGTATGAAAATCCAATATAGAAACTTATGATACCTCCTGAGGTATTAATGACAATCAACAAAGAACAATGAAGGGGTAGAATAGTGATCCAGATTGGCTCATTATATTATTTGTCATCTATCTTGATGCTTTTAGAGTGAAAAAATTGGAGGAATCAGCTTGCTGGGTCATTTTTGTTGGTAGGTCCCACTTTCGAGAATTGGGGTCTAATACCTTCAGATGCATTTTGAGGCCTGTTGACCGCTACATGTCAACGACCCATAGCAGTACACCCCCTTTTTCGCAAAAGGGATAGCGCCTGATCGATGTGTTCCTGTCATCCAGCGATCATCATCAGCCTGAAGATCATCTTATAATGTAAACCCATTCTGCATGTGTATAATGTAAATAATCTCAGCAGATTCGTGTCGTGTATGTAATCACCTAGGTAAACCTACTTTTCTGGTGATGATCTATATTCCAGGAGGTTTTTTGTCTCACGGATCCATTCTCGGATGGTCGGCAGAGTTTTCCTTCAACCCTAGCCCAAAGCCGGAATGGATTTTGTCACTGGGATCTTAGGGGAGTCCTAATGTTCTAGATAGAGTCTATGTAAAAGTGATTTGGGAATAATCATAACTATTTGGTTAGGTTATTTTATTACAAATTGCTTGATCTACTAAATTATATTTGTGTCGTAGCACTGGGTAGTCTGTGAAGGTCTTTCGCTAATGGGTTTTCCTCCTTGAGATGTAAAAAATGTAAAATCATGATGTAAAGTGTCTTAAGGGTTGGAAAAAAAAAATTATCCCTTCATAGGTTAATTAATTAAATTTTCGGGCCAAAAATTTAATTAAAATCCTAAACCAGAAATTTAATTAATTATAGGTCCTAGGTAAATTTAAATTTTCCAAAGGCAAAATTCGTGGGTCTTTTAAAATTCAAATTTTAAAAGGTCCCACGACTATGGTAAATTAATTATTTTGCGAAATTTTAAGCCTTTGGTCCCTGGGGTTTAATTCAAAGTCAAATTTTTGAGGAAATTAACTTAAAATTTTTATTTTTGAGTTAATTAAAGTACATTTAATTGAAAAATTCGAATTTCCTTAAGAATTTAAAATTTCAACAGATGAGATTAAAAGAAATTTTAATCCTCATCAACGATCGAGATTGCTTTGACAATGATCACTCAAACTAGCCGTTGGAAGATTTATCTTTAAACAGGAAGTCATTTGTCAGTTGATCCATCCGATCTTTTGATCGTGTACTAAGTGAAAAGCTCTCTTGTAATCTTTTTATGAACAATAAAGAAAGACTTTGGGATTAATTTCTGTTGGTTACTCTTCATGGAAATACTGTAAGATGTGTCATTTTCATGCATAGATTTCTTTTTAACCATTGATGATAGCTTTCTGAAGAGTGATTTGAGTACAGGTATCTTGCTCAGTCGTTGGGGTTTGAATGATAATTTAAGTTTTGAATATAATAGCAGGTATCTCTATTAACTCTGAATTTTATTATCGTTTTCTCGCTCTATGTTGACGGCTGAATTGAGTTTTGCAGGAAAATCTTTGATTATTAGATCATCGGGCGTTCGGGGAAGTTCTCGGCTAAACCAACCAACTCCCGATCCGTGTTTTCTGAAGAGCCCAGTGTAAATTTGATCCCGGGCTTATCATAAGATATTTTTATAGGTGATGCATGAAGGGTTTTGAGTTCAGTACCTCCTCTAAAATTCAAAAAAAAAAAAAAAAAAAAAATCTGTGCTAAATCGATAGATCTGGCTATTGAGGGTCTCAGATCATCAGATCTGGGAGCAGAGTCAGACTTACACTCCCTAAATCTGATAGATCTGCCATTCATGTACATAAATTTGTAATTATTTTTTTTGGTTTTCTGACTTGGGTTTCTGGGTTTTAGTTTTTTGGGTCTTTGTATATATCGTTTGGGTGTTTCTTGTTGTCTTGCAAGCTACAGATCCCAAGGAAGAAATATGTATAGAGTCCAGATCTAGGCCCGGGAGGATAAGATCTGGATCTCTGGGGTTCATCAACATCATTTTGCAAGAAAATTATCCAGTGTTTTGCAGTCCAAGGGTTTTATTGATTTCACCAGGGTTTCACTTTTCGTCACATATTGAAAATCATTCTGGGTAACTTGTTTTATTGATGGTTAATTCAAATATCGAAGGCACTGGTCTGTAATCGTTTTTATCTTGTGGTCGTGTCTTGTTTACATTGGCATTTAATCTATCAGCTTGAGTTAATCAAGATTCATTCATCAAGTTGTCCATCATTAAAATCTCCTAGAGCCCTTGTTCCACAGGCTATCCTCATCCATTTACCTAGGGACTACCCCCTCGACTTGTCTAGGAGAAATTCTAAACGGAGTGAGTAAGGATTTGAGAGTGACAGCCCTTACTCTAAGCGTTGTCGCAATGCCTAGACACTCTGTGCGACAACAAGGCCTTAAAAGAAGTTTTTGGAGTCCAAAAACTCACTCATGCCAGACCCATTGGCATTGTTCTACACTCAGATACCTTTCCAACAATGCACGAAAAACATCAATCCGGGTTCCTATTCAAAAGTTATGCTTCCCGAAAGTTGACCTTTCAAATTGACCACCATGGCTCGAGAGGATGCCACGTCAACCCTCAATACTGATGCAAACGAGGCTAGCCATGTGTGGACTATGAAGAAGACTCTAGAAGGGTCAAAGTTGTAACTCTAGTTGAGAGTTGAAAGAATCAAACTTAACCCCTAGTTGGCTATCGAGCTATGTTAAAATCAAATCACTAGGAGTAGGGGTCCCATTTTATGCTATTGTATCTTGTTTCATAGTAGAGCAAAGCAACCGAGAGTGGGAGCTTGAGAGCATACCAAAGGGGGTTAGTGTTTTGTAGGCATCCTAACATGCCACAAGTCCTAGGTAAACCATATAGAGAGTGTCTTCACCTTTGTACTTGCATTATTTCGATACCAGAGAAAAGAGAGCAGAGTAGCTTCACCTTCTAATCAAGTTTTCTCTAAGGGTTTTCCAGAGAAAATCTTTGTGTTCATTGTGGGAGGTGTGTGATTGTATTTGTTGTTCTCTATTTTCTTCATTTTATCTATTTCATGCATAAGAAAAAAATCAATAAGTAACAAATTTGGAATCTAAAGGAATTTAACCTTCATAGTGTAGATTTCAGTGTATTTTATCAGATCTATTCTAACAAATTGACTAGTGAAATATCCACAATAGTTTACCGATCATATCAGTATCAAAGTAGGTTTCTTTGGGGAATCTCTTGGGAAGTTGCAGGAAATCCAAGACTCAGTTTAAGTAGTAAGTTGCAAAACCCTAGCCATGGTCAATGAGTTTGTTCACAATAACCCTGATTCGACAGAAGAGAGATTTGTGAGGTTGGAAGCACAGGTCGCAGACATCAACCACAATATGAACCTCCTTATGGTGGGTCTAGCAAACAAGCTTGGAATCAAAGAAGATGGAAGTTTCAACTCAAAGGTCAAAACAGAGGGGAAATCAGTGAATCATGAAGATCCTAAAAAGGAGCCAAGGAAAGAATCCGAGAAAGAGCAAAGTTTGAGTGTCGTTACCCATTCACAGTCCCTATTCAAGATGGAAGTAAAGGTTAACATAAAGCCATACCAAGGTGAGATTGATGCCTTAAACTAAATCACTGGTTGTAGAAATTAGAATTTAGTAGTTGATTGTAGCATTCACTATATAGATGAGGCGCAGAAAAGGTCATTTGCTAGATTGACATTAGAGGGCCATGCTTTAATTTGGTGGGAAATCCATTCGAAGACATTTAGGATAGAGGGTGATCCCCCAGTAACTAAGTGGGAGGACTTCAAAACCCTCATAAAGTCTCAATTCTACCCTATTAGATATGTAGAGGATCAAAGGATCCAATGGCACTACTTCGGGTAGAGACAAAGGCAAAATGTATTGTACACCACTGAATTTAGGAAGATGGTCATTGTGTTGGGCATCTTTCCCAAAAGCCCAGATGTACTGATCAAGTATTTATGGGTTCTACACAACCACCTACTACAATAAGTGATGTTCAAGCCAAGAACAATGGACGAGGCTTCTATATAGTCACAGTGCTTGGAAAGCATAAGCCAAAACAAAGAGCAATCAAGTGGTTCAAAGCAAAAAAAGCACCAAGAAGCTTCTAAGGAAGGGAAGAAGAAGTTGAAATGGAGAAAGGATAAGAAGACAATAGCCACTATACATCATTGCAAGGATCCTAATAATCATTGCAACCACTACAACATTGATGGTCACATTGAGAAGATGTTATGTAATTAATTAATTGGGTCACGATCAAAGATCATGCCCCTTCTTGAAAAGGTGCAAAGGGCTTATTTAAGCTAGGCCCTGATTGTAAAAAATCATCAATCAATTTTCATTCAATAATTAATAAATATATATAAAATTTTGTTAAATTCTGAGTGTTCACTTCAGGTGGTATCAAAGCCAAGTTTCGATCCTAGGACCTGTGGGTTATTGGCCCACCACATCTCAACATCTCAATTCGCTACATCTCAATAATGAAGCTACTCAACATCTCAATTCGCCGAATTCGTCAAACTCACAGGAGAAACCCGAGTCCCCAAAAGCATCATCCATACCCCTTCAACAAAATAGTCACACGAATTTTCATAATATGCAGCTCTGGAATCAATTCTCAAATATGCAACTTGCAAATCAATACCCTCTCTTTACTCCAACAATTGCGATGTATCAGCGAAGAGAGAAACTTGAACTCTCCAAATTTGACGGTAATGAGAAGTGCAGTGTTGCTTGGTTCAACAAAGCAAAAGTATATTTCGAGATTTATGGTATTGATAATGAGGATGAAAAGATCAGGTATGCATCCATGCAAATGGAAGGCGAAGCATATAACTGGTATATGTGGTGGAAGAAGACGACACTTTCCATCAATTGGAAGAAATTAAAAAATGCATTCTTTAAGAGGTTCCAAGGTTTCAAGGAGGAAGAATTTTTCTCAGCAATCACCAGATTGCAACAAAAATGTGATGTGGACGAATACACTCGGGAATGGGAAACTTTAGCGACACGAGTACCTGGAATATCTGAAACTCGTCTCATTCGATCATACAACACAGGACTTAAATCCCATCTACAGGCAAAACTTGAGCTTCATGACATTACTTCAATAGAAGAAGCAAGACAAAAAGCGAAGCTACTGAAAAGAAACATGAAAAGATGCAGTGTCCAAAGGTTGAAAGAGTATATTCAAGACGAAGATTTTCTCAGGCTGCAAACATGGATAATACAAAATATGTTCCACCACATCTTCGTGAAGGAGACAAAACTAATTTGGAAATGCAAAGGATGAAAGAAGGTAAGTGTAGACGTTGTGGTGAAAAATGGGACCCAAGACACAGATGTGCTAAAGGGAAAGAAACCAAGAACCTATATACATGTGAAGCAACTAATGATTCAGACAATGAAGAATCAGACGAAGAAGAAATTGAAGATTCTCCACAATTTTCTCCAGAACTAGATGATGAAAGTATTCCGCAAGTATCATTATCGGCCATGACAAGTATATCACAACCCCAGACATTAAAATTAAAAGGACATATCAAGAAGAACAATGTAATGGTCCTAATCGATACCAGTAGCACCCACAATTTTTTGGACTCAACCATGGCGAAGAGACTCAACATTTTCACATTTCCCATGCCCAACATGAAGGTTATGGTAGCTGACGGCAAGAAAATTGAAAAGGTAGGGAAATGCCATAAAGTCAAATTGTAGATTCAAGACTATAATCTAGAATCTCCGTTCTACATTGTGCCATTAGGAGGAGTGGATGTGGTCTTAGGTATCCAATGGTTACAAACCCTAGGCACTTATTCTGCCAACCATCAAAAGCAATTTATAAGATTTAAATGGGAAGGGTAGAAGTACAAGTTATATGGATTCTAGCCACCTGAGAATCAAGTTGTATCGTCATCCCAAATGATGAAAATGATTCGGAAGGGAGCACCAGCGTATGTAGTACAGTGTCATCAATTAGAAATGTTAAATTTGAATTTGGTCAACAAAGAAGCACCAGAAGTCCAATGAAGATGCCTCCTAAAAGAGAAATTGAGCATACAATAGAAGTCAAAGTAGGATCAAATCCCATCAACATCAAACCATATCGATATCCACATCATCAAAAGACTAAAATTGAGAGATTAGTCCAAGATCTTTTAAAGTGTAGCATCATCACAAAAAGTAAAAGCCTATATGCTACTCCAATTGTATTAGTTCAAAAGAAATATGGATCATTTAGATTATGCGTTGATTATCAAGGACTAAACAAAATAACAATTAAAAACAAGTTCCCAATTCCTAGGTCGAATGACAAATCAGTTGTCACTTCCAAATGGATCTACAATAGAAGAAGCAAGACAAAAAGCGAAGCTACTGAAAAGAAACATGAAAAGATGCAGTGTCCAAAGGTTGAAAGAGTATATTCAAGACGAAGATTTTCTCAGGCTGCAAACATGGATAATACAAAATATGTTCCACCACACCTTCGAGAAGGAGACAAAACTAATTTGGAAATGCAAAGGATGAAAGAAGGTAAGTGTAGACGTTGTGGTGAAAAATGGGCCATGCTTTAATTTGGTGTGAAATCCATTCGAAGACATTTAGGATAGAGGGTGATCCCCCAGTAACTAAGTGGGAGGACTTCAAAACCCTCATATGTAGTACAGTGTCATCAATTAGAAATGTTAAATTTGAATTTGGTCAACAAAGAAGCACCAGAAGTCCAATGAAGATGCCTCCTAAAAGAGAAATTGAGCATACAATAGAAGTCAAAGTAGGATCAAATCCCATCAACATCAAACCATATCGATATCCACATCATCAAAAGACTAAAATTGAGAGATTAGTCCAAGATCTTTTAAAGTGTAGCATCATCACAAAAATTAAAAGCCTATATGCTACTCCAATTGTATTAGTTCAAAAGAAATATGGATCATTTAGATTATGCGTTGATTATCAAGGACTAAACAAAATAACAATTAAAAACAAGTTCCCAATTCCTAGGTCGAATGACAAATCAGTTGTCACTTCCAAATGGATCTACAAGATTAAGCATGCAGCAGATTGAAGCATTGACAAGTACAAAGCAAGGATTGTGGCTAGGTGTTTCTCTCAATAAGAAGGCATCGACTATGAGGAAACATTTGCACCTACAGCAAGATACACAAATATAAGATTGTTGGTCTCCTTGGCAGCAACTATGGGATGGAACATCCATCAAATGGATGTGAAGACAGCTTTCCTGAATGGCACCATTGATGAAGAAGTGTATATTGAACAACCCTTGTGATTTGAAGTATATAATAGAGAAACTCATGTATGCAGGTTAAAGAAGGCACTTTATGGCCTCAAGCAAGCTCCAAGGGCTTGGTATGCAAGGATGGATACATATCTACAAAGAATGGGTTTTTCAAAGAGTTCTGCAAATCTAGCCAAGTCTTGCATTTCACCATTGGGATTCAAAGGAGAAAATGATTTGCAAGGGACATTGAGGTAGAGAAGTGTTATCACTTGATTTTATTATCTTATGTGGTATTTTCTATCTTATCTTTTCATATTGACAAGGAGTCTATGAGAGCCCAGTTTCAAAGAACAAATCTAGCCAAGTCTTGCTCAAGGAAGAAGGGATTCGAACCAGTGACTACAGCACCCACTACCTTTGCAAAGGAACCCGTACGGCAAGTGAAGAAGGCTACAGTACATCATTGTTAGAAGAAGTTCCTTCCCTAAAGCCAAGGTCAAGCTCCCTAATGAAACTTGGTTGAGTTGATGAAGCTTTGAACTGAGTTTGTTGCACATTGTTGGTTGAAGTTTAGCCATCATAATAAGGTCGAAATGCTAAAGGGAGAAAGAGTGGGATTACCCTCTGTGTGCTCTTGAAATCTGGGTCGGTTTTCTTCACATTGGCACGAGTTGGATAGAACTAGAGTCTTCCTCTTATTGGTTGTGCATATGACTGACAGAAAGAACCCTCTACGTAGAGGTCTATACTAAGAACAGCCATGACTTAAACATTTTCTGGGTTGTTATAATCTTATATACATTGTTGAAGAGGACGTTGTCACCATACCATTTGAAAGCAACCAGGTTCCCTGCTTCCTATCTATCGTATCAACTCATTGTTTTAGTCTCACAATAAACGGTATTTCACTGTATAATTCTGAGTTGAATATGTTAATGGGAAGTGGCAGATTTTGTTATGGCATGGTGTTATTTGAATAATATTTGGTTAACTGAGTCTAATGCATGAATACATCTCTGTTGTGAGACATTTATGAGTATATGCATTTGATTTTAAGGGCCAATCTGAACTAAAACAAGAGAACTCCACCTACAGCAATACTCCTACAAACTGTTTGACAAAAGTCTTCATTGGAAAACCTTTATTAAACCCAGAAAACACAGTGATAGTCCTAGTCATTTTTCAAGGGGAGATATTACAGTGGTATCAGAGTATGTTCTTGGACAATTGTGTGGTCTAAGGGCAGCTTGTTGGTGATGTCATGACAATGGAAAGTCCTTTTAGAGGGATAACTTACAGGAGGAGGCATGCACATAGAGAACCCACTTCTATCAGAGAAGAAGATATTCCAGATAGTGAGGGTGAGGAAACACCATATAAAGGAAATGGGGTATAAGAAACACCTGAGATAGAAGAGCCAGACATGGGTGACAAGGAAGAACAAGCCTTCAACAGTTTGCTCAGCGCAATAGATGATTTGGCTAAAGGCCAAAAGGATATGGTGGACCTGATGAAAGGGATGATAAACAAAGGAGCTTCCACCGGAAAAGAGCTAATAAATGGAGAAGGGCCAACAATGCTGAGGGCGGCCATGCCTATACTACTACTATACAAAGCCATTCACTATCAGTTTACAGAACACCCAAACCCAACATGCCTCGGTTCTTACATGAGATAGCAGAGGGCCTAACACAGCAGTCTAGTCAAGGAATTCCTTATGTAGATTATATGAAGTATATAGCATTGGGACAGGAGTTCCAGGTTGCCATGCATTTCACTGATTTCTGCCACCTTCAGTTGAAGAGCAGACCTAAACCATTTTAGAAAGTTTTAAGGCAGAATCAGGAGCTGCAAAAGACATTGGGGAAGGTGACCATTCCTTGCTTTAATGGGTCATCTAAATGCTCAGCTCAGTCATGGGTACATAAACTGGATACACATTTCCAGTTGCATCAAATGACAGAGGAGGAGGTTATCAAGCTAGCCACATTACACTTGGATGGCGAGACCCATGACTCGTAGTACCATGGGTTGGTGACAATGGGTCACAACAGCATCACTTCATATTCTAAGTTCACTCAAAGGTTCATTGAATGATTTGACAGGAAGGATCCAGAACTTCATTTTAGGGAGCTAGCCCAACTCAGACAGGCAGGTAGTCTGGAGGCCTACATTTCAAAGTTTCGGAGACTAGCAGTTATGGCCACAAATATCTCAGAGGCCAAATTGGTGATGCTATTTGTAGAGGGGTTGTTAGAGACTCTACATGGATGGGTCAAAGGCTTTGAACCCGCCACTCTTCATGTGGCAATCAACAAGGCCAAGGATATGCAGGATGCCGCTTCTAAAAACAAATTCACTCCTAGGCTCTATTTCCCTCAAAAGAGTAAAGAGGTCAAGCCCCTTCAGAAGGAGTGGGCCGGGAAACCAAAGGTGGATGAGGAGACTCGAAAGAAGTTAAGGAAGAAGAAGCTTCGTTTCAGTTATCAGGAACTGTGGGCACTAGGGCACAAGTGTGCAGGAAAGGACAAGATGAGCACTATATTGAGGTGTACTTTGAGAATGACAGTGAAGATGGAGATGAGGAACCAGTGCAGGGACAGGTAGAGGGACAGATACATCATCCAAATGGAAGTGAGACTTCATATACAGAGGGCAAAGCCCCTCTCATTGCATCTATGTCAAGATTCCCCAGGTATCGTACTTTCAGAGTCAAAGGGGTTCTGGCAAGACACAAGGTGAAGATATTGATCGATAGTGGAGCTTCCCACAATTTCATAGATGCAGCCATGGTAGAATGGAGAGGGATTCCTGCAGAGGAGTTTGATGGTTTTATGATCGTCATATCTGGTAACCATCAAATGGACTGCAATAGATAAGTCTTCAAACTGCAGCTAACTATGGGAACTACACAGTGACTGAGGACTTCTTCGTGGTGGATGTGCCAAACACCAATGTGGTGTTAGGTTCTCAGTGGCTCTATTACATCAGAAAGTATACTACAGATCAACGAAATATGGCGATGGAATTCAAAGATCTGGTAGATGGTATGTTAAAATTGGCAACTAGGGCCAAATTCCAATTTGGACAACTCATTTGATGGAGACGATGATTGCATTGAATTCCTCTTTATGAGAGGACCAAAATCGACCTAAAGATTATCAAATTTGGACAAGGGAAAATATGTTTTTGAGGTCAAGCCCACACGTGCAAATTGTCAAGGTCGGCCACATCATCATGTACGCTCATGAATCCCAATGGACATGTCTCTTCACCCTCAGCGACTTGTATAAATATAAGTGACCTCCAGCCTCATTTGGCACCTCACTCACTCACACATTCTTCTCTCTCCTTCTCTCATTGGTTAGTACAATTATTGGGCATATCTTTTCTCTCACACGTGTGGCCAGGAAGACAAATTTCAGGACGAAATTAGTGGGCATATCTTCTCTCTTGTAGTTTGACCAACGTTGACTTCGACTTTCCAGGCATAACTTGAGTTCAATCTTCTAGGCAGTTTTCTGTTTGGGTAGGTTGTACCATTTGGCACAGAAACTGAGGTGATCGGAGCACTTTGACTGCAGAGATAAATCACAAGTTGACCGTAGATTTCCAAGGCAGAATTTGACCAAGTTTGACTGCTAACTTTGGGATTGTTTTGGGCTGACTTTGACCACCTGTTCATCCCAAGTTTGACTGCCTTTGACCGAGATTCAAGAGGGATGTTTTGTTGCTATGTTGACCATCTTTGACTTTCTGGTTAGGGTTGAATTTGACCGCAGATTTGAAAGGGTTGTTTTGAATTTGATTTGGCAAGTCAATTTTGACTTTTTGTACTCTCTATTTGCTGAACATTTAATATAATAATAAGAAGAAATGATCAAAAGGTTTTCCCCATCTTGGGGTTTTTCCCTGGCATCCGCCAAATCTGGTGTCCTCTTGTCTTCTGCATTTTATTATTCATGTTCTATCTTGTTAAAATTGGCAACTAGGGCCAAACTCCATGTGGGTCATCTTATTTATGGCAGCTGATATTTTTATTGAATCCCTCTCATCGAGAGGTGTAGGATTGATCTAAAGATCATCCGATTCCGATAAGTATTCATGGAGTTATGAATTTATTTGTGTTATAAAACTAATTGTCAAGTCGGCCAGCAACTTATGTAGGCTCAATAAGCCCAAAGGTCATGTCTATTCAACCTCTACGTTTTAGTATAAATATAGAGGACTTGAAGTCATTTTGGAATACATATACACTCTGAATGTGATCTCCTCTCCACGTCTTGGGTTTTTGGAAAAGGAGAGACACTAAAGAAAACATTGGATGCCCTAGCTGCAGATGATATCCAACACAGTCATGAAGACATATTCCAATGCAGATATGAAGACCTATTTACACGCTGATCATGGAGACAGTTATGTGTTGTTCATGCAGAGATATATACGCTGCTCATGGAGACATAAATACGTAGGCCGCAGTACAACGCAATCATGGTAATATCTTAACTCTGTTCATGAGGCACTTATACGATGTTATAAAGGGTAGCCGCAGGCACCTATTACGTTGTCCAGATGCCTTATACAGAGGCCCTAATACGCTGACCAGATGCCTTATGCGGAGGCCCTAAATACGCTATCCATAAGCCTTTATACGGAGGCCCTAACACGCTGACCAATAGCCTTATACGCAAGCCCTAATACGCAGTCTAATGCAGTCCATCTTCGCTGACCAAAGGAGGCCCTAACCACAGATAAGAGAGGCCTAATACGCACTCCAAGGATAGACACTATCACAGCTAAACGAAGCCTATTGACAGCGTAAAAAAAGAAGGAAAGTTCGAGTTGCTGTAGGTGACAGCACCGTCATAGAGTCAGGACTATTTGTGTATCCTTTTGTGACTGCATGAAGTTGTTCTCTTCTTGTAGGAGAACCGAGTTAGAGGAGCTAAGGGATAGATCTGTTGGGATCTCGCTGGAAGAACAGTATAACGTTTATGCTGCTACAGGAAGACTGTGTGTTAGGCCGCAAGCCATAACACCACAGTCAGCATGTCGTATGGTTATTTGAGAGCTCAGATCAATACCATAATATATGGAGCTGTCATGCATTATACTATTGAGATCTCAGGCTATTAAAGGGTTGTATGATGCTGCTGTAACATGAGATGGACAAAGCCATTGTCATGGGTTAGTATTACTATGTTAAGGATAAGTCAGATAACAAGGGCAGCAAGATGATCATGGACATAAAGGGCAGCATGATGATAAATGAGATCATGGACATGGACAGCATGATGATAATAATGATTAGTGCAGCATGGTGCAGTATGCAGTGGTGCAGCAAGTGGACTAGATGTAGCACAATGATAGGTGAAGGAGTCACCTTGGAGAATCAGTTGAAGCAACATGTCTTCAACTGATCTCATATAGATATAGAAAGTCAAAGTGTTGACTTTTGTTTTAAATGTACTATCTCTCTCTCTTTCTCTGCTTAACTTTGAAGAACATAAAAGAAGAATTGATCAAGGGTTTCCCCACATTGTGGGGTTTGTCCCTGGCTGGCGCCACATCCTGTGTCCTCTTGTCTTGGCTTGTCTTCTACGATTTATATTTATGTTCTATCTGCAGTTTACTTTAATGCTGATGTGATTGCTAGCTGTGAAAATTTAAACAAATTGCTCTAGCATAGAACATACCTAAAATTAACATGTTATCAGAGTTGAGGTGAAGACAATGCCCAAGCAAGAGTGAAAGAGCAATCACCTAAGACAATAGGGACAAGACAAAAGGATCAATGGGTTCCACATCTCTCTTCTAAGTTCACAAAGGGTGAAGTCAAAGCAGAGCATATTGTCAGAATGGCGTAGTGGAAGTTTCTGATGGCCCATCTAAAGATCACTTCTTTGGGAAGTTCGGATCTAAGGGTGGAAGGAAAGGCAGATGCCTTGGTTGCATTAAGTTCGGCCGTTATGCGAAGGAGTGTCTGAATGGCAGAGACACATCTCTTGATGAACATAACAATCATTCCAGGGACATCTTCAATGATCAAAGGAATGACTGGTAATGCAGGTCATCAAGGAAATGGTTGATTCTTCAAAGAAAGCAAGGAACCCCAGAATCACTTTTATGTACCTGATCGCAAGAAGAACCTGGTGTCCATCTCGGAAATGGAAGTCAAAGGTTTCAGGGTGGCACTCATCGATGGAAAGGTACGTGTTTGGAAATAGAATTTTCAAAGATGTTTTTGAGTTCAAGGTTGTATCAAATTGCAGGAAGTCCACTGGGGACCATGTCCATTGTCACGTAGCACCGAAGGTCTATGAGTCAGATGGTGACAGGGATGCCTGAATTCAAAAGGAGCATGAAAGTACATGTCTGAGATGTACCGAAGGAAAACCTTACAAGGGACCATTCCCCTCATGTAGCAGGTCCACAGGTCTGGAACAACCCGAGGGGTCTGCGATAGATAATCAAGAATCTCGCATATGCAAGTGGAAGAAAGCCCTCTATGGCTTGAAGCAAAACACCCCGGGCATAGTATGAGAGGATCAATAGCTGTCTGATAAAGCTGAGATTCACTAGGAGTGAAACGGATCCTAACCATTCGAAGGTTGTGGATGATAGACCTCTCAAACCAGCACCTTATGAGGACAACCTACTTCTAACAGGTGCAGACCCTCTCATTTGCAAAAGTAAGAGGGAGTTGGATTCCAGATGTGGAATGGTGAACTGCAAGCCTGTGACTACCTCGAGGATCTTAACTTTCAGAAGTTATATGGTAGTGATGTCGGACCAGATTTAGGAAATGCCTCTGAATCTCATAAACTCATTCGCGTTGATGTTCTTGGTGAACTTCTGTCCAGACATATGTTTTGCAATTAGCATGGAGAGCTCATATTTGGTTGAGCCTCACTGGATTGGTGCCAAGAATCTTCTGAGATGTCTTCGGGGCACAATCTCTCATGGATTGAGAATCGAGATACACTGCTGGAAATATGAAACTGCATGATTATTCGAATGCTGACTGGGCAAGCAGTGTGGAGGATCACTAGAGCACTTCTTAGTGACGTTTCTCTTTGGATTCTGCTTCGATATAATGGATGAGCAGGAAGTAGAAATCGGTTGGTACAAGCACCGCCGAGACTAGATACATATCTACGAGTATGATCTAGTATGAAGCTCCCTGGTTGAGGAAGTTCTTCAGTGAGTTGTCTGTACACATGATGAATACCACTGTGATTCTCTGTGACAACCAGAGGTGGGATTCGATTATTGAGGAATCCCGTATTCGATGATTGCTCCAGCAGATAGCCATCAGATACTACCTTATCTGGGATATGGTAAGTCGATGAGAAAGAAGGCTACATCGCATTGAGACTGATGTATAGGTCACAGACATTTTGACAAAGCCCCAAGGAAAGATCAAATTTGTGATTTTCCCGAACGACTTGGAGTCGTCGAGAGACCCTTTCTAAAGGGTCCTGCATGTTGTATACATTGAGCTCTGGGGGCTTGCGGTTCTTACTGGAGCAAAATACGACCACAAGGTGACTCACCCTCCCCTGGTGGTGCGCACTGGATAGGATGATTCGCTCTCTTGTGTAGCAGGATGATTAGTTCCCTGTGAGGCCTAGATGATGTGTTCTCCATGGTGATTGTGGAACAGGATGATTCGCTCTCCTGTGGGCCAGGATGATTAGTTCTCCGTGGCATCCACTGGACAGGATGATTAGCTCTCCTGTGGACAGGATGATTAGTTCTCCTGTCAAGGCATCCTACCCATGTAGTCCGGGACTCATTGGAAGTACCTCTCATCTGATCAATGAGCAGGGAAATGAGGATAGGGACCATAGTAGTACTGATGCACGCATCGTTGTATCTACCGTACTCCCTATGCTAGGAAGACCTTCATTGATCAGGGATCAATGAATACTAGTCTGGGACCAGGGGTAGGAGTTGTACCCACTATGACCCTGACTTCGGGTCAGTTGAGGACTGGTCTGGGACCAGTGGTACATACTCTGAGACTGACTTAAATTATAAATTATAAATTATAAATTTATAAAATATAATTATTAAAATTTAATATTATTATATTACCCGACGAACCCACGCACCCTGTTTCCAAAAATGCCGTCCCCGTTCCTGTCCCCGTCCCCGTCCCCGTCCCCGCACCCACGTTTCCTGGCAACATAGATTTTATCTATTTCATGCATAAGAAAAAAATCAATAAGTAACAAATTTGGAATCTAAAGAAATTTAACCTTCATAGTGTAGATTTCAATGTATTTTATCAGATCTATTCTAACAAATTGACTAGTGAAATATCCACAATAGTTTACCGATCATATCAGTATCAAAGTAGGTTTCTTTGGGGAATCTCTTGGGAAGTTGCAGGAAATCCAAGACTCAGTTTAAGTAGTAAGTTGCAAAACCCTAGCCATGGTCAATGAGTTTGTTCACAATAACCCTGATTCGACATAAGAGAGATTTGTGAGGTTGGAAGCACAGGTCGCAGACATCAACCACAATATGAACCTCCTTATGGTGGGTCTACCAAACAAGCTTGGAATCAAAGAAGATGGAAGTTTCAACTCAAAGGTCAAAACAGAGGGGAAATCAGTGAATCATGAAGATCCTAAAAAGGAGTCAAGGAAAGAATCCGAGAAAGAGCAAAGTTTGAGTGTCGTTACCCATTCACAGTCCCTATTCAAGATGGACGTAAAGGTTAACATAAAGCCATACCAAGGTGAGATTGATGCCTTAAACTAAATCACTGGTTGTAGAAATTAGAATTTAGTAGTTGATTGTAGCATTCACTATATAGATGAGGCACAGAAAAGGTCATTTGCTAGATTGACATTAGAGGGCCATGCTTTAATTTGGTGGGAAATCCATTCGAAGACATTTAGGATAGAGGGTGATCCCCCAGTAACTAAGTGGGAGGACTTCAAAACCCTCATAAATTCTCAATTCTACCCTATTAGATATGTAGAGGATCAAAGGATCCAATGGCACTACTTCGGGTAGAGACAAAGGCAAAATGTATTGTACACCACTGAATTTAGGAAGATGGTCATTGTGTTGGGCATCTTTCCCAAAAGCCCAGATGTACTGATCAAGTATCTATGGGTTCTACACAACCACCTACTACAATAAGTGATGTTCAAGCCAAGAACAATGGACGAGGCTTCTATATAGTCACAGTGCTTGGAAAGCATAAGCCAAAACAAAGAGCAATCAAGTGGTTCAAAGCAAAAAAAGCACCAAGAAGCTTCTAAGGAAGGGAAGAAGAAGTTGAAATGGAGAAAGGATAAGAAGACAATAGCCACTATACATCATTGCAAGGATCCTAATAATCATTGCAACCACTACAACATTGATGATCACATTGAGAAGATGTTATGTAATTAATTAATTGGGTCACGATCAAAGATCATGCCCCTTCTTGAAAAGGTGCAAAGGGCTTATTTAAGCTAGGCCCTGATTGTAAAAAATCATCAATCAATTTTCATTCAATAATTAATAAATATATATAAATTTTTGTTAAATTCCGAGTGTTCACTTCAGGTGGTATCAAAGCCAAGTTTCAATCCTAGGACCTGTGGGTTATTGGCCCACCACATCTCAACATCTCAATTCGCTACATCTCAATAATGAAGCTACTCAACATCTCAATTTGCCGAATTCGTCAAACTGACAGGAGAAACCCGAGTCCCCAAAAGCATCATCCATACCCCTTCAACAAAATAGTCACACGAATTTTCATAATATGCAGCTCTGGAATCAATTCTCAAATATGCAACTTGCAAATCAATACCCTCTCTTTACTCCAACAATTGCGACGTATCAGCGAAGAGAGAAACTTGAACTCTCCAAATTTGACGGTAACGAGAAGTGCAGTGTTGCTTGGTTCAACAAAGCAAAAGAATATTTCGAGATTTATGGTATTGATAATGAGGATGAAAAGATCAGGTATGCATCCATGCAGATGGAAGGCGAAGCATATAACTGGTATATGTGGTGGAAGAAGACGACACTTGCCATCAGTTGGAAGAAATTCAAAAATGCATTCTTTAAGAGGTTCCAAGGTGTCAAGGAGGAAGAATTTTTCTCAGCACTCACCAGATTGCAACAAAAAGGTGATGTGGACGAATACACTCGGGAATGGGAAACTTTAGCCACACGAGTACCTGGAATATCTGAAACTCGTCTCATTCGATCATACATCACAGGACTTAAACCCCATCTACAGGCAGAACTTGAGCTTCATGACATTACTTCAATAGAAGAAGCAAGACAAAAAGCGAAGCTACTGAAAAGAAACATGAAAAGATGCAGTGTCCAAAGGTTGAAAGAGTATATTCAAGACGAAGATTTTCTCAGGCTGCAAACATGGATAATACAAAATATGTTCCACCACACCTTCGTGAAGGAGACAAAACTAATTTGGAAATGCAAAGGATGAAAGAAGGTAAGTGTAGACGTTGTGGTGAAAAATGGGACCCAAGACACAGATGTGCTAAAGGGAAAGAAACCAAGAACCTATATACATGTGAAGCAACTAATGATTCAAACAATGAAGAATCAAACGAAGAAGAAATTGAAGATTCTCCACAATTTTCTCAAGAACTAGATGATGAAAGTATGCCGCAAGTATCATTATCGGCCATGACAAGTATATCACAACCCCAGACATTAAAATTAAAAGGACATATCAAGAAGAACAATGTAATGGTCCTAATCGATACCAGTAGCACCCACAATTTTTTGGGCTCAACCATGGCGAAGAGACTCAACATTTTGACATTTCCCATGCTCAACATGAAGGTTATGGTAGCTGACGGCAAGAAAATTGAAAAGGTAAGGAAATGCCATAAAGTCAAATTCTAGATTCAAGACTATAATCTAGAATCTCCGTTCTACATTGTGCCATTAGGAGGAGTGGATGTGGTCTTAGGTATCCAATGGTTACAAACCCTAGGCACTTATTTTGCCAGCCATCAAAAACGATTTATAAGATTTAAATGGGAAGGGTAGAAGTACAAGTTATATGGATTCTAGCCACCTGAGAATCAAGTTGTATCGTCATCTCAAATGATGAAAATGATTCGGAAGGGAGCACCAGCATATGTAGTACAGTGTCATCAATTAGAAATGTTAAATTTGAATTTGGTCAACAAAGAAGCACCAGAAGTCCAATGAAGATGCCTCCTAAAAGAGAAATTGAGCATACAATAGAAGTCAAAGTAGGATCAAATCCCATCAACATCAAACCATATCAATATCCACATCATCAAAAGACTAAAATTGAGAGATTAGTCCAAGATCTTTTAAAGTGTAGCATCATCACAAAAAGTAAAAGCCTATATGCTACTCCAATTGTATTAGTTCAAAAGAAATATGGATCATTTAGATTATGCGTTGATTATCAAGGACTAAACAAAATAACAATTAAAAACAAGTTCCCAATTCCTTTTATCGATGAAATGTTGGATGAACTACATGGCGCTAAATACTTCTCAAAATTGGACTTAAGGTCAAGGTATTACCAAATCAAAATAAGGTTGGAAGACGTAGAAAAAACTGCGTTCCGAACACATGAAGGTCATTACGAGTTTAAAGTAATGCCTTTTGGTTTAACCACGGCAACATTCCAAGCTACTATGAACGAGCTATTTCGTCCATATCTAAGGAAGTTTGTGTTAGTATTCTTTGATGACATTCTAATTTATAGTAAAACATGGAAGGAGCACTTACAACATTTGGAACAAGTTCTTACTGTATTAGAAAAACATCAGTTCTATGCCAAGAAGTCCAAATGCACTTTTGGGAAGGAAGAAGTAGAATATCTCGGACATATAATATCCAAGGAAGGAGTAAAAGTAGATCCTAATAAGATCAAGGCTATAAGGGAATGGCCCAAACCAGTTAATATCTCCAAGCTAAGAGGATTCTTAGGATTGACCGGGTATTATCGAAGATTTATAAAAAACTATGCCCATATAATCGCACCCCTAACAAACCTTCTAAAGAAGAACTCATTTCGATGGAATGATGAAGCAGAAAAGTGTTTTGAAGACTTGAAGGAAGTTATGTCTAATGCCCTTGTATTAGCAACTCCAGACTTCTTAAAACCATTTGTAATTGAGTGTGATGCTTTAGGCTTTTGCATAGGAACAGTACTAATGCAGGATGGGCACCCAAAAGCATTTGAGAGAAGGAAGCTTAATAAGCAAGAACGTCTCAAGACTACATACAACAAGGAAATGCTTGCTATTATGCACACATTGGCCAAATGGAGACAATATCTCTTGGGAAGTAGGTTCTTAATACGAACAGATCAAAATAGTCTTCAGCATCTCCTCCAGCAGAAAACACTATCTACAGAACAACAAAAATGGATCGAAAAAATCTTGCCTTTGACATGGATATATTACATAAGAAAGGGAAAGATAACGTAGTAGCTGATGCTCTTTCTAGGAAAGACAAAGAGCCATCATTACTTTCAGTTTCAGTTGTTATTCCCAATTGGCTTAATGAGATTCGAAGTGAATATGCTAAAGATCCCGAAACAAGTACTATAATTAATAACTTTCCTCAGAATTCAAAATTTGAATGGAAAAACGATATTCTATGGTACAAAAGAAGAATTTATCTAAGTTCAAACTCCAAATTTAAAGCTAAGATTCTCGAAGAGTCGCATGATTCACTGTCAGTCGGACATGCAGGATTCTTTAAAACCTACTATAATGCACGCCAGTCATTCTTTTGGAAGGGAATGAATAATGATATTCAAAAATATGTAGCAGAATGTGATCAATGTCAGCGAAATAAAAGTGAGAACATTATGACCCCAGGGTTGCTCCACCCCTTAAATATCCCAAACCAAAAATGGGAAGAAATATCAATGGATTTTATTGAAGGATTACCCATGTTAGACGGGAAAGATAAAATTATTGTAGCAGTAGACAGACTTACAAAGTATGCACACTTCATAGGAATGAAGAAATCAGATAAAACAAAAGAGATTGTTGAGATATTTTGCAAGAATGTCTACAAATTACATGGATTTCCTAAAGTCATTGTTAGTGATAGAGATCCCATGTTTAAAGGGAATTTTTGGAAGGAGCTTTTCAAACATATTGGAACATACCTCAACATGAGTTTTGCATACCATCCTCAAACACGGTTAGACATAAATTGCCAATAAGTGCTTAGAAACTTACCTTCGTTGTTATGCAGCAGACAAACAAAAAAAGTGGGCTTAGTGCTTACATCTCGCGGAATGGTGGTACAATTCAACTTATCACACTTCCGCAAAGATGACCCCATTTCAAGCTCTGTATGGATATGAACCTCCCAAATGGAAGGATTTGGCCATTTCCAAGACAAAAGTTCCACCAGTAAAGGAGCAATTAGAAGAAACCCAAAAAAAAATTCAAACATTAAAAGAAAATCTAAGTATTGCAAGAAATCACATGAAGCAGCAGGCCGACTGACACAGAATAGAGAGGGAATTTGAAGTTGGAGAATGGGTATTTGTTAAACTTCAACCTTACAAGCAATTATCCTTAAAAAAAAAGGGAAAAACAAATTGGCACCAAAGTTTTATGGACCATATCAGATTAACAAAAAGATCAACCAAGTAGCATACAGCTTAAGCCTTCCAAACAATAGTCGAGTTCACAACGTTTTCCATGTATCTTGTCTTAAAAAGGCATTGGGAAGGTACTAATCAGCACAGACAGCCCTTTCGATATTAGATGATAAGGCAAGTTCATCTTAGAACTAGAAGGAATTGTTACCACCAAGGAAAGGAAGTCGTGATCTCGAGTAATTAAAGAATACCTTATCAAGTGGAAAAATCTACCAGAAGAAGAAGCCTCCTGGGAGATAGAAGCTTTTTGCAAAAAACACCCGTCGTTACGTATGCTTTGAGGACAAAGCATCTTTTCAAGAGGGAGGCAATGTTATGTAATTATTAATTGGGGCACGATCAAAGATCATGCTCCTTCTCGAAAAGGTGCCAAGGGCTTATTTAAGCTAGGCCCCTGATTGTAAAAAATCATCAATCAATTTTCATTCAATAATTAATAAATATATATATATTTCTATTAAATTATGAGTGTTTGCTTCAGAAGAAGTGCTAAAAAAAGAATCTAGAGTTGAACCCAAGGAACTGAAAGAAAGAAAAGAAGAAAAAACGCCATAGATTTTAGCAATCATGTGGAAAATAGCTCTAATGTGGATGAAAAGATTGTGTGCACATCAGTGCAGAAGGAAGTGAATCTGAGTGGCCTCCATTGCTAGGAAGAGAGGAGATGATGAAACTCTTCCATGTTAACACACAAGTCAAGAAGACCAAGATAGATGCCTTATTCGACTCAGGTTAACAAGTTAATCTCATAGCAACTGATATGATCAACTGTTAAAATTGGCAACTAGGGCCAAACTCCATATGGGTCACCTTATTTATAACAGTTGATATTTTTCTTGGATTCCTCTCTCTGAGAGGTGTAAGATTGATTTAAAGATCATCCGATTCCGACATGTAAAAATGAAGATATGAATTTATTTGTATTATTGACAAATTGTCAAGGTCGACCTACAATCAAAATAGATATTTTTACCCCCAGTTCATCCTCAACGTTGCATATAAAAGGAGACCTCAAGGCATTATTTCATCATCTCATCTCATCACATCTCTCTCTCCTCACTTGATTGGGTACGCATATCTGGCAACTTTCTCTCACATGTGCGAAGGAAGGAGGACGTTTTCTGTTTTCACTGTTTGACTGCGTTGACCGAATTTTTGGGGTTGCATTTTAGGCTGCGTTGACCTCCCTTTGACTGCGCTTTGGGTGAGGCATCTTCTCCTTGGTAGGCCGCAGATTTGGGCACAAAAACCGAGGTGATTTGACCTCTGGTTTGACCAGCATTGACTGACCTAGTTGTTGGCTGCAGTTTGACTTCAGTTGAGCAGACTTTGACTAATTTTTTCGGATTGTTTGGGTTTGCTGTTGGAGGCTGAAGTTGACTAGGTTTGACCGAGCTGCTTGAAGGAAGAATTCTGCCCTGTTTGACCAGTGTTGACTTTTCTAGTTAGGGCTTTACTACTGCTGTCATAAATTATCAAATTTGTAAATTTGTACTATCTCTCTCTGTTGAACTATTGAAGAATATAAGAAGAATTGATCAAGGGTTTCCCCACATTGGGGTTTGTCCTTGGTTGGTGCCACATTTTGTGTCCTCTTGTCTTGGCTTGTCTTCTATTGTTTATGTTTATGTTCTATCTGCATTTTACTATCATGTTGATGTGATTGTTAAATTGGATATTGATATTGGGCTAATAAAGAAATTGAAGTAAATTGCTCACATAGAACATACCAAAAATTAACATGGTATTAGAGGTGAAGTGAAGACAAAGACCAAGCAAGAGTGAAAGAGAAATCACCGCGGACAACTGGACAAGGACAAAAGGTTCAATGGGTTCCTCTTCGAACTTCACGGCTAAAGACAAGCTCCGTGAAAAGTTTGACTATCATGGATGGAAGATGTCTCTCGATCTGACCTTGGAAGAACAAGAAGTGCTGGATTATGTGAGGGGTAAAATCCCTGAGCCTCCCTCAAATGCACCAGTTGCTAGAAAGAACAAGTACAACAAAGCTAAAGTCAAAGCGAAGAAGATTATCAGAGATTCCATTGACAAGTGTCTGGTGGCCTACATCTCTGATCTAAACACCTCCAAGGAGATCTATGACAGGTTGGTCAGCGTGTTCAAGGTTAGTGATGCAAATCAAATTTTATTTCTCAAAAATAAGTTGAAGGATATTAAGAAGGGCAAGGACGAGGATATTCAATCCTACTTCTTAAGGATCACTGAGATCAAGAATGATCTACTTTCGATTGGAGAGGTCATTCCTGACAAGGAACTTACTATCACTACCCTTGGAGGACTCCCACCCAAGTGGTATATATTTAGAACCACTATTCTCAATAATGATCGAATTCCAGGGTTTGAAGAATTGATGTCGAGATGCATTCAAGAAGAAACAAGAATGGTGGAGCAAGAAATGCCTTCTAATAGAGGCAACCCCACTGCTTTCTCCGCTCATGCCAAAAGGAGAAATAATGTAGGGTCTAAAGGTCATTTCAATGGAAAGCCTGGATCTAAGGGTGGAAGGAAGGGTAGGTGCTTTGTTTGCAACAAGTTTGGCCACTATGCAAGGGAGTGTCCAAATAGAAGGGACACATCACATGATGATGATTGTTGAAGTTTCTAAGTCTAACAGTTAGAAACCCTCCATGCACTTTACTGATTTATTCCTACCTACTTGTTCTGTTAATTAACAAGTTATTTACCATGTAAATACTGAAAATAAATACAAGTGCATGCTCAACACATTACAGATCATCAACTGAAGCAAACAGAAACAAGCACACAAATGACACCGTTATTTTTGAACTAATGTCCCCAGAAAAACCCAATGCGTAAAAACCGGTGCAGCTATCTGAGGGTTTTATTATTAGGCAGTTATTTTCTGAGTACAATGGATGCCAAACTGGCTAACCCGATAGAGATACAAAATCTGGCAGCAATACCTCTCTTCGGAAACAGGTATTCAGAAAGCCTACTCCACGAAATCCCTCTCCAGCACAATCTGAAGCTCTGCGTCAGCCTACTGAGGCTCTGCGCAGCCTCTGCATGGATGACGCAAGCCCTTCTGGCTCTGCGCAGTCTTTGTTGCTCCTGTGTGGCTCCCTCTGGCTCTATGTCTGCCTCTATCTACTTCTGCGCTGGCCTCTCGGCACTGTCCCTGTCTCTCTGCCTCGTACTCACTGCCCCTCGCTGCAACTGATCACTGATTCTATCTCTCTTAGCAAACCCCACTCTAGAGAATAGAATGACTGATTACTCTGGTGTATTCTCCAAGTGACTCTCAAGCTTCCTCTTCTACTTTTCTCGTTGACAAATCAACAACCGAAATTAAGTCCCTAATCGATGGCTAAGATTATTTCTGGCTTGATCCATGTCTTTTGGACCATTCTAACACAGTTTTATATTAATTCACATTAATATTTTAATTTCCCTAAGTTTAGACTTAGGGACTCCATTAAAAATATTAATTATTTTAATATCTCCCAAATGATTTAGAATCTACCCAAACCCTTTTTGGGTATTGGAGATCTCATGGGCCCTAACCTCTCCACCAAGTTTTGTGGCTAGAGCACATCTGATGCTACCCCAAATCAACACTCCCTCTGATCCAGGTGGATGTCGGTGGCCACCCACCTATCCCATTTGGACCCCCACGACTGTTTCTTTCAGTTTTTCAGTTTCCGTAATTGTAGCACAATTTACTATTTTTAGCAGTTTTTCGGGTCCTAAACTTCCAGCGCCGTTTTGAGGCCCTAAACGACGTTTTTTGGGAAATTTGGGGGCAACATGGGTCCATGGACCGATGTTGCCCTTCACGAAGTGGTAGTGCTCGGATAGATCTTTCTAACGAGCTATTGTACGCGTCAAACGGAAATCGTATGCCAAAGTTACGACCCCGTGAAATTGATGTACCAATTTACCCAAACGGGGCCCACAATTTGGCGTTTCATCTTCTAAGGTTAGGTTTCGGGATGTGAAGGGTTTTCCATTGTTTCTCAACAATAAATAGGCCTTCGAGCCTCATTGTAACACAGTTCAGAGGCATGTAGCCGCCACATCTCTTCTCAGAGATAAGCTACCATCGCCCTAGCTAGTTTATTTCCATTTCTGGTAGTAAGCATATTTTAGTATTTTCCATTAATGAAATGAAGCATTATTTCCGCTGCATCTTTGTGTATATGGTTATCTCTGTATGTTATTGTGTTCTTGTTTAAATCTGGATCAGTGGTATCAGAGGGGTTTGCTTTTTCTCTGTTTTTCTTTGCATGTCCCCAACGAGGTCGGGATATAAGGAGTTACGGCTTGAACTAGTCGAACCTTCGCAAGACCAGCCTCGCAAATGTCGATGGCCTCCCAGGGCGGATGAGAAGAAAGATGAGGGGGCAGGAGATCCTATCAAAATCTTGCTCGAAGAAGCCCTCAAGCGACAAAGGAACGCGATGATGGATAGCTTTGCGTAGATCCTTCAGCAGCTACCCAGAGGCGACGCATTAGCTTCCAACAGCTACTCTGGAAACACCACACCATTTAAGGTACAAGTTAATTTTGAAATCTCCATCTTCGAGGGTCAAATAGACGCAGATGTCGTAGATAAATGTTTAAATCTTCTAGATGGGTATTTTTTTGTTCATGAATTTTCGAGTCGAGAAAAGATTGTTTTCGCTCTTCTCAAAGCAGCCCCCCACATCAAGGACTGGTGGGAAACCTACTGAGAGCAGAAGAATGAAAGTACGGGCTCACTATTTTCAGCCGCACCCACTTGGAATTCATTCCAGGATGCCATCAAGGAGCAGTACTACCCTGTCAAAAGCTATGAGGATAAATACATAAAGTGGACCACGCTGCGGCAAGGAAGGGACCAAGATATGCCAGAGTTCACAAACATTTTTCATACCCTTCGCACACAGTTGGGTATCAAAGATTCTGATCTGCATCTAGTACTCAAATACCGCGGCTGCCTACACAGATACATCCAGGAAGAGATGGAGTTCTTGAACATCTCCTCGCTCAGCACGATGTACCGATACGCTGTCAAAATTGAGCAAAAGTTCAAACAGAAGAAGCGAGACATTGGATCTGCAAATCCAAAGCCCAAAGGACAAAGCCAAGGCAGGGTGACCCAAGACAACCCATCAAAGCCACAAGAAAAGAACAACGCCATGAAGCCAAAGAAGGACACAAGAAAGTGGTGTGAGTTCCACAAGAGTCCCACTCATAACACAAGTGAGTGTCGGACCAAGCAGTCGCTGGTAGCCGAGTTGAAGGCTTCCGAATCAGATGCATGTTCCGACCCTGAGCCAGAACCCGACAAGGGGAATGGCAAAGGAAAGTAGATAATTGATGCGGAGCCCAGCGCCACTGTTGCCAGCGCCAAGATCCAGAAGAATGAACCCGAAGATCCAGAGGAGGGGGAGCGTCTTTTCCACTCACAGATGTGGGTGAAGAGTTCGCCACTGCAATTCATTGTCGACAGTGGCAGCCAAAAGAACCTCATTTCAGCAGAGGTCGTGAAGCGGTTGGGCCTATCGACTACACCACACCCACAGCCATACAGTATCGGGTGGCTTCATGAAGGACGAGATCTCAAAGTTCGCCAACGGTGCCGCCTTCCCTACAACATCAAGCCCTTCACAGACGAGGTATTGTGTGATGTTACACCTCTGGATGTTTGTGATGTACTATTAGGCTAGCCATACTTGTGGAGGCAACATGTTGTGTATGAGTCAAGGCCTCGTGCTGTTATTATTGCTTTGGGTAATTCATTATACAGGATACCGGAGGTAGCCCCACCTACCGCCACCTCTTTGATCACTGCTAAGAAAGGCAGCAAGCTCATCTCACAGACTAGGAAATTTATTTTCTGTCTAGTTCGCTCCCAAAGTAAGGGGAAGATTGTCGCCACATCCATGACCCCCGCGAAGGGTTCCTCCACGCAGCAGCAACAACAGAGGGATACGGTCATGAAAGAACACAAGAACAACTTCTCCTCACCTACAGGGGTACCACACAAGCTTCAGGTGGGCAATAAAGTTTGGTTACATCTGCAGAAAGAACGCCTTACAAGAGCCCATCAGAAGCTCCGACCACGCCGACATGGTCCTTACAGCAGTACCAAGGCTGTGGGGAACAATGCTTTGGAGCACAGCATTCCTCCATTCCTTCGCCTACACCAAGTGTTCAATGTGGACCGTCGTCGACCATGCTTCCCACCATTACTGGACACATCAGAGATTGCAGAACAACTCACCAGCAACCTAGCTCAATAGAAACTTCCTCATCCCAGGGAGGAACTCAACGCAATGGGAACCATTGCTTCCTAAGGGGGGAGGAATGATCCAGGTGGATGTTGGTGGCCACCCACCTATCCCATTTGGACCCCCACGACTGTCTCTTTCAGTTTTTCAGTTTCCGTAATTGTAGCACAATTTACTATTTTTAGCAGTTTTTCGGGCCCTGAACTTCCAAAGCTGTTTTGAGGCCCCAAACGACATTTTTTGGGAAATTTGGGGGCGTAGTGCTCGGATAGATCTTTCTAACGAGCTATTGTAAGCGTCAAACGGAGATCATATGCCAAAGTTACGACCCCGGGAAATTGATGTACCAATTTACCCAAATGGGGCCCACAATTTGGCGTTTCATCTTCTAAGGTTAGGTTTCAGGATGTGAAGGGTTTTCCATTGTTTCTCAACAATAAATAGGCCTTCGAGCCTCATTGTAACACAGTTCAGAGGCATGTAGCCGCCACGTCTCTTCTCAGAGATAAGGTACCATCGCCCTAGCTGGTTTATTTCCATTTCTGGTTGTAAGCATATTTCAGTATTTTCCATTAACGAAATAAAGCATTATTTCCGCTGCATCTTTGTGTATACGGTTATCTCTATATTTTGTTGCGTTCCTGTTTAAATCCGGATCACCCTCTTAGCAAGGACTGTGTTCTAGCAATACTCCTCACTGAGTATTACCCTAATCATCCGGCATCGGTCCCTATGCTAATGCTAGGCCTGCTGCCCAACATCCTCTGCACTGCTTCATCCTGTACTGCTGCCCATAGCTCTGCTACTGCCATTGCTGCATCTGTACGACAGCTCCCTTTGCATCCGTGCTGTTGCCCATGGCCCTGCCACTGCCACTGCTGCGTCTGCATTGCATCTCCTCTCATCATGTTGCATTGTGCTACCCATAGCACTACCACTACTAACTGCTGCACTGCAACTCAGTTACTAAGAAGTAAGTAACTGATCTCCCAACTCTGACCTCTCTGTCAGGCTAGAGTACTCCTGATGCTGAAGCTCTCTCTGCCGCTGACAGGTGCTCCCTCTCTGACCTCTACGTTGTTGCAATGACTCCCTGCATCTCGCACCGTTGCCCACCTCTTTGTGCCATCCTGCACTGGTGCAATGCTCTCGTGCCTCTCGCACTGTTGCGGCCTACTAGACTTGCGTTGTCCTGGGAATTTTGCACTGTAGCTCTCTCTGCCGCTTCATCCTCATCCGTCTCTACCCACTTCCGCCAGTCCTACTACTCTTCGGGGCTCTCGTAGCATGGTCTAATCCAAGATGCTGGGTACCTCGAGGATCCTGCCCCTCATCCCCTGTAGTCCATCTAACTACAGCGCGATGTCTCCCCACTTCCGCTCAAGTGGCGTGTGTGCACTCATGGCACAGTCATCATCTGTCTCCACTTCCTTCTCCGCCCTTGCTAGTACTGCCTTGGTCTCGGAGGCCTCTCCCTTGTTCTTCTTCCTTGGACACTGGGTCGCATAATGACCCAGCTCCCCACAATGGAAGCATTTGATCTTGGAGAGGTCCTTCTTCTTCCGTTTCTCTTGCTTTCCCTCAGATGCTAGGGCAACATCCTCCTCCTCCTTGACTTTGATCCCCTTGCCGCTGCTTCCCGCCTTGCTTAGCCTTCTGATAATTTCTTGGCGAAGAGCCGCCCACATTTCCTCCCAATGTGGAAGTGTCGCTCTACCCAGTATGCTCTGGACAAATACCTCCCAATCTTCTGAGAATGCATTCAGGGCTATTCTCACCATCAATCCCTGATCCGACGTGGCCCCTATGGAAGTTAGCTAATCCCGGATTTCATTCAGTCAACCAAGGAAGGTGTCGATCGATTCTCCCTTCTTCATCTGGTATTACCACAATTGATTTTCTAGTAACATCCTTCTCTGCACAGAAGTATTTTGGTACAATTTCTTTGGGGCCTCCCACATCTCATTTGTTGTTTCCTTCTCAGCAACGTGTGGTACTACATGGTCCTTGACCCTGTCAAGGATGATGCTCTTGGCCCTCGCCATTGCCTCTTCGTACTTGTCGTTATCAGCTGGGTCAACTGGGATTGCTCTCGTCCTCAAGGCGAAGTGCTTGACACGATTTCTGTCAAGTACAGATAAGATTTTGGCCCTCCAGACTGCGAAGTTTGAGGCTCCCTCCAATCTGTCCTGGTCTCTTACTCCGTGTAGTGCCATGCTGCTCTTCTACTTCCCCTCTTGGAAGTTCTCGATGTGACTCCCTCTGAGCCTTGATTTCCTTCCTAGAAACCCTTCTGTCGATGTCGAGATGCCCCCTACTCTGATCGTCTGTGTAACTGCACCACTGATCCGGATTTCTTGGCTAGAAACCCTCGGTAGCCACTCCCTCCTCCTTGGCCTTGCCCTATTAGGTATTGTTCTTACTACAGTACCCCACCAGCTCCACTCTACAACTTACCCACAGCCTTCTAAACCCCAGCAACCTAAGGTGAGAGCTCCTAGGCACTGCGCAGTCTCGGCACCAACAAACTAGCTCCCTCATCCAACTGTGTCAGCGCTCCTGGCCTTTGCGTGGCTTTGCATGAGCCTGTCTTTGCCTCCTTCAGCCTCTGCGCAGCCTCTTCTTGGCTCGAACTTTAGGACACAGGCACTGCGTCACCCCTTCCTTGCTGCTTTACTGCTAGGAATAGCTTTTGTCACTCGGGACAGCTGTTTTCTACTACTGCTGCTCTGCTCTGCTAATGTCCTCAGTTCTCCTGTGATCTGCAACCACGCTCTGATACTATGTTGAAGTTTCTAAGTCTAACAGTTAGAAACCCTCCATGCACTTTTTTGATTTATTCGTACCTACTTGTTCTGTTAATTAACAAGTTATTTACCATGTAAACACTGAAAATAAATACAAGTGCATGCTCAACACATTACAGATCATCAACTTAAGGAAATAGAAACAAGCACACAAATGACAGCGTTATTTTTGGACTAATGTCCCCGGAAAAACCCAATGCGGGAAAATCGGTGCAGCGATCTGAGGGTTTTATTATTAAGCAGCGCTTTTCTGAGTACATTGGGTGCCTAACTGGCTAACCCGACAGAGATACAAAATCTGGCAGCAATACCTCTCTTCGGAAACATGTATTCGAAAAGCCTGCTCCACGAAATCCCTCTCCAGGACAGTATGAAGCTCAGCGTCAACCTTGCTAGCCTCTGCGTCAGCGTGAAACCCTCTGTGTCAGCCTACTGAGGCTCTGCGCAGCCTCTCTAGCTCTCAGCATTAATCCTGCAACCTCTGCGTGGATGACGCAGGCCCTTATGGCTATGCGCAGTCTCTGCTGCTTCTACGTGGCTCCCTCTGGCTCTACGTCTGCCTCTCTCTGCTTCTATGTTGGTCTCTCGGCACTATCCCTGCCTCTCTGCCTCGTACTCACTGCCCCTTGCTGCAACTAATCAATGATTCTATCTCTCTTAGCAAACCCCACTCTAGAGAATAGAATGAATGATCACTCTGGTGTATTCTCCAAGCCTCCTCTTATACTTTTCTTGTTGACAAATCAATGGCCGAGATTAAGTCCTTAATCGATGGCTAAGATTAGAACTGGCTTAATCCATGTCTTTTGGACCATTCTAACACAGTTTTATATTAATTCACATTAATATTTTAATTTCCCTAAGTTTAGACTTAGGGACTCCATTAAAAATATTATTTATTTTAATATCTCCCAAACTGTTTAGAATCTGCCCAAACCCTTTCTGGGTATTGGAGATCTCATGTGCCCTAACCTCTCCACCAAATTTCGTGGCTAGAGCAGATCCGATGCTACCCCAAATCAACAATGATCACAACCATTCTAGGGGCACTTTCAAAAACAACAATCAAAGAAATGGCAGGTTCAATGGCAAAAGAAAAAGGAATGTAGGACATCAAGGAAATGGTCAACCCTCCAAGAAAGCAAGGAACTCCAGGTATGAAGAATCTAATGTTGTTAACAATAAGCAAAAGGAATACTATCTTATATCGGCCCTCTCCACTACCTCTCCTCCGGACTCTTTGGGGAATTGGCTAATTGATAGTGGTGCCTCAAGGCACTTCATCGGATACAAGGAAGGTCTCTCTAATCTAATAGAGAAGGAGACAAACTTGGAGATTATTCTTGGAGACAATGCCACTTATCTCGTGAAGGGAGTAGGGAATGTTACCCTTCAATTGAATCAGGGTAACACAATTCATTTACAAGAAGTTCTATATGTACCTGATCTCAAGAAGAACCTGATGTCCATTTCGGCAATGTTAGAAAAAGGATACAAGGTGGCATTCATCGATGGAAAGATACGTGTTTGGAAAAGGAATTTTAAAGATGCTTTTACTCTTGGGCTCCGGGTTGACACTTTGTATCAAGTTGGAGGAAGTCCCTTGGGAGCCATGTCTTGCGACACATCTCTTCAATCTGAGTTATGGCACCAGAGGTTTTCCCATCTTCATTATAAGGCTCTACCCGATGTGAGACAGATTGTGACAGGTATGCCCGAATTCAAAGTAGAGCATGAAGGTGTATGTCCGGGATGTGCCGAAGGAAAACTTACAAGGGGACCATTCCCCTCAAGTAATAACAAGACCACAGATATATTGTAGTTGATCCACTTCGACATATCTGGTATGATGCCCATAAACTCTTTGGGAGGATACTTATATTATCTCACCTTTACAGATGATTATTCTCGCAAGACTTGGATCTACTTCTTGAAAAAGAAGGATGAAGATTTCACTTGGTTCCGTCACTTCAAAGTCATGATCGAAAATCAATCCGTGAAGAGAATCAAGATATTGAGGACTGATAATGGGATCGAGTATGAATCCAATGAATTCCATGATTATTGCAGAGAAGTTGGCATTAAGAGGGAGACTACAACACCATACACTCCCGAGCAAAATGGTGTGGCTGAAAGGAAGAATCATACTATTGTAGAAGTTGTTCGTGCCATGCTTCATGATCAAGGGCTTCCGAAGTTTCTATGGGCTGAAGTTGTGAATACCGTCATGTATGTTCAAAACCGGTGCCCTCATCAAGCATTGGACTCCAAGACTCGCAAAGAAATATTCACTAGTAAGAAACTCCACGTCTCTCATTTTAGAATTTTTGGAAGTCCCGTATATTTTCATGTGCCGAAAGAGAAGAGAAGCAAATTGGGCGCATCTGGAAAGAAAGGACTCTTTGTGGGCTATAGCAAAAATTCTAAGGGCTATATAATTTATGTGGCTAGTCAAAGGGAAGTTGAGATAAGTCATGATGTCACCTTTGACGAAGATATGGCCCTCAGCAAGATTAACAACCTTCCTATTCCAAGGAAGGACAAAGAAGCTGACACCAGAAAACAGGGTGAAAAAGAGGACAAGACAATGCCGGATGTTGATGCACCTATGGATCCTATTGATCCTCCTCCCCAAGTGCCCTCCTCCAAAAGGAGAGCCTCATGGCTTAGGGAGACTCTCGAAGATGCCGAGAGACATATTGCACCAAGGGGGACTTTCCGTGAGAGCAAGAAGTTGAACAGGTATCAAGGATACTTGACTGTCATGAGCACTATCATATAAAATGAACCTTCATCATATGAAGAAGCCATAAAGCAACAAATATGGAAGGATGTTGTGAATGAAGAGTACGAGTCTATTATGAAGAATGATGTCTGGGATGTGGTTCCTAGACCCCGGGACAAATCGGTTGTCACCTCTAAGTGGCTCTACAAAATCAAGCATGGAGCTGATGGAAGTGCAGAAAAGTTCAAGGCTCACTTTGTTGCTCGAGGCTTCTCTCAAAAGGAAGGTGTAGATTACGATGAGATATTTGCACCTGTTGCCCGATACACCACCATCCGCTCGATCATAGCCCTTGCTGCCTCGCAAGGATGGAACCTACATCAGATGGATGTCAAGACCGCTTTCTTGCATGGTTCGATCAAAGAGGAAGTCTATGTGGAACAACCTGAGGGGTTTGAGGTTCATGACCAAGAATCTCATGTATGCAAGTTGAAGAAAGCTCTCTATGGCTTGAAGCAAGCACCCCGAGCTTGGTATGAGAGGATTGATAGCTATCTGATGAAGCTGAAATTCACTAGAAGTGAAGTCGATCCGAACTTTTACTTTAAGGTTGAAGATGATAAACCTCTCATACTAGTATTTTATGTGGACGACCTCTTTTTGACAGGTGCCGACCCTCTCATTCACAAATGTAAGAGGGATTTGGCTTCTGAATTTAAGATGAAGGACCTAGGACTGATGCACTACTTCCTAGGGTTGGAGGTCTGGCAAAAGCCAGGTGAAATTTTCCTATCTCAAGGAAAATATGTTGTGAAGATATTGGAAAGATTGGGGATGGTGGACTGCAAGCCTGTGACTACCCCCATGGAACTTAACTTCAAGAAGTTATGTGGTAGTGCTGCCGGACCTGAATTGGGAAATGCCTCTAAGTATCATCAACTCATAGGAGCACTTATGTTCTTGGTGAACTCCTATCCAGATATATGTTTTGTAGTTAATACGTCGAGCCAATATATGGTTAAACCTCATCATATACATTGGATTGGTGCCAAGAATCTTCTAAGATATCTTCGAAGCACAATCACTCATGGACTAAGATACATTGTCGGAGATGTGAGGTTGCATGGTTATTCAAATGTTGATTGGGTCAGCAATGTGGTGGATCGCAAGAGCACTTCTGGGTGTTGTTTCTCTTTGGGTTCTGCTTCGATATCCTGGATGAGCAGGAAGCAGAAGTCGGTTGCCTTGAGCACTGCTGAGGCCGAATACATCGCTGCGAGTATGGCCTCCTGTGAAGCTATCTTGTTGAGGAAGCTCTTTAGTGAGCTATTTGGACATTTGTTGGATACCACCGTGATCCTCTGCGACAATCAGAGTGGCATCTGATTATCGGAGAATCTTGTATTTCATGATCGCTCCAAGCACATAGATATGATGTACCACTTTATCCGGGATATGGTACAATGAGGAGCAATAAGGCTCCATCACATTGGGACTGATGAACAGGTCGCCGACATTCTGACAAAGCCCCTGGGAAAGGTCAAATTCTTGACTTTCCAAGACGACCAGGAGTCGTGGAGAGACCCTCTTCTGAGGGTCCTGTATGATATGGACATTGAGCTCTGGGAGCTCCAGGGGGGATTGGGGTACTTCTTGGAGCGATGAGCAACCATAGGGTGAGTCGTTCAGCCTTCCCCTAGTGGTTTGTTGTGTACAAGGTGAGTGGTTCAGCCTTCCCCTGTGATACCCCGTGGCAACATGTAGGCAGGATGAGTGGTTCATCCTTCTTTCGCTGAGACATCCTACCCATGAAGTCTGGAATTCATGGGAAGTACCTCTCATCTAGCCAATGAGTAGGGAAATGAGGATAGGGACCATAGTACTACCGATGGACGCATCGTGTACTACCATACTCCCTATGCTAGGATGATATTAATTTGGGATCAATTGGAACTGACTTCGGGTCAGTAAGAGTGGTATGAGACACTCTCTTTTATCTGGGACTAACTTTGGGTCAGTAGAGAATGGTATGATACATTCTCGATCATTCTTCTTCTTCGTAGTTCAGCAGAGCAGAGCAGTGCATTGATGGCAGAGATAGAACCGACTGGCAGAAGGATTAGTAGATGGAGTTCTCCCTAGTTGAGAGGGAGTGTTAAAATTGGCAACTAGGGCCAAACTCCATATGGGTCAACTTATTTATGACAGCTGATATTTTTCTTGGATTCCTCTCTCCGAGAGGTGTAGGATTGATCTAAATATCATCCGATTCCGACATGTAAAAATGAAGACATGAATTTATTTGTATTATTGACAAATTGTCAAGGTCGGCCAGCGATCAAAACAGGGATTTTTACCCCCAGTTCATCCCCATCATTGAATATAAAAGGAGGAGACGTCAAGGCATTATTTCATCATCTCATCTCATCATATCTCTCTCTCCTCACTTGATTGGGTACGCATATCTGGTAGCTTTGTCTCACATGTGCGAAGGAAAGAGGATGTTTTTTGTTTTGACTGTTTGATTGCGTTGACTAGTGTTGACCGAATATCTGGGGTTGCATTTTGCGCTGCATTGACTAGCATTGACCTCCCTTTGACTGTGCTTTGGGTGAGGCATCTTCTCCTTGGCAGGCCGCATATTTGGGCACAAAAACCGAGGTGATCTGACCTCTGGTTTGACCAGCGTTGACTGCCCTAGTTGTTGGTTGAGTTTGACTTCAGTTGACCAGACTTTGACTAAGTTTTTCGGACTATTTTAGACTATTTGGGTTTGTTGTTGGAGGCCGAAGTTGACTGGGTTTGACCAAGCTGCTTGAAGGAAGAATTTTGCCTTGTTTGACCAACATTGACTTTTCTGGTTAGGGCTTCACTGCCACTGTCATAAATTATCAGATTTATAAATTTGTACTATCTCTCTCCGCTGAACTATTGAAGAATATAAGAAGAATTGATCAAGGGTTTCCCCACATTGGGGTTTGTCCCTGGCTGGTGCCACATCTTGTGTCCTCTTGTCTTGGCTTGTCTTCTATTGTTTATGTTTATGTTCTATCTACATTTTCCTATCACACTGATGTGATTGCTAAACTGGATATTGATATTGGGCTAATAAAGAAATTGAAGTCAATTCCTCTTCAGCATATAGAACATACCAAAACTTAACATCAACAAACATGGATTGGAGATTTGTGATCATCCTAACCCATACCCATTTGGATGGGTAAATAAGGATGCAGAAATCGAAGTAACAAAACAATGCAAGATAAAATTTTCTATCAGTGTTGATTATATTGATGAAGTAGATTTGGATGTAGTACCACTTGATGTATGTGGAGTCGTGTTTGGGAACCCCTACATGTATATGAAGGATACAATTTTCATGCGGAGAGCCAACTATTATCGTCTCATCAAGGATAGGAAATAATTCATCATCAAAACACACAAAAGCAATTTTGAGATTTCATTGGATTGTGCCAACCAAACGAAGAAATTGATTAGTTCTAGCAAGAAATATGTTTTACTATTCTTAAGAGAAAATCAATCTGGCAAGGACTCAATAAGAGCAAAGGCATCCTTGGAGTGGTGTAATAAAAAACAGAAACAACAACTAGAAGGGTTGCTACAAGCATACAGAGAAGTGTTCCAGGAGCCTAAAGTGATACCACCCAAGAGGGAAGTGAAGCATCGTTACCCACTAAAATGGGTAATCCCATAGGAGAAATTATTTTTCTCCTATCTTGGATAGCCAATAGCCCTACAGATTTGCTCATTGATGATAATATGCCAATTTCTATGTCATTTGTATCAGTCATGCAACTCTCGCCATTTGACATTCCTCTTGAATGAAGGTGGGCTACTACTCAACAAGTACTTTAACCATTTTGCAATCAAGTGCTTTTATGTAATGTTTTGGGAATTTTGACATGGATAAAAGGGTGATTTGGATGATTGACCAATCTTGACTATAGTTTGTTCTCTCACCTTACCAGCAGGGGTTAATTTTTAGCCCTAGTCCAATGTGACCTCTATGTCCTTAGGGTCATAGGAGGGGCACTACTTGAGAAGCTCAAATTGAAGTAACATATCCATTACCTTTTCCATACTTAACACCTTCCATATCACATCATTCCATTGATACCATTTCCATCCTTCGAGTTAACTATCTGTTAATTTTAGGTATGTTCTATGCTTAGAGCAATTTATTTCAATTTTCATAGTTAGCTCAATATCTTTTCCAGATTAGCAATCACATCAAAATTAAAGTAAACTGCAGATAGAACATAAACATAAATCGCAGAAGACAAGCCAAGACAAGAGAACACAAGATGTGGCGCTAGCCAGGGACAAACCCCAATGTGGGGAAACCCTTGATCAAAACTTCTTATATGTTCTTCAATAGTTCAACAGAGAAAGAGATAGAGAGATAATACATTTACAACAGATGTTGATTTGGGGTAGCATTGGATGTACTCTAGCCACGAAATTTGGTGGAGAGGTTCGGGCACATGAGATCTCCAATACCCAGAAAGGGTTTGGGCAGATTCTAAACAGTTCAGGAGATATTAAAATAATTAATATTTTTAATGGAATCCCTAAGTCTAAACTTAGGGAAAATAAAATATTAATGTGGATTAATATGAAACTGTGTTAGAATTGGTCCAAAAGACATGGATCAAGCCAGATCTAATCTTAGCCGTTCATTAGGGACTTAATCTCGGCCGTTGATATGTCAACAAGAAAAGTATAAGAGGAGGCTTGAGGGTCACTTGGAAAACACACCAGAGTGATCAGTCATTCTATTCTCTGGAGCGGGGTTTGCTAAGAGAGGTAGAATTAGTGATTGGGAGTTGCAGCTGAGGGCATTGAGTATAGAGAGACAGAGAGGCAGAGATAGTGTCGGGAGAGCAGCGCAGTAGCCGAGAGTGACACAGAGCCAGACAGGGCCACGCAGAGGCAGTTGGGAGCTGCACAGAGCCTCAGAGAGGCCGGCGTTGCTGACGTAGAGGGCTAGAGGGCTGACGCAAGGCCTCTTAACGCTGACGCAGACCCATCCGGGGTGATGCAGGGCCAGCACTGGGCAGAGAGGGGTTGACGCAGTCCAGAGAGAGGCTGACGCTGGGGTTTCTAGGGCAAATTGGTGCTGAGGAGCTGACGGAAGGATTATCTGAGGTTTCAGGCAGGAGATTTGTCAGAAACTGAGAGGTATTACTGCCAAGGAAATTCTCTATTGGGTAGGTCAGTTTTGGTACCCAGATTGTACTCTGATATTGCTTAATAAGAAAACCCTCAGATAGCTGCATCGGTTTTCCCACATTGGGTTTTTCCAGGGACATTGGTCCAAAAATAATGGTGTCATATGGCATGATTGTTTCTTTTTCCTTTAGTTGTTGATCTGTAAGATGTTGAGCATGCACTAGTGTTTATTTTCAGTATTTACATTGTAAATAACTTGTTAAGTAAAATAACAAGTAGGTAGGAATAAATCAGATAAAGTGCATGGAGGGTTTCTAACTAAGTAAACTTCGAAACTTCAACATGGTATCAGAGCATGATTGCAGATCACAGGAGGTCTAAGGACATCAACCAAGCGAAGCAAAAGCAGCAAAAAACAGTTGTCCCGAGGTGACAGAAGTTGTTTCTAGCAAAGTAGCAACAAGGGAAGGGTGACGCAGTGCCTGCGTCATCAAGGGTGAGCCGGGAAGAGGCAGCGCAGAGGCTAAGGAAGGCAAAGGGAGCCTCACGCAGTAGCTGGGAGGGCTGATGCAATTGGCTGAGGAGGCCGGGTTGCTGGTGCCAGGATTGCGCAGAGCCTAGGAGCTTCTCACCTTCAAATTGTTGGGGTTTAGAAGGCTATGGGAATATTGCAGAGTGGCGCTGGTGAGGTACTGTAGTCAGAATAGTACTTGACAAAGCAAGGCCAAGAGGAGCTGCTACTGAGGGTTTCTAGCCGAGGAACCCGAATCAGTGGTGCGGTTGCACAAGACGATCAGAGTAGGGGGCATCTCGACAGCAGCAGAAGGATTTCTAGGAGGGAAATCAGGACTCAGAGGGAGTCCAAAAGAGAACTTCCAGACGGGAAGTAGAGACTCAGAGGAGTCGAACAGAGAACTTCCAGGAGGGAAGTAGAGGAGCATCATGGCACTACACGGAGTAAGAGACCAGGATAGACTGGACGGAGCATCAAACTTCGCAGTCTAGAAGGCGAGAATCTTATCCGTACTTGACAAAAAATGTGTCAAGAACTTCGCCATGAAGGTAATAGCTATCCCAGTCAACCCCAATGATAACGACAAGTACGAGGAGGCAATGGCGAGGGCCAAGAGCATCATCCTTGACGGGGTCAAGGATCATGTAGTACCACACATTGCTGAGAAGGAAACAGCATATGAGATGTGGGAGGCTCTCAAGAAATTGTACCAACATACTTCTGTGCAGAGAAGAATGCTACTTGAGAATTAGTTGAGGTTGTATCAGATGAAGAAGGGAGAACTGATTGACACTTTCCTCGGAGGACTAAATGAGATCCGAGATCAGTTGACTGCTATAGAAGCCACGCCGGATCAGGAGTTGATGGTGAGGACAACCCTAAATGTTGTCTCTCGAAGACTGGGAGGTATTTGTCCAGAGTATACTGGGTGCATGTTGGGTGCATGTTAGGTAGACGCAGAACAGAGAAAGCCAGTAGTGGACGCAGAACAGATGACCGATGAGGACGGGAAGAGATTTGCAGATATGCTCTTCAAATCAGTGCAGGATCTGTCGAGGCAGATTGAGGTGATGGGGCAGAGATTCATGGCAGTTGAGGCCAGACAGCGTGAGAGCCCACGAGTTTTTCAGATTGGTGAGGGATCAGGTGCATCCCATCACTTGCCAGAGCAGCATGATACTGCGCAGCAGGTGGCCTCACATGCCCCTACACGCTCTACCATGCCCACTTTCTTAGGAGCAGACACGGGGTCGTAGCCCAGCAGGAGGCAGAGCCCAGACATATGAGCGATTATTTTGCAGAGTACCAGGCCTATGGGCAGGAGTTCAGGGAAGCCCTCTCATTCAGAGATTTTGTTCAGCTCCAGCGGGATTGCAGACCCCGCGACCATCACAGAGAGTACCGGCATTACCATGATGGCGACATCCACCGTGCAGCGAGTAGATTCCACTTGCCTACATTTGATGGCTCATCAAACAGTTTGGCAAAGTCTTGGGTGGAGAAGCTGGACATTTATTTCTAGCTTAACCAGATGTCGAAGGCAGAGGCCATCAAGGTGGCAACATTGCATTTGGATGGCGAGGCCCAGGATTGGTGGTTTCATGGGATGGTTACACTGGGGCACTCCATAGTGACGACATATGCTGAGTTTACCAGGAGATTGATGGAGCGATTTGATCGGAGGGATCCAGAGCAACATTTCGTTGAGCTAACGAGGCTCAAACAGACGAGGAGCCCAGAGACCTACATTGCAAATTTCCTGAGGGTCTCCGTGATGGTGCCAGACCTATCCACGGCACGGAGGGTCTATATGTATGTTGAAGGGTTAGCAGAGCCACTTCGGGGACTAGTCCAATCCACTAAACCAGCCACACTCCAGGATGCTATCAACAGGACCCAGGACTTACAGGATGTCTTAGCCAAGACCCAGACACCTTACCCCCAAAGACAGACTTTCCAGTCTAAGGGGAAGGACATGAGGATTCCACTTCCAAAGGGGAATCCAAGACGAGTACAGCTTAATGATGATGCCAGGAGGGCGCTGAAGAAGAAGCGGTTGTGCTTCACATGTTAGGAGCCGTGGGCACCGGGACATAGATGTGCCACTAGTAAAGCACATTTTATTGAGGTCTTCTCCGAGAGCAGTGGAGAAGAGGATGACGAGGATGATGGGGAGGCAGGAGATAGCCATGCCATACAGGGACCTTTACCACCCCCACCACCACTAGCAGGAGGTGCATCATCTGCACCTACCGGAGGGGCCCTTGCAGCATTGCGAGGAGTCCCCAAATATCTGACGCTACGCGTACGGGGGACAGTACGTGGCCAGCGAGTATGTATCAGTTTTGGTGGACAGTGGGGCGACCCACAACTTCATCGATGCCCAGATGGTTGAGCAGAGAGGTATACCAACAGAAAGCTTCGATGGGTTTTCAGTCTTGGTCCCAGGAGATCAGACCACGACGTGTGCTTGATATGTTCCAAAGCTTTCAGTGACAATGGGCACCTACATGTTGACTGACCACTTTTTCGTGGTCGATATTCCGGACACCAGCATGATACTGGGTGTTCAGTGGCTTATCACTCTAGGGAAGGTCACGACAGATTGGAAGACCCTAGAGATGGAGCGGGATGATGAGAAGACAAGGAAGCATGAGAAGATACGGGGACAGCACATATATCTGCCTCAGACTGTTTCGGCTCATCGGATGGAGGCAATCTTCCGAAAGGGGGATATAGAGTGGGCAGTGGAGTTGCATGCATCAGAGGCAGGGACTTCAGGGCAGATGGTACATCCAAAGATACAGTCTATCCTTGATCGGTATGCCATAGTGTTTGGGGAGATTTCACCAGGACAGCAGCCGGATTGGGGGTTTGAGCACACCATCGAGCTTGAGCAAGGCATACAGGCCGTGATCACCACCCCCTATAGGCACCCCAAGGCCTATTGGGATGAGATTGAGCGGGCTATCCAGGATTTGCTGGCTCTTGGGCATATTCGACCGAGCACGATTCCTTTTGCTTCTTCTGTGGTGTTGGTGAAGAAGAAGGACAGTACATTGAGGATGTGCATTGACTACAGGGCCCTAAACAAGAAGACCCTGAAGAACAGGTACCCCATACCCAGGATCGATGAGTTGATGGACGAGTTGAGAGGGGCACGTTTCTTCTCAAAGATTGATTTGAGATCTGGGTACCATCAAATTCGCGTGAGGGAGCAGGGCATTCCCAAGACCGCCTTCAGGTGTCACTATGGGCACTTTGAGTTCTTGGTGATGCCTTTTGGGCTAACCAACGCCCTAGCTACATTTCAGTCCTGCATGAATCACATCTTCCGTAGTCACTTGAGGAAGTTTGTGTTGGTATTCTTTGATGACATTTTCATTTACAGCGGGACTTGGGAGGAGCATCTCCAGCACATTGAGACAGTATTGCGTATCTTACAGGAGCAGCAGTTCTATGCCAAACTCTCCAAGTGTGAGTTTGGGTTGACAGAGATGTTGTATCTAGGACACATCATAGGGGTGGACGGAGTGAGGGTCCACGAGGAGAAGATCAGGGCCATCAGAGAATGGCCAGAGCCGAGAAATGTGAAGGAGCTTCGAGGATTCAATGGCATTTGTACTTACTACCGGAAGTTCGTCAAAGGTTTCTCGCAGCTTGCTACACCCCTGACAGATTTGACGAGGAAGGGGGCATTCAATTGGCCAGATACAGCGCAGCGAGCCTTTGACAAGCTCAAGGAGGTTATGAGCAGCTGCCCAGTGTTTGCGTTGCCAGATTTTACGCAGCCTTTTGTTTTGGAGTGTGATGCGTCGGTAGAGGGGATCGGCACAATATTGATGCAGGGAGGTCACCCTATAGCCTTCAAGAGCCGGAAACTCCTTCCGCACGAGAGGTTGTATTCTATATACGACAAGGAGATGCTGGCCATCATGCATGCATTGGCTAAGTACCGGCAGTATCTGGTGGGTAACAGGTTCAATGTGAGGACTGATCACAACAGCCTCAAGTTCTTTTTGGAGCAGAAGTAGCTACAGGAGAGGCAACAGAAGTGGATCAGCAAGACCCAAGCATATGACTTTGACATTGAGTATGTCAAGAGTAAGAACAACGTGGTAGCAGATGCCTTTCACGTAGACCAGCCACGTTGTCTCTTATCAGCGTGGATACAGACTGGAGGGCTCGACTCTTAGTAGAGTACTCCAAGGACAGGTTTGCATGTGAGATTCTGGACGGATAGGTGGCAGATGACAGGTACAGGGTGATCAATGAGATCATCTATTACAGGGATCGGATCTTCTTGACTGAGGGTCTCAGCTCAAGAAGAAGATACTCCAGGCATCACATGAATCACCATTGGCAGGCCATCAGGGGTTTACCAAAACCTACAGGGCCATCGAAGAGAGGTTCTCATGGAAGGGCCTCAAGGAGGACGTACTCCAGCATGTCAGTGAGTGCGATGTTTGCCAGAGGAACAAGGGGGAGATGAGCCATCCCGCGGGATTATTGCAGCCTCTTCCCATTCCGGAGGGGAAATGGGAGAGTATTTCGATGGACTTCATCACAGGGTTGTCCATGGTACAAGGCAAGGATTGTATCTTTGTCGTCGTTGATCGGCTGACGAAGTACGCACATTTCTTTGCCATATCTGCACATTATACAGTAGCACAGGTGGCCGAGCTGTTCTTCAAAGAGATATTTAGGCTACATGGTCTTCCTAAGACCATCGTCAGTGATAGGGACAGTCGTTTCATGGGCGGGTTTTGGCAAGAGCTTTTTCGGTTGGTGGGGACGGAGTTGACACCGAGTACCAGTTATCACCCACAGACGGATGGGCAGACAGAGATAGTTAACAAGTGGCTAGAGGGCTACTTGCGTAACTATGTCAGTGGGCAGCAGCGAGCATGGTTGAGGTGGCTACATCTAGGGGAGTACTGCTACAATACTTCACATCACATGTCCATTGGTATGTCACCATTCTATGCCTTATATGGGTATCATCCTTTATCTTTTGCTGACGTGATGTTTGGTGATAGCAAGGCTCCCAGAGCCAAGATTTGGATCCAAGAGAGTCAGGATATTCTCCGAGCTCTCAAGGATAACATGGCTACAGCACAGAATCAACAAAAGTTGTATGCCGACAGGGGTCGGGTGGAGAGACAGTTCGAGGTAGGGGACATGGTCTACCTACAATTACAGCCATATCAACAGTCGTCACTAAAGCAGAAGGGGGCTGAGAAGCTCAAGCCCCGCTTTTATGGGCCGTACAGGGTGATACGCAGGGTTGGACAGGTTGCATATGAGCTGGAGCTGCCCCAAGGCAGCAAGATTCATAATGTTTTTCATGTATCATGCCTGAAAAAGGCATTGGGGCAGCAGGTGACAGTGACAGATGAGCTACCACCCATGGATGACGAGGGGCATTTGGTATTGCAACCGGAGGCTATCATTGATACCAGGGAGAGGCAGCTGCCGAGCAGGACGGTCCGAGAATTCTTGGTGAGGTGGAACAATTTGCCGAATGAGGATGCCACTTGGGAGAGTGAGAGGATCTTGCAGCATCCATCACTTCAGTTGCTTGAGGTCAAGCAACATTTTGCTAGGGGAGACTGTGATATTCCTAATTAGCTATGGCTAATTGGAATATTCGATTTCGTTCAATTTTTGCCTTCTATAGTTATTTGTAAATAAAAAAAAGTGAGGAAGGGGGACATAACTCACTTTAGAATAAAAAGTCACTTCCTAGGTAGCACAACGTTGTGACTTAAAGGGGAGCCATGAGGGCCAAAGGGAGACGCAGAAATGGAGCCCACGCAGACACATGGAGAGACTGCGTAGGAGGGAAGAACACGTGGCAAGAGGAGAAGCACGCAGGAGGAGGTGAGCCTAGGGATTGTGAGAGGCAGAGGCTATAAAATAGAGAGGAGCCCCCTCATTTTGGAGCATTCAGTTATGTGCATTTTGAGCTAGTCATTTCGACTTCTGAGCACGTTGGTTGTTTAGCTAGTCTGCAACACTATTTAGTGCATTGAGTGTCTCCATTCGGAGATCTCACCCTTAGCCCCGGGGGACTTCGAGTGCCTGCTCGGGCAAGGTATTTCCTTTGGTGTTTCAGCAGTAGTTTCATCAACTTTCCAGCAGCAGTTTTAGCAGCGTTTGGAGGATTGCGCAGCACTGGGAGAGGGACGCAGTTCTATTTGGTTGTTGTGCTGGATTGGGGTCTTGCAGGTGGATTTTTACTGGGAGATTGAGTAGGGGTCCAGCTCTTGTCTCATTGGAGGATTTTGGCAGGGTTTCAGGCAGTGTTTCAGGCAGAGTTTAGAGGGGTTTCTTCAGTGGCAGCGCAGGGCATTGAGGAACTACGCAGAACCCCAAGAGGGTGTTTTTCGGGGGTCGGCCATTCCAGGAAAGCTTTCTAGGTTTTTCTGGGTTTCTTGAGTAGAGCCCGAATCCAGAGTTTCAGCTTTTTCCGAGGAGGGGAGCAGCCCCAAATCATCATTTGTTTTCTAGCAGCAGCAACATCCATGCAGAGAGGCCATTCTTGTCATTCTGAGAGTATTTCTTCACTTGCCTTGTGCAAGTCGAGGTGCCATCTGTCTAATCACCTCTTGTACTCATTTTATTGCTCAGTATAATAAAATGGCTTAGCATTTCTCGCTGCATTTCTTGTGTATCTGCTTATATTTCCAGTTTACATTATTATATGTTGTTCCATTGTTATTTTATCACTTCTGGGTTATTATATTATTTGCACATATTTGGTTGGAGTTTTTTGTTGGGGTTTGAGGAATATTCTGGGTTAGGAATATTACACCCTTGAAGGTAAGATCTAGTCTCTAAAAATTTTTGCAGGGCCAACCATTGAGAAATTTGCAGCAAAAGTCAAATTCGGAAGAGAAAATATTTTCTGAAGCAAGGGTTTTATTTTTTGGGCCTCCCGGGCCCAGATCCAGCGTCCTCTAGCCCAACGTCAGCCTATTAACTCCCTATGTCAGCATTTTTAGCCCTTTTAGGGCAGGTCGTAAGCCTTAGAAGCCTCGTCCTCCCCTCCTAGCCCCTGCACTAAGGGTTTAAGGCCAAATTTGGCCTAGCCGTGGCCTTGGAGGGCCTCGGCCTCCTTCAAAGACCCTAGACGGCTACCCTTTGGGCTAGTCGTTGGATTTTCAGCCCTAAAACCCTAATTGTTGCCTCTTTCCTCCAGCGTCCAGCGCTTTAGGGCTTTTCCTTGCCTCATTGCCTTTTGTTTTTCCCTCCTTGACCATTTTTGACCCTTGATGATCCAAAATGGATTCAACATACCCTCTAGATCAAAAGTCTTCAAATACAAGTGAAAATGGAATAATGTTGAAGTGTTCGTGAATATGAAGCCGACGATGCAAACAGCATGCAAATCCAAGTTTGGATAAGGAAAATAGAGCCAATTAAAGATTTAGGCCAAAAAAGTCAATGCCTACGTCAACAGAACAAGTGGCAACCCGGGAAAGAGTCACAGGTTCTTGATGATGTCAGTGCAGAAGGTGATGTGGCAGTCTGTAATTGGTTCATACCACAGGCGATGGGGATCAGCGACCAAGAGCGGAGATCGTCCGATCAAAGGAGATCGACGCATATCGCGTCGAAACATGCAGGCAGGTTATCTTTAAAAACAGACACAATAAAGTTATGAAAAAGAAGCTAAACTCTTTGAGTTTCGATAGGAGAGCGGTAAATGGTTTATCGCGTGCCTTCAAGTCAGGAAGCGGTTTTCGACCAAGAGGAACGCGATTCCACTCAGCGCTCAACACGTAGCCTCCCGAAAACCACTTTCTCGCGTGCCTTCAGAGAATTAGTAAACGTGCTAGTTGGAGCGCGAGACCGCACGACAGCTGTCGGATCCCACAGGATAGATCAACGGTGCGGAACGTCCAGATCAATTGATGAGCGAGACGCGACAGCCGTCAAATGGCCTGTTCTCGAGATCAGTGCCGGGGAAAGGCCGGACGGTCGGGGTCCACCCCACGCCCACCGGTCCTTTCATTTATAGTCTGTTTCTATTATAAACGTATTGTTCCACGTTTATTGCAATTTGTAACTGTACGTGTTATATAAACACCATAACACAGAAAAGTTGATAGAGGAGTGTGTTGTGAACCATTCCAGGGGGTCTGGAGGTCAGGGTGACCAAGTACGGTCGAGTGTATACTCATTTTGACTCAAGGATTCAAGTTGAACACAGCGGTGAGATCCATTTTCATGTTTGAGACTCTGTTTTTGAGCTCACACCTGTAACAACTATTTGAAGACATAATAAAGAGGTCAACACTGGAAGCTAAAGGACCAGGAGACATAGCCAGGAAGTCTGGTGAACTCCTTTATCAATTTTGGTTGTGTTGATATGTTTGATTGTGTTTTTATAATTGTTTAAGTATTTATGTTATTTGCAATCTTATCGATCCATTGCACTAAGTAACATAGGCAACTTCACACATAGTCTGTAATACCATTTTCGATTTCGGATCACTTGATCTGCCTTCACAGCCTCTTTTTCCCTCAACGCTAGCCCTATTAGGCCTAGCGTTGGCCCTAGTTTTCCCTAAATTCATCTCTAAATTTTTTGGACTGAATGCTTGGTGGTTTTGCTCGTTTTGGGCTTCAAAAGTTTGATTTTCAGGTGGCATCTTCATTCCAAAATTTTGGGCAACTTGGGCAAGTTCATCTTCAAGGCCTTAGGCCTAGGGTTTGCTCTCTAAACCCTCATTTTGCCTTTGTTTTATTACAGCAGCGACATAATAGCCCTAAAATCACATTTAAATTGGCCAAAATAAGTTAAAATTGTAAAATTGGTCAAAGCCACAGTCTTTGCAGCGCTGGAGGCATTAGGTGGTTGGAATACAGGGGGATGTATCGTTAATCAAGCCACTACTTGCTTCCTGTTGGCTTCCATCTCACAACCTACTCTGAAGACTGTTTCTCAAAACAGCGAAATAGTTAAGGGAGAGGTTCAACTTAGACTAGGCATTTAATCTAAAATTAACCAACACCCTTGCACCACATCTAGTTCTTAGGAATTGCATCTCATATAGCTTAGTATGTCATATTAAACAGCGAGTGTCCATCCGGTTACTTGATCTAAATTTGTAATAAGCAAGAATTGTGACTCTATATGGCACTGGTCTCATCACTAAATCTAATTAAATCCTTAAGTCTTGCTAATTTTAACCAAGTAGTTAGACCACCCATCCGTGTCTCCCAACCGAGTTGGTTCCCAACTTGTTTTCCTTTCACCTCATTCCATAGGGACTACCCCCCATAGCCTGATGTTCGGAAATCGCTGGAATGGAGTGGGCAGGGCTCAGAATGACAACCCCTGCCCTGAGCGGTTGTCGTGGTTCCTGTACAATCCGGGCAACAACAGTCACCTTTGGGCTCCTTTGAGTTTTCATCTCCAAAATCAACTGCGGAAGCATGTTGTTTTCTTTTTATTTTTTTGTTGTTAGCCAATTCGGGACAATCCTTTTTGAAATGTCCATATTTCTAACAACCATAGCATTGAATTCTTAACATGTCCTTCTTTCCTTGAGAGCCACTTTTCTTCTTTCCTCTACTTCTCTTGAAGCACGCTGCAAGTGCTTAAGTAGCTTCTTCCTTCCTATCTCTTGATATAAACCTTCATTCTTCTTGAGCACAAGAGGCCCACAATTCTTCAAATGAGGGAGCTCCCTTCCTGCTACTTATACTTGTTGCAAATGCATCCCATGATCTATGTAAACCATTGAGCGTTGTAATCACAAGTTCACTCTCAAGAATAGTTTCTCCAATTACTGTGATTTGGTCCTTTATTTGAGAAATCCTTACAAAATATGAAGCTATAATATCATCATTTGTCATCGTCACATCACAAAGTTCATTCTTCAAGCTCATGACTTGACCAACATTCTTGATAGTGAATAGATTTGTTAAGGCATCATACATCTTCTTAGAAGTATCCAGCTTTGCAATGTAATGTATTAGATGATCTCTAATGGAGTCCACAATAATGCTCATGGCATTGAGATCATCTTCTTTAAACTTTTCCTTTCCTATAACATTTGTTCATTCCACGACTTTTCTTATCACAATATCCAATACCTTGTTCTTTGCAAGAATAATATCAATCCCAAGTAGTTTGAGTGTCCTTCCAATTTGTTCTCAAATTTCATAAAGGAAGCCATGGATGTGAATCAACAATAAGGGCTAAAGCAATAGAATTTCAAAGTAGGGTTTTCTTAAAGGTGATCTCAGTGTTCCTTCCTTCACCTCAGCTCTAATACCACGTTGATTTTCTTAGTGCAACAGAGACTAGCACAGTGTTTCTAAAAAACAGATAATTACTTTTGATGTTGATCTTCTTTTAAATTATTCCAATATATCATTCAGCAATTATACTTCATAAATTCAACCATACAAGAATAGTAGAATAGTAGAGATTGCAATGCACAAAGAAGAGACAAGATTTACCCTAGGAAAACCCACCAAGGGGTAAAATCCAGCAACCTTTTCAATAGAGAAATTCTTCTGTTCAAAAAGAGATACACCTAAACCTATGGCCAAACTTGGTCAACCCCTCCAAGTCAAGTCTCCCAATCTGATCCAAAACTTTGCTCTGCCTAATCTAGCCTAGAATTCTGGCCCTCTTGCAACTGCCAGTTACCCCAGAATTTCGGCCCCTGCAACTGCCTAGAATTTCAGCCCCTTGCAATAGAACTGCTTAGAAATATGTGAGCTACAGAGAGAGACTATCCACACATGCAAGTTGAAAGAGAGAGAGAGAGAGAAGAGATGAATTCATCCTTCTTTTTCGTCCTCCTTGTCCTTATCCTTCACTTGCTTGCCCAGAAGATGCTTCTTGAGATAAGATGTAAATTGCCCTTGTAGAGGAGGTTGAGTACCTTTATATAGTGATTTGTCTTGACTGAAGGGGTGTATCTTTTCCCTAGACCGACTTGACTTGGAGGGAGGTCGGCTTGACAACTTTTGGAGCCAAAAATTACAATTCAAAAATTCAAATTTTCTTTTAAAAGTCGCAATGGGACTTTGACTCAAAATAATTTTTTTTTTTACTCTAGAATTTAAAAATATGCTTTACAATAATCAATACAAGTACATCAAGTGGCCAAAATTCAAATATACATTATGAAGATCGACCATAGTTACAAATTCAACAAAAAGACATATATATTACAAATAAGTTAATAACATATTATTTTGCAAGAAAAAAAAAAAGAACAAGACACATAAATGACATTTTAGAAGGAAAACCAAGTTTATATCAACTCTCATAGATGACCACATGATGCAAAATCGAAAATTAACCTTTATACATGACATTGTACATCCATGATTCCAAAACCAACCTTTATACATGCTAAAAATGAATAAAACATGAGCTAAAGACAATTACAATTACATGCCATAACAATTCTCATCCTCATCAACAAAAATAGAACAAGATGCTTGTTCAACAGAAGTAGGGTATGGATTGGAAGAAGAGGTTGCTCTACTTCCATTTGCATCACCACCAATATCAAGAGCAACAATAAAGAGTTCCATGTATGTGCATTGTGCTTCCACATCCCAATCTTTATGAGGTCCACTTATATATTCATCACCCATATGAGATACAAGGTGTAACTTTGAATGCACATATACAAGATCCTCAGCCTTCTATGATCTCAACCTGTCGCACTTCACAAAATGAATGAAACTATAGGTGCTCCAATTGCGCTCTGCGGATGAAGAGCTTGCCACTTGTGATTATGAGTGGTAAGGATTTGCAAATAAACACCATTTTCCCCATGACAAGTCCACCATTTAGCCAGGGTCATGGTCCTCCTCTAATCCAAAGCTAATATGTCTACAAAATCCTCTAATCCAACAACAAAATAGACAAATTTCTCCCTTATATCAGTTTGTAAAGAAGCTCGAAACAACCTCTGAAAAGCTTTCATCACTCCATTGGCCACCTCCTTGTCCTTATGTGGGGCATTCCTTTCCCATTGCTTTGAGCAATGAAATCATCATCATAAAATTTTGGATCTAGAGCATGTGCCAAAGTGTGCAATGGAGTATTAAAGCTTCTAGTGGAGTGTTGGGGCACTTAAGGCTACTATTCTTCATTTGTTGACCCTCTAGACACAACCGCCAAGGTGGTGCACCCTCCAATTCTAGGTGTCCACATGTCAGTTACTCCTCTAAGCAAGATGGTGAATCCTCCTACAATGGCTCCCTCACTCAATGTGCAAGGTGGCGCCAATGATCATAGGGTTTTGTGCCCAACCTCTAAGTGTATAACACCCTCCTCCAAGATAGTCACTTCACATGTCCCAAGCTCCCATCCTCAACAACTGCAACCTTGTAGAAGATGTCAAACTGCCACATGTGCACCAACTACCACATCAAGAAATGTGCCTCCCTAGTTCTGATCCAAGGCAAGCATACACCCACTAATCTCACCAAACGTAAGTCAACCAAAATACAATAAAGGGCCTAGGGAACCATAAGCCCTCCACATCACATGAAGCACTCCCCTAGCTACGTGAAAATAATTTTGGAGCAACCAAAAGCTAACATTGAAGTAAATCTCAAACAAGTACTCCCTGGATCAATAGAACTACAAATTGATAATCGAACTCATCTATATGCATTGGATTACCAGAAACACCTATTCAGATGTAATAATTGCCATCAATAAAGCAATTTCAACCACTACACAAATGTTGGCTTCTCTAATATCAGCAAAAGAGGATGAATTTCAAATGGTAACCAAAAGCCCAAATAAAATATGGCAATGCTCAGCTACATCTCAACCCCAAAATGAGCCAAAACTAGGTCCAAGCTAGAATCAATTGACAACTTCCAACACTGTTCAAGATGAGTAAGCCCACAGAAACTTCCCTCCCTTGACCGGAGAGGAAACTCAAGTAGAAAATGAACAGCTAGTGAATTCAGTGGAAATTGAAATAGCCTAACAAGCACAATCTGTCACTCCAAGAAAAGCATCTCAGAGGCACCCATCAGAGATGTTGGAATGAAAATCCATTTAAACACTGAAAGAGGTTCAGCAGATTTCTCCCTCCATCGATAACATGGTTGTAAAAGTAAGTCCCAACTCCAGGGAGAATAGTAGCAAAAAAGAGGTGAAAGTAAGGCTCTCCATTCTGGTGGAACAGATGACTCTTATGTAGTTCATGATTTACTTTGCAAGGATCCCCCCCAACCCAAATGCTGAATCTAGTCAGAAGGTTGAGCATATTCATCTCACAAGAGGAAGAGAATCAGAAAAAAATAATGGGGAGAGAAGCTGAAAGAACACAGTTGTGGGTTCACAAGCCACACTAAGTTCATCTCTCTTCAAGCAAGGAAAATGACTTCAAGCACCTCCAAACCCACTCTAGAAATGTATATTTTTGTATCTTACTATGCAATCAATTTGTAAGTCCTGAAGATGAACTACATTAGCTGTTTCGAAACGCGTCAGCATTCTAAAAGATTTTTGTGATGGATCTGGAAGACAGATATCTGAATAACTCTACTCACAAAAGCCTGCATTCAGATAAATTGTAAGTCAACATTCTTGTCATATTGACAGAGAAAGGAAGGTTATTAGCAAGGAAATTATGTTGTGTCATGGAAAACCAAATGGGGGTAAGCTACCAGCCACCTTGAGGCTAGAAATTCGACTGCTAAAAATGATACTTTGATTCATGGAAAGCTGTATGGGTAAGGCCATAGTGGTTTTCTATAATACATAACCCTAACCATTACATTTTTATAAAAGAGGAAGACTGAAAAGTGGAAGAGCCAAAAGTTAGATCAAGATGTTGCATAATTTGGGGCTTTGGGTCAGGTTTTCAGTGGGCATATCAACAAGCATGTAATGGAGTCATACAAAATATGCCCTTGAATAAAGATTGAAAAAATACCAAGCTAAAACCTAGATGTTGCTTCGTTTGGGGATTTTGGTCAGTTTTAAGTGGGCATTTCAATCAGCTTGTACATAAAGTTATCAATCTTTTGGTAGGACTAATCTATGGGCCGACTCCTAAATATCAGACCCTTTATCAGATCAACAAAGCTGTATTATCGGTATACAATCTTGTACATTAATGTCTTTTTAGTGGAATTTTATTCATGGACCAAAGAAAAAAAAACTTAAGTAATTAATTTTTCATAAGACACCAAGAAAAGATCCATTAGACAATTGATTGGATATCCAAACAAAGGTAGATTACTCTCTTTTGTGCTCAATTAAAGTTAAATTATGGATAAAATATGTTGTTAATGTGTCTGAGAAGTTACCTGTATATTCTGCCCAAGGTATTCAAGACGTTCATAACAAAATCTTGGATGCTCAAATTTGTACTTTGAGGGATGCAAAAGACAGAGCTGCACATCAAACAAGAAAAATTCAGTCAAACCTCCACAGATACACAGAATATAACCCACATATTAAACACCCAATAAAAAATTAAGGCCTAATCCTAGCGCAATAACAATCAGTGGGCACGCAACTTGGAACAAATAAAATTCAAATGTTATACTATTGTCAGTGAAAGAACTCCTTGATAGATTGAGAATGCTCGCTATGTAAAAGAAAGGCACTGTAAATAATGCCCTGAACTGCTGAACTGTATGGAATTAAAAAAAATCAAATTTTGAATTATATTATGCATCTGCTGGTCAATATCCACAGTTTATGAAATTTATGCAACCTTGCCACTGAGAAGAAAAAATAGTTCTTCATCTATTACTTAAAAAAAGCAACCAGTAAAGGTAGATAAGATAAGATAAATATATTAATGTCCAACCAATGACCAGAAAAGTAGGTCAATGGGACTGGTAAGAACAATGATGTCAATACAAAGTAGAGAACTAAAAAGTTTCCTATATAAAGAACAAGAAGTAAAGTAGAAACATGAATTCTATATGTGAAAACATGGGAAAACCCTCGGATCCAAGTGCCTGCAGCCACAATGGGAGGGAGATGTGCAGAGGAAAAGGATCTAGGGACTGGGTTATTGATTTTTTAATAGTCCTCTAAACTGATAATTGTTTCTAATGAATTTTCTTAGATTGATCTTTTCTTACATTTATTATTCATCATAAACAACTACACAGAGAACTTCAACAGTAAAACAAAAAGCTAGAGGATCATAAAAATACAGCCACACAAGAACACAAGAGTTTACCCTAGGAAAACCCACATGGGGGAAAACCCAGCAACATTTTCAATAGGGAAATCCTTCAATTCAACAGAGATACATCTTAGACAATCACTAGGTCAAACCCGGTACATCCTCCTCGTCACGTCAATTTTCTGCACCAAAAAATTTGCTCTGATCTGTTCTAGGACAGAATTCGTCCTTCATTCATAAACTCGTTCCTGCAACTCCATTGCACCTCAGAAATTCATCATGTCTGTCTTAGAATCTTGCCTCAAGAATTCACTATTCCGCAGAGATTTGGTAGGCTGGCATTCCAGAAAATTCGATCCTGCTCTTGAGATAGAGATTTGTCCTTGAACTCGTCCTTCTTCCTTGTCTTGTTTGCACGGCTAAACAGAAGATAAGATGCCTTGATGATCAGATCCGAAAGTTGCTTCATGGAGAGGAGGTTGACTCACTTAAATAGGCATCTTGAAGGTCAAACGGATTCCTTTAACTGCGCCAACTTGATCACTTTAAGGGGCCGACTTGACAAGGAGGAGGCCAACTTGGCTTCTTTTGGAGCCAAAATTTTGTTTTTATTTTTAAATTCAAATTTTCTTCTTTTGAAAAGAGAATGAAGAACATGCTTTACAATATTTATCTTTTGACCCAAGCATGAAGAACATGTTTTACAATATTTTTCTTTTGACCCAAGCATGAAGGACATGCTTTACAAAATTACAAATACATCAAGGACAAAAACAATTATGAAGACTGACCATAGTTACAAAATTCAACACTCCCTCTTAACTAAGGAGGTATTCATAATGACTATCTAGATGTTCTCATGTTGACAAATTTCTCTAAGAAAAGGTTATAAGAATTCATCATCAACCTAGTCAGCAACTCTAACATAAGGTAAATTATCAACATCAACAAGTTGCCACAATTGGTCGGTACTCATGACCCATAATCCTAGTCAGTACTCCTGACACATGGCAAAACATTTAGCATCTATGGTCGGTACCACTGATCCATAATCTTGGTCAGTACTTCTGACCTAGACTAGTCTTGGTTCAACATCCTGGCCACAATCTCATTTGACTCGTGGTGAAACTCCAAAGGCCACACTCTATATGAGCAACTGGACCCGATGGTAAATGAGCTCCTTATCCTATCCAAAGAGACAGAGCCTGAGCTCCTCATCCTATCTGGAGAGGCTGAGCCTAATGCTAAGAGCCACACACCCAACTGAGTGATCCTGGGATTCTAGGACCATTCTCCCCAACTAGTCAACATCTTTGACACAGAGAGAATGATTATACTCTATTGGACCATTCTCCCCAACTGGTCAACATCCTTGACACAGGGAGAATCACTGTCCATGATGCTATCATATTAGCACTCTCGTTGAGAGAGGTATAGGAAAATTCTTCATAAGAATGACTATCCTTGATGATGTTGTCTCACCACTCCCTCTTGCTGAGAGAGGCATGCTCAATCACTTCCAAGCTTGTCTTGGGACAATCTACTTGATAGTATTGGAGGCATACTACTCTCCTCAATATACCTCGTCCTATCATCACATTGTCATCTACACCTGATCAAACAATCCTGCAAGTTGAAGTCACACTGCTTCACAACACACTTATTCAAGCTACAATATACTCGGCCTCTGAGTGCAATAGGTGTCTGCTTCTTGCTCATCGAAAAGATCATAATGAAGCCCAAAAATGAAGCATCCTCTTGAAGTACTCTTCCTACCATCTACACTTCCAGTAGTTATACATCGCACTCTGAGTCATATCTCAAACCATAACTAATTATACCATGACCAACTATACCATGCTAGTACTTCAACACATGTTGAGCTATATGCCTTGGCTCAACCATAAACTGGTTTGCTTCCTTTACTTGATCCATCATCTTGGCTACTTTCAAGTTACCCTACCTAGGTGTTCTTTCTTAAGCAGATTTTGTCGTGGCAAACCAGGTTGCTCCTTCTACCACTAATGCTATTAAAGTGTATTAGTTATCTAGTCTAAATCCTTCACTTTGAATTCAGAGGTCAACTCCCTCTAGAGCTAAAACAAGGGTTCCTAAGGAAGCCATGACTACTCCCTTTAAAGCAAATCTTTCAGTCAATGCAACTCCCTCTGACACATGGTTTCTTCTTCTTTTGTCAGAAAAGCAAATCATATAGGATCAACCTTGATCCATTAATCCAAGTGTATCAAATCTGAGGAGCCTATACAAAGTCTTCTTTCTGCTTACAAGTATTACATTTCTTCATGTACCTCACAAACTTGAGGTAGCTCTTATTTACACTTCTTGCTTTATCAAGGAAGATGATCTCTACATCTATCTGATGTGATTTTTCAACAGAAATCATAAAGATGATAAACTTTTAACAGAAGCATACCTGACAAGATGTCCTTTCATAGTCTTCTCCCCCTTAATGAGGTAATTCTTCACTTTGTACTTCTCTCAAGTTTCCATCTACTGCATACTTCATCTTGGAAGTCACTGTTACCGCTTAAACTAGCAGGGGGTCCTAGAGAGGCACTTGCTAGGCTAAGAGCAACAACAAAGCTAAAGCCCACTATCACCACAGTGAACGCTCCCTACTCTTTACGAACTTTCACTGATGGGAGAAGACCCGATATATAGACAATCACTTATGAAGGATAGATCAACTAAGATGGGTGTGAAGTGATCTCGATGACCCTTTCCTAGAAGAAACTCAAGAATGGGACTTGCTTGCTTTTTAAGCAAGGCGCAAGGTTCTCTAGGATAGGGGAATAGGGATTTGAGGGCTTGGCTTAGGGAATGTGACTTGTAAAGGAGCTTCCTAAACCCTAAAATCCTAGTGGAACTTGGTTTCCCAAGTGATTTTTGAAGAGTTGACTTTGATAAGATATGGGACCACACAGGACCAAGTGGACCCGAGTTAGGTCAAGAGGAGGGAGGGGAAAGGGATCAAAGAATGAATTTTCAATGAAAGAAAATGCAAGGATCCCAGTGAGGTTTCTAGCCTAAGGGAAACCAAGGGCAAGAATTGGTCTTCGAGCTAGGGCTTGTGATATCTCAAGATCCCACTGTCGAAATCTCATGAAATTTGGAGGGCTTCTTGAGGACACACCAACGCAGTTGTGGACCAAAAATCAAAGTATTTGGATGGCTAGATCATGAGATAATTGATGCCCTAGGTGACCTAGAGGACTAGACCTAGAGAAGAGGAAAGGGGAGAAGGAAAATAGGTTTAAGGTGATCAACTTTGGGTGGACCAGTGCCTAATCCTTTGGGGAGATTGGAGTCGGGTAGAATTATGACTATGGACCTTTGAATTTTCTAGGTCAAGGAGGCCTCAAAGACAACTTCGCTTGGCACTAGGGCGGTAGCAAAAGCAGCTTCAAAGACTTTATACTTCATCTTGCAAGATAAATGGCTTGTCAAGATGAATTACAGTAATGAAACATCCCTAAGAACATTCATTTATTATACATGGCCCATACATGAAACATTTACTATCCAGAAACAAAATTTCCACAACTTCGCATAAGAGATGCAGCAAATAAGCCCTAGTATAGAGAAATCCCAGCAACAATGTATGTGACAGAATTAAGATAGAAAGAATAGCATTAAAATGTACTTACATGTATAAGAATATATCCAACCATCCAAAAACTTTCCATCAAGAAGCTCCAAAACATGAAAGTTATCCAAACATCAAAATTCATTCCATGCTCCAAAAATTATGTCCACCAAGAAGGAATGGCGAAAATCTCTAGAGAGATACAAGTCTTGGGTCAGCTGCCAAGTGCATGGTACATTTGTGGGGCCTGCTAGGCAGAGGCGAACCAAGTGCATCTTCCTCATCCAATAGGTGAATCTCGAGCAATCTTTAAACATCCTCGGGGATACATGGAGTGTTGTCTACTATTGTGGATGCCCATGGCTCTCAAGACACCCTAAATGTGCCAATGTAACGCTCTGAAGGGTTAGGACCCCGTACAGGGAGACCAAACCCAAGATGGAGATCATCTGCAATCCTGCATAAGATCGAATGCGTCCCCTAGCCTTCCAGTACAACAAGTCATCAGAGAAATATAGTAAATGAGCTTACCAACCATGGACTACAGGTGGGGACTTCATAATGGTCTACGCTTCCATTATGGGCTTCGGGATGTGTCAATGTCTCCTAAACTTCAAATGGGGTTAACCAAGTATCCTATTAGGTGGTTTCTACTTTTAAAGGGGATAATATGTTCAAGGTACATCCTTTAAAAGGTGGTGGCATGTGATAGAGATGTGAATGAAGTAGGGGACGAAAAAGGGCAGCCCTGGGCCACATGTTGGGGTGCAAGGATAGTTAATAAAAGGGAAGCCCACAATGGGGTTTATAATGTATAGGAGGGTGCAATTGTGGTACATGAGGTGCCCTAGCCTTGATTTTTCCACCCTTCTTTATATGCCTTTTGCCTTTTTATGATTTTTCTTTGATTAACTGCTTGGGGTTCAAGGGATAAGAGCATGATGTATGAGATATAGCAGTGAATAGCCCCTTTTAAGGTAGGGTAGTTCATTGCCCACCAGGGGTTGGTACAACCATGGATTACTATATGATAAAGGAGGCTCATAGAACCTGTAGGAACCAAGGTGATGGCCATGATGATGGGGTAGAGCTCATGTATTGGCTTTTACCCACATGCTAAATGTGTTTGTCCCGATCATCTTTTTCATTTTGTGTTACATTTTCCTATTGAATGTGGCCAATTACGCTTTTATCTTTCTTTTTAGCTGCATCAAACTCTGGGGCATCATTCCAGGCCCAACCCAAGATGTGGGCAAGGGGAAGGGGAGAGTTAACCCTATGTGGACCAAGTGGAAGAATGTGAACCCAGGTGGGAGAAATGATCAATGGGGTAATAAGTAGTGGAAATAGGGTAATATATACGGATGGGGGAGCAGAACCACGCAACTTAAATCAGGGTTTCCCGTGAAATACCATCCCTAAAGCCAAATGGTCAATAAAAGAGATCCCACAGGACTAGAATCCAAGGTTAACATCCAAAAGGGGTCTAGGGGGCAAAACCATAGACCTAGCCCACTCTTTCTACCAAATCCCCCCATTAATCCATGCCCAAAAGTGTCCATGATAAGCAAACTACGATACTCAATTACCAAATGACAAGGCATAACTTTAGGTTCGGAAGGCCCACCTTCAAACATACGATCATGGCAAACGGGTGAGGGACCACATGGCTGTCTCAGGTGGCAGAGAAATGGAACAAAGAGCTAGTTGGTGGTTGCAAGGGGTTGTTGGATGCCGACTGAGGACCATCTTGGAGAAAACATTTCTCCTAGGGATATCACCCACAAAATGGCGGATAACATCTGGCTCCAACTGGGAAGTGATCTCTCGAAGAAGTGGATGAAGCTACTCGAACGGGAGGTCACGAGAACTCCAACAATCTCTTGGTTACCATAGACCTGTTACCTGCACATATATCAGATGAGAACAGAGGGGCGGCATGCTTTCGTGGCGTCTCATGATCGCACATGCTTAATGTTAAGCAATAAAATCAACAAGAAAGAATATATAACGCAAATTTAATCTAAATGCATCTAATCTACCATGAGAAATATCATATGATGTTAATTCTAATGAGAAAATGAGCATGCAATGCATCTTATCCTAACATGTATATAGTAACGCTAATACTAAGTGTAATCATAAAGCCAATGCAACCAGCATATCATCACATCAATGTACACATGCCTACCAATATGATTACTCATGTAGCAACTCCCAAATCGAATGTGGACATAGTCACATGGCGGATGAAGCGAGTGGGAGGCAAGAAAACATGATCTCCACTCGAGGCAAAGGAAAGTCTTAGGAGAAAAAAAATAGGTCGATCTAGGAGTCTCGGGCTTTCCTTCTAAGAACATAATGGTGGAATGAATGATCACTCTTAAGAACTCCTTATCACAATCATAGTTTATAATATTATGCTTTGTAAATGCCACAAGGTTGTGATGAGAGGGGAACGAAGGGTTAGGAAAAGGAGTACAACAAATGGGTTTCTCAAGGTGATGGTCACATTGGAGAGAGGAGGTCATGGAGTGATCAAAACCCTGACGGTGTGTCCGAGGAGGTAAAGTATAATCAATGAGGTGTTCTTCCTTGACATTATACTTTGGCTCATGGTTACTTGAGATCATATGACAAGGGGTGAGGGGATTGTTGATTTCTGGAAGCATCGGATGTGCTCTAAATCTCAAAATTTGCAGGGAGGCTTAGGCACATGCATTCTCCAACACCCAGAAATCGTTTTGGGAAATTCCACCCGTAGACAGTTCTATTAGAATAATTAATTATTTTTAATGGGACCCTAAGTCTAAACTTAGGAAATTAAAATAATTAAAGGGTATTAATATAATTGTGGGGGTAACTTCTAGAAGAAGGCGAGGATCAAGCCAAAATGATCTAGGCCATTGATTAGAAGTTAATCTGGGCAATTGGTTGTCCAACATAAAGATATAAGAAGAGGCTTGAGGGGCACTTGGAGAACACACAGAAGGGAGATCAGAAGTTTGATTTTCTAAAGCAAAGCAGCTACCAGAGAGATTTTCGATAGTGATCTTTTGCAGTGAGGAGTAGGGATAGTATCTGAATGGAAATCTTTCCTAGTCGGAGAATACTCAACAAAGAAGAGAGAGAGAGAGAGAGATCTAGTAGAGGCAGCGCAGAGACAGAGAGGCTAACGCAGGGCCACGCAAAGGAAATACAGAAGCCAAGAGGGAATCCGAAAATTTGCTAAAGGAATCGATTGCAGAAGCTAGAAGTCGGGGTGCGAGACCGACAGGTGCAAATCGAAGTTCTTGGGCAACAAATCGATCAGCTGAAGGGGTGACGTTGTCCCTAGATGGTGTGACGTTGCGCTGACGTAGCGACTGCACAGAGGCAGCCAAGGGCAGTTCATTCAGTGGCTGGATCAACCAGGATTTCTAGTGATAGTGTGAGGTAACCTCACTTATCTCTCTATCAGTAATATTCTTTGTAACTGGATTGTCAGGAAGGCATCCAGAGATTATATTCAGAAATTACAACTGCATAATAATAAAACCCTCAGAGTTGTTGCACTTGTTTTCCAGCATTGGGTTTTTCCGAGGACATTTGTCCAAAAATAACTATGTAGATGTGTTGTGTATTCTTTCTTGTTTCCGTATTTTATTTAAATGGTCAAGGCTGCAGTGTATTCGTTTCAGTGTTCATTGTAGGAAACAGTATATAATTTGGTTTAGTAATTAACAAATAGAAGAAATGTAATCAGTTGTTGCAGTAGGAATTTGGGCATCCAAATTTTCACATGGTATCGAAGTTGCAAGTGAAACAAGAAAACAATGCCGGAAGAGCCCAGCACTGAAGGAGGAAGGGAGTTCGAAATTCCTGCAGAGGCAGCAATTCGAATCCCCAGAGGGATTGCGCAGTTCAGGCTAGGATGGCTAGATTTTCATGGTAAATCTCTCTCTGAGTGAGTTGACAAAGAGGTAGGATTTCCAAATCGAAATATGTCAGCGGCAGAGGGAGCAACACAATAGAAGCTTTAGCGAAGAAGGGGTTTCTAGTGGGACGCAATTTTCCTGCGGGCAATTATTGGGCAAAAAAACGTCAGAAGGAAGAAGAGAGACACTTGAGGGAATTTCTTCCTCAGAGAATTTCTAGCCAGGGAATTCGAATTCTCATTTGCTGAGCCGCAGCAGGAGAGAGGAGGTCATTTAACATTTTGATTGGCAGAGATGACAGCCAGTGGATTGAGAGATCAGGATAGGTTGGATGGTGCATCCAACTATGTGATCTGGAAGGCAAGGATGTCATGCCTTTTAGATGAGCATTTTCTCAAAGTCTACGTCGACAGCGTGGTAGTTGAGCCTGCAGATCTAGATCTGCTCAAGAAGTACAAGGGAGAAATGGCAAAGACCAAGAGAATGATCCTCAACGAAGTGAAGGATCATATAGTCTGTCACATCGCTGGCAGAGACACTACCAAGGAGATGTGGGATGCTTTGTCGACGCTATATCAAGGATCTTCCAAGCAGCGGAAGATGTACTTGGAGCAGAAGATGAGATCTCGGTAGATGCAGAAGGGGGAACGCATTGATCCGCTCCTCAGTAAGCTTCAGGAGACCCGATGTGAGTTGGCAGTTGTGGGGTCAACACCTCAAGGTTCTGAGATGATAAGACTGGCCCTAAATTCAGTATCTGAGGAGTGGCAAGTCTTTGTCCAAAGCATCCTGGGCAAGGCGACTTTGCCAAAATGGGATGAAATGTGGGCAACTCCTAAGCAAGAGGAGCTGAGGAGAGACTTGGTCAAGTGTAAACTTGACAGAAGCAGTAGCAGTGGGTTGAAGCCCAAGGAGGAAGAAGAGAATGCAACCCTCGCATCCAAGGGGCAGCAGGAGCAATGGAAGAAGAAAAAAGATGTTTCGAAGATCAAATGCTTCAGGTGTAGTGAATTCTGTCACTATGCAACACCGTATCCTCTCAGAAAGAAGGACAAAAATGAGAAGCATGATCCGAAGTTTGCAGCCGCGAAGATTGAGGAGGAGGAATTCGCCATGACAACCTAGGCATCTCTAGGAAGGACGTGAGGAGATTTAGAGTTGTAGTTCGAAAGGACTACATTTGGTCAGGATCCTTGAGGAGCCCAGATCAGAAGTAGTAGGATGTACCAGTGCCAGTTGGTGCAAATGAGTGCCAGAGTGACAATTGCAGTGGCTAGGAGCGCCAGAGACTGAGCAATGCAGAGCTAAAGTTGACAGCAGTGCAGTTGGCATAGAGCAGAGGTCAGCAGCAGCGTAGAGGCTTCAGAGGGTCAGCGTAGAGACTAGCAGCAGTCGGACTCCAGCAACGAGATGCATCATATTGAACACCAGTTCAGTAATTTGGAATGCTTTTCCGTTGCTGATGCAGTAGCAGCAGCAGTTGAAGAAGGTCGCAGTGCAGATGCAGAGTTGGCAGTGGCAGGGCTAGCAGCAGCACGGATGCAGAATTGAGAGGGAGTGGAAGTACGGATGCAGTGTTGACAGTGGAAGGGTTAGCAACAGTACGGATGCATCATTTGCGCAGTAGTTGGTGGACAGTATGTCAGACATCAGCGGGGCAGAAGGAGATGTTACAGAACAGAGTGATGCTTCAGCATGGTGCATTGCTAGAATACATTCCTCGCTCAGAGGGAGTGTTGATTTTTGGTAGCATCGGATGTGCTCTAAGTCTCAAAATTTGCAGGGAGGCTTAGACACATGCATTCTCCAATACCCAAAAATCGTTTTGGGAAATTCCACCCGGAGATAGTTTTATTAAAATAATTAATTATTTTTAATGGGACCCGAAGTCTAAACTTAGGAAATTAAAATAATTAAAAGGTATTAATCTAATTGTGGGTGTAACTTCTAGAAGAAAACGAGGATCAAGCCAAAATGATCTAAGCCATTGATTAGAAGTTAATCTAGGTCGTTGGTTCTCCAACAGAAAGATATAAGAAGAGGCTTGAGGGGCACTTGGAGAACACACAGAAGAGAGATCAAAAGTTCGATTTTCTGAAGCAGAGCAGCTGCCAAAGAGATTTTCAATAGTGATCTTTTGTAGTGAGGGGCAGGGATAGTATCCGAAGGGAAATCTCTTAGTCGGAGAATACTCAGCAGAGAAGAGAGAGAGAGATCCAGTAGAGGCAGCGCAGAGCCAGAGAGGTTGACGCAGAGCCATGCAGGGCCACACAGAGGAAATGCAGAAGCCAAGAGGGAATCCAAAAATTTGCTGAAGGAACCAATTGTAGAAGCCGAAAGTCGGGGTGTGAGACCAGGAGGTGCAAATCGAAGTTCTTGGGCAGTAAATCAATCAGCTGAAGGGGTGACACTGTCTCCAGAGGGTGTGACACTGGGCTAACGCTGGGACTACGCAAAGGCAGCACAGAGGCAGTTCATTCAGTGGTTAGATCAGCCAGGATTTCCAGTGATAGTGTGAGGTTACCTCACTTATCTCTCTGACAGCGATATTCTCTATAACTAGATTGTCGGGAAGGCATCCAGAGATTGTATTCAGAAATTACTACTGCATAATAATAAAACCCTTAGAGCTGCTACATCGGTTTTCCTGCATTAGGTTTTTCCGGAGACATTTGTCCAAAAATAACTGTCTAGATGTGTTGTGTATTTCTTTCTTGTTCAGTTTCTTGTTTCTGTATTTTATTTAAATCATGAAGTCTGCAGTGTATTTGTTTCAGACTTTCAGTGTTTACTGTAGGAAACAATAAATAATTTGGTTCAGTAATTAACAAATAGGAGAAACGTAATCAGTCGCTGCAATAGGAATTTGGGCATCCAAATTTTCACAAGGATCACTTGACGAAGACTCAAGATGATGAACAATAGAAAAGGGCAAAGGGGAAGGTGAAGTCTCAACGGGGTCCTTTTCCTAAAAATCCAACTCTAGAGGCTCAAATGGTTTGAAATTTCAATATACTCCCAAAATCATAAGGAAGGTAGGTATGAGCAAGGGCCTTATCAATCCTATCATTGTTGGTACGAAAGATAGGGTCTTCCCAAAAGGAGAATCAATCATCCCCAATTCCTCCTTTTCATGCAAGGGAAAATGATAATTCTCCTTCCCAAAGATATTGATGGATATGTCTTCATAAATAATCCCCGAGAGAAAGGGAGGACCAGTCTCAAACTCATCCTCCTTGTCAGTGTCATAAACGGGAGCACAGTCAAATTGAGGACCAACGACTTACTATTTCTCTTTTTCAATATGGAAATAATCTTCAATATCATCCTCTAAGGGGCTAATGGGACCACCTTCCTCAAGGTTCTCAAAAGGAGAATCAACGGGAGTACTATCCTTGAGAAAGGTAAGGTTAGTCTGAACTTCACTCTCCATAGACTCATTTTTCTCGACACACATGTTCTTAAAGTCATTCGATTCGTCATGTGGACCTGAGGAAGATTGATCATCACCTAGATTATCAAAGCTTTCACCAACCCCCTTTTCCAAGGTCTTGTCACATGTAACGAGAGGAGGGTTCTCTTTAGACATTAAAGGCGAACCTTGTTACACAGTATTTTGTCACGCCTCCTGCACTTCCCTGTGACATACCCTGAAGTGCCCAAAACATGATCATTATATAGTATACTCATCCATGTATACAACTCAGATCCCTCCTTTAACTTTGCTTGGAAAACCTCTGGAGCTTTCCCTGAAGAAATGGCTCATGAAACCCTAAAATGAGAGTCATCACCCTTATGAAGCTCAAAGCCACGATGATTGCCTGTTGCACCTTGTCAAGCCAGCGATGGCATCGCTTTGTTCTCTCTCATATCCACGATGGTCTCAAAAAGGAAGTTTTCCCAAAGAGGATGAGAAGCTTCGTGATCTAGAAGCTTCCAGAGCGGCGAGCTAGAGGTGGTTTCGCATAGATGAGGTCGAATCAGCAAAATATTCCTCTTATGTCCGACGAAACCAATGTGAGTGGATTACAAACTCACATGGTTGGAATGAATCAACCATTTTATGGCATTATTCCTAATCCTATTGGTCCGTCCGGGTCAGGTAACGTCCAATACCAGCAGCCATATATGGCTCAGGTCCCATTCCAACAGGCTTATTTCCCATATGGTTCGCAAGCCTTGGTTAATCCGCCTTACATGCCTCAAGCTGGAGCTTATGTTCAGCCTGGTCAACCTGCTATTCCTAGTGGGTATGGCCAGATCCAATTCAGGCACTATCAATACCCTCAGGATATAACCCCAGGAACTGTCCAGCTACCCTTGCAGCAACAAGGACAACCTTTGCAGCAACAAGGGGAACCTTCGCAACAGCAAGGGCAAGCATTGCCGCAGCAAGGACAACTGCTACAACCGCAAGGGCAACCTTTGCAACAATCGCAACAACCTTTGCAGCCACAGACTCAGTTTGTTCAACAGTCCTCTCAACCTTTGTCCTCTCAATGCCAACCTTTGCAGCAGCAAGGTCAACCTTTGCAGCAGCAAAGCCAGCCTTTGCAGTAGCAACAATTTCAGCCTTGGCAGCAACAAGCCTTATATGCCTATCAGCAAGGTCATCCTTTGCAAGGCCAAGGTCAACCCCATCATCACCAGGGTCAATCTCCTTACGTCCAGGGTCAATAAGTTCAACAGCCTTATAACCCGTTATAACCCGTATGTCGCGTACAATGCTCATCAGCAGCCTATGGTAGGGCAGTATCAAACCTACCCAGGACCGAATCCTCCTTACGGGCAAGGTAACCCTCAGTGGGGACAAAACCAGATTCCATATGGACAAAATCCTCCACTGTGGGGGCAAAATCCTTACCAACAAGGATGGACTCCACAGTTTGGGTCTCCTCAAAGGCCCTATATGTCGTTTAACACGCAATTGCCTTTCTTGGCTACGTTGGAGCTGCCTGATGTTTCGAGGCTCACAAATGATCCCATTCTTCATTCGCCTTACTAGCCTCCAGTTCCAACGAAAATTCCAAGCAATTGCCCCAAATTTGAGGGAAAAGCGAAGGAGGATCCACAAGCCCACGTGATGACATATCACCTCTGGTGCTCCTCCAATTCGTATGTCGATGATTCTATCCGTCTTCGACTCTTTCAAAGAACTCTCACAGGTGTTGTCACTAAATGGTACATCGAATTGCCTCGAGGTACCTACGGTGACTTCAACTCTCTCGCTATGGCTTTCCTCACTCATTTCCAACTGCCAGTTCACTATGAAACTAGCACTCATTTGCTTACGTCCCTTAAGCAAGACACTGTGACCCACATCTCCGATCATATCCATGAATGGAGACATCGGCGTCGCCTCATCAAGTTTGAGATTGTTGATGAGTTATTGACAGAATGGTTCACAAAATCATTCGTCAGCAAAATTGCTAAGGACATAGCCATGGGTGGATGTGTTACTGAAGAGCAAGCTATCGCCCGTGCCCAGTATTTAGACTTGGTCTATTCGCAATCTGGCACATTGTATGAGATGTTACCTGATGCTCTGAGACCATCATCGGATCTGACAGCATCGAAGTCCCCGGATACACCACTTGTTAACGGTGTCATTGGTTTCGTGTCTCAGACTCCCACGAAAGATTCTTCGAAGTAGAAATCCATCTCGAACACTGGTTCCAATAATCCCTCCAAAAATTCATCCAGTCCTAGTAAAACCTCTGAGGTACATGATGTCCAGTCTACCGCAGAAAATAAAACCTCTAAAGGTAAAAAGAAGGGCAAAGGCAAGGCCAAAGCCGATGCCCCAAAACAGGACCCTCCTAAATCGTCTGTTGATGATGCTTCTTGAAGAAAGCTGAAATATCCTTGTCTCATCTGTGAGGAGGATCATTACACTAAGGATTGTCCCCGACGATCTGAAGTTAGTCGCTTGCTGAAAGGGACTCTGGCTGTCTTAAAAGAACCATTTCCATCACAGCAATCCCAATTGGTAGACCAACCTCAGTCTTATGCTTCCTCAGGTTCCCAAGTGTTCATGATACAAGGTTCATCACCTATCTCGATCGCTACTCGAACTAAGTGTTGAAGTTTCTAAGTTTACTTAGTTTAGAAACCCTTCATGCACTTTTTCTGATTTATTCCTACCTACTTGTTATTTTTCTTTAACAAGTTATTTACAAAGTAAATATTGAAAATAAACACCAGTGCATGATCAACATATTACAGATCAGCAACTAAAAGAAACAAGAACAAACACACCACATGACACCATTATTTTTGGACCAATGTCCCTAGAAAAACCCAATGCGGGAAAATCGGTGCAGCTATCTGAGGGTTTTCTTATTAATCAATATCAAAGTACAATCTGGGTGCCGAAACTAGCCTACCCAATAGAGAATTTCCTTAGCAGCTATACCTTATAGTTTGAGAGAAATCTCCTGGCTGAAACCCCGGAAAATCCTTCCACCAGCTCCTCAGCACAAAACTACTCTGCAACCCCAGCGTCTGCCCAATCTGGACTGCGTCAGCCCCTCTCTGTCTCACGCTGGCCCTGCCTTAGCCTTTCTTGGCCTGCGTCAGCCCCAAGAGGCCCTACGTCAGCTTCCTGGACCTATGCGTCAAACACGCTGGCCTCTTTGGTGCTTTGCGCAGCACTTGGCTTCCTCTGCATGGCCCTACGTGAGCCCTTGATGGCTCTGCGTCACTCTCCTTGGCTGTTGCGCTACTCTCCCGGCACAATCTCTACCTTCTCTGTACTCAATGCCCCTCAGCTGCTCTCCCGATCACTGATTCTCTCTCTTAGCAAACCACGCTCTAGAGAACAGAATGACTGATCACTCTGGTGTCTTCTCCAAGTGACCCTCAAGCCTCCTCTTATACTTTTCCTGTTGACATCTCAACGGCCGAGATTAAATCCCTAATCAACGGCTAAGATTAGATCTGGCTTGATCCATGTCCTTTGGACCACTCTAACACAGATTCATATTAATACACATTAATATTTTATTTTCCCTAAGTTTAGACTTAGGGACTCCATCAAAAATATTAATTATTTTAATATCTCCTGATCTGTTTAGAATCTGCCCAAACCCTTTCTGGGTATTGGAGATCTCATGTGCCCCAACCTATCAACCAAATTTCGTGGTTAGTGCACATCCAATGCTACCCCAAATCAACACTAAGGACTATCAAGCTACGTCTAAGCAGACGGTGGAGAAAGAAGCTACCGATGCTCCTTCTACTTCTACTTCGTCCAGTTCTGGTCTGCTCCATATCGAGCGCCCTAACAGTGAGTCCATCATTCGGCCACCTCCCTATCGATGTCTGCCTTGGAGGTTCTCCAATCCTGTCCAACGCAGCGGAAGTCACAGTTGTCTACCATAGGTGCGATTGAACCTTCTGATTCGAGTCTGATTACCTTCGATCTAGAAAATCACGTGCCTCGTCTTCCTCATCAGATTGCATTTCTGATACAAGTTCTTATCAAAGGAAAGACGATTCATCGAGCAGTTATTGATGAAGGTGCCTCTACCTGCATCATGTATGTTTCGTGTTGGAAAGCCATTGGATCTCCTCGTCTTAACCAATCTTCGAACACCTTGGAAGCCTTTGATGCCAGAGTTTCATGACCATTCGGTATTCTCACGAAATTGTCAATTACATTAGAAGGAAAAATTGTTGAATTAGAAGTAGAAGTTGTAGACGCTAATCTCGACTACAACCTTCTTCTCAGGCGACGCTGGACTCACGCCATGTTTTGTGTGGTGTCTTCTTTGTTTCGCGTACTTCATTTTCCTCATGAAGGAAAAATTGTCACGATTGATCAAATGTCCTTCTTTTCTTCTTGTTCATCCAACGGTAATGTTCCTTACGTGGGAAATACTGAGATTCCTTACGAGAGTGTGGGAGCAGGTCTCTTCAAAGACACTGCTTTAATGGGTACCTTCTCTCTCCCACCTCCAAATGTTCATTTGGTCAATATGATCTCGGATTCTACAAATCCTTGGATTATCCCCACTGACGATCAAATTGACTCATTTGGCGATGTTATGCCTTTAAGTCCATTGGAGATAAATTATCAAGAAATTGTATTAGCTCCGATGGCCGCTTCAGAAAGTCATATTGTCTTCAGTAACCTGGACATTTACGTGCCATCTCCTTGGATTGGTTCTTGGGATTTTCCGGATCCTTTGAACGATACATTCCCCACTGACGAAAGTATCATGGAGGTTGTGTCTCTGGATGAAATTCCATGGAACAATCTACATCATCATTCTTCTTTTCTCCCTAGCCGCGATGAGATGCCTTCCTATCTTGAAGCGTCTGTTTCTCATTCTCCTACACCTCCACTTCAGACACCTATCCAGGTACATGAAGTCTTGTCTTAGGGTAATATGGGAAACATCATTGCTACGATGCCTCCGACATTTCCGTTAAGCCGGGAATTGTCAAGAATTTCCATATTTGGGTTACCTGTTCTCCAGAAGAGATCAGGATTTATACTCAGCTTTTTAAAGAATTCCGAGACGTTTTGGCTTGGTCATATGAGGAAATGCCTGGTATCGATCCAGCCATAGTGGTGCATGAGATTCCGACTTATCCTGGTGCTAAGCTTGTTCGACAACGGCTTCGCCTGTGCACCCTCGAAAGGCTGCTGCTTTCAAAGCAGAAGTAGAGAAGCTTTTGAAAGCAGGTTTCATTTATCCTATTCCTTTGACGGATTGAGTCTCCAATATCGTCCCTGTTGACAAAAAGCAGGGTACGATACGTGCTTGTGTTGATTACCACGATATCAATCGTCGTTGTTGACTATTTTACGAAATGGGTTAAGGCGATGCCTACATACAATGCTAACGGTATTACTACTGCACAGTTCCTTTTTAACCACGTCATAGCACGTTTTGGTGTCCCTCAAGCTATCGTGACTGACCATGGATCACATTTTCGTTAGCACATGATGGCAGAGCTAACTGCTCAGTTGGGCCTTCAACATGATATCTCAACTCCTTATTATCCACAGACCAATGGCCAGGTTGAAGCAGTCAATAAGGTTTTGATTACTATGCTTCAGCGTACCGTTGGGAAGCACAAAAAGGATTGGCATTTAATGCTATTCTCAGCTCTTTGGGCTTACAGAACTTCTGCTAAGACAGCCACTGGATTCACTCCGTTCCAGCTGGTGTACGGTTTAGAGGCAACTCTTCCAATCGAATGTGAAATCCCTTCGCTTAAGCTAGCTATCGAACTTCTTCCGAATACCTCACCTGAAGAGGAGCAGCTACTGTATCTTGAGAGACTTGTCGCATTGCTGCGATGGTCATCGAAGCTCAAAAGAAGCGAGTCAAAGCTCATTTTGACCAAACCGTTTCTCCTCGCACTTTTGCTGAAGGCGACTTGGTCCTTCTTTACGATCAAGCCAACGATAAATTGGGGGCAGGCAAGTTCGAACCCATGTGGCATGGGTCCTTACATCGTCAAACGTGTTTTACAGAAAGGTGCTTATGAGCTATGTGATTATGAGGGAAATGCATTGTCACTGCCCCGTAATGGGTTGTACCTCAAAAAGTATTATGTGTGACATTCGCGTAATAACTTTTGTACATTATTGTGTTAATTCATTAGTGTGCGTTTTTAATTTTTGGTGTGTTTGTTTGCTTTGCAAACATATGTTTTTCTGCTTACCCTGTATTCCACTTGGTTTGCAGATGTCATCAAGTCATTACATTGGTTTTGTTGATGGTGCTTGTCATAGCACATGGAACCTCTCTTCCACAGGATGGGTACTCTATGACCCTAATGGCGCGCTGATTAACTTACAAGGTATCTGCCTTGGTCAAACAACCAATAATATTGCTAAATATAGTGCAGTTATTGAACTCTTACTAGAAGCAATTGCTCTTGGCATTAGGGATTTAGTTGTCAAATTGGATTTGCAACTCGTTGTGTTACAATTAAACAATTAAACAATCATTACTTAGTAAGAAATCCACAAATATTGCGTATGTATCTACGTGTTAAATTGCTGGAAAGAAATTTTGATTACATTACATATCAACATATTCCACGTAATTTAAATACATTAACTGATGCATTAGCAAATCTTGTTCTTGATAGATATTTGCGTCATTTATAAAACTGAATCATGTTATGAACACATAAGTAGAAATAAAACATGCATATATATATATATATATATATATATATATATATATATATATATATATCACATTTGACGGAGTGTTTACATCAAAATGTCAAAAAATAGAGTGTTCTGCGACACTGGGCTTTCGAAGCCTACAAAATGTGTAAAAGACTAAATAAACTATTAAATTGCACGGTGCTCATGATAGCATGAGACCGCCCTGATCACTCAGCCTAGCAGCTGATGTAGTCTCGCAGAGACTCCCACAGTGTGTCTCTGCCAACGCAGTGGAACATCGTCGATAGTGGCATAATCTGGAACCCCTCGAGTGATTGCCTCCAGATTGCGTTCCATCTCAGCTAAGGGGTCAGCCCCTTCCTTGTAGTCCGCACCCACTATCGGATGGGCAACTCGTCGTGCTATTGGCGACATGCCTGGTGGTCTCTCTGGTCCCACATCTGCACATTTATCATAAGTTGAGTCTCAATTCACACTTTTATAAAAATCATAAAACTTGAAAAAATCCAAAAAACAAGTTTTTACCTGCGTCAATCCATTGTTCCCCTGGTGGCAGAGGTAGATCTGGATCCCCCCTGAAATCTGTGCTAGCATAAGTGTAGTCATCTACCACAAGTAGTTGGTGTTCAAGCCAAGCGAAGAACTGTGGTGGATAGTGCATATGTTGACCCGTGCCTCCTCGAGGCATGAGCTGGCTCCATCTCACGAGTCTCAGATCTCGGGGGGCAGGATGTGGTACTTCTGCCCACTAATACCAAAAGAGGGGCACTCGCTCCAAAAATAAGGTCACCAGTATAGAACCAAACCCGAATTTCTTCAGGTGTCCATGCTTACCCTTGGTCAGTTGTCGCTTCATGTTTGCCAACAGGCCTCCACACTAGTTGAAGATGGTGGGGGTCAAACATGCGATAGCATACTGGAATTGAGACTTTGAAGCCTCATGCAATGCTTGTGTGCCAGATACATGTGCCATGGTGAACAAAATTGTTCTCAAAACGAGGTTGTTGGTGATTGTTGCTATCTTCACCTTACCTCCGTTGGTTATCTCAGCACCAAGACAGTATCTCTGGACTAGACTCCTAGTACTCTCACCTCCTTGGCGAGATCCAAAGAGTTGAATTGCTTCTCCTCGGTGGGATAATCCTGTGATGAAATAGATGTCCATCTCTTCAGGTTCCAGTTCTTGCCCTTTTATGATGAAGATCTCTCGATCTACATCCCAAAGGCTGATCAGATAAGGTAGTAGCTCCATCTGAGCCCTCAACCCTGTGGTCCTAAAGAATTTCAGCAGTCCACAATCCCTCAGAGCATTTATGCATGCCAGATCCTAATATGCTTGGAAATCTTCGGCCTCATGGCCTCTTTCTTTCCACTCCAAGACCATATTTTCCTGCAAAACAACATTTAAACACTTATTAATGCTTTTTACATGGATAAAAATCAACTTTTTTTGCTTAAAAAAGAGTTTTTAATCTCAAAAAATCGCCCTCGACGCAATCATGCCTGTTTTCATAAACAATGCGATGGCATCGTGCGAGCCTTTGAGCTCGAGCGCGACCATCGCGGGTCCGATGACCATACCCGCGATGGTTGCCCGTGACCTAAAATTTCAAAATCCTCCTTTCTAGCCTAAAATTTACCCTTTAAATCGCATAAAAAAGTAATGACATGCAAGAGCAGGGACTAGGCTCTTACCTGTCACAGACGGATCGTGAAATGGTACCCTGGATCTCCCGCAACTGCCACTTGAAAATCAAGAAAATTAGGGCACAAAAACACTTTTAGAGCTCAGTTTGGTAAAATGGTTAAAAATGAAATTACTTTTACCTATTTATAAGTTTTGAAAGTCATTTTGTCAAATATTTTCGTAATATTTTAATATTTTCTCTCGATATCAATGATGGGTGTGTTTCTTGTGCAGTTACAGGTGCCTTCAATGTGAACAGTGATTATTATTGACCGATTCTAGGAGTTTTATTTTATCTCTTTTTCGGACTCATTAAATAAACGAAAAAGGAACCCCCCTGGAGTCATCTTTTAGCTCTTTTCTGACTCTCGAAAATTGAAAAGATTGTCGAGTACTTGTCGTTTCGAACTCGTTAAAGTAAATGAATCGACGTCACCTTAGTATACGTTTACCCCTTTTTCGGGCTAAGATTGACTATTTACGAAAAAGGTACACCTTGGTCGACATGGTCAAGAGGTTCCCTCGGATATTGTTTTCTACCTTTTCGGATTTGAGGGACAAATTACGAAAAGGGACATGATGGAGTTTTCTTTTTCGTTTCTTTTTCAAACTCTCTAAACATGAAAAAGACACCGAGTTATTCTTACGTCGAACTCGTTAAAACTTTACGACAAAAGACTTGTCACCATGACGAGACCGAGCTTCTCCTTCCTAGGGCTCGTAAAACTTACTAGGATGGATTCATTCGAAGAATGAACTTACATGACAAGCATATGCTATCCCCTTCAAGCTTGTGATAAAAATAATTGGGGTACTCGCTAGAAATAGCTGGGAAAAATGAAGATGAGACATCCTTTGTATAGGCAGCATGCCGCTCTTGAACATGACACTCTCTGCTCTCGTGTCGGGTTTGGGATATCCTCACTAAGTCACTTGTCCTCCAAGTTTGGGTGATCCATTTTGCCTCTCATTTGACTAGTCCACACTGTCATCATGACCTTTAGTCCCATGTTGAGTCAAATGTTGCCACACTTCAGAGTCATGTCGCTAATATGTTCAAGAGAAGTCCAATCTGCAGTTATTTACCTATACATTGTTTGAGTCATTGCTACAGTCCTGAATATTATTCCACTTTATTCCTTGTTTCGTGTCAATGATGGGGGATTCATCATTTCCCTCCTTCGATGGGTCACTTCCTATCGACTTCAGCTCATTATCCAGGAAGATGACTTAGGAACTCCCTTTCAGTACCTTAGAGTTGGCATGCCCTAATGGCCAGTTCTTCGCATCCGACGACAGGTCTTCATTATTGGCTTTCAATCGGGTGATTCCACGAGTGTTCGACCTCAACTTCATTATCACATTCACGGATTGTATTGTTGTACCTTGAGAGCCATTGTCATTATTGGTGGTTTCTCTCGTACCTGTTAATGGTCCACATCATTGGCCGGTAATCAGGTGGTTTTCTAGCATGTTCGACTTCAACACTTTTATTCGCATGTTAGAATTCATACATTGATCGGGTCAGGATGGAGCGCAAGACCCTGAGTCTTGTCTGTTATGACTCAGGTTGCATGGAGTTATATGTCATTCATGATTGTACACATGTTTCTACTATACGAATGGTTGTGACCATACTGTGAGGCTTTATATTTATGATGATCCTTGTTATTTGGATGGTTGTGTCCATACCATGGATCTTTTATCTAGTCTTCATCATCTGGATGGTTGTGTCCATGTTGTGGATTCATGTCTTGATCTCAGATATGTATATGTATATGCGTCCTTGATTTGTAGGTCTCCAGACAGTGCATGTCCTCATCCTTGCCAAAAGCTCGTAAAGCATCTCAGCCATCACTCCTCGTTTTGCCTTCATGCTTTAGGGGGCATCTGTTACACAGTATTTTGTCACGCCTCCTGCACTTCCCTGTGACATACCATAAAGTGCCTGAAACATGATCATTATACAGTATACTCATCCATGTATACAGCTCAGATCCCTCCTTTAACTTTGCTTGGAAAACCTCTGGAGCTTTCCCTGAAGAAATGGCTCATGAAACCCTAAAATGAGAGTTATCGCCCTTATGAAGCTCAAAACCGCGATGATCCCCTGTTGCACCTTGTTAAGCCAACGATGGCATCGCTCTGTTCTCTCTCATACCCGCGATGGTCTGAAAAATGAAAAAGAGGATGAGAAGCTTCGTGATCTAGAAGTTTCCAGAGCGGCGAGCTAAAGGTGGTTTCGCATAGATGAGGTCGAATCCTCATATTTTGACCTCTTGGTCTCATCCCTATGAGCTACCTCCTTGAGATGTGGGCCTACTCCTATCTTTGGAGGAGGCCTAACTCCCTCTCCCAGCCTATAAATTCCCCCTCTACCATTCCCAAATGGTTGATCTATGTCCATTTGCACCCCTATGTTGAGCTTGTGCTTAAAGGCTATTCATTAGACTTGGAGAAGGAGTGTTGGAGAGTTTCTTGGCTTAGACTTGGATTACCACTCAAGGAGAGCCTTTCAACATCAGGGCTATGGTTGTAAGCTTCCCTTTATTCTTTAAATAATAATACAACTGCTGGTTCATCTTCCCAAAACATATATGTTCATGTATGTATTGGCTTGGCATTCCTTGATCAGCTAAGTAGGTTATTATTGGATTTGTTATTGATTTTGGCATGCTTTGTTGTCTCTTGGTCACTTGTGCAGGTACATAAGCGCTGGAAGAAGCAGGGACAAGTCCTTGACATAAGCGGTTCGAGGATCTCAACAAAGGAAATCAGATTAGCATCATAGCAAGGTAGGCCATCTCTCTTGTTCTACTTTTCAATTATAATATAGGAAGATGTCTAGTTGATTGTCACTTCAGTTGCTAGAGGGATCATCTATGTCCGCAGAGAGGATTAACCTTGTCAACAAACCTGAGGAGTCTTCCATACCTTTACCAAGGCTCTTTTCAAGATTATTCCTTTCACAACGTAGCTTTTCCTTAGAGGGTTATCTACGAGCTATCCATTCTTCATGAGGGGTGCCACCCCATCTTTCTAAGAAGACATCTTGAAAATATTCATATTCAATGGCAATCTCATGGAGGAGGTTGTCATACCAATCTTTAGCTAGGCCAACAAATGATAGGGCCAACAATCTCATGATTATGTCCTCATTTTCAATCCCTGTCAGGGCTAAATCCCAAGAGAATTTGTCAAGATGGACATTGGGATCTTCATTAGGACTTCCTTTGAATTTAGGCATCCAACGTCTCATTCATTTCTTGATTTCAGGGTGCTCTAGAGCTTCTTCAGGACTAAGGGCATCATAGGGAGAAGGAGGGAGCTCGAAATGGTACATTTCTCAGGATTTTTACACATTAGAATTGAAAATGGAATCGCCAGGGTGAATGTAGGTGCCTTGATAGATACTTGCTTCACCCTACAAGCATTATCTTTGAAGTTGAATGAAGAATCAGGGCTTCGTTCTTCCAATAGAGTCGCCAATAATAATGTGTCAATATGTCGTATGGGGAACAAAACACATGTTTCATGTCCCTAACAACGACGCAAAAAGGTTACCACTCAAACTAGCAAGGGGTCCTAGAGGGGCACTTGTTAGGTTAAGAGCAACAATGAAGCTAAAGCCCACTGTCACCACAGCTAAAGCTTCCTACTCTTTACGAACTTTCACCGATGGGTGAAGACCCGATATATAGAGAATCGCTTATGAAGGATAGATCAACTAAGATGGATGTGAAGTGATCTCGATGACCCTTTCCTAGGAGAGACTCAAGAGTACGACTTGCTTGCTTTTTAAGCAAGGTGCAAGGTTCTCTAGGAGAGGGGAATAAGGATTTGAGGGCTTGGCTTAGGGAATGTGACTTGTAAAGGAGCTTCCTAAACCCTAAAATCCTTGTGGAACTTGGTTTCCCAAGTGGTTTTTGAAGAGTTGACTTTGATAAGATATGGGACCACACGGACCAAGTGGACCCAGGTTAGGTCCAGAGGAGGGAGTTTCGCAACCAATGATATGCTTGACCTAATTAGGGAGGGAAAAGGAATCAAGGAATGAATTTTCAATGAAAGAAAATGCAAGGATCCCAGTGAGGTTTCTAGCCTAAGGGAAACCAAGGGCAAGAATTGGTCTTTGAGCTACGGCTTGCGATATCTCAAGACCCCACTGTCGGAATCTCGTGAAATTTAGAGGGCTACTTGAGGACACACCAGTGAAGTTGTGCACCAAAACACAAAGTATTTGGATGGATAGATCATGAGATAATTGATGCCCTAGGTGACCTAGAGGACTAGACCCAGTAAACAAGAAAGGAGAGAAGGAAAATAGGTTTAAGGTGATCACCTTTGGGTGGACCAGTGCCTAATCCTTTGCGGAGATTGGAGTTCAGTAGAATGATGACTATGGACCTTTGAATTTTCTAGGTCAAGGAGGCCTCAAAGACAACTTTGCTTGGCACTAGGGCAGCAGCAAAAGCAACTTCAAAGACTTTAGACTTCGTTTTGCAAGATAAATGGCTTGTCAAGATGAATTTTAGTAATGAAACATCACTAGGAACATTCATTATACATCGCCCATACATGAAGCATTTTATATCCGAAAACAAAATTTCCACAACTTCACATAAGAGATGCAGCGAATAAGCCCTAGTATAGCGAAATCCCAGCAACAATGTATGTGACAAAATTAGGTAGAAAGAATAGCATTAAAATGTGCTTACATGTATAAGAATATATCCAACCATCCAAAAACTTGCCATCAAGAAGCTCCAATACATATGAAAATTATCCAAGCATCAAAATTCATTCCATGCTCCAAAAAATCGTCCACCCAGAAGGAATAATGAAAATCTCTCAAGAGATACAAGTCCAAACCAAGGGATGATGCTAAAATGAATTCACATCGCTTGTATTTACACACTTCTAATGAGTTTGATTTAGCTAATTAGGCCTACATTAGCCCCTACAATATAATAATGTGCAAAATAACAAACTTTTGGGGACAAGCCCACCAAACTAGCTCATAAATGAAATAATAAGCCTCTCAAGAGGTCAGATGATAAATAATACATGTCGTAGGGCCCTCCAAGAGGTTTGATGAGGTCCATAGGTGCCATAATGAAGAATAGGACCCTCAAAAGTGATGGACAAGAGGTTGGCCTCATGTTCTCCAAACAATAAACCTATGGTGCTCCCAGTGGGTGTGGGGGCACAATAATAACCTCATGGGTCTCCAAATGAGTCGAAGTTGTATGTAGATCATCTGTAGGGGCTATGATGATGTTGTAGGTGATGCCATATCATCTTACAAGTCCTAGTTCAGCAGCCAAGTGCATGGTACCTCTGTGGGGTCGGTTGGGCAAAGGTGAACCAGGTGCATCTTCCTCGTCCAATAGGTGAATCTCGAGCAATCTCTAAACATCCTCTGGGATCCATGGAGTTTTGTCTACTGTTGGGAGGCCCATGGCTCTCAACACACACCCTAAATGTGCCAATGGGCCCTCTGGAGCATTAGAACCCCGTATAGGGAGACCAAACCTTCCAGTACAACAAGTCATTAGAGAAATCGAGTAAATGAGTTTACCAACCATGGACTACAGGTAGGGACTTCATAAAGGCCTGCCCTTCCATAATGGGCTTTGGGATGTGCCAATGTCTCCTAAACTTCAAATGGGATTAACCAAGTATCCTATTAGGTGGTTTCTACTTTTAAAGGGGATAATATGTTCAAGGTACATCCTTTAAAAGGTGGTGGCATGTGATAGAGAGGTGAATGAAGTAGGGGATGAGAAGGGGCAACCCTGGGCCACATGCGGGGGTGCAAGGGTAGCTAATAAAAGGGAAGCCCACACTTCGGTTTATAATGTATAAGAGGGAGCAACCATGGTACATGAGGTGCCCCAGCCTTGATTTTTCCACGCTTCTTTATAGGAGTTGTCCTTAGTGCGACTTTTTGGAAGCTTTTACGGTGGGTTTTTCCGGTCTAATTTCTCTAAAATTCCGCAGGAATTTATTGAAATCACAATCTTGATGGGTAAGCCTGTGCAATCGAAATGCCCTAGGGGTTTTTCAGGGTGCTGAATCCATATATACAGTCAAAAAACTAGTTTAAATAACACAAATCAAGATTTCACCTCAAATTTTTACACCAGATTCTGACACTAGAAAGTCCAAAAAGTCACACTAAAAACAACTCCTCCTTTATATGCCTTTTTCCTTTTTATGATTTTTCTTTGATTAACTGCTTGGGGCTCAAGGGATAAGAGCATGATGTATGAGATATAGCAGTGAATACCCCCTTTTAAGGTAGGGCGGTTTATTGCCTACCAGGGGTTGGGACAACCATGGGTTCCTATATGATGAAGGAGGCTCATAGAACCTATAGGAACCAAGGTGTTGGCCATGATGATGGGGTAGAGCTCATGTATTGGCTTTTGCCCACATGCTAAATGTGTTTGTCCCGACCATATTTTGCATTTTTTGGAACATTTTCTTGTTGAATGTGGTCAATTATGCTTTTATCTTTCATTTTAGTTGCATCAACCTCCGGGGCATCATTCCAGGCCCAACCCAAGGTGTGGGCAAGGGGAATGGGAGAGTTAACCCTATGTGGACCCAATGGAGGAATGTAGACCCAGGTGGGAGAAATGATGAATGGGGTAATAATTAGTGGAAATGAGGTAATATATGCGGATGCAGGAGCGGGACCACGCAACCTAAATCAGGGTTTCCCGTGAAATACCATCCCTAAAGCCAAATGGTCAATAAAAGAGATCCCACGGACTAGAATCCAATGTTAACATCCAAAAGGGGTCTAGGGGACAAGAGCATAGACCTAGCCCACTCTTTCCCCCGAATCCCCCCCATTAATCCATGCCCAAAAATGTCCATGATAAGCAAACTACAATACTCAATTACCAAATGACAAGGCATACCTTTAGGTTCGGGAGGCCAACCTTCAAACATACGATCATGGCAAATAGGTGAGGTACCACATGGCTGCCTCAGGTGGCGGAAAAATTGCACAATGAGCTAGTTGGTGGCTGCAAGGGGTTGTTGGCTGCCAACTGAGGACCATCTTAGAGAAAAAAATTATCCTAGGGATATCACCCACAAAATGGTGCATAACAGTCGCCACTGACTTCTTTTCAGCACTGATCAAGGCATACTTCAATTTTGTTGATTTGTTTGTTCCCTCAAACTCCAACTAGGACAATATATCTCAATACAAGCCCTCTTGTCACAAGATTTGCTTCGTTCTTCCATTCTCTTCATCTGTTACCAAAGCCTTGGCAACCTTCATTATATGCATGCAATCCTCACTAGGAGGTCATGCACGAACAATTACAACCAAGCATAGAATTCAATGACAAGAGACTAACTACTAGTAAAAGCAATAACAACAGTAACGATCAAAGAAAGATATATATTTATAAAATACTTATCTTTTGAGAAAATATCAGCTCCCACTTGATCTTTAGTCTTGTTGCATTCATCTTGCACCTTTATTAACCTTATCCACATCATCATCTCGATGCATTCCTTCCTTGGAAGAGCTATGGTTTCTACTTTCAGCGGAAACGTCCAATCCTAGGGTTTTGTCCATAAACCCTAGGGCTTTCTTGTCCAAACCTTGTTTCTTACTAGTGTTTACAAACCCTAGATTTTCAATTTCATATATAAATGTCAAAACCCTAGAATCATCATGATGAAACTTATCACTGTCATCAATCAATCAAGGATGTTTTGTCCACTAACTATCCTTGGTTCTACTTTCTCATAATCATTGTAGCAGTAACAATATCTTGTTCTTCATTTCAATGTGCAAGGAATGGATCCAAGTATCCATGCAAGCAGCACATATCAATTCTTTAAAAAGCTCAAAATAGATTTCGTTATAAACATGTCGTTTATGTCATAGACCTCTTGCAAACGATTTGACCTTATCAAGAGAGAGCCTTTGATTTCTAAACTGAAGAGGGACTAGACCTCTTTTCCAATGTAATCGAACTTTCTTTATCACAGTGTGCTCTTCCTCAAAGGCATGCTAGTGAAAGAGATCCTTTCTATATTTCAAGGCTATGTATCATATATACCATTCTTCAATCAACACTATAATGCAACATTCCAAAGAGAAGCACTTCAATCTTTCAGAACCTGAATACAGGTCACATATTTCACTTATGTGGCTATGTCTTGTTTTGAGCCACAACTCAAATTGTAGAGTTGTCATTACTTCTTGTCATGTCAAGATAACATATTGCCAATGTTTCCTTGGACATGATTGAAGATTATTCATCAATGATCATTAAAGGATTCTTTGATACGATATTGTACTAATGAATGTTTCAATCATCAACATTTAAAGATCCAACCTTTCATCAAGTCTTGATACAAACTAGACCTATACTTGGTCTTTTCCTTTATGATGACAAGAAATCATAGAGTTCTAGGAACAAAATTATGATGATACATATCTCATATTTTCAAATGTCAAACTTCAAACTTTGGCAGACTTTGACAAACTTAGGCATTGATCCTTCTTCTCAAACTTGTCATATCTTCTTTTGAGTACAGTTCCTTTCATAAATCAGAGATTAAATGGGTCAAATCTTCATGACAATGCTAGCTTAGCAAAAGATTCAAGACTTCTCTTCGAAAACGACTTTGTTTTCTTGTGATTTGTATGAATCATAAAGACAAATTTTGAATCAAAAACAAAAATGTAGATTGTCTTTTCCCACAAATTAGACAATTCAACGCCTTTGAGATTATCTATGGGACCTATCGCCTTCATGAAATAGTACCGAGACTTGGAGCAAATAATTTCACTTTTTTAATGCAAGTCCTTTTTAACACAGTACAAATGTATCCCTTACAATGCAAGCAAGTTCTGGCTTTTGAATATTTTGAACTACTTGGATCTTCTTCTAAGAATAGTTCTTTGAATCCTCCATTTGAGACCTTTTGACTTTATTTTGACCTATTCAAGAGTTGACATCAAAGCAAATCTTGGTTTTATTAGGAATAGTCCTCTTTAACTTGGCTTCTCAAGAACCTCGGCCCTGAGGTTTCTCCTTTCATTCTTCAAAGATTAATTATGTGATCTTTTGACCTCTTATAGAGCTAAGTTGCACGAAACGGGGAAACGCGTACGAGTTTCCAAAACGGGCACGGGTACGAAACGTGACCCCCCCAAATTTTGGAAACGGGGAAATGCATATATATATATATATATATATATATATATATATATATATATTAGGACATTTAAGAAATATGAGCAATCATAAAGCATATATGATACATTTTAATTTATTACATTATGATTAAATTGTCAATTGTCAATGCATAAACTATAAGTCTCTAAATTTACATCACATTTACTCATGAATGATCACATAATGAAAATAGCAATATCCAAAATCAGCCACGAGAAATTTCGAATTTCTTGTCTCATGCTTGATTGGGAGTCTCCTCCTACATAGTCGAACAACCTTAGTGCTCTTGATTAAATACAAGTTCCATACCTAGTATCCTACATCCTCTTGATTATTGGGAGTCTCCCCTGCATAGAGGGCTTGGTTCTCTTGATTAAATACAAGTTCCATACCCTAGTACATGACAAAATCCAATGGAAACATTGCAATCCCCCCAATCCTGAAATCCTGAAAAACAGATAAGTCTGCTGGATTTTGAGTGAGATCTAAAATTCTACTTTCTCCATATGAAATCCAATGAGGGCGAAACCACTCTCAAACATCCTGAGTCATTTCATGGTAATGTTAAAAATTTAAGTAAAAGGATGAACATATCAACACTAGGGCCATAAGCTTGAACATTAGGCTGCCCCACTCAAAAAAATCCTTTTTTTGTAACTTGAGAGGCATCCAGAAAATATTTTAGTTTCCCAATAAAAAATTAGAAGCAAAAAAAAATATAAAAAATAAAAAATACAAGAAAAAGTCAAATTAGAAGAGGAAACTCCATTGTACAGCCTGGAAACGCATTTCCGGCCATACTGGCCACATTTCCTCCTCAAGAAACGGGCCAGTATGGCCGGAAATGCGTTTCCAGCCGTACGGTACGAGTTTCCTCGTTTCTGTTTCGTTTCCGGTCGGAAATGGACCCTTCTCCAACATTTCCTGCAACTTAGTTATAGAGGTATCCATAGACCTTTTGAAATTTTCGGCCTTTTGATCTAAGGTAAATTTCTGAGGCATTCAGCCTACAAGTTCTGAGAATTCGGATCACACATTCTGAGATTTATTCAAGGCTTAAAGCCTTTCGGCCAATTTTAATACAGGATTAGAACTTTGACTTTTTATGGCGTCATCCACAACACATTCTCATATTTCTTGAGATTATTCGACCTTTGTAACAAGTTCGAACTGAGGCTCAGATAAAGGCTTGGTCTGAGGTCAAAAACTCCTAGAAATTTGTCATTCACAAGAGCAAGACTGAGTCATGGTTCTCAACAATAAACAGAACAAAATTTTTGATCTTTGACCCTTCTACAGAGATTTGGATTATGGCTTGAATTAGAGCTTCTCTTTTTCTTCAAATCGATGTTGCTCTTTTACCCAATGCTCTGATACCATGTTGATTTTTCAATAGTCCTCTAAATTGATAATTGTTTCTTATGATTTTTCTTTAATTGATCTTCTCTTACATTTATTATTCATCATAAAACAATTACACAGAGATCTTCAACAGTAAAACAAAAAGCTAGAAGATCACAAAGAGACAACCACACAACAACACAAAGAGTTTACCCTGGGAAAACCCACATGGGGGAAAAACCCAACAACCTTTTCAATAGAGAAATCCTTCAATTCAATAGATATACATCTTAGTCAATCACTAGGTCAAACCTGGTTCATCCTCCTAGTCAAGTCAATTTGTTGGCCCAAAATCTTGCTCTGATATGTTCTACAATAGAATTCATCCTTCTTCTTCATTCACAAACTCGTTCCTGCAACTCCATTACACCTCAGAAATTCAGCCTGCCAATCTTAGAATCTTGGCTTAGAAATTCGTTGTTCCAGAGAGATTTGGTAGGCTAGCAATTCAGAAAATTCGATCCTACTCTTGAGATAGAGATGTGTCCTTGAACCCGTCCTTCTTCCTTATCTTGTTCGCATGGCTAAACAAAAGATAAGATGTCTTGATGATCAAATCAGAAAGTTGCTTCTTGGAGAGGAGGTTGACTCACTTAAATAAGCATCTTAAAGGTCAAATGGGTGCCTTCCTTTAACCGGGTTGACTTCATCACTTGAAAGGGTTGACTTGACTAGGAGGCCAACTTGGATTCTTTTAGAGCCAAAAATTCCATGTTTTTTAATTCAAATATTCTTCTTTTGAAAAGAGCATGAAGAACATGCTTTACAATATTTTTCTTTTGACCCAAGCATGAAGAACATGCTTTACAATTACATCAAGGACAAAAATAATTATGAAGATCGACCATAGTTACAAAATTCAACATGGGTCATGATCCACTAGATCTACCTCTCCTAACGAGGCCAAACGAAGAAAACTCAGGATAGAATGTCATGACGAAGAGCTACAGGAAGAGATGGACCCTCTATTGCAGTGTTGCCTAACCACTATAACTCATCGTTGATGTCTAGGTGAGTTAACCTGCCTATTGGGTAACGGATCTGGTTTGGAGACATCTTTGAGGCCACTAGGGAGGAGGAATGGTCCTCTAGTCCGCACTCATTTGGAGCTAGAAGCAATGCTACCATCAACCTATCTCTTAGTGCCCCTAGCTTATGAGAGCATTGTAAAGAAGGATGTAATCCATTGAACAAGATCCAGCCTAAAAGGAGGTTGGAGAGTGTGGGTACAAAATCTGAGGGCCTTCTACATGTAAAGGGATAAACATCAATGGTCTAAGTACTACAAGAAACTGGAAAGGGTCTAGATCCCCTTGAACATGGAATGGAATATCTCATAGATCTCATAATAAATGGGCCAATGGAAAATGAAGTGCTCCTCCAACTCAATCTCTCAGAGATGACATAGCTAGAAAATCCTATCTAAACAATCTAGCTGGTGGTCTATCTCAATTTGTAGGTGATGAGAGCCAACTCTGAACTGCCCTAAGGGAATATGATGTGTGTGCATCCAATGGCGAAGCCTATAATGGGGATGAACAATGAGTCCATCCCTCATAATCATGAAGTGCTCAACAAAGAAGGCCACCCTTATGTAATCCACCATGAGGATTTATCCAAGTGACCCATAAATATTGCCTATAGATTGTTCATTTTTTGGGCTAGATTGTTCTCTGTTGTAGATAATTACATTTTTAAACTTTTTCAACATTTTCACTTTACAATTACCCCATAACATCATATCATCATTAGCAATTATGTAGAGAGAACAATAACATCAATAATGCAATAGAACAATAAGAAACAATGGAAGAAAAGCATACACAATAGAGACACCAGGATTTAGGTCAGACACCAAGGCAAAACCCCACAAGGGGGAAAAACCCAACTAGATTCTTCTTCTTAGATATTCATCAAATGTTCAGCTAAGATACAATGTACAATAAGAATGAGACACATCAATCATGTTAGGCCACCCAAGGGCAACCTAGGATCATATATAATCCCCATAAGTCAAACAAATAAGCAGTGTTGATAATATCGGTATCGGGAAAATATCGGCGAGGGTCCGGAAAATATCTTATCGGCAATATCGGCGAAAATATCGGCAAAATATCGGCAAATATCGGAAAGCATAAAAAATGCATAATATATTCATTTTTTTCAGATTTCTAAACATATAAAGCAATAACAACATGAACTAAACACATTGGCACATAAATATGAAGAAGGCATTGATATATATGATGTCAAATAGAAATGATACATCAAACTTCAAAGGCGATACCAAATCCTGTTGATCCCTGATAATTGTCCAATCAGGGACTCAAACAAAATAACATCACATATCCTACTGATCCCTGATAGTGATAAATTGATAATTGTCCAATCAAGGACTCAAACAAAATAACATCACATATCCTGCTGATCCCCGATAGTGATAATTGTCCAATCAAGGACTCAAACAAAACAACATCACATATATAAAACTCTAAAAGTATTTCATCATCATGAGTTATAAACTTATATGTAGCAAAAGTTGCAAAACAAATAAAACTAGCAGTTATCTATCTGAGACCATTGGCCTCTCCCTAGCAGCTTTCTTTCTGTCTTGTTCAGCAATTGCTTCACGAGCTTTTTGTATAACCTCTGCACTAGAAACCATACAAGGCATCACATCTGCATCATATGCAGAGAGTTTAGCCAGATGGTATTTCAATCGTGTAATCCCTCCTAACATCTTGGTCCCACACAAGTTGCATGATATATATGCCTGATTTGCCCCACCAACAGCCTCCCCATACTCCCAAAATGGGTCCAAGGCTTTTGGCATATTTGACATTTGTAGTGAACTAATTCAAACCTAGGGCACAAAAAAACAAAAAATTGGCATTAAACCCCCCAACACAAAATGAAAAAATAATAAGTATAACAACCTCATTCAAAAAAAATTACTACATTATTTGCATTTTGCAATGTGAATGAAAAATGGCAATAAGAGGGTGCATAAGAAAGTTGAAAAAAAAAAATGAAGCTTGTTGTCCAAATATGGAGAAAACCCTTGCATTGGTTCATGGGCTGCCTAAGGATGTTAACCAGGGTAAACTGCCCGATTGCAGCATTAGCAACCTGACACAATGGGGAAATCCCAGTACACCCATCAAGCACTTCCCCTTATTCTAAGGATGTTAACCAGGGTAAACTGCCCAATTGCAGCATTAGCAACCTGACACAATGGGGAAATCAAGTAAAGCCCAAAATATTCACAGATTCAGCCTGCGGAGACTTGACTCCACAACCTCTTGTAATTCATAGCACACAACCACTCAAGCTAACCCACTGGGTTAAAATGCATGCTATGATACCTATAGGCTATTATGACTTTATGTACATTTATTTTCAGTCCTATTTAGTTTTTTCCGTCTGAGCAAGACAAACCTGAACCACGTATATGGTAAAAGTGTATGGAAGTTTTACAGAGTGGACAGTCATTGACAATGTGATGTCTTTACATTTGGCCTGAAAAAGGTTTCTTTGAATGCTGAATAGCATCTGTTATATGTAATTTTATGATTATTAACGTAGCAAAAGTTGACAATTTCCAGAGCAGAGGGCGGCCCGATATTGAAAGAGATGAGTTGCAGTCTCATTTTGGTATTGATAATGCCATCAATATAAATAACCTCAAGCTCGATGAGCCCCCCTTGCTGGAAGATGAAGTCTCTGTGTGTCACCTGGCTTCTTAATCGTTTAGATTACGGATACCATTGGACTATTTACTATCGTTTGATTGCCAGGTGAGTTTTTCTGAATGGTTTATGTCCCATGGCGGCACCCGCAAGAGTATCCAAAGAATGTGGGATCCTGTTGCTTATGCACTTGGGTTTATCAATTGTGATAACATCAGTGCTCGTTGTATGCTTACAATATTTGCTTTATTTGCGACCAAGACAGAGGCTTCACTGCTACGCAGTCATGCTACAGTCTACTATTTAATGGCATTCAAATTTTGAAGATGAGATCATACCTGTTCTTGGCACTTGCAATAATGGCTTCAAACCCTCCTTCGCAGCAACCACGTTCCGTCTCCAGCTCTCAGAAAAACAAAATGACGTGAAAAAACCCAAAAATCAATTTATACAGGCCGCGCGGACTGATTTCAACCTCACCGGCGATATTTTCAGTCGTCGCGCGATATTTTCCGAGATATCGCCGAAATATCGTAAATCGCGCGAGATTTTGAAAACCGGAAAATATCGCGATATTTTGGCGGCGATATTTCGGCTCGCCAAAAATATCGTGATATTTCCGAATATCGCCGATATTTCGGCGATATTATCAACACTGCAAATAAGCATTCTTAAAACCTTTGAGAGGGTTGCCTCCAAATCACTGTATATAGCATAGATCTTTGTCTCAAGTAGCACTTGTCAACTTGTCATAAGGACATTGTCATGCCATGCTCACCGTCATTGTCATATCTAGTCATCTATCATTGCACTTTCATACCATGCCATTCATTACTATCATATCAAGTCATACTTCATTGCACTATCATACCATGCCATTCATCAAGGTCAAGGTCACTCTCATAGTCATACATCAAGGTCACTGCCATGTCAACTGTCATTTATCAAGTTCAAGCTCACTGTGATAGTCATACATCAAGGTCACTACCATGTGAAAGGAACCGCCATATCAAACGTGATTGTCCTATCAAGATCACTGCCATGTATTAAGGTCACTACCATCCATTAAGTGCCATATTAAGATCACTACCATCCATTAAGTGCCATATCAAGGTCATTGTTATGTAGATCACAGTTATGTCTCCAAGTCACTCATAGAGGTCACAGTCATGCCTCCAAATCACTGTAATATAGATCGTTGTCTTACATCGAATTGCTAGCCACAAAAATATATTGCTAACCTCAAAGATACAATGTGAACTCAGAGAATATAATGCGAGCTACAGAAATAATATGAGCTACAGAGATGATGTGAGGCACTGAGATGCAATGCGAACCACTATAGAATTTATGTGGGCCTCAAAGAAGAATGTGAGCCACACAAAAAAAAATCAAGTTCGAGTCATAGAATCAAATGTGAGCCTCAGAGATGCGGGCCATAGAGAATAAAAAAAGCAAGCCGTAGAGATCATATGCGAGCCATAACAAATAGTGTGATCCACAAAAAAAAATTACAATGCGAACTACAGCAAGATAATGAGAGCCACAAAAGATAACAATGTGATTCATAGAAGATAATGCAGCCACAACAAATAGTGGGAGCCACAATTGTAGAATTTGAGCCACAAAGAAACCACTGAGATAAAACCACATTCGTATATATGAACAGAGCTTCCTTTTTATACCATCCAAACCTCATATCAAAGATGTGTGATGATCTTACTACTAATGAGCCTCAACGAGGGTCTAATATATATGTATCCATTGAGTGAAAGGGGTACCACAAAGAGAGGAACCGACTTATAAGAATAATAATATTTTCTATCTTAATATGGAGCTGACTTTATGACAAATCCATTTATGAATTAATCTTTTGTTGCTAGGAGGAGAAACCGACATGTAGACATGATTTTCTTGCCCAAGTAATTTTTTGTTACATCATGGCGAAGTGCCAAGAACACATTAATAATATTTCCTTTTGTCCAATTTGAATTCTTCTTTGGGGTAGTTGGGTTCCTATGGGGAAATTTGTCCCATAGTTGCCCCCAAAGTTCAACACTCCCTCTCAGCTAGGGAGGAATTTCCATCTGCATCATAAATCTCATCTTGAATGTCTCATCATCGTTGCATCATGTCTCATCTTGTCTCACCTCATCTCATATGTCTCATAGAAGAAGAAGAATTCACAACCGATGGTAGGGGAGATAAATTTACCACAAGGGTAAAGATCTTCCAAACCCTACTAGTCTCCAAGGCAAGTTCCATGACCTTCATCTCAGCTAAACAATGATGTCCCGATCCAAAGAAGAAGAATTATCATAGGGGAGATCAATTTACCAGTAGGGTAAAGATCTTCCAACCCTATATCAAATACAATAGGGGAGACCAAAACTTATCAAAATGATAAGGATCTTCCAACCCTATGTCACCCAGCTTGATCTTAGTGATCAAGTGGTTGAACACCATGCATCCCAGACTTAGGGAGATCAATTTACCAGACATGTCTACCACAGGTAAAGATATTCCAACCTAAGTCAACTCACTCGTTGGAGTGGTAATCCCAACAAGCCCAACTTGTGGGTAGGATGCATGCTGGAGTGTGTACTCCATCAAGTCCCAAACTTGACTAGGGGAGACCAAATTTATCAAAATATAAGGATTTCCAACCCTATAGCTCCAAGGAGTACCCCACACCCCCAAGAGCTCTCGGAGCTCAGTGTTCATGATCAGCCAAGATCCCTTCCCAAAAAAGATATTATCTCCACAACTCCAAGCTGATCTCTGAAATGTCAGCGATCTACTCATCAGTTGAAGCCTTACTGCTTCAATTCCACAACAAATCATTGTCAGAGTCTCATTGCTCCCTCTATGTTGGAGCCTCATTGCTCCCTCTGTATTGGAACCTCATTGCTTCTCTCTGCACCATATCCCAGATATAGTGATATCTAATCTCAATGTGTTTTGACCTTTCATGGGACACGGGATTCTCTTAAAGTCAGATCCCACTCTGATTGTCACAATATATCACAGTCGTGTCCATCGCATGCTCAAATAGCTCTCCAAAGAGCTTTCTCAACCACACTACCTCAGAGCTAGCCATGCTAGCACCAATGTGCTTTGCCTCTGTTGTACTCAAAGAGTAAGCTCCTGCTTCCAGTTCATCCAGGGAATCATGGCAAGACCCATACTGAAACAACACCTCAATGTTCTTCATGTTCACATCATTCCTAGTTCACTTGGGATTGTCTCAAACTACAACTGACTATATTATGAAGGCATCCCAATACCAACTTTGCAGCATCCCAAAAATACATTTCCAGACTCAATTAGGCTCAGGGTATCTAGCTGCCTACTCATCATGGGATCCATCAAATCTGTATTTGAAGAGGAATTTCTCAACTACTTCAGTGTAATCCATCATGCCAAGTCTTTCACGGCATGCTTCCCTTGACAAGGAAGACCCCATCATCTCTCTATTATACTTATGATCTCAAGAAGTTGATCACCAGGGCTCAAAGGTCGACTTCCTCTAGCACTGAACTCGGAAATGATCTAGTCCTGTCATAAATAAGTTGTTAGCATATATAAAACCAAACATCAAAGACATACTTTCAATCAGGAAGAGGAGTTGGAGTCCACATCAGATGTCCATCATTCCAAGGATGCCAAGTCCAAGGGACTTGCTTGAGTCCATATCGGACTTTATTCTATTTGTAATCATGAGTTTCATTTCATCTGCCTCAAAGCTCTGAGGTAGCTCTAAGTATGCTACATCATGGAGGAAGCCAATTTCACATACATCTAATAATAGTACACATTTGGCAACAGGTGCTAGGATCTTAACACAATCTTCTCCCTCTAAGAGCATGTTCCAAATCCTTGTTGAACTTAATATTGTAGAAGCATTTGATACTACTGCATCTTGTCATCTAGAATGGTCCTTGCATGAAGGACACACTGCTCTCATCATCTCATCAGACTATTGCATTCATCTACTACCTCTGAATAGGAAGCCTCTTTAGTCATAATCATTTGCCTGGAAGACTTACTTGAAGATCTGAGCTCTTGTCCATTTAAAGTGTCACTCTAATCATGAGATGTTTTTGCATCCTCCTCAATCTCAGTATTGAGGACTAGATCCTTACAATCATCTAATGTACCTATAGACCCTAGAACCAGAGCAAGAGCAATAATACCAAAATAAATAAACATAATGAAAATGTTCCTGATGATAAGGCAACACTATATTTCTCCTCTAAATATGAGAGCGGCTCCTTCATTTTCCCGCACCATCTCCCTCTTGGAGCTAACTCTTCTTGCATTACTTTGCATCCTGATGATCCTCGAGATCTACCTTCCTTGATCACATCCTCATCCAAGAAGTTAGTGAAAGAAGCATTCAAATACTCATGCAGGAAGAATAAACAATAGTCTAAAACGATAAATCCAAACAAGTGCAGTGAGAGCGGCTCCTTCATTTTCCCGCACCATCTCCCTCTTGGAGCTAACTCTTCTTGCATTACTCTGCATCCTGATGATCCTCGAGATCTACCTTCCTTGATCACATCCTCATCCAAGAAGTTAGTGAAAGAAGCATTCAAATACTCATGCAGGAAGAATAAACAATAGTCTAAAACAATAAATCCAAACAAGTGCAGTGTCACAAAGAACTTAGAAGTAACATGAGCCTTGAAAGTACCTATCTTTAACAAGAATTGTAGGAAGTTATCAGCTCCCTCTTGATCCTGCCTTCTTGCCATGAGGCACTGTTTTTCATCAATCATATGACAAAGTTGTCTCCGGAAGAAATGCTTCCTCTTGAGTTCCACCTTTATACATATTTCCAGATCCTTGATATCCTTCATCAATAGCCAAGCTCAACTATTAATGTATATGATGCCCATTGAATCTGTGTCACACCCTCTCCTAGGGTTTCTCTAAATCTGTCATGGGCTTCTCACTACTCATATCATATCATGAAGTTTCACACTAGGGTTCTGAAGCGATAAAACCTAGGCTTTAAAGACACTCCAGCGGTTTTTCTCCCAAACCCTAACATTTATTTGAAAGAACAAGGGCTCCCTAGGGTTTCCTCCAAACCTTGGCATTCTTTTAGGTCTCTAACATCTTCATCCCTTTCACTCTGCTTGCTCAAGAAATCCATCATACATGTCTACAGGGGTGATCTCAAAGACTTTTCCTCAAACAAACTCTGATACCATGTTAATTTTTGGGGGTAGATTGTTCTCTGTTGTAAATAATTTCACTTTTAAACGTTTTCAAAATTTTCACTTCACATTCACCCCATAACATTATATCATCATTAGCAACTATGTAGAGAGAACAATAACACCAATAATGCAGCGAAACAATAGAAAAGCATACACAATAGAGACACCAAGATTTAGGTCAGAGACTAAGGCAAAAAACCACAAGGGGGAAAACCCAACTAGATTCTTCTTCTTAGATATTCATCAAATGTTCAGCTGAGATACAATGTACAATAAGAATGAGACACATCAATCATATTAGGCCACCCAGGGCCAACCTAAGATCATACATGATCCTCATAAGTCAAACAAAGAAGCATTCTTAAAACCTCTCAGAGGGTTGCCTACAAATCACTGTATATAGCATAGATCTTTGTCTCAAATAGCACTTGTCAACTTGTCATAAGGACACTGTCATACCATGCCATTCATCACTGTCACTGCCATATCTAGTCATACATCATTGCACTGTCATACCATGTCATTCATTACTATCATATCAAGTCATACATCACTGCATTGTCATACCATGTCATTCATCAAGGTCAAGGTCAATCTCATAGTCATACTTCAAGGTCATTGTTATGCAACAAGGTCACTGCCATGTCAATTGCCATTTATCATGAGTCACTGTTATGCAACAAGGTCGCTACCATGCATTTAAGGTCACTGCCATCCATCAAGTGTCATATCAAGGTCACTGTTATGTAGATCACAGTTGTGTCTCCAGGTCACTCATAAAGATCATAGTCATGCCTCCAAATCATTGTAATATAGATCATTGTCTTACATTGAATTGCTAGCCACAGAAATATATTGCAAACCTCGTGTTGAAATATGTAACTAGGTTTGGTCTTCATATGTTCTCTTCATTCTTGTATATTGTAAAATGAAAAAGAATATTACTATTATTATTATTATTATATTTAGCATGGGTTTCATGCTCAAGGTCATTTTAGTTTAGGTCAAAGCACTCATTGAGTGCTTCCAGGTTTTGGAATTGAGTCAAGAAGTCAAAGAGTCATTGTCATATATAAAAGACCCCATTGGGCATCTAATAACATGTCAAAAGAGTCAAATTACCCCTCCAAGACCAAGTCCTCCTGGCAAAAGAGAAGTTGACCTAATTAGGGCATGTCGTCCTCCTTGGAAGCCTATATATAAGAGAGCATTCGACCTCCTATGGACTCACTCACTCATTCACTCAAGAAAGCAAGAAAGAAAAGGAAGAAGGCAAGCGAAGAACTTGAAGGAAGAAAGAAGAAAATATTTTCGATCTCTCTCTCTCTACCTCTCACACGTGCGAAAGGAAGGCTAGGGTTTTGCAGCTACTAGGTCAAAGTTTTCAAGAAGTCAAGGAGGGTCAAAATCTAAAGAAAAAGAGGCAATTTGATCTCTCATAAGGCATTGAAGAAGAAGCAATCCAAGCGAAGGAAGGAAGAAGCTCTAGAAGCCCTAATTCTCCCACACGTGCGAAGCTGCAGCTTGTTAAGGGGGCCGAAAATTTCAGACCTGCAGTGGGGGCCGAAAATCTGAAGTTGAGGATCGAAGTTGTGCAACTGGAAGAGATTTGACTTGGTTTGACTTGGATAGAAGAATCACTTCGTCAAGAAGGTCTAACTTGGTCTTGGAAGGGTCTTGGTCTTGGTCTAGAGGTCTTGGAATTCGTCATTTGAAGAATCTATAAAAAGAGAAGAGATTTGTGGGTTTTCCTCTCAAGAGGAGAGATTTTGGCCCTGGCTAGCAGCCTACATCTTGTGTCCTTGTGTACTATTGATCTTCATGTTTTAGTAGTTGTTTGAAAATAAGAACAACATAATAATAAGAAAAGAAGAAGCTAATAATCAAGAAAAGTAAAAGAACATCACAAGCAGTTATCAAGTCCAAGAGAAATCACCTCAATTGTAGCCCTATTGATTTCTTAACACGGTATCAGAGCTAAGGTTCACAAAGGGCACGATGAAGATCGCTACATCCTCGAAGAAGCAACTCTCCATGATGACATCCTATCTCAAGCAAGGCATCAAAGCATTTAGGGATCTCTTATTATCTACCAAGAATTATATGACGAAGAACTCCTCTACAAATAACAAAGGATTATTCTCAGCACTTATAGGTACTTTTGAAGATGAATATATATGGGTAATTGACAGTGGAGCTTCTAGACATGTGACAGGTGAACATGGACAACTGAAAACCCTATCAAAAGGAATGTCTTCTCATTCAGTCGAGCTTGAAGACAAGAAAAGCTATGCAGTCAAAGGAATTGGATCAACCACATTGCAGCTGGAAGATGGAGGAATCATACATCTCAACAACATACTATATGTCCCAGGTTTGAAGAAAAATTTACTTTCTATTTCTTGTTTAGAAGATAAAGGGGATAGAATTGCTTTTGTAGATGGAAAGGTTATGGTATGGAGTAAGGGTTCTAGCATTGATAATGCAAAAATCATTGGGATTCGTGAGGGAAGGCTCTACAAATTACTTACACCTCTCTCTCAAGCCCTAGTTCACCTTGAAATCAATCCATGTGAACTTTGGCATAGAAGGTTTGGACACCTTCATTACAAAATCTTACCATCCTTAAACACTATGGTAAATGGCATCCGTGAGTTGAAGGAAGAACATGAAGGAATTTGCAAGGGATGTGCTTCAGGTAAAAATGTAAAGAAACCATTTGGAAGCAGTGCTTCAAGATCTAAGGAAATCTTGGATCTCATTCATTCTAATGTTTGTGGTCTTATGGCTACAAAATCTCTTGGATACTACGTAACTTTCATTGATGACTACTCAAGGAAGGCTTGGATTTATTTACTTAAGTCCAAGGATGAAGTATTTGACAAATTTCAAGAATTCAAAGCAGAAGTTGAGAATCTTACAGAAAGGAAGATAAAAGTGCTAAGATCTGACAATGGAGGAGAATATACATCTAAAGAGCTCATAGGTTTCTGTAAGGAGGTTGAAATTAATAGGGAGTTGATAGTTCCATATAATCCAGAACATAATGGAGTAGCAAAAAGAAAGAGCCATACAATTGAAGAATGCATTAGGGCAATGCTACATGATCAAGACTGACCTCAATTCCTGTGGGGTGAAGCATCCAAAACTGAAGTCTATATTCAAAATCAAAGTCCTCATAAGACACTTAACAACATGACTCCTGAAGAGGCATTCACCGAAAGAAAACCTAGTGTAGATCATCTTAGAATATTTGACTTCACTATCTACATTCACATTTCAAAAGATAAAAGAAAGAAATTGGATCCTACAAGCATGAAGGGCATATTTGTTCGCTACAGTACCTCGTCAAAGGCATATAGGATCTACATCAAGGAAAGTCGTCGAATTTAAGTAAGTAGAGATGTGATTTTTGATGAGAACATTGCCTAAAAGAAGTCTAACGATCTCCCGATTGATTTTGATGATGAAGAACTACCTATATTTGAAGAGTTCCCAAGGGAAGAAGAAGGTCCCAATGAACCTGTGCAGCAAGTCATGATTCTTGAAACTCAAAAAAGACCCGCTTGGTTAACATCAACTCTTCAAGAAGCAGAAGGACATGTTGCAGCTAAAGGAACATTCAGGGAAAGTAAAAAGCCTAGAAGGTATTCAGGGTATGCAGCCTAAATAAAAAATTTGATTGAAGCAAAACCACCCTCTTTTGAAGAAGTTGTCAAACATCAAGAATGAAAAGATGCCATGAAAGAATATCAATCTATAATGAAAAATGGAGTTTGCGAAATCGTTCCTAGGTCGAATGACAAATCAGTTGTCACTTCCAAATGGATCTACAAGATTAAGCATGCAGCAGATTGAAGCATTGACAAGTACAAAGCAAGGATTGTGGCTAGGTGTTTCTCTCAATAAGAAGGCATCGACTATGAGGAAACATTTGCACCTACAGCAAGATACACAAATATAAGATCGTTGGTCTCCTTGGCAGCAACTATGGGATGGAACATCCATCAAATGGATGTGAAGACAGCTTTCCTGAATGGCACCATTGATGAAGAAGTGTATATTGAACAACCCTTGTGATTTGAAGTATATAATAGAGAAACTCATGTATGCAGGTTAAAGAAGGCACTTTATGGCCTCAAGCAAGCTCCAAGGGCTTGGTATGCAAGGATGGATACATATCTACAAAGAATGGGTTTTTCAAAGAGTTCTGCAAATCTAGCCAAGTCTTGCATTTCACCATTGGGATTCAAAGGAGAAAATGATTTGCAAGGGACATTGAGGTAGAGAAGTGTTATCACTTGATTTTATTATCTTATGTGGTATTTTCTATCTTATCTTTTCATATTGACAAGGAGTCTATGAGAGCCCAGTTTCAAAGAACAAATCTAGCCAAGTCTTGCTCAAGGAAGAAGGGATTCGAACCAGTGACTACAGCACCCACTACCTTTGCAAAGGAACCCGTACGGCAAGTGAAGAAGGCTACAGTACATCATTGTTAGAAGAAGTTCCTTCCCTAAAGCCAAGGTCAAGCTCCCTAATGAAACTTGGTTGAGTTGATGAAGCTTTGAACTGAGTTTGTTGCACATTGTTGGTTGAAGTTTAGCCATCATAATAAGGTCGAAATGCTAAAGGGAGAAAGAGTGGGATTACCCTCTGTGTGCTCTTGAAATCTGGGTCGGTTTTCTTCACATTGGCACGAGTTGGATAGAACTAGAGTCTTCCTCTTATTGGTTGTGCATATGACTGACAGAAAGAACCCTCTACGTAGAGGTCTATACTAAGAACGGCCATGACTTCAACATTTTCTGGGTTGTTATAATCTTGTATACATTGTTGAAGAGGACGTTGTCACCATACCATTTGAAAGCAACCAGGTTCCCTGCTTCCTATCTATCGTATCAACTCATTGTTTTAGTCTCACAATAAACGGTATTTCACTGTATAATTCTGAGTTGAATATGTTAATGGGAAGTGGCAGATTTTGTTATGGCATGGTGTTATTTGAATAATATTTGGTTAACTGAGTCTAATGCATGAATACATCTCTGTTGTGAGACATTTATGAGTATATGCATTTGATTTTAAGGGCCAATCTGAACTAAAACAAGAGAACTCCACCTACAGCAATACTCCTACAAACTGTTTGACAAAAGTCTTCATTGGAAAACCTTTATTAAACCCAGAAAACACAGTGATAGTCCTAGTCATTTTTCAAGGGGAGATATTACAGTGGTATCAGAGTATGTTCTTGGACAATTGTGTGGTCTAAGGGCAGCTTGTTGGTGATGTCATGACAATGGAAAGTCCTTTTAGAGGGATAACTTACAGGAGGAGGCATGCACATAGAGAACCCACTTCTATCAGAGAAGAAGATATTCCAGATAGTGAGGGTGAGGAAACACCAGATAAAGGAAATGGGGTATAAGATAAAGAAACACCTGAGATAGAAGAGCCAGACATGGGTGACAAGGAAGAACAAGCCTTCAACAGTTTGCTCAGCGCAATAGATGATTTGGCTAAAGGCCAAAAGGATATGGTGGACCTGATGAAAGGGATGATAAACAAAGGAGCTTCCACCGGAAAAGAGCTAATAAATGGAGAAGGGCCAACAATGCTGAGGGCAGCCATGCCTATACTACTACTATACAAAGCCATTCACTATCAGTTTACAGAACACCCAAACCCAACATGCCTCGGTTCTTACATGAGATAGCAGAGGGCCTAACACAGCAGTCTAGTCAAGGAATTCCTTATGTAGATTATATGAAGTATATAGCATTGGGACAGGAGTTCCAGGTTGCCATGCATTTCACTGATTTCTGCCACCTTCAGTTGAAGAGCAGACCTAAACCATTTTAGAAAGTTTTAAGGCAGAATCAGGAGCTGCAAAAGACATTGGGGAAGGTGACCATTCCTTGCTTTAATGGGTCATCTAAATGCTCAGCTCAGTCATGGGTACATAAACTGGATACACATTTCCAGTTGCATCAAATGACAGAGGAGGAGGTTATCAAGCTAGCCACATTACACTTGGATGGCGAGACCCATGACTCGTAGTACCATGGGTTGGTGACAATGGGTCACAACAGCATCACTTCATATTCTAAGTTCACTCAAAGGTTCATTGAATGATTTGACAGGAAGGATCCAGAACTTCATTTTAGGGAGCTAGCCCAACTCAGACAGGCAGGTAGTCTGGAGGCCTACATTTCAAAGTTTCGGAGACTAGCAGTTATGGCCACAAATATCTCAGAGGCCAAATTGGTGATGCTATTTGTAGAGGGGTTGTTAGAGACTCTACATGGATGGGTCAAAGGCTTTGAACCCGCCACTCTTCATGTGGCAATCAACAAGGCCAAGGATATGCAGGATGCCGCTTCTAAAAACAAATTCACTCCTAGGCTCTATTTCCCTCAAAAGAGTAAAGAGGTCAAGCCCCTTCAGAAGGAGTGGGCCGGGAAACCAAAGGTGGATGAGGAGACTCGAAAGAAGTTAAGGAAGAAGAAGCTTCGTTTCAGTTATCAGGAACTGTGGGCACTAGGGCACAAGTGTGCAGGAAAGGACAAGATGAGCACTATATTGAGGTGTACTTTGAGAATGACAGTGAAGATGGAGATGAGGAACCAGTGCAGGGACAAGTAGAGGGACAGATACATCATCCAAATGGAAGTGAGACTTCACATACAGAGGGCAAAGCCCCTCTCATTGCATCTATGTCAAGATTCCCCAGGTATCGTACTTTCAGAGTCAAAGGGGTTCTGGCAAGACACAAGGTGAAGATATTGATCGATAGTGGAGCTTCCCACAATTTCATAGATGCAGCCATGGTAGAATGGAGAGGGATTCCTGCAGAGGAGTTTGATGGTTTTATGATCGTCATATCTGGTAACCATCAAATGGACTGCAATAGATACGTCTTCAAACTGCAGCTAACTATGGGAACTACACAGTGACTGAGGACTTCTTCGTGGTGGATGTGCCAAACACCAATGTGGTGTTAGGTTCTCAGTGGCTCTATTACATCAGAAAGTATACTACAGATCAACGAAATATGGCGATGGAATTCAAAGATCTAGTAGATGGTATGTTAAAATTGGCAACTAGGGCCAAATTCCAATTTGGACAACTCATTTGATGGAGATGATGATTGCATTGAATTCCTCTTTATGAGAGGACCAAAATCGACCTAAAGATTATCAAATTTGGACAAGGGAAAATATGTTTTTGAGGTCAAGCCCACACGTGCAAATTGTCAAGGTCGGCCACATCATCATGTAGGCTCATGAATCCCAATGGACATGTCACTTCACCCTCAGCGACTTGTATAAATATAAGTGACCTCCAGCCTCATTTGGCACCTCACTCACTCACACATTCTTCTCTCTCCTTCTCTCATTGGTTAGTACAATTATTGGGCATATCTTTTCTCTCACACGTGTGGCAAGGAAGACAAATTTCAGGACGAAATTAGTGGGCATATCTTCTCTCTTGTAGTTTGACCAACGTTGAGTTCGACTTTCCAGGCATAACTTGAGTTCAATCTTCTAGGCAGTTTTCTGTTTGGGTAGGTTGTACCATTTGGCACAGAAACTGAGGTGATCGGAGCACTTTGACTGCAGAGATAAATCACAAGTTGACCGTAGATTTACAAGGCAGAATTTGACCAAGTTTGACTGCTAACTTTGGGATTGTTTTGGGCTGACTTTGACCACCTGTTCATCCCAAGTTTGACTGCCTTTGACCGAGATTCAAGAGGGATGTTTTGTTGCTATGTTGACCACCTTTGACTTTCTGGTTAGGGTTGAATTTGACCGCAGATTTGAAAGGGTTGTTTTGAATTTGATTTGGCAAGTCAATTTTGACTTTTTGTACTCTCTATTTGCTGAACATTTAATATAATAATAAGAAGAAATGATCAAAAGGTTTTCCCCATCTTGGGGTTTTTCCCTGGCATCCGCCAAATCTGGTGTCCTCTTGTCTTCTGCATTTTATTATTCATGTTCTATCTTGTTAAAATTGGCAACTAGGGCCAAACTCCATGTGGGTCATCTTATTTATGGCAGCTGATATTTTTATTGAATCCCTCTCATCGAGAGGTGTAGGATTGATCTAAAGATCATCCGATTCCGATAAGTATTCATGGAGTTATGAATTTATTTGTGTTATAAAACTAATTGTCAAGTCGGCCAGCAACTTATGTAGGCTCAATAAGCCCAAAGGTCATGTCTATTCAACCTCTACGTTTTAGTATAAATATAGAGGACTTGAAGTCATTTTGGAATACATATACACTCTGAATGTGATCTCCTCTCCATGTCTTGGGTTTTTGGAAAAGGAGAGACACTAAAGAAAACATTGGATGCCCTAGCTGCAGATGATATCTAACACAGTCATGAAGACATATTCCAACGCAGATATGAAGACCTATTTACACGCTGATCATGGAGACAGTTATGTGTTGTTCATGCAGAGATATATACGCTGCTCATGGAGACATAAATACGTAGGCCGCAGTACAACGCAATCATGGCAATATCTTAACTCTGTTCATGAGGCACTTATACGATGTTATAAAGGGTAGCCGCAGGCACCTATTATGTTGTCCAGATGCCTTATACAGAGGCCCTAATACGCTGACCAGATGCCTTATGCGGAGGCCCTAAATCCGCTATCCATAAGCCTTTATACGGAGGCCCTAACACGCTGACCAATAGCCTTATACGCAAGCCCTAATACGCAGTCTAATGCAGTCCATCTTCGCTGACCAAAGGAGGCCCTAACCACAGATAAGAGAGGCCTAATACGCACTCCAAGGATAGACACTATCACAGCTAAACGAAGCCTATTGACAGCGTAAAAAAAGAAGGAAAGTTCGAGTTGCTGTAGGTGACAGCACCGTCATAGAGTCAGGACTATTTGCGTATCCTTTTGTGACTGCATGAAGTTGTTCTCTTCTTGTAGGAGAACCGAGTTAGAGGAGCTAAGGGATAGATCTGTTGGGATCTCGCTGGAAGAACAGTATAACATTTATGCTGCTACAGGAAGACTGTGTGTTAGGCCGCAAGCCATAACACCACAGTCAGCATGTCGTATGGTTATTTGAGAGCTCAGATCAATACCATAATATATGGAGCTGTCATGCATTATACTATTGAGATCTCAGGCTATTAAAGGGTTGTATGATGCTGCTGTAACATGAGATGGACAAAGCCATTGTCATGGGTTAGTATTACTATGTTAAGGATAAGTCAGATAACAAGGGCAGCAAGATGATCATGGACATAAAGGGCAGCATGATGATAAATGAGATCATGGACATGGACAGCATGATGATAATAATGATTAGTGCAGTATGCAGTGGTGCAGCAAGTGGACTAGATGTAGCACAATGATAGGTGAAGGAGTCACCTTGGAGAATCAGTTGAAGCAACATGTCTTCAACTGATCTCATATAGATATAGAAAGTCAAAGTGTTGACTTTTGTTTTAAATGTACTATCTCTCTCTCTTTCTCTGCTGAACTTTGAAGAACATAAAAGAAGAATTGATCAAGGGTTTCCCCACATTGTGGGGTTTGTCCCTGGCTGGCGCCACATCCTGTGTCCTCTTGTCTTGGCTTGTCTTCTGCGATTTATATTTATGTTCTATCTGCAGTTTACTTTAATGCTGATGTGATTGCTAGCTGTGAAAATTTAAACAAATTGCTCTAGCATAGAACATACCTAAAATTAACATGTTATCAGAGTTGAGGTGAAGACAATGCCCAAGCAAGAGTGAAAGAGCAATCACCTAAGACAATAGGGACAAGACAAAAGGATCAATGGGTTCCACATCTCTCTTCTAAGTTCACAAAGGGTGAAGTCAAAGCAGAGCATATTATCAGAATGGCGTAGTGGAAGTTTCTGATGGCCCATCTAAAGATCACTTCATTGGGAAGTTCGGATCTAAGGGTGGAAGGAAAGGCAGATGCCTTGGTTGCAATAAGTTCGGCCGTTATGCGAAGGAGTGTCTGAATGGCAGAGACACATCTCTTGATGAAGATAACAATCATTCCAGGGACATCTTCAATGATCAAAGGAATGACTGGTAATGCAGGTCATCAAGGAAATGGTCGACTCTTCAAAGAAAGCAAGGAACCCCAGAATCACTTTTATGTACCTGATCGCAAGAAGAACCTGGTGTCCATCTCGGAAATGGAAGTCAAAGGTTTCAGGGTGGCACTCATCGATGGAAAGGTACGTGTTTGGAAATAGAATTTTCAAAGATGTTTTTGAGTTCAAGGTTGTATCAAATTGCAGGAAGTCCACTGGGGACCATGTCCATTGTCACGTAGCACCGAAGGTCTATGAGTCAGATGGTGACAGGGATGCCTAAATTCAAAAGGAGCATGAAAGTACATGTCTGAGATGTACCGAAGGAAAACCTTACAAGGGACCATTCCCCTCATGCAGCAGGTCCACAGGTTTGGAACAACCCGAGGGGTCTGCGATAGATAATCAAGAATCTCGCATATGCAAGTGGAAGAAAGCCCTCTATGGCTTGAAGCAAAACACCCCGGGCATAGTATGAGAGAATCGATAGCTATCTGATAAAGCTGAGATTCACTAGGAGTGAAACGGATCCTAACCATTCGAAGGTTGTGGATGATAGACCTCTCAAACCAGCACCTTATGAGGACAACCTACTTCTAACAGGTGCAGACCCTCTCATTTGCAAAAGTAAGAGGGAGTTGGATTCTAGATGTGGAATGGTGAACTGCAAGCATGTGACTACCTCGAGGATCTTAACTTTCAGAAGTTATATGGTAGTGATGTCGGACCAGATTTAGGAAATGCCTCTGAATCTCATAAACTCATTCGCGTTGATGTTCTTGGTGAACTTCTATCCAGACATATGTTTTGCAATTAGCATGGAGAGCTCATATTTGGTTGAGCCTCACTGGATTGGTGCCAAGAATCTTCTGAGATGTCTTCGGGGCACAATCTCTCATGGATTGAGATACACTGCTGGAAATATGAAACTGCATGATTATTCGAATGCTGACTGGGCAGGCAGTGTGGAGGGTCACTAGAGCACTTCTTAGTGACGTTTCTCTTTGGATTCTGCTTCGATATAATGGATGAGCAGGAAGTAGAAATCGGTTGGTACAAGCACCGCCGAGACTAGATACATATCTACGAGTATGATCTCGTATGAAGCTCCCTGGTTGAGGAAGTTCTTCAGTGAGCTGTCTGTACACATGATGAATACCACTGTGATTCTCTGTGACAACCAGAGGTGGGATTCGATTATTGAGGAATCCCGTATTCGATGATTGCTCCAGCAGATAGCCATCAGATACTACCTAATCTGGGATATGGTAAGTCGATGAGAAAGAAGGCTACATCGCATTGAGACTGATGTATAGGTCACAGACATTTTGACAAAGCCCCAAGGAAAGATCAAATTTGTGATTTTCCCGAACGACTTGGAGTCGTCGAGAGACCCTTTCTAAAGGGTCCTGCATGTTGTATACATTGAGCTCTGGGGGCTTGCGGTTCTTACTGGAGCAAAATACGACCACAGGGTGACTCACCCTCCCCTGGTGGTGCGCACTGGATAGGATGATTTGCTCTCTTGTGTAGCAGGATGATTAGTTCCCTGTGAGGCCTAGATGATGTGTTCTCCATGGTGATTGTGGAACAGGATGATTCGCTCTCCTGTGGGCCAGGATGATTAGTTCTCCGTGGCATCCACTGGACAGGATGATTAGCTCTCCTGTGGACAGGATGATTAGTTCTCCTGTCAAGGCATCCTACCCATGCAGTCCGGGACTCATGGGAAGTACCTCTCATCTGATCAATGAGCAGGGAAATGAGGATAGGGACCATAGTAGTACTGATGCACGCATCGTTGTATCTACTGTACTCCCTATGCTAGGAAGACCTTCATTGATCAGGGATCAATGAATACTGGTCTGGGACCAGTGGTAGGAGTTGTACCCACTATGACCCTGACTTCGGGTCAGTTGAGGACTGGTCTGGGACCAGTGTTACATACTCTAAGACTGACTTCGAGTTAGTAGAATACTGGTCTGGGACCAGTGGTAGGAGTAGTACCTACTATGACACTGACTTCGGGTCGGTTGAGCACTGGTCCGGGACCAGTGGTACACACTCTGAGACTGACTTTGGGTTAGTGGGGAATGGTATGACACATTCTCGATCAATTCTTCTTCTTCATGGTTCAGCAGAGCTAAGTTGAGCAGAGCAAAGCCAGCAGAGCCAGTAGAGCTGAGCAGAGCAGAGCCAGCAGAACAGAGCCAACAGAGTTGAGCAGAGCCAGTAAAGCTGAGTAGAGTCAGCAGAGCAGAGCCAGCAGAGCTGAGCAGAGCAGTGCAGGGCATTGATGGCAGAGATAGTACAGTCGGACATATGGATCAGCAGATGGAGTTCTCCCTAGTTGAGAGGGAGTGTTAAAATTGGCAACTAGGGCCAAACTCCATGTGGGTCATCTTATTTATGCCAGATGATATTTTTATTGAATCCCTCTCATCGAGAGGTGTAGGATTGATCTAAAGATCATCCGATTCCGATAAGTATTCATGGAGTTATGAATTTATTTGTGTTATAAGACTAATTGTCAAGTCGGCCAGCAACTTATGTAGGCTCAATAAGCCCAAAGGTCATGTCTATTCAACCTCTACGTTTTAGTATAAATATAGAGGACTTGAAGTCATTTTGGAATACATATACACTCTGAATGTGATCTCCTCTCCACGTCTTGGGTTTTTGGAGAAGCAAAGACACTAAAGAAAACATTAGATGCCCTAGCTGCAGATGATATCCAACGCAGTCATCAAGACTTATTCCAATGCAGATATGAAGACCTATTTACACGCTGATCATGGAGACAATTATACACTGTTCATGCAGAGATATATACGCTGCTCATGGAGACATAAATACGCAGGCCGTAGTACAACGCAGTCATGGTAATATCTTAACGTTGTTCATGAGGCACTTATACGATGTTATAAAGGGTAGCCGCAAGCACCTATTACGTTGCAGATGCACCTATGCCTTATGCGGAGGCCCTAAATACGCTGTCCATAAGCCTTTATACAGAGGCCCTAACACGCTGACCAGTAGCCTTATACGCAGGCCCTAATACACAGTCTAATACAATCCATCTTCGCTGACCAAAGGAGGCCCTAACCATAAATAAGAGAGGCCTAATACGCACTCCAGGGATAGACACTATCACAGCTAAACGAAGCCTGTTGACAGCGTAAAAAATGAAGGAAAGTTCGAGTTGTTGTAGGTGACAGCACCGTCATAGAGTCAGCACTGTTTGCGTATCCTTTTGTGACTGCATGAAGTTGTTCTCTTCTTGTAGGAGAATCGAGTTAGAGGAGCTAAGGGATAGATTTGTTGGGATCTCGCTGGAAGAACAGTATAACGTTTATGCTGCTACAGGAAGACTGTGTGTTAGGCCACAGGCCATAACACCACAGTCAGCATGTCGTATGGTTATTTGAGAGCTCAGATCAATACCATAATATATGGAGTTGCTATGCATTATACTATTGAGATCTCAGACTATTAAAGGGTTGTATGATGATGTTGTAACATGAGATGGAAAAAGCCATTGTCATGGGTTAGTATTACTATGTTAAGGATAAGTCAGATAACAAGGGCAGCGAGATGATCATGGACATAAAGGGCAGCATGATGATGAATGAGATCATGGACATGGTCAGCATGATGATAATCATGATTAGTGCAGCATGGTGCAGTATGCAGTGGTGCAGTAAGTGGACCAAATGCAGCACGATGATAGGTCAAGGAGTCACCTTGGAGAATCAGTTGAAGCAACATGTCTTCCACTAATCTCATATAGATATAGAAAGTCAAAGTGTTGACTTCTGTTGTAAATGTACTATCTTTCTCTTTCTCTGCTGGACTTTGAAGAACATAAAAGAAGAATTGATCAAGGGTTTCTCCACATTGTGGGGTTTGTCCCTAGCTGGCACCACATCCTGTGTCCTCTTGTCTTGGCTTGTCTTCTGCGATTTATATTTATGTTCTATCTACAGTGTACCTTAACGCTGATGTGATTGCTAACTGTGAAAATTTAAATAAATTGCTCTAGCATAGAACATCCATAAAATTAACATATTTACAATTATTGTCAATGTAATTTATGGTTAATGTGATTGCTACTGGAAAACTAAATTGGAAATTGTCATTAGGTTGCTAAAGGACATTAAAGTAATTGTGTTAAGCATAGAACATACCATTGTTAACTAAAATTAACATGGAATCAAAGCCCAAGCAAGAGAGACAAAAGCAATCACTAAGAGAGCTTTGTTGGACAAACTATTGGACAAGTCTTACTGGCTTCTACATCCTACTTCAAAATTGAGGATAAGTTCAAAAACAAATCTGACTATCATGCATGGAAGATGACTTTGGACTTGACTTTGGAAGAGCATGATGAAATGGACTATGTGTAGGGAAAAGTGGTGGAGCCTCCTTCAAATGCACTTGCTACTGCGAAGACAAAGTATAAGAAAGGTGAGGTCAAAGCTAATAAAATTATCATAGACTCCATTCAAAAGCATTTGGTTGCCTATATTTATGATTTGGAAACATCCAAGGAGATGTATGATAAGCTGGTTGGATGTTCAAAGTGAACAATGCAAATCAAATCCTCTTTCTCAAGAACAAGTTGAAGGACATCAAGATGGATAAAGGGGAGTCTATCCAATCCTACTTCATGAGAATAACACAAATCAAGAATGACCTACTATCTATTGGAGAAGTTATTGTTGACAGGGAGCTCACTCTCATTGCACTTGGAGGTCTTCCAAGATCATGGGATGTGTTTAACACCACCATTCTCAACAATGACAAGATACCTAGTTTCGATGAATTATTGGCTCGATGCACTCAAGAGGAGATGAGGATGATGGAGAGAGACAAGCCCTCAAATGGAAATGAACCTACTGCTTTCTCTGCTCATGCAAAGAGGAAAAATAATGTTGGTCCAAGGAGATAGGGTCAAGGATTCAACAAGGGATTCAAAGAAGGAAGAAAAGAAAGGTGCTACAATTGCGACAGATTCGTCCACTATGCTAGAGAGTGTCCTCACAAGAAGAATACTCCAAGGGATGACGACAACAACAACAATTTCAAAGGCAATGGCAATGAAAGGAACAACAAGTTCAACAATAAAGGAAAGAGAAATGCTCTCGTTGCTCGAAATGGAAATGGTCGACCTCCCAAAAGGACAAGAAATACCATGTATGATGAAAGTAATGTTGTATAAAAACAAAATGAGTTTTATCTTATTTCCTCTCTATCTCCTGCCTCTCCTCTGGATACTTTGGATCATTGATTGATTGATAGTGCAACCTCAAGGCACCTCACTGGGTACAAGGAGGCCCTCTCAAATTTGGTTGAAAAGAAGACTAATTTGGAAATCATACTTGGAAATAATGCCACCTACCCAATGAAAGGGATAGGTATTGTTACTCTTCACTTGAATCATGGTCAAACCATTCATCTACAAGAAGTGTTGGATGTGCCCAATTTGAAAAAGAACATTGTGTTTATGTCTGCAATGGAAGATAGAGACTTCAAAGCAATGTTGCACAAAGGCCCCCCCCCACGGTTCCAAGCCCCGAAGCACGTCCCGTACAGAAGCGCCTAGGAAGCTTGGCCGGAAGCGCGCTTCCGAAATTCGGAAGCGCCGCTTCCGAATTTTTTGCCGCTTCCTGGAAAGTCGAAAGCGCCGCTTCCGAAGTGCCGAAGCGTGCTTCGTATAGCGCTTCGGGCGTCAGAAGCGTGGCGCTTCGAAGGAAGAAGCGTACGCTTCCGGAAAAGCATTTAGAAAATCGTTTTTTTTTTTCAATTTTTTATTCAATTTTAGGTGAGTTTGCTTGTTGGGGGTGGGTCCACCTTAGGTTAGGGTGACGAATGAAGGCAAAAAAAAATATAAATATAGCAGATGCTCCCTCATGGTAATGTTAAATTCTTAAAGTAAAAGTGACATTCTCCTTTATTTTTCATTTTCATCCTTTTACTTAAATTTTTAACATTACCATGAAATGACTCAGGATGTTTGAGAGTGTTTCCAGCCTCATTGGACTTCATATGGAGAAAATAGAATTTCATATCCTATTCAAAATTCAGCAGACTTAACAGTTTTCAGGAATTCAGGATCAATGGGATTGTGGCATTTCATTAGATTATATCAAGTATGAAGGTATGCGATTAGCATTTAATCAAGAGCACCAAGCCCTATATGTACCCTAGTGTTGGTGGTGTTAATTGTTGAACTCCTTTGTCACGCGGCACGCCCTTAGCAAAAAATTACCTTTCAATCAAGTCAAAATCATCGATCAAGCATGTTAAGCTTTTTCTACCATATTTTAAGTCTTGAATTAGGTAGTTTGATCAAAATTGGGCAATGTTGACTAATATCCCTAGACAATCGAGGTAGAGGCAAAGGCTAGACAAGAGGAGAAGAATCTAGATTCTAGATAGTTGATGCATCTAAATGGTTGATGCTCGAATAATTAATCATTAATGTACAATGGATGTTATATCTATCTTGATTTATGCAAAAATATGCATGTTTTCATGTCTTCTACAATTAATTTGCTATTTGGGATGTTTGTTTTGAGTATAAATGCAAAAAAATATAAAATATATATATATAGAGCAGACGCTTCCGCAGATGCTTCGCTTCCTAGATTTTTGGAAAATGACGCTTCCGCGTCCCCGCTTCCAAAAAACGCTTCCGCTTCGCCCCCGCTTCGTGCAACATTGATACCGTTTGTTGATGGAAAGGTACGTATTTGGCAAAGAAACCTTAAAGATGCATTTACTCTTGCATCTAGGGTTGATGGTTTCTATCAAGTTGGAGGAAGTCCATTAGGAGCTTTGGCAAGCGATACTTCTCTTCAATCTAAGCTACAGCACCAGAGGTTCGCCCACTTACATTTAAAAGCCTTACCTGGGGTAAGGAAGATGGTTATAGGTATGCCCGAATTCAATATGAACCATGAAGGTATTTTTCAAGGTTGTGCAGCTGGGAAACTTACAAAGGGACCATTCCCTTCTAGTGAAAGCAAGACTACCGATATTCTTCAATTGGTCCATTCCGATCTATCTAGTATGTTGCCTGTAACATCGTTGGGAGGATACCTATATTATGCAATCTTTGTGGATGACTTCTCATACAAAACATGGATCTATTTCTTGAAGAAGAAGGATGAAGTGTTCAAATGGTTTCGTTCTTTCAAAGCATTGGTGGAAAATCAAACAGGGAAGAAGATCAAGATATTGAGGACTGACAATGGAACCGAATATGAATCAAATGAATTCAATGACTTTTGCAGAGAGGTTGGCATTAAGAGGGAGACAATTGTCCCATACACTCCTGAGCAAAATGGCATTGTTGAAAGGAAGAATCGAACAATCATGGAAGCCACCCATGCCATGCTCCATGATCAAGGCCTACCAAAGTTCTTATGGGGAGAAGTTGCCAACACTGTTGTATATGTTCAAAATAGGAGCCTGCATCAAGCATTGGATTTCAAGACACTCGAGGAAGTTTTCATTGGTAAGAAACCTAATGTTTCTCATTTTAGAATATTTGGTTGTCCCATGTATTTTCATCTGCCTAAACAGAAAAGGAACAAGTTGGAAGCTTCTGGGAAGAAGGGTATATTCGTTGGCTACAGTGAAAATTTGAAAGCATACAGAATCTATGTACCTGGTCAAAGAGATGTGGAAGTATGTCGTGATGTCACCTTTCATGAAGATGTAGCCTTTGGGAAAGCCAAAGATTTCCCCATTCCAAGGAAGGACAACGACAATGTTGTGGAAAAACAAGATGAACCTCCAACATATGAGCCTATGCCCGATGTTGGTGGTCCGATGGATAGTATTGATCCACCTCCTGGTGATCCCTCTACCTCAAAGAAACGACCCCTGTGGCTCAAAGATTCTCTCGAAGACGCTGAAAGACATACTGCTCCAAGAGGGACATTTCGTGAAAGGAAGAAGCCGAACAGGTACCAAGGGTATTTGGCTACTATGAGTACTATTGTTCAAGTTGAACCGTGCACATTCAAAGAAGTCGTAAAGCACCAAGTATTGAAGGATGCGATGAATGAGGAATATGAATCGATCACGAAGAATGATGTCTGGGACATGGTGCCTAGACCCAAGGACAAGTCTATGGTCACGTCTAAATGGCTATACAAATTAAACATGGAGTTGATGGGAGTGCTGAAAAATATAAGGCCAGGTTCGTTGCTTGAGGCTTCTCTCAGAAGGAAGGAGTGGACTATGACAAGATATTTGTTGATTTGGGGTAGCATCAGATGTGCTCTAGTCACGAAAATTGGTGGAGAGGCTAAAGCACACGAGATCTCCAATACCCAAAAATGGTTTGGGCAGATTCTAAACAGATTGGGAGATATTAAAATAATTAATATTTTTAATGGAGTCCCTAAGTCTAAACTTAGGGAAAATAAAATATTAATGTGCGTTAATATAAAACTGTGTTAGAAGGGTCCAAAAGTCACGGATCAAGCCAGAGTTAATCTTAAATGTTGATTAGGGACTTAATCTCGGTCGTTGATTTGTCAACGAGAAAAGTATATAAGGAGGCTTGAGGGTCACTTGGAGAATACACCAGAATGATCAGTCATTCTATTCTCTAGAGCGGGTTTGCTAAGAGAGATAGAATCAGTGATCAGCAACGAGGGGCAGTGAATACAGAAGCAGAGAGGCAGAGAAGGTACCGGGAGAATCAGAGCAAAAGCCGAGAGAGAGGGACGCATAGCCAGCTAGAGGCCACGCAGAGCCAGCTAGGGCCCACGCAGAGGTAGCCAGGAGCTACTCAATGCCTCAGAGAGCCAGCGTGGGTGACGCAAAGGCTCTAAAGGCTAATGCAGTGCCTCCAAAGGCTGACGCAGGGTTTATTGGGCTAACGCAGGGCCAGGAGGGGCTAATGCAATCCCTAGAGGCAGACGCTGGGGTTTTCGTGGAGCAGATTGGTGTTGGGAGCTGTCGGAGTGTTTATCCGGGGTTTCAACCGGAATATCTGCTTCCGAGTAGAGAGGTACTACTGCCGAGATTATTCTCTGTTGGATGAGCCGGTTTTGGTACCCAGATTGTATTTCAGAAACTGCATAATAATAAAACCCTCAGATAGTTGCACCATTTTCCCGCATTGGGTTTTTCCGGGGACATTGGTTCAAAAACAACGATGTCACTTGTGTGCTTGTTTTGTTTCCTTCGGTTGATGATCTGTAATGTGTTGAGCATGTACTTGTATTTATTTTCAATATTTACATGGTAAATAACTTGTTAATTAATCAGAACAAGTAGGCAGAAATAAATCAGAAATTACATGAAGGGTTTTTAAAAGTTAGACTTAGAAATTCCAACATGGTGTCAGAGCGTGGTTGCAGATCACATGAGAACTAAGGACATCAGTCGAGCAGAGTAGCAACAGTAGAAAACAGATGTCCCGAGAGACAGAAGTTGTTCCTAACAGAGAAGCAGCAAGAAAGGGGTGACGCAGTGTCTGCGTCATCAAGTTTGAGCCGGGAAGAGGATCAACGCAGTGGCAGAGGGGAGCAGACTCGACCTACGCAGTGCCCGGTCATATTTCTCAGTCAAGAAGGATTGACGCCCGTGGCCAAGAGGTGTGAATTTTGCTAGTGCCGGGATTGTGCAGAGCCTAGAAGCTCTAACCTTCAGTTTGTTGGGGCTTAGGAGGCTGTGGGTAAGTTGCAGAGTGAAGCTGGTGGGGTACTGTAGTCAGAACAGTACCTAACAGGGCAAGACCAAGGAGGAGGGAGTTGCTACCAAGGATTTCTAGCCAAGAAATCCAGATCAGTGGTGCAACTGCACTAAGGATCGGAGTGGGGGCATCTCGACATTGGCAGAGGGGTTTCCAGGAGGGAAATCGAGGCTCAGAGGGAGTCACACTGAGAACTTCCAGAAGGGAAGTAGAGGAGCAGCGAGATGGCAATGAACGGGGTAAGAGACCAGGACAGACTGAACAGAGCCTCAAACTTCGTAGTCTGGAAGGCCAGAATCTTATTTGTTCTAGATAGGAACCGTCCCAAGCAATTCACCTTGAGGACAATAGTGGTCCTAGTTGACCCGGCTGATAACGATAAGTATGAGGATGCAATGGCGAGGGCCAAGAGCATCATCCTTGACGGGGTCAAGGACCATGTAGTACCACACATTGCCGAGAAGAATACAGCAATGAGATGCGGGATGCCCTAAATAAGTTGTACTAGCATACTTCCGTGTAGAGGAAGATGCTACTAGAAAATCAGTTGCAGTCATACCAGATGCAAAAGGAAGAACAAATTGACCCCTTCCTCGGACGATTGAAGGAGATCCAGGATTAGCGGACTTCCATAGGAGCCACATCGGATCAAGAATTGATGGTGAGAACAGCCCTGAACGCAGTCTCAGAAGATTGGGAGGTATTTGTCCAAAGCATACTAGGCAGGGCGACCCTTCCAGATTGGGAGGAAATGTGGGCGGCTCTTTGCCAAGAAGAGATTAGAAGGCTAAGCAAGGCAGGAAGTAGCGGCAAGGGGATCAGAATCAAGGAGGAAGAGGAGGATGTTTCCCTGGCATCTGAGGGAAAGCAGGAGAAATGGAAGAAGAAGGACCTCTCCAAGGTTAAATGCTTCAACTGTGGGGAATTGAGTCACTATGTGAGCCAGTGTTCGAGGAAGAAGAGCAAGGGAGAGGCTTCCGAGACCAAGGTTACGCCAGCAAGAGCGGAGAAGGAATTGGAGACAGATGATGACTGTGCCATGATTTCTCACATGCCACTTGAGCGGAAGTTGTGAGACATCAAGATGTAGTAAGATGGACTACAGGCGATGAGGGGTAGGATCCTCGAGGTACCCAACCTCTTGGATTATACCTTGCTACGGGAGCACCGAAGAGGAGTAGCAGGACTGGCAGATGTCAGTAGAGACGGATGCGGATGGAGCAACAGAGGGAGCTACAGTGCAAGATTCCCAGGACAGTGCAAGAGACACGAGAGTGTTGCACCAGTGCAGGATGGCACAGAAAAGTGTGCAATGATGCGAGATGCACAAAGTTGTTGCAGCAGCGCAGAGGTCAGAGGGAGCACTTGTCAGTGACAGGGGGAGCTTTAGCATCAATAGTGTTTCTAGCCTAACGGAGATGTCAGAGATGGGAGATCAGTTACTTACTTCTCAGTAACTAAGTTGCAGTGCAGTAGTTAACAATGGCAGTGCTATGGGCAGCACGATGCAGCATGATGAGAGGGGTTGCAGTGCAGATGCAGCAATGGCAGTGGCAGCGCCATGGGCAGCAGCACGAATGCAGAGGGAGCTGTCGTACAGATGCAGTAGTGGCAGCAGGGCCATGGGTAGCAGTACATGATGCAGCAGTGCAGAGGATGTTGGGCAGCAGGCGTAGCATCAGCACAAGGACCGATGCCGGATGATCAGGGTGATGGTCAGTGAGGAGTATTACTAGAGCACAGTCCTCGCTAAGAGGGAGTGTTGATTTGGGGTAACATTGAATGTGCTCTAGCCACGAAAATTGGTGGAGAGGCTAAAGCACACGAGACCTCCAATACCCAGAAATGGTTTGGGCAGATTCTAAACAGTTTGGGAGATATTAAAATAATTAATATTTTTAATGGAGTCCCCAAGTCTAAACTTAGGGAAAATAAAATATTAATGTGTATTAATATAAAACTGTGTTAGAAGGGTTCAAAAGTCATGGATCAAGCCAGAGTTAATTTTAGCCGTTGATTAGGGACTTAATCTTGGTCGTTGATTTGTCAACGAAAAAAGTATATAAAGAGGCTTGAGGGTCACTTGGAGAATACACGAGAGTGACCAGTCATTCTATTCTCTAGAGCGGGGTTTGCTAAGAGAGATAGAATCAGTGATCAGCAGTGAGGGGCAATGAATACAGAGGCAGAGAGGGTGCTGGGAGAATTAGCGCAAAAGCCGGGAGAGGGACGCAGAGCCAACTAGGGCCCACACAAAGGAAGCCAGGAGTTGCGCAGTGCCTGAGAGAGCCAGCGTGGGTGACGCAAAGGCTCTAGAGGCTGACGCAATGCCTCCAGAGGCTGACGCAAGGGTTATTGGGCTGACGCAGGGCCAGGAAGGGCTGACGCAGTCCCTAAAGGCTGACGTTGGGGTTTTCGTGGAGCAGATTAGAGCTAGGAGCTGTTGGAGTGTTTATCCGGGGTTTCAGCAGGAATATCTGCTTCCGAGTAGAGAGGTACTACTACCAAGATTATTCTCTGGTGGGTGAGTCGGTTTTGGCACCCAGATTGTATTCAGAAACTGCATAATAATAAAACCCTTAGATAGCTGCACCGATTTTCCCGCATTGGGTTTTTTCGGGGACATTGGTCCAAAACAACGGTGTCACTTATGTGCTTGTTTTGTTTCCTTCAGTTGATGATCTGTAATATGTTGAGCATGTACTTGTATTTATTTTCAGTGTTTACATGGTAAATAACTTGTTAATTAATCAAAACAAGTAGGCAGAAATAAATCAGAAAGTAAATGAAGGGTTTCTAACAGTTAGACTTAGAAATTCCAACAATATTTGCACTGGTTGCCTGATATACCACTATTTAATCTATTATTGCTCTAGTTGCCACTCAAGGATGAAGCCTACATCAAATGGAAGTTAAGACTGCTTTCTTGAATGGCTAAGTTAAGGAGGAAGTCTACTTGGAACAACCTCAGGGATTCGAAGTACAAGATCGAAGAACACATGTATGCAGGTTGCAGAAAGCCCTTTATGGCTTGAAGCAAGCCCCTAGGGCTTGGTATGAGGGGATTGATAGCTATCTTATGAAGTTGGGATTCATGAAGAGCTATGTTGATCCCAACCTATACTTCAAGGTTGAAAAGGACATGCCTCTTATTTTGGTTCTTTATGTTGATGATCTCTTTCTGACTAGTGCAAACCCTCTCATTTATCAATGCAAGAGGGAGTTGACTATCAAGTTCGAGATGAAGGACCTAGGATTGATGCACTACTTTCTAGGCCTGGAGGTCTAGCAAAAGCCAAGCGAGATTTTCCTTTCTCAAGGAAAATACATTGTGAAGCTGCTAGAGAGATGTGGGATGGTTGATTGCAAGTTTGTTTCTACTCTGATGGAACTCAACTTCAAGAAGCTATGTGGAAGTGTCGTTAGACCTGAATTGGCAAACCCTTTCGAGTATCGACAACTTGTGGGGGCCCTGATGTTCTTAGTAAACTCCCATCCAGACATATGCTTCACTACGAATACATTGAGTCAATTTATGGTTGAGCCTCATCACATACATTGGATTGCTACTAAGAATCTCTTAAGATATCTCTGTGGCACAATCAACTATGCACTAAGATACACTGCCAGAAATTTGAGGTTACATGGATATACTGATGTTGATTGGGCTTGGCAGTGTGGTGGATTGAAAGAGCACATCAAGATGTTGCTTCTCATTGGGATCTACTTCGATTTCGTAGAAAGCATAAATCGGTTGCTTTAAGGACCGCCGAGGCCGAATACATTACAGCTAGTATGGCCTGTTGTGAAGTCGTTTGGTTGAGGAAGCTCTTCAATGAGCTACTTAAGCATGTGCTGGATACCACCGTGATCTATTGCGACAACCAAAGTGGGATTCGCCTTTCAGAGAATCCCGTGTTCCACGACCGGTCCAAGAACATTGATATCAGGTACCACCTTATCCGAGATATGGTTCAACGAGAAGCAATAAGGCCCCAGCACATCAGGACCGATGAACAGGTTGTTGACATCCTCACGAAGCCCTTGGGGAAGGTCAAATTCTTAGCCTTCCAAGAGAGACATGGAGTCGTGGAAGGACCCTCCCATGAGGGTCCCATTGAGTTGGACGTTGAACTCTAGGATCTCCTGGGGACTTAAGGTACTCCTTGGAGTTGTGAGCGACCATAGGGTAAGTGGTTCACCTTCCCCTATAGGTGGATTATGTACAGTGTGAGTAGTTCACCTTCCCCTATAGGTGCATTATGTACAGTGTGAGTGGTTCACCTTCCCCTGTGATACCCCATTATGGTTGACATGTGTGTAGGGTGAGTGGCTCACCTTCACCTATGATTGATGACACGTGTGTAGGGTGAGTGGTTCACCTTTCCCTACGATTGATGATATATGCATAGGATGAGTGGTTCACCTTCTCCTATGGCATATGAGTAGGATGAGTGGTTCACCTTCTCCTGCAGATGCCCTAGCATACATCCTACCCATGTAGTCTGGGACTCATGGGAAGTACCTCTCATTTGGCCAATGAGTTGGGAAAAGAGGATAGGGACCATAGCACTACAAATGGACACATCGTGTACTATCGTACTCCCTATGTTTAGGATGCATGGTGTTCAACAACTTGATCTGGGATCAAGTCTAATTGGGGTTCTACCCCTAGACTGACTTTTGTAAGTGGAGAGTGGTAAGGTCTTGTGACTCACTCTCAATCGATTCTTCTTCGTTATCTATGTCAGTGTTCAGCAGAGTTGAGACGAGATACAGATATGGTACATGATGACAGATGGCATGATGATCGATGATGATGAATGAATTGGCAGCTGGAATTCTCCCTTGTTGAGAGGGAGTGTTAAAATTGGCAACGAAGGCCAAATTCCACTTTGGACAGCTCATTTGATGGAGATGATGATTGCATTGAATTCCTTTTTTCGAGAGGACCAAAACCAACCTAAAGACCACCAAATTTGGACAAGGGAAAATATGTTTTTGAGATCAAGCCCACACGTGTAAATTGTCAAGGTCGGCCACATCATCATGTAAGCTCATGAAGCCCAATGGACATGTCACTTCACCCTCAACGACTTGTATAAATATAAGTGACCTCCAACCTCATTTGGCACCTCACTCACTCACACATTCTTCTCTCTCCTTCTCTCATTGGTTCGTACAGCTATTGGGCATATCTTTTCTCTCACACGTGTGGCAAGGAGGATGAATTTTAGGACAGAATTACAGGGCCAAAAATTTCAAAATTCTGTTGCAGTTTGACCAACATTGACTAGCGTTAACTTTGACTTTCCAGCAGAATTTGAGTTCGATCTTTTGGGCAATTTTCTGTTTGGGCAGGCCGTACCATTTGGCACAGAAACCGAGGTGATCTGAGCACTTTGACTACAGAGATAAATTACAGGTTGACCACAAATTTCCAAGTCAGAAGTCAACCAAGTTTGACTGCTGACTTTGGGGTTGTTTTGGGCTGACTTTGACCATCTGTTCAGCCTAAGTTTGACTACCTTTGACCGAGCTTCAAGAGGGATGTTTTGTTGCTGCGTTGACCATCTTTGACCTTCTGGTTGAATTTGACTGTAGTAGACTGCAAATTTGACAGGGTTGTTTTGACTTTGATTTGGCAAGTCAATTTTGACTTTTTGTACTCTCTCTCTGCTAAACATTTGATATAATAATAAGAAGAATTGATCAAAGGGTTTTCCCCATCTTGGGGTTTTTCCCTGGCATCCACCAAATCTGGTGTCCTCTTGTCTTGGCTTGTTTTCTGCATTTTATTATTCATGTTCTATCTACAGTTACTGCCAATGTGATTTACTGTCAATGTGATTTATGGTTAATGTGATTGTTATTGGAAAACTAAATTGGAAATTGTCATTAGGTTGCTAAAGGACATTGAAGTAATTATGTTAAGCACAGAACATACCATTGTTAACTAAAATTAACATGGTAGAAGGGTAGTTTTGAGGGCCATGCATTAGTACCCGACGAGACTATTATCATCTAACAACATGGAAGTAGTATTGAGGCAGGGGGATATTGAGTGGGTCGTTGAGTGCCTTGTTACATATAATAGATAGCCAAACCAACCACTACAGCATCCCGACGACATACCATGTATTTTTTCACAAACACTAGAAAGATTTTTCTAACATTCCTCCAAGTAGACCACCAAATAGGGGTTTTGAACATGCTATATAATTGGAGGGTGTACAGGTGGTTATTACCAACCCTTACCGACATCCCAAGGTTTACAAAGACGAAATTGCAAAGGGCATCAAGGAGTTGTTGAGGTTGAGTCACATTCGGCCTAGCTCCAGTCCTTTGGCTTCTTCAGTAGTCATGGCTAAGAAGGACGATACCTTATGGATGTGCATTCACTACTAGGCTCTTAACAAGAGGATGATTAAAAATCAGTATCCTATCCCCAGGATAGATGAGTTGATGGATGAATAGAGGGGCCAAATATTTTTTGAAGATTGATCTTTGTTTTGGCTATTATCAAATTCGGGTTTGGGCGCAGGACATCCTAAAGCCAGCGTTCAAGTGCCACTATGAACACTACGAGTTCTTGGTTACGCCAATTGGGCTAACCAACGGCCACACAACTTTACAATCATGCATGAACCATGTGTTCAATAAACAGTTGCAGAAGTACTTGTTGATTTTCTTTGATGATATACTGATCTACAGCGAGACTTGGGAAGGCCATCTAATGCACTTGGATGAGGTTTTGGGGATTCTGGAGGAGCAAGAGCTATATGCAAAGGAGTCCAGGTGTGAGTTTGGCATGACAAAGATGCTCTACCTAGGGCATGTGATTGGGCATGTTGGGGTTCAAGTACATCGGGAAAAAATTTGGGCAATCATTGAGTGGCCCACCCCAAAGAATGTAATAGAACTAAAGAGCTTCCTTGGCCTTTGCACTTATTACAGGAAGTTTGCTAAGGGGTTCTCACAATTAACAACATCTCTTACAGACCTCACCAAGAAGGGAGCCTTCAACTAGTCAGAGAAAGCACAGGAAACATTTGAGAAGATGAAGGAGGTGATGAGTACATGCCCTGTGCTTGCACTACCAGATTTCACCCAACCATTTGTGTTGGAATTCGACACTTCAGGGACAAGGATATGAGCAGTTCTTATGCAGGATCATCACCCCATACCATTCGAAAGCCACAAACTCAAAGATTATGCGCGGCACTATTTGATCTATGATAAAGAGAGTTTGGCCATCATGCATGCATTGGTCAAATGTAGACAATATCTAGTGGGGAACAAGTTCAAAGTAAAAACAGATCATAACAACCTGAGATTCTTCATGGAGCAGAAGGAACTTAGTGACAAGCAACAAAAGTGGATTAGCAAATTGCGGGCCTACGACTTCGAGATAGAATATGTCAAAGGCAAAAACAATATAGTGGTTGATGCTCTTTCAACGATGCCACCCACTCTCTCGCTCATAGAGATGGTAGATGATTGGAAGTCGTTGTTGCTTGTAGAGTATTCAAAGAATAAATTTGTCGATGAGATTCTAGAGGGGTTGATTCATGATGACAGGTACTGGATTGTGAATGATATCATTTACTACAAAAACCGAATCTATTTGGTGCTAGAATCAAGACTCAAGGAGAAGATTATGCAAGCAGCTCACAGATCACCATTAGCAAGGCACCTGGGATACATAAATACCTGCTGGAAAATTAGAGAGAGGTTCACTTGGAAGGGCCTCAAGATGGATGTGTTGAGGTTCATGAAGGAATGCTGCACTTGCCAGCAAAACAAAGCAAAACACGCTCATCCAACAGTTTACTATAGTCGCTCCCTATCCCGAAGCAGAAGTGGGAGAGCATTTCCATGGACTTTATCACTGGTCTACCTCCAGCACAGGGCAAAGACTGTATATATGTGGTAGTAGACTGACTCACAAAATTCGCTCATTTCTTTGCCATACCATCAAAATACTCAGCAGCGCAGGTGGCCGAGTTGTTCTTCAAGGAGATTTTCAAATTGCATGGGTTGCCGAAGACCATCGTCAATGACAAGGACTGTAGGTTCATGGGCAGATTCTGGCAAGAGCTATTCAGACTTATGGGGACCAAGCTAACACTGAGCACCAGCTATCACCCACAAACTCGTGGACAAATAGAGATAGTCAACAAATGGCTAGAGGGTTATCTCCAGAATTATGTAACCGACGGGCAAAAAGAATGGGTAAAGTGGTTGCATTTGAGGGAGCATTGTCACAACACCACTTTCCACATGTCTATCAGCATGACACCATTCAAAGCGTCAAATGGGTATGATGCCCCGACATTTGTAGATAGGATATTTGGGGATAGTCGGGCACCTTTGGCGAAGGACTAGATACAAGAAAGCCAAGATATCTTGAAGGTCCTCAAGGATAATATACAGATGGCTCAGAATCAGAAGAAATTATATGCAGACAAGGCTTAGGCAGAGAGTGAAGCGCAACTTTGAAGTAGGGGATATGGTGCACCTCTATCTTCAGCACCACAAGCAGTCATCACTCAAAACTAATGGGGGCATAAAAGTTGAAATCTGGATTCTACAGGCAATACGAAATCGTGAGACAAGTAGGAGATGTGGCCTATGAGCTTGAGCTTCCGAACAGATGTAAGATTCACGACGTCTTTCATGTCTCATATCTTAAAAAGGCCCCAAGAAAACATGTCACATCCGCAGAACTTCCACCGTTGGACGAGGAAGGAGAGTTCATCTTAGTCCTAGAGGAGATCCTAGAAACCAAGGAAAAGAAGCTACAAAGTAGAACAGTGAAAGAATACCTAGTAAAAATGGAAGGATTTACCTATGGAGTATGCCACTTGGGAAGGCGAGCAGGTGCTCAAACATCTTGAGTTAAAATTGCTTGAGACAAGCAATCTTGGGGTGGGGAGGATTGTAATGTCCCAAACCAATTAGGAAGCATATGACGGAATCCGCTAGCCTAACATGGTTCCTGTAGGCTAAGGTGGAAAAAAATAAATAAGGGAACTTAATTCACCTAAGGAAATATTATAAAACTCTAAGGGGTGAAAAGGGGGGCACTTCCTAGGCAAGTGACAAGTCACTTTAATTTTATAAAATGAAATTATTATAAAGTGACTTTATAAAAGCTAAAAGGGTAAAATGGCGGCAAAAGTGGTCACAAGTTTATAGAGGAGAAAGAGTGAGGAGACTCTCATCATTCATTCACCTGCATTTTGACAAAAAAAACTCTTGAAGAGTCTTTGGAGAGAAGCATAGGGTTTGGGAAACCCTAGCCGCCATAGCTAGTTTCAGTGTTGAAACTATACACTCTAACTAGTTCAAGGAGTCGAATCACTCAAATTTCACCATTGGGATTCAAAGGAAAGATGATTTGCAGGAAACATTGACGTAAAAAAGTGTTATCAGTGGATTTTATTATCTTATGTGGTATTTTCTATCTCATCTTTTCAGATTGAAGAAAAGTCTATTAGAGCCCAGTTTCAAAGAACAAATCTAGTTGAGTCTTGCTCAAGGAAGAAGGGATTTGAACCAGTGACAACAGCACCCACTACCTTGTTAGAAGAAGTTCCTTCCCTAAAGCCAAGTTCGAGCTCCCTAAAGAAACTTGGTCAAGTGGATGAAGTTCTAAACTAAGTTTGTTGCACATTGTTGTTCGAAGCTTAGCCATCATAATAGGGTCGAAATGTTGAAGGGAGAAAGGGTGGGATTACCCTCTACGTATTCTTGAAATTTGGACCGGTTTTCTTCACATCGGCACGAATTGGACAGAACTGGATCTTCCTCTTATTGGTTGTGTGTATGACTAATAGAAAGAACCCTCTACGCAGAGGTTTATACTACTCAAAAGAGCCATGACTTCAACATTTTCTGGATTTTTATAATCTGATATAAATTGTTGAAGAGGACGTTGTCGCCGTATCATTTCAAAGCAACCAGGTTCCCTGCTTCCCATCTATTGTATCAGCTCACTGTTTTAGTCTCACAATAAATGGTATTTCACAGTATGGTTCTGAGTTGAAAATGTTAATGGAAAGTAGCAAATTTTGTTATGGCATGTTGTTATTTGAATAATATTTGGTTGACTGAGTTTAATGCATGAATAGATCTCTGTTGTGAGACATTTATGAGTATATGCATTTGATTTTAAAGGCCCATCTGAATTGAAACAAGAGAACTCCACCTACAGCAGTACTCCTATAAACTGTTTAACTAAAGTCTTCATTGGAAAACCTTTATTAAACCCAGAAAACACACTGGTAGTCCTAGTCATTTTTCAAGGGGAGATATTACAAGAACCCATCTCTCCGCTTGGTTAATTCATTCAGAATTCACAAGTTGTACTCAATAGTTCAGTTATTTTGGAGGTCTGATGTAGTTGTTGCTGAATTCTTTTTGGGAGGTCATCCTCATAGCGACTTCCAACACTATATGTACTATTTTATTTAATAAAATAAGATTGAGTTTTTTTGCATGATTATTTCGTTTATTCTTCAGTTGCAGATTATATTTCTAGTGCTTGTCGTTAATTTTATGGTCCAATTGGTGAAAATTGTTTATGGAGTTGACAGCATAAGTTTTTGAAGCAATTTTCTGCTAAATTTGTATTTGGGATATTACATTATGATGCCCTAAGTGTTGCTTGTTTGATGGAGCAAAGAAGCAGCCGTGAGGGCTAGGTTTGAAGACTTAGATCAGTCAGAGGAAGGACTGATGTGGGCAACTTTGGAAGCCCTAAAGACTGATATTTAAGAGCAGTCAAGAGGGTTGGTTAATGTGGTGCCCTAGATCAGCAAATGCAGGTGCTATTTCAGCGATAAGAGGGCAAGTTGTGAATCCCTAGATGCTGGTATCTTTTAGGAGCAAAGGACAGCTAGAGGGCAGTGATCGAAAACCTCAAGTACAATGTTCATGGAAGGAGTCGATGGGTTGTTAAGAGCCAGAGTTGTGGAATCTATTGTCGCTTAGATTGTACAGGCATAGTGCGACAACGACTCAGGGCGGGGGTTGTCACTTTGATCCCCACTCACTCCATTCTAGTTGTCTCCCAACAACAAGATATGGGGGGTAGTCCCTATGGAAGATAGAAATGCAAGACTCGCTGATAACCAACAAGTCTGGGAGACACAGTTGAATGGCCTAGCCACTAGGTTGATTTAGCAAAATTATAGATTAGATTAGATTTAGATGTGAGACCAGTGCTTATGGAGTCAATTTTTTGCTTGATATCAATTAGAGACCAAGTAACCGGATGAACAACCACCACTTGAATGAATGACTCTCCTATATGTTATGCAAATCCTAAGACCTAGGTGTGATTCAAGAATCTTGGTTACTTTTAATTAAATGTCTATTCTAGGTGTGTCCTTCCCCTTAACTATTTTGGAACTAGTCTCTAGAGTAGGTTATGAGAAAGAGGCCAAAGGGAAGCAAGCAAAGGCTTGATTAACGATACCTCCCCTCAGGTACTAACCACCTGGTGCCTTCGGCACTGCAAAGACTGTGGCTCTGACAACTGCAAGGTCACCGTGTTAACTACTAAAGAGGTGCTAGGCTCCTCAAGCTAGATGAGAAAGGTTGTCCTATTATCTCTATCAACCAAACTTATGCTTGGAGGTAAGTTATTAGATGCAAGACTAGTCCTAGAATGAGATGCCAGGATCATGAGTGCTTCTTGAATTAAGATTGTTTAATGTTCTTTAAGTACTTAGTGTTGATTATCTTATAACAAGAGTACTTAACGATGAGTTGAGAGACAATCTTAAACAAGACAAAGTGCTCAATGATACAAGTGCCAACAAGATACAAAAGATATCCACAACAAGCAATTGCTCAATTTCACAATGATTCACCAATATAGAGTTCTCAATTAGATATCCACTTATAACATGAACTATAAATGACAATTAGAGCATTTATCCACTTAATGATTCAATATGAGATGCTAATGACAATTATCCAAAAGAGACAATGAGATTAAAAATGCCTTTAGCCAATGTTCTTCAACAAACTGTCTCCTTTAATGTCAACAAGATAATTAGATTTGCCAATATTCAAGCTTAAGAACACTTAGGTCTTTAATGAAATTATCATTCATAAGTAGTTATTAATCAATGAAACAAGAATGATAATAATGAGATCACTATTCACCAAGGTTCTTATGCCAATTAATTAGATCTCAAGACAAGTGATGTAACCATTCATGCAACAAGATACCGATTGAGATTTAAAGTGCTCTAAGAGAATGAGTCTATTAGATGTGAACACTGAATTATGAACTTTATAGCTTATGAACTCACAAGGAAAACACAATGTTAGCTCAATAAAACAAGTCTTTCCCACAATAAATTATTAGAGCATGAGGAAAAAGAGAGCCTATGATGATTAATGATCCACCTTTATCCAAATGAGCAATAATCCATTTTTTATGACAGCCGTGAACTTCTTATATAAACAGTGAGCTAACAGTGAGTTATTTTTTATGCGACTGCTAGGATCAGATCTTAGGATGCAGAGATGACAGCCACTGAAAATTGTAGATTTAGGCCAAATGATTAATGCCCAATCAAATGCAATTAACTTATTAATGTCTTAGGCAACTTGTGAGTTATTCTTAGGGCCTTTTTATGAGTATTCTAGCACTGTTACAAAAATATTATCTTGTTGCAGCAAACAGTGAGAACTTAGAAGAATGGGATTTAGAGATCAAACCCTTGAGGCTCAAAGCATTGGAGATGAATGGAGTACTTGCACACAATTTCTCTTACCTGAAATCATCAAAATTAGGACCAATAATGTTGCAAGACACCAAACAATTAGCCCAGTAAAAAAATGATGCACGGAGATGAGATAAGGGCAAATGAGGGTTAGGAAAAGGGAACGCTTGGCCTTAGAAGGCTGGCAAAAGGCCCAAGGAGGAGACACAAGGCCAGATATGCCTGCGTTGGGGTAGGAGGAGACCCTAAGGGCCTAATGCAAGGCCTCAAAGGCAGGTCGAGGGCTAGAAGGAGGTAGTCGTGAGGCAGCAGAGGAGAAAAAGGGAAAGAAGGGGGGAGAAAGAGGGCAGTGGAGGGATAAGGAGGCTAGACGGAGGGAGAGGAGGCCACAGGAGAAAGAGGAGAGGATGAGCAGAGGGCTGGAGGGCTCAAACAAGCCTGCGACAGACCTAAAAGAGGAGGCCGAGAGGGTTTAGAGTGCAAATGAGCCCACAGCAGAGGCAACATGAGAAGGCCACAGCCCTTAGAGGCCTTCGGCTTGGTCTAAAGGGCCTAAAGGAGCCCACGACAAGGAGAAAAGGCTGACGGTTGGTTTGAAGAGGGATGACGGCTAGGGTAGAGGGCCACGTTGAGCCTGGAGCGCTAAAAAAAAATTGAAACCCTCACAAAATTATATGTTTGCTTCAGATCTTCACTAATTGCCCAAATCGCCGCAAAATCTTCAATTGTTGGCCCTACAAAAATTTTGGAGACTAGATCTTACCCTCAAAAGCTTAGATCGAGCTCCAACCTAGCAAATTTTCTTGAATATCACCTGCACAAATGAAAATACAAGTGCCCAAAACCCCAATATATGCAAAATTTGAAAAATAAATCCCAAACCCCAGTTAGCTGCAAACAAGGGTTAGAAAATTATTCTACAAAAAAATATTTACAAAATTATACAATGCTTGAAAGAGTTTTTGGAAAAGTAATTTTTATGATATTTGACAATGGCTCGATGTATTTTGAAGAATACATGTTAACCACAACCTTATTGAAACAAGAAAATCACATAAAATATCTTTAGTCCAAACAAGGCCAGCTTGCGCACACAGTCTATGAACTTGGAGCCCAAGGGCCGGGGACCCTGCAAACTCTATATATTTCTTAAGAAAGATTGTTAGATCATACAATGAATCGGATCACCTAAGATAAGCCCAAAACTTACCAATAGAATGTTCCTATCATCTACAAATGAATTAACAATTCATATAATATTGAAGCACAATATACGAAAGCACATACCACAGATCAATGAGACAAAGACACCATGAACTGTACCCCGAAGTCTTTTATTAATGAATTTCAAACGTTCCCAGCAAAACAGTGACTTCACACCAGCGTTACAAAGTTACATCAAACGGAAGATGGAGAATAGAATCAAAATGCCTTCTATTTATAGAGAAATCCCTTCAAGTGGAAAATAACGGCTAGTTGGCTTGATCCCCATCAAAATAATCTCGACCGTTGATAAATCTTAAATCAACTTTTAATCTTTGCCATCGAAAATACTTATTTTTGAGGAATTTTCGAATTTCTCATTAAACCCATTTTTTATTAGTTCAAAAATAATTATTTTGAACTAATTTCCTTAAAAAAATTGACTTTGACTTAACCACCAAGGTCCAAGGGTCCAAATTTTCGTGAAATTTCCAATATTCCCTTGGTGGGAGACCTCCAAAAATTAACTTCTTTTAGACCCACGAATTTTTTCCACTTTGACAAATTAATTTCTCTAACATTTTAATTAATTAATTTTTTGGCTTAGGATTTAATTTTATTTTTGTGAGAAAAATTAAATAATTTGACTCATGAGGGAATTAATTATTTTTCTACCCTCAAATATTTTAGCCATGGTCTCTAAGTATGAAGAACCATGCACTAAAAATATGTTTACATAAGATTTTACAAATTCGACCCTCAAAGGGGGATACTCATTCGTTATAGACCCTCATAATATTTACCCAATTCTGAGACACAATATGATCTAGTAGACCAAGTGATTTGTAGTAAAATAACTTAGCCAATTAGCTTAAATTATTCCCAAATCACTTTTACAATAGACTCAACTAAAACACTAGGACTTACCTAAGACTTCAATGATAAATTCCACTCTAGCTTTGGGGTTGAGATTGGAGGGAAAAACTTTGTCCATCATCCGTGTTTTTAGTGAGACGAAAAACCTCCTAGAATGAAATTCGTCACCAAAATCATAGGCTTACCTAGGTTGTTACATAATTAAATGATCATACTAGCATCATTTACATTATAAATTTGCAGAATGGGTTTATAATGACATGACAGACTGTTGGCTGACGATTCTAAACTTTGAAAAAAAATCTTCAAGATTCTGGATCCTGCTTCCTTGGAATGTTAAAAAAATGGGTGCAACAAAGCCCTAGTCCAGTGATTGAAAGGAGGCAAATCGCTGATAAGAGGATAGATCCAGAAAACCCAATGAGCAAACATCTTAGTGGAGCAAGAGGGTTGCTAGTGGGCACATCAAGAAACCAAAGTTCAGTGACAAAAAAGGAGCAGTGATCATTGACAGTGGCAGCTTGGACAGTTGAAGACGCAGTTGTAGTGATCAGCAAATAGGGAGGCAAAGTACCCGCTAGATGTGTTCAAGGTACGTGGACTGAAAGGATTGTGGATGTGCACCATCAACAAGTAGGTCAAATGTTATCTTGTTCAAGGAAGATTAGTGGTCATAGTTGTTGACACCAAGCCCTATTTGTGTCTTGTATCAAGATTATTTGTAAGGGCCATGAACCCTGGTACAGGAGCCCTAAGATTGTTGTATTAAGAAATTATAATATAACATGTAGTGGTTTAAAAAGTTAAAATTTGTCATGTGCACTAGTTGATTCATTGATGTTTGTGACATGTGAGTGCATTTGTGATCGTGATCTTAGACTCAAACCAGATTCTTGAGTGTCGTGGAAAAATCAAAAAGGTGAAGGGGATGAGAATGTTGCTCTTTCAGTTCATGCAAGAAAGGGCAGAGGGACTTCCAAACTGAACAATGGAGAGGAAGGATCCTCTCATGATCGAAAGAAGGACATGAGCAAAGTCAAGTGCTTTGCATGTCACAAGCCAGGACATTATGCAAGCCAATGTTTGAACAGAAAGAAAGACAAATGAAAAGCACAGGTTGCAGTATTAACAGATACTGGAGAGTTTGCAACAAATTTGAGGAGTTTTCATTGGTGGTTGCTTGTCTTTCTAGCACTAGTGTTAGAAGTGCTCGGCTTGTGGAAAGCGATGCATGGTTCATAGATAGTGGAACATCTCGCCATGACAGGAATGAGGGAAGTGTTCCTTACTGTTTCAGAGACAAATTCAAACATGCATGTGAAAGTTGGTATGAGTGCCATACATGCAGTGAAAGGGGTTGGAACAGTGTTATACCAACTAGAATTAGGAGGATCTTTAGAGGTGGCAAATGTTTTATATGTCCCGGAGCTGAAAATGAACTAACTTTCAATCTCAGCTTTGGAGGACAAAGGGTATGATGTTGTGTTCCAGAAAGGAAAAGTATTCATATGTTCAGGGGGAGCTACCCAAGACACAACAATAAGGCTTGGTGTCAAGAAGGGTGAGTTGTTCAGCCTATAGGTAGATCCACGGGGATCTTGGATCAAGGATCGATGTTAGTGATGGAGATTGAGCAAGAGGCTATGAATTTGAGTTGAGACCAAGGAATCAGTTTTCTATCAAAACCAATTGGTATGAGCTAAGATTGATGGATGCTCAAGAGCAGGCTCCTAGGAGCATGGTAGGGAGAAACAAGTTTTTAGTGTAGATTCTGAAGCAAGTAGCAAGGAAGCCTTCCAGTTTAGAGGGAGTAGCTATAAGAAGATTCCTCCTTGTCTATTCGAATTTTCCTCCTCCCCCATTCGAATTCCCTCCTTTCCCTTCTTTATGAGAGGGGAGGAGAGTCCTATTCGAACTTGTTGATTTTTGTAGCTCGGGCAGGTACTTCTGCATAGGCCTTGTGTCTAGACGTGCAAATGTTGCCCACATTCTCCTTAAAACACTTTCTCTAGTGTAAGCAAGTTGTTGATGTAAGATAGCCTAAGTCTAACTTAGGAAAAAAACATTTATTAATATGTTGTCTTATTGAACTAAAAGAAACTTAGTAAAAGCAAACTAATTTACTTTAGTAAGTTTTAATCTTAGCCATTGATCTCAAGTGAGGCGAGATCTAATCTCGGTCTTTAATCACATTGATATTAGGGTTAAGTTTAGGGATTTAGCTCAATGTAAAATTATAAAAGAAAGGTTGAGAAGAGGAGATAGACACACTACAGCAATACAAGATTGAGAGTGGCATCTCAATTAGCAATGTGTTGGGTTCGAGGGAGTGTAGAGAGGGGGGAGATCTAGATCTACAAGAAATATCGAGCACCGATTTAGGGCAAATCTGCTAGATCATCCAAGTTATTATATTCTGTATTTTCTCAGTTGAACCATTATCCCGGGATGAGAGCCCGCGTAAGTTTGATTTTTTTTCTAATGAAAAACTTATTGGGTAAAAAGTAAAACATGTTTGTATTATTGTGATTGAAATCGGTTATTTAAATTTGCTTCCATTGAATTTATGTTAGGAACCTAGCCCTATATTTATTTAGTAGATCAATATTCTGCTAGGAACTAAATATTGAGTACTAGTTTCGTAGGAATTCTAACAACATTGCCTACCCAGAGCAGAGCGTTGGGCTATGTGATGGTTCCACATGGTACTTGACACTCTGTAGTACCCCCAGATGCTAAAACATTGAGCCCACGAAGCTTGGTGTTGGATATATTGATGATGTGCTCAGATGAACCCAAGACACCCCCAGGTTGGCCTTGACACTATTCGATGGGTGTTGCCGGTTCCGGAGCCTGGATGATGATGGTTATCCTTGAGATGACAGGGGGATCCCAAAGCTTGAGTAGATTGTTGCCACATCACCCCTCTCATCCTTTAGAGGATGAGTTGGGAACTTTGGTGATGACGTTTTGCTTTGGAGGCACGTAGGATGCATAACCATGGACATAGAGCTACTTTTTGGAGTATGAAGCACTCATTGGCCTATTTGACACTTGCTTTTGGCATTTAGAGTTCCTTTAGAGGGTGATATCATGGTGGAGGAGGCTTTTCTCCCACACGTGTGGGCATTTTTGGCATTATTTGTAATGTTTTTGAGCTAAGAGGTTAGCTTGTAACCTCACACTTGTTGAACACTCAAAGTAGACTTGAAATTAGGACTTTTACTTGTATTTTCATAAAAAAAGAGGGTTCTAAGCCTCATATAAATAAAGGCTCTCCCTTATTTTATTTGTTCATCACACAATCATGCGAATTAGTCCTTTTTCACTACTTGGGCAAGATGTGATTTTTCTATGGTGCAATTTCTTGTGGAGATGGTATTTTGCATGGATATGTTTTTTGGGGATTCAAAAAAGTGCGTTTTTGGAAAATTTCGTAAGTTTCGAACTTTATCTTCTATATTTTGCATATTGTATGTGTGAAGTAAGGTTTCTATTTATGCCGTGACTAAATGCTAAATTTATGTTGAATTCTTGCTCCATTATTGCATACAAAATTGTTCTCTTTGAAGCCTATAAGGAAACTATGATTGTGCATTCCTTATATTTAATGTCTCCCCTCACAAGGAAAACAATTAAGGTTTTAAAAGTGGATGCCCTAGTCATCCCACCTTACTCCATCAAAACCTTTCCATCGAATTTTAGCCCTAGAAGACTCTACTAAGACAATTCAAGATAAGGCACTAATCATTATTGTCTTGACCATCCATAAAATTTCATTAAATTTCTTCTTCTTGCCTTCTTCCTATACGTCTAGAGTTAGTTTCTAGGGTATTAGAGTAAAATTCTTCATAAAAGTGAAATTGTATTGCATGTTTGTGGCCCATAACTTAGGAATTGCATCAATAAAACACATAAAAGCAAAATCTAACATTGTACATGGTTAATCCTTCCATTTTTATGGCTGACATCATCCTTTTTGTTTATGCATGTTTTCAGCCCTAATTTCCCATTAAGTGACCCTAACCCTAGGCATTTATTGGAAGGCTTTTGTTCTTTTTGTTGATTATCCTTGAAAGGCCTTTTCTTTGGCTGTTATATGACATTGTGTGCCCTATCACTACAAATCAATCGAACCCTAACTTATAACAAATGTATCTTGGTCTAGGTGTAGAGTACTTGAACCTTGGCATAGAATATCTAGGCCTTTCTAGACTTTGTCGATACTTTATCCCGTTTGATAGACCTCTTATTCATCACCTTGAGCCATAGCATTAGAATATCATTTAGGTGATCTAAGGAAGCCTCACTTGAGGACAAAATCAACTAAAGAGTAGGAGAAACATTGTTGAGGTGACAGTGGCAACCCTTTCTCTTGTTGCCATAAGGTTTGGCCCCGCCTAGTGAGCCTTTGCACTAGGCCTGCTAGAATTTGCAGCAACAATCTCACCGCAATGTATGGGGGCTCCAACCTGTGCCTTAAACACTTCAAACTAATAATTCCATGACTTGGCGGATTGGGTCAACGCGTATAATGGTTTGTGAAAAAAATTGTAAATGTCAAACCAAATGGCTCAACAACTAGGTGGAGGGAGCCTGACCACTGTCTTGCCCACATCAACCCACAAGAATTACAAAGAGACCTTGATCTAGCAGATCCCTCATCTACACTTGAAATTGCTCATTGAGGCCAGTAACAGACTAGTGTGATCGTCCATAGCCACCCGTCTATGGCTCAATGACCCACAAGTGCAAAAATCCTTTCCTTGAAGATGAATGCATGCAGATAAAGGGATCTGGGCCTCTATTCACCATAACCTCCTGCATACTGCCATGACTGAATGTTCTATCAAAGAGGTATGTTGTCCCCATAACCTCCTGCATACTGCCATGACTGAATGTTCTATCAGAGAGGTATGTTGTCCCCATAACCATCTCTTCATAGTCATCATTGTTGTGATTGGAGAACCATCACATTGCCATTAGGATACAGACTATTTCAGGTTTGTCACAGTTGCTATATAACTATTCAACCCAGCATCTATGAGATGATAAGCAATATAGCCATGGGCATATGCATAGTCACAATCAAAATTTGATGGATAAGGTCCTTGAGCCTTACAAATAGCATCAAATTTCTCTTCAATGTATCGACCAAATTTCAGTCATTTGCTCATTCTTGTCTCCACTTAACTGATCCATATGCTTCTTAGTTTCAATCTGAGATAATTCTGTTGATATGGAGCTTGTTACCGCTCAAACTAGCAGGGGTCCTAGGAGGGGATCCTATAGGGCAACTACTAGGTCAAGGGCAACAATGGAGCGATAGCCCATTGCCACCTCAACTAAGGCTCCCTGCTCTTCACGGACTTTCACCAATGGGAGGAGACCCAGTATAAAGGTGGAATCACAAGATGAATAGGTTAATAAGAGGATGAGGAGTGATTCCTAGGTCTATTCACAAAAGAGACTCAATTAAATGGGTTGCTTGCTTTGAAAACAAGGTGATGGGCTCTCTAGGAAGGGCCAAGAGGACCTTTAGGGTTAGGTTTTGAGAGTGTGCTTTGTAAGGATGGTTCCTAGACCTAGAGATCTTTATGGACTTGGCGTTTATGTGATCTTTGTGAAATTGGAATCAACAAGTTAAGGGATCACAAAAGGGCCAAGTGAACCCAAAATTAGGTTAAGGATATGGAGTTGATCAATTAAGGATGCACTTGACCTAATTAAGGAAGGGAAGAGGATCAAAGAAGTAATCTTCTTTTGATAATTTAATGTTATGATCCCAAAGAAGTCACTAGCCAATGGGAAACCAAGGGCAAGAATCGATCTTCGAGCTAGGGCTTGAAATATCTCAAGATCTCACCATCAGAATTTCGTGAAATTTGGAGGGCTTCTAGAGGACACACCAACACAATTGTGGGCAAGAGATCGAATTCTTTTGATGGCTAAATCATGAGAAAAGTGATGCCCTAGGTGACCTACCGGGCTATGCCTAGAAGAAGAGGGGAAGGTAAGAGAAATAAGCTTTGGAGGTGATCATCTATGGAGGATTAGTGCCTTGTCCTTTGGGAGAGATGAAGTCAAGGAGAATTTATGGTTTGGAAAGAGTTCACCTAATCAAGGAGGCCTTCATACAATTTCACATGGCATGAGGGCATGAGAGTAGTGGCTTCAAGGTCTTTATACTTCAATTTGCAATAAATGATGACTTTTCAAGATGTATTTAACATTAAATATCTCTAGGAACATTCACCCATTTATACATGGCCCATGACATGATGCAACGCTATAAAATATCACAATTTCCACCTGTTCGTATAGAAAAGCAGTAAATTCCATACTTGTATAGCAAAAATCCCAGCATCATTCATGTGACAAGAGTAAATAACGAGAATAAGCATGAAAATAGCACTTACATGTACAAAAGAGTATATCCAATCATCAAATTATGCCAATAGAGAAGCTCCAAGACAAGAGAGAGGTATTCAAACATCAAAATTCATCCATATCATCCAAACTCGTCCTCCAAAAGGTATAGCGAAAATCTCATAAGAGATAATAACCCAATACAAGTGATGATGAATGAGAGAGAATGCCTCTCTTCTATTTATACAATCCTCTAAGGGATTCGAATGGCCTAATTTGGACTAATAGTGCCTCTAAAATAAAATAATGTGCATAATAACAATATTTTTGGTGACAGGCCTACCAAATAGCTCAATAATACAAGAAGCCTCTCAAGAGCGTTGAATGATCAATAAAGTGAGTCGTTGGGCCTTTGAGGAGGCCTAATAAAGTCCAAGAGGTGCCATGATGTAGAAATGGACTCCAAACATAATGGACAAAGGGATGGCCCCTTGTTTACCAAGCAAGAACCTGTGGTGCTCCCAAGTGGGTGTGGGGGCACAAAGACATCCTCATGGGTCTCCAAGTGGATCAAAAATGTCTGTAGACCATCTGTAAGGGCTAGGATGATGATATAAGCCCTCCCTCTACAGCGGGAAACATCTTTTAGACCTTGGAACATCTGCCAAGTGTATGGTGCTAGTGTGGAGTCGGTTGGACATGGTGAACTAGGTGCATCATCCTTATCCAAAAGGTGGAACACTAGCAATCAATGAGTGTTGTTGGGGATCCATGAAGTAATCTCTACTATGGTGGAGACCCATGGCTCTTAATGCTCACCCTGCAAATGCCAATGTGGCCCTCTGGAGGGCTAGGACCCCGTATAGCAAGACCAAGCCCCAAATGGAGACTCGCCTGTAATCTGGCATAAGATCCAATGTGTCCCCTTGCCCTCCAATACAACAAGTCATCAGAATAATCAAGTAAAAGAGCTTACAAGTCATGGAATCAATGGGGCACTTCATGGTGGCATGCCCTTCCATATTGGGCTTTGGCATGCATAAGTGTCTCCAAGCTCAATAGGGGGTTAACCAAGGATCCTATTAGGTGGTTTCAACCTCTAAAGGGGGTGACATGTCCATGGTACATCATTCAAATGGTAGGTGGCAGATGATATAATAATGGCGAGAGTGGGGATCAGCGGAATCATTCAGACCACATGTCATGGTATAAGGTAGTTGTAATAGGGGAAGCCCACACCTGGGTATATGAGTGTAGGAGGGAGTAGATCGTGGTACATGAGTTACCCCGACCTTTGTTTTTCCACCCTTCTTCTTATGCCTTTTGCCTTTGATTGGTTTTTTGTCATAACTGCTCGGGACTCCAAGGAATGAGAGCATGATGTGTAATATGTAGCAGTGGATCCCCCTTAAGGTGGGGCAGTTCATTACTCACCAAGGGTTGGGACAATCATGGGTTACTTAATGATGGAGGGGGTTCATTTAGGGCCCATAGGAACCAAAGTGATGGCCATGGGTAAGGGGTAGAGCTCATGTTTGGCTTTTGCCCACGTGTTAAATTTGTATGTCCCAGCCATCTTTTGCATTTTGTGGCACATTTCCTGTTGAGAGTGGTCAAATTATGCATTTTCTTTTCTTTTTAGCTGCATCAACCTTCGAGGCATCGTTCCAGGCCTGACCCAAGGTGTGGACAAGGGGAAGGGGAGGCTAACCCTATGTGGACCCGGATGGGAAAATAGATGAATGGGACTAAAACAAGTGGAAGAGGAGTGACGTAGGTGGTATCGAGAAGCGGGACCACGCAACCAAAATCGGAATTTCCTATGTAGTGCCAACCCTGAAGCCAATGGCCAGTAAAGGAGATCCCATGGGACTAGGATACAAGGGTAACCACAGAATCAGTCAGTGGAGACAACAATACAGACCTAACCCACTCTTTCCGCTGAATCCCCCCACCAATCCATGCCCCAAAGTGCCCATGCCAAGTAAGGAAAATTACTCAATTATGCCAATGAAAAACCATACCTTCGGGGTCGGGAGGCCCACCTTCAAACATACAATCATGACAAGTGGTTGAGGGACCACATGACTGGCTCAGGTGGCAGAGATAATGGCACATTGAGCTATCTGGTGGCCGCAAGGGGTTGTTGGTTGTCGGCTAAGGGCCATCTAGGAGAAAAAAATTCTCCTATATACACTACCCACAGGTGGTGGGTAACATCTGGCTCCAACTAGGACATGAGCTCTCAAAAAAGTGCACGAAGCTACTCGAACGGGAGGTCATGAGAAAACCAAAAATCTCTTGGTACCGCACACCTGTTACCTACACATATCAAATACCAGGCACACGAGGCAGCGTGTTTTTGTGGTGTCTTATGATCACCCATGCTTAGCATTAGGCCGTAAAAATCAGCAAGAAAGTAAAATGCAAATTTAATCTAAATGCAACTAATCTATCATGAGAAATATCATATGATGTTAGCTCTAATGAGAAAATAAGCATGCAATGCACCCTAATCTAACATGCATGTGGTACAATGTCAAGTGTCAAGGAAAGGGGTCATACGACTTAACTTGACCGGTTGTGGCCAAAGTTCGTCGTTAAGTTTGGCAATGTAGTATTAATCTTCCCCTACTTTCCCATGAATCTTGATAGGTATGGGATTTTTATCTACCAAGACCACATCCCCAACCTTATATTCCTTCTTAGGCTTCCACTTTCTGCTTGCTTCGTGACTTGGTCACTTGAGAATACGGACCTCTTGTGAAGGGGGAACGAGGGAAGGCTTTTCTATCTCGTGTGTTTTGTAATATGGAATCGGTCTTGGCTTGACCACATGAGTAGGTTAGGCAAGCTCCCTATAAAAAATGAAGGGGGTTCCATCAGACTGTGGAATGATGGCGTATGACAGGTCCATTTGCGGATCACCTCCAAAAGTGGCCCCCCACTTCCTTGATAGCAACATCCCCCAAACATCAGGGATATCTATGACCACGACATCCATAAGTAATAATATATCAGGGTTCATAGCCAAGGAAATCTTAAGATCTTTTATGTGGCCTTCTATTTCTACAGGTTTGGAATTAAAACCACACACATTTTTATACCTTCGAGTGATGCTAAGACCCAATTGCTTCATGACCTTTAATGGCATGACGTTTGTGGAAGCCCCTGAGTCCAACATACAATTAAGTAATAGAAGCTCATTTATGGCTAAGGTAAGCATGAATGGCTCATGTCCTGGGTTTAGGTCGGGAAGGTGAATGTTTTGCAAGTCTGCGGGTAATTCTTCCTCTTCAAAGCCCATGGATTTCTTGATTTTCCATTGTTGTCGGGAAAGTTTCACAATCTCCTTTAATGGAACTCGCACAGTGATTTTCCCTATAGCAATCTCTTGGTCAACGTCAAGTCCAACCTCTTTACCTTTATCCTTTTTTATGCTTTCTTTCTTTCGAGGATCCCTTTCGGAGTTGACTTTCTTCAGAGGATCCCTTTTAGGGGGATCTTTAGGGAGAGGTTCTTTGGAAGGGACTTGCTTGGGAATTGAGTCATCTTTGTTGGTTTCTTTGGAGGTTGCGGGGTCTTTGTTGTAATCCTTCCTTGAATATTGGACCCCTTTGAATCTCCCACTATCATCAGCGTTGAGGATCGGCTCTTTCTTATCTTCTTTAATAGTGACCTCACTAATGGGAGCATGGGTATATGAGCTCCCTAGCAAAATGTTGAAGGCATCAGATTCTACAATGTTAGCTTGCTCATCGACTTCTTCATCCTCACTTTCATCCTCATCACTTTGTTCACCCTCAGAAGATGAATCTTGCTCCACAATGTTTGTCGGGGCCAAAGTGTTGGGGACTTGGGACGGGCTAGGCTTGTCCTCCTCATTTTGCTTCTTAGGGAAAAGTTTCCCTTTTGGGATATAGCTTGATTTTTAGGCCCTTTCCAAGGCGGTGAGTTTGTTCATGTAGAGCCTATCTCGTGAATTTATTTCTTCGCTGATCTTTTCCATTTTTTTTAGAATTACTAAAAGGGTTTCTTCATGTTGACCCTTAGATTTTCCCTTTTTGATCTCAACCTTAGCCTTATGGTGTTCTTCAACATCCATTTTGGAAATCCGCAAGTTTTGCTCGACTTCCACATCTATATCTTTGGCCTCAGCCAAGGTCTTTGATTTCTTATCCCTTAGTGCATAGGTAATGTGGCCACCCATTGCTTTGATAAATTTGTCAAGTATGTTAGCATTAGGGGGCCTCAAATGGTCAGGGATGTCCCTAACTATCCTATCAAACTTTAGGATGAATTCCCCGATGTCTTCCCTTCTCTTACTTATTTGATAAAACTTTTCAACGTTGAAGGTTCCCAGTGCATCTCATGACCACCTCTTTGTGAACATGTCCTCAAATTGATCAGAGTTATCAATGCATCCTAGGGGAAGGCTAAGGTACCATTCCCTTGCCTGTCCTTCAAGAAAGCAAACAACATCATTATCCTATCTTCATCGAATATCAACCTAGGGGAAAGGTTCCAATAGAATTCTTCAATATGGTCGTGAGTGCTTGTGGTAGCATCACCTTTGAACTTGGGCATCCAATTGTAGTACTTCTCAGGTAAAGGTTTAGGGTCATCACTCAAGTTTAACGGGGCAAAGACACTAACCAAACACTTTTCGCTTCTAGTTATTTTGGGCTGGTCTTGGCTTAGGTCAGTGCTAGAACCAAATGACATCTTTGAAGTGGGATCACTAACCTTTTCAAATTCAAGGAGACAGGTGATTCTAACAGGTGATGGGATTCGTTCTCCCCTTTTTGTTGCGGCCCTAGTTAGAGGAGGAATGTTGTCACCTTCGAGCAAACTAGGGGTTTTGACAATGAATGGAGTCACCAGAGGAATATTGAATTGTCGTTAATGAATCAATTTCTCAATGATTCACAAGGGAGGTAGACCTGCTTCCTCCCCGGCAACGGCACCAAAAATGTTACTGCTCAAACTAGCAGGGGTCCTAGGAGGGGATCCTATAGGGAAACTACTAGGTCAAGGGCAACAATGGAGCGATAGCCCACTATCACCTCAGTAAGGCTCCCTGCTCTTTACAGACTTTCACCTATGGAAGGAGACCCGATATAAAGGGGGAATCACAAGATGAATAGGTCAATAAGAGGATGAGGAGTGATTCCTAGGCCTATTCACAAGAGAGACTCAATTAAATGGGTTGCTTGCTTTGGAAGCAAGGTGATGGGCTCTCTAGGAAGGGCCAAGAGGACCTTTAGGGCTAGGTTTTGAGAGTGTACTTTATCAGGATGGTTCCTAGACCTAGAGGTCTTTATGGAGACTTGGCTTTTATGTGATCTTTGTGAGATTGGAATCAGCAAGTTGCGGGACCACAAAAGGGCCAAGTGGACCCAAAATGAGGTTTTCCCGTGTAGTGCTAAACCTGAAGCTAATGGCCAGTAAAAGAGATCCCATGGGACTAGGATACAAGTGTAACCACGGAATCGGGCAGTGGAGACAAGAATACAGACCTAACCCACTCTTTCCAACGAATCCCCCCACCAATCCATGCCCCAAAGTGCCCATGACAACTAAGGAAAATTACTCAACTATACCAATGAAAATCCATATCTTCGGGGTCGGGAGGCCCACCTTCAAACATACAATCATCACAAGTGGTTGAGGGACCACATGGTTGGCTCAGGTGGCGGAGACAATGGCACATTGAGCTATCTGGTGGCTACAAAGGGCTGCTAGCTGCCAGTTGAGGACCATCTAGGAGAAACAAATTCGCCTATATACACTACCCACAGGTGGTGGGTAACACATCCCTTTGCACTTAAATGATTTACAGACATGTCAAGGAGATTAACACCAAAATTCCTACCACGTGAAACTACACATAAACTGGATAAGCTTCCTTCCACCCTATTAGTAGCCACAACTTTTGGGGTTTTTGTCTTCAAGATAAGAATCTGCACCCAAGGAAAAACCTCTCAGTTTCCATCTCCTACAGTAAATCTACCATAAGAATAGACTTGTCCCCATTACTATCATTCCCAGCTTCAAATATAATAAGAACAAAAAAGTTTTTCTTCTATGTTTCTTATTTTCAGCATGCAATTATGAACTAATATTAGCAATTTTTGTCTCATTCTGCTCCTTTTCAAATCATTGCCTTTATAAATGTCAATATCATGATGTCCTCATCATCCAACCCCCTTATACTCACAAGCACTAGATGCAGTCACTCAGGATCCCATTATGGTAGCTTCAAGTTGGGCCCCATCAACTTCAAGTGGAGACAAATCACCACCTAGCATGATCTGATAGGGTCTGCCAATTTTGCCACCTACAGGAGCCAAAGGCCAAGATGCACACCATTCTTCAATGCCCCATATACTATAAGATCAGAGGACGATATCATTGCCTATATAGGCATTCAGAAGGATACCTCTCTAACTTCTTCCAATATCCTTGTTGTCATCTGTCATACCCTCTTGTATTTGTGTCGAATGGTCTTATTTTTCATCCCTGGTGCAGAGAACGACGAATGTAATGTATATCTGCAGAAGGGATAGAATTTGGCTCTAGCAACGCACCAAACTCCCTTGGGCAAAAGACAATATTGGAAAATATTTCCTTCAGCTGAAAGCCGAAAGGGAAAGTCGAAATATTGAGAAAATATTTCCTTTGGCCGAAAGCAGAAAGGGAAAGCCGAAAGCCGAAAACCAAAGGAAGTGGGTTCGTGTTTAAAGATTGAGCAGGTGTCTGATCGGATCGACATTCATCACAGCAAGACTGACCCCCGGAGGCATTGCGGGGGGGAACTAGCGTGACTGATACGTCGGCGCCACCCCCCAAAGTTGAAAATTCAGCAAGCAAATCGACGGACCGGATTAACTCCGGGGGGTCTCGGCTTGATCTTGCCTCTCGCTCATCCACCGACCGGAGAGAGGTGGGGACCACACCCATCACGTGTTGAGTCACCGACAACATCAGCAAGCAAGCGTTGAGGTAACAGTAAAGTATCCCCCCCAGTGTCCACCTATCACACTTCCAATCACTTTCCGCCACGTGTCCTCCTCCTCATGACCTCGCCTGACATCAGATGACTGTTTCTTTTTGCCTATAAAGGCCCGACCTGTTAGCCGTTCGAATTCAAATTCATACTTCTTGCAGTCGAGTTCTCCCGTTGTTTCTCTGGTCTACGACGCCGTTCACCTATCGAACTACTCCAGAGCTCCCACCAACGTCATTCTTCGATTCTCACCTGGTCAACCAGGTAACCCGCAAGCCTTCTACTTGTATATTTTATCCTCATGCTCAAAATGAAGAAATCGGACCCCAAAACTCCCAAAGCGCGGGAAGCCAAACCCTCGTCCAACATTGAGCTGCTCATGGACAGAGAGTCACAAATCTTCGACCCAGTATGCCCCTACCACCTATCAGACCTCCAGTTCGACATGTATGACCATTATGTCAAGGGAGAGGACCCTTTCAGAGTAGTGGAATCAAGGTTATACTACCAAATCGCGCCATTTGTCTATCACTTTCCAGAGTTCATTTCGTGGCTTGCCTCGTCTTATGTCGAGGAGAAAAATTGTTTTATATCATCCACTAGAGTAAAAATCCTAGAGATAACTCTAGAGTTGATTCAAAAGGCTCTGGTATACCCAGTTTCTCCTAAACCAACAAAATTTACTAAGACAACCCTCTTTCACAGCTATATGCCATCCCAACTGGGGAACGGCGACCCTTCTTACAGATGATTTTGGCCCCAGGCCACCAATCCTTACCTATTGCTGATACTTTTCCAGTACCCACCTTTACAGAGGTTGTGCAACCTATCCTTACTGTAATTGCCCAGTTGTTTGGGGAGGATGATGCCAATATTGTCACCAAAGCCACCATAGGGTTTCTGAGAACGATGATGCAGCCAGATCATTTTTTCGATATACCTTCTTTCCTAGCTGAATCCATCAAATTCCAGCTACATCATTTTTTTGTCACTTCATTTTTCAGATATTACTCCATAATGTTTTATTTGTTCCTATATACCCATGTAGATGAGTTTGAATACCTGGGTCTCAGCCTCATGGATTCACACAAATAACGAAAGTCTGTTTTTGATTGGGATGTTGTTGTCAGGCAGAAACCCAATAATGAGGGTTATTCTCAATTTATATCCACTTATATGGCTACTGCATACAAAATCATCCACAATGTCTCCCCCCCAAGGATTCTGCCTCAGTCCTCCAGCTTAGTAAGGACACCAGGGTGGGTGATTGGTACCTATTCGAGGAATACACTGAAATTCAAGTTTATGGGTGTGAGCTCCCTCCCTACCATTTACCTGTTTTTATGCCAATGAGAATATTTGCCTTGGAATTTATTAGACAAAGCCTACACATGGATCAGATCCACTTTGTTCCTGCTAAGAAAGGCTATATGTTCAAGTTGGGCAAGCCAATAGGTCCCTTCATTGTAAACACCAGGCAAGCTCTTCAATGTGCTGAAAATATGTTGAAAGAATTGAATTTTGAAATGGGGGATATTTGGCATTATGACCCTCATGGTATCATATCTAAGAGAAGGAAAGGTATTAATGCCTCAACCTATGATCATGAACCCAGGCTAGAAGTTGAGTGGAAAGCTAATTTTGATTCCTGGCCTATTAATACAAAAATGGAGATTGAGACCCCAGCGGCAAAATACAGAAGAGAATTGTGGACGAGACTGGAGATGTGGAAATGGAGGATGTTCACTCCAACAAAAGGGCTAAAACCCAAGAAGCAGTGGAGGAAGAGATTGAAACCAGGTTGACCGAGACAAAGCTAGATCAACCAGGTTTCCAGGTGACCTTAGAAGATCCACTTCAAGCTTCTGCCTCTTCATCTACAGAAGTAGCTCTACTGAGTTCTGTTGTGAGCTCAACAATGCCAGAATCTAGTTGGACAACAGGGAAGGTGATAGAGGAAAGCAACAAGAAGGTCAGAGAAGAGATGCAACAACAACTGGCATCACATTCGGTCCCCTATCAGACCAGACTCCTGGCTGCTATGGACCTGGAGAGGAACCAAATGAAGTTTTCACTACATCACCCCTCGGCACAATCCCTCCCATCGGGCTTGTTGTCACCTGGATTGTACAGACATTGCGACAACGCTCAAAACAGGGGTTGTCACCCTGATCCCCGCCCACTCCATTCTAAATGTCTCCCAACTTCAGGCTATGGGGGGTACTCCCTATGGAATGAAGTGAAGGAAAGTAAGTTGAGAATCAACTTACTTGGGAGATACGGATGAGTGGCCTAGCCACTTGGTTGAACTTAAGCAAAATTATTGACTAAATTCGATTTTCTATTATGAGACCAATGCCTTAATGGAGTCACAAATTCTTGCTTCTTATGAATTGAAACCAAATGACCGGATGGACACCCGCTGCTTAAATGATTGACTAACCTATATGATGTGCAAGTCCTAGGACCTATGTGAGATGCAATGATCTTGGTCAATTTTAGTTAAATGCCTAGACTAAGTGTAACTTTCCTTTAACTATTTTGAAGTTGGGCTCCAAGGTAGGTTGTGGGAAGGAGGCTAACAGGAAGCAAGCTATGGGCCTGATTAACGATATCTTCTATTAGGCTTCTATCACCCGATGCCTCCAGCGCTACAAAGACTGTGGCTCTGATGACTGCAAGGTCATTGTGTTAACCACCGAAGAGTTGTCGAGGCCCCTCAAGCTAGATAGGAAGGGTTGACCTATATCTCTATCAACCTAGCTTATGTTAGGAGCTAAATTATTAATGCAAATCTAGATCTAGAATGCTTATACAAGAGATTATGACTGATATTTATCATGAGTTAAGATTTTATTAAGTTGTTTAAGTACTTTGATTAGAAACTTTTTAAGAGTACTTATCAATAGTGAAATGCAATCTTGAACAAGATAAATCGCTTACGGATACAAGTGCAAATTTCAACAATATTCACAAGATACCAAGTAACTCAAGATGCCAAATGCTAACAATAGTCAATCAAGATGTCGATCACAGATTTATGACAGTCAATACTACTTCAGAAAATTCAGCTTTATCAATGTTGTAGCAACAGTGCATAAACTACTTCAAATGACGAAACTTGCCCAACACATTGAAACATAAAATTTCCACTTTGACCAACGATGTAAATTAGCTTCTTTAGCACACTTTACGATGGTGTATTCAGCAATATTTCAGATCTGATTTTGAAATGAGAGCAGTAAGTAAAGACAAATCAGCAAGATAATATTGCCCAAGATAGATGGTCAATGTGCCCAAAAAATAGCAGAATGCACTAGAACTTAGAAAATTACCAGAATTCACCAGGGCTTTTGGTGAGTTTGCCTTAGCAATTTTCAGATCTGATATGATTATTATAGCAGTGAGTTAACCACAGATCAGCAAATTAATCCAACCAAAAATAGATGTCCAATATTTCTAAAAATAGAAAAATTTCACCAACCTTGAAAAAATTAATTTTTTGAGTTTTTTTGAGAATGTGATTCAGAAATTTCAGAACTAATAAACTAATTATAGCAGTAAGTTAGTTACAAATCAGCAAGCTAAAAACACTGAATATGCTGCCCCAAATGTTTAAAAATAGAAAGTTTTTTGCCAGGAACTGAAAATTCAAAATTTTAGTCTTTATCAAGTATATGCTTCAGAAATATTTCAGACTTGAATTTTATAGTTACGCAGTAAATTCTTGCAAGCTAAAATGTTAGATCTAGGTCAAATTAGAGATGCCCAAGTGGCCAAAACATGTGAAAAAATAGATTTTGCAATTTTAATCGATTTTGACCAATGTTGTTAAAATCGCGATCGGGATTTATTCGGCGCCGGGAAAAAAGCGGAAAAATCGTAAAAATGGGGAAAAAAGCGGAAAAAATCGGGAAAAAATCTTTTGGCACAAAAATATTCATTTTTTTTCAATTTTTTTAATATCTAAACCATCTACAACATAAAATAAATACATTGACACATAAATATGATAAAAAAACTAATATATAAGATGTTTAATATCATTTCTAGCGCTAAAATCACACATAACATTGAATCATGTCCTGAATAGTAAGTCCTGAGTCCCAACTCAGCCTCAAAATATCAACAAAAAATATGATAATGTATCTCATCATATCATAATGTCATATACAATAAAATGAAAGTCTAAGACTCTAATCCTATTGATTTCCTCTGCCCCTCTTGCGAGAAAATGTCACTGCTTTCTCTTTCCCCCTAGATGAGGATGCTGGTGCCTGTGGTGGTGGAAATGGCAGTGGAGTCTGACGTGCTCTAGAAGCTGAAGGAGTAGCTGTAGAAGTAGCAGCTACTGTAGGTAGACGGAGACCACGTCCTCTACTGGTGGTAGTGGTAGCCCGGGTAGGCGGTGTCACCTCCTCCTCCTGCTCATGGATCCCACTGGACGATGGAACGTGTGTTGTTCCATCGCTCATCAATGACGTTCCATAGAAGGAGTTGTCTCTGGAACCCATCATCTCCCTTGTCATCATAGTAGGACCGAATGGCTTCTTTGCCCTGTCCATGGCTTCATACAAATAGCCCATTGCGGGCTTCTCACCATCTACCAACCGAAGAACCTTTACCAAAGGTTCAGTGACAGCGCACACCTCCTGCACTCCCGCCCAGAAGTCTTCTTGGTATGAAACAAGTCTGCACACGGCCTCTCCTTCTGGTTTGTGGCTCATTGGCGAAGAACGCCACTCCTCTGAAAGAAACATTCTCTTCAAATCCCACATAGATTTCAAGAGGGATTGAAGAGATATGAAACTCGTCGCAAACCGTGTAATGGCGGGGCGCACCAACTCTTTGTTGTTGGTGCATTGTCTCATCAAGCTAAGCACAGATGTGTGATTGTAAATAAATTTTGTGATGCTTTTTGATGAGTCAACAGTCTCTTTGACAAAGGGAATTTTCCCTATGTCCTCTAACATCAAATCAATACAATGGGCAGCGCAAGGTGTCCAAAATAAAGTAGGATGCCTGTCCATAAGCATTCTACCAGCAGCAACATAATTTGCAACATTGTCCGTTATGACTTGGACAACATTTTCTGCACCCACCTCCAAAATAAACACATCCAGCAAATCACATAAAGTTCTTGCATCTTTGATTTGATCAGTTGCATCAATAGATTTGATAAACATAGTCCCCTTGGGACAACTAACCAAGAAGTTTATAAGGGTTCTCCCCTTTTGGTCAGTCCAACCATCTGACATAACAGTGCATCCTGTTTGTGCCCATGATGCCCTAAAATCCTCCAATCTTTGGGTGCAGTCACGCTTTTCATCTTGAAGAAGCCGGCCTCTGAAATCATGAAGAGAAGGGATTTTGTACCCCGGGCCAACACTGGCAATAGCATCAACAGTAGGTTGGAAAAATGGATTATTCTTTACAATGCTGAAAGGAATATCACTCCAGAGGAGAAATTTTGTCATCAACTTGTCAGCTTGTTGTTTTTCATTTCTTTTTAGCATTGAACCGATAGTTGGTTGTGCACCAGGTGTGGTTCGAGGAACAAAAAATGATGATGCAGCTACCGGATTGACTGACGCTGCAGTAGAACCAGTGCCACTTGGCCCACTTCCTTCAGCTGACCTTTTTAGTTGCCTCAAAAGTTCTTCTTTGGCCTCTTTAGTGTGCTCTAATTCTCCCAATGATTTCATGGCTTTTCGGATAATTTCAGCATTTGTATTTTTACAGGGCTCCACATTACGTCCAGGGATTTGTGCAAGGTGGAACTTCAACCTGTACACCCCCCCGAATATCTCCTTTCCACACAACTTGCAATACAAGTTTTGTCTATCATTCGGAGTTTTAGGTTCACCATATTCCCAGAAAGGATCCAATTTCCTTGGCATGTTTGTTTTTGAATTTTGAATTTGCAAACCTATGGAAAAATAAGGATTAGGAAATAGGAATTTAGGATTACATAATACAAATTACAATTTAGCATTTACAAAATTACAAGTTAATTATTTCCAAAATCCCAATTTCCAAACCCAAGTTACCCAACCAAATGCCAATGGCAAATGCCAAAAAACAATGAAAATTCAAAAAAAATAAACAATGTTTAAAAAAAATGAGAAAATAAAAATAAAAAATTGGTTCTCATAGTCATAACAAATAACCCATCCCAAATCAATGAAAAATTGCAAAAAATTCTTTAAAAACAATGAAAAACAAAGTTTTTATAGAAGCAAAACAAAAAAAAATTAATCTACATACCTTTTTTACGGACAAATTGGTGATCTTGGCTTGGATTCCTCCTAAAAACGCTTGGATTCGCTCCCAAATCCGACGGAAACCCTTCAGCTGCTCTCCCTCACCTCTTCTCCTCCTCCTCCGCGCGGACAGCCAAATGAATAAAAAAAAAAATCGATTTTTGCATATAAAAGCCCGCTGCCCGCGCCAATAGGGATTTTTTCACAAAAAATCCCGATTTTTTCGAAAAAATCGGGTATAAAAAAAATTGGCGATTTTTATGGATAAAAATCGCGATTTGATCGGGTTATGGTTAAAATCGTGATTTTATCGGGATTTTAACAACACTGATTTTGACCAATTAGAATATAATTTTAGGGCTTGGACATTAATGATTTAACTGTTGTAATGAAACTGGAGCAAAATAAGGGTTTCGAGGTCAAACCCTAGGCCCAAGGCCTTGAAGACCCCACAGTTGAAAATCGTTAAAACTTTGGGATTACCTTTGCGATTGTGAGATATGAATTTTGAAACCTTAATCCCTCAAGGGTCTAGATCTAGCTTCTTCTTCCACTTAACTCCTTGATCTAACCTGCAAAAATGAAAATAGAGACACCCAAACCCCAAATATATACAAAACAAATATAAAACCCCAACTCAAGTTAGAAAAATAATTTACAATTTAAGTTTACAGATTTATTTACAAAATATACATGGGTTTTCAAATGGATTTTGAGAAAGTAATTTTTATAATATTTTTTACTTCAAAGAATGGCTAAAACACTTCAGAAAAATTAATGATCACTATAGCCCAAGCGAAGATTAAATCCACTATATAAAAACTAGAGATCCAAGCAAAGTAACCCTTGCCCACAGTCTGTGAACTTGGAGACCAAGGATCAAGTACCTGCAAACATTATGTATTATCTCAAACTAGTAATCATAAAGCACCACATAAGAAGCCTGTAGTCAATACATACCACAGATCAACGAAACAAGAACACCTCGAGTTGCACCTCAAAGTCTTTTATTATGGCAGAAAAAATAGTTCCTAGCGAGACAATAGTTTACATAATGCTTCAACAGCAATTCTAGCCAGAGATCAAGATGACTAGAGACTCAAATAACTCTAATTTATCATTTAATTCCATTTTAATTAGCTCAAAATTGTTTATTTAAAGCTAATTTCCTCAAAATTTTGATTTTGACTTAACCACCAAGATCCAAGGGTCCAAATTTTCTTGAAAAAAACAATATTTCCTTGGTGGAGGACCCTTAAAATTTGATTCTTTTAAGACCCACGAATTTTTCCATTTGGAAAATTTATTTTCTTAAGACAATTTAACTTGACTTTAATTAATTAATTTTCTGGCTTAGGATTTAATTTTATTTTTCCAGAAAAATTAATTAATTTACACATGAACGGATTAATTATTTTTCCAACCCTCTAATACATATGATTTTTCATTTAAAGACTCAAAGGGGGAATACACATTTGTCTTATGTTGGCATTATGATTCAAGTGTTGTCCTTGATGGCAACTCTCTCAGAGGTTGGTACAGGTGCTCAGAGGTTGGTACAGGTGATGGCAACTTAATCAGAAGACAGATCTTAGTACAGCATGCCAAGGAAGTTCATATACGCATGTTCGTTAAGCCCAAGTCGCGTGTACACGCTAGTTGGATTCATAAAAAGCGCGTGTATGTGGAAAAGTATCTTTGGTCCATGGTGGTTAGTCCTTGGAAGTTGTGCCTATGATTTCGGACCATTGTGTCTCGACGGGCGTGTCGATCCCTAGTTTTGAAGTTGATGGTATTGTGTTACTATGGTTTTGGCTCTTGGTATTGAGCTAGGCCTAAGACTATATAAGGAGAAGAAGATCATTAGGCAAAATCATCTTTTGACAAGGCTTGAATATCTAAGAGAGAAAGAGATCTGATATGCAGGTTCTGGGTTGCTTGATCTAAGCCAAGGAGAGATCACATCGGTTGATGGAAGACTAGATCTAAGGATAAATCGGGATCTAATGGTTTGAAATGCACTATCATGATATGGTTGATTATGCGTATTTCTAGATCTGCATATTGTCGCAATGTTATGTTCTGGGTCTAACTAATGTCTGGTACAGCTGCAAATTGAGAAAGTTTATTTTTAGATCTGTACGCAGGTTGGCTTCGGTAAAAGCGCGTGTATACGCGGGTTTTGCTCATTGAAGTAGCGTATATCTTTTGAAGCTTGATTTTGGGTTTACAGTGGGGTCTGACTGTTATTGCAGAGTTCTGTAGTCTGCTCTGTGTTCTGGTAACTGGTGATTGACAGGGTTCAGTGGTTCAGTGATTCAAAGTTTGGTTGTTTTATGCTTCAATGATCTGTTGTGGAAATTGAATGAATTGTGGTCTTCAGATTGTAATGTTGTGCTTCAGGAATATCCAAGTCTGAAAATGTATGAAAAGTGATACCTGAAAGAAAGAAGATTGTAGGTCAGCACCTACGTACTAGTATCTTGGCTAGTACAAGAGCAAAGGGGGTTGGAGCTCCCTTCCAAGGAAGTTTGGAGAACGAGAGAAGGTTGTAGCCTTCTGCAGGTTGTAGCCTGCGTACTGGTATAAGGCTGCACCAGTACAAAAGATTGTAAACTGAAGTTTCATATTAAAGAAAGATAGAGACAACTTGCAGCAGGTGGTTTTCACCCACATTGGGTTTCCACCTTATATCTTGGTGTTCATGTGTGTGGCTTTTGATCTGTTCTGTTATACTGCACATGTTTACTGTTAATGTGGTGAATAATGTCCTGATGCACTTAACTGAAGAATAAGCTAACTAAATTGTGAGTTTTCTTCTTATACGCTGTTTTACTTAGTCACAGTAGCGTGTACACGCTGGTTCACTTAACTGAAGTAGCGTATATGTTTCTGAGCATTGAAAAGTTTGATTGATCTGATAATACTGATTCACCCCCCCTCTCAGTATTATTTCCAACAATTGGTATCAGAGCAGGTCCTTCAGAGAAGCTTGATCGCTTGAAGGTAGATCATTCATCATGAGCAACTACGAGAAAGAAGCATCAATCAGGCCACCGGTTTTTGATGGAACAAATTTCAATTATTGGAAGGTAAGAGTTACTGCATATCTTCAATCTCTTGGTACAGAAGTTTGGGACATTGTAGAAACAGGCTATGCTTTTCCTTCAGCTACTCCTACAGATCCAGCTGAGAAAAAGACATATGAAACAAATGCAAAAGCAGTCAGTACTCTATTAGGAAGTATATCCCAAACAGAATTCATGAAGGTCATGCACTTCAAATCAGCAAAAGAGATATGGGACAAAATGATCACTAGCTATGAAGGAGATGAACAGGTAAAGCAAGCTAAACTTCAAACTCTCAGGATTCAATATGAGACTCTCAAGATGTATAATGATGAAAGTGTGGCTAATTATTTTCTTCGGGTAGATGAGATTGTTAATTGTATGAAAAATTTGGGTGAAGAAATAAAAGAGACTATAGTAGTTCAAAAGATTCTAAGATCATTATCCCCCAAGTTTGAATCTAAAGTATCTGCAATAGAAGAAAAGGAAAATCTCAAAGTTCTCACTATGTCTCAGCTACATGGAATTCTAACTGCTTATGAAATGAGAAAGGGAGGTCCATCAGACAGAAGGGAAGCTGCTTTTAAGGCATCAGGAAAAGAAGATTACTATGAAGCAAGCCATGTTCCAGAAGAAGAGGAAAAAGAATCAAATTTTGTCAGAAATCTTCAAAGGGGTGCTGGAAGGTTCAGAGGTAAGCTACCTTTCAAATGCTTTGCTTGTGGAAGAGTAGGTCATTATGCTGCAAAATGTCCTTTTAAGGATAAAGGAAAAGAACCTGCTAGATGGAACAAGAAACAAAGTGCAAATAAGAAAAGCTACTACACCCATGAAGATAGTGATGGCTTATCAAACAGTGATGAAGATGAACAAGGTAATAAATATAAGCTGTTAATGGCATTTGAAGATGATGATTATGAGGATGCTGTAGATGTGGATAATCTCTATAATGAAATTACTAGACTCAAGAGATGCATAGAAGAAAAGAGTGTGATCATTGATACTTTGCAATTTCAAATTGATGAAAAGGAAAAACATCTTGAAAAACTAGAAGGTGAAATTGTTGGTCTCAGAAAAGAAATTGAGAAAACAAAAGCTATTAATCTTAAGTTTGTCAAAGGATCTGAAACTTTGGATGAGATTATCAATGTGCAGCGGTCTCCTCTAAACAAGACAGGTTTGGGCTATAATGGAGAAACCTCTCAAGCATCCACCTCAAAAAGTTATCTTGATGCAGCAAGAAGAAATGAGCAGAAGAACAATGAAGATAATCAGGTAAAGCAGGGACGAATTACAAACAGAAACTATCAGGGACAATCCTTCTTAAGGGTGAACAAAAGCTACAACCAACCACAGGTAAAATCTTCTCAGTTTGGCACAAGAATAGATGAAAATAGAAATTACAATCAGTTGGCTGGTAGATTCAATAACCGCAGAAGCTTCTTCAATGGACAATGCTTTTCTTGCCATAACTTTGGTCACAAAGCAGCTCAATGTGTTGCATATAAAACAATCATGACTAGGGAAGCTCAAAAACAAAGAAGTATGACAGGGATTACAAAGAGGACCTATAACAACTTTTCGGTTCTTGAAAATGAAGTTGAATGTTCTATTTGCAATAATTTTGGTCATAAAGAATCTGAATGCAGGAGCAGGTTTCAGGAGAAAAAGGAACAAGCCACGAGCACCAAAAAATGGAGAATAAAGGAACCTCAGACAGAAAGATGTGGGATAGCCTTTTATGCAGAAGGACAGGAAAATCTATGGTACATTGACAGTGGATGTTCGAAACATATGACAGGTGATAAAGAAAAACTTGAATCTTATTCTACTTTAGAAAAGGGAAAGAAAGTTTCTTTTGGAAATGATACTCCTGCAACTATAAAAGGAAAAGGTATTGCTCCTTTGAAAGAAAAGGTCAAGGCTGGAAATGTTTTGTATGTTGATGGATTGAAGCATAATCTACTAAGTGTCAGCCAGATGTGTGATCAAAAAACCGAGGTTATTTTCAGATCGAATGGATGTCTTGTTCGTGATCTTGATACAGGTAAAACAGTTCTCAAAGGCAAAAGAACTCCAAATAATCTGTACATATTTGAAGAAGGACAACAACAATGCTATCTTAGCAAGGATGAAGAGCACTGGTTATGGCATCGAAGGTTGGGACATCTAAGCTTCTCACAAATAAGGAAAGCATGCAAATATCAGGCAGTTCGCGATCTTCCAGATATCAAAATTCCAGACAACACCATATGCAAATCTTGTCAGTTTGGAAAGCAAACCAGAACTAACTTTCCAGAGAAGGAAGGATCAGCTAGCTTGCCTCTTGAGCTAGTCCATACAGATGTATGTGGTCCATTTAGGAAAAGGACACCTCGAGGAGAAGAATATCTGATATTATTCATTGATGATTTCTCAAGGTTTGTTTGGTTAGGGCTTATGAAGCACAAAGATGAAGCATTCGAAAAATTCAAATCCTTCAAAGCATTGGCTGAAAATGAATCAGGACACAAAATTAAGTGCCTCAGATCTGACAGAGGTGGGGAGTTCACATCAAATGAATTTTTCGATTTCTGTGATGAACATGGGATAAGAAGAGAATTCTCTACAGCTAGAACTCCTCAGCAAAATGGGGTTGTGGAAAGAATGAACAGAACTATCCAACAAATGGCTCGTGCTATGCTCGATGAATCAGGTACTCCTGCAACCTTCTGGGGTGAAGCTGCACATGCTGCTGTTATCATTCTTAACAAAACAAATGTCCGAGTAAACAGCACTCAAACACCTCATGAGCTTTGGAGTGGTAAAACTCCTTCCGTGAAGCATTTCAAAATCTTTGGGAGCAAATGTTATATTAAGAATACTGATGAGCAACTTGGCAAACTTGAACCTAGAGCAGATGAGGGCATTCTTCTTGGTTATTCTCCACATAGCAAAGCATACAAGTGCTACAATAAAAGACTTGGCAGAATTGTTGACAGTATTGATATAGTGGTTGATGAGAAGGGATATATTCCTAGGCAAGTTCATCATGAAGACATTGAAGAAGATGAAGGTTACTCTCAAAGGCGAAATGATGAAGAAGAAGAACCTCAAGAAGAAGAAGAATCTCAAGAAGAACCAGAGGAGCAGACAAGAATAGAAGAGAAGACTCCATCCAGATATGTCCAAAAGAATCATCCAGAAACTCAGATTGTGGGGCAGAAAGAAGCAGGAGTACAAACAAGAAGGACACTTGCAGAAGCTTCAAGCTACTTGGCTCTACTCTCCTCCATTGAACCACAAAATGTGAAAGAAGCATGCAAAGATGAATGTTGGGTCAAAGCAATGGATGAAGAACTTGAGCAAATCGAAAAGAACAACACTTGGGAATTAGTTCCTAGACCAAAAGATAAGAATGTAATAGGAACAAAATGGGTCTTCAAGAATAAATTAAATGAAAATGGAGAAGTAATTAGAAACAAGGCCAGACTTGTTTGTAAAGGGTATGCACAGCAAGAAGGAATAGATTTTGAAGAGACCTTTGCTCCTGTGGCAAGACTAGAGGCCATCCGAATGTTCCTTGCTCTCTCAAGCTTTCAAAACTTCAAGGTATTTCAAATGGACGTGAAATCAGCCTTCCTGAATGGAGACTTAGAAGAAGAAGTATATATTGAGCAGCCAGATGGTTTCATTCTTGGGAATGATCCAAACCTTGTATGCAGATTGAAAAAGGCACTCTATGGGCTCAAACAAGCTCCAAGGGCTTGGTACTATCGGTTGGACAAATATCTTCACCAACAAGGCTTTTCAAAAGGATCAGCAGATAGCAATCTCTATATAAAAGTTGAAAATAACAAATTGCTAATTCTTGTTGTTTATGTAGATGATATTATTTTTGGCAGCAATGAAGAGACTATGAGTCAAAACTTTGCCTTGGTTATGCAGAAAGAATTCGAAATGTCACTTCTTGGAGAATTGACATATTTTCTTGGATTGCAAATCCAACAAAATGAAGGAGGTATCTTCTTGTCTCAAACCAAATACCTCAAGCAGATCTTGAAGAAGTATGGCATGGAAGAGTCAAAGCCAGTTTGTACACCCATGGTTACAGGATGCAGCCTCAGTGCAAATGATGAATCAGCAGCAGTTCACCAACCCACTTATAGATCCATGATTGGGAGTTTGCTTTATTTGACAGGTACTCGACCAGATATTACACATGCAGTAGGAATGGTTGGAAGATTTCAAGCCAACCCAAAGGAAACTCATCTTCAGGCAGTCAAAAGAATCTTCAAATATCTTCAAGGGACCCAAAACTATGGCTTATGGTATCCTAGAAATACAGATCTCACTCTTCATGCTTACACAGATGCAGATTGGGCTGGAAGTGTGGATGATAGGAAAAGCACAAGTGGTGGTGCTTTCTTCATGGGTTCCAGATTAGTATCTTGGTTCAGCAAGAAACAGAGTTCGATTGCCTTATCTACAGCTGAAGCAGAATATGTGGCTGCAGCATCTTGTTGCACACAACTTCTTTGGATGATGCAGACCTTGCAGGACTTTCAAATCACTTGCACTCCACCAGTGTCTATCTTATGTGATAATACTAGTGCAATCAGCATTTCAAAGAATCCAGTCATGCACTCAAAGACCAAGCACATACCAATCAAGTACCATTTTCTCCGGGAACAAGTGCTTGACAGAAAGTCAAGTTGGAGTATGTTCCTTCTAAGGAACAAGTTGCTGATATTCTCACAAAACCACTGCCCAGGGAAACTTTTGAATATCTCAGACAAAAGCTGGGAGTAGTTGATGCTTCATCCTGCTGTTGAAGCTTGTTGTTCTACAGAAAAGTTGGTATACGCAAGTTACGAAAGGTATATACGCGTATACACGCGGATTTTTGCTGGGAAAGTCGCGTGTAAGGTGTACGCTTGTTGCAGAAATTATATCCGCGTACATACGCTGTTTTATGCAGGAGAAATCGCGTATATGAAGTTCTGAACAGCAAGGGAAAACTCTGGAGTTCTGAACAGCAATGGGAATGTCAGAATTCTTCAGGCACAGTTTCAGGGGGTGCAACAGGCACAGGTTCAGGGGGAGCAGCTTAAAAGTCTCATAAAGCATTGTTGGCATTCAGATGTTTTGGTTGTTGGTTTCAGGAGAAGGAGCTCAGAAAGAAATCCTGGTTGCTGATCTAACAAGATGTTTATCAGATGCTGCTGGTGCCTTTCCTAAGTCTTGGTCTAGATCTGTTGTCTCTATGTCATGTATCTCTCTTGTCATATCTCTTTTATGGTGTCAAGGTCATGTAACGGCCTATGTTGGTTTCCCCTCTATGCCTGGGATGAATGCTGTAATATAATTTGTTGGTTCTGATATGTCCCCTCTTGGTAGGGAGTATGGATGTATGTATTGAGTCTTTTGGTGATAGGAAGGTCTCTTATGGTGTATAAGTCTTGGTTCTTGTTGAAGAACATCTTTTGCAGATCTGGCCTACTGTCAGGGGGAGCACGAGTCAGCACAGCCAAGCAGAGGTATCAGCATGTCCTCAGGGGGAGCACAGCCCTTTGCCCTTGATGTCAAAGGGGGAGAATGACTTGGTGTGGTGGTTGCCATCAAGTCCAAAGGGGGAGATTGTTGGCATTATGATTCAAGTGTTGTCCTTGATGGCAACTCTCTCAGAGGTTGGTACAGGTGCTCAGAGGTTGGTACAGGTGATGGCAACTTAATCAGAAGACAGATCTTAGTACAGCATGCCAAGGAAGTTCATATACGCATGTTCGTTAAGCCCAAGTCGCGTGTACACGCTAGTTGGATTCATAAAAAGCGCGTGTATGTGGAAAAGTATCTTTGGTCCATGGTGGTTAGTCCTTGGAAGTTGTGCCTATGATTTCGGACCATTGTGTCTCGACGGGCGTGTCGATCCCTAGTTTTGAAGTTGATGGTATTGTGTTACTATGGTTTTGGCTCTTGGTATTGAGCTAGGCCTAAGACTATATAAGGAGAAGAAGATCATTAGGCAAAATCATCTTTTGACAAGGCTTGAATATCTAAGAGAGAAAGAGATCTGATATGCAGGTTCTGGGTTGCTTGATCTAAGCCAAGGAGAGATCACATCGGTTGATGGAAGACTAGATCTAAGGATAGATCGGGATCTAATGGTTTGAAATGCACTATCATGATATGGTTGATTATGCGTATTTCTAGATCTGCATATTGTCGCAATGTTATGTTCTGGGTCTAACTAATGTCTGGTACAGCTGCAAATTGAAAAAGTTTATTTTTAGATCTGTACGCAGGTTGGCTTCGGTAAAAGCGCGTGTATACGCGGGTTTTGCTCATTGAAGTAGCGTATATCTTTTGAAGCTTGATTTTGGGTTTACAGTGGGGTCTGACTGTTATTGCAGAGTTCTGTAGTCTGCTCTGTGTTCTGGTAACTGGTGATTGACAGGGTTCAGTGGTTCAGTGATTCAAAGTTTGGTTGTTTTATGCTTCAATGATCTGTTGTGGAAATTGAATGAATTGTGGTCTTCAGATTGTAATGTTGTGCTTCAGGAATATCCAAGTCTGAAAATGTATGAAAAGTGATACCTGAAAGAAAGAAGATTGTAGGTCAGCACCTACGTACTAGTATCTTGGCTAGTACAAGAGCAAAGGGGGTTGGAGCTCCCTTCCAAGGAAGTTTGGAGAACGAGAGAAGGTTGTAGCCTTCTGCAGGTTGTAGCCTGCGTACTGGTATAAGGCTGCACCAGTACAAAAGATTGTAAACTGAAGTTTCATATTAAAGAAAGATAGAGACAACTTGCAGCAGGTGGTTTTCACCCACATTGGGTTTCCACCTTATATCTTGGTGTTCATGTGTGTGGCTTTTGATCTGTTCTGTTATACTGCACATGTTTACTGTTAATGTGGTGAATAATGTCCTGATGCACTTAACTGAAGAATAAGCTAACTAAATTGTGAGTTTTCTTCTTATACGCTGTTTTACTTAGTCACAGTAGCGTGTACACGCCGGTTCACTTAACTGAAGTAGCGTATATGTTTCTGAGCATTGAAAAGTTTGATTGATCTGATAATACTGATTCACCCCCCCCTCTCAGTATTATTTCCAACATCTTAGACCCTCAAGACACATAACCCATCTGTGACTCAATATGATCTAGTAAACCAAGTGATTTGTAATAAAATAATTTAGCCAATTAGCTTAAATTATTCCCAAACCACTTTTACATCAAACTCGACTAAAACACTAGGACTCACCTAATAATTCGACAATAAATTTCACTCTAGCTTTGGGGGTTTAAGCTGGAGGGAAAAAACTCTTCTGATTAGCCGTGTGGAAAAACAGAGGTAACCAGTGAGGTTAAAAAGCCTCCTAGGATGGAATTCGTCATCAAATTATAGGCTTACCTGGTTGTTACATAAACTCATGGTTTTACCAAGATCAATTACAATATATAACTTGTAGAATGGGATGAATATGACACACGGACTGCTGATATGTGATCCGACCTTGTTAAAAAAGTTTACACGTCCGCTTCCTTGGAACTTTGATAATTTGAATGCAACATCTGGCTCCATATGGGGACACGTTGCTTTTAAAAAGTAACATGAGAATCCCAGAATCTTGCATCCAAGGAAACAAAAGTCCATCAAATAGATATCCATTCAACATCGAAATCATCATGCATATATAGAAGAAGAAGAAGAAGAAGAAATTATTTTAACGTCCACGAGGTTAAAGATAGCCTATGGGACAGATTACTTCTTCATCTGCTTGATGTATTCGACCCTTTTTCTGTGAAGCTTCAAAATAAATGCTCCAAGCTTCTCGACAAACCCCTCACTAAATAGATTATCCCAAGAGCTAGCTGCCAGCATATCTGCATAACTTTCCATGTTGTCTTTGAAGGCCTCACATTCTAAAATGAAATGTTTTTTTGTTTCCACTTTTCCGGAAGAACAAAAAATGCATACTCTTTCCTCCCACACTTCCTTTGGCCTTTTCCAGCGCCCTGTTTCACAACGGAGTTTATGAGAATTAGTCCTTAATTGAGCAATAAGAATTTTGGCTCTCCAAGAGATATTGGCCTCTATGTATGCTTTTGGTTGATGACTATCAGTGGGATTAAACACTTCAATATAGTAATTATTCTTTCTTCCTAGCTCCTTATCCCAAGTACGCTTATGGAACTTCTCCATAACAAAAGCTTTTATCTCTTTGTTGTTTATGGGACAATCGTTCAAGAAAATACCCCATTTACTAAACCATTTGTTATTTTGCTGCATCCAAGTTTTTTTGCTCTTGCACAATCTATCATTAAAGACAACCTCAGGCCATCTACCCTCTTCCATTTGCTCAATTTTTACTAAATACCTTGTGACTCGCACCATAGCAATTGCTTCAATAGGAGCAGTCCCTATTTCACTTAACAAGATATCATAAGGAACTGCACTTTTAATCTTAAATTTGTTTGTAATCAAACGCTTATGAATTTTCTCAATTTGTCTCCACTGCATGTCGAATGTACTGCTAGCCCATAGTTCACAACCATAGAGAATCACCAGAATCACTAGAAGCCCAAAAAGAGTTTGAGTGGTTTTCCAGTCCCATAACTCTGCCTCTCTACACCTATTTTGAAAAGCATAAAATGCTTTCCAACACCCCAAAGTTCTTTTCTTTCTACAACCATTCCAGCTTAGATTTTTGTTGTAGTCAATTCCGAGGTATTTGTAATCCACAACTTCTTTCAGAATGTTGCCTTCAAAGTAGAACTTATGTTGGTTATGTTTTCTTTTCTTAGAGAAGACCACTACTTTCGTTTTGTTGATATTGACTTGCATCCCCACACTTCTACAAAAATGCTCAAGGGATAGTAAGTGCTCTTGCAAACCAAGAGCCGATTTAGCAATCAGAATAAGGTCATCTGCATACAAAAGAAGCCTTATAACAAACTTTCCCAAATAGATACCATCACCACCTTACGAATTAACCACTCCTCAAACTTGTCGATATATAAACCAAAAAGGGTAGGAGACAGTGGGCAACCTTGGTTGACCCCGATATCGCTTCTAAAACTTTCAGAAATGCCTGCTGAAGTTCTAATTTTGACTTTCACCTCTTCATACAGCTTATGCACAGTTGCTCTCAAATGTTTAGGAACCCCAAGTTCCTCCATTCTGTGCCAAAGCTTATCCCTCGGAACCGAGTCAAACGCTTTTCTAAAATCAACAAAGCAACAAAAGACTTCTTCCTTTTTCTCCCAAACTTTTTCAATGATGTGCCTTAAAGTTATACAATGATCAACTGTGGAATGTTTAGGACTAAAACTTGCTTGCCCTTTAGCACGCTTATCTCTTTCTTCTGCCCACTTGCTAATTTTGATATCTAGCATGCTTCCAAATAGCTTTGCAAACAAAGGGTTTATCATGATGGTCCTATAATTGGAGGGATTATTGACGTCACCGCTCTTGAAAAGAGGTATTGCCAGACTAGTTGTCCAATCTGCGGGGAGCCCTTGTTGTATGATGTTGTTGAATATTTTTGTAATGTGAGATGCAAGAATCTTTGAGCCCCACTTTAGATATTCTGCTTGGAGTTCAGCTAAGTCTTTTGCTTTTCCAACACCCAACTTCTTGATACCCATCTCTACCCCTTTTACCGTCAAGAGTTCAGTATCAGTGTTGACCAAGGGGGGGAGGGTCAACCTTGGGAACCTGCTCATAGAGTTGTCTTCCATAGTCAAACCATTTAGAAGCTGTAATATTATTTCCAATTTGTATCTTTTTCAGTTAGAGCTCCTTCCAAAATAATTTGGGATTATTTTTCCCAAGGAAGATTAGTTCTTCCCTCCTTGAAACCATGAAATCGGCCTTTTTCTTGCTTAATAACTGCTTGTAAGCTTTGAGCTTTATGTTATCCTTGTTTGACTCTTTCCACATTCTCCTTGCCTTTTTGCATTCCTCGTCAAACCAAGTATTAACCGTAAAGCAATTTGTTTCAGACTTCTTAATTTTTTCTCTTTTGCACTTTGCAAGTGCGCATTGAATTAAATGTGTTAATTCATGACTATGAAGGCTGTGAATTGTAATTTTCTCCTTCTCGAACAGCCTCTCTAGCATCATTTTGCAGCTATTACAATTTTCTGTGGTCAAAAGAATTATGCCATGTGGGAGATTTTGTTGGACATGCTGAATTTTTTACTCTAATTGTTTCTTTCCAATCCAAGAGAAACATAAATAAAAAATACCACTGGAATAAAAAATCTATCCTAACAAACTGAAATATAAAAAACATAATATAAATGCATGAAATAAACTAGCTAATGACATAAATGAAAGGGAGTTGGGTTAGAGATAGTATACAAAACGATGCCCATGGCATCAGATATCATCTCTATAGTACAGCTTCAACATCTGCCCATTCGCTAGTAGGTCCATAGGGTCACCTTTCAAAGTGCTGAGATAGAAAGAATTAGCTCCAGCGATCCCTCTGATAGTGTATGGTCCCAGTCACAGACTGTCAAACTTTCCATGATTGTCCGGCTTCTCATTTTTGTGATCCCATAATAACACCATATCACCAACCTGTAAAGATTTGTTCCGTGAAGACTTGTTGAATCCTTCCTTTGTTTTGGCTTGGCTCTGGCATATGTTATCAAAAGTGTTCCTGCGGGCTTCATCAAGTTCCATTATTTGATCTATTCTTTTCTAAACTGCGTCTTTATCTTCTATAAACTGTTGAAGGAGTTGATAAGCGGGAAGCTTCAGATGAACTGGCAAAGTTACTTCCAAACCATAAACAAGCTCAAAAGGACTTTTTCCAATGGCCCTCTTCTTTGTGATTCTGTCAGCCCATAATGCATATTTGATTTTACTGTCCAAGCTCATTTGTTATCCCCCACAATCTTCTTAATGATGGTGATCAATTTTTTATTGCTTGACTCGGTCATACCATTTCCTTGGAGGTAATAATTTGAAGAATGAGACAGAATAATGCCATACTTGAAACAGAAAGAGGAGAATTCAGAAGAGCTGAAAGCTTTGGCGTTGTCAGTCGTGATCTTGGTTGGAACACCAAATTGGGTAATGATATGATTTTCAATGAAATCCATAACAACTTTCTCAGTAGCAGGCATCGTTAGAAGGGCTTCAACCCACTTTGTAAAATAATCTATTGTAGTTAGTATCCATGAATAACCATTACTAGAGTTCTAACTGAATTTACCAATAAAATCCAACCCCCACTGTTGAAAAGGGGCTTCTGCTATAACCGATTGGAGAGGCAAGGTTGTTAAATTATGCTTCCTTGTAAAAAGTTGGCATTACTGACATCTCATAACAAATTTATGCACATCTAAAAAAACGTAGGCCAATAATATCCTGCACGCAAAATTTTGTGGGTTGTGGTTTTTGCTGAAAAAGGCCCCCCCACAAAATCCTGCATGGAACTCAGTGATGAGCTTCTTAGCCTCATCCTCATTAGTGCATCTGAGTATTATCCCATCCAGGTTTCTCCATCCAAGGCCATCCTTTACGATACAATATTTGGATGCCTTTAATCTAATAGCCCTTCTCTTATGGGCTACCAAATGATCAAGACGAGTCAAGTTTGTCAGATAATAGATGATGTCCTTATACCATTCGATTCTTTCCAATTTCTAAAGTTCGAGAGATATAGAAGGCTCAACAACATCATTCTGGCAAACCATCTCTAAGGCTTTCTCATTACTTTCTGTCAACATTTGAGCTAATCCCTGACCTTTGACGAGCTTAATTTCAAGATCATATTCTTGAATCTTAGTTACCCTTCTGGCATGAGTTCCCAAGCAATCAGTCTGAGTTAAGATATCTTTGATAGCCGAATGTGGAACAAATGCAATAATTTTTTAATAGCCCACATATGTCCTGAAATGCTTAAGAGATTTGACCAATGCATCAGCCTGCTTTTCCATGATGTTATACTTTAATTCTGAATTCTACAAGGACTTACTCATGAAGGCAGTTGATTATTCTTGTCCATCATTGTTTTTTTGTACTAGAACACCTGCAATGGTATCTTCGGTAGCAAATGAAAAGATCATAAAATCTTTTGAAAAATCTGGGCTGACCAAGACAAGAGCTTTGGCAATGGCCTCCTTGATATCCTGAAATCCCCTTTTACCCTCTTCCTTCCGAACAAATTTTGCATCTTTCTTTAAGAGGCATTGTATAGGTTTAGCAATCTCAGCATAGTTGGGAATGAATCTCCTGAGAAAATTTGTTTTACCAAGGAAAGACTGAAGGGATTTAAGATTATGAGGTAATGGAATTTGTTGAATAGCCTCAACTCGCTCAGGATCAATCTTGATGCCATCTTTGGAAATGATATGTCCTAATAATTTCCTTCGATTACTCCAAAAACAGACTTGGTCGGGTTTAATGATATGCCAAACTTACGACACTTGTCGAAAACCTGTCTTAGATGATTGATATGAGCTTTACCATCCTTTTACCCTCTTCCTTCCGAACAAATTTTGCATCTTTCTTTAAGAGGCATTGTATAGGTTTAGCAATCTCAGCATAGTTGGGAATGAATCTCCTAAGAAAATTTGTTTTACCAAGGAAAGACTGAAGAGATTTAAGATTATGAGGTAATGGAATTTGTTGAATAGCCTCAACTCGCTCCAGATCAATCTTGATGCCATCTTTGGAAATGATATGTCCTAATAATTTCCCTTCGATTACTCCAAAAACAGACTTGGTCGGGTTTAATGATATGCCAAACTTACGACACTTGTCGAAAACCTGTCTTAGATGATTGATATGAGCTTTACCATCCTTAGAGAAAACGGTGAGGTCATCTTGATAGATTTTGTTAAATTTGGAGTTAACATGTTCTAATCATGAGACAGTTACTTCAGATATTCATATCGCCCATTTTTCATTAGCAATTACATATAACCATTATCATTACTATAACTGAAGAAAGAACATAGACAAAGGAAGAAGAAGACAAGAGTACACAGAGTATGGTTCAAGCCAAGGAAAAACCCCAAGATGGGGAAAACCTTTGATCAATTCTTCTTATTATTCATCATCAAAATGTGTAGCAAAGAGAGATAAGGTACAAAGATACAAGGTCAATACTAACTTGACATTCTGAAGATCTAGACATAACAGTCATTAAATAATGAGTGATCTACACATAATTGTAATCTATGCATGAACTGGAGATAGCCAGAAAGGATAAGACAGGCTAGGGCAACATATAGTCATCCATCAAAATACTGAGTCTGGTTAGGGCTGCACAAGAATCGTTGACATCCATCCAAAACATGTCCCCATGACTGCGGTTAACCTTAAGATTCAAGGAGCTTCCATTAGAGCGAGTTTCTGATCATGAAAGGCATCTCGGCCTCCTTTACTTGGGATATACACAACAGCCCTATCTGAAATAAGAGGACAGTGGTGCGACCTCATAAGGAGAGGGTTTCTCCTTCATCTTATCCACAAACAAGCCAAGAAACAAACTCGGCCTGTTATTCAGCTCCCTAACGTAAATCTACAATAGGAAGATAGCCCATACAAACTTATCCAAGCTTGCGGCTGTCCATCAAAGAGAGATTCGGCCCTAGAGCAGAAGTGAACCCAAAAACAAATTATTCTTCGAACTCCTTGAAGACTTCAATTGCCACAGACATAGATCCAGGCCTTTTCGATGATCACAAATGAGGGAGAAGGATCCTCTATATATACAATTCGGTGGAGATGAAGAGACGTGTCTTTTGAGCTGATTGAGCCGGCATATGAAAGAGGCCAACCTTGATAATTTACATGAGAAACATAAATTCAAAAACTCATTTTTCCTTATCCGAATTTGGCGATCTTTAGATCGATTTTGGTCCTCTTGAAAAGAGGAATTCAATGTTGTAATAATATTTACCATGGGAGTTATCCAAAGTGGAATTTGGCCTTAGTTTCCAAATTTAACACTCCCTCTCAACTAGGGAGAATTCCACCTGTCAAATCATCAGTCATTTTCATTCATGATCATGCCATCCTATCACCATGAACCATCTATGTATCTTGTCTTTGCTCTGTTGTACATTGATGTAATAATGAAGAAGAATTGATCGAGAGTGAGTCACATGACCTTACCACTCTCCACTGACAAAACTCAATCCAGAGGTAAAACCTCAATCAAACTTGATCCCAGATCAAGTTGAAGAACACCATGCATCCTAGTCATAGGGAGTACAGCAGTACCTGATGCATCCATCGGTAGTGCTATGGTCCCTAACCACTTTTCCCAACTCATTGGCCAGTTGAGAGGTACTTCCCATGTGTCTCGAACTACATGGGTAGGATGATATTAAATCAATAGCAGGGAAAGAATGTATCACATCTTGCTCACAACCACACGTAGGGAAAGGACGAACCACATCCTACAATCACACATCACAATCACATGTAGGGAAAGGATGAACCACATCCTACAGTCACACATCACAACCACATGTAGGGAAAGGATGAACCACATCCTACGTATGAAAATCACCGAGAGTAGGGAAAGGATGAACCACGTCCTACAAACACAAGTCACAATCACATGTAGGGAAAGGATAAACCACATCCTACAAACACAAGTCACAACAATCAATCGTAGGAAGGATCCTACACGTGGGGAAAGGATGAACCACATCCCACTAACATGTCAACCAACAATCGTAGGGAATGAGCATCCTACATGTGGGGAAAGGATGAACCACGTCCCACTGACATGTCAACAGATGCCTATATGCATCTCTCACTGGGGTATCCGCAGGAGAAGGTGAACCACTCATCTTGCTCATATGCCATAGGAGAAGGTGAACCACTCATCCTATGCATATGTCATCAACAATAGGGGAAGGTGAACCACTCACCCTACACACATGTGTCCGCAATTGTAGGGGAAGGTGAACCACTCACCCTACACACATGTCAACCACCATGGGGTATCACAGGGGAAGGTGAACCACTCACCCTGTACACAGCACACCACTAGGGGAAGGTGAACCACTCACCCTATGGTCGCTCATAGCTCAAAAGGTACCCCAAGCCCCCAGGAGCTCCCAAAGCTCAATCTTCAGCCAAGAATCCCTTCATATAGGGAATAGTGTCAAGCTGCTTTCTGAAAATCAAAACTAGATCAATGGGAGCCTCATAGCTCCATCCAGCATCATATAGATGTATATATAAGCATATTGAATTATAGCAGAGATCTTGGCAGCACTTAGCAATCCTCTGCTTCTTGTATATCTTGATGAAGAAAATATTTCACTGATTTCACTCCCTCTTACTTAAGGAGACCACAGCCTAGACTTGACTTTTCAAGAGTGCTCTGTGTCCATCAAACAATCTGCTCATCATGAGATTGGTCCACTTAAACATGGCATAAGACATGTATGTCCTTTGTTGTACCATATAAAAAGGCATGAGAAATACTAGATTCTCGGAATCCTACTCTTTGCTTACTGAAGAGCTAACTGGAATGGCTTCATAAAAGACAGGCTTACTACTTTGAGCATTCAGCCTAAACAAGCTTCCAAACTTCAGTCTAAGATGAATAACATCTTTCTTTTCATCATATTTTGCTTCAGCAATTTAGATAGTGTACCTCAGAGTACCTGCAAAGTGTTTGTATCAACATCATCTCCTTAAAGCTAAGGAGGACATCAACTCCCTCTGAATCATAGCTTCCCCCTAAATATTAGGAAAGAAACCTTGCCCATTGATTCATCTGCAATCGGCTAGAAGTCCTTATGTCCTTTGATATGGACAACCAATGTTGCGAACATCTCGATAACATCCCGATTTTATCTCGAAATCACGATGTTTTGGCCTAGCCGATGTTTGCCGATTTCTAAAGATATTTTTATGGTATCTTAATTTTCCCGATGTTTGCCGAATTTTAACCGATATTTTCTCGATTTTTACTATTTTTTGGTTTTTTGGACCCTTGCCGATTTGATCCCGATGCTGATGTTTGCAACATTGTGGACAACCTTCTTGAAATAAATCGTAGGGCAAGAGGAGTTATCAATCCATTCGAACATTTCTGTATGAAGAGGAGTTGACAGATAGTATTTACCAGTTTCCTGAATTATTTCAACTTCATTTGGACCCCCCCGGAGGAGATTTCGATGATATGGTCGGAAAGGGTGGAGGAATTTTGACATCAACCACTGCTCAGGTTCATCCATGTCAACATGGAGAAAGGACAAGAGCACTGCAGCCATCTCTTTTTCTTAGATAAACCTATCATGGAGATAAAAGGTAGTGGTGATGGCTCATACAATGATTGTTGAAGCCACATCATCAGTAGAAGATATTATTTGATTGATCCAACCTTTCTTCTATGCATTCCTCAGAAACTCGGATACAGATTTACTCACCAGATGGTAGAGATATTTTGCCATCTCATCTGATTCTGTACTTCATGGTCAAGATCTTGATCTTGAAGAAAGAAGACTCTTAGTCTAAGATGTCAAAGTCGAAAGTTCATGCAACTATTAGTGTTGATATTGTGAGAATGTTGAGGTGACAAGTGGTTTACTTCAAAAATGCCTTCCAGGTTATGAGAACTGACATTCAATCACAAAGTTATAACGAAATATGACTTCGCGTTGTTACCTCATGTAGCATTATTGTCACCTTCGTCTTGATTATACTGCAATGACAAGAGTGTTGCTGAAGTATCCATACTCATAACCTTAGCTTCAAGTCCTGCCAATATCTTGATGGATTTGAAGTCCTGCGCTAACCACACCTAAGCAGTACTGTCATATAAGGCAGTGACCAAGAAATATCCCTCCTATGGATCAACTTGACCTGAGAAAGAAGGTGAGAATGAGAAGGTATGATATATATATTGATTGCCTCTTCCTTAGGTACCAAATGTGACAGGAATGATCCTTGCTACTAGATGCTAGATGATAACCATTCAGAGAGAACTATGTCAATGACTGATTTCATGTGGCCTTCAAGAGCAAGAATGCTTCTTCTTGTACAAGGATCCAAATGTATGTCAACCCACAGGTTGTTGCTAATGAACCATCAAATCAAAAAGCAGTCCCATACACACTTCGACTGTGGCCTTCTTGCAAATCCTCGTGATAACATCCCACAATTTTCACGTCTTGTCAAAGCTAGCAGTGCCCAGATATATTCCAGATGGGTAGAATGCAAGATGAGCAAGATGATGGCCTTCATATGTTTTCATCAGAACTCTTACAAAATTCCATAGCAGTACAATCAGCACAGGCAGTCGTTAAATGGCAGATTGTAGGAGAAAATGCCACATTAGTAACTCGATTTGTATGTCCCTTAAAGTAGCAATCTTATTTATCTGTGGTATACTCCATAATCTTGTGACACCATTATGAGTACTTGTAGCTAACAGAGGTCTATCTAAAGAAAACACATATCCAGAAGAAGTCTATCATCTTCAATTCTATTAGGCTTTGATTTTAGAAAGGATTCAAGTCTGAGATCGTTAATAGCCATTTCCACGCAATTAGGATAAAGCTCAGAATGTGCTTCAAGTCTCGTAGGAACTTTAGAAAGAATGGGATTACCTTCAAAACCCCATACATCAGATAATTCAAACATATTATAGTTGGAACAAAGTTGGCAAGGCTATAATTGATGAAAAGTCTTCATAAAAATTGACAGTGTTGTGAAGATTGCAGAACAATTTAATACTATACTGGAGGATAAGGAAACGTGGAGACAAACACTCTAATTTCCATTGGTGTCAAACAAATTTCGTACAAGGCAAACCTGGGTGACAACCCCATTCTTTCTAATTAACAAGACGAGCCAAAGCATTCCAGTGATAAGCGAAAAGGGCACAGTCCAAGAAACTCACAAGCGAGCCCCAGTGCGAGTTTCTTTTGCATCATCACATCTGATTTTGTAATGATACATACAATGAAGCGATAACCATGCGTGATCATACTTAAGACCCTGTCAAGTGATGCGAGACCTTATCTCAATGCGAAATCACAGAGATTGAAACCATATGCCATCCATATGTTATTGCAGCTATTATACTGAGATCATGTAGCAGTCATACTTCGAGAGAAATTGTATGCAATTAGTGGTACCGGAGAGTGAGATCAGAATGCGAGTCCTGTAGCGAGTTATAGTGCCTCAGACATGCGAGAAAGAATACCTCATCAGAGAGTTTATGCCTTCGCCTATAATCTGAACGGTATAAATCTAGTAGAGCTAAAACAGATTTTAGAGATCTCCTAGCCCAAAGCTGTTTTGTCTTGGAAGCCAACAATAATAAGGAATTTGATTATCAGATCTCGGAACTTCCACAGTCTTCATTTTGAGTTTTCGACATTTCGAGTCAATACCATGACCCATCATCAGGTTTTTCCTGATGATGGGTCATGGTATTGACTCGAAACGTCGAAAACTCAAAATGAAGACTGTGGAAGTTCCGAGATCTGATAATCAAAATCCTCACCACAGAAATCTCCAAACTCTAATAATAAGGATCTTATCTGAACAATCTGGACCATCTGTACAGTCACTACTATAACCATTAGCCAGCTGATAACAACCGGAAGCCAGCGAAATTGAAGTAGAATATATATAATCCTATATCTCGTCTTGTCGTAATACAGCTTGTGGCCATACTTCACCTATAACGTGAAAGAGCCATCATTTTACTAAGACTGATTTCTGAGCCAAGCCATGCAAACATAAATTTTGTGCTTAACCAGCCAGCGAGATTTGCCTAAGAGTAGTGTCATTGTCAATCTGAACTCATATGACTGATAAAATCTAACTCTACCTTGGGCTTGACTTCTCCCAGCTCTGATACCATGTTAAATTTGGAGTTAACATGTTCTAATCATGAGACAGTTACTTCAGATATTCATATCGCCCATTTTTCATTAGTAATTACATAAAACCATTATCATGACTGTAACTGAAGAAAGAACATAGACAAAGGAAGAAGAAGACAAGCCAAGACAAGAGTACACAGGGTATGGCTCAAGCCAAGGAAAAACCCCAAGATGGGGAAAACCTTTGATCAATTCTTCTTATTATTCATCATCACAATGTTCAACAAAGAGAGATAAGGTAGAAATATACAAGATCAATACTGACTTGACATTCTGAAGATCTAGACATAACAGTCTTTAAATAATGAGTGATCTACACATAGTTGTAATTTATGCATGAACTGGAGATAGCCAGAAAGGATAAGACAGGCTAGGGCAACATATAGTCATCCATCAAAATACTGAGTCTGGTTAGGGCTGTACAAGAATCGTTGACATCCATCCAAAACACGTCCCCATGACTGTGGCTAACCTTAAGATACAAGGAGCTTCCATTAGAGCGAGTTTCTGATCATGAAAGGCATCTCAGCCTCCTTTACTTGGGATATACACAGCGGCCCTATCTGAAATAAGAGGACAGTGGTGCGGCCTCATAAGGAGAGGGTTTCTCCTTCATCTTATCCACAAACAAGCCAGGAAACAAACTCGGCCTGGAATTCAGCTCCCTAATGTAAATATGCAATAGGAAGATAGCCCATACAAACTTATCTTTGCCTACGGTTGTCCATCAAAGAGAGATTCGGCCCTCGAGCAGAAGTGAACCCAGAAACAAATCATCCTTCGACCTCCTTGAAGACTTCGGCTGCCATAGACATAGATCCAAGCCTTTTCGATGATCAGAAATGAGGGAGAAGGATCCTCTATATATACAATTCGGTGGAGATGAAGAGACGTGTCTTTTGAGCTGATTGAGCCGACATATGGAAGAGGTCAACCTTGATAATTTACATGAGAGAAACATAAATTCAAAAACTCATTTTTCCTTATCTGAATTTGGTAATCTTTAGATCGATTTTGGTCCTCTCAAAAAGAGTAATTCAATGTTGTAATAATATTTCCCATAGGAGTTATCCAAAGTGGAATTTGGCCCTAGTTGCCAAATTTAACAGATTTCAATGATTTTGATAATTAATTCCTTGAAAGCATAATCCATGGCTCTCTGAAAAGTAGCCCCTGCATTTGTTAACCCGAAAGGCATTTTGAGATATTCAAAAGTACCCCAAGGTGTGGTGAAAGTGGTCTTATGACGATCTTCATCTTTAACCCAAACTTGGTTATAACCAGAAAAACCATCTAACAAAGACATCATACCAGACCTGGTTATCCTTTCAGCATATTCTCCATGTTGGGTAGTGGATAATTATCTTTTTTACAAGCCAGGTTAAGATTTCGAAAATCCACACATAATCTGATAGTACCATTCTTCTTTCTAACAATAACCAGGTTTGAGCACCAAGATGAATGCCGAGTCTGTCTGATGATACCAACAGCAAGCATTTTCTGCAATTCTTTTTGAACCAAAGGAGCTAACTTAGAATTTATCTACCTAAGCTTTTGCTTGAATGGTTTGGCCTCTTCATCTTTCAAAGGAATAGTATGTTGAATAACATCCTTCCGATATCCTTTGAGTTCATCATAGGAAAAGGCTAAAACATCACGATATTCGATAAGTAATTCGACTAAACTTTCCTTTTCCTCTTCAGAAGTTCCTTTACCAATTTTAACCATCTTTGGGTTCTCAGGAAAACCGATATTTACCTCAATGAATTCCCCAAGATCCAACTTCTTTTCATCATTCTTTTTGGTTGCATCGTTTCTGTCAAAGAGTTGTTCCATGGCCACCATGTTTCCCATGGTGGGATTTACCACATCCTTTTCTCTAAGTTTAGATCCTTCTTCCTTAGAGAAAGATTGAAAACTTTCGAACTCGTCTAAGTGATTTAAGAAACAGACAATTTGTTTTTCATCATCAAAAACTTGCCAATGTTCCACATTATCAGGAACAGATGGTCTGAAAATGACTTCCATTTTGGCTCTATCCTTTATTAAATTGTCAGAGATTTGAAAAGTGGAAGCGGCTACGACGAGCTCATCGGCTTGACCATTTTCTTCTCTAGGAACAATGTGTAAGCCAAATGCATCGAACAATTCTATGGTATCCCATACAGCATTTCTCTTCCTGAGTCTATCACTCTTGCATGAGAATATACCCTTAACTTGTTTGATAACAAGATCTGAGTCACCTCTTACAGTTAGCAATTTTATTTTGAGGTCCCGAGCTATTTCCAAACCTAGCAGCAAAGCTTCATATTCAACTACGTTGTTGGTAGCTTCAAACTCTAGGCGGAAAGAAAATTTGAATACATGTCCAAGGGGTGAAGTGAAAACAATCCCGGCCCCTTTACCTGGTTTTGAAAAAGCGCCATCAAAACTCATGTGCCACATCAGATCTTTAGGCTTTATATCATCCTTAGGCAAATCTATAGGATTAGGAAGAACAACATAATTCCCAATGCTAGACTGCATCACAACAGGTTCTTCTAAAGGGTCCTTGGGATGAGATATTTCGTTCGAAACCTTTTCAACCTTGGTATGATCATCACATGGAATAGAAAAAGATGGACTCAGGAACCTGTTGAGAAAACACTTTAACCTCTTCTGTGACTGAGTTATTCTGAATTGGCTTTTTGATCATCCGACTGATAGGTACATTTATTTTTATCTGATCCATTCTCCCAATGTGAAACCAGGATTAGCCTTAAGAAACTCAGAGGTTGACTCTCCTATGTCTTGGATAGGTGGTTCCTCAAGCCACTCTTCATTTTTATTGCTTAAGTTAAGAGAATCAACACTACGACTATTCCTGATAATTTCCATCCAATCCTTTAGAGGCAGATGGAATTCCTTTCCAAACATGTTAATTTGAGGATCTGGGGGCCTTTGCTCTGTGGGAAGATTTCTTCTAAGCCAAGGCCCATTATTGTCCATAGGCTGAATATCCACCATCTGGATCATCCTGGAGTGTGCTTGTCATGTTTAATTTCCATTTCCTTAACCAATTTGATTAATTCTTTGACTGTATCTGATTCTTCTTTGATTTTGACCGGAGTTCTTTCGTAACCAGGGATCTCCGATTTACCTAAAGCCTTTTTATCTTTTTCTAACTCTTCAGTTGTGTTTTGGACAACAGCTAAAGTGGAAGTGTGAGCCCACCTTATCTCATACTGGACTTCTACATGGTAAGCCTCAAGATATGTTTCCAACACAGTTTTGGTAGGAGGCTTGTAATCCTAAGTCATGTCCCTTAGTAATTTGTTGAACATCTGGTTAAATTCTACCGCCATTTCATTTTCTTTCACCGAGTATTTCTCTTCCCTCTTATCACCGTATTTGTCTCGAAAAGCATTGAGGAGGGTCCTTAGAGAATCAAAAGCATTATTAGCTTTATCATGAAACCAGTCAATTACATTACCTTCTAATGATAAGACAAACAGCTTCATCTTGACATCTTCATGATTATATTCAGTTCATTGTGAGGTGGTTTGGAGGGAAAATAAGGGTTGTTTCCCTCTAAAAACAACCCCTCCAAGCCAATAAGAGGTTTCCCCTCTCATTTACCTCACACATCTCATTTGGAGTTTTTGTGAGCTTGGAGAGTGTTGAGTTTTTGCTGGAGTAGTGGAACAACAAAGAGTTTGAGCTAAGTAGTAGCCACCATGCCTCCAAAAGCCAAGGATACTGCATGAGCTCATTGTGATATGATTGATGGCAAAATGATCTGCAAATATTGCCAAAAATCTATTGAAGGAGGGGGTATTAACATGTTCAAGGCTTCAAGCAACACTTGGCTGGGATAGGAGGCCATGTAAAGCCATGTGGAGCACCAAATGAAGTAATAGGGCATATTAGGGCAGAATACGTTTAGAAGTTTGAGACTCAAGTCACTGAACCAGCAGAGAAGTTTGTGACTCAAGCAGTTGCAAAGTTTGGAAGTCGAGACTCAACTAACTGAGTTTGATCATGATGCGAAGTTTCAATTTTCAAATGATATTGTTGATCACTAATATCATATATGTAGACTTGTAGTAGGCCAGTGACCCCATAACTTGTAGGCTTTGTTTTTGGACTCTAGAGGCCATTCAGATCCTCATTGATTAAATATTTTGTTGTTGATATGTATTGCACTTGGTGCCATTTTGATATATTCACCTTTACATAGTATATATATGAGCAAACATTGCATATTTTATGTCTATTAGTTTAGAATCGCGGTTTTAAATCTTAAAAATAGTTTTTTTTTCATTAAAAATTAATTATTTCATGTGTTTTTTAAAATCGGTTCATTGAGATCTAACTAGTCCCGGTTTGACCGGTTCCGCTTTGAAACCCGGTTTATTAGGTGGACCAGTCCTGTGACCGGTTCCGATTTTTAATACTATGGTGATCAGAAAAGTCATTTTTCAACAACCAAACTATTTTAAACAAACCTTTATTTTATGTTTTAGTTTAGTTTATTTACTAGCTTGTGCTTCAAGTTTCATCATAAATTAACTAGTTAATCACTAGGATATTGAGCATAAAATACAGATCTAAACGAAGGATCAATATACTCATTTTTTAGTTTTATTCCACATTTTTTTCACAAGTACAAGGGATGTTATCTTGCATATTTGCATTAAAACATTGCTATTTTTTTGTGTTTTTATGTAGATTTTTCAATCTGCATTCACAAGATAGCAAGCAATTTAACAAAGGAACACTTTTAACCAATCGTACAAACAAAGAAGCACTTATAGATTTGGTTATTACATTAATTGTACACTTATCTGAGCTATTTACATGAAACATATCTTTAAATTTGAGTGATTTATCTTGCCGGTTTATATTCATTTATTGCATATTTTACACTTTAAACCAGCGTAACAGCAAACAATTAATTCCTCTACTTCACCCAAGACCCCATAGAAAGGCACTAATCATTCTTGATTGGGTGAAGTCATCATAAGGGACTCCTCCAATAGCATTCTTGAAAAGAGTGAGAGTTGGGCTTAAAGAGTGGGAATTTGGGCCAAGGTGACAGTGGACCCTCATCCTATGCGTGCCAATCTTAGCAGGTTGCAAGGACTTTGGCAACCCTGCTAATTCAATCGGTAACAAGACCTATACGAGAAATGGATACCTATTTTCCCAAGGACTTGTACTGATCCACCTTTGAGACCCCTGAAAATATCACGGGCTGTTCTAAGAGAGCTTGGCTAATGCAAGAGAATTTTTGTTGTTATGAACCATTGATGCAATAAATGTTAGCTAAAAATGCAGCAGTGTACAACTGCCCAGTTTGCATAGAATTTGTTGATTCACCACTCTCTCTCTGTAAGTTATGGACTGCATGGTGATTCACCACTCTCTTTCTGGAAGTTATGGACTGCGTGGTAGCTTACTTTTTGAAGAAAGTCGCAAGAGTACAAGAGGAGAAAGGTAGACAAAAATGGTGAAACCAAAACATCCCAGCAGAGTACCTGAAACACTGAGTCTAAGAAATCTGAGAGTGACCTTTCAAAATGAACTTAACAAAAAGTAAAAAGGAAGACTTCCAGTCCACAATGTCAAGCTCCAAAGGATGACTGGACTAAACTCAAAGCAAAATCTCCAAAGCAAAAAGCTGCAAAACTGGCTCCGAGGCCCCTTACCAAAACTAATTGAAACTAGGACTGCATCAAGCGAAGGATAACTACTAGAACTTATATGAATGGCACTTTGAAGTTTAAAGAGCGTACAACTGGGAGAGCCACTAAAATGTGTCTAACATCCAAAAAGGGAGTTTTCATAAACATATCTGAAACAGATTGACTCTTGAAAAACTCGAAGCAGAAAAAAATAGGCACTGTTAAAGCACTAATGTTACATGAAAAATGAAATTATAAAATGAATTCAGCTTGATTGAAGCGCACCAGGTTTGATGCTGCCCCTGCTAGGGTTCTTGCGTAAACTCGTTGCCCATCTCCCTGCGCTCACGGCAATCCTGACTCGGCTTTGCCGCAGACTCTCTCATCATGAATCCGCCCTCAGGAGAGGTGGGCTCAACCCCCCCTCCCCCCATCGGTCCCTCTTCTGACATTTCAGTAAACGCAGATGCTCCGGCCAGTCCCGGCTCCACCCCTCTGGCCGCCCATGACATCGATCCTGCCATCGACAACATTGGTGACTTTGCTGCAGGTTCTGCGGCAGCCAAAGACAAAGGCATCGACCAGAATGACTCGACGACACGGCCAAAGGCGTCCTCTGCAACATGCATCCCCAAGTCTGCAGAAAGAATCAAAATAGATCTCCCCAGTGACCGAATCAACAGCCAAATCCAATATATGAAGGATCATGCACTCATAGGCAAGTTCCTCGGATTCTGGCCAACTGAAAAGGCCTTGCAAGGATGGATCGCCTCCAAATGGAAGCCTAAAGGACAAGTCACCCTGCAGCTCGGTCCCAAAGGCTTCTTCACTGCTACTTTCAACTGTCTGGAAGACAAAACTCGTATTTTCGAAGGAGGCCCATACTTCTTCAACTCTACAGGCCTGTACCTTCGAAACTGGAAAGAGAGGTTCAATCCAAATAAAGAAGATTTCAACTGGGCTCCAGTATGGATTCGTCTGTACTCTCTTCCCTTGGAATATTGGAACGAGGAGACCTTAAAGGACATAGGCAATAGCCTGGGGGTTTTCATCAAGGTCGCAGAGGAAACCAAATTCCGAAGATACACCTCCTACGCCAAGATCTGTGTACACATGCATCTGGCCAAACCACTCATGGATACGGTAAGTCTATTTCATGACGATTTTGAATGGGTCCAAACAATAGACTACGAGCATGTTCCTTTTCGCTGCAGAAAATGCCATGAACATGGCCATCTTTTCAGGGATTGCCCTCTGAATCTTCAGTCTAAAGCTCCTATTACTGAGACGAGCAAAGATGTTGAGGGATTCACAAAGGTCTCCAGTCGTAGAAAGCATGCCAAGAAAGCTCCAGTTACCCCAGATGATCTCAAGAAACCTGAAACACGGAACAGTTTTGAAATCCTGACTTCTCAAACTAACATGGAGGATCACATTTTAATCCCTCCTTCAGATCCTTCCCCTTCTTCTCCCCCTCCTCCTCCAAAATCTCCAGCTCCGCTCTCAGGCTCCGATCTCTCCAGCATCCTCATCTCTACCTCCTCTGATCAAAAAGATCCAGACACAGTCCTACATTCTTCCACCATGGAGATAGATGCAACCCTAGCTCTCAGTATCCATCAAAAGTCAAATGAGGAAGAACAGAACAAACCGATACACATGGATGAGGAACCAGAAAGTGTAGATCTAGAAGGTCTGGACATTCTCAAACTGGAAGCAGCGTGTCGACAGAAAGAATTCAGTGCTATACCCCCCTGGGAAATCGAAAGACTTGAAGTAGTTTTAGCCAGAGCACAGCATAATAAATATCTTGGTATTCAGGCAGGCAGTCCTTGGGATGGAAAAAAATACTGAAAGACACGAAGAAACGCGGGCGCAAAACAGATCTGCAAAGGACCATTATTATTGGAGAAATGCTGGTGGAATCTGGTAGATTTCCCAAGCTGACCAAGTTCTTCAAATCCCTTCCCCACTATTCCTCATGAAGCTCATCTCATGGAACGTGAGAGGGCTTAACAGCCCTGCAAAACACAGAATGTTAAAAAATATGATCCAGAAAGAAAAGCCTTCACTAGTTTTTCTACAAGAAACTAAAGGCAATAGCACTGTACTAGAAAAGATTCTAAATAAAGCCTGGACAGGATGCCGCTCAGTCTCAGTGGATGCTTCAGGGTCTTCAGGAGGGCTAGCAATCATGTGGAATCCTCAAGTTCTCTCCCTTCAAGATTTTCACGCCTCACACTTCTTTATTCAGACTACCTTCCACCTAATCGGGACCAATATCCATGGTCTTCTCTCTAATGTGTATTTCCCACAAGATTTACAAAAAAAGTTGGATCTGCTGGACACACTCACAACTCTCAACTCTGGCAAGAGCTTTCCTCTTTGGATTTGTGGCGGTGACTTCAACATCATCACAGCTTTGGAGGAAAAATCAGGAGGAAGATCGAGGTTGGAAGGGGACAGCATCGGCTTCAAAGACTTCATCCACAGAAATCAGTTAATGGACCTTCAGACTTCTAATGGTATGTATACATGGACCAATAAAAGAAGGGGACCTCAGCATATAGCTTCCAGGCTGGATCGATTCCTTATGTCGGATAATGCCATTCACCTGGGTGGGGACTTTCATGCTTCCATCATGCCTCAAGTGGGCTCTGATCATTGGCCCATAATGCTACAGTGGTCGCGTCCGGGCTCTAAGTGCAATAGACCTTTTTGCTTCGAATCCTTTTGGTTTTCTCATCCTAACTTCAAAGAAGTGGTTATCGATGCCTGGACATCCTTCACTCCCCCTGCAGGAGCCAAGATGTTCCAATTTCAACAAAAGCTAAAATACCTTAAACAAGTTCTCAAATCTTGGAATCGCACTCAGTTTGGTAACATTTTTGATCATCGAAAAGTACTGGAGCAGCAAATGAATACACTGCAACAGTGTATCATCTCTGAGGGAAGAACGGAAGACTATGCGCAACAGGAGCAGGCCCTCTTGACCCAGATTGAAGCACGAAGGCAACAAGAAGAGACCCTCTAGCGACAAAAATCCAGGATCAGATGGCTTAAAGATGGGGAGAAAAATACCAAATTCTTTCACAGGTCTACCATTCAAAGGAGAATGCACAATAACATCGCCTTCATTAATAATCAGCAAGGGGAGCGTCTGGAGGTGCATGAAGAAGTCGCACAGGAATTCAAAGAGTACTTCCAGGACATTCTTAGGGAACCCCCGGGCTGCAGAAATCAAGCTATTCGATCTATTATGTAGCACATTCCTAAAATCATCACTGCGGACCACAACATTATGCTTCTCCAGCCTATCTCTATGCAGGAAGTGGAGGACGCAATGGCCCAACTCAAGGATGGTAAAGCGCCTGGCCCTGACGGATTCACAGCTAACTTCTTTCATGCGTTCTGGGAGCATATCAAAACAGAGGTCTGGGAGCTCGTGGAAGAATCGCGATCGATGCATTGGATCCTTCCTTCCCTAAACACGACCTTTATAGCGCTCATTCCTAAAGTGGAAGAATCCAATACTCCTGATAAATATAGGCCTATTGCACTATGCAATGTAATCTACAAGCTCATATCTAAAGTCGTGGCGAACAGGCTCAAACCTCTTCTCCCTCTCCTCATTTCGCCAGAGCAGACAGGCTATGTAGAAGGGCGCCAGATTCTAGACAGTATCATTCTCTCACATGAAGTGATCCACTCCCTCAAGATTCTAAAAAAGCCAGGTATGATTCTCAAATTAGATCTTTCCAAAGCATTCGACAAGCTCAGCTGGACCTATATTAATCACATATTACTTGCATTCGGCTTCAATGCTACCTGGACTCGATGGATTATGAATCTCATTTCCTCCCCTAGTTTCTCCATCCTTCTAAATGGTTCCCCTTCCCTGCCCTTTCGTCCCTCCCGGGGTATCCGTCAAGGCAATCCTCTCTCCCCGTTCCTTTTTGTTCTCATGGCTGAAGGACTTAGTCGCCTTCTTCATTCTGCTATCCATTCACACTATTTAAAGGGCATTTCTCTGCATGGTCAACCCCCCATCACTCACCAACAGTTTGTCGATGATAATATGCTTTTCGACCATCCATCAGTTCAAGAGGCCTCTGCCTTCAAGTCCCTGCTCAATCTCTTCTCAAAAGCATCTGGCACCTCCATCAATGCCTCCAAATCCCATCTCTTCTTCTTCCACACTCCCATTCTCACTCAGAGGAATATAGCCAGGATTCTGGGCTTTCCGATAGCCAAGCTTCCTTCGAAATATCTTGGAGCTCCCCTGTTTGATTCAGCCATCAAACATGCTTCTTGGAAAACTCTCCTTGACAATTTAGAGACCAGGCTCTCCTCATGGACCTATCGCTCGCTCAACATTGCAAGCAGGCTTATCCTAATCAAATCCGTTCTCCAAGCCATGCCTCTGTACTTATTTTCAATCTTAGCTGCCCCTAAATGGGTTCTTAAAAATATTCACAATCTTCAAAGAAACTTTCTTTGGGGTTCCTCAGGCCACAACAGAAAATGGGCTCTGGTCAAATGGACGGAGGTTTGTCTTCCGAAGTCAGTTGGTGGGCTTGGTCTGAGGGATCCCCTCCACAGCAACAACATCATGGGTGTTCGTATCTGGTGGAACTGGATCTCTAAACCGCACACTCCCTAGGCACACCTATGGCAGGCCAAATATGCTCCAGGCAGTCCAATGGAGGATCTCATCCGTATCATTACAACCATCCCTGGCTCGCTGATTTGGAATGCGGCCACGCAACATAGTGCCTTTATTCAAGCGCACAGCTTCTGGGAAATCCACTCGGGTACCACTGCAAGATTTTGGGAGGACTCCTGGCAACAACTTCCCAAACTCACCTCTCTCTTTCACAAACCCAAGTGGCAAGCAACTATGCAGCGAAATGATCAAATCCACGTCCATCAATTTTGGCAGCAGCAATCCCCTCAAGGTTTTCAACTTTGGAGAACAGCAAACACCTGGCAGGCTAACTGGCAGAAGGAAACTTATGAAGAGATCGATCAAGAGCTCAAACTCAAGAAAATTAAACTCTTTGATCAGAAGGACAAAGTGCAATGGGGATATACACCCAAAGGCATGTTCACTACCAAGGAAGCATACCAAATTCTCTATCAACCTACGCAAATCATAAAGGATCAACTATGTGTAGAAATTTCTGTTTTCCCACCCCGGTTTTCAGTTTCTCCTTATTTCTCCCATATAGTTAAATGCCCTTTCCCATAACCATACATTTAACAAGCTGAAAAAATAAATTTGCTGAAAACACAAATTCTGGAAATTTTACAGAATGCTGGAAATTGCAGAAATAAAAATCAGCAGTAATAAACAGCCATTAAAACACATTTAAACACTGAGATTTTTTGTCAATGTGACCCTGGAAAAACCCCCTACAACTCTTGGGGAAAACCAGTTTGAGAGCTCTTCTTTATTTCTGAAAATTGCCTTTTACAGTGAGAAATTTTCAGCAAAAAAATCAGCAAGCAAATTTACAACTTATCTCTTTTCCCATGCTTCACAGCAAACTGGAAATTACAGCAAACAGGACAGCAATAAATGTTGTACGGTCTCCTCGATTTTCGTGCCCACTTTCAGCATTAAATGCTGCTGTATGGCCCTCGTTTTGCGTGCAGAAAAACCAGCAAACTGCTCCTTGATTTTTGTGCAAACCTCTCCTCGAAAATCGTGCCAAAATCTGCCTTTCACTGTGTGCTGAATCAACTGTACAAATCTGCTCAACTGCTGCCTTGAAATGTGTGCCAAGCTGCTGTCTCCTTCTCCTCCCTGCTCAGAAATCTCTCTTGCTCTCTTGCTCTCCTTCTCCCAATCTGCTCATGAAAGAATTGAATCGAATGTGACATTTTCCTCCTTTTCCTCCCTTAATATAACTCCAAGTGACTTTTGGGTGATCCAAGTGACTTTTGGGTGATCTCTAAATCCAATGGCTGAAATAGATTTAGATCAATGGCTGAGATTAAATGCTCATTTAAATCTCACTTTTTATTTTTTAATTCACCCCACTTTAATAAGGACCCACTTAGTCATTTATTTCCAAAGTCACTTTTCCTTTCTAATTTTTCATTGACTTTATAAAAGTCACTTTAAAATTAGACTTAGTAACTTTATCACTTAAAGTCACTTTTAAATTAGATTTAACTTTATAAAATTATAAAGTCACTTTAGGAGAAAAATTAAATTCTTTTGGACACTTTTCCCTAGGCCAAAGATCAAAGCCTAAGGGAACCACCTATCCTCCGGTACCAAATTTCAACACTCCCTCTTACCGAGGAAGGTGTTCCTCACCACACCCATCTTGTCTCTGAAGTAGACATGCTTGCCCCGTGGTAAGGCTTTGGTAAGGATATCTGCAACCTGCTCATCAGTGGAAATATACTCAAGCTTCACAACTCCCTTCTGAACATAGTCTCTGATGAAATGATATCTGATCCCGATATGCTTTGACCTGTCATGAAATACTGGATTCTCCATGAGTTTAATGCAACTCTGATTATCACAGTAAATCACTGAAGGTCTCAACGGCTGACCAAATAAGCCAAACAACATCTTGCGAAGCCAGATAGCCTCACAACTAGCTAGACTGGCTGCCATATACTCTGCTTCCGCTGAACTCAGTGCTACTGACTGCTGCTTTCGGCTGAACCATGACACTACTGCTGAACCCAACCCAAAACAGCACTCCGAAGTGCTCTTCTTATCAGAAGCACAACCTGCCCAATCAGAATCAGTGTATCCTGCCAATCTCACTCCATCTCCCTGCCTGTAGTCCAGACCATAATCCACTGTCCCCTGCAAGTATCGCAAAATGTGTTTTGCAGCCACCCAGTGAACCTTCCTAGGCTCACACATAAACTGACTCATCGTGTTGACTGCAAAACAGATATATGGTCTAGTGTTGACCAAATACATCAAGGAACCAATCAGCTGCCTGTACAATGTGGGATCCACCAACTCGGAATCCGAAGCATGAAGCTTCTTCCAGTTGGTGATCATCGGTGTCGACATGGGTCTACAATCCTCCATATGGAATCTACTAAGGATGTCCACAATATACTTCCCCTGCCCCAGAAAGAAATGCCCCTCCTCCTGCCACACCTCCAAACCCAAAAAGTAATGCATCAAGCCGATGTCCTTCATCTCAAACTCCGTCGCAAGATCTCTCTTGCAGTGCTCTATGAGTCTCTCTGCACCTGTAATGATCAAGTCATCCACATACAGCACCAGAATGAGAGGCTTCTCACCAATCACAATAAAGTAAAGGTTCGGATCTGCCTCACTCTTTGTGAAACCCATCCCCTGCAAATATGTATCTATCCTGGAGTACCAAGCTCTGGGAGCTTGCTTCAGGCCATAAAGGGCCTTCTTCAGTCTGCACACATGGGACTCCTTCCCATGCACCTCAAAGCCCTGTGGCTGCTCAATGTACACCTCCTCCTGTATGAAGCCATTGAGAAATGCGGTCTTCACATCCATCTGGTGGATCTTCCAACCCATCTCTGCTGCTATCGATATAATGGAGCGGATCGAAGTATATCGAGCCACGGGAGCGAAGGTCTCCTCATAATCAACTCCCTCTACCTGGGAGAACCCTCTAGCCACAAACCTCGCTTTGAATTTCTCAATGCTGCCATCTGCAGCATGCTTTACTTTGTAAAGCCATCTAGAAGTAACCACGGATTTGCCCTCAGGCCTCGGCACCACCTCCCAAACATCATTCTTCATGATAGAAGAATACTCCTCCTGCATGGCCTCTCTCCAGACCTGCTGGCTAGCTGCCTCCTCATAGCTAGAAGGCTCAGAGTCAAGGATGCTGGTAACCATCGCCATATAGCTACAAAACCTCTCAGGTGGTCTACTCTCTCTGACCGGCCTCTTCGGCTCAGCAACAGATGTGGCATCTCTCAAGGTGTCCTGAAGCCACTTGGGCTTTCTCTTCCCTGAGCATGCTTCTCCCATAGGAGAATGAAACTCCTCCTCATCACCATCAGTAGCCTGAACTCCTGACTATCTGTCTGCTGTCCTCCTGCCTGCACCTGAACCTGTAGAAGCTGAGGCACCGTGTGAACTGTCCATCAATGGACTCCCTAGTGAACTGCTCTGTGAACTGCTCTGCATGCTGCCCGGAGCACCACCCCTCTGGCTCGGCGAGCCACTGCTCACTGACGGACCTAACATCCTCATAGATGTACCTCCGGATCCTCCTGATCCCTGCCCACTGGATCCCTGCGACTGACTCAACTGTTGCTGAGGGTCTGGCTGATCCAGATACTCTAACTCCCGTGACCTCCTAAAGGCCCTGTCCTCCTCGAACTTCACACCCGTCTGACAACAACTCTCCTCTGTGCAGGAATGTAAATCCGAAAGGCCTTTGAGGTCTCACTGTAGCCCACAAAGATACCCTTCTCTGCGGTGGGCTCTAGTTTGGTCCTCTTCTCCTTGGGTATATAGGAGTATGTAATGCATCCAAAGATATGAAGATGACCAATATCAGGCTTCTTTCCAGAGAAAGCCTCCTCCGGAGTCATGTGCCCCAAGGCACAATGCGGACTCCTGTTCTGCAAGTAAACAGCTGTGTTGTAGGCCTCTGCCCACAAGAACAATGGCAACCCCTGATCATGTAACATGGCTTTGGCAGCCCCTATGATGGATCTATTCTTCCTCTCCGCAACCCGTTCTGCTGGGGGTTGTAAGGAACAGTGAACTCCCTCCTAATGCCTGCCTCCGCACAATAGTCAACAAACTCTCCAAGGGTGTACTCTCCTCCATTGTCCGACCTCAAGGACTTGATCTTTCGACCTGTCTGAGTCTCCACAAGAGCTCTGAACTCCTGAAACCGCTTGAAGACCTCACTCTTGGTCTTCAAAAAATAAATCCAGGTCCTCCTGGAGTGATCATCAATGAATAAAACATAGTACTCATATCCACTTAAGGAAACATGAGACATCCGACCACTCACATCGGAATGAATCAAATCAAGTATCCCCGTCGCTCTGCTGTCACTGTTGGGAAAAGGGGATTTGGCAAATTTGCCCATCGCACAACCTCTGCAAGTATCAAAGTGATCAGTACTGAAATCTGGCACACCTGTAGTGATCTCCCGCAATGTCCTCAAGGCTCCATGATACATATGTCCCATCCTGCGGTGCCAAATCTCACACAGCTCAGAACTGCTAGCTCTGCTGTCGGTACTACTGCTCAATGCCAAAAAGGGCTGGAATGCAAACTTGTACACCTTTGCATGGCGTACACCTATCACTCTAGTTGAATCAGCTGGAGTGCCCCTGGGATACATCAACACTTGTCCTCCCCTGAACAGTACCTCATATCCTCTGTCCTCCAAAGCTGAGACGGATATGAGGTTCTTCCTCATCCCTGGCACATAAAGAACCTCTGACACCTTCAAGAGAGGTTTGGACTCCCTCTGAAATGTCACTGTCCCCACCCCGACTGCTCTAACAACTCTGTCATCACCGAGTACTACCTCAATATCAGTGCCACTCTCTGAAAGCTCTGAGAAGTACTCACGGACTCCTGTCATATGACGTGAAGCCCCACTGTCCACATACCAGATACCTGAAGATGCTCCGCTAATCGAGGGAAAAGCATGCTCCCTCTGAACCTGTGTGGCAGGTGATCCTGCACTAGAGGACTCACACGTAGTGAACGCAAACTCTCGGTCAAAACGACCAGCAAAGTCCTCAATCTCTGCTGAAGTTGCCACGTCCTGGTTCTTCCCCTTCTTCTTCTTCTTCTCCGGACACACAACTGCATAGTATCCCATCTTTTGACAATTCCAACACTTCACCTTGGAATAGTCCTTCTGTGTGTTCCCCTGTTTACCTTTACCTTTGCCTTTGCCCCCACCACTGCTTGTGGAAGCCTGCTTCTTCCCTTTGCCTTTCTTGCCTCCTGCCACCAGTGCTACATCCTCATCCTGCTCAACTGGCTTGGCTGCCCCAAGCTGACCTTTCCTGATCTCTGTCTGAATGCAATCATCCCAAAACCTCTCCCATGTGGGAAGGGTCTCACGTGCACAAACCCCATCAGCAAAGTTCAACCATGAACGGGGGAGGCCATTCACTGCAATCCGCACCAACTCAGTGGGTGGAATGGCCTCTCCAATCGCTGCCAACTCATCTCTCACATTAGTAATCTTTGTGAGATATCCAGCTGCACTATCATTACCCATCTTAATGTTCTTCAGCTTCTCCTTCAGGACCATCTTCCGGTTCTCATTGGTACTCTGGTAGAGATTGGACAATGCTGTCCACATCTCATGGGCATTGCTCTTTCCTCTCACATGAGGAATGCAATGGTCTTTGATTCCGTCTAGAATCAGCCTCTTACCCTTGTTGTTCTTTTTATTATAAGCTGTCAACTGAGTAGCATCAGTAGGCACAACAACAGGGTTCTGTGTGGTATGCACCATGATATCCCAGACTTCTACCTCCTCAAAGATACTCTGCATTCTCTCCTTCCAAACGTTGTAATTTATATGCCCATCCAGCCTATCCTCCACCCTCAATCCCAATGACATCCTGCTGTCCTAAAACTGAAAAATAGCACTGTTGTAGTAAAGATAAAACTGTTGTTTATGAAAAAATCAGCTTGCTGGAATTTTCTGAGTGAAAAATCAGCAACTGTAATTTTTCCTTTTGCTGTCCCAAACTGCCCTTCAGCACTCAAGCTCTGATACCATGTAGAAATTTCTGTTTTCCCACCCCGGTTTTCAGTTTCTCCTTATTTCTCCCATATAGTTAAATGCCCTTTCCCATAACCATACATTTAACAAGCTGAAAAAATAAATTTGCTGAAAACACAAATTCTGGAAATTTTACAGAATGCTGGAAATTGCAGAAATAAAAATCAGCAGTAATAAACAGCCATTAAAACACATTTAAACACTGAGATTTTTTGTCAATGTGACCCTGGAAAAACCCCCTACAACTCTTGGGGAAAACCAGTTTGAGAGCTCTTCTTTATTTCTGAAAATTGCCTTTTACAGTGAGAAATTTTCAGCAAAAAAATCAGCAAGCAAATTTACAACTTATCTCTTTTCCTATGCTTCACAGCAAACAGGACAGCAATAAATGTTGTACGGTCTCCTCGATTTTCGTGCCCACTTTCAGCATTAAATGTTGTTGTATGGCCCTCGTTTTGCGTGCAGAAAAACCAGCAAACTGCTCCTTGATTTTTGTGCAAACCTCTCCTCGAAAATTGTGCCAAAATCTGCCTTTCACTGTGTGCTGAATCAGCTGTACAAATCTGCTCAACTGCTGCCTTGGAATGTGTGCCAAGCTGCTGTCTCCTCCTCCCTGCTCAGAAATCTCTCTTGCTCTCTTGCTCTCCTTCTCCCAATCTGCTCATGAAAGAATTGAATCGAATGTGATCTTTTCCTCCTTTTCCTCCCTTAATATAACTCCAAGTGACTTTTGGGTGATCCAAGTGACTTTTGGGTGATCTCTAAATCCAATGGCTGAAATAGATTTAGATCAATGGCTGAGATTAAATGCTCATTTAAATCTCTCTTTTTATTTTTTAATTCACCCCACTTTAATAAGGACCCACTTAGTCATTTATTTCCAAAGTCACTTTTCCTTTCTAATTTTTCATTGACTTTATAAAAGTCACTTTAAAATTAGACTTAGTAACTTTATCACTTAAAGTCACTTTTAAATTAGATTTAACTTTATAAAATTATAAAGTCACTTTAGGAGAAAAATTAAATTCTTTTGGACACTTTTCCCTAGGCCAAAGATCAAAGCCTAAGGGAACCACCTGTCCTCCGGTACCAAATTTCAACACTATGGGATCAGGTCTGGCAACCAAACATTTGGCCTAAGGTCTCCACTTTTCTTTTGCTTCTAAGCAAACAACGGATCCTCACTTGGGATAATCTACAAAAGCAGGGATTTATTGGACCCTCCAGATGTTCCAACTGCAATCTTCACACAGAGACCATATTGCATCTCTTGGACACCTGCCCATTAGCAGCTCAACTTTGGGAGCGAACAGCACAATGTAATAGAAGAACAGGCAAACGTGTGGGAGATATTTTAAACACCATCAGGAACTGGCCTCGGCATCCTTTCCAAAGTCTTCTTCTCAATTCCCTCTGGAACCTCTTACCGGGCTTTGTCTACTGGATCATCTGGAAGGAAAGAAATAACAGGATCTTCAATAATCTCAGTAAGCCCCTTGACACTCTTTGGCTTCTTCTCAAACAAAACCTTCAAGAAACTCTAGCTCTTAGACACTGGCAAGACTCAGATATGCCAGTTTTACCCCAGGAACGCCTCATTCTGGCCAATTGGAATCTGGATCTCACTTTTATAGCTCATATCAAGCCCAGTTCCTCCATCCACTTTGAGTCTGCCCAATTCTGGTTTCCTCCTACCATCCACCCTTACAAGCTGAACTTTGACGGAGCGGCTAAGGGCAATCCTGGGCCGGCTGGCTATGGTGGTATCTTCAGAAATGCTGACGGCTCTGTTCTGCATATATATCACAGCTCGCTCAGAAGAGACACCAACAACGCTGCCGAACTTGAAGGCTTATGGAAGGGCATTCGCATAGCAAAAAAAAAAATTAAAAAATTCCCTCTAGAGGTAGAAGGGGATTCTCAAATTTTAATAGAGGCTGCTATTCGGATTCAATCAGGCTCTTCAGCAGCGAAGATCGCATCGAGCTGGAGGCTTCTAAGCAAACTGGAACAAATTGAAGAATGGCTCAAGGCTCCACGCAGTATCACCTTCAAGCACATTCGGCAAACAGCTAATAAGGCAGCAGATAGACTGGCTAATCAAGGCGCCGATCAGCAGCTTCCATTCTTCTCTGGTCCATTGAACAGTTCCAATGATATACAACTCAAATGAGAATGCACTCTCCTAGTGCAACAAGATCTATCTCTCCCAGATCCGGGTGTTTAAATGTCTAACAGGTACGTGGGCAGCCAAGTGGGTGGGCGCGTGGCTTATCACCACCGCCACTCGGCCTCGCGCAAAGTTGGTCTTTAATTCCTTTGATATCAACTTCAATGCTGCATTAATGCAGCCTGTCCCTCCTCTCCGGCCTGTTCTTTTTCTTATCATGGCGCCCTCAGCTCATTTCATTTGCGCTTGCATCACTCCTTTGTTGTTGCAGAGATTCACTCTCGAACCAGCCCTGGGATAAGTTGGGCTCTGGATCGCTGGGTGGTTTTTTGGCCGGGGCTTCAGGCATCTCTCTGCCCTTTCTGCAATCTCATTAGCTGCTCGTCCTTTGTCCTTCCCACTGCCCATCTGTGTGCTGAAGCCAAGCTAATTTTTGTCCCTTTTGGCCTCCTCAGTTCTGCAGCCCGTTCTGAACCTCCTGTTACTCCCACTATGCCCAGACCTCGCCAAAGAATGAGTAGCAGGAGGGGAAGCTCCCGGGGGCAAGTTGTCCGCCAGGCCTCCTCCTCCACGACGGATTCCTCGACTTTTTGCTCGGACTTCTACTCGGACAGCTATCCTGCTACCAGGCATGGACGTGGTCGAGGTCGTGGGCAGCTTAATACGGCAGCGGGCTCTCTCAATTCTCCTACTAATACAGCTCGGCTCCAGTTCCCCTGTACTCACAGTAATTTCTCCTTCATAGCCTCGGTCTCCATTGAGCTTCGCGAGGTTACTTCTTGTCAGGTAGCTGTTACCCCTGGGGTGACTAAGCATGGTACCACTCAGATGGATCACAAGCAGAGTCAGGCACCGGGTCCGAGTAAGTGCATTGCAACCCAGGTCATGGATAATCAGGCTGGTCCGAGCGTCCCTACTGGAGGCGGTTATTCAAGCAAAGAGGGCCATCCCTCTGAGGACGAAGACGACTACAATTATGGGTGCCGCATCATCGAAGAGCAACCCTCCACCTCTCATGAAGCTTAATCAGGTCTGCGTCCAATGGTTTTTTGGTTTCATTGTGGCTCGAGGGTGCTCAATTTTCACCTATTTTACCGCCATGATATGCTTACCAGTTCCCATGCTCAGTCCTTTGTTCCAAAATCTAATTGCCGGTTTCCCCTGCGTGGGCAGCATTCCTCTAGACTGTGTTTTTTGGTCCCGATTTCGGGCACAGCTGGTTTTGAGGTCTGACCACAGTTTTGTATTGGGCAGCGCTTCTCTGTTTTCTTGCCTAGGCCTAGTTATCTTGTTTTGGTTGCTGAATTACCTCTGTTCAGTCTTTAGTTCCAAGTACGATAATGGTGTCTTTCTGTTCCTATGTACTAGTCATGGTTATGTTCCTAGCAGTCATTCAGGTCGATCCTCAGCAGGTCTTTTTGGACAGTGTTCAGCTTTGCTATGTGAGCATGCCGCATTTCTGGGCTAGACTTCTCGAGGCAGTGGCCTCTTTGTAAAATTATTTTGTATCAATATAGGAGTAGACAAATTCAAAAAAAGATGTTACACGAAAAATAGATTTTAAAAGAGCATCGAACTAGGGAACAGTTAGACTTAAAGTCTTGATGAAAATGGACTGTCAAATGTCCTTTGTTCTTTCCTCACCACAATTAGAATGTGTTTTGTGTCTGTATATTAAGTCATCACTTTAAATGCATGAGATCCCTTTTCTAACATCAGTGTCTTTTTCAGTTTACAGTTTCAGACAAGCTCCAGTATTGTGTTATTTGATGTCAAGGTTTTAAATAATCAGCATTTGATATTCAACAAATAAAAAATATTTATTTTTATTATAACAATGCACTTCAACATAAATCTGAATTATATTTTTCCAAGCAACTTCAATCTCAAATACCCACTGCATTTACTCAATATAGTTCTGAGTACAAACAATTCACAGAAATTATTTAACCAAAAACAGAACTACTCGTCAATGTTTTCAAATTTTATGGTACCAAGTTTTTGACCTTTACTTTTTCCTCTATACATCACTCTGTTTTCAAATTTGAAATAGAAATTGAACAACACAAGGCAGAGGTCGACATAGAATAAAACACCTGAAGTCCAAGTCCTAATTCAATGTTCCTGGCCTCAGTTGCCTGTGGGATGGTATCAGACATGGGCAAAGGATATCCCAATCCATGTAAAACATGGGGTAGATCATTTACTTCCCAAATATTTCCTCGAAATTTATGCATACCAGGAGGTACACATGCTCTGAAAAGCCTTGGATGTGCAAATAAGGCATCAACTGGACGCTGCAGACACCAAAGAAGTGTTAGAACTCATAATTCTCTTCATAAAGACACAAGAAATAAATGGTTCACAAGATAGATGAAATAGCAGTTCAGTAGATTGAAGGCTTAATCCTAACAACAGTTTATCTTTTGGCTGATAGAAACAAGCTCATAATTCTTGCCTTGTATGCAACCATTTCTTGCCATGTTAGCTGCTTCCCTTCATATTCAGGGGAGACATAATCAATGTCTTCTAGTTGTCGCCTTTCTTTTGGCTGGCAATCTTCAGCATCTGGGTCCATCCCAATGCTTCAAAAAGGACACGGTAGATTTCCGCCATGCCAAAACATAGGTAAATTGCTCCCATAAGTGCCTGGAATACTTGCCTGCCAAGTTTGACAGGAAACAAAATAAACATTACAGCTCAGTCTAATCATGGAGGATTTAAATTTTAAAAGGGCTTTTGGGCTTCTCAAACAAGAAGCAGGCGGTTTTAACTCACAAGATCTCTTGAGTGTTTACTGGGCACTCAAAAAAAATGACCAGCAGAAAGAGACTGATAAAAAACCAAAGACCCTCATCATCCTCATGATGTAACCTTCCTTTTATTATTCAAAACAATTCCTGATATGCCCTTGACTGTACTCGGGAGAAGGACTAGAAAACCTTGGAACCTTCATCATCAAGATTTGAAAGGGAGATATTTGTAATAATTCCAAACATTTTCATTCATGATTTCTCAAAACATTCCATGGAAAGGAATTCATCAACAAGAACAAGATGGAAAATACAGCAATTAGGTTCCAACAAATGCAAATAAATCTCATCTAGTAAAGAGGATTGAAAAACATAAAAGAATGGGCTTTATCTGTAAGGAACATTTCTTCCTTACTGTTTATGTTTTGCCACAAGCTCAGACACAGAATTTCCAATATCAGTAGAAAGAGACTAGCTTCATGACGGAAGCAATGAGGAAGGTTCTCTCATATAAAATAATAAGAATAGTCTGAAATCATCCAGTACCCTATCTATAAGAAGGCAGTTATCCTGAAGGCCCACCCTACTTGATCTTGCGAACAACAAAGTAACTTTCATTTATTTATCCATTCAATGACAGTCTTTTTGATTGAATTATCTTTTCTGTATTGACATAGCAGAAATAATATAACATATTGCATTTACTGCATATCCAACCCTCTTGTTGTACAATACTGGTTTAATGCTCTGACAGACTCAAGCCCAACAATTGCTTTATGTTGAGAACTGTAGTCAACCTAATCCTGCTATGGATGTCTTATATGTCAAAACCTAACTGTCCCATTAATCATTTATTTTACCCTCGAACACCCTGAATATTCAATAACTCAAACAGGAAAAGCTTCATGAACTACCTATTACTAGATGTCTATATTCTTAGCAAATTGTTAACAACCAAACCCACCACTTATTTAAATGACAAATCTCTCCAAACCACTGTTGCATCATTGGAAATTTCTGATTATGTCCCAAGCCCCCTACCCCCCCCCCCCCCCCCCCCCCCCCCCCCCCCCGATTTTTTTCCCATTAAAAGCCACCAAATGGGAAAAAAATGTTACTTTTTGTAAAAATTGCAATTTTTCAAAAAAGAAATTGCACCTAAAACATAGCCAATGCCACCAAAATTTTCACTATAAAACCCAAATTCCTATTTTTTGTCTTTTTTTGTTTGCAACAGGTGGGATTTTGAGCTAAAAATCTTTGCCATCATCTTGCATTGATTTTAGGGCAGGGAAAATAAACATTTTCATTGCCATATACAAATCTTTTGTTGAGTGGGGATTGACTACCGTATGCTGTTTTCATAATCCCGGGGATATGTTAAAATTCCAGCTTGTGATTAGTTTCCTTTTCAGCCTCCTGTTGCTGATTTTCAGGGAAAACCGAACGACTTTGCAGATCTGATCTTTTATACAAGCACTCCTTTGTGTTTGTTCTTATTTTTTGCCCCAGCTTTGATCATTGCCCTACAAAAAAGCTGAAGGCTATGGACCCATTCTAGCATGTTGGGACCTCTGTTACCAACATCATGATTGAATCCCAATAAAATCGGCAAATTGTGATTTTTTCGGCTTGCCGATTTTATCAGCCCATTTGTTTGTGACTTTTTCAAAAATGAAAAACTCCAGATAAAATCAAAATAGTTGTGATTTATCATGAGTCGAAACAAAAAATCACGAGAGTTCTGCCAGGCCATGTATAAGATTAAAAAAAATGGATTTTCCCCCTCATTTTGCACTATGAGCTCAGCAATTCAACCCTTTGAAGAGAGGAGTTTCTAACTGCCAGGGAGGAGGAGATTTGAGGGTTTTGTGGTGTGGAGTTCGATTTTTCTCCACTGCTCAACGACTTCACTCCAGCAATCACCAATTTGCAGGTAGGTGCCGATTTTTTTCCTGATTCATGCACAGGGAAATAAACCCTTTATTGTTATTGTCTAGTTGATCCTCATATTTGCATCACAGATTTGTGCCCCACTGCTTGTCACTAAGATTTGATTTTGTCACTGAGGGATTCTGAATTTTGTATCCATAGTTTTGTTCCACAGTTCTGTTAAATTTCCTTGAAACTCTGCAACTACTTAGATGAATTACTGAAAACAAGGCAACTGAAAATTGAAACCAAATTTACTTTCACCAAGATACAGAGTTTCTTAACTTTCAAGTTTCAACATGCAGCAGAAAATAATCGATATAAAAACACACACTCACAAAATTGACACACTTGTTTTACCCAAGAAAAACAAATGGAAAAACCTGCTTTCTTTGTTGTGGTATTTGATTGATTGTTCTTGAGCAAATGGATCTATTACAATTCACGCTGCTATTGCAGCCAACAATCTGTATCTAAGAAAGTGCTAGGCTTCTCCTCACTGATCTCAGCTCTACAATTGATCTCTGCCTGCCTTGATCTTGGCCCTGCACAATTGATCTCTGGTAAAGATAGTCTCGACCTGCACTGAGAATCCCTGATCCCTGCTGCACAATCCTAGCGCACTTGGCTCCTATTTCCTTGTGCACTTGAAGCTCCTATGTCCTTGTGCACTTGGCTCCTATTTCCTAGTGCACTTGGAGCTCCTATTTCCTAGTGCACAATTGCTCCTCAATTATGCGTACTCCACACACAAAGAATGATCTGTGAATTTGTGCCTTCGTCCTTCTCTTTATAGAGAGAATTTGAACCATGAAAGGACGCCTAGTTCGATTAGAAGTTCTCACTAGTAGCACGAGTTGTGATTGCGAGTTAACTAAGAACTCAACTCATTCTCTCTCCAATCAACATTGAAGTCTTAACTCATTCTGACTAAACTCTAGCTAAACTTGTCACTGCCACCTCGTCCTGTAGTCTAACTGAAGAAGACTCCACTTAACTGAAGCTCCAACACTACACATGCAAACTTGATGACCATTCCAATAAACTCGAAATCAACTCATAGACTATCACATGAACACACATTCATGCTAGAGAAAGACAAGTTGAGGTCTTCACTAGCTAAGGCACAAGCAAGAAGAATTTCCATCCTACAATTTCAACACTCCCTCTTAGCAAGGAAGGGATTTTGTACAACTCCCAACATATATCTGAAAAACACGAACTTGCCTTTCCTTAACGCCTTCGTCACGATATCCGCAACCTGCTCATCTATTGGAATGTACAGTAGCTTTACTATCCCTTTCTACACACAATCCCTGAGATGATGATACCTAATCTCAATGTGCTTGGAGCGATCATGAAACATTGGATTCTTAGAGAGCTTAATACATCTCTGATTGTCACAATGTATCACAGTGGGTTCCATCCTCTGCTTGAAAAGTCCCATAAGCAACTTCCTCATCCAAATAGCTTCACACACTGCCTCTCGACCTCTGTTGAACTGAGTGCAACTAATCTACGCTTCTTGTTGAACCAAGAAACAGTTGTTGATCCAATATTGAAGACGCAACCTGAAGTACTCTTTCGATTTCTAGAGGTCCCTTCCCAATCTGCATTTGTGAAGCCCTCAAGCCTCACTCCATCAACCTGTTTTTGCCATAATCCATAATTTTCCGTGCCTCTGAGATGTCTCAAAAGATGCTTCGTAGCAACCCACTGAACTCTGGTAGGATCCATCATGAACTAGCTCAATTAGTTCACTGCAAAACATATATCAAGTTGTGTGTTGACTAAGTACATCAATGACCTATGCTTAAGAGCAATTTACTTCAATTTATTTATTAGCCCAATATCAATATCCAGTTTAGCAATCACATCAGCATAATAGTAAAATGCAGATAGAACATAAACATAAACAGTAGAAGACAAGCCAAGACAAGAGGACACAAGATGTGGCACCAGCCAAGGACAAACCCCAATGTGGGGAAACCCTTGATCAATTCTTCTTATGTTCTTCAATAGTTCAGCAGAGAGAGATAGTACAAATTTACAAATCTGATCATTTATGACAACAGCAAAAAAAACCCTAACCAGAAAAGTCAACGCTGGTAAAACAGAGCAGAATTCTTCCTCTAAGCAGCTCAGTCAAACCCAATCAACTTCAGCCTCCAACAACAAACCCAAACAGCCCAAAACAGTCCGAAAATGTCTAGTCAAATCTGGTCAACAGAAGTCAACCCTGCGGCCAGTTCTACGACAGTCAACGCTGGTCAATGCAGGGGTCAAACAGCCTTGGAATTCGTGCCCATAATTGCGGCCTACCCAAACAGAATTTCCTCACCCAAATCCGCAATCAACGTTGGTCAACACGGCCCTAGAAAGCCTCCCTGCAGCTCGGTCAACATTGTTCAATGCTACTCAACATAGTCAGCAGAAAACATCTTCCTTCCTTCACACGTGTGAGAGAAAGCTACCAGATTTGCGTACCCAATCAAGTGAGGAGAGAGAGATGTGTTGAGATGAGATGAGGATAAAATGACTTGAGGTCTCCTCCTTTTATATGTAGCGTTGAGGATGAGCATGGGGGTTAAAATGCCTGTTTTGGTCGCTGGCCGATCTTGACAATTTGTCCATAATATAAATAAATTCATATCTTCATTTTTACATGTAGGAATCAGATGATCTTTAGATCAATCCTACACCTCTCGGAGAGAGGAATCCAAGAAAAATATCAGTTGTCATAAATAAGATGACCCATGTGGAGTTTGGCTTAGTTGCCAATTTTAACACTCCCCCTCAACTAGGGAGAACTCCATCTGCTAATCCATCTACCAATCGGTACTATCTCTATCATCAATGCACTGCTCTGCCCTGCTCTATTATGCTCTACTGAACTATGAAGAAGAAGAAGTGATCGAGAATGTATCATACCATTCTCTACTAACCCGAAGTCAGTCCCAGATAAAAGAGAGTGTCTCATACCACTCTTACTGACTTGAAGTCAGTTCCAATCAAAAGAGAGTGTCTCATACCACTCTTACTGACCCGAAGTCAGTTCCAATCAAAAGAGTGTCTCATACCACTCTTACTGACCCATGATCCCAAATCAATATCGGTCATCCTAGCATAGGGAGTACGGTAGTACACGTTGCGTTCATCGATAGTACTATGGTCTCGATCCTCATTTCCCTACTCATTGGCCAAATGAGAGGTACTTCCCATGAGTCCCAGACTGCATCAGTAGGATGTCTCAGTAGGAGAAGGATGAACCACTCTTCCTGCCTACATGTCGCCACAGGGTATCACATGGGAAGGCTGAACCCCTCACCCTGTACACAACAAACCCTTAGGGGAAGGTTGAACCACTCACCCTATGGTTGCTCATCGCTCCAAGAAATACCCCAAGCCCCTGGGAGCTCCCAGAGCTCAATGTCCATATCATACAGGACCCTCATAAGAGTGTCTCTCCACGACTCCTAGTCGTTCTCGGAAGGCCAAGAATTTGACCTTTCCCATGGGCTTTGTCAGAATGTCGGCGACCTGCTCATCAATCCCAATGTGATGGAGCCTTATTGCTCCTCGTTGTACCACATCCCGGATAAAGTGGTGCCTGATATCTATATGCTTGGAGCGATCATGAAATACGGGATTCTTTGATAATCGGATCCCACTCTAATTGTCGCAGAGGATCACAGTGGTATCCAGCACATGTCCAAACAGCTCACTGAAGAGCTTCCTCAACCAGACAACTTCACAAGAGGCCATACTCGCAGCTATGTATTCGGCCTCAGCGGTGCTCAAGGCAACTGACTTCTGCTTCCTGCTCATCCAAGATATCGAAGCAGAACCCAAAGAGAAACAACACCCAGAAGTGCTCTTGCGATCCACCATACTGTCAGCCCAATCAGCATCAGAATAACCATGCAGCCTCACATCTCCGGCAATGTATCTCAGTCCATGAGTGATTGTGCCCCGAAGATATCTCAGAAGATTCTTGGCACCAATCCAATGTATGTGATGAGGCTCAACCATATATTGGCTCAACGTATTAACTGCAAAACATATATCCGAACGGGAGTTCACCAAGAACATCAGTGCTCCTATGAGTTGACGATACTCAGAAGCATTTCCCAATTCAGGTCCGGCAGCACTACCACATAACTTCTTGAAGTTAAGTTCCATCGGGGTAGTCACAGGCTTGCAGTCCACCATCCCAAATCTTTCCAATATCTTCACAACATATTTTCCTTGAGATAGGAAAATTTCTCCTGGCTTTTGCCAGACCTCCAACCCTAGGAAGTAGTGCATCAATCCTAGGTCCTTCATCTCAACTCCTCTTACATTTGTGAATGAGAGGGGCTGCACCTGTCAAAAAGAGGTCGTCCACATAAAGTACCAATATGAGAGGTTTATCATTTTCAACCTTAAAGTAAAGGTTTGGATCGGCTTCACTTCTAGTGAATGTCAGCGTCATCAGATAGTTATCAATCCTCTCATACCAAGCCCGGGGTGCTTACTTCAAGCCATAGAGAGATTTCTTCAACCTGCATACATGAGATTCTCGATCATGAACCTCAAACCCCTCGGCTTGCTCCACATAGACTTCCTCTTTAATCGAACCATGCAAGAAAGTAGTATTGGCATCCATCTGATGTAGGTTCCATCCTTGCGAGGCAGCAAGGGCTATGATTGAGCGGATAGTGGTGTATCGGGCAACAGGTGCAAATATCTCATCGTAATCTACACCTTCCTTTTGAGAGAAGCCTCTAGCAACAAAGTGAGCCTTGAACTTTTCTGCACTTCCATCAGCTCCATGCTTGATTTTGTAAAGCCACTTAGAGGTGACAACCGATTTGTCCTGGGGTCTAGGAACCACATCCTAGACATCATTTTTCATAATTGACTCGTACTCTTCATTCATAGCATCCTTCCATACTTGTTGCTTCACGGCTTCTTCAAATGATGAAGGCTCATTTGAATGATAGTGCTCATGACGGTCAAGTATCCTTGATACTTGTTCGGCTTCTTGCTCTCATAGAAAGTCCCCCTTTGTGCAATATGTCTCTCAGCATCTTCGAGAGTCTCCCTAAGCCATGAGGGTCTCTTCTTGGAGGACAAGGGCTCTTAGGGAGGAGGATCAATAGGATCCATAGGTTCATCAACATCAGGCATCGATTCGTCCTCTTTTTCACCCTGTTTTCCGATGTCAACTTCTTTGTCCTTCCTTGGAATAGGAAGGTTGTTGATCTTGTTGAGGGCCATATCTTCGTCAAAGGTGACATCATCACTTATCTCAACTTCCCTTTGACCAGCCACCTAAATTCTATAGCCCTTAGAATTTTTGCTATAGCCCACAAAGATTCCTTTCTTCCCAGATGCACCCAATTTGCTTCTTTTCTCTTTCGGTACATGAAAATATACGGGACTTCCAAAAATTCTAAAATGAGAGACATCGAGTTTCTTACCAGTGAACATTTCTTCGGGAGTCTTGGAGTCCAATGCTTGATGAGGGCATTGGTTTTGAACATACATGGCGATATTTGCAGCTTCGGCTCATAGGAACTTTGGAATACCTTGATCATGAAGCATGGCACAAACAGCTTCTACAATAGTATGATTCTTCCTTTCAGCGACACCATTCTGCTCAAGAGTGTATGGTGTTGTAGTCTCCCTCTTAATGCCAGCTTCTCTACAATAATCATGGAATTCATTTGATTCGTACTCAGTCCCATTATCAGTCCTCAATATCTTGATTCTCTTCTCGGATTGGTTTTCGATCATGGCTTTGAAGTGACAGAACCAAGTGAACACTTCATCCTTCTTTTTCAAGAAGTAGATCCAAGTTTTGCGAGAATAATCATCCGTAAAGGTGAGATAATATAAGTATCCTCCCAAAGAGTTTACGGGCATCATACCAGATATGTCGGAGTGGATCAACTGCAATATATTTGTGGTCTTGCTATTACTTGAGGGGAATGGTCCCCTTGTAAGTTTCCCTTCGGCACATCCCGGACATACACCTTCATGCTCTACTTTGAACTCGGGCATACCTGTCACCATCTGTCTCACATCAGGTAGAGCCTTATAATGAAGATGGGCAAACCTTCGGTGCCATAGTTCAAATTGTAGAGATGTGTCACAAGACATGGCTCCCAATGGACTTCCTCCAACTTAATACAAAGTGTCAACCCTGAACCCAAGAGTAAAAGCATCTTTAAAATTCCTTTTCCAGACACATACCTTTCCATCGATAAATGCCACCTTGTATCCTTTGTCTTCCATTGCCGAAATGGACACCAGGTTCTTCTTGAGATCAAGTACATATAGAACTTCTTGTAAATGAATAGTGTTACCTTGATTCAATTGAAGGGTAACATTCCCTACTCCCTTCACGGGATAGGTGGCATCATCTCCAAGAATAATCTCCAAGTTTGTCTCCTTCTCTATTAGATTAGAGAGAGCTTCCTTGTATCCGGTGAAGTGCCTTGAGGCACCACTATCAATTAGCCAATTCCCCAAAGATTCCGGAGGAGAGGTAGTGGAGAGGGCCGATATAATATAGTATTCCTTTTGCTTATTGTTAACAACATTTGATTCTTCATACCTGGAGTTCCTTGCTTTCTTGGAGGGTTGACCATTTCCATGATGTCCCGCATTCCTTTTTCCTTTGCCATTGTACCTGCCATTCCTTTGATTGTTGTTGTTGAAGTTACCCCTAGAATGATTGTGATCATCATCATGTGATGTGTCCCTTCTATTTGGACACTCCCTTGCATAGTGGCCAAACTTATTGCAAACAAAGCACTTGCCCTTCCTTCCACCCTTAGATCCAGGTTTTCCATTGAAATGACCTTGAAACCCTGTATTATTTCTCCTTTTGGCATGAGTGGAGAAAGCAGTGGGGTTGCCTCTATTAGAAGGCATTTCTTGCTCCAAGGATTCCCTCAGAGCTCTGTCCTCCTCAAACCTCACATCCCGCCTGATAATTGTTTTCTTGAATGATGGTATCTACACCTTGTACGCCTTAAATGTCTCACTGTAACCCACGAAAATTCCCTTTTCAGTTGTGGGCTTCAGTTTCTTCCTGTTGTCTTTGGACACATGGCAGTAAACTTTTGTCCCAAAGAGGCGAAAGTGAGAAACATCAAGCTTCTTGCCTATGAAAGCCTCCTCTAGTGTAACACGTTCAAGCACCCTGTGTGGACTCCTGTTCTACAGAAATTTTGCAGTGTTGCATGCTTCTGCCCACAAGAACATGAGTAACCCCTGGTCATGCAATATGGCCTTGGCCACTCCATGTTAAAATTGGAAACTAGGGCCAAACTCCATGTGGGTCATCTTATTTATGGCAGCTGATATTTTTCTTGGATTCCTCTCGTCGAGAGGTGTAGGATTGATCTAACGATCATCCGATTCCGACATGTATTCATGGAGATATGAATTTATTTGTATTTCTTGACAATTTGTCAAGGTCGACCAGCAAGTAAAATAGTGTTGCACACCCCCAGCTAAACCTCAACGTGGCATATAAGTAGAGGAGACCTTGAGGCATTAACTCACTCATCTCATCTCCACATCTCTTCTCTCTCCTTGTCTCTTGGGTATGCGAAGGAGGAAGAAGACTCTCTCTCACGTGGGAAGAAGAAAGAGGACATAGTTAGGGCAGCAGCTGTAGGAGGACACAGGAAGGTGCAGCAACTTCGTTTTGGGTGCTAAAGGACTGCGTTGACTAGTGTATAGGCTCCCTTGACTGCGGATTTGTGTGGGCAGCCTCTCCTAGGCTAGCCGCATCGCTAGACAACCTGCGTTGACCTGTTGGAGGACATCTTTGGGACAGCGTTGACTGGTTAGGGTTGGCTGTAGTATTGCTGTAGCATTGACTGTTGTTTTGACCTCCTTCCATTCACTGTTTTGGGCTACCATCTACTGCTGTTGGAGGCCGAGTTCTCCTAGGTTGTCTTGAGGACATTTGGGCGCTGATTGATCAGCCTTGTCATTGTTGTTCAAGGGTTTCATTACTGCTGTTGTAAATCACAGATTTGTGATATTGTACTGTCTCTCTCTCTCTGCTAAATTATTGAAGAATATAGAAGAATTGATCAAAGGGTTTCCCCACATTGGGGTTTGTCCCTGGCTGGTGCCACATATTGTGTCTCTTGTCTTGGCTTGTCTTCTGTTGTTTACATATATGTTCTATCTACATTTTGCTATCATGTTGATGTGATTGCATACTAGAAATTGATATTGGGCTAATAAGAAGAATTGAAGTAAATTGCTCTTAAGCATAGAACATACCATAAATTAACATGGTATCAGAGCTGAGGTGAAGACAAAGCCCAAGCAAGAGAAAGAGCAATCACCAAAGACGGTTGGAAAAAGTCAAAAGGCTTCATGGGTTCCTCAACACACTTCCCCGCCGAAGACAAGCTCCGTAAGAAGTCTGACTATCACGGATGGAAGATATCTCTTGATCTGAGATTGGAAGAGCAGGAAGTGTTGGACTATGTGAGGGGCAGAATTACGAAGCCTCCGTCAAATGCACCAGCTGCTACAAGGAACAAGTACACTAAGGGTGAAGTCAAAGCAAAGAAGATCATCCGGGACTCTATTGACAAGCGTATGGTGGCCTACATTTCCAAGTTGAACACCTCCAAGGAGATCTACGATAGGCTGGTAAGCTTGTTTAAATTTAGTGATGCAAATCAAGTTTTGTTCCTCAAAAATAAGCTGAAGGATATTAAGAAGGGCAAGGATGAGGATATTCAATCCTACTTCTTAAGGATCATTGAGATCAAGAATGATCTCTTATCGATTGGAGAAGTCATTCCTGACAAGGAACTAACTATCACTACCCTTGGAGGGCTCCCATCCGAATGGTATGTATTTAGAACCACTCTTCTCAACAATGATCAAATTCCTGGATTTGAGGAATTGATGGCGAGATGCATTCAAGAAGAGACAAGGATGGTGGAGCAATAAATGCCTTCAAGCAAAGGTAATCCCACTACTTTCTCCTCTCATGCCAAAAGGAGAAATAATTCTAGGTCTAAAGGTCACTTCAAAAGAAAGACCGGATCGAGGTGGAAGGAAGGGAAGATGCTTCGTTTGCAATAAATTTGGCCACTATGCGAGGGAGTGTCCAAATAGAAAGGACACATCACATGACGATGATCAAAATCACTCCCGGGGCAACTCCAACCACAATCAAAGGAATGGCACGTTCAATGGCAAAGGAAAGAGGAATGCAAGAAATCAAGGAAGTGGTCAACCCTCCAAGAAAGCAAGGAACTCCGGAACTCCAGGTATGAATCAAATGTTGTTAACAATAAGCAAGATGAATATTATCTGATATCGACACTCTCCACTACCTCTCCTTCGGATTCGTTGGGCAATTGGCTTATTGATAGTGGTGCCTCAAGGCACTTCACTAGTTACAAGGAAGCTCTCTCTAATCTGATAGAGAAGGAGACAAACTTGGACATTATTCTTGGAGACAATTCCACCTATCCCGTAAAGGGTGTAGGGAATGTTACTCTTCAATTAAATCAGGGTAACACGATCCATTTGCAAGAAGTCCTATATGTACCTGATCTCAAGAAGAACCTAGTGTCCATTTCGGCAATGGAAAACAAAGGCTACAAGGTGGCCTTCATCGATGGCAAGGTACGTGTGTGGAAAAAGAATTTCAAAGATGCTTTCAATCTTAGGTTTCGGGTTGACTCTTTATATCAAGTTGGAGGAAGTCCGTTGGGAGTCATGTCTTGCGACACAACTCTACAATCTGAACTATGGCACCAGAGGTTTGCCCACCTTCATTATAAGGCTCTACCCGATGTGAGACAAATGGTGACAGGGATGCCCGAGTTTAAAGTAGAGCATGAAGGTGTATGTCCGGGATGTGCCGAAAGAAAGCTCAAAAGGGGGCCATTCCCCTCAAGCCATAGCAAGACCTCAAACATTTTGCAATTGGTTCACTCCGACATATCTGGTATGATCCCTGTGAACTCTTTGGGAGGATATCTATATTATCTCACTTTTACAGATGATTATTCTCGTAAGACTTAAATATACTTCTTGAAAAAGAAGGATGAAGTGTTCTCCCGGTTCCGTCACTTCAAAGCCTTGATCGAGAATCAAACCGAGAAGAGGATCAAGATCTTAAGGACTGATAATGGGACCGAGTATGAATCCAATGAGTTCCATGACTTTTGCAAGGAAGCTAGCATTAAGAGGGAGACCACAACACCATACACTCCTTAGCAGAATGGTGTGGCTGAAAGGAAGAATCGTACGATTTTGGAAGTTGTTTGTTCCATGCTCCATGATCAAAGGCTTCCAAAGTTTCTATGGGCCGAAGCTGCGAATGCCGTCGTATATGTTCAAAACCGATGCCCTCATCAAGCATTGGATTCCAAGACTCCTAAAGAAATGTTCACTGGTGAGAAACCTGATGTCTCCCATTTTAGAATTTTCAGAAGTCCTATATATTTTCATGTGCCAAAAGAGAAAAGAAGCAAATTGGGTGCATCTGGTAAAAAAGGAATCTTTGTGGGCTATAGCGAAACTTCTAGGGGCTATAAAATATCTGTGGCTAGTCAAAGGGAAGTCGAGATAAGTCATGATGTCACCTTTGACAAAGATATGGCTCTTAGCAAGGTTGACAATCTTCCTATTCTAAGGAAAGATAAAGAAGCTGACACGATGCCCGATGTGGAAGAACCTATGGATCCTATTGATCCCCCTCCGCAAGAACCTTCCCCTTCTAGGAAGAGGCCCTCATGGCTTAAGGGGACACTTGATGACGCCAAAGGGCATATTGCACCCAGAGGGACTTTCCGTGAAAGTAAGAAGGCGACCAGGTATCAAGGATACTTGACCATTATGAGCACCATCATTCAAAATGAGCCTTCATCGTTCGAAGAAGCTATGAAGCATCAAGTATGGAAGGATGCTATGAATGAGGAATACAAGTCCATCATGAAGAATGATGCCTGGGATGTGGTCCCCAGACCCCAGGTCAAAACAGTTGTCACCTCGAAGTGGCTTTACAAAATCAAGCATGGAGCTGATGGGAGTGTTGAAAAGTATAAGGATCGCTTTGTTGCTTGAGGCTTCTCTCAAAGGAAGGTGTAGATTATGATGAGATATTTGCACCTGTTTCCCGATACACCACTATTCGCTCGATCATAGCCCTTGCCGCTTCGCAAGGATGGAACCTACATCAGATGGATGTCAAGACCGCGTTCTTGCATGGTTCGATTAAAGAGGAAGTCTATGTGGAACAACCCGAGGGGTTTGAGATTCATAATCAGGAATCTCACGTATGCAGTTTGAAGAAAGCTCTCTATGGGCTAAAGCAAGAATCCCAAGCTTGGTATGAGAGGATCGATAGCTACTTGATGAAATTGGGATTCACTAGGAGTGAAGCCGATCCAAACCGTTACTTTAAGGTTGAGGATGATAAGCCTCTCATACTAGTGCAGACCCTCTCATTCACAAATGTAAGAGGGAGTTGGCTTCCGAATTTGAGATGAAGGACCTAGGACTGATGCACTATTTCCTAGAGCTAGAGGTTTGGCAAAAGCCAGGAGAAATTTTCCTATCTCAAGGAAAATATGTGGTGAAGATATTGGAGAGATTTGGTATGGTGGACTGCAAGCCCGTGACTACCCCGATGGAACTTAACTTCAAGAAGTTATGCGATAGTGCTGTCGGACCTGTACTGGGTAATGCTTCTAATTATCGTCAACTCATAGGAGCATTAATGTTCTTGGTGAACTCCCGTCCGAATATATGTTTTGCAGTCAACACGCTGAGCCAATATATGGTTGAGCCTCATCACTCACATTAGATTGGTGCCAAGAATTTTCTGAGATATCTTAGGGGCACAATCACTCATGGCTTGAGATACACTGTCGGAGAGGTGAGGCTACATGGATATTCCGATGTTGATTGGGCAGACAATGTGGTGGACCGAAAGAGCACTTCCGGGTGTTGTTTCCCTTTGGGTTCTACCTCGATATCCTGGATGAGCAGGAAACAAAATTCGGTGGCTTTGAGCACCGTCGAGGTAGAGTACATTGCTGCGAGTATGGCCTCCTGTGAGGCTGTCTGGTTGAGGAAGCTCTTCAGTGAGTTGTTTGGACACACGCTGGATACTACCGTGATCCTCTGCGACAACCAGAGTGGGATTCATTTATCAGAGAATCCTGTATTTCATGATCGCTCCAAGCACATCGATATCAGGTACCACTTTATCTGGGATATGGTACAGCGAGGAGCAATAAGGCTCCATCATATTGGGACAGATGAGCAGGTCGCCGACATTCTGACGAAGCCCCTGGGAAAGGTCAAATTCTTGACTTTCCGAGAACGACTAGGAGTCGTTGAGAGACCCTCTTATGAGGGTCTTGTATGATGCATACATTGAGATCTGGGAGCTCTAGGGGGCTTGGGGTATTTTTTGGAGCGACGAGCGACGATAAGGTGACTTACCCTCCCCTAGTGGTGCGCTATGTACAGGGTGAATGATTCAGCCTTCCCTTGTGATACCCCGTGGCAACATGTAGGCAAGACGAGTGGTTCATCTTTCTCCTGCCGAGACATCCTACCCACGCAGTCTGGAAAGTACCTCTCATATGGCCAATGAGTAGGAAAATGAGGATAGGGACCACAGTAGTACCGATGGACGCATCGTGTATCTACCGTACTCCCTATGCTAGGATGACATTGATTTGGGATCAATTGGAACTGACTTCGGGTCAGTAAGAGTGATATAGCTCACTCTCTTGTGGAACTGACTTCAGGTCAGTAAGAGTGGTATGACACACTCTCTTCATTGAAACTGACTTCGGGTCAGTAGAGGATGGTATGATACATTCTCGATCATTTCTTCTTCTTCATAGTTCAACAGAGTAGAGCCGAGCAGTGCAAGGCAGTGCATTTGATGGCAGAGATAGTACCGACAAACAGATGGATTAGCTTATGGATTTCTCCCTAGTTGAGAGGGAGTGTTAAAATTGGCAACTAGGGCCAAACTCCATGTGGGTCATCTTATTTATGGCAGTTGATATTTTTCTTGGATTCCTCTTGTCGAGAGGTGTAGGATTGATCTAACGATCATCTGATTCCAACATGTATTCATGGAGATATGAATTTATTTGTATTTCTTGACAATTTGTCCAGGTCGGCCAGCAAGTAAAATAGTGTTGCACATCCCAGCTAAACCTCAACGTGGCATATAAGTAGAGGAGACCTTGAGGCATTAACTCACTCATCTCATCTCCACATCTCTTCTCTCTCCTTGTCTCTTGGGTATGCGAAGGAGGAAGAAGACTCTCTCTCACGTGGGAAGAAGAAAGAGGACGCAGTTAGGGCAGCAACTGTAGGAGGACGCAGGAAGGTGCAGCAACTTCGTTTTGGGTGCTAAAGGACTGCGTTGACTAGCGTATAGGCTCCCTTGACTGCGGATTTGTGTGGGCAGCCTCTCCTAGGCTAGCCGCATTGCTGGACAACCTGCATTGACCTGTTGGAGGACATCTTTGGGACAGCGTTGACTGGTTAGGGCTGGTTGCAGTATTGTTGTAACATTGACTGTTGTTTTGGCCTCCTTCCATTGATTGTTTTGGGTTGCCATCTACTGCTATTAGAGGCCAAGTTCTCCTAGGTTGTCTTCAGGACATTTGGGAGTTGATTGATCAACCTTGTCATTGTTTTTCAAGGGTTTCATTACTGCTATTGTAAATCACAGATTTGTGATATTGTACTATCTCTATCTCTCTGTTGAATTATTGAAGAATATAGAAGAATTGATCAAATGGTTTCCCCGCATTGGGGTTTGTCCCTGGCTGGCGCCACATCTTGTGTCTCTTGTCTTGGCTTGTCTTCTGTTGTTTACATTTATGTTCTATCTACATTTTACTATCATGTTGCATACTGGAAATTGATATTGGGCTAATAAGCAGAATTGAAGTAAATTGCTCTTAAGCATAGAACATACCATAAATTAACACTCCAACTATGTTGCGGTTTTTCCTCTCAACCAGCCCACTCTGCTGAGGGTTGTGGGGTGTTGTAAGCTCTATCTTAATGCCCTCCTCGGCACACACATCCCTGAAAGCATTGGAGACATATTCCCCACCATTGTCACTCCTCAATGCTTTGATCTTCTTCCCAATCTGGTTTTCTACCAAGGCCTTAAACTCCTACCAAGGCCTCAAACTCCATGAACTTGGAGAAGACCTCCTCCTCCTTCTTCATAAAGAAGATGCATGACTTCTAGGAATAGTCATCTACGAAAGTGACATAGTACCTGTGTCTCATGAGAGATGGAGAAGAGAAGGGCCCACATATGTCTAAATGTACCAACTCTAGAATCTCTTTACCTCTGTTGTCTCAGCCCTGAAAAGATGACTTGGCATACTTGCCAAGTGTGCACCCCTTACACACATCATGTTGGTCAAATGTGCACTGTGGTAGACATGTGGCTATCTATTGAAGGATCTTCAGCGCCCCATGATGCAAATGCCCCATGCATCTATGCCAAAGCTCCCCCATGTCTCTGCTCTATGCACTTCTGGCCTGGTTGCTCAAGGTTGCACATGTCTCAACCTGTAGCCTGTAAAGATTCTTCATCCTCATACCAATATGCTTCATGAATCCAGAAGCTAAGTGCTTGAGGTAAGCCTCACCTCTGTTGAAAATGACATCATAACCCTTGTCCTCTAGGGTAACATTAGAAACAAGGTTCTTCTTAAGACTTGGAACATAGAGGACATCCCTGAGATGAAGAGAGTTATCAGACTCCCTCTCAAAACTAACGGTACCTACTCACCTAGTCAAGTACTTGCCATCATCTCCTAGCTCAATGTGAAACTGCATGTCCTCCTTCAATTGGCTGAAATATTCCTTGTTCCCAGTCATGTGGAAGGATGCTCCTGAATCAATGTACCATATGTTGTTGCCTACTGATCTTGCCATGCAAGCTATCAATGAAAAGTTTTTCTAGAACTAAGAAGAGAACACATCTACTTCAGCTAATGCATCCACATGGTCCTTACTAGACCCCTTCTTCCGATTAGGACACTCAGTGGCATAGTGCCCAAACTAGTGGCAATAGAAGCATTTGATCTTGCTCAGATCTTTCTTCTTCTTCTCGCCCTTCTAACTGGACTCTGCTTTTCCTTGGCCCTTCTTGCCCTTGGCTTTGCTACCTTTGCCTGCCAAGGCAAAGTTCTCCTCATCCTCTGTCTTTGTTGAACCTCCATCTCTCGTCCCCCTCCAGATTTCTTCTTAGATGCAGTCTCCCCACAACCTTTCCCAAATGGGAAGATTTTCTCTGCCACTCACTGCATCCTAGAAATTCGCCCACGACTTGTGAAGTCCTAGTAGCGCAAGACTCACAAGGTATTTGTTCGCTACAGTCTCGTCCACTCCAACTAGCTCATCCCAGACCTGAATGAACTTGGAAAGGTACGTAATGATGGGCTCTCCTTTGCTCATATGGAGATTTCTTAACTTGTCCTTCCGGGCAAGCTTCTTGGCATCACTAGATAACTGATACAACTCCAAGATGACTTTCCACATCTCCTCTGTTTTTTTCTTTCCATGAAGATGAGGGATAATATGGTCTTTGACCCCCTCAAGAATGATCCTCCTAACCTTGGTGTTATTCTTGTTATGTTGGATCAAATGTTGGGGATTTGTGGGTGGAACTATTTGATTTGCCACAAATTCTAGCACCCCATTATCTTCCAACACCACTGAGATACACTCCCTCCATGAGCAAAAGTTAGAGGCTCCCTCTAAACAATAATATGCCCTTAGTCCTTAGAACAACATCCTACTATCCAAAAATTGATCTTCAAAACTCTAGTGCAAGCCTTTGACTGAACTGCGCTCTCCACTAACTGAACAATTCTAAAGTTGGTCTTTATGCAGAACTCTACTCTAATACCACGTTAAATTTTCTTGAAACTCTGCAACTACTTAGATGAATTACTAAAAACAAGGCAACTGAAAATTGAAACCAAATTTACTTTCACCAAGATACAAAGTTTTCTTAACTTTCAACATACAGCAGAAAATAATCGAGATAAAAGGGAAAACTTGCTTTCTTTGTTGTGGTATTTTATTGACTGTTCTTGAGCAAATGGATCTATTACAATTCATGTTGCTACTGCAGCCAACAATCTGTCTCTAAGAAAGCTCTAGGCTTCTCCTCACTGATCTTAGCTCTAAAATTGATCTCAACCTGCTTTGATCTTGGCCCTGCACAATTGCACAATTGATCTCTACTGAAGATCGTCTTGACTTGCCCTGAGAATCCCTAATCCCTACTCCACAATCCTAGCGCACTTGGCTCTTGTTTCCTTGCGCACTTGAAGCTCCTATTTCCTTGCGCACTTGGAGCTCCTATTTCCTAGCACACAATCTCCTATTTCCTAAATTATGCGCACTTCACACACAAAGAATGATCTGTGAATTTGTGCCTTTGTCCTTCTCTTTATAGATAGAATTCGAACCGTGCAAGGAGGCCTAGTTCGATTAGCAATTCCCACTAGTAGCACAAGTTGTGATTGCGAGTTAACTGAGAACTCAGCTCATTCTCTCTTCAATCAACACTGAGTCTTAACTCGTTCTCTCTCCAATCAACACTAAAGTCTTAACTCGTTCTGACTGAACTCTAACTGAACTTGTCATTGCCACCTCGTCCTGTAGTCTAACTAAAGAAGACTCCACTTAACTGAAGCTCCAACACTATGCATGCAAACTTGACGACCATTCTAGTAAACTGGAAATCAACTCATAGAAACTGAAGTCTATCTCATGAACTTGCATTCTGCTGAATGTTGTTGTCATTGACGCCAAAATCGGTCCATGAACGCTCTCAATGTTTGTCTGGATTGCATGATTGGAAGCTCCAAGCGACAAAGAGGAAGGAAATCCCTAGATGCCCCACATTTGTTGATGACCTTGAGGTTGAAGATCAGTTGGTTTGCTCCTAAGATCACCATCATTGGATGCTCCTCATCGTGTCGATTTCAATGGTATATGGCACGCCTCGTGGCTCCTCACAGTTTGCAAGATATGCCCTTCGGAATATCCAAGCCCCACCCAGTGGTCAAAATCCCCAGAAGTAGATGATGTGGCAGTTTACTATTAGCTGGCAACTCAGGAGGTCAAAAGGACTTCTCATTAAAAATCAAATTAAATATTTTGTGGCTTAAGTATTTCATTGAGGGCATTAAAATTTAAATTCAAATTGAATGATTAAAATCGGCTTCCAAAAGGAGGGTTAATGTTTTGGCTCCAAAATAAAAATTCGAATTTGAAATTCCCTCCCAAAACTAAAGTCGGCCTGCCCTCCAAAAGGGATCTCGACCTCTTTAAATAAGAGACCCTTTTGCACATTTAAACCATGGATTAAAGGACGATTTTTCTGTGATATCGCTCTGTGGCCAGGGGAGTCTTGACAATCTCAAGAAAAGTCGAATTCTGTAGAAGATCTCTGGGTCTGTTTATGTGTTTTTTTTGGTTAAGGGCTGCGTTGGGTATCAAGGCTATTCAGCCGCTTTTAAACTGATCCAGGACGAGTTTTGTGCCACATGCCAAGAATCTCTGCGGCCTGGTTAGGTTACCTTTGTGGCCTACATCTGAAGGTTACTCGGCATCAGTTTTAAACACATCAACACCTCATCTCTATCTCAGCGGCTGGTGTATCTCAAGGGAATCTGGTTCTGTCCTCTTGTAATGGATCTGCGGTCATTTCTGTGCCCTTTCTGAAGTTTATTTGCAGCTCTAGTGATGTATGTCTGTGTTTTTATGATGATGATCGGAAGGTCACTCGGCCTCCCTCAGAACAGAGGTTTGATTACACTTTCAGCCCTCCATTTCAGAGTTATACCACTTGCATTTAAGGTCTGGTTGAGATATCATTTCAGAGATATGGTGACGCTGTTCCTGTGGAGAAATTGATATGTGTGATGTCCCTAACTATTGAAGAACTGTGCCCTAGTCTGTGGGGTCCTGTGACTAATTTCTGGGGTAAGTTTTGGTTTTTGAAATAATAGGAATGACAAGCCCTAAGCAAAAATTTGAAAGCAGAAATTGATGAAGCTTCCCATGACCATAGATCTGTCTCTGAAGTTCTTGGTAAGGGTGATACCCTGAGGCTATACAAAGCTATTTCAAGGAATAATTGAAGCCTAATCTGGAGACGTCCTGAGCCCTGAGGGCATATTTATTATTCAGAGGTATTATTCAAGCATTAAATCTCATGAACTGATTCACGACTTCTGTGGGCCTTAACTTGTAGACAGACCTATGCAACAGCTCCATCAATTGACATGTAAGAAGAAATTTTTTGTGCTCAAATACCAGATTTACTCTTCATAGGCCAGAGCCATGTGTGCCGCCAGAGCCATGTGTGCCTATATATTAAACTGACTCTTCGCAGCCCAGGGCCATGTTATTCGTTGTAAAGTTTTTGAGTGATCGTCCTTGGGCATTGTAACATATAACGATATGCATAGCTTATTTATTTGTTATTTATTACCAGATAAAACCTTATATAAAAGGAAAAATTTCATTTTGTTATTGGCAGGATGAGACCGATGCTCTACTGAACAACAGAGGAGGCAGTAAGTTGTTGGATTGGCATGATTACAAATCACTAGAAATCACTCAATGCATGTGTAAACTTCCATTTGACCTTTATTTGAATTACTTAAAATCCAGGAGTTCATGAAACCACATCCAACTATCATAACTCCATTTTATTATTAAGATCAAGATTGTGATTTAAATTATTTTATGATTTTGAATTGAGGGGCACTTTCTACAGCCCGGTGTTTTCTTTCAACTAATGTGTCATTTAGTTTTATCCCTTTTGATGGCCTGTGAACTATAGCTCCAGCATTTATTCCCGCAACCTCTTCTCTGGGTTTTATCTGTATATGGAACTTTTAAGACCAATATTCATGCAAATGCCCACAAACTGCTTCATGAACATAAACCAAATTCCAAACTAGATGGTATGGCAACTCCATACTCACTTCGTAAACTAACTTTCACCATGTATACCAGTTTTAGTGGGTAAATTGATTTCTTTACTGCTTTTCATGCCAACATAGGCATGGGACTTAGCTGCTCTGCACCTCTATCTTGTTTATTATATGAGTAATATATGAAGCATTTTTCCAAACAAAAAATGTCATTTTGAAAAGAAAAAAAACAAGCGCTGAAATTTAGCTTACTTGATAGCAGGTTCACGCTCATGCCGCTTCATCCTGGTGATATCATCGCAGGGGAATATCAGATTGTCCAAGCTGGCAACTTTGATCCAATAGGGCAACACCCTCTTGTTGGTCATTCCAAAAGCCCTCTCTCTAAGACAAGCAGGTCCCTCCCTCGGGTACCTCTGTAAAAAGAACTCTGCCAACGCAAGGCTTTGCACAAACTGACCTAGAAATGAAAGCCTAGAGTGCCCAATTCTCACATACCTGGAATTCTTGGCCCTCTCACTCTCCTCGTGCTGGAATGCAAGGTAGAGCAATGTATCAAAATGAGCCGCAGGACTATCCTCGTCAAAGCTGCTTAAAGTCTCCAGAGGATAACCCAATGCTTGTTTGGCCTCCAACAGATTATCTTCCATCCAGGCCTTGTCTATATCACTAAGGGGTGATGCGGGCAAGCATGAGCTCAACAGGGGGAATGATTTCAACGATAACTGGGGACTCTTGAGGAACCTCCGTGCTAACTTCTGGTCATCCATGGGGGTCTTGAGAATGGATGTTTTGGGTGGCAGCTTGTCCTTAACTTTCCTCGAAGATTGCTCCCGGCTTTTCATGTCTTCTAGCTCTTTTAGAAGGCGGTGAGGACTTCTCCTGGGAACATCAGTGTCCTGCGGACTGCTGCTTGTGACTGCATATATGTTCAAACTGGGGATGACCCTTCTGGTTTTCAAGGTTTTCTGAAATGCCCACAAGGATGCCGATGAGATAGCATGGGAGAACGATAGTTCAGAAGGGCGCCCACTTGATGAATTGTAGTGGGGAGTAGATACAGAAGAGATTAAGGTGTCCATGGACGAGAAAGCATGGCAGTCTAGAGGAGATGACAGCAATGCCATCTCCAGCAGGGATGAATTGGTAGTGGACTGAATCTCTAAGAAGATCCAATACGCCTCCCAAAAACCTACGCTGGACTGTAACTGGAAATCAATATACGAGATTCATAATGGACATTGAATGGATAAGAATTAATGAACGTTTTGAATCGAACGACGTTTAGTTGAAATATGGTATGAAACACAAATTCAATGTAAAACATCCAATTTGTTTACATCATTAGACTATATTTAGGACTGTGGATGTTAAAATAGTTTTATTTTTTTTTATAGTTTCATTACCTACACTTAAAATTCACAATTTCATGAAGATAAAGTTAAAAACATCTGATATCCTTTTTAAACAAACCGAATGGAAAAGGTGCAATTTTTTTTTATCGTTTATATTAAATTTAATCGTGAGATGTGCTTCTCAAAGGACAGAATTATGAATATGGGGTGCGTCCAAACCGAATGGAAAAGGTGCAATTTTTTTTTATCGTTTATATTAAATTTAATCGTGAGATGTGCTTCTCACAGGACAGAATTATGAATATGGGGTGCGTCTATTAGAAAATTGAAAGAGAGTGATATAGCTATGGCATACCACATAAAATTATAAATTAGTAATTGCATCCAGAGGTGCAAAAAAACGTTGATAGTAGAAATTTGAAAGAGAGTGATAAGTTATGGCACACAATATAAATTAACAATTGCATCGAGAGATGCAAAGAAACATGGATAGGAGGAAGGTGCAGCACATGAGCTATTTGATTGGTTCCAAATTATGTTTAGATTCCATAAAAATAATGTGGCCAATCAAGGGAGCACTTAATTATGTTGTTTGTAAATGTGCACATGAGGCATTCCCAAGCTAGAGCCAATATCAAAATTGGATGATAGGAACCATAAACCTCATGCCCAAAGTCGCCATGGAGATCACCTCGAGACTTGTTTGCTATAGTTGTGCCAAACTCCACAAAGCAAAGTATTGAAAGCCTAACACAGATGAAATCCATTTTTTCCTTCATAATTTTTCAATTGTGAATTTCTATTATTTAAAATATAGTATATTAAAAAAATTTAATATAGAACTCACATTTCTTATTTTAAAAAATATTTAAATAAAATCCAATTAAAATATATATTTAAAAAAGTCAAATAATTAACACATGTATTAGAAATATTATTCCTTATTTTAATTGAAAAAAGAGAATAATTATCACATTTAACACCAAATAAAAATAAATACAATTTTTAATTATGATAAAAGCAATATACAAGATAGACCAAACACATTACACTCTTTGAAATGTTGAAAGCTCAACAGCTTTAACCAACCAATTATTGATTTTGAAAACATTATTGCCCACATCTACTGGCATAGTATACCAAATACATATCCATATATTGGATGCACCAACTATTCCCTTTGCATTCAGGAAATCGTTGACTTGGTATTGCTTTTGATAAATCCTCTTTAATAGGAGCTTGGGTGGTTGGTCCAACATCAAACTAAGAGAGTTTTCTCATGTGCAACGCCTGCATATGTTAATTAATTTTATAACAAATCATGTTCAAATTTGCAAACATGTATGAAGCTTGAAATTATTAAAGATAAATAGACTCTTAACAATAAGCTTGAAATTATTAAAGATGAATAGACTCTTAAGAATAAAACATCAGAACCTACGATCATAAGCATAATTGCATAGATGAATTGTTACAAAGATGTCATGTCTCGGTGCTTGTTAAGAAATGCAATCACGCATTACCTAAACATCATCCAATAAACCATGAGAGGATTCTCCTCCAACCACTACTATGAAGAGATGTTTGTGTTCATTGAATGTGTAGGTTGTCTTTTAACCATAGAAATGGTATGATTATCTGGTAACATTGTGAACATCATTCCTCGTGTATTTTATTGAGTTTGTTTATCGGATAAAAATGCAGTATTAGAGTAAGTTACCTGATCTCTTTGATATGGGCAGTATTGGATTTGATCGACGGATCTCTTTAATTGAGTAGACCCAAAAATTGACAGTTTTTTAAACTTTTCACTTAGAGATTAACATAAATGGCATCAATAGCCATAATAAGCATGATTCAATGTTAAGCTCTAGGGCCTTGAAGTAGGGAGGTCATGGGTTCGACTCCCTTGATCCCCTTGGGATTAAGCTCCAAGATCGATGCCAACAATTTACTGTGGTTACCACCCATTGACTGTGGTGAAGTCTCTAGGGGTTTCCTATGCATGATCATATGGATTAAAAAAAAATACAAAATAATTCCATTGTTCTAACCATCCTCAAACACTATCAATTCAAATACTTCTTAACCTAGAAACCTTGACATATTGCAACCATCTATCCACATGACAACTCCTGTAAGTTAGCATCAAAAGAAAATCCAATGCACCATTATCATTGCTCATTTTAAAATCATGTCACAGTTGATTGAACAAGAAATAAGATGTCAAAAGCACCCAAATTAAGTTCTTCACTAAAACAAGATTCTAAAACAACCCCAACATATAAACTCCAGGTTATTATTAAATATGGCAATTAAACTGCATCATTAATTTTAAGGAAAAGGGCATTAAAAAACAAGGAAGAGAAAGTTTATCATTTTTACTCTGCTTTAATTTACAACCACAAATATGCGGGGTCAGATGGGGTCAAACGATCAATATTCAATAAGACCTTGGACAAAAAGTCTCGTGGAAGTGAAGGCCTTGCATTTAAGGTACAAAACTCATTCATACAAAGCTTTTTCTATCATGTACTCCTTGATTATACCTTTTTCCTAATAAATCAAATATGAACAGTGAATGTGTGGATCAAAATTGTGAAAGTCACTTCCTAACCCACAAGCAAGTTCCTTCAAAGAATTGCAATGTTAATTTTGCCTCAAGGATTGCACTTTGTACTGCCCAGATTGGGTTTAACATCCACATTAGAAATTTTTTGCCTTCACATTATTGTTGCAGGAATAACCTATGCAACCAAAATAACAAAATATTGCACGGGAATCTATGGGTGAACTATCAGACTTGAATTCGATGATAACAAACGTGAATGGTTATGTTCACCTTCATATGTCACAATCAACATAAAAGGATCTTCCAAGGAGCGATCCACGTGTTTCCTGGCAGGGCCACCTCTCACACTATTGCACTTGTAATAACCCTTACAAAACAAAACAAATATTGGCTTAGTATTACTCTTAAACAAGAAAATTAAACTGACTTGAAATTAATTTACAGAAGAGAACCTATGAATTTCGAGTCTTTAGATGAATTCAAAGGCAACAGAGAATTTGCACTTGAGGCAAATTTGCATGAAACTATATTTGACAACCATTAAAAAATGCTCAATAGAGAAAACTCAAAAACAGGAGAGACATGCCAAGATCGAATGCTAGAACAAGAAAATGCTTAACAAACATGAAATACATGTACTTACCATCAACGAGAATAATAGTTGACTTTACAAAATATGAACAAACTCTGCAGAAACTGAAATTTCAGTAAAACATAGGAAATCTACAACTACAATATTTTTATGCTTTTATCTATGTTAGCAGACAGGGATAAGAAAAAATATTTTAAAACAATTAAACTATTATAAATTTAAAACAAAGATTTTAGAACATAGGTTTATTATACAACTCAATAAAAGTTGCAATTGTGAAATAATAGATCCAAAAGGCTTGTATGTGTGGATATTAAAACCCCGGAAAAGTGTAGATTCAAGGTAAAAATCTTACTGAACATGGAAATCAAAATTGTTGTTGCAATTACCCCTCATTACATATGTAGTATTGTAGCACACACTGGATAGATAATATTTATCATGGTCTAAACTTTGAAGGTCAAATTAGTGAGTGAATATTTTTCCTCAAAAAATGGTGCCACATGGACACTAGTTTGAATAGGGGACATCTAGAGTGAATGTTTTGTGTGGCACATATGAGAGTCTATCTGCATGGATTACAGGTGGCTCTTGCAGAATGCTTTGGATAGTTCAAATGGGAGGCATCTTGGCACAAAAATCTCTCAGTTCAATGATAGCCCAAATCCAACAGACGCATTCAACAATCTCTTAGTTCAGTCATAGCCCAAATCCAACAAACGCATTCAACAATCTCTCAGTTCAGTCATAGCCCAAATTCAACAACATCATTCCATAATCACAAGCTTCATAGTATGATTGATATTCTATCTAATTCCAAATATTTTAGTGCACAGTAAAACAAGGTGGCTTCAAATATTCAGATAAGAAGATAAGGGAAGTGAATATATTTATGCCAATCCTTTCTTTTTCTCAATTCTCCTATTTCGATGTTTTTGGAACATTGTAATCATGAGAGAGAATGTGGAGCAAGAATGGGAATTTTCAATTATTTTGGGATTTTCATCGTCCTTTTCCATTTTCTATGTGTTTTATGTTCTTGAAACCTAATAAATTTTTTGTGTTTTATTGTTATTGAAACCCAAGAAACTGAATTTGAGAAGACACATTGTGCGAAGTAGAAATAGAATATGGGGTTTAATTCGTGTAGTTTGGTTTATTAACATATATATTTACGAATAACCAGTGAAAGGGGACCGGCGGGTCTCTTGCAGGCAGAATGCCTTGAAAACCAAGTCTGAGTGCATATAGGGATTAGTCATTTGTTGGTTGATATGTGAAGGGTGGATTGACCAAGAGGGCATGTGGATCGGCCCGTAGAGGGTTGTCTGGGTTGGTTATGGAGTCGAAGCGAAGAAGATTTTTCGATTGGTAAGTTTCCAGCTAATGGAGTGGGGGAATATTATAGTGATCCAAAATTTCATACTTTTGAATTCATGCAAGGGTCATTTATTTCCCATTCGCAGTTGTTTCAGCAGAAGAGAAGCAAATGAAATTGAGCGCAGGTGAAGCAGTGGTGTCGGTGGAGCAATAACCACGGTATAGAGGTGTCTGGCAGAGGCTATGGGGTGTAAATGGCAGAACTCGGTAGTGGCATGGAAATTTCTTGTTAAACAGCGAGTACACTAAGCTAAACCTCCACTCAATGGACTAAACGATGCCACATGTTAGATTTTTTATTGGACTGAATGACGAAAATGAAGGCTTCAGATTGACTGGGGTGAATAATGTTTGCTCACCCCAAGCTCGCAAAGAAAACACTTATCGGCGTAATTATGTTCATCTAGTTTATTAAATACATAAAGCAGTTACATATATAAGAATTAGATCATTGACTTCGACAAATGATGACTCATACATGACACGACTCCAACTCATAACATAGGAATCAACAACTTCTAGATTAACACCTTATGACTCATAATGACAACTTGTAAATGACATGGAAGCATTACTTCCAACACCCTCTCTTAATGCTTACATGTAACAAATATAAAAACACACATTTCAACAATAAATGAAACTTTGTCATATTTGTCTAATATGGTTATCACTAACACTCATATCCACTATGAAATCTCATAATTTTCGCTCTTTTCTTCACCACATTTTCGAGCTTCCCACTTGATTCATTTCATGTTGGGTGTGGAGCCTGATTATCTTCTTTATTCAAAGGTATCACCTCGTTGGACCCCAGTTCGTAACGGGGTGACAACGTCGCATGTTTGATCGCCGTCAGGGGGGACTAGGGGGGGTGCTACTCCCAAAGCTAAAATTAGATGTAAAATTTCCTGGTAAAATATTGTAATTTCGTAGTCAATCTGAGTCGTCCATTAGGCGAATGATCTGACGGTAGAAGTTATGTTTGATTTAGGGTTTTTTTCCCTGGAAGGCAAGCCCTCGCTATATATGAGGGAATTGTATTGTGGCTATGCATATGTGTATTCTGAGCGTGAAAGAAAGAGGAGATTGTGTGAGAGCGAAGAGGAAATTACATTAGATTTGTTGTAGGTTGTATCTCTTCATTTTGCTGGATAATATAAAGGAAGGACTGGTTGTTTCTTCGTGGATGTAGCCCAAATTGGGTGAAACATGTATACTTGTGTCTCTCTTGTTTGATGTATTTTTTGTGTTTGTGTTTCTGCAATATTTTATGTGTTCCATTGCTCTGTAGTATATCATTTTCTAACATTTAAGACATAAATGCTTCAGACCATCGTTCGCGTACTTTGCAAGATTGATGTTTCTCAACCTCCTAGAGTGTAAAAAGTCAATCTCGATACTGAACCATCCTATGGAACTGCCACCATATGTTGAATCCATGACCCTCCACAGGCTTCATCAATGATCTAGGATAACATTCTGGGTACAGAATGTCTTCAGCAGACAATTCTACAACGTGACCTTATAAAAAAACTTGTATTGATGCTCGTAAAGCACGACCAATCACACCAGCTTTACCTTATTAAGAACTACCTGTAACTAATGCTCCCAGAGCACGGCAGGTCACATTAGTCTATTCAATAGTTGGCTTGTTCTTTGTGGTTTTGCCTTTGATTTTTTCTTTACTTTACTACACTTGGACAATTGCACACTATAACCCAATAAAATTGCAACTCACACCACACGACAATAAGACTACATATAAAATCAAATAGTAAATTGCTACAAAAACATTATGGAAATCCAAGTAGTAACCCATCTCATGTGCCTCATCTAACATTGACAACATCAAAGTCAAACCCACTTTTAAATGGTGGATCAGGGTTCAAAATGAGATACCCTTTTCCAACTGCAATTTTGTGTTCGATGGGAATAAACTTTGGGGTTCAACAAACTGATCGTCCACCAACACACTGCTATAAACTAACCCATGATTGCGGTTTTGGTGGTTTCCATATCCAAATGTCCTCTAGTCGGTGAATCTTCTTCTCGGTTAACCTTAGCGAATCACTAATTCGCATCAATGACACATTACATGACAGTGGCAACATGGCATCAATGACACATTGCATGATAGTGGCAGCACCATCCAAATGATCAATTAATGATGTTTTGTTCGCAAATCTTGGCATAAATGCAATTTCTTCAAAAAATGTATATGGCTCTTTCACAACAGTTCTAGGTTCCTTTCTTTAGCTACCAATGACTTGATTTCAATGAGATAGTTGAAATCCACCCACTTCGGCTTTTCATATATCAACATTGCATCAATATATTAATGCCCAAATCCTTCCACAAATCAAAAATCATTTTATATATATTTAATACATGAAATGGCTTTGAAGGATGATGATGAAATTAGTGGTATGCTTATCCTTAAAGAAAATTCATAAAATAAATTCACCTTCACTTACTCCTGGTGTGATGACCAATGAGAATATAACCTCACACGTCCCTCACTTTGCAATTAGAACTATGCTGCAGTTATTTCTCAAAGATTACAGTTGATATGATCCATGCGACATCTTCGTTCTCAAACAAAAAACTCAATTGCAAATAAAAACTCCAGCACTGCAGGTTAGCCAAATCTGGGACAATAGCAAAATAATTACAGTGATCAATATCACTCCTTCATTTATAAGATGATGCAATTATGGTGGGGGCTTGCACACTTTGGGCTTCCACCCTCACAACAATAATGGATAGACACAAAACAAAAATAAAAGCTACTCTCAACAAACACTCCACACAACACAATCTCTTATCCTAATCTATTTACATGGCTATAAACTCAAGGATCTCACATCTTCCTAGATTTCTCATAAGGGAATCAATCCAGAATAGGCTTTGATACCATATTAGAAATTTGAAAGAGAGTGATAGAGCGATTGCACACAACACAAATCACACTCATCTAGCTTATTAATCACATAGAGCAGTTACATATTAGATCACTAACTTCGACAAATTATGACTCGGACATGACACAACTAGAACTTACAACACAGAAATCAACAGCTTCTAGATTGACACCTTGGGACTCATAATGACTACCTATAAATGACATGGAAGCATAACTTCCAACAACGTCTTCTCTCAATGTTCTTCATTTGATTTTGAATCCAAGTTTTGACTCTCCCAACTCTGGTCTTCGCAAATAATCACAACTTTACCACATTGGGCTTTCGAAGGGTATCTATAGAATTTTCTTGTAGATTGAAACTGTTGATTGTGATATGTTAAAACAATTGACTTGAATCTACTCTACTCATCAGTGGAAATAAAAATTGATCAATGGAATCACGAAGTAGAAAAGGAAGAATTTCAATCACACATAACACAATAATTTATGGGGAAATCCATAGATAAAAACCCCTGATATCTGTATATTGCATTAATCAAAAGATCTAAGAAAAAAATACAATGCTTGTTCAACCCGAACAATCTCTGCACAAGTACAATCTATCTCATTGCTTCACAAACCAGCTCAATCCAATACTTAGCCAAAGTTGCTGCCTACAAAGCTCCTACTTGCTTGCGCAGTTTCCTAGGGAATTAGACCATAATTAATTGGGAAATTTCTCATCCATAACTACGCAATCCATCCATAGGCCTTTCTCTGATTGCATGCACCATCAGTTTAATTTAGATGATTTTACAATTGATATTATATTGTCCCCGAACTCTAATCTCAACTGGGTCTTTCTTATAACTGACATGCATGAGTTATTTATGAGTGAATTATCAGTTATTGGATTGATCACCGCATGTGAATTAAATCCAATTTAATTCACTTGGCCTCTCACTAGTTCCTACATCACTTAGAACTAGTTTAACTCAATTTAACTCAATTAAACCGAATTAAATAATTACAACTCAAAAGAATTCAACTTGGGCACCTAAAATTTAGGGAACACTCTGCATGACTCTAGATAGACTCCTAACTGGAAGTTACTGAGTCAACTAATTCAACTTAACTTAGTTAAATGTTATAAGTTGCTATGAGAATTAGAATTACAATTTAATTTCTAATTGAATTCAAGGACTAATTAAATTAGGATTTTTCTTGTTGCATTTTTCAACACTCCCTCTCAATAAGAAAGGGATTATCTGTTACCCCAATCCTGCCTCTATGAAACTCGAATTTGCATCTTGAAAATGCATTAATATCTGCATCCTTCTCCTCTGAAGGAATGTAATCTAACAACATGATTCTCCTCTGCACACAATCTCGTAGATAGTGATACCAGATGTCAATATGCTTGGACCGATCATGAAAAACTAGATTCTCAAAGAGTTTGATACAACTCTGATTATCACAGTAAATCACTGTAGGATCCATCTGATGACCAAACAACACAACAAGGATCTTCCTCATCCAGGTAACCTCACAAGTTGCTTGACTAGTAGCCATGTACTATGCTTCTGCAGAACTGAGTGCAACTGATATCTGCTCCATGTTGTACCAAGAAACTATTGCTTACCCAATACTGAAGATTACCCCTGATATGCTCTTCATGTCGGATGGAATCCCTGCCCAATTTGCATCTGTGAAGCCTCGAAGCTTCACTCCCTTTGTTTGTTTGTACCAAAGACCAAACTGAGTGGTGCCTCTGAGGTATCCCAACACATGTTTAGTTGCCTTCCAATAAAGTTTGGTTGGCTTAACCATGGATTGACTAAGTTGGTTAGCTGCAAAACACTTGTTCGGTCATGTGTTCACGAAATACATAAGTGAACCCACAGGTTGTCTATAAATAGTAGCCTCCACTACTTCGCCTGAAGTAGCATCCTCCTTCCTCCAGTTACTTGTTAGAGGAGTCTCCATGGGTTTGTTTCTCTCCATGTGGAACTTTTTCAGTATCTCATTGGCATACTTGCCCTGAGAGACAAACACTTCCTCAACTCCTTGACATACTTCCATACCAAGAAAGTAATGCATGAGTCCCAAGTCTTTCATCTCAAACTCTCTTGCAATATCCTCTTTGCAAGATTTTATTAGCTTCTCATCGTCTGTCAAAATCAAATCATCGACATATAATATTATAATCAACAATTTACTTTCAACCACAATATGGTAAAGGTTCGCATCTGCTTCACTTTTGGTGAAGCCCAACTCGGTGAAATAGTTGTCAATCCTGGTGTACCAAGCACGGGGTACTTGTTTTAGTCCATGCAGCGCTCGTTTGAGTCTACACACATGTGGCTCTCTGTTGAAGGTATAAAATCCTTTTGGATGCTCAATATACACCTCTTGCTCAATCATGTTGTTGAGGAATGTTGTCTTTACATCCATCTAATGTATCTTCCATCCCATATGTGTTGATAGTGCTATAATAGATCTGATTAATGATTACCTTGCTACAGGAGAAAATGTCTCATCATAATCAATTCCCTCCACCTGAGAGAACCCTCTGGCCACAAATCTGGCCTTGTGTTTCTCCACACTCCCATCTGCTACTTGCTTTACTTTGTCTATCCATCTGGAACTCACCACTGACCTATCTGCTAATCTTGGGACCACCTCCCAAACATTGTTTCTGATAGTGGAGTCATACTCGTCAACCATGGGATCAACCCATACTGGTTTCTCCATTGCTGCCTCGAATGAGGATGGCTCAATCCCTACACTCTCGCTCATCATAACCATGTAGCCAGTGTACCAATCTGGTGACCTCCTCTGCCTGCGTTGTAATGTGGGTGCTCCCACATTCTCTCTTGCATCATGCATCAATCTATTAACCTTTGTGGTGTGCTTTCTTCTATCTCTTGAAGTCTCTGCATTAGTGGGTGTTTCCACTCTCTTCTCCTCTGCATTTGGTTGCTCCACATCATCCTAAAGTTCCTCCTTTGGAGCTAAAAACTCTTCATCTGCATGTAAATGAAGCTCCCTCTCAAGGGAACATCTCATGGCCTCATCTTCATCGAAATTCACATCTCTATGAACCACCGTCATCCTGTTAGATGGCAGGTACACCCAATACTTGTGAGGTGTATTAGTGTACCCCATAAATATGCCCAACTCAGCTGCTCGATCTAGCTTTTTTCATGCATCCTTGGTAACATGACAATAGACTGATGAACCAAAAATCCTTAAGTGTTCCACATCTGGTTTCTTACCTGAAAAAGCTTCTTCTGGAGTACACATCTCGAGAATTCGATGGGGGCTTCTGTTTTGTAAATAAAAAGCCATGATGCATGCTTCAACCCATAAGTGCAACGGTAGGCCCTGATCATGTAACATAGCTCATGTCGCTCCCACAATACTTCTTTTCTTCCTTTTAGCCACCCCATTCTGTTGTGGGTTATGAGGTGTTATTAACTCTCATCAAATGCCTTATGAAGCACAAAAGTTCTTGAATTCATTCGACACATATTCTCCACTATTATCGCTTTTGAGAGCTTTAACTTTCCTGCCAGTATCTTTCTCGACAAGTGCTTTAAATTCACAAAATTTAGCGAACATCTAATATTTCTTCTGCATGAATAAAATTCAGCACTTACGAGAAAAATCATCAACAAAAATTACATAATACATGTGCTTGGTCATGGATGTTTTCTATAACGGTCAACACACATCTGAGTGAACTCGATAAAGGATCGCTTTCGCTCAACTATCTTTATCATGAAAGAAAGCTTTGGCGTACTTCCCCAATGTACACCCTTTGCATGTGTCTCTCTACTCTAGTGTACCCTTGGGAAGTCTTGTATAAATTTGTTGCATAATCTTCAAAGCTCTATGGCGCAAGTGACCCAATATTTTATGCCACAACTCACTGATGTCTCAGCTCTGCACCTTCTCTACTTTAGTTCTCAAAGAAGCACAGTCTTCTACATCCAATTTGCAGAGGTTCTTCACTCGAACCCTGATCTGCTTCTCCTTTCCTGAGGCTATGTGACAAAGGAAAGCCTTTCCCTTAGTAAATATCACATCGTAGCCATGGTCCTCCAACATGGAAACATAAACCAAGCTCTTCTTCAAACCTGGAACATACACGACATCTTTTAATGTGAGGGGAGAACTAGACTCCCCCTGAAAGGCAACAGTACCGATGTCGATCACGCTATACCTCCCATCATCTCCCATCTCGATGTGCATCTGGAGGTCCTTCTCCTTCAAGTCACTGAAGAGCTCTTTATTGCCGGTCATATGGAATGAGGCTCCACTATCTAGGTACCACACACTACCCATCACCGATGTCACCATGCAAGCGATGAGGGTGAAATCTAGTTTGAATTGTGAAGTAAGAGCTTCACATGTTGCTCCTCCTGAGGGTTTCTTACTGACCTTCTTGCGCTGACACTTTGTGGCATAGTGTCCCAGCTTGTGACAGTGAAAACATTTATTTTATGACATGTCCTTCTTCTTTCCTCCCTGACTAGAATCTGATTTGGAATAGGATGACTTCCCCTTCCCTTTCTTTGCCTTTCTAGCTGTTGGGATTTCTAAGTCTAACTGTTAGAAACCCTTCATGTACTTTTATTTATTTATTTCTACCTACTTGTTCTGATTAATTAACAAGTTATTTACCATGTAAATACTAAAAATAAATACAAGTACATGCTCAACACATTACAAATCATCAACTGAAGGAAACAAAACAAGCACACAAGTGACACCGTTGTTTTTGGACCAATGTCCCCGGAAAAACCCAATGCGGGAAAACCAATGTAGCTATCTGAGGGTTTTAATTATTAAGCAGTTTCATAATACAATATGGGTGCCAAAACCGACTCATCCAATAGAGAATAATCTCGGCAGTAGTACCTCTCAGTCGGAGATAGATGTTTAGGCTAAAACCCCAGATAAACACTTCGACAACTCCCAACTCCAATCTGCCCCACGAAAACCCCAACATTTGCCTTTAGGGAATGCGTCAACCTTTCCTAGCCCAACGTCAGCCCAATAACCCCTACGTCAACCTCTAGAGGCATTGTGTTAACCTCTAGAGCCTCTGTGTCACCCATGCTGGCTCTCTGAGGCATTGAGCAGCTCCTGGCTACCTTTGCGTGGGCCCTAGCTGGCTCTTCATGGCCTTTAGCTGGCTCTGCGTCCCTCTCTCCCGACTTCTGCATTGATTCTCCTGGTACCCTCTCTAACTCTATGCTTCTGTATTCACTGCCCCTTAGCTGCAACTCTGATCACTCTTTCGACTTCCTCAGCAAACCCTGCCCCAGAAAATCGAAATCTTGATCAACTTGGTGTGTTCTCCAAGTGACCCTCGAGTCTCCTCTTATACTTTTCTCGTTGACAATTCAATGCCCAAGATTAAGGCCCTAATCAGCGGCTAAGATTAGATCTGGGTTGATCCATGACTTTTGGACCCTTCTAACACAGTTTTATATTAATTCACATTAATATTTTATTTTCCCTAAGTTTAGACTTAGAAACTCCATTAAAAATATTAATTATTTTAATATCTCCCAAACTGTTTAGAATCTGCCCAAACCATTTCTGGGTATTGGAGATATCATATGATTTAGCCTCTCCACCAATTTTTGTGGCTACAGCACATCCAATGCTACCCCAAATCAACACTCCCTCTTAGCAAGGACTGTGCTCTAGTAATACTCCTCACTGAGTATCACCCTGATCATTTGGCATCGGTCCCTGTGCTGATGCTAAGCCTGTTGACCAACATCCTCTGCACTACTGCATCATGTACTGCTACCCATGGCCCTGCCACTACCACTGCTGCATCTGTACAGCAACTCCCTCGCATCCGTGCTGCTGCCCATGGCCCTGCCACTGCCACTGTTGCATCTACACTGCAACCCCTCTCATCATGCTGCATCGTGCTTTCCATAGCCCCGTCACTGCTAACTGTTGCATTACAACTTAGTTACTAAGAAGTAAGTTACTGATCTCCCAACTCTAACATCTTCGTTAGGCTAAAAACACCCTCGATGCTAAAACTCCCTCTGTCGCTGACAAGTGCTCCCTCTCTAACCTCTGCACTGTTGTAACAACTCTATGCATCTCACACTGCTGCCTCATGCTGTCCTGGAACTCCTGCACTGTAGCTCCCTTTATTGCTCCATCCACATTCGTCTCTACCGACATCTTCCAGTCCTGCTACTCCTCTTCAGGGCTCCCGTAGCAAGGTATAATCCAAGAGGTTGGGTACCTCGAGGATCCTGCCCCTCATCGCCTATAGTCCGTCTGACTACATCTCAATGTCTCCCCACTTCCGCTCAAGTGGTGTGTGAGCACTCATGGCACAATCATCATATGTCTCCACTTCCTTCTCCGCCCTTATTGGCGGTGCCTTGGTCTCAGAAGCCTCTCCCTTGCTCTTCTTCCTCAGAAACTGGCTTGCATAGTGACCTAGTTCCCCATAGTTGAAGCATTTGACCTTGGAGAGGTCCTTCTTCTTATGTTTCTCCTGCTTTCCTTAGATGCTAGGGCAGCATCCTCTTCTTCTTCCTTGATTTTGACCCCCTTGTCACTACTTCTCGCCTTGCTTAGCCTTTTGATCTCTTCTTGGCGAAGAGCCGCCCACATTTCCTCCCAATCTGGAAGGGTCGCCTTGCCCAGTATGCTCTAGACAAAAACCTCCCAGTCTTCTGAGGCTGCATTCAGGGCTGTTCTCACCATCAATTCTTGATCCAGCGTGGCCCCTATGGAAGTCAGTTGATCCTGAATCTCTTTCAATCGACTGAGGAAGATGTCAATTTGTTCTCCCTTCTGCATTTGGTATGACCACAACTGATTTTCTAGTAGCATCTTCCTTTGCATGGAAGTATGCTGATATAACTTATTTAGGGCCTCCCACATCTCATTTGTCGTATTCTTCTCATAAATGTGTGGTACTACATGGTCCTTGACCCCGTCAGGGATGATGCTCTTGGCCCTCGCCATTGCATCCTTGTACTTATTATTATCAACTGGGTCAACTGTGACCACTATTGTCCTCAAGACGAAGTGCTTGAGACGGTTCCTGTTTAGAACGAATAAGATTTTGGCCTTCCACACTACGAAGTTTGAGGCTTCATCTAGTCTGTCCTAGTGTCTTACCCCATTCACTACCATCTCACTGCTCGTCTACTTCCCTTCTGGAAGTTCTCAGTGTGACTCCCCCTGAGCCTCTATTTCCCTACTGGAAGCCCCTTTGCTAATGTCGAGATGCCCCCATTCTGATCCTTAATGCAGTTGCACCACTGATCCATATTTCTTGGCTAGAAATCCTTGGTAGCAACTCCATCCTCCTTGGTCTTTCCCTATTAAGTATTGTTCTGATTACAGTACCCCACCATCTTCACTCTGCAACTTACCCACAACCTCCTAAGCCCCAGCAACTTGAAGGTTAGAGCTTCTAGGCTCTGCGCAATCCTGGTACCAGCAAAATCCGCACCTCCTAGCCATGGGCCTCAATCCTTCCTGACTGAGAAAGATGACTGGGCATTATGTACGTCGAGTCTGCTCCCCTCTGCCACTACGCTTATCCTCTTCCCAACTCAAACTTGATGATGCAGGAACTGCGTCACCCCTTCCTTGTTGCTTCTCCGCTAGGAACAACTTCTGTCACTCGGGACAACTGTTTTCTACTATTGTTGCTCTGCTCGACTGATGTCCTCAGTTCTCCTGCGAACTGCAACCACGCTCTGATACCATGTTGGAATTTCAAAGTCTAACTGTTAGAAACCCTTCATGTACTTTTCTAATTTATTTATGCCTACTTGTTCTGATTAATTAATAAGTTATTTACCATGTAAATACTGAAAATAAATACAAGCACATGCTCAACACATTACAGATCATCAACTGAAGGAAACAAAACAAGCACACAAGTGACACCATTGTTTTTGGACCAATGTCCCTGAAAAAACCCAATGCGGGAAAATCGTTGCAGCTATTTGAGGGTTTTAATTATTAAGCAATTTCAGAATACAATTTGGATGCCAAAACTGGCTCACCCAACAGAGAATAATCTTGATAGTAGTACCTCTCATTCGGAGACAGATGTTTCAACTGAAACCCCAGATAAACACTCCGACAGCTCCTAGCTCCAATCTTCCCCACGAAAACCCCAGGTATGCCTCTAGGGACTGCGTCAGCCCATACTGGCCCAACATCAGGCCAATAACCCATGTGTCGACCTCTAGAGGCATTACATTAGCTTCTAGAGCCTCTGTGTCACCCACGTTGGCTCTCTGAGGCACTGCGCAGCTCCTGGCTGCCTTTGCGTGGGCCCTAGCTGGCTCTTCGTGGCCTCTGGCTGGCTCTGCGTCCCTCTCTCCTGGATTCTGCGCTGATTCTCCTAGTACCCTCTCTACCTCTCTGCTTCTGCATTCACTACCCCTCAACTGCAACTCTGATCACTCTTTCGACTTCCTTAGCAAACCCTTCCCCAAAAAATCAAAATCTTGATCAACTTGGTGTTTTCTCCAAGTGACCCTCAAGCCTCCTCTTATACTTTTCTCGTTGACAATTCAACACTCGAGATTAAGTCCCTAATCAATGGCTAAGATTAGATCTGGCTTGATCCATGACTTTTGGACCCTTCTAACATAGTTTTATATTAATTCATATTAATATTTTATTTTCCCTAAGTTTAGACTTAGGGACTCCATTAAAAATATTAATTATTTTAATATCTCCCAAACTATTTAGAATCTGCCCAAACCATTTCTGGGTATCGGAGATCTCATGTGCTTTAGCCTCTCCACCAATTATCGTGGCTAGAGCACATCTGGTGCTACCCCAAATCAACACCAGCTAAGGCACAATTCTCCTCATCATCTTGCTTGGATGAGGATCCATCTCTGGTGTTTAGTCGAATCTCTTCCTGTACCAAGTCAGACCACAATCGCTCCCACTTTGGTAGCTTCTCCCTCCCATTAACTAAGTCCTATTAGTTGTGCTAGATCTTGGTAAGTCCTAGAAGTGATAGGCCCACCAGATCATCTTCGCAACAGTAAACCAACACTTCCAAGCTCATCCCGACATTGGGTGAACTTGGTCAAGTACTTCGGTATTGTATCGCCCTTCTCCATCTTGATCTTTCTGAGCTTATCCTTCAGTGCCAACTTCCTATGGTCACTATTGTTTTGAAACAGGTCCGTCAAGGCCTTCCACATTGCAAATGGAGTTTCCTTACCGTGGAGATTCGAGACAATATGATCTTGAACTCCTTTTAGGATAATCCTTCTCGCCTTTGCCACACACTTTCTCCACTCTGCCAGATCTTTAGCATCAGATGTTGGAGGCTTCGGGATATCATGATCTATGAATTCCTTCAGCCCATTGTTTTCCAACACTGCCTCCATCCTGTCCTTCCAAGCTATGTAATTTGAGCTACCCTCAAGGGCATACTCAAGTCTCAATCTGTAGAACAACATCCTGCCGGCTTTGAAGTATGATACTGCAAATTCAATTTCTCCTGCAAAACAAACTCATATTCTCCTCTTCTATAGTGATTTTAGCTCTGATACCATGTAGAATCTTCTTGTAGATTCAAACTGCAGATTGTGATATGCTAAAACAATTGACTTATATCTATTCTACTCATCAGCGGAAACAAAAATTGATCGATGAAATCACGAAGCAGAAAAGGAAGAATTTCAATCACACATAACACAATAATTTTATGGGGAAATCCATAGCTAAAAACCTCTGTATATTCATTAATCAGAAGAATTTAAAAGAAAATAGAATGCTTGTTAAACCTGAACAATCTCCGCACAAGTACAATATATCTCACAGCTTCACAAACTAGCTCAAGCCAATACTTAGCCCAATCTGTTGCCTACCAAGCCCTTACTTCCTTGCGCAGTTTCCAAGGGAATTAGGCCATATTTAATTTGGAAATTCCTCATCCCTAATTGCGCAATGCATCCATATGCCTTTCTCTGATTGCATGCACCATTAGTTTAATTTAGATGATTTTACAACTGATAATACATTGTCCCTGAACTCTAATCTCAAATAGGTCTTTCTCATAACTGACATGCATGAGTTATTTATGAGTGAATTATCAGTTATCTGATTGATCACCGCATGTGAATTAAATCCAATTTAATTCATTTGACCTCTCACTAGTTCCTCCATTAGTTAGAACTAGTTTAATTGAATTTAACTCAGTTAAACTGAATTAAATAATTACAACTCAGTTAAACTGAATTAAATAATTACAACTCAAAAGAACTCAACTTGGGCCCCTAAAATTTAGAGATCACTCTACATGACTCTATGTAGACTCCCAACTCGAATTTATTGATCCAACTAAGTCAAGTTAACTTAGTTAATTGTTACAAGTTGCTATGAGAATTAGAATTAGAATTTATTTCCTAATTTAATTCAAGGACAAATTAAATTAGGATTTTCTTGTTACATTTTTCCACAATATCAATTACTTTCCCTTTACCAACCCATACTATCCTGAGTGAGTCTACACTCTTGTTGTCATAATACTTGGGTTGTTATTCGTTTTCCTACGTTTGTAGGCAAGTGTTTTATTTACAAGTATTACATGGCTCCTCGCCAACGATTACTCACCCAACGGGATGGTGCTCTAGGGGCATCCTCCTCAAGGCACATGCACATTTTTGGGTGGAAATCAATTGCGAATTTCTTTGATTATGCCCCTCCTGAGGTAAAAAATATAAAAAATGTAGCAAGAAACACTCACTTTGACTTTAAGCTTAGTCAAATTGAGTAAATCGAATTTCCACATCAATATGACAACTTGGAGGCAATTAACTAGTGTGACATGGCTCTTATCACTTAATTAGCTCAGTAAATTTGAGTTAGAGGGCTTGGAGTTCAATTATGCATGTGTGATTAATAAATTTTAGCAATCTAGTTCAGTGATTTTCAGTTGTATTTAACTAACCTCTAACTATTGATAGAGTCAGTTGAAGGTCAATTGTGTAGTGGGACAACAGTCTAACTCAGAGATATGTCAGATAACTGATCAATCAACCCAAAATATCTAATGCATGAAGGGAATTTGAATTCCTCGGCTGAAGTGGAGATGACAAGGCAGTGTAACATTAGTTGTAGACTAGTTTTGACTGTACAGTGTTGCATGAGTCAGGGGATCAATCCTTGGGAATTGCGTAATCAATTTGGAGGAAATTCCTATCTTTTAGGGCTAATTTCCTCAGGATTTGTGCAAGGAAATAAGAAGCTAGGTGAGAAAACAATTGGTTAAGTGGTGGCCAAAGTTTCTCATTCAACAAAGAGAACAATTATTATTTTCTAGGTTATGCTCTAAGCTAGAGCAAGCAATTGTAATAGTTTCTCTATTCAATTGATTAATGCAAAGAAGCTTGAGGGTTTTTCCCAGTTGGGTGCCCCTAGAAATCACTGGGTACTTGTGGTTTTTCTTGTTGCATGTTTATGCATGTTGTTCTAAGTTGTGATTTTCATTTCGCAAATGAGAGAGTAGAATTGTGTCTCTTGGTTTTCAGTTTGAAATCTTGAACAATTGAAATTTCTATCAAGTTTCTACATGGTATCAAGAGCCCTAAAATCACATTAGAACCAATATTTCCAACTTGTCTATCAGGAATTTCGATTTGGTAGTTTCAATGCAACAATTTTTCTTCAGGATCAGGAGAACGTATTTCTAAGGTCTAAGATTGGAGTATGCCCTGGAGGGTAGCTAAAATTTCATAGCGTGGAAGGATCGAATGGAAGCAGTGCTTGTTGACAATGGTGTGTTAGAATATTTTAAAATTGACATTGCAAAACCTAGCAGTCTAATGCACAACAATTAGCCCAATGGAAGAAGGATGTTGCAAAAGCCATGAGAATTCTTCTGGAAGGTGTGAGAGACCATGTGGTCTCAAATCTCCATGGAAAAGAGACACCATTTTATTTGTGGAAGACATTAGCCGAGCTATTTGAAAATAGCAGTGACCATATAAAATTGGCCTTGAAAGTCAAACTTTGAAACATAAGAATGCAAAAGAATGATACTATTCCATAATATCTCTCCAAGTTTACACAAGTTCGAGATGATCTTGGAGGGGTTGGGCTAAATGTTGCAGAAGATGACCTGGTGAGCCTAACTCTTCTAGGCCTTCCAAAATCTTGGGACAACTACCAGGACTCTGTGAATGGAAGGGAAAAATTACCGAATTGGGAAAGGTTGAGGTCCGATTTGGTTCAAGAAGAGTTCAAGAGAAATAACATAAATGGAATATCATCGAAAGCTAAGGATGAAGAGAATGTTGCCTTGGTTGGAAAGGGGAAGAAGGGAAAAGGGAAGGAGACCCAAAGCAAACCTGAATCCAGCCAAAATAATGGCAAGAAGAAACACATGAGCAAGATAAAATGCTTCTACTTCCACGAATATGGGCACTATGCTACTAAATGTTCGCACAAGAAGTCTACCAAGAAGGCTTCAAGAGGAGCAGGAGGTGAAGCACTGGCTTCACAATTCGAATTAGACTTCACCCTAATAACATGCATGGCCAACACTATTATGGGGAGTGTGTGGTACCTTGATTCTGGTGCCTCATTCCATATGACAGGTTCCAAGGAGGTGTTTTTTTTTTTTTTTTTTTTTTTTTTTTTTATTTTTATTTTTTTTTTTTTTTTTTTATCTTGGAGGAGAAGGATCTCCTTATGCATATCAAAATGGGGGATGATGAGAGGTACAATGCTATAGGAATTGATATTGTCACCTTTGAGAGGGAGAAAGCCTCTCCTCTTCGCCTCAAAGATGTTATGTTTTTACCTGGGCTAAAGAACTTGATATTTGTAGCAGTATTAGAGGATGGAGGCTATGTTGTTATTTTCAGTAAAGGGAAAATCTTTATGAGACACATAGCTATCAGGCAAGTGAAGAAGATTGAGGTTCGAGTGAAGAACTTATACAAACGTGAGGTGGGAGATTGCACTGCATTAAGCAACAAGGATGAAAAGGTGCAGAGTCGAGATGTTGGAGAACTCTAGCGCAGGAGATTGGGTCATCTACACCATGGTGCCTTAAAAATCATGCAACGAATTACCATAGGTCTCCCTAAAGGCTCCCTTAACCAACAGGATGTTTGTAAAGGTTGCATATTGTTAGGTCCCTATAATGCTAGTGTAACCTCTATTGTTATTAGTGCAACCCCTTTATTATATTTTTGTGCCCATGTAGTCTCCATATTGTTAGTATTGTGCCCCATAGAAGCCCACTATTGTTATTATTGTGCCCTTACATTATTATTGTTATGTCGGCTTTGATTATATTATGACCCCTTAGACTCCTATATATAGAAATGAGGTCTTGTAATTTGTATCATCCACGAATTGTCCATTTTTGTAATGTAAAGGAGGTTTCCCCCTCGAAGAGGCTAGTTTCTAAGGCATTGATCTATCTTTTCTATCTTTTTGTGAGCTGGTTTCATAACATTTGGGATCAGAGCTTTGGATTCTAGGGTTTTGTTGCTCCAAACAGGCCATCATGGAATTTTCGCTATAACTTTTTTCCTGCGACGTTTCAGAAGCTAAAAAAAACCCATTTGAGCCGAAATTGCTCTAAACCTCGGGTCCGAATTTCCGAGCTCGTTTCACTCTATTTTCGGAGATAAAGGTCCAAGACATTTAGGGTTGTTGCAGACTCCCGAATTAATTTCCAAACAGGTGACCTTGGGAAAATCATCATAGCTTTCTCTTTGAGCATCAGATTGAAATTTCGTAAGAAGTTACAGAAAGAAGACGAACTGTAGTTTCTGTGTATCTTTTTCAGATCTGAAGGTCGAAATAGTGACATGTGGCACGTCGTACAAGTTCGCTCTACTGAAAAACTATATAATCAGGTCATCTTGGGAGTTTGGGCATAACTCTTTCTTGGAGAATCCAATTTTGATCAGACTGGTGGAATGGGAAAGAGGACTTAGAGGGCTATCGCAGGAAGTAATTTCATACCTCGTAGATCCGCAATTATAGAGATATAAAAGATTTAATATCGAGCTTCTAAAAAGCAAAAAAAAGAAGGTGTGCAGTCTTTTTAAAATTTTGCATAAGTTTGGGTTGAAAAATTAGGTTGAAGTTCAAAGGGCATAGTGAAGCACAATTATGATTAATTGATGCGCCAAAGAAAGAAAACGGAAACACCTAATAAGCAACCTGAAAGATCTAGCATGACTCATGAAGAAGAGGAAGAAATGCAACATCATATATCAAAATTACGAGACCAAATGCAACAAATTTCACTCTCACAAAAGGTAACAAAAGCTAAGATGAATGGCATGGAAGTTAATATGAATGGCATACAAGTTAAGATGGATGGCATGGAAGCTAAGATGGATGGCATGGATGCTAAGATGAATGGCATGGACACTAAGATGGAATATTTGAAGAAAGGTTTGACAAAGTTGCTACAAGAAGGGCTTCCTAATGGTGAAAAGGTAGTAGAGGAAACACATAATGAGAACAAAATAAATGTTAATCATGATTCGAAGAATGACAAGATTGAATATTTGAAGAAATACATGGAAGGTTTGATAAAGTTGCTACAAGAAATGCTTCTTAATGGCGAAAAGGTAGTAGAGGAAACTCATGATGAGAACAAAAGAAATGTTAATCATGATTTCATAGACTCTAACGTTGGAACAAAGACCCACCATGTTCCAAAGATCAATGTTTAGTCAATTTAGTATGTCCTAAATTGCTACATTAATTATCAATCCGGGAGTTGTAAACTGATGAAGTGTGGTGCACTATATGTGCAAGACAACCTCTTTCTTACTTTTTATTGTTTTCAATTTTATTTTGTTTTTGGGGGTTTTATCTTGGTTTTTCTCCTAATGCGAATGGAAATCCTATTCCTAAGTTTTAAGAATACTTTAGAAGGCAAGTATGGATATAGATTTTAAGGCAATTATGTCCTTTATGATGACTTCCAGAGCTTAACACTTTAGAGGATCTCAAAACATACTAGTGACGAAATTAGTACTCGGACAAGAATGTAAATGTGCAGCTATTCAAATCTAACAAATGATAAACTATTGATCATGAAATCACTATCTCTGTTGCTCATCTAAATACAGAAATAAAAGTTAAGCTATTGCACTCAAACAAATCAAAAACTGCAAACTAATAAAAGTAAAACCAATTCACTTCACTTATAGTCTGATAGCTCGCCAAGTAGCTTTTCGGGGTTAAGCCATGGCTCTGGAGATAACGTCAATAACATGAGGAATTGATATCTAAATTACCTACTTGCAAATGAAAATAAAATCAAGTCACTTCACTTATAGTCCGATAGCTCGCCAAGTAGCTTTTCGGGGTTAAGCCATGGCTTTGGAGATAACGTCAATAACATGAAGAACTTGATATCTAATTGCAAAAATGAAAGTAAAATGAAATCACCTCATTCATAATCTGATTGCTCGCCAAGTAGATTTTCGGGGTTAAGCCATGGCTTTGGAGATAACGTTAATGACATGAAGAATTTGATATCTAAACTAACTATCAACAACAAATGAATAAGACTGAAATCAAAGCATAACCGAATTTGAAAGCTAAGAAAAACAAAGTCAGCAGAGAGGCCAATCTCATGTCACTATTTATTGCAAAAATTGTATGAAAATGCCCGAGCCTAGCCTATCCTTAAACACACTGATCAGTGTTAGCAAAAATATATAATGCTTGGAAAATCATGTACATGAATGAAACATTAACACCATAACTAAAATATGAAATATACACAGGTGAACAAAATATGAAATATCTACAATGGAAATAAGACAACAACATATAAAAACTTTACAGAAATAAAGAAACGAAACCTTAGCCAGCAGGGGCCCTCTGCACGGCCTTGGTTAACACGTTGTCAGTCCGAAATTACTCTCACACAGTCATATAAAACAGAGTCTTGTTATATTGCAAAATAGATCAAGGATCCTCTCGTTACAACAGCAGGACCAATGTCACGGCACAGTACATGAACTAACGGCAAGATTACATAAAAAAAACTAGCTACATGCGTTTGCAAACACGTTATTTATAATGGAAATTACATAATTGTCTTTCCTATGGAACACCTTCAACAGAAGACACGTAAAAAGACAACACCCGTAAGATTAGAGTGTTGGTTGCCATGATCATTCAATCTACAAAAAGGTGGCTGTTGGATTTTCATCATGGAGGCATTCTACAACTGTCAAAATGAATCCATGGATCTAGGAATGGTCTCGGACCCTTCACGTGTTGAAAACAAAGACCTGTTTGCCGTAGAACTCCTCGTTTGACCACCGTTTGACCAAGGCTTTCCTCTACGAATTTGGCTAAACCAATAGGACCTGGTCCATGTCTAGATCATTTCTGAACTGCCCACGTGCCTTGTTTTGCTTGCTGACACCTGTAACCTAGAGATCAACAAAAACAGCTGCGGAATCTCAAGTCAGCTGCGGAAAGTGGCTGCATTCCGTAGCTGATGAGAAAAATCTAAGTCAAATAGCAAACACAAAAATATAGTTAGAAAACCACTTAAATGCACTCTCAGAATCAATATGTAATGATCTTTGATAGCTTATGAGGCACTGGTGAGGGGAAAAAGTCTAGAAAAGTGTGTAGAAGAGATGTAGTTTCAGGGCTCAACATACCCCCACTGTGAAGGTGTTGCATGTCCTCATGCAACCAAAACTGTGACCATCCTCCCTTCAGTTCATGTGTTCTGAGACCTCTGCTAACACATCCAGCCTTCTTTTCTTCTTTCTTGGTACCACTGTCATCCTAGGCTTTCTCATTAGGCACCTGAATTTGAGGTTGATAAGAGCTCTGCTCAACCTCTTGCTCTTTTTCTTCAATTTCCTATTTTTCTTCTACCACAACCCAAGATGCAACATGGTGTTGTCGTGAATAATTTTATCCAACCTGCTCTGTTCTTTCAATGTTTCATTTTCTCTTTTGATGTGTCTATTCAGGACTTCCAGTTCAAAAACTTCCTGTTTTAGTGATTGGATTAGAGCTTCCTGGGCTGTATTAGGCTGGGTAGATGAAGTGCCTTGATCTGTGGCAGTCTTCTCCAATGACTCAATAAAATCATACATTTCTTGCTGGGTTGGATCTATCTTAGGTGTAGCCTTTCTTGGGTTGTCCCCAAAATCTGGCTGAGAAGGACTGATCTCAAAATCTGGCAGAGATATAGGAGTATGTTGTGGGCTACGTTTAGGAGGGATTGCTGGAGACTGCTCTGGTGTTCCCCACCTAAGTCAATGAAGAGGGCCCCTTTAGTTTGTACTTTTTTCAGTTTTCCTTTAAGTCTGGAGCTCCTCCTTAGATTCTGTGAGCTAGTGTCTCCTTTCTCCACACTCTGTTTTTCTTTCCCTTTTCTCTTTGCTGCAGTTGATTGTTCTTGAAGGTAAATTAGTCTTTCAAAAAGTATTTGATCCTCTTCTGAGGAAGGTTCTGGGGTTTGATAGACAGTTTCAATATTTCTTTTCCCCTTTAGTTTTCCTTGCTTCCTAACCTCAGTTCTTTCCTTCCTACTTTCAGACAGCTTCCCTTCCTTATTAGTTTCTTTAGCTATGTTAGTAGGAGTATCTTGAATGTTCACACTCATTTTCCTTCTCCTACTTTTCTTTGCTGAGCTACTCTCGGGTGTTTCAGGTGGATCCTGAAAGAAGTTTCTAATAAAAAACTGTTCCCAAGTATCCTTCCTTTCCTTCAACTGTTTTTCAATCAAAATTTTTACAAGGCCGTGATGGTAAAGGTGGGGTTCTATGTCATCCAGATTCTTTTGTACAGTTATGGACATCTTTTTCAGGCTATTCAACAGAAAGTAAGGCAAATTGATGGTTTGATTTTCTAGAAAATTCATTAGCAACTGGATGTGGTACATGTACATGGACCCAAACCGTCCTTCACATGTAATAAACTTCTGGATTATCAATAATAAACTAGTCCACTTTTCCTCTAGAGCAGAGACAGGGATTCCACATTTGAAAATGGTTATATCCATACCTGGATTACGTAAGATAATCCTCCATGCTTTCTCATCAAAGTTTTTGTTTTTGAACCACCGTTCCCCCTCCTGTGGGAGTTCCGTTGCTGCTGCGATAGATGCCTCTGTGACTGAAAATTTAAGATCTCCAACCTCAACTTCCATGCCATTAAAAGACCTTGCAAATGTCTTTGTGACTTCTTTATTGTGACCTCTGAATTTCTGGATGAACTGCAGCCACCGTGCCTTCCTTAATATGCTTTTCAATTGTGGATAACCCTCCATGAATTTAGGCCCGTCCGGTTTTGTTCTTAGTAGAAGGCCCATTCCTTCCTTCTGCCTTAAAATACGTCTGTGAGTGATGGACTGTGAGTAATGGATTGACGGAGGTGAAACGGTTGTGTTAGCAGGAGATGGAGAAGGATTGTGGAGAAAAACCAGTAGTTGTAAACGGAAGAGCAGAGAACGGGTAGTGAAAATGAGTTCACGAAGCGGAGGCTTATGTAAACAGGCCAGAAATAACAAACGCAACTTCAATGGGATAGTTTGCAAATAGAGTGAGCTTGGCTTTTGAACTAGAAGGCTGCGGAATAGGCGTTAGCATGTTCTCAAAATGACTGCGGATTTGTGCGGCAGGAAAGAGCCGTGATCAAATAGATTACGTCCTCATAATTACCCGGTTCAACAGGTGGAATGCCAACGTACAATTAAACACGAGTTAAATTCGGAGGCGGATCATGAGGCCGTTAAAAACTAATGCAAAGTTCGTGGTGGAATTATATAAAGGCCATGGAGTGGTTATTAAAGCTATCAACGTGAATCATTAACAATAATGGAGCCGGTGGTTTCATAACTATATAGAATGTGCTTTAAAATGCTATTTGAAATGAATTTTGCTTACCTTAGAATCTTACCACTTCCGTCCACTGACCTTTGATTGGCTGCTTCCTGTTGGTGCTTTAGGTGCTTTATATCTTCAAAATATTTTCCTTTGTCATACCTGCATTTGGTTCTCATCATTATTTGGCTAACATCTGACTGTCAGTGCTGAATAACAGAGTGTTAGCCGCGGAAACAAAATTCAGCTGCGGAAACTGACACAGTGAACATATGACTGAATGGAGATGGATGGAAATGAATGATGACTGAATGAATGATATTTTATTAGCGAAATGTGATGATGAAATGGAATGAAATGAAATGAAATGAAGTGAAGTGAAATGAAGTGAAATGACATGAAACTATGAATAAAATGAGAGGGATTTTTTTTTTGGAAAATATAGGGCGTCAGAAGTTTCTGATTTTCACCCTGTATTTTCTGTATAAGACTGCCAATCAATGATTGGTTTTCAGGTTTATACACATTATTTTTTATTTATTTATTTTAAAACAGAAAAGAACAAAGACTAGGCTGGTGGAGAAGAAGGATTCTTCTTCACCAGCCTTATTGCAGAATTATCTTGAAAGATTTTGACAAATTCCTCCTGTTAGCGCTTGAGATTTCACCCCAGGCTGAGGAAGGTAAACCTTCAAGGCAACATCAAACCATTTCACCTCGTAGCTAGCCCTACGGGGTATGAGAAGGCTCTCTCCGGTCAGACTCAAGGTATTTTCTCAATGGGGTGAGCTGACCAATTAGGATCAAAGATATTAGGCTAGTAAACTGATAAGGAGGGTTGATTTAAAGTTTTTGGGGTTTTTGGTGGCAATTGGAGGGAGTGCAATTCAGGGTGTGGGGATTGAGCTCAGTTTTTGCAGGTGGATCTTTGGGGCAAGGAAGGAGTTTGTGCTGATGCCTTAAGCTGAGATGGATGATCAAGGAAGAAAGAGAGGGAGCTAAAGAGGGCAAACAATGACTTTGAATCCTCTTTAGACAGTGGAAAACATAAATATTAAACAAAATTGAAAGCTGAGCATGGCATGCATGAATTCAAACTTTATCACTTCTTTTGTTTAATTAGCAGCAATAGAATAAGAGATGGAACACATAAACACACTTACAATGACAAGTAGGAAACACACCATCAACACAATAATCCACAAGAATCCACAATGATGTCTGCAAAACCCTGGCCTTCCTTTTCCTCAAATTGCAGAGATACAAGTAAAATATACAATAGAGCTTCTCCCTCAAGAGTCCAACCATGAAAATGAGCAAGAGAAGGCATAATATAGATGATCTAACTCCTTTCCCCACCTCTAGGGGTCGAGCTCAGCTTCCTAGGAGCTGTTTCAACTAATTCTAAACTGAGCACTAGATAATAGGAAGTCAAAACAACTTGCCTCTAAAACTTAGGTAACCCATCCATGCATTTAATATTCACTATTTACATCAAGGAAACTTCTAGAAGTGTTAAAGGAGAGTAAATGTATCCATGTGCCATGAAAATTACCCAACAATCCATCATTTACATGCATCAAAAGTCAACCAAAGTAAAAACAGTGTTTTGCAGGCCGAAATAGTCAAAATGGTGAAATTTCCCTGAGTGGTCGCGCCCCTCCCTTGGAGTGGTCGCGCACATTGGCAGCTGTGTTTGAGGGCCTTCCTGGTGTCCAAATCAGGTGCAAGATAGCTCATTGGAAAGGTCCGTGAGTCTACTTTCCAACCCAACTGGAATTTCTGAATTTGGAGTTGATTTGACCCCTAAAAAGTCATTTCTCCCAAGACAGCTTTCTGCAACTCAAAAAAGGGGCAGAAAGTCAAAATTTGCATGTATTTTGAGCTTTTGGAGGCCCAAATCTCCATAAAAATTTGACCCCATGCATAGGCAAGTGTATTTTTGCATGAAAATTCCAAAAATGCAAAGCTTTTCTCATTCTGAGCTGTCCCCCCGAGTGGTCGCGCGCGGGGTGAGACCACTCCAATGGCCAAAACCTGTAAAATTCTCAAAAATGCCAAAAATGCCTCAAAACTCTCAAAATTTCTTGAGTTTGCTGCCAGGAGGAGGCTAATGAGTATCATGGTGAGTAAGAGAGGCCTCAGCCAAGATACGGAGCGGGTTGGTCTTCTTCCTCCTCTTGCGGGCCTCGGACAACTTCCTTTGGAGTATCTTCATTTTTGCCTTGCAAACATGCATTCTCGCCCAATAATGAGTTTTCATGTTCCGTAGCAGCCTTTTGTCTTGGTTGGCTTTCTCCAACAGTTTCTCCAAGTGTGCATTCACACGGATAAGCATGGACTCCCGGTCAGCAGGCAATGGGTCACCGGGCCTCCTATGGTTCAAAGTTCGATCACTGCGGATCCTCCATAGCTCATCAAGTTATTTTTCTTCTTCTAATTGTTTGGTGCGCTGTTCTAGATAAGTGATGGTCCATTGAGCCATTTGGAGCTTTTGCTGCAACACGAGGTTCTCCTCCTCTCTCTGCCTGATAATCTCATAAAAATCTGAAGAAGGAGAGTGAGCGTCAAGGTCAATGAAATCATCATGTGTATCACCAGCTCTCTCATCCTCAATCATGGGCTGCTTGCCCTCCCGTACTGCCTCTGCTGATGAAGAATGCGAGGCCCCTTCCACCTGGTGTGGAGATAACACTCGCTGATCTGAAGAAGATGACGAGACCCCTTCCACCTGCTGTGGAGAAAATACTCGTCGAGCTGCTGCAAATAAGGTCATAGGACCTCTCTGATAGGTGACCCGAGGTGAAGAAGCCACATGTCTCGGAACAATAATCTCGGGCTGGTGTGATGGACCTCCCGCCTCACGAATGACCTCTGGCTGTGGCTGTGGCTGTGGTGGCACTGTAAAAACCTCATGAGAAATGAAGTCTGCCCATGGAATGCCCTGCTGACTCAACTGATGGGAAACAATGAGCTGGATGAGACCATGATGGCACAAACTCCTATGTTGCTGAGCTGGGGACTGCCTCTGAAACACGGACACCATCCTCTGAATGTCCTGGAAGAAGTAAACCGGGATGTTCATCATCCTCACTCGGGTAAAGTGCATCAACAGGCGAATGTGACAAGAGAAGACCTGTGAAAATCTTCCCTCGCATGTGAAGTAATGCATGATAAGCCGCATGATCGGAGCATACTCCCCCCGGAGGAATCTGAAGGGAAAGACCCCTGACAAGTGATGTACGAATGCTGGCCTGACATATGGCTCAAAATAAACAAAATCCAGCATTTTGCGCTTGGGCCACACCTCACCCACATTGGGTATCCCGGTAGCCTCTGAAATCATCTCAGGAGAAAACACAAAATTCACCCCTGCAAGAGTAACCTTCCCATCATGAAGGCGCAAAACAAATAGCCGGGCCAACTCCCTGTGGTGCTGAATCTGGGCAAGCCTCTCGCAAAACTGGAAACATGACATGTACTGGAAACAAGTCACTGCCAATGGGCAAGCCTGTAATTCTGCTAAAGATGTGGGCTCTTCTCTCCTATGATGACCACCTTTGCCACCCCTACGAGGCCTCTGCTGTGCCTCAACCTCCGTAGAAGAAGACCGGTCATCACCTTGCTCATTAGTTTCAGTGGTTGACATGGTGTTATTGAGCAAGGTGGAGAAAATAGACAAAGTTGACTGCTGCCCTGCCTGCAAAATGCTGAGAAGTATGCTGTTTTCAAGGGGAAAAAATCATGAGGGAAATGTTAGGGGAGGGACTTTTTCATAAGGAATGGGAAAATATATAAAAACAGGGAACTTTTAAGGAATAATTCACAAAATGTCAAACATGTTATCTCATCTCTCATCATCGGGAAATCATTTGCAAAGAAATATCTTTATTAGGGAAGACATGTACTAAGGTCACCAAGGGAAAGGACAATACATTTTTCAACAGGGGGTAAGGGGTAGCATGTAATACAGGAGATGGGGCAGCACTGATTACTAGCATCAACAGATAGCTCTTAGATTTTGTCCTTTGACTGTACATTATTAGGCATACTCTGTTTTTCCAAGGGATTGATGTACTTTTGATGCTAAGGGGAAATAAGGAATTAATTTACATTTGTCATAAGGGGAGGAGGGCTTTACTTAACAAATTCAAAAGAGAAAGGAGATGCATTGCATCAAGGGTATTAGGGGGATAGAAGGGAAAAGGATGCGTAGGGTTTGGTTTTGGAGACACAGCAACATTCTTTTGCAAACAGTATTTCAGAGCAGCATGTCCTTTAATAAATATGTACAGCTGTATTTGCTTTATTTTTGCTTTGAATAACACAGCCTTCTTTTCACTGTATTTGTGAGGACTATGCACAACAATAAGTTTCTTTTGTTCTTGCAATGGCTTGGCTACACATAGTAATCTTTTCCTCTGTTTTTTGTCTTTTTTGTTTTATTATTTTTACCATTGCAATTGCTCTTTCCTTTTACACATCACTTTTTGATCTTTGCTGTGGTTTTACATATTTTTATAATGATATTGCTGTGGGGAATGAATTAGGGTTTTGGGACAGATTTGTATAGAGGGTTTAGGGTTTAGGGATGCATATGAGAGGGATTAGGGTTTTAGGTGTAGGGAATGGGGAATTGAGATTCATTCTTTGCAAATGAGATGAAATTGAGACACATGATGACAAGTGTAAATCTAATAGGAGTAATGGAGGGAATAAAAAGGAATTAAAAACCTTGAAATCAAACATAACCCTAGCAAAATTGCCTACAAGAACAAGCAATCACTTAACCTATTTCTCTTCATAATTTTGATGATAAAAATGCACAAACACAAGCTCATCATCCTTATTTTCAACATTCAAACATTTGAGAGGCCTACCTCGAGCAATTTACAAGTCACAAGGCAATTTGAGTGAGTTTGGGCCGGTTCTGCAAGTTACAGCTCGAGTGGTCGCGCGCAGGGTTGGAGTGGTCGCGCGCAGCTCGAGTGGTCGCGCCAGTGTAAAATTTGCACTGCGGAGGAGGGCTCGAGTGGTCGCGCACCGCCCAGGTGGTCGCGCACCCTGCCCGAGTGGTCGCGCACCAGAGAAACTCTCCAATTTCACTGCAATTCGACCTCCTTCACTATTTTCGCCCTCTTGCTCCTCTTTGTTAGCTCATAGAGGCATAATGAAATGTTTAGAGGGAAATTTAGCTCTTGTAGGTTGAATTTGAAAAAATTAAATCACAAAACCCACTCTCTAATGTTCTATTTTGGCATTCACTTTAACACTGTTTCTTGAGTTGTTTTGTCCTGAATTTAGCTTTTGAGGCACTTTAACTCCGTTCTTTTTGCAGGTTGACCATCTGATGGACTCTGGCGAGGAGACCAGGGTTATTGCCGGCATTTTGAAAACTTTTGAAATTTTCCTTATTTTTTTGCAAATATTACATGACCTTGGGTTTAAAAACAGGGTTTTTAAATCCAAGGTATAAATGATCTGTACCTGATGAAAAATATCAATGGAACATATGTACATACCTCCTTCTGGCTTGTTGGGCACTCATGGACCTTTGACTCATGACCTTGCAGTGATTTTTCACCAAAACCCTAGACCTAAGACTTGGGACTTCAAGACAAAACAAAACAAATATGACACAAGCTTAATACCTGACATGACCTGATCCAGCAAAGCCAAGAAGGGAACAAGGACCAACTCCTCCATCAGTTTTATGGCATGCCTAATGGGATGCAAAACTGACATTGATGAGACACCTACTTATGCATATGCAAAGAGTTTTTTGGTCACTGATGGAGGGCATCAGGACCGACACTAACACCTCCTTTGAGAGTGGCTTATGATAGATCTTTAATCTGTGACCATTCACAATAAGAGGAGTTTGATATTCATCAATGGTTCTGATTCTTACCGCTCCATTGTTAAAGACTTTATCAATCTCATATGGCCCAAGCCAATAAGTCTGAAATTTACCTTTGAAATCTTTGAACTTGGAATCAAATAGCAATGCCCAATCTCCTTCTTGAAACTTTTTCTCCTTGATGTATTTGTCATGCCACTTAGCTCTTTGATATTGAACTAGATCAGTTCTTAGGATTGCTTCTTGTCTGATCTCATCTAGTTCATTCAACTGCTCCATTCTATGCTTTTGGGCTTCTGATAGATCCATTCCTAATTGAACTGCCATCTTGAAGGTTCTAATTTGGAACTCAATGGGGAGCAGAACTTCTTTCCCATAAACAAGTTCATAGGGAGAATGTCCTGTTGTATTCCTCCATGTAGTTCTGTAGGCCCATAAGGCTTCAGGAAGCCTTTCTGCCCAATCTCTTATGTGTAGATGAACAGTCTTGGTAATGATGCCTTCAATAACTTTGTTTGTAGACTCCACTTGACCATTTTCTTGCGGATGGTAAGGAGTAGATTTTCTGTGCTTGACCTTGTACTCTTCCATCAGCTTCTCCACCAGTTTGGATGTGAATTGACCTCCCTGATCTGTCACAATTTCTCTTGGAACACCAAAGCGAGTAAAAATATCCTCATAAAGAAAACTAACAACTGAATGCTCAGTAGCAGAAAATAATGCTTTGGCTTCTACCCATTTAGTGACATAATCAGTACATACCAATATATACTTTCTTTGTTTAGATGGTGGGTTAATAGGTCCAATGAAGTCTAAAGCCCATTTTTCAAAGGGTTCGATGAGTACCTGTGGTTGTAGTGGCATTTCATTTGAGAGGGTAGGTTTCCCTACTTTTTGGCAGCTGTCACATCTTTTGACATATTGTTTTGCATATTTGAAGAGGGATGGCCAATAATATCCTAAAGAGAGGATTTTATAGGTTGTCCTTTTGTCATTAAAGTGTCCGCCGCATGGTTCATCATGACATGCTTTGAGAATATCAGGCATCTCATCTTCCCTAACACATCTTCTGATCACAAGGTCTGGCCCTGTTTTAAACAATTCGTTAGAAATCCATGAATATTTTGAACTCTCCTGAATAATCTTTCTTCTTTCACCAAGAAATAAATGTGGAGGTAGTTTCCCTGTAACCAAATAGTTAGCTATATCTGCATACCAAGGAGTCTTAGTAGTTACTGCAAATAAATATTCATTAGGTAACTTGTCCTCTACAGGAGAATCTTCTTTAGTATTTTGAATCCTAGACAAGAAATCAACTACTGTGTTTTGTTTCCCTGGTCTATCTAACATAGTAATATTGAATTCCTGTAAAAGTAGGAGCCACCTTATAACTATGCCATCAGTAATAGGTTTTTTCATTAGATATCTAATTGCAGAATGATCAGTATGAATAAAAGTTTCATAGCCTATTATATAATGTCTGAAATTATTGATTGCATGAACAACAACTAAGAACTCTTTTTCAGTCACAGTATAGTTCAACTCAGTGGGAGTTAAATTTTTACTGGTATAGTAAATGGCATAAGGAACTAAATCTTTTTGTCCCAACACAGCCCCTAGAGCTGTATCTGAAGCATCTGTAGAAATATGGAAAGGAAGTTTCCAATTTGGTCCTCTCAAGATAGGCGCTTCAGATATTCTTGTTTTCAAAGTTTCAAATGCTGATTGGCAATCAGGACCCCATTTGAATTCACAGTCTTTTGTAAGCAGTTTGAAGAGTGGAGATGCTATTTTGGTGAAGTTTTCTATAAATCTTCTATAATATCCAGTAAATCCCAGAAAACTTCTAACATCTTTTTGACAATTTGGAATAGGTAACTTGGAGATGAATTCAACTTTTGATCCATCAACTTTAATCCCATCCCCTGAAATATGATATCCTAAAACAATACCTTCAGTAAACATCATAAAGCATTTTTCATGGCTTAGTGAAATGTTTGTTTGTTTACATCTTATAAGGAGTTTTTCCAAATTTTCTAATGCCTCTTCAAACGAATCACCATAAACTGTAAAATCATCCATATATACCTCTACACAATCATGGATTAGATCAGAAAAATTCCTAGTACTGCTCTTTGGAATGTTGCGGGTGCATTACATAATCCAAAAGGAAGCACTCGATAAGCAAAAGTTTCCCATGGACAGGTAAATGTGGTCTTATCCTGATCTTCAGGTGCTACCTGAATTTGATTATAACCACTAAAACCATCCAAAAATGAAAAGTACTTTTTGCTTGCTAATGTATCTAATACTTGATCGATAAAAGGCAAAGGAAAGTGATCCTTCAAAGTTTCTTTTTTCAATTTGTTATCACTCAGGTTGTTCCCTTTGACTCCTAAGGGAATACGGCCGAGGTAACCACAAACCAATCCTTTAGATGCAGGTCCTAGCCTACCTGCATCCAGAGAGGGCTCTCTGTTTATGATTTAGCTTTGTTTGGGAGATTTTAGACTAGTTATGAAGTACATAGTTTGTTTTAAGTTTGGTTGGATGGATGGTGTCATTCAATGGAACAGGGTGCAAATCTAAGAAGTTCAGTCCATTGGGCAATGGAGTCCATGAGGATGAGCTGGAACTGGTTTCTTTGACAAAAAGAGGTGTTACAGAGCAGAGAATCAGTCATGGAACAATCTGCAAGCTGAAGTCAGATGGAATGGGGTCAGAGGTGAAGGGCAACTAAGAATCCTTCATCTGACAGAGGGAAAGTGAATGATTAAGACCAAGAAGCAATTAAGGATTTCTTAGCCTGCAATCAAGATGTGATAACTAGGGAAACAGGAGCAATTAAGTATTCACTGTTTGTGCTAATTATGAAGAAAACATAGAAAATAACAGAGATTGAACACAGATTACAGTTACGTAAATTCTGGGCTATTCCTTTTCCCTGATATTTAGATTATGAAACATGTATGATATAGAAAGACAGAAATTGAAGACACAAGTAAGAGAAAGACTTATTGATCCACATAATGATTCAAGAATTCTGTAACATAGCTCCCTGTCATCAATCCCACATCCAGAGTTCAGCAACAATGCATTCCAGCGGCCTTTTATTCAGAATATTCACAGAGTTATAGTGCAGTTCAGAAATGAATTACAAACCAACAACAACCAACCCTCAATACATCGCTTGGGGAGGTATTTATAAGCAAAATATCTACAAACAAGATCTTGGAGAAGATCTGAGGAAAAAATATCTAGATTAACCTAACTTCTACTGCAAGTAATGTAAAATATCTAGCTACTGCTGCGCTGGAGGCAGCCGCATCAAAATTTGGCTCGAAAGGCGTCCTTGGTGGCTCTGCGCCGACTGTGAGCAATAACTGCTCTTTAATCTCTGATCTGCTGCTCTTATTCGGCTCTGCTTTCATTAACTGTGATCTGATTTGGCTTTTATGGGCTTTTAACTCTGGTACTGATACTCTTGACTTTGCTGGATCCTCTTAAATGCTCCTTTGATGTGGCTTAACTGCTCCACTGATACTCTTTAACGCTTCGCTTGAACCGATACTCTTTAACTGGACTGATACACTTTAATGCTGCATCTGATACTCCTTTTCTGCTAAATCGCCCTTGCTTTATCACTTTATGGTGAGATGTGACTGTTAATGCCTTCTTTATTACTTTCTGCGGGCTTTAGAAGTGTTTCGGCGCTGGCCGATCAAAATATTATCAAAAAAGAAGGAATACTCATAATGGCTGAGGATTTGCAAAATGATGACTGTGCTGAGGCCGTGCTCGTTGTCCAGAGCAAATTTGGGCCGAGGCGATAAAAAATGACTGAAGAAATGATCATGCTTCCTTTGAACTGGAAGCGCGCGTGGGCGCAGACTGAAAATATGCAGAAAAATAGCCTTTTTACCTTTATAAGGCAAAAAACACTTTACACAGGAAAAAACATGACTTTACAGGCGGGAGCGATCACTGTAGCAGAGATTAAATCCGGGCCGTTGGATCGCGCGAAGGCAGATCCAACGGCTGAGAGGAGATCGACGATATCGCATCGGCGGGGGACCGGGGTTGGAGTCTTTATATATATATATGACTGCGATATAGCGACCGCCGATATCGCATCGACGATCGCATATCGGGGGTGGCATGGGCGAAGGCTTAAACAAATAGCGATGAGCGAAGCGATATGGGCAAGCGATGTAATATGGAGCGTTGGATAGGCGGGTTAATCGGACGGCGGAGGCGCAATCGGCATATCGCGTCGGCGGAGGGCTATGGACATGGGCCTTTATACAAGCGCGACAACGATATTGCGATAGCGATGAGTTTTGCGATATAATAGAAAAATTGTGGAAATATGGAGTTTTGCGGTAAAGCGGGGTTTTAATAAAATATGGAGAATTGTGATAAAACGAAATATTAACGATAAAGCGGAGAAATGGGAAAAAGGGGCGATTTTCGATGACTTGCGATATCGCTTCGGATGCGATAGCGATATCGCATCGGAGGAATGCATTGGGGGCATAGTAGAAGGGGGCCAACACTTGACTGCTACCTCCGACAGCGATATCGCGTCGGAGGGGGGTCTAATGGATCAGAAGAAAATTTTATACATTGGAAAAGGGTTATTGAAATCGGAAGAGGGTTTATATGATCGGAAGAGGGGTTTATTTATGGTTATATTTCAACCAGAGGGCGGGGATATGTATATAAAGGGGAATTTTATTATATTTTTAGTATGGGAAGGGAAAATAAAGAGGGATTTACATAATAAAGTTAGAAATTAGTATGAAATTGAGAAGAAAGCGCTAAGTATGAGAAACTTAGGCTTTTAAAGGGAAAAAAGGAGTTTAATGGAGAAATCTAGGAATATTGAGCAGATCTCAATATCCTTGGGGAAATTAGTGAATGATTTGGGGAAAAGGATGAAGGGGAAGTTAGTCATGCCTCGCTTGAGCTGCTCCAAGGGAAAACTGCCTTGCATTTGTGACCTGAAGTAGATTGAACACTTTGAAACACAAAATTGATCACAATCCTTCATTCTGCAACCTCAAAACTGCCTACCCAGCCTACTTACCTAACATTTTGTCTTCTTTTTGGATGGGTGCACTTGGACTAGCAAACCCAACTTTTCTCTTTTTCTTTTAGCTATCCTTCTATCTAAATCTACCCTTATTTCTTCCAGGGGCTCAGATTAAGCTGTTGAGCACCCTAGCTTCTCTACCTATCTAACAATCTGCCAAGATTAAACAGTTTGGACATATATTTATTCTCTATCTCTAAAATAAGCAATTTAAACCTAAGGAGGCCAAGATTAAACTGTTTGGCCTTCCCTTAACTGTGAAATCCTTCAAAAATGGAACTTTTGCAGCATGGAAAAGATGAACATTTTTGGCATTTCCACTGTCAATCATGAAAAATGACACCTATTGGAATAGGAGGCTAACACAATTCCCTGTAATCAATTCATACCCTCCATTTACCATTCTTTTTGGGTATTATAACCAAAGGAGAGACCCATCAACTATGTGAAATTGGGTAAATGAAATTTACATTGAGTAGTTTTTGGAGCTCTTCTTTCACTATCTCCCTAAGATTTGGATTCATCCTTCTATGAGGTTGTGTGATTGGTCTACTATTTTCCTTGATATAGATATGATGGATGCAAGTCTTAGGATCAATACCTTTCATATCAGTATACTCCCATGCAAATAAAGTAGAATGTTTTTGCAAGATTTTGGTTAGCTCTTCCTGTTGTGACTTTTCCAAATTTTTGTTGATAGTCAGTGTTTTTCCTGGAGAAATTTCAATGGTAGAGCTACCATACTCTTCCATAGAGTAAAGAGACATTTGTCTTGATGATAAATATTCAATATCAGAATCTAACTGAAATTGTGTGTGGTCATATTCTGAAGGTGTTTCAAAATTTTCTAATGTGTTCAAAATGTGACTATCTTCACTAATTTCAGAGACACTAAAGACAGGTTGTATAATATCTTCATCGTTGACCAATTCATTGTCTCCTACTTCTGTAATTGCCTTTGCTGGAGGATACAAATTGAATTTCTTTGTCGAACTACCATAAAAAATATACATATCCCCAAATCTACAACTATTGAAAGCATCAGCTATGGCTAGCCAAGGTCTTCCTAAGATGAGTGGATTCCCTCCTAAATTAATCTTGGGAGTCAAAATCATAAAATCTACTGGATATTCCCAAGAATCTAAGGAGACTGAAATATCTTCTAGTACACCATCTAGTTTGATTATTGATCTATCTGCAAGTTGCAGTAAGGTGGGTGTAAAAAGAAGATTACGAAGTTTAAGCTGTTCCATAGTTTGTCTACTCATAATGTTGATAGCAACCCCTAAGTCAATCAAAGTGTTTGGAATTTCTATCCCATTTATATGTGTCTTGACAATTGGACTACCTGGATCCACATACTTCTGCATGGTAATTTTTCCCATCATGATATCTGCAATTTTTCCTACCAGGTAGATTCTTCTTGTATCTCTTGGTTTCCTTCCTGGTCTTTTGAGACTCAACTCCTTTATTGTTTTTGCTAGAATAGGAATCTCTCTAATGGCTTGTAGCAAGGGAATCTTGATATAGACATTCTTTAATTCATCTAGAAAATCATAGTCAGGCAACAAGATTTGTTTTTCCACCCCTTTGTCAATTTGTAATCTTTCAGAGAAAGGAGGCGTGGATGAAGATGCAGGTTGTTCAACTATAGGAGTTGTGGGGGTTGACTCTTTTTCTTTTTCCTTTTGAATGATTGGGTTTTGAAGAGATGCTTCCTTAGAACCTTTATTGACTTTAAGAGAATCCTCCTCAGAGGTACCTTGATCTTGAACATCTATAGAAGGTTTTTCTAAAACTCTACCAGATCTGAGTTGAACATCATTAAGAGGAACAATCATATAGGTAGGAAATTGTTGTCCTTCTACCATGTAAGCATTCTGAGGATTTTTTTTGTTGGGATTTGGAAATGGTTGGGCTGGTAATTGATTTGTATTTTGTTGAAATGGAACAAGAATTGAGAATTGGGATTTTGTTGAGAAGGTTGTTGTTGTGGAAATGGCAACGAAAGTTGGGGGTTTTGATTTGGAAGTTGTGGATTTTGTTGATTTTGAAAAGATGGAGGATATTGATAAAATTTAGCAAACCTCCCATAAGGATTTTGCATCCCTTGTGCCCATGATTGGTATGGATTTTGAGGTTGGGGCCAAGGTTGTTGCCAAGAATTCCAATTTGGCAGGAGCTGAAAGTTCATAGGATTGTTAAATCCTTGATTTTGTTGCCCCTTCCATGGTCTTCTTGAAACAAAACAAAGGGACTCTACTGAATTTGGATCTTCCTGAAAGACAGCTTTGAGCCCAGGAATTGAAGGACAATCCTTGGTCTCATGACTTTCTGAGTAAATCATACATGTTGCTACAACTTTTTCATCCAAGAGACATTCCCTTAGAGCATGTTTCTTTCTACATTTTGGACAAAAGATGGCCAAGGCATCAGCTCCTGCTTTCTGCTTGTTTTGTATTTTAAGGGTGTCTAGTTGTTCACCATGGCTCCCTATAATATCACTTTTGAACTCATCAAGCATATTGCCAATCTCCGCCCTACTTACTGATCCAGTTGCAGATTTGTTTGCTCTAATAAGAGAAGGATCTCTTAGCCCTTTTCCAGTTTTAGATTTTCCCCTTGAGAGATGGACACATAGTTCTGCTATGTCACGAAGTGGAAGTTGAGAAATGTCTCCCTTCCCCATCATGTTTAAAATATCTATCCATTCATCTCTAATGGCTTTCAATAGAAGGGCTTTCAAGGTTTCCTCATCTAAATTACTCATTTTTTCTCTCTTTAGGTTGTATTGAAATCTTTCAAGTAAATCCTCCAAGTTTTCATCTTCTTTTTGCATCATCTTGAATACCTCATCCTTATGATTGGTGGGCATACAATAATCCAGGTATCTATCCAAAAATGTTTGTTTCATATCATTCCAAGTCCTAATAGATTGAGTGACTAATCCCATGAACCATTTCAAAGCAGCTCCTTTCAATGTTGAAGGAAACAGTTTGAGTTTTTGAGAGTCTTCCATATAGTCATAGGTTCGGCACAAGACTTCAAACTCAAGTAGAAATGTTTCAGGATCCTCACTTCGTAACCCATAAAAGTTTGGGAGGACAGATGGTGAAATGTTTTTCATTGTTGTATGAGTTTCCTCATCAGCTATAGGGAATCCAAATGAGTTATCTCCTTCCCTTTTCCCCCCATTGTTACCTCTACCTCCTTCATTATTTCCTCTTCCTCTACCTCTACCCCCTCCTCCAAATCCATCTACTACTTCCTCTGTCATGATAATTTCCTCAGCATCTTCTGGTTCTTCTATTAATGGTGAACGAGGGAGAGTTTCTCCCTTTCCCTCTTCTTCAGGTGATTCTACTTCTTTGATTACAATATGTTCCCTTGTAGAAGTGAAGAAAGGTTCTTCTCCTAGATCAGATTTAGTAGATAGTGTGGGAGAATCTCCTAATTTGGTTGCTGCCCCTTGAATTCCAGGAATCCTAAGGCCGGGAGTACGAGTCAGAGATGGAGGTGTATCTTGTCTATGCCTTGAATTAGCTGGAGTTGTGAAAATCGAACTTTTGGCTCTAGCTATAAACCTTCCCCTAGAATCTCTTGCTCTATGCATGTCATTTTTTATTTATTTTTATTATCTTTAAGTCGGGCTAATAATTCTCTTTCTGGTCTTCCAGGTCACACTAGGTGCAAGAAGAGAGCATAATCAAGAAATTATTGAACTAATAACTCTCTTTTCTGATCCTCCAGATCACACTAGGTGCAAGAGGAGAGCATACTTCAAGAAGTTATCAATTTTTACCTTCTTTTTTTTTTGTAAGAGATCGGCTACCTAGTTACACTTCCCTGGCAATGGCGCCAAAATGTTTAGTCAATTTAGTATGCCCTAAATTGCTACACTAATTATCAATCTGGGATTCCTAAACTGATGAAGTGTGGTGCACTATATGTGCAAGACAACCTCTTTCTTACTTTTTATTGTTTTCAATTTTATTTTGTTTTTGGAGGTTTTATCTTGGTTTGTCTCCTAATGCGAATGGAAATCTTATTCCTAAGTTTTAAGAATACTTTAGAAGGCAAGTATGGATATAGATTTTAAGGCAATTATGTCCTTTATGATGACTTCCAGAGCTTAACACTTCAGAGGATCTCAAAACATACTAGTGATGAAATTAGTACTTGGACAAGAATGTAAATGTGCAGCTATTCAAATCAAACAAATGATAAACTACTGATCATGAAATCACTATCTCTGCTGCTCATCTAAATACAAAAATAAAAGTTAAGCTATTGCACTCAAACAAATCAAAAACTGCAAACTAATAAAAGTAAAACCAATTCACTTCACTTATAGTCCGATAGCTCGCCAAGTAGCTTTTCGGGGTTAAGCCATGGCTCTGGAGATAACATCAATAACATGAGGAATTGATATCTAAATTACCTACTTGCAAATGAAAATAAAATCAAGTCACTTCACTTATAGTCCGATAGCTCGCCAAGTAGCTTTTTGGGGTTAAGCCATGGCTTTGGAGATAACGTCAATAACATGAAGAACTTGATATCTAATTGCAGAAATGAAAGTAAAATGAAATCACCTCATTCATAATTCGATAGCTCGCCAAGTAGATTTACGGGGTTAAGCCATGGCTCTGGAGATAACGTTAAATGACATGAAGAATTTGATATCTAAACTAACTATCAACAACAAATGAATAAGACTGAAATCAAAGCATAACCGAATTTGAAAGCTAAAAAAAACAAAATCAGCAGAGAGGCCAATCTCATGTCACTATTTATTGCAAAAATTGTATGAAAATGCCCGAGCCTAGCCTATCCTGAAACACATTGATCAGTGTTAGCAAAAATATACAATGCTTGGAAAATCATGTACATGAATGAAACATTAACACCATAACTAAAATATGAAATATACACAGGTGAACAAACTATGAAATATCTACAATGGAAATAAGACAACAACATATAAAAACTTTACAGAAATAAAGAAACAAAACCTTAGCCAGCAGGGGCCCTCTGCACGGCCTTGGTTAACACACTATCAGTCCGAAATTACGCTCACACAGTCATATAAAACAGAGTCTTGTTATATTGCAAAACAGAGGAAGGATCCTCTCGTTACAATAGCAGGACCAATGTCACGGCACAATACATGAACTAACAACAAGATTACATAAAAAAAACTAGCTACATGCATTTGCAAACACGTTATTTATATAGGAAATTACATAACTGTTTTTCCTATGGAACACCTTCAGCGGAAGACACGTAAAAAGACAACACCCGCAAGATTAGCGTGTTGGTTGCCATGATCATTCAATCTACCAAAAGGTGGCTGTTGGATTTGCATCGTGGAGGTAGTCTACAGCTGTCAAAATGAATCCATGGATCTAGGAACGGTCTCGGACCCTTCACGTGTTGAAAACAGAGACCTGTTTGCCGTAGAACTCCTCATTTGACCACCATTTGACCAAGGCTTTCCTCTACGAATCTGGCTAAACCAATAGGACCTAGTCCATGTCCAGATCATTTTTGAACTGCCCACGTGCCTTGTTTTGCTTGCTGACACCTGTAACCTAGAGATCAACAAAAACAACTGCGGAATCTCAAGTCAGCTACGGAAAGTGGCTGCATTCCGCAGCTGATGAGCAAAATCTAAGTCAAATAGAAAACACAAAAATATAGTTAGAAAACCACTTAAATGCACTCTCAGAATCAATAGGTAATGATATTTGATAGCTTATGAGGCACTGGTGAGGGGAAAAAGTCTAGAAAAGTGTGTAAAAGAGATGTAGTTTCAGGGCTCAACAATCAATATGAGGAAGTTTGATGGCAAGGATCCCGTAACATGGATACTACAGATGGAGCAATATTTCGATCTCCATAATGTGCAAAACACACAAATGCTATGCATTTCAAGTTTATAATTGGAACCAAATCCGTTTGTATGGTATCAATGGCTTTGCTCTCGTAAACAAATTCTCACTTGGGCAATTTTTACGGAAGAAATGATAGCACATTATGAGGATACAAAAAGCAACACTTTTTTTAGCCAACTGATAAACCTCAAACAAAAGGGTTCAATGTTGAAGCACATTGAAGACTTCCAAAAATTGAATGTAAGGGTAAAAGATATTCCAAAGGAGCATAGGATTGATGTGTTCATAGGGACTTTAAAGGATAACATCCAACATGAGGTTCGCCTTTGGGAACCTGATTCATTGGAGAAGGCATTCAGGTTGGCAAGAAAAATGGAAAGCAAAATTATGGCAACAAGGAAGCCTACCACTCACAACTATAAAGATGGAAGTGTTGTTGCCCCTAGCCTTCCACAACCTACAAGGTTGACACCACAACAATTGGAAGAAAAAAGAGAAAAAGGGCTTTGTTACAGTTGTGATAGAAAATACATTAAAGGTCATAAGTGTGTTGAGAAGAAATTAATTTACATAGATTGTGAAGAGGGGAAGAAAATGAACAAGAAACGTCAAAAGAAGAAGATATACACCAGGAACAAACCCTAGAGAAAGAAGAAATGAATCCGACCATATCTTGTAATGCATTGGCTGAAATTACCACTCCTCAAACTATCAAGATAGAAGGACATATCAAGAAGAAAAAGGTAATAGTGTTGATTGATTCGGGCAACACCCATAATTTTATTCATTGTAAGATAACTAAGGAATTGAATTGCTTCCTATATCCATCACCAAAGTGTCAAGTGATGGTTGCAAGTGGAGGAGCCATAAATTTCTTTGGAAAGTGCCATAATATCAAGCTATCCATGGGAGAATATGTATTGAATATCCTAATGCTTTCCATTCCAATGGGTGGTGATGATGTTGTACTAGGAGTCCAATGGCTACAGTCCTTGGGTACAATAACTTTTAATTTTCAAGAACTTTTCATGAAATTTTCTTCGGAAGGAAAGGAAGTTGAATTAAGGGGTATCATAGGGAAATGAGAAATATAATTAGCTCTAACGGAATGACAAAGCTTCTAAAGAAAGAACAAAGAGGCGTAATTGCACAATTATGTTCGCTAGAGGTTCCCACATTGAAATCATCTATTTCTCTAGATCTCCAAAAAGTCTTGGACAATCATTCCAAGGTATTTGAGACTCCCAAAGGCCTCCCACCTATTCGTGATCATGATCACGCTATTCATTTGATTCCAGGAAGTGTTCCTCCAAAAATCAGGCCTTACAAATATCCATATGCCCAGTGAAAATGAACGTATGATTGCAGAAATGCTAGAGGTTCGTATAATTATCCAACCAAATTTGGTAAATAAAGCAAGGGATGAATGGAAGAATGACGAAGCAGGGTCGGAACTCATTCAAAAGTCGCAGAATATCCTAGTTCAAACAATATTGCTAGAACTTGACAAGGAAGGAAAAATCATATTGGAACCTAAAGCAGTCACAGAACTGAGAAATCAACAGCTACGAAATATATCAATGTCAGAGTATCTCATCAAGTGGAAGAACTTACCTGTTGAAGATTCCACATGGATGGATGATAATTTTATACAGAAGCATCCAGAACTACTCAAGCGTTGAGGACAACATTTTTTTAAGGAGAGGGGCATGTTAGGTCCCTATAGTACTAGTGTAACCCCTATTGTTATTAGTGAAACCCCATTATTATATTGTTGTGCCCTTACATTATTATTGTTATGTCGACTTTGATTATAGTATGACCCCTTAGACTCCTATATATAGAAAGGAGGTCTTGTCATTTGTATCATCCAAGAATTGTTCATTTGTGTAATGTAAAGGAGGTTTCCCCCTCGAAGAGGCTGGTTTCTAAGGCGTTGATCTATCTTTTCTATCTTTTTGTGAGCCAGTTTCATAACACATATTGGGGAGATATGTCAAATCCACTTTCAATGGTCGAGATAGCAGAGCAGATCCAATCTTGGAGTGAGTCCACTTTGATGTTTGTGGACCCTTTTCCACAGCCTCCACAACAAAACATAAGTGCTATGCTTTTTTTATTGATGATTTCTCTAGAAAATGTTGAATCTTCTTCATGTGGAAGAAGGATGAAGGTTTCTCAAAAATTGTTGAATTCAAGGCATTGTGTTGAAAATAACAACAAGAAATGTTAGAAATAACATCTAAAAATTCCAATTTAATTTGTCCTTGAATTAAATTGAGAATTAAATTGTAATTCTTTTCTCATAACAACTTGTAATAGTTAAACTAAGTTAAGTTGACTTAGTTAACTCAAGAATTTCAAGTTGGAAGTCTATCTGGAGTCATGTAAGTGTGATCCCTAAGTTTTAGGGGTCCAGATTGAGTTTATGGGAGTTGTAATTATATAACTTAGTTAACCTCAGTTACAGTCAGTTAAACTAGTTCAAATTGTTGGAGGAACTATAGAGGTCTAGTAGTGATTTGGTGCACCATTGCATCCTCAGTGCCACACTAGCTATATGAAGATTCACTCAAGAATAACTCATGCATGTCAGTTCAGAGGAAGACCCAGTTGAGACTAGAGTGCAGGGACAATGTACTATCAATTGTATAATTTTTCGAGTTGTACAAATGGTGCATGCAATCAGTTGAGGACCTAAGTTTGGATTGCGCAGTTATGGAAGAAGGATTTCCTCATTAAATAGAGGCTAATTCCTCTAGGAATTGCGCAAGGAAGTAGGGGCTTGGAAGGCAACAAAATTGGCTAAGCTAGATTGTTAGCAGAGAGTTAGATCATACTTGTGTAGGGATTGTTCTAGTGAGAACAAGCATTGTATTTTCTTCTTAGATCTTCTGGTTAATGCAATATAGAGAGTCCAGATTTTTAGCAGTTGTTTTCCCTAGAGAAATATTGTGTTATGGGCGATTGATATTCTTCCTATTTCTGATTATTGTTTTCATCGATCATTATTGGTTTCCATTGTAAAGAGTAGAGTATATTCTTGTCTTGTTTTTTAGTACATCACATGAGATGTTGAATCTACAATAAAAATCTACATGGTATCAGGGCTGAAGACAATATAGAAGAGGATATTTTGAGTTTGTTGTGCAGGTGAATTTTGAATTTGGAGTTCATACTTCAGAGTCGGCAAGTGGATTTCTACTGTTTGAGACTCGAGTATGCCTTGGATGGCAACTCGAATTACATAGCCCGGAAGGACAGGATGGAACAAGTTCTAGAAGACAGTGGCCTCAAGGAATTCATTGATCAATACATTCCGAAGCCTCCAACATCGAATGCTAAAGATCTGGGTGAATGGAGCAAGCGTGTGGCAAGGGTGAGGCAGATCATCCTTGAGGGAGTTCGAGATCACATTGTATTGAGTCTCCATGGAAAGGATACTCCATACTCAATGTGGAAGTTCTTGATGAACCTATTTCAGTATAGCAGTGACCATAGGAAGTTGGCACTGAAGGACAAACTCAGAAAGAGAAAGATGGAGAAGGGTGACTCAATTCCGAATTACTTGACCAAGTTCACCCATTGTCGGAATGAGCTTGGAAGTGTCAGGATTATTGTTTCCAAGGACGATATGGTGAACATAGCTCTTCTAGGACTTCCCAAGAGTTGGCACAATTATTAGGACTTTTTTGATGGTGCTAGCTCGCCAACATTGTCATGCGGAAAGAGTCGATAGTGCGGACACAACCGACCTCCCTAGAAGCAAAAGCTTTCTAGTGACAAACAAGACAAATAAACACTACCTTTCTCTAAACATGCATTGCGAATACAAGTAATCAGGGGATCTTTAACATACCTTTAGTCCAACGCTTTGTAGTAGTCCAGCCTCGCCGATCCAGATGAGCTCCTCCTTCTCTTCGAAACCTGCATTCACTAACAAGCCAAAAGATTAAATAGCACCTGATAAACTCATAAAACAATACATATCTATCATATAGACCAAGGAGTATATGAAACAAACCATGAATAAAAATCTGTTGAGAAAAATAAGTTCATTTGTAGTAAGAGGTAACAAAAGGAACCATTACAACCTGAGCCTTGGTGTTGTGCAAGTCCCTCCTAGGGTCCAACAAGAGTTTTCCTTTACTTTGATCAGCTCACCCACTCTCAAATAAGGCTAGGAAAGGATGGGAATCTCTCCTCTCAAGCTTTACAAGGGAGTCCTAATTCCAGCAGCATCTACCCTTAGGAATGTTTAGCTTTCAACCTCCCCTCCCTTTGGCCCAATGCCTGTATTTATAGTGCTCTAGAGGAAGTTATTCAGGTCCACCATCAATGGGATAAGCCCCTCTTTGGATGGGATAGCTCCCCTCTTGATGGGATAAGTTCCTCTTTGGTAGGGATACATGAACCATCTGGAGGCGCTTCATACATGTCAAACAAGCTTCTAGAATGCTCTAGAAATGACCACAAGTAACTTTTTTGGAGTGAAACTTGCGCCTTTTGACCTTTACAGGAGTACGCACCCATTGCTTTATAGACAGAGCATACAAGTATGCAGGTATTGTGAACTTGGGCTGCATACACGCAGGTAAGGCTAAGAGAAACTGCGTACCCAGAGATATATAGATTTTTAATGAATTTCTCTCTTTCTTGGAGTTTGACATGGAGAGCAGAGGTATGAGGCTTGCCAAGGAGGATAGTATGACATTTGATGAAGCCATACTAACTGCAAATAGTCATGGTGACAAATTTTAGTGTAACAAATTGCCCCCTAAAGTGCGAAGCCTGTAGTAGATTAGGGTTTCATATTATCTAGGAAGGGTGAAGTACTTTATCATTTCAAGGATTATCTTGTGGAGAGCCCAGTCGGAACCTGCAAGTATTCAACACAAAATACATATATATGATCATATCATCGCTGAGGTAGGCATTCCCATACTCAGATTGAAAACTTTAACTAATTGATTATCTACTGCTCTGATACAAGAATGATTCTGCAGTACATCATAATCATAGACTTTTGTAGACACAGTATGGACGCAACCATCTGTTTATAGTTAGTCTACTGTATAATGAATACAAAACTCCTCGCAGCCTGGATGATGGAAACTAGATCCAGGGTCTTCATTTCTACTTCCCGAATAGGTACGATTCTATCCATGCGAATAAATGAGTTGATGTCGAACATGGTAGAAACCACTTGATTACCAGTCAATGATGTAAACTGTTAACAAGCGTGAGAGAAACCACCAGTGATGTCAATGGTTCTCAAAGTACCCAGTACAATCCATGAGATGTGAATGAATGAGTTGATGTCGAACATTTCACAGAATCCTTCGATCGAAAGTCAATGATGTAAACTGTCGTCAAAGGCGAGAAACCTGCCATTGATGCATGCAGACTTCAAGGTACTGACGATTCCTAGGTCATCTTTCTAGATAACGTGCTAATGTCGATAGAAAGCGACCCGTTGCAGGCAAGCCCACAACACGAAATCATAGATCAAGTTGAAGAAATGTAGCTGTAAGGACTGACTCAGGGATGGTCAAAATGGATGACGAGTATTTTGCAGATGAATGTTTATTGCAGAGACCTCTTGAACACATAACGACACGACAGATGGCTTGGTGACATTTGACCCAAAGTTAATACCCGGCTAAAGACTTTCAATGTGGTTTGATCAACTGTGAGGCAAAGGATTTCCCAACCCAGGTGAATGAAAGTGTCGTGTTCAAGAGTGGTAATAAGGCTTCTTCTGAGACAAAGGATAACAAATGGGCTAATTTTTCTCTCTTTTCCCCCACCATTTCTGGCAAGTACCTCTTTATTTTTTACAAGCTTGAGGAGGATAACATATGCTTGATTATAAGCTCATCCTTCGGATGAGTCCAACTTAGTTTTGATTCGAACCCTAAGAAGGAGTGGTCCGTTCCTGTTTGTAATCGAACAGGTCCTTTACTGTAAAATTTTAACGAGTCCAGTATAGGAGAAACTCGGCGTTTTTCATTTTTAGAGAGTCTGAAAAAACTTAAGAAGACTCCAGGTTGAACTTTTTCGTAAAGTTGTGTCTCCCAAGCCCGAAAAAGTATAAAATAATACTTGAGAGAACCGCTTAGTCTTGCGACCAAGGAGTACTTTCATGATTAGTGCCTCTGACCTGAAAAGTAAAAAGCAATCAAGGACACGTCGTTTTATTTCCAGTATCGAGTTTGAAACGACAAAAACCCGGCAATCTTTTCCTGTTTTTACGGTCAGAAAAGAGCTATAAGGGGACTGTCTTTTAATTCTGTTTTAACGAGTGTAAAAGAAACGCTCGGCGATCTTTTCATGTTTTAGGAGTCAGAAAAGGGCTTAAAAGATGACTTTGATGTTTTGGTTCGTGAAAAATGATAATTTTCCTTGAAAGTCCTATTGTCCTACACAAAAACGACACATTACTCATACCTGTTTAAGATAAGCAAAAATGCATTGAGAAATATCCTTCCATGGTGAAAAATAAACAAATTTAGCATTCATTTATCCAAAAAACCTATAAAAAGACCTTTTACCATGTCATTTTTACCATTTTACTGTTGAGGGAGAGAAAAGGGCTTTTGGCAAGAAACTTCTCGTGGACTTTGCGGAGAATCCAATCGTCGGAATCGAGTGCCGTCTCTTTCAGGTATTTCACAACATCCTCCTCTTTGTTTTCATCCGTTTAGAATTTCATTTTAAGTCCTAGTTTGATTTTTTGGGGGCTTTGGGGTTTTATGATCCGCTTTTCGGGGTATGCAGGTGCCCCATGGGCGACCTGCGTACCCCGACATTTTCGTTAATGGGAAAATGGCAGGAGTACACAACCTACCTTCAGAACAGCTGCGTACCCACGCTCTGTTTTCTGAACGCGGGGTGCGTACTCCGCGCAAAGTGAATTTGAACCCCAAATCTCAAAACTAAACCATTAATTTTTGATTTAATGAATTCTAATGAATGTTTTCTGGTGTGTAGATTACCCACCATGTTTGATTGGCGTGAAAGAGAACACGAAGATGTCGTTTTGGCCGCAATAGATCATCAACCCTCCATTGATGCTTTGAAGGCATACGGTCTCTACAAATACTGGGCCATACCTAGCATGAGGGCCCAGGTGCGATTCTTAGAATGGCTGGTTGAAAGGTGGAACGTTCAGGATCAATGCTTCTACATCAGAGGGCACCAGCTCGAGATAGAGCCCTTAGACATATATTTTCTCACTGGTTTGCCTAATAGGGGCGAGCAACTGACTTTGTCCGAGACTAGGCGGGGTGGCCAATCCCTTGCTAGCCTCCGGCTAGAGTGGTGCAACAATCAGAACCAGGAGAAAGGGATAGAAATCAAATACATATCCCTGCCTGAACTTATGGTAATTGCCTTTACAGTTACCAGACTCTGCGGCGCAGCCGCTTTGCATATTGCCACCGGGTCCCAAATGCGGATGGCGATAGATTGCTGCCGAGGCACCATTTTCAATTGGTGTGACGCTGTGTTGGCCAATATGAAGGGCCAACTGACTAGGGCAAAGAATGGGAAATTAAAGACCTTTGGGTATGGGCCTCTAGTTGTGAGATTTGCCCTAGAGAGGGTTCCGATGCTGATCCCACAGCATCTCACTGTTGCAGCTGGGCCTCCTCGGGAGCCAAAGTTGATGCGATGGGTTGCGGTGATGGCTCGGCATCCTGATGAGGGAGCGGGAGTTGTTCGATTTCCTGCGGGTTACTTTCACTGGTTGGAGGACCAGGTCTTTGCGATCCAGGATTTTCCTTATGCCGGAGTAGATTTTTGTGGTGATCCGGACATGGTTCTTCCACAGGGAGAACAATGGGACGACAGAGGTACTTCATTTTTCACAAGTTTTTAAATTATTTACTTTTTTGTTTGTTTTTTATATCGTCTCAAAACTAACAGACAATTTTCAAAATGCAGATGTAGGTCCACAACATCCGGCCAATCTCCGGCCATTCGAGAGAAGAGTACCAGTTGCACCAGCACCGGCGCCACAGGATGCGGCCGCAGAGACCTTAGCCGAGTTGGAACAGGACTTAGAGCGTCTCACAGCGGACATACCAGAGACGACTATAGACGATATTCCTATCCGACTTCAGCGATATGTGGTCGCAGTCCCAGGACCTTTTAGGAGGTTCCTGTGTAGGGTAGCGCGGGCAGTGGTCTCGTATAGAGAGCACCACCAGTGATTGGCTAGTCACTTTTTGTAGACACATGTGACATTTTTGGTTTTTGTACTTATCATTTTTGCCGATCATAAGGTGTTTTTCAACCTATGATCGAAGACGATGTATATTTTTTGACACACTCCTATCTATATATATATATCATTATTACCGGCTTATCTTGTTAAACATGTATGATGAAATGTTTTTAAATTTACTTTTATGATTATCGCAAATGTCTGTCTAACATTCGAGAAGCAATTGCATCTGCTAATGTATTTAATGACCTTGGAATATGCTGATATTCAATGTAATCAAATTCACGTTCCAAGAGGCGCACTCTCAAAAATAACCTTAATAACACTGGATTTCTAATGGCATATATTCTATTAAGCTATAATACAACGAGTTCAAAATCTAACCTCACTATCAAACTCCGAATCCCAAATGAAATAGATTCAGATAATAACTCAATCACTGCACTGTATTCTGCAATGTTGTTTGTTGTTTGACCGAGGCTCACCCCATGCATAGAGACTAACTCGTCAGAGGGCGAATAGATAACCCAAGCTGCGGAAGAGATATTCCGTGTACTACGACAAGCACCATCAGCAAATCCAATGTACGTTTGGAGAGGCGTCGACATCTGCAATATCAAGAGTAAAACCAAGATAAGCCAGAATAACGACGAAAAACACACTCTCTAAGCTAAGCACACTGTCTATACTAACAAACACACGAGCTAGAAAGAAAAACTAACCTAACTAAATCTCCATACCCATCATTTAAGCATAATACCTCTTTAGGTAAAGTCCATTTCTGGGCTTACCCAAAGAGTCCCCATCAAAATCTACCAGCTCATAGGCCCCTTTTGCTAGCTTTCGCTTGACAATGTAGGGCCCATGCCACATAGGAACGAATTTGCCAGCACCTAATTTATCGTTAGCTTGATCATATAATAGCACTAGGTCTCCTTCCGAAAAATTACGAGGGGTCACGTTGTGATCATACTGAGCTTTCATCCTTTTTGCGTGAGTCTCGATTGCCAATGCAGCGTCACGTCGAGTCTCATCTAATTTAGCTAATTATAATAGACGTTTATCCTCTTCGGAAGTAGCTGGAAGTAATTCGATGACCATTTGAAGTGATGGGATTTCGCATTCAATGGGCAACACTGCTTCCAAACCATAAACTAGTTGGAAAGGAGTGAACCCTGTTGATGTTTTCACTGAGGTTCGGTATGCCCAAAGCGCTGAAAATAACATGTTGTGCCAATTCGACCGATGAATACCAATGATTCGTCGGAACATGATAACTAGAACTTTGTTGATGGACTCAACCAAACCGTTTGCTTGGGGATAATAAGGAGTAGAACTATCATGACGTAAACCAAGCTGGCCTGTAAGTTCTGTCATCATAATGTTTCGAAAATGGCGCCCATGGTCAGTGATTATCGCTTGTGAGACACCAAACCTAGCAATAATATGATTGAATATGAAAATCGCAGCTATCTTGCCGTCTGCCTCGAATGTAGGCATCACCTCGGCCCACTTAGTAAAATAATCAACCGCAAGGATGATATACGCATGCCCCCCGGCCGAGTGAGGGTTACATGTAATAAAATCGATACCCCATTTAGCAAAAGGACCAACGGCAATTATAGGGTGGAGAGGAGTAGGTGGTGCGCGCATCTTGCGATCAAACACTTGACAGTTGTGGCATTTTCGGACCGCAATGATACAATCTTTAAACATGGACGGCCAGAAGTAGCCAGCACGCAACACCTTCTAGGCTGTGGCATACCCAGACATATGACCGCCACATGCTCCAGAATGACAGTCATTCATAACCCTTTCTGCCTCTTCATGAGTTAAGCAACGACGAAAAACCAAATCTGCCCCACGACGATAAAGAGTATCTCCAATAATTTTGTACTGTTGGGACTGGAATCAAATTTTCCGACGTTCCGACTTTGAAGCTTCGGGCCGAAAGGATTGGGTTTGGAGATAGACGATTATATCCCCATACCACGGATCTAAAGTGCTGATGAGAAACAGAGATTCGTCCGCAATGGGTTCCTCTGCCACAGTTTCCGTGTCAGCACGCGGGAAGTCACACATCAACTCTGCAAAAACTAAAGATTTCTTAGACTTAGATTTTTCAAAATCCAAGTCGAACTCTTGCAAGATAACAATCCATTTAGAGTACTTGCCCCCTAGCAATTGTTTAGTCAAAATGTAAATCATAGGGTTGCAATCTGAAATGACTGTAGTTTTACGGAGAAGAATGTAATGACGAAAACGTTGGACAGCCTGAACAGCTGCCAGGGCCAATTTCTCCACATGCGAATATTTTAGCTCAATGGGATTTAACGTCCTACTAAGATAATATATCACATGTTCCGTTTCGAATTCATCTTCCTGTACTAATACCATTCCAATGGTGGAATGAGCGGCGGCGAGGTACAAAAAGTAATCCTGGTTGTAGTTGGGAGGATGCAGCAACGGTGCATGGGTCAACGCGTGCTTTAGCGCATCAAAATATTTCTGAGCTATCTCATCCCAAGAGAATTGAGCATTTTGTTTCAACAACCGGGTAAAACCCTTGGTAATCTCGGCGTAGTTAGGAATGAATCGGCGTAAAAAGTTTGCTTTCCCTTGCAAACTCTGGAGTTGGCGCAGACTCGAAGGAGGAGGCAATTTGATGATAGCTTCGACCTTCGAGGGATCGACGCGAATGCCAGCTTTTGAAACTACAAATCCCAGCAATCGTCCCACTTCGATGCAGAAGACACATTTGTGTGGATTCAACCGTATACGATATTGCCTACACCTCATAAAAATTGCTCGTAAATGGACAAGGTGATCAGCTCGATGTAAGGAGTGAGCGGGCAAATCATCGAGATACGGTTGCACAATGTGCTTGATGTCATGAAATGCATAAGACATCGCCCTTTGGAAAGTGGCTCCGGCATTCTTAAGCCCAAAAGGTAATTTGCAATAAGCAAAGGTCCCCCATGGACAAATGAAAGCCGTTTTTGGTTGATCGGCAAGTAGAATATTGATTTGGTTGTAACCGGAAAAACCGTCCATAAAGGAAAATATTTCACTGTCGGCACAATCATCAATTGTTTGATCGATATAGGGCGTTGGATAGTTGTCCTTGGGACAAGCACGATTGATATCCCTATAGTCGATACATATTCTTATTGTTCCCTGCTTTTTGTTAACCGGAACAATATTCGATACCCAATCCGTTAATGGGATCGGATAAATGAAACCTGCTTTCAACAGCTTCTCAACTTCTACTTTAATTGCAGCTGCTTTCCGAGGGTGTATCTGACGCAGACGTTGCCGAACGGGTTTAGCGTCCGGGTAAGTCTTGATCTCATGAACAACAATGGAGGGATCAATTCCTGGCATTTCCTCATAGGACCAGGCAAACACGTCGCGGAATTCTTGAAATAGGGCCTTGTATATTTGAATTTCATCATCTGAACACGAGGCACCTATATGAATGTGTTCAACAATTTCGGGCTTCACTGAAATGTTAATGGGAATAGTGCGAGAAACGTTTCCCAAATTCAGCTCTGAATCAGGATGTTTCATTGGACTCTAAGCTTCTTTGACATATTCAGCTGTAAAGATTGATGAGAAATCGTTTTCAAAACGATCATCCTCAGGTAAAAACGAAGATCTATGATGGAGATCTTCCCATGGTAAATCGTTTACACACAGGACTTCACAAAGTTGTTCATCAGATGACACAACTTCGGGAAACGTTATTAACTCCGAGCTTGACGCGAAAAGGGATTCCTCACGGACCACATTCATTTGGTCGATTCTGGTTGAACTTGGATTGGAAAAAGACTGCACGGCTTCATAGGCAATTTCATATGGACTCAAAGGCATTGCATCATCGAATGAGTCTATCTCAAATTCAGATGGGACAATCCAAGGATTGTCATAAATAATAGTGTCTGAAGTAATCATATGAATGAATGCGAATGAAGGGTCTGCGTTGATTGGAGGAAAAGGAAAAGTTCCCAGTAAACCGGAATCTTTAACTAATCCTACGCCAACATCCTTATAAGGGATAGTCGTTTTACCGACATGCTGGATACTCTCTGAAGAGGCTGGGTCAGATGAAAAATAAGCCAACTGGTCTATGGTTACGATCTTGCCATTATGTGGAAACTTTATGACTCTGAAGACCGATGAAACAACCGCTGTCATAGCGTAAGACCAACTTCGACCCAAGAGAAGGTTGTAGTCTATAGGGGCATCAACCACCTCCACATCCAGACTAACGGTTTTTCCTTCAACCCCTATAGGAAAAACCTGTAAAATGCCAAACGGATGGAACCCACGGCCATCAAAGGCCTTAAGAATTGTCGGGGATTGGTTCAGCGAAGGAGAACCAAGCGATCTCCAACACTGAATCGACATAATACACGTGGAAGCTCCCTCGTCAATTACAGTCCGATGAATAGGCCTGTTTTTGACTATCACTGGAATTTGGAAAGCCATCTGATGAGGGAGACACGGTGTACTATTTTCTAGATCAAAGATTATCAGGTTCGGGTCCTGAACATCAACAGCTCCTATAGCCGACAAAAGTAATTTTCGCTGTGCTGGGCATGATTGTAGCACTTCTAAAGCCGACATTGCTGAAGGTGAAATAGCTAAATCTTCAACAATGTTGTAATTCTGGGCCACTCTCGCATGTGGATTGAAAGCAGACCTTCGAAGTACACCCTTGGCGGGCGGTTTTATTACTAATTCAGGGTTAGGTTTCTCGATCTGTAGTGGATCGGAACCGGGAGCTGAGGTTGATGGATGTGAATGAGAAGATTCTGCTTCTTTCGATCCATCAACAGGACTTTTACTACCATAATTGTTGTGGGGAAAAATGCCTATGCAGGACGATCCTATCCACCTAAGGTGTGACAGTGCCTTAGTAACAAACAGACACAGCTATTCTAGTATTCTTCCTTTATGAATTAAGAATGAAGAGAGATAGATGGACTAACCGGTGTCTTCCGTTTGTCCCTCGATCCGGTTTCTCTTCTCTTTGAGAGTTCCCAGCCACTTGCCTTCTCGCTCGCCCAGCTTCAATAGGTTCCTGCAAGATCACAAGAAGGGAACACTACACAAAGACATAGATTCATATTCATAACTAGTTCAGGATTAGAAATAAACCAAATACACTAATGCAATCATACATCAAAGACACATCAGCATATAGGAGAAACCAAGATAGCTTTATTGATGAATAACAGGGTTCAGGAGGAGATACAACCAAGAGAGTTCCAATCCAGCATCTCCTTCCCAGCAAATGAAATTCCTATCTTCACCTCCCTTCAAAGCATTAAGCACCCAATGATTCCAATCTCAAACCAACAACAATTCTTTGAAATAACAAAATTCCAGCCTCCTGGATCTCATGGAGGAGAGATCCATATATAGATGTTTGGAGAGAGGATGAGTCAGCTTGAGATCTGACTAGTGTCCTCTCCCTCTGTCAGTTCTTGCTTCCACTTGGAGACTAAGAGCCTCTTACTCATCACTAGTCGAATTCATTGAGGCAAGTGTCATTGGAGAAGATTCTGGAAGCTTCCAGGGTCTTTCCACCTCGTTGAATGAAATTTCCATTTGTCATTTCCCGCTCAGCGCACCCTGGTAGTGCTTCTACCTGCGTTGTAGTGCACCTAGCCAGTGTAATCTCTGCATTTCAGCGCAGACAGCTAGTGGAGCCTCTGAATTGATCCTGAATTAACTTGTTTTTGAGCAGTTTCTGGTGGAGAACTTCTGTGAATTGCTGTGGTTTGTTAGCCTTGTTCCTCTAGGGGTAGGAACAACATGTTTAGGGACTTTGGATCCCTTAGATTATGGACATTTCATGCTTATAGCTGTAAGGCACAAAAATGTCTATAACAGTTGCCCCCTAAAGTATGAGGCCGTTTATCGGGTGAAATGCTTTATTAGGAGGATCCGAAGTTCATCCAATGCTGGGAGGAGATCTGTAATAAGATACAATACAATACATTATTTTTCATACTGCTTTCATGATCTAGCTGAGGCGGGCATTCCCATGCTCAGCTTTATAAATTCATTTTTCTGTACATAGAACATACAATCGTCTGATGGTAGACTGATAATTTTGATGAAATTATCATCCTTTGGGTAGGATGATTATCTGCTGCAATGATGTACATGTCAATGTCTTTATCTTTCCTGAATATATATCGCAGCCCGGATGGATGAAACTAGATCCGGGGTCTTCAAACTCGTTCGATCTTCACTCTAAGTACAAGTCGATCCATGTGAGAAATGTTTTGAAGTCGAACATGGAAAAACATCGCTTGATTACCGGTCAATCAGGTAAACCGTTAACAAGCGCGAGAGGAATCACCGATAATGATAATGACCCTCAAGGTACTGCAGTACAATTCACGTGGTGTGAATAAAGGACTTGGCGTCGAACACCACACAAAATCTTTCGGTCGAAGGTCATTGATGTATACCTGTCGCCGGAAGTGAGAAACTTGCCATTGAGGCATGCAAGCTTCAAAGTACTGAAGGGGGTGTTCCTAGATCAACTTCTTGGATAATGAGCTGATGTCGACAAGAAGCGATCCGTCAAAGGAGGGCCTTAATGTATCCCACATCAGTGACACGGAACGGAGCAAATGATTTTGATGGAGGTGAAAACGATCTGATGATATATGATTCAGGGTGGCGGTCATGAAAAGAATGAAGGATAATGTATGGTAGTGGATGGGACACGGGTGACTTCTCTGAACGACTTCTCTTGAACATATGGCGACACTTATGCGATGGATCGGTAGCATTACCCCAAATATGGATGGTATGGCGAGACCATGGTGATGTGACCGGTGAATGAAACAACCCAACCCGACTGTGGTACGGAGGAAAAGTGTCATGTTCAAGAGCGACTTGCTACCATCAAAGTTTTCTTGAGTTTCTCCCAATTTTTCCCCAGTCATTGCTGACCAGTACCTCTTTATTTTTGCCAAGCTTGAGGAGGATAACATATGCTTGTTCTATAACTTGCCCTTCGGGCAAGCCCATCGCTATGTTTTAACGAGCCTAGCGATAGTGAAACTCGTTCTCGTCTAAAGACAAGTTTGTCGCTATTTAATGTTTTTAACGAGTCTAACGACAAAGATAACTCGGTCCTTTTCATTTTTAGAGAGTCTGAAAAGTTACGTAAAGTCAACTCCAAAAGTCCTTTTTCGTCATCTAATCCCTTAAGTCCGAAAAAGTATAAAACAATACAGAAGGGATGAGTTTTCGATAGTTTTAACAAGCCGAACAAAACAAGCGCTCGATCTTTTTGTGCAATAATCCCTCAGGTCCAAAAAGATTAAAATCTAGAGGAGGGATAGCACTTCCGGTCGCTTTAACGAGCTGGAAGGCCAAAACTCGGCAATCTTTTCATATTTTACGAGTCAGATGAAAAGAGCTTAAAGAAGACTCGTCTTTTGAGGAACGAGTGATAAAACGGGTTAGCAGCTGATTCCAGGTACGGGTTGGAATTTTCCAATCACGGCAGTGTCACAAGGATGGCTAGTGAAATCACTCTTCGCAACTGTTCCTCAAAATGGGTAAACAATCATATGGAGGTGAACGATCGGCCAATGGAAAAGTGGAGGTGACGGTGCAAACACGACCAAGGCTTTAATGGCTGATAATGTTACATTCACAGTGGTTATTTACCGGAAGATGGTTCATTTTTTAACGAGCTTAAACGCGGAAAAACACTACTCAGTCTTATGTTTATTTTTTAACGAGCATGAACTATGTGCTAAAACTGCTCGGATCTTGCGTTTATTTTTTAACGAGCATGAACTGTGTGCTAAAACTGCTCGAAAATCCAGTCATATGATAAGAATGTCTCATGTAAGATCCCATTTTTTATGGAGCTTGCGCCTCACAAAGCTATGCTCCTGGAATCCTTTCTTTATGCAAGTTCGGAAACGACTAATCCTACGAGTTTAAAGGGTTAGACCTACAGGTTTAAAGGGAGGACCTAAAAATTTAAAAAATAAATAGCCGCCCCTTGCTTGCACTCCAAAAGGGTTGCATGCCCCCAGGTATAAAACAGAGTCTCAAGGTTACCCCTACTTTAGTCCGATAAAACATTTGTTTCAGCGAGAGAGGCCTACCTTTTACAGGTCACCCAAAGATTGTTCTATTAATCTTTCAAACAAAACACTTCTTCGGCAATGTCTACCGAGATATACAAAGGTGATTGACTCAGTTCTGTCAACTCACATAACTTTGACAAAAGAATCTTATTCTAGAATAACCCCACTTCCAAGACGGACGGGGTACAGACTAGTCATATTCTCCCGCGGAAACCTACCCTATACCCAAAGTTTTCTTGCCGAAGCAGACCAGGACGCATGCCCCCTGGGTTCCAGTCATATCCCTCCGAATTACTCGCGCTCATCGGGAGGACGGACCGTAGGTTGAGACATTTCTTGCGTGAAGAGACCATTTAGGGAAGGTATATGACTATTTGCGATGCGTGATCCAGGAAATGAAAGCTGGTCCACGAGCTTGACCATTCTTCCTTCGCGCGGAAAACACATTACTCTAAAGAGTGAGGAGACGATGGCTCCCATGCAATATATATAGTCTCGTCCAAGGAGTAGGTTATAATCCAAGGGTCCTTGAACAACCATCACGTTCATTTGAAGGGTCTTCCCTTTCAATGTGATAGGCACATTGGGGAGGATCCCTAAAGGTCGACTGGTTCCTTTATCAAAGCCTGTCAGATTTCTCATTTCAGGCAAAAGCGCTGGCGAACCAAGCGCTTTCCAAGAAATAGAGGAAAGGATACTCACAGATGCCCCCTCATCAATGATGGTGCCAGCCATTACCATTCTGTATATTTGAACGATAGTTCTGAATGGTATGCTTGCTGGCAACCGGGGTCTGCCTAGTTGGTTCCAATCGAAGGATACAACTAGGTTGCTTGGTGGTGGGACCGAATATATGGCCGGGTATCGCTCTAACGAATTTCCTTCCTGTGATAAAGGAATGGGGGGAGTGCCCCCATGCTCGTCGGAGTCTGTGTTGATGAAGAGAATTTGGATGGTGTCATCTTTATTCTCTCCTGTGATGGTATCATTCGAAGATAGAACCTCTGAAGGCAAGACCGGGTCAACTGCTGCCTCGACCTTTTGACTTTCGTCAGGTATGGATTCGGACGGTTCATCCTCAATGATAGGTGCTTCGGCTGACCACCTGAGCGGGCCAGCCGGGTTCTCAACTGGTGAAGGACTTGGCAGGAGTTTTTGATATCCAGGAGGAAGTCGCGCTGGTAAAACCGGGCGATCTTCCAAAACTCTTTTAGCCTCGTCTAAGAAGGGACAACGTTGGATGGCATGGTCGCCTTCACACAGTTTGCAGGGAAATCTAGCTTTCCCTCTCTGTCCTGTGGCTTCACTTTCACTAGTTGACGGTGTGCTGTCAACATGGCTATCAGAGGTTGATGCCACCGAATTGTGCAAACGGGGAGACCAGTCCCTTAGTATCCGAAGTGGTCTCCCTTGCATATGACACATGGCGATTTAGGCCTAGTCAGTGCTATGTGTGGATTTTTGTCAGACGACACTTGTTTGCCCCCAGTCGCTTTTGGCTCCTTCTTCTTCTTCTCTTTCTTCTTCTTTTCCTTCTTCTCCTTAGGAACTTGGTTTTTTGTTTTACCAGTTCCGTCAAGCGAAGAGGAAGGAGGAGAGGAAGAATTAGATGAAGTAGAAGGCTGGTGGGTAACTCTGGTCTGGTCTAACTGTTGATTCGACTGTTTAGGAATAATGGTGTTCTGAACGACATTGGTTGAGAAGAGCCAGACCGGCAAGCCAATTGTCAGTCCTGGAAGCGACAATGTGGCCATATGGGGCGCACCAACATCTCCCCAAGAGGAGAAGGGACTAGGATTTCCACCAAGGGGAATTCCTTGGTTGGTGTGCTCCATTTTCTCAACCTAAAGATCAATGCAGGAAGAAGGGGTGATTGTTCCGTTTAAAATAAATTTTAACGACGCTTTAGACACAACTTTCTTTTTCAATTTTAAAGAGTCGAGAAAAAGCTAAAGATGACTCTAGTCTCCTTCGATGTTTTAACGAGCCCGAAGTGACAAATGCTCGGATGGACTTTTTCCGTTATAGAGTCTGAAAAAGGCCAAAAGGAACTGCTCTGGAGTTCTAGGTAGAGGGTGTGCCAAACTTTTCACAAAACCGCAGAATACTTTTTAAGGTACGGGCGGTCAATCTTCCTGAATGCTGTGTTCAGTGCATTGCGATCAGTAGGGCGGCCGACACGGCTTCCTAAGGATAAAGGTTTTATGCCTATAGGGGTCTCCCAATATATACTCGACGGTACGTGGGAGCACAATCCGTACTGGCGCTATCGTCCCTCAGGAGGAATCACCCACCATCAGCGAGATCGACAGTCACCAGGCTTTACGTCTCTAGCCTAGACCTCTATGTTGTGCGTTAAGTTACAAAGCGTTGTTAAGTTCATTCAATTTATTTTAGGTTGATCTTTCTTAGAAGTTTGCCTTTTTGGATCACCACGAGATGTATGATACAATTCCTAAATGCAGTCTAAAGATGATAAGCAAGCTTTTATATCTTTTCAACAATGAAAATCCTAGCTACAAAGGGAAAAGAAAGACACCATCTTTTCTCAAAGAGCAATCAACACACTCTAAATGCACTTTTCCTAAATCAACCATGCAAACTATCAAGATGCAAATGCACAATGCAGGTGTTTGTTTTCCGCTCTCTTAATATTGATGCCTAAAAAGAAAGCTTTTTGTACAACTTTGAATTTGCTTTTAAATGACAAATACAAACAAGTTTACTTTTTCGAAATCAGAAAGGGTAGAAGAGAATACAACACTTTACGACTTTCGAAATGAACACTTGTTTCGACACTTAAAAGAGACAAACTCAAACCAAAAGCAAAAGTAAATGTATAATCAACTGTAAACAGCCAATGAAATCTCTCCTAAGATCACAATCAACAGATCTGAATCAAGGGCTACAGGATGACTATTCCACTCTTGCAAAGGAAAACTGTAAATGACGCCACAAACACATAAAAACACTCACAGTCTTTTTGTACAAAAGGAGGCGGAATTTAAGCAGAGAAAAAGAGTTATCAGACAGGTACCTATGCTGGTTACAGGCTGTAGAAATCAGAGATCAAAACAAGGCAAAACAGAGCAGAGAACCCCAGCTGCACAAGGCCTAAACTGGATCAGCGCACTCCCAACACAGAGGTTTTGACATTCAGCGCAGGTAGCCTTCACGGGACCTGCGTTGAAATGCAGAACCTCTTCACAGAGTCTGCGCTGAAGCAGAAACGAGAGTTGTTTCTGGGTTCTGGGTTACAGTTTGCTGATTAATCTACAGTTTCAGGCCAAATAAAAGCAACAAGCAAGGTACAATCAAAGGGATGATTTGAGGGAGGGCTAAGATCTATCACAAAGGATAATCAAATCATTTGTGAGTTCATTGTTCAGATCATAGGCAAATCCAGTGATTGGATCAAAGCAGCAGCTGTCTACTTTGCATCTGAAAATAGCAGATGCAGTTCGATTGCTGCTGTTGAGTCTATGAAACAAACAATGATAGAAACACAAATAAAATGACTAAACAGATCTCCCCAGCGGAGTCGCCAATTTGTTGTGGGGAAAAATGCCTATGCAGGACGATCCTATCCACCTAAGGTGTGACAGTGCCTTAGCAACAAATAGACACAGCTATTCTAGTATTCTTCCTTTATGTATTAAGAATGAAGAGAGATAGATGGACTAACCGGTGTCTTCCGTTTGTCCCTCGATCTGGTTTCTCTTCTCTTTGAGAGTTCCCAGCCACTTGCCTTCTCGCTCGCCCAGCTTCAATAGGTTCCTGCAAGATCACAAGAAGGGAACACTACACAAAGACATAGATTCATATTCATAACTAGTTCAGGATTAGAAATAAACCAAATGCACTAATGCAATCATACATCAAAGACACATCAGCATATAGGAGAAACCAAGATAGCTTTATTGATGAATAACAAGGTTCAGGAGGAGATACAACCAAGAGAGTTCCAATCCAGCATCTCCTTCCCAGCAAATGAAATTCCTATCTTCACCTCCCTTCAAAGCATTAAGCACCCAATGATTCCAATCTCAAACCAACAACAATTCTTTGCAATAACAAAATTCCAGCCTCCTGGATCTCATGGAGGAGAGATCCATATATAGATGTTTGGAGAGAGGATGAGTCAGCTTGAGATCTGACTAGTGTCCTCTCCCTCTGTCAGTTCTTGCTTCAACTTGGAGACTAAGAGCCTCTTACTCATCACTAGTCGAATTCATTGAGGCAAGTGTCATTGGAGAAGATTCTGGAGCTTCCAGGGTATTTCCACCTTGTTGAATGAACTTGCCATTTGTCATTTCCCGCTCAGCGCACCCTGGTAGTGCTTATACCTGCGTTGCAGTGCACCTAGCCAGTGTAATCTCTGCATTTCAGCGCAGACAGCTAGTGGAGCCTCTGAATTGATCCTGAATTAACTTGTTTTTGAGTAGTTTCTGGTGGAGAACTTATGTGAATTGTTGTGGTTTATTAGCCTTGTTCCTCTAGGGGTAGGAACAACATGTTTAGGGACTTTGGATCCCTTAGATTATGGACATTTCATGCTTATAGCTGTAAGGCACAAAAATGTCTATAACAATAATCTTGCGATCGAGTCGCAATCCTTACATGAGACATCATCAATATGGGTTCTTCAGTGGCACTCGAGGAAGAACCTATCATCTTACTCTCCTGCTTTGGAAATGGATCTTTCAAAACAATAGGAGTTGAGGAACCTTTGACGATTTTCACAACCTCGGCCCGATGGGGGCAATCTCTTGTAAAATGATCCTCTTCACAAATTAGACAAGGATATTGAGGTTTGCGCTTTTCGTCATTGGTTTCCGACTTTTCTGTTTTCTCCTTTGGAGTCTTGTCTGCTTTACCCTTCTTCTTCCCACAGTTTTTTGATTTAGCCGTAGATGACTCTACAACGTGAATATCAGCGGAAATTTTAGGAGAAGACTCTCCTGTCGGGGAATCTGGTAAGGTTATAATGGGCGAAGAATTCTTTGAAGATTTCTTCTTACTTTTAGTATTTACCGTACCAATCATGCCATCAGCAGCATGAGATCCTGAAGGAGCAGCAACGATTTGATTTGACTTTGGAAGATCTGGGATCTTTTCATGTAACGTACCTGACTGAGTGTAAACTAAGTCAAGGTACTGCGCTTGAGCAATTACTTGCTCTTCAGTAACTACTCCGGCCTTAGCTACATCTTCAGTAATCTTCGGTAATAATGATTTAACAAACCATTCAGCTAAGATTTGGTCCGGAATAAAAACTTTCACTAATTGCCATCGACGTCTCCATTCATGGATATGATCGGAAATATAAGTGGACGTCGACTATTTTAGTGAAGTTAGTAGCTCCGTGCCGTTATCATATCTGACCGACAACTGAAAATGAGTTAGGAACGAGGTAGCTAACTGACTAAAATTGTAAAAAGAGGCCCGTGGTAACTCAATGTACCACTTGGCCGCGAGACCAATGAGCGTACGCTGGAAAAGACGTAAGTGGATCGAATCATCCGAGATGGAATTTGAAGCACACCAGAGGTGGTAAGTCATCACATGATTGGACGGATCCTCTCCAGACTTACCTTCGAGCTTGGGTATATCACTGGGCAACTTATTTGGCATTGGCGGCCAGAACGGAAGATAATTTATTGGATCGTTCGTTAGGCGCGTCAAATCTGGTAAATCCAAAGTTGCGACAAACGGTAATTGCCGATTAGGATCCCGAAAACTCTGGGTCACAAGACCAGTCCCAGGAGGAGGATATCCAGGATAACTTGGAATAGGAATCGCATTCGGGATATTGTATCCTCCTGGAAAACCAGGATTAACCGGACCGTACTGGGGTTGTTGAGGTTGTTGATAAGTGTACCCAGGATACGGTTGATACTGGTAAACCGGCAGTTGGACAGCAGGCCCGTATTGGTACTGTCCCTGGTACGGTTGATAAGCGAATTGTGGTTGACTAGTGACAACCGTACTTAAACCAGGTTGTCCTACAGGCATTTGAACCGTAGTTTGAATCGTAGATCCAGACAATGGTAAAGATGTCTGAGGAGTAGTTGCAGAGACAGTAGAAACCGGAGCTGTCGATACTCCAGAAGCAAGTGTGGTGGAAGGAGCAGATGTTGCGGTAGTTGCAGCAGCCGTTTGAGATGGAGTACTAGGTGCAATTGGCGGCTGAGTAACTACCGAAGGTACAAAAGTTTGAACATTAGACTGGGCCGGTTGCTGGGATGGACCAGCAACTAAGGGTTGTCCAGCTTGAGATGACAACTGTACGCTTGGCTGCAATACCTGTTGAACTTGCGATGGATCCCACACTATGTTCATTCTGGGGTATTGACCCATGACAGGTTGAGGATATTGAGATCCATAACCAGATTGAGGTTAGGATTGATAACTAAAAGGCACAGTTCCCGTACCTTGAACATATGATTGACCTTGAGGTGGTTGATAACCTTGACTCAAGTATTGACCTTGAGGTTGATAACCTTGAGGTAAATACTGATACTGGGGTTGACCTTGACCTTGAGGTTGATACCCTTGGGGTAAATACTGATACTGATGTTGACCCTGGGGTACATATTGAGGCTGGGGTTGACCTTGAGGAACGTATTGTACTATGGGTACATACTGTCCTTGAGGTTGCCCCCCAGACGCAATTTGTGTACCTTGAGGTTGGCCCCCAGGCGGTAATTGGCCACCTTGAGGTTGAGAACCGGGAACTGAACCTGACATCATGTAAATGTCTCCTACACCCAACGGTTTATTACCATTGTTTCTAGCTAATAACCCATGTTCAATGGGTTGAGGAGATGCTCCCACAAAAGTACCAGAAAGTGACTGATACCCGGAGGGAACAGAAGGACCGCCGTACAAGAAAGATTCAGGAGATTGAGTGAACACGGACGACTGACCAGACATATTTACAGGAGTATAAATACCTCCAGGTGGAAAAGGAGTACGAGGTGGAGAAAAACTTATCCCTGAGTTGTCTAAATAATTGGTTAACGAAAGGTACCAAGTAGTACTTCTAGGAGGACTGTAAAAGATAGATTCACGCTCCCTTAGATCAATAGTAGGTTGATCTTCAAGGATAGATACGCCAAATTCTTCCTCTGGAGCAAGTTCTTCAATAGCTATCAAACCAGCAGGAAGATTTTCGGTGGTGACTCTTTCTACCCTAGGTGAATTAGGTGCACTAGAAGTTGGAGTAACAGGTTCAGATATTTCAGGTTCTTCGCCTATATCACTAGTAGATGAAAAACTACCAGCAAGCTCGGAAACTGCAATAGCTTCAGGATTATAACCTGTTTCTAGACCTTGGTAATCTAGATGGACTACCAATGACGATTCTCCTTCTTCTGGTGAACCTACTTTATTGCCACTAGGAGTTACAAGGACCTTCAAACCTTCGTAATGACTCGGGACCTCTTCAGGAGGTTCGCCCCGCAATCTACGGGACTTCCTCAACAAATCGGCCACGGTAACAATCTCAGGAGACTTGCCCCGAAGTCTACGGGACTGTCTCGGTAATTCAGCCACAGTTAAAAACTTTTAACTACTGCACACGCAAACAAAGTAAAATCTCAAAGAAAACCACCTAAAGTCTCTAAAGAACCAAACAAATTTGAATCACACGCCTAAAGAATCTAGGGTGTCAAACCATACACAAACAGTAGCCTTCCGGACCGAAAACACTAGTTGGAGATGAAACCCAACATCGCCGAATTCAGTACAGAAGTGGTGGGCGGAACAGTTACCCCGGCAACCTGCTTAATGAATAGACCAGCACAAGTTCCTCCACTTTAACCGTCTCGAGTGAAGTGAACCCCCCGGAAAATCCAAGTGAGTCTAGTCGACGTCTGCTCCAGCTACAGTGGGATCTTCCCTCCACCGTCACCTCGGTAGAATCCTAAAGATAATGGTCACTAAGGTTACCAAAAACAACAAATGCACCTGGGGGAACAGTCTACACTCCGACAGCACGCAAGGGTAGAGTATCAAGCTCAATCCCCTTGCTGGCTCCTTGACAATAATCCAAGGTTTACCGACAAGTGACCCCTGGCTCCTCGACAATGGTTAATCCGAGGTTTACCGTTTGTAATATGTGCGTGTCTGGCGTCGTTCCCAACGAGGGAGGATTGATCCCCTCACTGGTTCGGACATGAGCTCGTGCTTCTCCTTTAAGAGGAGCTTTCCCAGAGTACAAATGAAACAGTTGGATTTATCCTACCACAAGATGAGCTACTTGTTTGGTTTTGCTCTCTTGGAGAGTTAATTACTCTCCTACTCCAAGACACTAGCCTGATCTATATTGGTGTTTCAGAGCACTAGTAAATAAAAGTTACTAAGTTGATTTTACTTTAAGCGTTAATTTTTATGGCTTTCTTTAAGACAAAAGGTAGTGGAGATGAAACTGGTGGTGTGTAGACTCGACCGAAATCCACTAAAAAGATGCACTTAGGATGATTTATACTAATTTTTCTTTTTCAATGAATTCCCTAGCTAAGAGAGTTGGAGAATGCAAACTTGATATAAAGACAACTTTCTTGGAAATGAAAAACAAAGAAACAAACTCTTTATCTTTTCAAAACATACGACACATGACCACTAATCACTTCACGAAAGTTCCTTTTTCTTTCAAAGACTCAAATGCTACCCAAGCAAACCTTCCTTCAAAAGATATTTTTGTATTTTTTCCAATTAATAAAGCATGTAAAACTTACTTTAACAAAAATCAAAGTTAAAAAAGCTACGACAATCAAATCAACTCAATTTCACTCAAAATCAAATCTAAGAGAAAAGCACCTAAAAGTAAATCTAACGAGTCAAAAGCTTACTAAAGATGATTCCTGGATGTTTTACTCAGTCAAAATGTAACTAAGGACTAGTTAATGCAGAACCAAAAACCAGTCAAAACAAAAAGCAAAATCTTTTGTTCTTTTCTCAAGAATAAAATTCAAAGTTCAAACAACAAACTTTTTCGAGATTCGCAAAGAGAAGACGCAAAGGTAGATCTCTCACAAGGGTGAATTCTATGACAGGCCTGACTCCTAAGAGGACTGAACCAAACCAAGGAGATCCAAAGTTTGACAACCTCTAACGCCAAAGTCACTACAGGACCAGTTAAAAATCAAACCCTAAGGCAAAATCCCTATTAATTTCACTAAAACTCTCGACACTGACGAAACAAGCTTAGGTGAAGATTTATGGCAGAAAACCAGTGGTCTGGGCAGAAAAAACAAATTAAAGACAAAATCTAAAAGGCAAAAAGAAGAAAATTGAAATTTTCTTAATTTTGACAGGGTACGCAGGCGACCTGTTTGCACAGGTGCGGGTACGCTCTGTGCACAAAGCGATAGTGTGTACAGGTACGCACTGTGCTCAACTCAGAGGCTGCGTACTTCTAGCAAAACAAAGAAAAACTAAAATCTAATTTAACCCTAAGCTAGCCCACCCAAATACACAGTCAGAAAAAAAAAAACCAGAAAACAAATGACTTTTCTCAGATCAAAAGTTGATACAAAGGAAAAAACATTCACATCAATGGAATCCCCAGTATGGTCGCCATTTTGTCATGCGGAAAGAGTCGATAGTGCGGACACAACCGACCTCCCTAGAAGCAAAAGCTTTCTAGTGACAAACAAGACAAATAAACACTACCTTTCTCTAAACATGCATTGCGAATACAAGTAATCAGGGGATCTTTAACATACCTTTAGTCCAACGCTTTGTAGTAGTCCAGCCTCGCCGATCCGGATGAGCTCCTCCTTCTCTTCGAAACCTGCATTCACTAACAAGCCAAAAGATTAAATAACACCTGATAAACTCATAAAACAATACATATCTATCATATAGACCAAGGAGTATATGAAACAAACCATGAATAACAATCTGTTGAGAAAAATAAGTTCATTTGTATTAAGAGGTAACAAAAGGAACCATTACAACCTGAGCCTTGGTGTTGTGCAAGTCCCTCCTAGGGTCCAGCAAGAGTTTTCCTTTACTTTGATCAGCTCACCCACTCTCAAATAAGGCTAGGAAAGGATGGGAATCTCTCCTCTCAAGCTTTACAATGGAGTCCTAATTCCAGCAGCATCTACCCTTAGGAATGTTCAGCTTTCAACCTCCCCTCCCTTTGGCCCAATGCCTGTATTTATAGTGCTCTAGAGGAAGTTATTCAGGTCCACCATCAATGGGATAAGCCCCTCTTTGGATGGGATAGCTCCCCTCTTGATGGGATAAGTTCCTCTTTGGTAGGGATACATGAACCATCTGGAGGCGCTTCATACACGTCAAACAAGCTTCTAGAATGCTCTAGAAATGACCACAAGTAACTTTTTTGGAGTGAAACTTGCACCTTTTGACCTTTACAGGAGTACGCACCCATTGCTTTATAGACAGAGCGTACAAGTACGCAGGTATTGTGAACTTGGGCTGCGTACACGCAGGTAAGGCTAAGAGAAACTGCGTACCCAGAGATATATAGATTTTTAATGACTTTCTCTCTTTCTTGGAGTTTGACATGGAGAGCAGAGGTATGAGGCTTGCCAAGGAGGATAGTATGATAGTTGATGAAGCCATACTAACTGCAAATAGTCATGGTGACAAATTTTAGTGTAACAAACATGTTAAGGGATATCCTTGGTAAGAAGTCCCAACTAGACCTCACACCGTTTGGTGTAGGAGTCCCAGCAGTGGGTCGTACGATATCGCCTTGATCGCGGTTGCTCGCAAAGGCAAGTAAGATATCCCTGTTGGTAGCAAGGGTGTGGCATATGCAGCAAGCCAATGAAGGTGTATGAACGGTTTTAACACATAGAGTGAGGTCAGTTCACCCCTTGGAAACTGGTGAAAGCACGTGGATAAGAAGGGAACAGATGAGAAAAGATGCATCACAAACTAGAAATCAAGTAAGATAACAATCCAAAGTGATGGTTAAACCAATAACACATCTCAATAATATTCATACATACTTATAAAGAAAGAGTCAATACATGCATGCGTAAGCAAACATATACATATATGATTAGAGTAAACAAGATAACTGAAATACAATAACAACATATGCATGAAACGTGCTGTCTCTATTATATTAAGAAGTGAAAGTTCCAATCATATAGTACAACCATGACCAACCACTAGTCCTGGCAGTGGAACATTACAATCACTGCCGCCTGCTCTTCAAAAGAGATATACTAGCTCTGCATAATGGAGAAGCCAAGGCTCATTATAATACTCTCCAAGCTTTCTCTAAGATAATCATATCAGAAGCTTAGCTGACCAAAAGACCTTACAATGAGTTACGAGGGGCTATATATAGAAAAGGGTGGGGTGGCCCTTGACATTCCCCTTTGTGTCTGTTCATCTACCCTCATGACTCTTCAACTACTCTATAACTATTACATTCAACTATTGACTCTTGAACTTCCACTTGACAAGACGTTACATACAATATGCACATGTACCCATGTGAGACAAAATAGGCTTAAACAAGCCATGCAAGACATCACTATGACTCAGACAAGTATGGGAAGACTATATCTTCGACACGATGGTCGACGGTGGCGAACTGATACGAAGCCCGATAGTCCGCGATGGTGTCCATGTACTCTGTGGTGACATATTTCTGGAAAAGAACTCTTGCCTCCATTGCATCCAGGTACACTACTCTGGATACTTTGTCCAACTCATCTAATAACATGCGCATCATTGTCTTGAGTGCGGCTGGACCAGCAACATATCGATGCATGGTGTCTCCACTGATCGCCAAGTCTGCAGTGGTGGATATGCACATTAACTTGTCAAAGTATGAGTCAAGCTTCAGTCGGACTTGTGCCTTTGTCTTTGCCTCGATTAGTGTCCCAATAGATTGGATTGCATGTGCACGCACAACAACATCCATTCTTTTGAATACCCGTGCATGGGAAGCCTGCAAACTAGTGATGAGCTGCGGAAGTTCTTCATAGTTTCGGATTTGACTTTGATGCGTGCCTTCAGCTTGACCGCTTTGGGTCTCATCATCTTGGGCAAGTGTAATGGGGCTCCCTCATATCTCATTGTCCATGTTTTCATGTGGTCCACGACAGTATGCACATTTGACAAGATACGTGATCTCCTAACACATTGTTGCTACAAACCATTGAGATTCACGGTACCAAATCTGGAATACAATGCTCGCATGACTGTCTCAAGGGATGATACTTCATCCAGTATCGCCTTCTTCAACTCTACTCGGGTGGATGTTGTAACCACTTCTCCTCCCTGCTTGGCCATCTGTAACTCCTTAGCCATTCGATCATTCTTCGCTATCAAGAAGTGAACACTTGAGCTAGTGGCTTCGGCATATGCTTTGGTAGCTTCAGCCAAGGCTGTTGGATGCTTGCGCACGTCAGATACGATCACTCGTTGCTTAAACTACGTAGGAGATGTGTGGTCATCCAGAGTAGATACTCTAAGTGATTGTACAACTCTATGCTGCAACTCATCAAATGATATGTTATGCATCTCTTCTTCCAGATTGTCTCCAAGGATACCAGTATCTCTTTGGTCGCTTGGGACCTGCTCTACTTCTAGTTCCGATGAAGCTGGTGGGTCGACCTCTGGGTGGTAAGGCATGAGGTCGATGTCTTCCTCTAACTCTGGATGCTCCATCTCTGTATCCATCTACTCAAGTACTCATTTAATCTCTTAAGAAAAGTCTTGCTCCTACGACTGCTCACCCTGTCTGCTTTGTGCCAGCTGCTCTAATGAGTCTACTACTTGTACAGGCATAATTTCATCTGTCTGTACATGTTGCACCCCCTATTGTACCTGTCCTTGCTTCACTTGCTTCTCATGTCTACACAACCCCCGTTCCTTTCGAAGTTTCTCCTTCAACCCATGCAACTCCTTCACTGTTTCCTCCATCCTCTGATTTTCTCGTTGCCTCTATTACCAAAGCTGCTTTCTGCACAAGTGGATCTACTCTAAACTTGTAGCTTTATTCTGTCTCTGTGTTTTCGACAATATTTCTATTACCTTTTTCGTGCGTTGGTATGTTTACCTCTGCTGTTGCTGCTGGTGGTGCTCTCTTGGATGTTGCTTCGCTAACCATTCCACAACGATTTCGACCGGTTCATTGGGCCTGGAGAAGTTGTGACAATATATCCATGGGTCTTCCTAAGCCCAATGACATTCCCCATAGATCCATGGAAACTGTACCCTCGCATAGTGATCCTTCACAAAACAATGCGGGTCATACAGATTAAAGCTTCTGGTGCTGAAAGGATATTTCTTGAACTCTTCTGTTTCGGCATCCGCATGATTGAGATCATGTATCTCGTACAACCCGATATGAAATGGAAGAGTGGGCCAAGGTGCCTTCTTCTTCCGGTGCAGCCTAGCTGACAGTCCTGCCGAGATGTGGTACGATACTTCTTGCATGACGAGCTTGTCCATGGCAAACTTCGGCAAAACATGCGGAGGCTTCTCCGCGCTGTACATTCGTATGAAGGTGCCAAGAGGTGAGGCATACCAATCTGCTATGTCGATCAATGCCTCCATTGCTGCCTTCGACATGCAAGGTGGATCCTACTCAAATATCATCTTGTACACCGGGGTGACAAAATGATCTGACAGTTGTGTGATGACTCCTTGGAAGCTGCATTTGGAAAACAATTAACAATAAGTATTGACAGAGGTTTCCGTTGGTGTTCATGTCCACTTCAAGCCTCGAAACTCCTGACGGGCATATGTTACATCCAAGATGTACGTGAACATGTAGATTTCTGCTTGCTGACCTTTGGGCAGCTGTCGAACTCTTGTTACCTGTTACTTCAGCCTGTGAGCCAACATGTCAGACCAGTTGCATGCTTTGCCTTCACTGGCCAGTTGGTCCAATGCGATCACCCAACTTTGCAGGAAGGTCTTCGTGCTCTCTTGGCCATGCAAGAGACATGCAAAGATGACCAAGTACTGATACGCCCTCCGCAGTATCTTCGTCTTGTAAATCTGGTTGGATATCATCCTAAATTTGGTTGGCTCCTTCACCCAGTTTTTCAAGATATCCCTGGAGTTGGTATTGTTGTTGGGTATACTGAAGGGTGTCTCCATGGTGATCACTGGTTTCAGAAAGTGGTACATTTGATGATAATCTTGTGCCCTAAAGGTATAAATCTTTATCCCGCTGACACTGCTCAATGTCATCGTCTCGGGATCAATGTATGAGACGATCCAATGAATCATGTCTGCGCATGGGAATGCGAGATACCTACATGCAATATGGTAGAAGCCAGACTTGTGAATGTTCACATAGACTTGGCGGTCTTCAATATCTTCCTCAAATGTGCCTGAGAAGGCATCGTTGACCTCTTACCATTTCAGCTTTATGTCTTTGTCTACGATCAACTTGGTGTCTTCATATATCGGCAAACTCATAGACACTCGCTCAACTGTTGCTCTAGTTGCACTTCTGTCGGTGTCCTTTGACCCTGCTCTCTTGGAGGCCATTGATCCTGAACTGCTGAGAGATGGAAGAACACCTGCTATATCTGGAGACATGGTGACATGCATGGAAATAAATCTGTCAGTTAAAACCAAAGCAAACTTAAGGATTGACATGCAACATACCTGGGGAACTGCTGGCAAGGATTGCACAATTTTAACTGGGAGGCCAGGAGGCTAACTACCGGAACTTCACAAAAGGCAATCCAAACTGTCGGGAGGCTCATTGACTACTAGAATTGTGCAATGTGCAATCCATAGTGGCCTATTGGGTGCTGAGATTGCGCAATGCGCAATTTCAGCTGGCAAGTGATGTAGGCCGTGGGACTACATTACACGATTTTCAAGGCCAACAGTCACTGCCTCTCAGAATTGCGCAAAGCAAGAATAAAGGCATTGACTGGCCAAATTTGCACATTTTCTGGGAGGAAGGCAGAGCCTTCCCTCTTAGAATTGCGCAATGTTGTCCAGGCAAGGTAGAGTCAGGGCCAAGGTTGCCCAGACCCTGTTACAGACATATTTGGGCACATCAACCCCAACTCATATGTCGATGTTATTAGGGTCTATCAACCCCTAAAACTAAGTCCTCTGAATGCTTCATTCCTTGAAAGTTCCATCACAAAATTCATCCAAAAAGTGCCTCAAAGGAATCATTGCAGAAAGCCTTGTGTTAGGGTGCTATGCATAGCAAGTGCCACACTGTCCAAGTGTTATGCATCGCAGTTAGGCCTTCTCTAAGGTGCAATGGTCGAGCTTAGACAAAATTCCGTGACAGTTTAGGAATCAGTTACTCATGGAAACCTCTAGAAGCTTCTCCAGTGCCACCTGCCCCTCTGAGTTTGCCCAAGGATGACTAAAGGAATTAGGAAACATCCACCTATTCCCCTCTTTCATGGAACCAATTCCTAAAAATAGAAAGGAATTCATCATCATCTTGATGACTCAACCTCCTTCACTCATCTATAAATGGATCCCTCATCCAAGAGATCTAGAGGCTGAATATTTCTGAGTGATAAGGAAGTGCTGATGGTTTTAGTATTGAGGCAAAGTATTGTTGTAATGTCGGAATTTCTTGCTGTTCATGAGGTGAAGAAGGTTTGAAGCTAGGAGGATGGCGCTGGATTGGACTTATGGGTTGTAATCCTCCTTTCTATTAATAAAGCTTTTCAAGATTTTTCCCCTATGATTGTGTAATCTTTCAATGCAATTATATGTTTATCATACTTTCAATTCTATGATGTTTATGAATTATGGATCATTATGCTTTGACGGGTCTATGTTTCTGTAATTGCGCAGGTACTCTCCAAGCGTGTTAAGTACGGGGAGGAGTAACGAGATCGACCAAAGGAGAGAGAGATCAAGCGAGGAATCAAGCGGAAGTTACAGGTTGGCTCTTCATAATCTTTCTCTTATCTGTCATTCATAGGAAAAATAGTGAATTGTTTTAACTGTTGTTTCTAGGTTAGCTACCAAACCTAGAGGGTTAGCATTTCTTAGAAATACTAATTTTCCCAGAAACAAATTGGTGACTCCATTGGGGAATCTGAATTCCCTTTTTGGTAGCTTAGTAGCCTCTTAGAACATTCCACTACACTTTACTTGCTATTGTTCATTGAAATCAAGCTTAATCCACTAAAAATTGCATCAAATTTGAGCCAAAAACAACTTCAAAATCGCTCCCTGTGACCATCGCAATGTCCTGAACTGTGACCTACTATGCATAGCAGTTCCCGAATGGACAAAGTGCTATGCATAGCACTGTCTTCAAAGAGAAAGTGCGATGATTGCATGAAGCTCAATTTTCCCATCTAGGAATTGAGGTTTTTGACCTGTTTTCATCTTTGTTTGATTGCTTGCTGAACATGAATGATGTCTCATCAATGAAACTAACTTTCATCGCTTAATTCAGCCCTGTTTAGACTAGGATTGGTGAATGTTTTTATGTCTTTGTTTTGTCATTTACAATCCATTATCAAAAAGTAGTGTTGATCGATTGTCGTTTCAATAGAAAAGTGTCGTAAAGTCTTCAATTTCATCGAAAAAGTGAAGTGTCGTAGAAATATTCCTTCATAGCTAATTGATTAAACTATTTTGTGCATTTGATTTGATTTCATTCAAAGTGTCAAAAAGTTTTGTTTCTTCAAACTTGAAAGTGTCGTTTAGTCCTCCTTTCTCTCTTTGAAGAAAAATTGTCAAAAATCGCCATTTTGTGTGAAGTATTCTGAATCATTTCTGCATTTAGTTTTCCTTGTTGTCTCATTCACATTAAGGGAAGCTGAAAACAAATACATGCATTTTGCATTGTGCATATTAAGGTTTGTGAATGCTTGATAGGAATAACTAGGGAAATTGCATTAGATGTGCTCTTTGCTCTTTTTCAAAGATTTGATTGCTCTATCCTTTAGTAGCTAAGGTTTTCATCGTTCAAACTAAATCAAAAGTTTGTTTATCATGATAGTTGCATTTTAGGAATTGTGAACATACATCACGTGGTGAACCTTCAAAGGCAAATATTTAAGCAAGATCAACTTAAAATGAACCTCAATTAATCTAACAACGCTTTGGAACTTAACACAACACATCTAGAGTTCTAGGCTAGAGACGTGTTCTGGTGTCTTTAAACCTAGTGGCTATCATTTTCACTAAAGGTTGGGTGATTCCTTCTCTTTGATTCGATAAGTGCTAGTACGGACTTGTGCTCCCTGTACTGTCGTGTATATAGTGGGAAACCCCAATAGGTTGAAATCCTTTATCCCTAGGAAGCCGAGTCTGCCGCCTTACCAATCACAATGCACCGAACACAGCATTCGGGAACACTGAATGCTGTATAGTAAATCCTTGGTAATTTCTCTTTAATTTACCACCAAGGTGTATATTGCATTTTTGTGATTAGTTCGGTAAACCCTCTTGCTTAGTATCTCCAGAGTAGTCACTTTCGTTCCTTTTCGACTCTTTAAAAGTAAAAGGATCATTTGAGCACTTGTCCTTTCAGGCTCATTAAAAATCGAAAGCGACTAGAGTCATATTTTGTTTTTTCTCGACTCTTTAAAAATGAAAAAGCAAAGTTGTGTTCTAGTGTCATAAAAATTAATTAACCGCGGATAACATCCTCCACGCTCGCTATTTAGTTGATCTTAGGTTGAAACATATGGTGACAAATCCGGAGTCCACCAATCAAGGAATTCCTTTTGATGGGAATCCTAGTCCTCTTCCTCTATTTGGAAATATTGGTGCTCCATATATGGCTACAGTATCCCTTCCGGGATTTACCATTGGCTTGCCAGTATGGTTGTTTTCAACTTCCCTGGTTCAAAATGTCGTGATTTCTCCGCAATTGAGTACGCCTCCAGCTGGACAACATCAACCTCCAGTTGATCCTAAATTTGACCCTTTGCCTTCTTCCTCGTTTGTTTCTTCCTCCCCCTCTTCCTCTTCGCCTGGTGAAAGTATTGGTACTAGTAACCAAGTGGCTAAGAAGAAGAAGAAAGGGAAGAAGAAGAAGAAGAAGCAAATTTAGCAGAGGGAAAACCAAGCAACCATTACTTTGAATGCAACATCTAAACCATCCTCAAGCCTCACAAAGTTCGATATCCATGCAAACTCTGTGCGGGAGACCATCTTCTTCGAAGTTGTCCTAATATTCCTCAGATCTTAGAAGAATGGTCTACTTGTTCACATCATCCTATGTCATCAACTTCTGGAGATCATGTTGGTGACATGCCATCAACTAGTGATAGTAAAGTTCATAGAAAGAAGGGAAAAGTCAAGTTTCCATGTAGGTTATGTGAAGGGAATCACCCCATTCACCTTTGTCCCTATCTAGATGAAGCCAAAAGAGTGTTGGATAACCGTCCTGCTTCACTGCAACGACTTCCATCTGGTTACAGGAAACTATCCCTTAATCCTTCACTAGTTGATGAATTGACTGACCAAAATCAACCATCGGTCAAGCCCACTCTCTCTGAAAGTGAATCCTATGAGTCTATACCCGACCCAAATCAACAGGTCGAGGCAACAGTTGACCCGATTTCACCTTCAGTAAATCGTACCTTTCCCGAAGAGAGTGAACATGATACCACTCAAGTTCTTTTTGTTTCTTCAGATTCAAATGAGCTTGGGGGCAATCCACCTATTCCATCAAGACAGGAGGAAAATCCTCCAGTTCTCGTAACTCAAGGGGTTAATTCTCCCGTTTCTACGGGACCCCCTCCAAGTAGTCTAGTCACTTCCTTTGATTGGAATTGACAGACATGATTCTGCCTTCCTTCCTATGTGCCTTTCTAGATCATAGTATAGGTTTGTAATATGATTGTATCTGGCACTATTATAGATGAAGGTGCATCAGTGAGTATCCTTTCCTCAACTGCTTGGAAAGCACTTGGTTTTCCATCGCTTGTGCTTGTTACATAGAATTTTTTGGGTTTTAACAGAGGAACGAGTCAACCATTAGGGATCCTCCCTCAGTTACCTATTATTTTGGGAGGAAAAACCGTTTATCTGAACATGATGGTAGTCCCAAGACCTTTAGATTACAATTTACTTCTTGGGCGCGACTATGTTTATGGCATGGGAGCTATTGTTTCCACACTCTTTCGAGTGATTTGTTTCCCTCATGAAGGCAGGATTGTCACAATTGACTAGCTTTCATTTTCCGGTCCAAATATAGCTCCTAGTCAAACATCGTCCCTAAAATGGTCCATTTATACCAATGGTATCATCCCCACCATGGGTTAATTATGTGGCAACCTGTTCCATACCTACATCAACTGACGATCAATTCAGTGATGTTGTACATCATGTACTCGGGGCAACGGAACCAGATCTCTCCTTCATGACCTCTTATGAGTTGTGATAGAGTTCGAGGACAGTTCCTTGTCTTGTGTCAACCTCATTAAAAAATGAAACAAGCAGTCCGAGGATTGTTCTTTGTCTTGTGTCAACCTCGTTAAAAAATGAAACAAGGGTACGAGGATAGTTCCTAGTCTTGTGTCAACCTCGTTAAAAAATGAACCCAAGGATCTATGAGGATAGTTCTTTTACTGTGTCAACCTCATTAAAAAATGAAACAACTCCTATGAGGATAGTTCTTTTACTGTGTCAACCTCGTTAAAAAATGAAACAGGTTCACGAGGATAGTTCGTTGTCTTGTGTCAACCTCGTTAAAAAATGAAACAAGGGTCTTTGAGGATAGTTCCTGGTCTTGTGTTAACCTCGTTAAAAAATGAAACCAAGGAGTATGAGGATAGTTCTTTTACTGTGTCAACCTCGTTAAAAAATGAAACATACCTGAGGATAGTTCTTTGTCTTGTGTCAACCTCGTTAAAAAATGAAACAAGGGTTCGAGGATAGTTCTTTTACTGGGTCAACCTTGTTAAAAAATGAAACAGGTCTATGAGGATAGTTCTTTTACTGTGTCAACCTCGTTAAAAAAATGAAACAACTGTTATGAGGACAATTCCTTGTCTTGTGTCAACCCCATTAAAAAATGAAACAAGGAATATGATCACGGTTCCTTGTCTTGTGTCAAGCTTGTTAAAAAATGAAACAAGGTCCCCTGGAGCAAAGTTCCAAGTCAAGTCTTTGAGTAGATCTCATAAAATCCCAGTCGAGTCTTTCACTTGACCTCATAAAATAACCTTCATTCCATCCACCTGATAGCCAGGAGTAGTCTACTTAGGTGAATGTAATGAAGCTTGGGGGGCATGCACCTAGTGGTAAAGATAAGTTTCCCTGTAGGTTATGTGAAGGGAATCACCCCATTCACCTTTGTCTACCTCGACGAAACCAAAAAGGTATTGGATAACCATCCTGCTTCACTGCAGCAACTTCCATCTGGTTACCAGAGACTCTCCTTTTCATAATGATGGGGGCATGTAAACCGATTCAAGCATAGTTTTTCATTTCGAGCTTGTGTAAAAATGAAACTGAATCCAAGCATAGTTTTTCGTTTCAAGCTTCTGTAAACATGAAACTGAATCCAAGAATAGTTCCCTATGGTTCAAGCTTGTCTAAAAATGAACCCATTTCCATTTTAACCCTCGTGATTGCCATTTTATCAACCTCTTTTATCAGATGAGCCTTGCTTGTTTCATTCCATCACCACCATCTCTTTGGCCGATCATGCGCTTTCACTTGGTTGTTTTACCCTTTTTTGAGGAACCGTTGCAATGAGTGGTCTTATTAGCCAACCTCTTCACATAAATCAACATGTTTTGAGAAGTTCCAACATCACCGGAACTAGTTCCTACCCTAGACACCACTCGTTCCTCAAAATGGAGTTGTCTTTAAACTCTTTTTAGACTTTCTAAATAAGAAAAGATTGTCAAGCGCTTGTCTATTCCAGCTCGTTAAAGTATTGGAAACGACATCTCTTTTGTATTATTTCATCCTTTTTCGGACCTGAGGGATTATTTTACGAAAAAGAGCTTATAGAGTTTTTCTTTTCGTCCCTTTTTCAAACTCTCTAAACATGAAAAGGACCAAGTTATCCTTATCGTTAAACTCGTTAAAATAATAGCGACAAACTTGTACATCTAGAAAAGACTGAGTTTCACCATCGCTAGACTCGTTAAAACATCAAATAGCAATGGGTTTGCCCGAAGGGCGAATTATAGAACAAGCATATGTTATCCTCCTCAAGCTTGATAAAAAATAAAGAGGTACAGGTCAAAAATGACTGGGGAAAATGTGAAAAATCTTGGAAACTTATGGTAGCGAGTCGCTCTTGAACATGACACTTTCACTTCATCTCCATGATTAAGCTGGGTTGGGACATTCCGTTTGATGGTTATCATACCGTTGGTCTATCACACCATCCATCACTTTTGTTTTGGGTCAACGCTACCAATTCATCTCAGTGTCGCTGATATGTTCAAGAGAAGTCATCCAGTTAAAGTCTCATCCGTCGCAATACTACAAACCTTCATTTTCATGACCGCCATTCTTGAACCTTGTGTCGTCAGTTCGTTTTCATCTCCAAAAATCATTTACTTCATTTCATGTTGTGGGATACATCAAGGCCCTCCTACGACGAGTCGCTTCTTGTCAACATTAGCTCATCATCTAGGAAGTTGACTTAGAAACACCCTTCCAGTGCTTTGAAGCTTGCATACATCAATGGCAAGTTTCTGTCTTCCGGCGACATGTTGACATCAATGGCCTTCGACCGAAAGATTTTGCATGGTGTTCAACATCGAATTATTTATTCACACCACGCGAAATGTACTGTAGTACCTTGAGGATCATCATCATTATCAGTGATCCCTCTCGCATCTGTTAACAGCTTACATCATTGGCTGGTAATCAAATGATGTCTCTCCATGTTCGACCTCAAAACATCATTTCACATGGTTAGACTTGTACATTGAGTGAAGATTGAACGAGTTTGAAGACCCCAGATCTAGTTTCATCCATCCGGGCTGCGATATATTCAGGAGTACCAAATCAAATGTACAAAGGCTTTACACAGATGGTCATCCTAATCATGGATCACAAATCTATATCTGTAGAATCACAAGTCTATATCTGTAGACGACTATTTGATTTATGTAATGAAATTTTATAAGCTGAGCATGGGAATGCCTCCCTTATCTAGTTCATGAGAAAATAATATTATCATGATGTATTGTATTGTAATTGATGTAGGTCACCTTCCAGTTTGAAACTTCTGATCCTCATGATAAAGCATTTCACCCGACATAGATATTTACGACCTCATGCTTTAGGGGGCAACTGTTACAGACATATTTGGGCACATCAACCCCAACTCATATGTCGATGTTATTAGGGTCTATCAACCCCTAATATAGTTGTTTTATGCCCTAAAGAAACTAAGTCCTCTGAATGCTTCATTTCCTGAAAGTTCCATCACAAAATTCATCCAAAAAGTGCCTCAAAGGAATCATTGCAGAAAGCCCTATGTTAGGGTGCTATGCATAGCAGGTGCCACACTGTCCAAGTGCTATGCATCACAGTTAGGCCTTCTCTAAGGTGTGATGGTCGAGCTTAGACAAAATTCCAGGACAGTTTGAGGAATCAGTTACTCATGGAAACCTCTAGAAGCTTCTCCAGTGCCACCTGCCCCTTTGAGTTCGCCCAAGGATGACTAAAGGAATTAGGAAACATCCACCTATTCCCCTCTTTCATGGAACCAATTCCTAAAAATATAAAGGCATTCATCATCATCGTGATGAATCAACCTCCTTCACTCATCTATAAATGGATCCCTCATCCAAGAGATCTAGAGGCTGAATATTTCTGAGTGATAAGGAAGTGCTGATGGTTTTAGTATTGAGGCAAAGTATTGTTGTAATGTCGGAAGTTCTTGTTGTTCATGAGGTGAAGAAGGTTTGAAGTTGGGCAAATGGCACTGGATCGGACTTATGGGTTGTAATCCTCCTTTCTATTAATAAAGCTTTTCAAGCTTTTTCCCTTATGATTGTGTAATCTTTCAATGCAATTATATGTTTATCATACTTTCGATTCTGTGATGTTTATGAATTATGGATCATTATGCTTTGACGGGTCTATGTTTCTGTAATTGCGTAGGTACTCTCCAAGCGTGTTAAGTACGGGGAGGAGTAATGAGATCGACCAAAGGAGAGAGAGATCAAGCGAGGAATCAAGCGGAAGTTACAGGTTGGCTCTTCATAATCTTTCTCTTATCTGTCATTCACAGGAAAAATAGTGAATTGTTTTAGCTGTTGTTTCTAGGTTAGCTACCAATCCTAGAGGGTTAGCATTTCTTAGAAATACTAATTTTCCCAGAAACAGACCCATCGACGGGCAGCTGGAAGCATATGAAGATTTGAATGCATGGATATATTGAGTGTAATCAAGAGTGAATGACGGTGTATGCAAACATGGAATGGAAGATTCAGAAAACAGAACAACATGCATGTGTGTGAAACGAGTAGTCGAATCGGCGACTATTCGTGGAAGACAATGTCATGCATGCGACAACACTGAGATGCTAATGAAAACTAAAACAATGCTTATACAAGTTAACAAGCATGCAAACGACAACAAGCGTTCACAAAAATCAAGCAGACAGTGCTCACACAAGCCAAAACGCAAAAAGTGACAGAAATGATGCAAAAGACAAGTAAAACTGACTTACCCAGAAATAGTTGAGCTGGATGTGCCAAAGACTCCTAGATGTGTTGTGGGATGTCAGAGCTCCAAGATCGGTGTGAAGAATGAGCTCTGAAGCGTCAAATAAATAAGTTTGAGGCTCATGACGCGCATGCCACAAATCTAGGAAAAAGCGACACTTGGAGGAAAGTTTCTAAAACGATCCTTGCATGTAACTCCCAACTGCTAAAAATAGATCCCTAAATCTCAGGATGCTTTTTCCATGTTGCCTTTTTCTATTTCAGGAAAAAGCAACCCATGCATGCAAGTAAAGTTTTCTTGGTCCCGGAGGGAACCGATCAACCTGAAGGCACATGCAACAACCTGCTTCACTAAGAGGGATTTTTGTGCAATTTCTGGGAGGAGCTGGGTTGGCTGTCCAAAGGGATTGTGCAATTTCTGGGAGGATTTGTTGATTGCTTCCCATAATTGTGCAATTCCTGGGATGAGAAGCAATGTTGGGTCAGATTGTACAATTTTCTTGAGGAAGGTTGTTTGACAGGATTGCGCAATGTCTGAGCCATGAAAATTGCGCAGGGTGCTAGCCAGATTTGCGCAATTTCTAGAGGGAAGGCTGGTTCCCGTCCATAATTGCGCAGTTTTCTGAGGGAGATGCTCAGCCAACATTTGGCCCAAGTTTGGTGTGGAAGCTTGTGAGGGGAGTGAAGCAAGCTATCATGCACAGGCTGGCAAGCTGCTGAAAAACCAATGAAGCTTATGTACTTGACAGTGCAAGACATGCTGCTAGAGATGGTTGGTAGGGAGGCTCCAAAGCGAAGTTAAGGAAAAATTTTGGAGGGTGGTTGTAGCCGATACAACAGACTTTGTCAACGGGAGGGAGAAGGTGCCAGATTGGGTACGATTGTGGTCGGATTTGGTACAGGAAGAGTTTCGATGGAACACCAGAGATGGGACCTCTTCCAAAGAAGTGGAAGAGGACTTTGCCTTAGCGAGTAAGGCAAAGAAAGCCAAGGGAAATAAGTCTCAAGGCAAAAGGGGCGGCAAGAAGATGGAATTCTCGAAATTCAAGTGTTTTCACTATCATGAGCACATGCACTATGCCACGAATTGCCCACAGAAGAAGCAAGCAAGAAGGAGCCTGCAGTAGCTGCAGCAGGTGAAGCTCTAGCTTCACAATTTGAACTTCTTTTCACTCTCATTGCATGTATGGCTAGCACTGTAATGGGAGGCGTGTGGTATCTTGATAGCGGTGCCTCGTTCCATATGACGTGGAATAGAGATCTCTTTAATGATTTTGAGGAGAAAGACCTAAAGCAAAAATAGAGTTTGGAGATGATGGGAGGTATAACGCTACTGGGATCGATGTAGTTACCTTTCAGAGGGATTCTGGCTCCCCTTTCAGAATCACAGATGTGATGTATGTTGGAGGACTAAAGAAGAATCTTGTTTCCATCGCTATATTGGAAGACTGTGGCTATGATTTGATTTTTAGTAAGTGAAAGGTTTTCCTTAGACACATCGCCATGGGATAGGTGAAACAGATCGGTGTACGAGTCAAGAACCTATATTCTCTTGAGGTACAAGATGCATGCAAAGCCTTGTGGAGAAAGGAAAAGGTTAGAGACTTAGTGATTGAGAGGGAGAGTGAATTACCTCTCAACATGCAGCCCCAGAGGAACCCTCAAAATCAATCTCAAACAATTGTGGAGCAGGCACAATTGGAGAATCAAAGAGGAGACTAAGTGGAGAGATCCACTCAAGTAGAGAAGAAGAATTCTGAGAAGTAGTCTCAGACAATTGTGGAGCAACCACAATTGGAGAAGTAGAGAGCCGACCGAGTGGAGGCATCCACTCATGTAGAGACCTCCAATAGGGGGGAATTTCGAGTTGGGTGGGTAGAGGGAGCACATCCTATGATACCTCTAGGTGAGAGGTGGGGCAATGTGAAGTGATAGTCCCAAGAGAGCAGAAATTGGGCAGGGTCCATTGAGAGTTTTTATCTCTTGCACCATAGAATTCTACAGGAGCCCAAAGTACATAGTAGCAGGATGGATCAGTGGCGGTTGATGCGGTTAGAGATCAAAGTGACAGAGGCTGGAGTAGTCAGATACTAGAGAGCACAAAGAAGAGTTGGTAAGAGTGCAGAAAGGCAGAGTTAACAGAAGCACAGAGTTTTCAGTCAACAGAGGTAGAGCTAGTATCAGTCAGAGACTTTGATGATAGATGCATCATACTGATTCAGGTTTGATGTTTTTTTGTTATGTTTTGTTTTTTTTCATGAGTTATTATAGAAACAACACTAGAGAGAAGTGTTGCATGCAGAACATTCCAAAGGTTCAGGATCAGGATACCACTGAATTACTTTATTGAGAGGGAGTGTTGAAAATAGCAACAAGAAATGTTAAAGATAACATCTAGAAATTCTAATTTATTTTGTCCTTGAATTAAATTGTAATTCTTTTCTCGTAGCAGCTTGTAATAGTTAAACAAATTTAAATTGACTTAGTTAACTTATGAATTTCGAGTTGGAAGTCTATTTGGAGTCATTTAAGTGTGATACATAAGTTTTAGGGGTCCAAATTGAGTTTATTAGAGTTGTAATTAGATAACTCAGTTCAACTAAGTTATAGTCAGCTAAACTAGTTCTAACTATTGGAGGAACTAATAGAGGTCTAGTAGTGAGTTGGTGCACCAATGTATCCTCAATGCCACACCATCTAACTAAAGATTCACTCAAGAATAACTCATGCATGTCATTTCAGAGGAAGGCCCAATTGAGATTAGAGTGCAGGGATAATGTATTATTAGTTGTATAATTTTCTGAGTTGTATAGATGGTGCATACAATCAGTTGAGGACCTAAGTTTGGATTACGCAATTATGGAAGAAGGATTTCCTCATTAAATAGAGGCTAATTCCTCTAGGAATTATGCAAGGAAGTAGGGACTTGGAAGGCAATATAATGTTGATTTGGGGTAGCATCAGATGTGATCTAGCCATGAAAATTGGTGGAGAGGCTAAAGCACATGATATCTCCAATACCCAAAAATGGTTTGATTAATCAGTTTGGGAGATATTAAAATAATTAATATTTTTAATAGATTCCCTAAGTCTAAACTTATGGAAAATAAAATATTAATGTGAATTAATATAAAATTGAGTTAGAATGGTCCAAAAGTCATGGATCAAGCCAGATCTAATCTTAGCCATTGATTAGGGACTTAATCTCGGGCGTTGAATTATCCATGAGAAAAGTATAAGAGGAGGCTTGAGGGTCACTTGGAGAACACACCGAGTTGATCAAGAATTCAATTTTCTGGGGCAGGGCTTGTTGAGGAAATCGAAGGAGTGATCAGAGTTGCAGCTGAGGGACAGTGAATGCAGTAGCAGAGAGGCATAGATAGTACCGGGAGCATAAATGTAGAAGCTAGGAGAGGATTGATGCAGAGCCAGCTAGAGGCCACACAGAAGCAGCCAGAGGTTGACGCAGAGTCCCGAGAGCCTGACGCTAGGCCAAAGAGGCTCACGCTGGGCAGACGCTGGGCCAGAGAGGCTGACGCAGACCCTAGAGGTTGATGCTGGGAGATTTCGTGGGGTAAATTGGGGATGATATCTGTCTCCGACAGAGACGTACTATTGTCAAGGGCATTCTCTGTTGGGTGAGCCATTTCTGGCACCCAGATTGTATTCTGAAACTACTTAATAATAAAACCCTCAGATAGCTGCACGGGTTTTCCCACATTGGGTTTTTCCAGGGACATTAGTTCAAAAATAACGGCGTCACTTGTGTTCTTGTTTTTCCTTCAGTTGATGATCTGTATGTGTTGAGCATGTACTTGTATTTATTTTCAGTATTTACATGGTAAATAAATTGTTAATTAACAAAACAAGTAGGAAGAAATAAATTAGAAAGTACATGAAGGATTTGTAACAGATAGACTTAGAAATTCCAAAATGGTATCAGAGAATGGTTGCAGATCACACGATAACTGAGGGCATCAGCTAAGCAGAGCAAGTAGCAGCAGAAACAATTGTCCTGAGTGATAGAAGTTGTTCCTAGCGGAAAGCAGCAAGGAAGGGGTGACGCAGTGCCTGCGTCCTCAGTTCGAGCCAGGGGGAGGACAACGCAGTGGCAGAGAAGAGCAGACCTGACCTACGCAGTGCCCGGTCATCTTTCTCAGTCAGGAAGGATTGATGCCCATGGCCAGGAAGTGCGGATTTTGCTGGTGTTTGGATTGCGCAGAGCGTAGAGGCTCTAACCTTTAGATTGTTGAGGCATAAGAGGCTGTGGGTAAGTTACGGAGCAAAGATGGTGGGGTAATGTGGTCAGAACAGTACCTAATAGGGAAAGACCAAGGAGGAGGGAGTTGCTGTCGAGGATTTCTAGCCAAGAAATCTGGATTAATGGTACAGTTTCACTAATGATCGGAGTGGGAGCATCTTGACATTGGAAGAGGGGTTTCCAGGAGGGAAATCGAGGCTTAGAGGGAGTCACACCGAGAACTTCCAGGAGGGAAGTAAATAGACTCGAAAGAGTCGAAATAGGAGCAACAAGATGGCAGTGAACGGGGTAAGAGATCAGGACAGACTGAACAGAGCCTCAAACTTCGTAGTCTGGAAGGCCAGGATCTTGTCTATTCTAGACAGGAAGTGTCTCAAGGACTTCGCCTCGAAAACGATAACGATCCCAGTTGACCCATCTGAGAATGATAAGTACGAGGAGGCAATGGCGAGGGCTAAGAGTATCATCATTGACGGGGTCAAGGACCATGTAGTACCACATATTGCCGAAAAGGACACAACAAATGCAATGTGGGAGGCCGTGACGAAATTGTATCAACATACTTCAGTGTAGAGGAAGATGCTACTAGAAAATCAGCTATGGTCATATCAGATGCAAAAAGGAGAACAGATCAACATCTTCCTCGGTTGATTGAAGGAGATCCGGGATCAGCTGACTTCCATAGGGGCCACACCGGATTAGGAATTAATAGTGAGGACCACATTGAACGCAGTCTCAGAGGACGGGGAGGTATTTGTCCATAGCATATTGGGTAGATCGACCCTTCCAGATTGGGAGGAATTGTGGGTGACTCTTGGTCAGGAAGAGATCAAAAGGCTAACAAAGGCAGGAAGCAGCGGTAAGGGGGTCAGAATCAAGAAGGAGGAAGAGGAGGATGCTACCTTAGCATCTGAGGTAAAGCAGGAGAAACGAAAGAAGAAGGACCTCTCCAAGGTCAAATGCTTCCACTGTGGGGAACTCTGTCATTATGCGAGCTAGTGTCTAAGGAAGAAGAGAAAGGGAGAGGCTTCTGAGACCAAGTCTACGTCAACGAGGGAGGAGAAAGAAGTGGGGACAGATGATGACTATGCCATGAGTGCTCATGCACCTTGTGAGAGGAATCAGGGAGACATTGAGTTGTAGTCAAACAGACTACAGGTGATGAGGGGAAGGATCCTCGAGGTACCCAACCTCTTGGATTATACGGTGCTACGGGAGCCTCGAAGAGGAGTAGCAGAACTGACAGAGATGTCAGTGTTGGGAGATCAGTTACTTACTTCTCAGTAACTGAGTTGCAGTGCAACAGTTAGCAGTGGCAGTGCTATGGGAAACACAATGCAGCATGATGAGAGGGATTACAGTGTAGATGCAGCAATGGCAGTGGCAGGGCCATGGGCAACAACATAGATGCAGAGGGAGCTATTGTACAGGTGTAGCAGTGGAAGTGGCAGGGCCATGGATAGCAGTACATGATGCAACAGTGCAGAGGATGTTGGGCAACATGCCTAACATCAACACAAGGACTGATGTTGGATGATCAGGGTGATGCTCAGTGAGGAGTATTACTAGAGCACAATCCTCACTAAGAGGGAGTGTTGATTTGGGGTAGGATCGGATGTGCTCTAGCCACGAAAATTGGTGGAGAGGATAAAGCACATGATATCTCCAATACCACGAAATGGTTTGGGAAAAATCTAACCAGTTAGGGAGATATTAAAATAATTAATATTTTTAATGGAGTCCCTAAGTCTAAACTTAGGGAAAATAAAATATTAATGTGAATTAATATAAAATTGAGTTAGAATGGTCCAAAAGTCATGGATCAAGCCAGACCTAATCTTAGCCATTGATTAGGGACTTAATCTCGGGTGTTGAATTATCAACGAGAAAAGTATAAGAGGAGGCTTGAGGGTCACTTGGAGAACACACCGAGTTGATCAAGAATTCGATTTTCTAGGGCAGGGCTTGCTGAGGAAATTGAAGGAGTGATCAAAGTTGCAGCTGAGGGGCAGCGAATGCAGTAACAGAGAGGCAAAGATAGTACCGGGAACATCAACGCAGAAGCCGGGAGAGGGTTGACGCAGAGCCAGCTAGAGGCCATGCAGAGGCAGCCAGGAGCTGCGCAGAGCCTGAGGAGGGCTAGCGTGGAATACACAGAGCCTCCAGAGGCTGACACAAAGCCCCGAGAGGCTGATGCTGGGCTAGAGAGGATGACACTGGGCAGACGCTGGGCCAGAGAGGCTGACACATACCCTAGAGGTGGACACTGGGAGATTTCATGGGGCAGATTGGGGATGATATTTGTCTCCAACTGAGAGGTACTACTGCCGAGGGAATTTCTGTTGGGTGAGCCATTTCTTGCACCCAGATTGTATTCTGAAAATGCTTAATAATAAAAACCTTAGATAGCTACACTAGTTTTCCCGCATTGGGTTTTTCCATGACATTAGTCCAAAAATAATGGTGTCACTTGTGTTCTTGTTTTTCCTTCAGTTGATGATCTGTATGTGTTGAACATGTACTTGTATTTATTTTTGGTATTTACATGGAAAATAACTTGTTAATTAACAAAACAAGTAGGAAGAAATAAATCAGAAAGTACATGAAGGATTTCTAACAGATAGACTTAGAAATTCCAACATATAATTGGCTAAGTGTTCGCTAAGCTAGCTTATGAGCAAAGAGTTAGATCATAATTGTGCAAGGATTATTCTAGTGAGAAAAAGCATTGCATTTTATTCTCATATATTCTGGTTAATGCAATATAGATAGGTGGGGTTTTGAATAGTTGCTTTCCCCATAGAAATATTGTGTTATGTGCAATTGATATTCTTCCTCTTTTTGATTATTGTTTTCATCGATCATTATTGGTTTCCGCTGTAAAGAGCAGAGTATATTCTTGTCTTGTGTTTTAGTACATCACATGAGTTGTTGAATCTACACTAAAAATCTACACATTGGTTCAGAAGGACACTGGAAGAAGGTGAAGGCTCTAAGGAGTGAAAATGGAGGTGAATTTTTTTTGCATGCCTTCAAGGATTTCTGTGGAAAAGAAAGTATTCAAAGAGAACTAGTAGCATCCCATAACCCACAACGGAATGGGATAGCTGAGAGGAATAATAAGATCATAGTGGGAGAAAAAAGGACCATGTTGCATGATCAAGGGTTTCCATTACATCTATGGGAAGAAGCATGCAACACCACAGTCTACTTGCAAAACCAGAGTCCTCATAGAATACATGGTATGATCACACCGTAGGAAGCTTTCTCTGGGAGAAAGCCTACTGTGTCTCATTTCATTATTTTTTGAGCTTCAGTTTATTGTCATGTCTCCAAGGCTTCGAGGAAGAAACTTGAGCCTACAATATAATTGGGAGTTTTTGTAGGATACATCGAAGCTCCACACAATTATCGGGTGTGTTTTCCTTCATTAAGGATGATAATTGTGAGGAGAGATGTCAAGTTTGATGAGGAGAAGGCTATGAGATGCTCTCTGGAATGAGAGTTGAGTATCCTATTGGAGGATGAGCTTCTAGCTCCAAAGGAGAAGACTTGGGAGGAGCTTCAGGAGGTAGTGCAGTAGCCACATGCAAAGGAGCAGATAAGAGGCAAAGTGGAGGCACCCACTCAACCAAAATATTCCATAAAGGGGAGAAAGAGAACCAGAGAAGATGATGGATTGTTGGAGGATGCTAGGGAGAATGTGGGATCCCCTACATCATAGCGTAGACAAAGGAGGTCACTAATAGGTACATTGGTTATATGGCTCTCATGACAGAGCTCATTGAGATAGAGCCTTATTCATTTGAGGAAGAAATTTCTCAACCTGTTTGGGTTGATGCCATGGTGGAAGAATATGAATCCATCATGAAGAATAGTTTATGGGAGGTGGTGCCGAGACCATAAGGGAAATTAGTGGTTGGGTTTATATGGATCTGCAAAGTGAAACATGCAGTTGATGAGAGCATCGAGAAATACAAGGCCAGATTTGTGGCCAAAGGATTCTCTCAAGTAGAGCGAGTAGACTATGAGGAAAATTTTACACCAGTTGCATGATATTCCTTAGTCAGATCCATTCTAGCATTGGTTGTGCAGATGGGGTGGAAGATCCACTAGATGGATGTGAAGACCGCCTTTCTCAACAATGTTGTTGAGGAGAAAATTTATATAGAGTAGCCAGAAGGATTTGAGACATATGATCGAGAGTCACATGTGTGCAGACTCAAGAGAGCATTGTATGGTTTCAAACAGGCGCCCCGAGCATGATACACTTGTATCAACAATTATCTTAGTGGATTAGGCTTCACCAAAAGTGAATCAGATGTAAAACTCTATCACATTGTGATAGATGGTAATTTTCTTATTCTTGTTTTGTATGTTGATGATTTAGTATTGACAAGTGATGAGAAGTTGATCCGCTCTTACAAATAGGATCTTGCAAGGGAATTTGAGATGAAAGACATGGGCCTAATGCATTACTTCCTTGGGTTGGAATTATGGAAAGGTGATGGTGATTTTTTTGTGTCTCAGGGGAAGTATGCCTTGGAAATACCTTAGATATTTCACATGGAGAATTGTGAGCACATGGACACACCTCTAGCTACAAACTAGAGGAAGGAGAATGTCACTTTAGGTGAAGAGGTTGATGCTACCATTTACAAGCAGCTTGTGGGGTCTTTGATGTATCTTGTGCTATGCAATAAACTAGCTTAGTCAAGCTATGGTGAGGCCTACCAAGTTGTATTGGAAGGCATCAAAGCATGTGTTACAGTACCTCATAAGAACTACCAAGTATGGATTATGGTACAGAAGGACAGAGGGAGTGAATCTCTAAGGCTTCATTGATGCAGATGGGGCAGGGAGTCCATCAGACAGGAAAAGTACTTTAGGTGCTATCTTCAGAGTTGGGTCCACAACTATTTCCTAGTACAACATGAAGCATAAGTGTATGGCACTCAGCTCAGCAGAGGTTGAATATATGGTTGCAAGTCAAGAAACATGTGAGGCCATATGGATGAGGAAAATACTTGTGGGTCTTTTCGGTCAGGAGATGGATCTGGCAGTGATATATTGTGATCATCAGAGTTGCATTAAGCTCTATGAGAATCAAGTATTTCATGACAAGTCCAAGCACATTGATATCTGGTATCATCATTTGCGAGATTGTGTGCATAGGAGAATTATGTTGCTACTATACATTCCAACTAAGGAGTAAGATGCTGACATCTTAACAAAGGCATTGTCAAGAGATAAATTCAAATTCCATAGGTGCAGGATAGGGGTGGTTAAAAAATCCATTTCTTGCTAAGTGGGAGTGTTAAAAATGTAGCAAGAAAGGCTCAATTTGACTTTAGCCTTAGTCAAATTGAGTAAATCAAATTTCCACATCAACAGAACAATTTGGAGGCAGTTAACTAGTGTGACATGGTTCTTGTCACTTAGTTAGCTCAGTAAATTTGAGTTAGAGGGCTTGGAATTTAGTCATGCATGTGTGATTGCTAAATTTTAGAAATTTAGTTTAGTTATTTTCATTTTGTAGAAATTCCTTGTAGATTCAAACTGGTAATTGTAATTTACTAAAACAATAGACTTGAACCTACTCTACTCATCAGCGGAAACAATTAATCGATCGAGAAATCACGAAGTATACAAGAGAAATAATTCAATCAACACATGACACAATGATTTCCTAGGAAAATCCACAATTAAAAACCCCTGCTATTTGTATATTGCATTAGTAAAAAAATATGAGAAGATTACAATGCTTTGCTCCAGCCTGAGAAACCTCTGCACTATCTCCATCTATCTCAGAGATTCCTAAACAAGCCTAGGCCAATACTTAACCAATTTTCTGCTTGCCCAAGTCCCTATTTCCTTGTGTTGTTTCCTTGGGAATTAACAATTGCACAATCCTCATAGGCCTTCCTCTCACTGCATGCATCACTTGTACAATTTGGATGATTATACAACTAATAGTACACTTCCATTGAACTCCAATCTCAACTGGGTAACTCTCGGATCTGACATGCATGAGTTATTTATGTGTGAATCATCAGTTAACTGGTTGAACACATGAAACATCATCCCACTATCTGACCTCCTACTAGTTCCTCCATCAGTTTGAATTAATTTAACTGACTTTAACTTAGTTAAATTGAATTAATTAATTACAACTCATAATACACTCAACTAGGGCTCCTACAAAGTAGGAGACGCTCTACATGACTCAAGTTAGACCCTCAACTCGAATCATTTGAGCCAACTAGGTAATTTTAACTTAGTTAACTCGTACAAGTTGTCTTGTGATGTGGAATTACAATTTTTCTCCTAATTTAATTCAAGGGAAAATTAAATCAATATTTTCTTGTTGCATTTTCAACACTCCCTCTCAACAAGAAAGCGATTCACATTTGACCCAATCCAAAACCTTTGGAATATACTGCATGCAACACTTTTCACTGTTGTTGTTGCTACCACAACATCTGCAACTGAAAAACATCCAAAAATAAATAAATAAATAATCATTGAATCAATCTGCAATTGTCTACTGGGAAAATTGTGTTGTTGTTGACTCTGCTACTGAGCCTCCTGCTCTACTGTCAACTCTTCTCTGCACTCCTCAGTATCTGACTAACATTGATTGTCTTGCTACTAGATATTGTGGGCCCTCGTAGCAAGGTAATGATCCATGAGACAAAAAACACCTCAATGGACCCTGTCCAAATTTCTGCAACTCTTGGGACTATTGCTTCACATCGCCCCACCTCACACTTGAAGGTATGGTTGCATGTGCTCCCTCTGCCCACTTGGCTCAAAATCTCCTCCTATTGGAGGTCTCTGACTGGTCCTATTCATAATCATCCTCGTGGTCAACCCAACTGTCAACTAGCTAAGGCTTCCTCTTGAGAGCTAAATCATGCTCCCTCTCAACCACAACATCTCTAATCCTTGCCTTGCTCCTCAAGGTTGTGCATGAATATTCCTCTAATGTGTAGAGGCTCTTGACCTTGACACCAAATTGCTTGAGTTGACATGAAGCAAGATGATTGAGGTAGGCCTTCCCATCTCTGAAGACTACTTCATACCCATTATCTTCAATCCTCAATTTCTTGATCAGTTCAAGTTTCTTGGCTTCACAACTATTTTCAAATTTCTCATTAAGGGTCCTCCACATAGCAAAGGGAGTCTCTTTTCCATGTAGTTTCAAGACTATGTGGTCTCTCACACCCTCCACAATAATCCTCCTGGCTCTTGCTACACTCTTCTTCCACTCTGCTAGATCTTAAGCATCAAATGTTGGAGGCTTCAGGATGTCATGATGAATTCCTTCAGTTGGATTATCTTCCAACACTTCCTCCATCTTGTCCTTCCAAGCAATATAATTCAAACTGACCTCAAGGGTATATTCGAGTCTCAATCCATAGAACAACATCCTAGTAGCTCTTAAAGAATGATTCTAAAAATTTTATTCACCTGCAAGGACAAGTTTGAATTCCTCTCTTCTATCATGATTTCAGCTCTGATACCATGTAGATTCAAACTGCTAATTTGAATTTACTAAAACAATAGACTTAATCTACTCTACTCATCATCAAAAATAATTAATCGATCGAGAAATCATGAAGCATACAAGAGAAATAATCCAATCAACACATTACACAATGATTTCCTCGGGAAAGCCATAGCTAAAAACCCCTGCTATATGTATATTGAATTAGTAAGAAAATATGGGAAGACTACAATGCTTTTCTCAAGCCTAAGCAACCTCTGCACTATCTTTATCTGTCTCACAACTTCCTAGACAAGCATAGGCCAATACTTAACCAATTTTCTGCGTGCCCAAGTCCCTATTTCCTTGCGCTATTTCCTTGGGAATTAGCCCCTATTAATTAGGTAAATTCATCAATTGGAATTGCACAATCCTCATAGGCCTTCCTCTGACTGCATGCACCACCTATATAATTTAGATGATTATAAAAATAAAAACACACTGCCCTTGAACTCCAATCTCGACTAGGTAACTCTCAGATCTGACATGCATGAGTTATTTGTGAATGAATCATCAGTTAATTGGTTGAACACATCAAACATTACCCCACTGTCTAACCTCCTACTAGTTCCCCCATAAATTAGGACTAGTTTAACCAACTTTAACTCAGTAAAACTAAATTAAATAATTACAACTCTAAATAAACTCAACCATGGCTCTTATAAAGTAGGAGACACTCTACATGACTCAAGTTAGACCCTAGACTCAAATTAATTGATCCAACTAAGTCAATTTAACTTATTTAACTCGTACAAGTTGTCTTGTGATGTGGAATTACAATTTTTCTCCTAATTTAATTCAAGGGGAAATTAAATCAAGATTTTCTTGTTGCATTTTCAACATAGTTGTATTCAATTAACTGATCTCTAACTATTGATAGAGTCAATTGAAGGTCAGTTATGCAGTGGGACAATAGTCTAACTTAGAGATCTGTGAGTTAATTGATCAATTAAACCAAAATAGCTAATGCATGCAAGGAATTCGAATTCCTTAGCAGAAGTGGAGATGACAAGGCAATGTACCATTAGTTATAGACTAGTTTTGAGTGTACAAGTGTTGCATGAGTAAGGAGATCAATCCTTGGGAATTGTACAATCAATTTGGAGGAAATTACTATATTTTAAGGGCTAATTTCCTAAGTATTTGTGTAAAGAAATAGAAGGCTAGGTGAGAAAATAATTGGCTAAGTGTTGGCCAAAGTTTCTCATTCAGCGAAGAGACAATTATTCTTTTGTAGGCTGTGCTCAGAGCTAGAACATACAATTCTATTAGTTTCTCTATTCAACTGATTAATGCAAAAAGGCTTGAAGAATTTTTCCCAGTTGGGTTCCCCTATAAATCATTGTGTACTTTTGGTTTTGCTTGTTGCTTGTCTATGCAAGTTGTTCTAAATTGTGATTTTCATTCCGCAGATCAGTAGTGTAGAATTATGTCTCTTGGTTTTCAATTTGAAATCTTGAGCAGTTGCAATTTTTATCAAATTTATACAAGAAAAGAAATTTTCAATCTGGAAGCGAAGGAATTTGGTTATCATAAGTACTTCTCTAACTTAGAGATAAGTGGAAGCAGTTTTAAATGGGTACCAGATCCAGGAAAGTTCTGGAGAAGAAGAATTCATTTCTCACCATTGTCAAATGGAGACAGTGCTTAACATGGTTTATTGTGCAACCAGGTCACAAAATAGAAGAAAATATAGATCGATGACTTGAAAATTAGCCTCTTTGGGGGGAGGGGCAACCTCCTTTACATCACATAAATAAACAATTATTGGATGATTCAAATGACAAGACCTCCTTGGTATATATATATATATATATATATATATATATATATATATGAGTCTAAGGAGTCACAATATAATTAGAGCCTACATAAAAATAATAATGTAAGGACACAACAATAACAATAAATTGGCTACACTAACGATAACAATAAAATGTGACCTCATATTTTGTCAGGGTCTACCTTAACACCCTCATGAGATACAATACGACCCAAATATTCCACCTCTTCTACTCCAAAGATACATTTGGAGGTTTTTGCATATAATTGTTTCTCATACAATAGTTTGAGCACCCTTTCAACATGTTAAACATGATCCTTCTAAGACTTGTTGTAGATTAGTATATCATCAAAAAATACGAACACAAATTTTCTAAGGAAGGGTTTGAAAATGGAATTCATCAAACCTTGAAATGTGGAAGGTGAAATAGTAAGACCAAAAGGCGTGACCAAAAATTTATAATAACCTTCCTGAGTTTTGAATGTTGTTTTCAAAATGTCATCAGTCTTCATTCTAATTTGATGATATCCTGAATGAAGATCCAGATTGGTGAAGTAAATTGCTCCATGTAATTCATCCAACAATTTATCAATGACATGAATGGGAAATTTATCTTTAATAGTGAGCTTGTTGAGCTCCCTATAAACTCGACACATACACCATGATCCATCCTTCTTGTGCACCAATACTTCTGGAGCAGAGAAATTTTTTTTGCAAGGTTGAATTATATCATCCTCTAGCATTTCTGTAACCATACATTCAATTTCACTCTTTTGGGCATAGGGATATCTATAAGGCCTGATGTTTGGAGGAACACTTCTTGGAATCAAGTGAATAGCATGATCATAATCACAAATAGGTAGGAGGCCTTTGGGAGTCTCAAATACCTTGGAATGATTGTCTAAGATTTTTTGGAGATCTGGAAAAATAATTGATTTCAATGTTTGAACATCTAGTGAGAATAATTGTGTAATTATTCCCCGTTGTTCTTTCTTCAAAATATTTGTCATGCCATTAGGGCTGATTATCTTCACTAGTTTTCCTGCGATACCCCTGAATTCAATTTCCTTTACTTCCAAAAAAATTTCCAAGAAAAGTTCTTGAAAATTAAAAGTTATCGTCCCCAAATATTGTAACCATTGGACTCTTAGTATAACATCAAAACCACCCATTAGAATGGAAAGCATTGGACTATTCAATACATATTCCCCCATGATTAGCTTGATATTATGGCACTTTATAGAGCAATTTATAGTTCCTCCATTTGCAACCATCACTTGACACTTTGATGCAGGATATAGAAAGCAATTTAATTCCTTGGCTATCTTACAATGAATACAATTATGGGCACTACCTAAATCAATCAACATTATTACCTTTTTCTTCTTGACATATCATTTTATCTTGAGAGTTTGAGGAGTGGTAATTCTCACCAATGCATTACAAGAAATGGTCAGATTCATTTCTTCTTTCTCTAGGGTTGGTTCTTGGTGTATATCCTCTTCTTTTGGTTTTTCTTGTTCCTTTTCTTCCTCCTCCTTACAATATATGTAAAATAATTTCTTCTCGACACACTTATGACATTTATTGTATTTTCTATCACAACTGTAACAAACCCATTTTTCTCTTTTTTCCTCCAATTGTTGTGGCATTAACCTTGTAGGTTGTGGAAGGATAGGAGCAACTGAACACTTCCATCTTTATATTTGTGAGTAGTAGACTTGTTGCCATAAATTTTCTTTCAAATTTTCTTGTCACCCTGAATGCCTTCTCCAGTGAATTAGGTTCCCAAAGGCGAACCTCATGTTAGATGTTATCCTTTAAAGTCCCCATGAAGACATCAATCCTATGTTCCTCTCGAATGTCAGTTACTCTGATATTCAATTTTTGGAAGTCCTCAATGTGATCCGTTATTGAACCCTTTTGTTTGTTTGTATCATCATAATGTGCTATCATTTCCTCTGTATAAATTGACCAAGTGACAAGTCATTTATGAGAACAAAGTCATCGATACCATACAATTGATTGAGTTCTAAATATAAAGTTTCAATGCATACATTTTGTGTGTGTTGCACATCATGCAGATCAAAATATTTCTCCATCTGTAGTATCCATGTTACCGGATCCTTGCCATCAAACTTCCTCACATCTATCTTTGGAATGTGGTGGTTCCTAAACCCCACATTGGAGTCTCTAAAGTCATAATTTATATATATATTTTTTTCCTCATCACGATTTTCGTGGAGTACCTTGTCACCATTAGAAAGCATTTCTTGTAACAACTTTCTCAAACCTTCCTTCAAACCTTCCATGTTTGCTTTTAAACCATTCTTCAAAACATCCATCCATGCTTCCATGTCTTCTTTTAAATCATACTTCAAACCTTCCATGTTGCCTTTCATTGTTGTCTATAAACCATCCATCTTAGCTTCCAGTTCATTTTTTGTTACTCTTTTCGAGAGAATTTTTTTTTGCCCTTGGTCTCATAATTTTGGTATATCATGTTTCATTTGTTCCTCTTCTTCATTCGTCATAGTAGGGATTTCTGGTTGTCACATACCTCCTTGACCCAATATTAACAACCACCTACTATGCTCCCATCACTAAATTTAACTTCGATTAAATTTATATTCAATAGTTGTCACATGCATAAGTATTCAATCATCTTATAAACAAAGATATCACATGCAATTATACTCATATGCTTAAAGATTTGACAACATAAAGTGTAAGGAGCCAACATATAGAACATCCCATGCAATTGAATCAAACCAGATTAGCTGAAAGACTGTCACTTGGAAAATCGAGCACCGCAACCCAACCTAGAACTGACTTCCTCTAGTTCACCCCCGAGCCGAGAGTTCTTGCCATGGATCAATTTCCTCTTGTTGATCTCTTCAATGGGTATTTAATACCATCTTTCATGATATGGTTTCCTTTAGCGACGTCCCGCTTTTGTGGATATTTTTATCCACTTGTCTAGGATTTTCTCTGAAATGCTTGCCTTTCTCTCTAGCGAGGCATTTCCCATAAAATCTTGCCTTTCTCTCCTGTAAGGCTTTTATGTCTTTTCCCATAAAAGCTTTCCTTTCTCTCTTGTGAGGCTTTTATGTTTTTCTTAAACTTAGCATCTTTCTCCAGCTAAGTAACTTAATGGATATTTATCTCCCATTCCATTAAGCTTATCTAGAATTTGATCTAGAAGTCTTATCATGAAAGAATTATCCATTCCCATTCACCAATGGGATTTCATTTGGCAAGACTCTCATCTCTTGGTGTCTAAGTTTTCCAAGCAATTAAATTATCTTTATTTATTTAATAATAAAGTATTTACTTTCAATGTTACACCTCACACCTAGTTTTTCAGTTACAACTCAGTTCTTAGCTTAGGTTCGGCATGATAGCAACATGGTGTTACATACTTCCCCCCTTAAATTTGCATTGTCCTCGGTGTATTACTACATCTTTCATTTTTTTCCTCATTCACATACAATTGTTTATGAAATTATAGGTTTCCATGGCCTTGCCACCTGAATAAGATCTTCCGATATATAGGTTACACAGGAGTTCTACCAACAAATCTCCTTTAATTGTTACTTGTAACATTTGTTTCAATAAATTTTATGAGGAACTTCAGATGCCTTAACAAAAAAATCAATTTTATTTACCACATTTAATGTCGTAACTTGATATAATAATACTACTATTTGAGTAACTACGGGTTAATGTTGCCTGCCATTTAACTATGATTCCTCATTTTCATTGTATTTAAATAATAGGAAAAAATGCATGCTCTTCCAATGCATTTGTGTTCTTTCCGAGCACTTGCTTCCTACAGTCTTCCTGCATTAGTAACAACATGTCAAACTAACACATTTGACCAATAAACATGTATAAAAACATCACATCATGTTAGCTCAAACCATAACCATCAAAATCATAAATCACATGTAACCATCATAAACCCATTCATAGATCACTTGTAATCATCATAGACCATAATCATAAATTACATGCATACTAAACTGAAATAAAACACTGATACTTATCCTTTAATCACTCCTTAAATTCCAGTTATGTCTTTATTCTACATGCACTCTGTATCGATTGCCACCAGGCAATCACCCAATGCCTTCTCCTCAACCATGTGTACATACACATAGTGTGCATCACACACATACAACTATACATGTCACATAACATCATGCAATAAATTCATCCACACCAGTACCATACGTGCCACATGTACACAATACCAAATGTCCATAGCATCCCATGCATGACATGTACATTATCCACATTTTCTCAAACAATGTTAGTATAATTGACATAACACCAAGTCAAAGTAAAAAATTCTTTTATTTATTCACACTACCTTTAGGCAAGTCCAATAAAACCATGCTCAGTTTGTCGATTGGAGAATAAGGAATTCATGGACATGTTCAACTTCTACAACCAGAGTATAACTGAATAATTTATGTCAAAGTATTCAAGTGCTTTTATTTAGCTAATCCTTTTGATCCAAATTGGATCCTAAAACACTCTCTAAGTTTTCATGCCTATTTCAAATTATGCTAAAAGATTCAAGTCTTAGAAAAATAAAAGCTATCAGAAGGAATCCTCGTAAATAGTTGCAGTTGTGGCCAGAGCGGAGCAACGAGGACCATCAGTCGAGCACACAGACCGTTGGCCCATGGTAATGCGCGTTGGCGCAAACAAGCAAAATGGGAGGCCAAATCAAGAAACGAGGGTGGTTTCTAATACGCGATTAGCGCTAAAGTGCTAATTGTGTATCGCAGGGCGTCCCCTTCAGTGAAGGAAAGCCCCAAAGAGCCCGGACCCGAAATGCTATAAAATTCAGAAAAGTAACGCATTCGGTTCCGTAGCATGGGATTCCACAAACCGGCAGGATATCAGAAGGCCTCGAGGCGGTAAGCAGTTTTGATTGAGTCCCACCTGATGCCACACATCGAGCGACACGCGTTCGGCAGATGAGAGAGAAAACCACCCGCATCAGAGCGGTAAGCATCGTGCGACTTGTCCGCTCGATATGAAGGACGACTGTAGGATCTGGGGGGCCCAGATCAACAGCGGAGATACATCCCGATGACTGACCGGATGACAGGTCAAAAAGCAAGATGACAGGGGATTTGAATTATGACATGGATAATGAGTTGGTAAATGATTCATGATTTGCGGGCAATCTTGAAGCAGACGGAATTAACGGCCAATAAAAAATGATTCAAGGAATCTGACACCTAGTTCGTTGGGAAACATGTGGCCACCTCCTTGCGAGGCGTTACCCAGTGATGATGACGTAGAGCAGAGGAATTCGAACGAACAGAGGTAAGGAAACTAGAAGGTCGGGAAGCGAAAATGAACAGTCAAAAGAACAGATTGGCTTTAAAGCCATGACCTGACAGAAGCAGAAAAAGACAACACAGAGAGGTAGACAAGAGTTAGCTAGACGTAGGAAGCTAATAGCAGAGAAAAAAGAGTAGAAGCCGAGCTAACCTGAAGGCAACATCGAGCCAGAGAAAGCCAGAGAGAGTCAGAGAGTATGCGTACTCCATTGAAGGCTTGAGAGGTTCAAGCAAACTCCTCAGCATAGGCCTGTCATACTACTGTGACCCTCAGAGGTCGAGTTTCAGTAAGGAGAGTCTATGCACTCCATTCCTACTGACTTCATTCTGTTTAGTGAGTCTCGAATCGAGCTCATTGTTGTAAAAACTCTGCTTGAAAACATAATAGAGAGGCCACCATTGAAAGGATAGACCAGGAGACATAGCCCAGGAGCATTGGGTGAACTCCTTATTAAACTTGTTTTGTTTACATGTTTGACTGTTATGTTTTCTCTGATTGCCTCAGTGTCTATGTATTCTAGCAATCTTACTGATCCATTGCATAAGTAACATAGGCACATCCATGAACATGAGTCTGTAATACCTTTAATTCTTTGTCTTGGATAAATTCCATATCAAGTGGTATCAGAGCTCTAGGTTACTAAGGTTAGACAAGCTTGTGCTAGATTTTGTTGTTGAATGCTAACTAGATCAAAGCTTAAATTAGGAGAAGGAGAGTTGGCTGAAACTAACCCGGAAATTGGAAGAGTCTATTCTAAGAGGAATATGTCAAAAGAAAATTCCTTGGAATAAGACCCCTAGTTCATGGATAGTTTTATGACCATGAGATCCATGGTGGAGGAAATGTATAGGGAATTTAAGAAAGATAGAGAAGAAGATTCATCAAACTCCAAACAAGACAAAGGAGTAGAAGAATCTCTCCTCCATGACCACTCTAAAGGCAAAGGGAAAGAAGAAAAATTTCTCATGCCTCCTAATAGCCCTGAAAATAAAGAGAAGACATCTTTGATTAAATTAGATGTTAAATTTGAATTACCAATATATGACGGAGAGTTGAATGCAGAGAAGCTGGATAATTGGATCAGGTAGATTGATGTTCATTGCAGAGGGCAGAGCATTGACTTAGACAAGATTAAGATTCAGCTGGCCACCCTACGCCTTGGAGGCACTGCCTTGGTATGGTGGGAAGGCAGGACACAAGCTGACATGAAGAAACATGGTAAGATTCTTTCTGTTTGGAGTGAATTTGTTTCTGTAATTAAAAAGCAATTCTATCCACTAGCCTACATGCAGCAAGCCATGATGAGCTGGAAAACTCTTCGACAACTAAAAGGGAAAAGTGTACAGGGTTACACCGAAGAATTTAGAAAAGAGCTTTGATTCTATGAATTTCTTTAGACTCACTTGAGACTCTGTTGAAGTATATAGGTGGTCTACATAGTTACATGAGGCACATTATCCTCATGTTTAATCCCACTAGCATAGATGAGGTATCCGTTCAGGCTACACATCTAGAAGCTAGAGGTAAGAATGGGAACCCAGAAGTTGGGGGATCATCCAAACCCACTGCAAGAAAAAATAAGGAGAAAAGAAAATAGAAATGGAAAGAGAGGAAGACAAACACTGTATAGAAAAACAAGTCTTCATGCACTCACTGTAAGAAGGATGGGCATGATTATGAGCACTGCTGGATTCTGCATCCGGAGCTGAAACCTAAGAAGTTCGAGGGAAAGAAGAAGAGGACTGTTGCAGCGATTCAAAAGGATTTGGGGTCAGACTCAGGAGATGAAGCAACAATCACAGCCACAGGTATAAAAGGTAAAAATTCTGAAGCATCTACTAGTAATTCTGCAAAATCTACTAATAATGAAGACAATGAGAGAAAAAGACATGAGCTTTTTCATATTCGAGTTATTTCCAATCATCAAAAGATTGATACTTTGTTTGATAGTGGCTCACAGGTAAATTTAATTTCTGAAGCAATTGCAAAGAAATTGGGATTACTAACCACACCTCACAAGAAACCATATCCATTAGGTTGGTTATATTATAAAGTAAAGCTACAAGTGACTAGACAATGTAAACTTAAGTTTTCTTTTGGGTCAGCATTTGTGGATGAGGTTGAGTTAGATATAGTTCCTTTGGATATATGTGGAATTGTTTTAGGAAGTCCTTACTTGTATGATAGAAAAGTTATTTTCTATAGAGCTAAGAACAAGTATCTACTCATTAAATATGGAATCGAATATATTGTAAGATCTCATAAGCTCAAGAATAATTATGCTCTCATAAACTCAGGGCAGATGAAACGAATTGTAAATTCATGCAAACAATTTTTATTGATGGTTGTAAAGGAAAAGAAACCTGATAAAACCAATGTATTTGAGGGCTGTGACGCTAAACAACAAGTTGATTTAGAAAAATTTGTTTCAGAATATGATATATTGTTTCAAGAACCTAAAGGTCTGCCACCCAAAAAGGAAATAGTGCATGATATTAATTTGTAGCAAGATGCTCCATTGCCTAACATTGGAATGTACAGGTTGTCCGCTTTAGAGAATGCAGAAATAAAGAAGCAGGTACAGGAGCTGCTCGAGAAGGGGTTCATCAGACCTATCACATCACCATGTGGGTCTCTAATTGTTTTGGTGAGAAAAAAACATGGCTCGTGGAGAATGTGCATTGATTATCGAGCACTAAATAAGATAACAATAAAAAATATTTATCCCCTTCCTCGCATAGATGATCTATTAGATCAGTTGAAAGAAGTTGTTTATTTTTCCAAGTTAGACTTGCATAGTGGATATCATCAGGTCAGAGTTGTAGAGAAAGATTCATGGAAGATTGCTTTCAAAACAAAGCAGGGATTGTATGAGTGGTTGGTTATGCCTTTCGGCTTAACTAATGCTCCTGCTACTTTCATGAGAGTAATGAATGATGTACTGAGACCTTTTCTTGATGATTTTGTTATTGTATATCTGGATGACATTCTTATATTTAGCAACATGTGGGAAGAACATTTAAAGCATGTTAAGCAGACACTAGATGTTTTGAAAAGAGAAAATCTTTATGTTAAACTCTCAAAATGTGAATTGGCAAAACATCTTTGAATTATTTGTGACATATAGTAGGGGGTGGTGAATTGAAGATAGATCCCTCTAAGGTTGCAGTCATTGTAAATTGGCCTAAACCCAAATCTGCTACAGAAGTTATAAGCTTCTTAGGAGCAACACAATATTGGAGAAAGTTTATTTCTAACTTTTCCTTAATTGCAGCTCCCTTACATGCTTTAATAGGATTGAACAAGGTGTTTCAGTGGGGAGGCAAACAACAGAAAGCCTTCGACACCTTGAAAGAAAAGACTAGTACAACACTAGTACTAGCACTGCCCGATCTTCAAAGACCATTTGAGATTAAAACAGATGCCAATGACTATGCCATGGGAGCAGTGTTGATGCAGCACGGTAAACCCATATGTTATCATTCTGAGACATTTAATTCTGTAGTAGTTAACTATCCCACATATGATAAAGAATTGTATGCATTAGTACAGAGTGTGAAAAAGTGGAAACATTACTTAATGGGAAAAGAGATAGTTATACATACTTATCATCAACCACTTCAATATCTACACTCCCAAACTAAGTTGCAGCAATCAAGACACTATAGATGGATGGGTTTTCTACAACAGTTTCATTTAATCATAAGATATAAAAAGGGCATACACAATAAAGTTGCAGATATGTTATCCAAACCAATTATAAATGCATATACTATACTTAAGCATAATTCAGTATTGCATGAAAGCTACATTGAACAATATGCTCAAGATATAGATTTTAAAGATGTATATGCAACTTTAAGTCAAGGCAAACGAGTAGAAGAATTGGATTATCATGTTAAGGACCAACTCTTATATCATTTTGGGAAGCTATGCATTCCACAAACTGAAAGAGTAAAGATAATTCGAGAAGCACACACTTCTCTAATATCAGGTCACTTTGGTGTAAGTAAAACAGTTGCACAGCTGCAAAGATTTTGTTATTGGCAAAAAATGAATGAGACAGTTTCTAGATATGTAAGAGGGTGTACCATGTGTGCTAAAAGCAAGCCCAACAATAGAAAACTAGGCTTGTACACTCCACTACCAGTTCCTTCTCATCCTTGGGAAAGTGTTTCCATGGACTTTGTTGGAGGACTGCCTAAATCTAGGAAAGGTCATGACTATTTATATGTTGTTGTGGATAGGTTTAGCAAAATGTGTATTTTAATACCTTGTAACAAACAAATTACAACTGAACAAACTGCAAAGTTGTTCTTTCAGCATGTATGGGTTCATTTTGGATTACCCACTTCCATAATATCTGATCGAGATACCCGATTTGTTGGGAAATTTTGGTCAAGTTTGTGGGAATTGATGGACACTAGGCTGAAGAAGAGCACAACTTTTCATCCGCAAACAGATGGACAAACAGAATTGGTCAACAGGATAGTGATCCAGTTGCTCAGATGCTATTGCAGCAAGCATCCCAAACTTTGGGATGAACATTTATGTTATGTGCAGCATGCTTACAGCCGAGCTAAACATTCTTCTACACACGGATCTCCTTTCGAGCCCTGTTTTGGTTTCACACCAAGGTCTCCCTTGGATTTTGTCTTTGGTAAAGACATAGCAATTGATGGACATAGTGGTGTGGACAAGACAACCAAGTTCATTGAACAAATCCAAGAGATTCACCAGGTAGTACAGGAACAACTGGAAAAGAGCCAAGCCAAGTACAAGGCAAGGCATGACAAGCATCAGATGGAGCATAGTTTCCAAGTTGGTGATCAAGTTTGGCTGTATATCAGCAAAGACAGAATGCAAGGTGAAGGTAAGAAGTTGAAGCCAATAAGGTATGGACCTTTCAAGATACTTGAAAAAATTGGTGAGAATGCTTTTCACCTTGATCTACTAGCTTACATGCACATCTACTCAGTTGTTAATGCAGACAGCTTGAGACTATTTGAACCTTCATTAATCGAAGATCCCGAAGAGCAGAGTCAATTGCCTTCTATTGATGATCTGTTGCCTGAATATCTTAATGAATTGCAAGAAGATATAGTTCTAGACAGGAAGGTAAGAACTACACGTAGAGGGGATGTTGAATACCTCAGGATTGGACTCAAGGGTTCAAAGCCAAGCAGTGTGAAATGGATAGAATTTGAGCAAGCGAGGAAGCAATACCCTCACTTGATTGATGCTTAAAAGAAAACCAACTTTTGGTAGTCCAAAATCTTTTTCAGTGGGAAGGTCGTGATCCGAATTGGATCCTAAAAAACTCTCTAAGTTTTCATGACTGTTTCAAATTATGCTAAAATATTCAAGTCTTAGAAAAATCAAAGCTATTAGAAGGAATCCTCGTAAATAGTTGTAGTTGTGGCTAGAGCGGAGCAACGAGGACCCTCGATCGAGTGCGCAGACCGTTGGCCCATGGTAACGCGCGCTTGCGCAAACTGGCAAAACGAGAGGCCAAATCAAGAAACGGGGTGGTTTCTGATACGCGATTAGCACGACGCAAACTGGCAAAATGGGAAGCCAAATCAAGAGATGGGGTGGTTTCTGGCGTATAGCAGGGCGTCCCCCTCAGTGAAGGAAAGCCCTAAAGCGCCCGGACCCAAAAGCGCTATAAAATTCGGAAAAGTAACACATTTGGTTTCGTAGCGCGGGATTCCACAAACCGACAGGATATCGGAAGGCCTCGAGGCGGTAAGTAGTTTTGACTGAGTCCCGCCTGATGCCACACATTGAGCGACACACGTCTAGCGGATGAGAGAGAAAACCACCCGCATCAGATAGGTAAACATCGTGCGACTTGTCCGCCCGATATGAAGGACGATTGTAGGATCTGGGGGGCCCAGATTAACGGTGGAGATACGTCCCGATGATTGACCGGATTTGACAGGTCAAAAAGAAAGATGACAAGGGATTTGAAGTCCGACGTGGATGATGAGTTGGCAAACGATTCATGATTCGTGGGCGATCTTGAAGCAAACGAAATTAACGGCCAATAAAAAATTATTCAAGGAATCTGAAACCCAGTTCGTTGGGAAACAGGTGGCCACCTCCCTGCGAGGCGTTACCCAGTGATGATGATGCAGAGCAGAGGAATTCGAACAGACAGAGGTAAGGAAACTAGAAGGTCGGGAAGTGGAAACGAATAGTCAAAAGAAAAAACTGGATTTAAAGCCATGACCTGACAGAAGCAGAAAAAGACAACACAGAGAGGCAGACAAGAGTTAGCTAGACGTAGGAAGCTAATAGCAGAGAACAGAGAGTAGAAGCCGAGCTGACCTAAAGGCAGCATCGAGCCAGATAGAGCCAGAGAGAGTCAGAGAGTCTGTGTACTCCATTGAAGGCTTGAGAGGTTCAAGCAAACTCCTCGGCATAGGCCTGTCATACTACTGTGACCCTTAGAGGTCGAGTTTCAGTAAGGAGAGTCTATGCACTCCATTCGTATTGACTTCATTCTGTTTAGTGAGTCTCGAAACGAGCTCATTGTTGTAAAAAATCTGCTTGAAAACATAATACAGAGGCCACCACTGAAAGGCTGGACCAGGAGACGTAGCCCAGGAGCATTGGGTGAACTCCTTATTAAACTTGTTTTGTTTACATGTTTGACTGTTATGTTTTCTTTGATTGCCTCAGTGTCTATGTATTCTAGCAATCTTATCGATCCGTTGCATAAGTAACATAGGCACATCCATGCACATGAGTCTGTAATACCTTTAATTCTTTGTCTTGGATAAATTCCAGATCACCTTTTCATGTATTTTGTGGTTGCAAGACAATTTCAACAAAATGATAACATAGAGGTAATCATGCATAATACAACTTTACAATACCAATAACTTTGAGTTTTGGGATTGAATATGTCACTAAACAAGGTTTCAATAACAACAGATTATGACCTCTGCCCAATCATAAAGCAGGTTATTGACTATCATAGTTAGTCTAGTGTGGACTTCCATGTTATATTTGAAGTTTAATAACAATCTTAATCTTGTTTTTAGCCAAGAAAATAATTGTTTGGTACTCAAAAGTACACCACACATAATCTAGTTATGCCATATGATTTCATGTTTGATATTTTTACCACTATTCCCAACACCTTGTTGGCCATGAATAATTCAACATATATCCAAAACCAATCGAACAATCAATATGCAAGTGCATACAACTCCTATACATGAGTCATAAGTTAAGGTTACAATGTTCTCAATTTTACACCCTCTAAGTTTTTAGGCACTATGTGTACCAGGGCGTGAACCTAGGTCATTTACATATTGATACCCCACCTTAACACTAGATCATGACCTGGTAGAATATAATTCATTTCTTGGAAACCAAATTCCTTAAACTAAATTCCAAAGTAGTTTATGCAATAATTGTTATGTTGTCATATTCAAAACCAGACAACACTATCAATGCAATCTGACAGGTAGACTTCTCCAAGATTGCTTGGTAGGAAAATAGTGGTATAAAATATGCATCCCAGATTGTACGATTAATTTGAATAGATTGCTAGATATCATTTTATTGAATCCCATTATCTTACAACAATCTCGATTACCAGTACCACTTATCCATCTGATATGGTTGAATCATCCTATTAATTTAGCAACGAGTTGTTGCATGGTTTGTTATCCTCTCTCTTCATCACCTAGAACCTTTTATATGTCCCCCTTACTTGATGCATGCATTATTTTACTAATAGCATAAGATCCTTAGACCATCATAAGCTATACTAATGTGAAGCCTTTTGTTTTAACAATTTTTTTTAATTAATTCGGACAATCATGTTTCGAATCTAGTGTACAATTCTTGTTAGTCACTAGGTTGCTCTGAATTACTCAATTTCTACTTCAAATGCATCGAGCACTACCATATCTAATTTGTTTGTCATTTATGTTCTCATAAAGCATGTATGCTTTGTTTATATATAGTAGAAGCAAAGAGATCATTTTAATCTTATCAATTTCCACAAGAAATACATTCATAAGATCTACAATCATTCTACTGGAAGCATCTTTTCCTTGCTACAGATTTTGAAAGGTCCCTATTTGTGAGACACCCATCTATATTTGGATTGATATGCACCTCTAGGGTGTGGAGTTTGAGGTTGCATACATTGAGTTGCAATAATTGACACATCAGAATTTGAGTGAACTTGAGAATGTGCCCTTGAGCTTGTATTTAATATTGTCTTACTGCTATTAATTGAGAGGCACTAGGAGCTGCTTTTACACTCCCAATAAGTATTTACACTAGATGTACTTTTGGGTGTCAGTCCCATTGACCTTCTTATTATATTCATAAATTATTAAGGTATGATGTCTTCTTCAACATGCATACAGTGAGTTGTATTGCACTTGTGCACATTCTTCACAACTCTGACCCCAATTTAGTCTAGATTAGAAATATACTTTGTGCCTCTTGCATATCTCAGTTACAATTATTGGGATATTGCTTTATTAAAAAAGAAACTTGTAGGTTCCAACTTATTAAATATGCATGTTGCTATTGAATATCAGAATAATGACCTGATACAGTTTAGTTCCCTTCAATTTGGAGCATTTTCCCAATAAGGTGAATTAAACAGTTCAACAAGTGGCAAAACCATATCCAAAAATGGACTGCATCATTACATGTATATGCACCAATCAACACAAAAAAACATTAAATTGAAAGACAATTTTAAATAAAAATACATATATCATACCACGTACAGAGACCTGTCTTTCATGAGCTTAATGATATTTCATGGGAACTTCATGAATAGATACAATTAAAAAAAAACTTCAGAATCTGTTCTAGGATGGAACCCAATTAATTAACCATCAATTTATGCTAATGTCATGAACTTCTTCCCTGTGATTTATATAGATTCCATCTATATAATTTTATTTTTGACTTTTTCCTCATGTTGGCCATGATCTATGGAAAGAGCAATTTTCATTTTATCTATTCTTATTTGCTAGTTACCTCATAAGGGTTCAACATTTCTTCCCTTAAGATCTCTTATAAGTATAAACTTCATTATATTAAGTTATGTCCTTAAATAGACTACACATAGCAATTGTGCAACTCATAATTTAATTTTAATACGAGCAAATAATATGATGACAGTGTAGAAGAAGAGACCTATTGGCCCGCAATTAAACATAGGATTCAAACTTCCTTTATCCACCACTACTTCTTTCAACCCTTGCATTCATATTTACAAGTCATGATGACCACGCAACTAAAATCCATCATCTAACTTTCGATACAACAAGCATACTTAAAAATCACTTATTCCCCACCATTATTTATTCAAAACTTTCATTGCATCACATATAAATTATTCTTCCTAAATGTGGTTATACACTTTACTCCTCTTATGTCGAGGCATTTAGTATTTGAGCCTTCTCTTACCTCAATTTCAATGATATATATTCTTCTTACGTATGTACTACATGTTATCTAATTGGATATCTCATTATCACTGTGGGTATAACATCCCGCTTAATTGCATGTAATTCCTAACCCTCAATAAGTAGCACAATAAAACAATAACCAATTTATGGTTGACCATTTCTTACTTATTGAAAATAACCAACATGTTAATTGTAGTTATTTCTTTGCATTAATCTCTATTCCCCATAATGCTACTATAGCTATCCACCATGGTATATGAAATACACTACATAGCCTTGAGAAATTTAATATGAAGTGCAAAGATTAAATCCAACCTTGCTACTATGAAGTGCGTATAAAGAGTAAGCTCGTAGAATGTTGCCATAGGTGGCGTATTATAAAATAAAGGCAATGCACAACCGTAACTTTGGAAATTTGACTTGCAATATTTGGGTTACCGGGAGCGAAATTATTATCGCGATGCTTATTTCGTTAAAAGCACTACATCAATCATTTGTTAGTGATGCCATCCATATCATTTCCATCCAAGTATTAAGTGGAGGCTTTGCATGGAAGCGCTTCACCATGAAGCCAACTTGCCATCCTGGCTGCCATAAGACGTTTAAAATTTTCTTCAAACAACTAAAGAGTGCTAAACACTTGGCTTTGAGTCAAGTCAAGGTAGCAAATCAACCTACGAATTGTTGAATAGTCCAGATTTTAAGTCATGCTGCCCTCCTACGCATGCACTATCACAGTTGATCGAGCCTTTGCGGGTTTAACTATTCACGGGGAACTATTCTCAATACAAATTGTTGGGCTCGAAGTCAAGGCTCCAAATCCTCATTACATGTAAATCCACAAACACAGACCATCTTAGTGGGGTTCGATCCCGATTCCCCTCCCCTTCTTTCATTCTCTTCCATGTCCACTAGAAAAACAAGTTCAAAGACATTTGCAGCCACAAGTAGGGCCATGAATGACCACACTCTTTCTGCGAGGCGAATCCTCTGGCATACCACTGCCACCCCCAACGAAACTAATGACATCGTAGCATCCAACGAGGAGGGATAGTGATAATTAAATCTGAGACCATTTCTATGAATTGAGAGGGCATGACAAAGTAGTGAGGCTCGGACAATCAACGTGATCGGCAACATGCTTACGAGTGACCTAAGTCAAATGTCATGAACAAAATTTCTTACTACTCGTCTCTACCCTGCAAATGCAAATTTTTGTATGTAGGCAGGCAACCTACATGACAGGATGTGTATATAAGGCTACCTATTCTGAAAACTCCGGACTAATAGCTAGCTTTGGCTTTGGTACGTATGAGCCACCCACAAAAGAATTAGAGAAACTAGAAATCGTTCAAGACGATCGACCAAACACCCTGTACATGTAACCTCCACACAAGGAGAAGATGAGACTAACGAGATTTTACTAGTGTGACTTGTCCATGTGCACGTAAGGATAAACATTATCCAAATTAAATGTTTTTATGGCGCAACCATAAGGCTAACCATTATCCCATCCAAATGCTTTTGTGGGAAACTCAATCAGAAATGACCGCCTCCAGATTAGTGGATAAGGCCAATAGAAAGGGTGACATTGTAGCTCGAAAAGGAAAAAGTAGTCTACAAGGAGATTTCCTCCAATAATCAAATTGGGAAGGTGTTGTTGTGTTTTAAAACTACCAATCACACACACACTTCCTAAAACTACCATAACTGCTTGTGACACTCGAAAAGGACAGTCATGGCCCTGAATTTTCAACATACCATTTTTCAGGACCTCTCAGAGATTCGAACAAGTGTAGAACAACCCTCTCTGAATCATTCTCATAGTGAAAAGAACTTTATAAATAATAAAACAAGTTTGAACCCACTTTTAAATTAGAATTTGGGAGGATTTTAATATTTCAAGCAATCATAATAGATAAATAATGCATTAAGAAAAAAATCACAACCTTCCAATAATCAAAAAGGATGGAGCTCTCCCATAAGCACCCTAACACCCTAGCACTTGAAAGACCCAAACCTAGTTACATTCATACTAGTATAAATGTACATAATACATCATAGCCTTGGTAAGCACATGTTTGATATCTTATTTTCAACCATGAAATAGATCAATTTTCTAATCAAACTAATAAATAGATCCATTTTATAAAAAACTAGATCCATATTTAGTATATTATATTAAAAAAACTACATAAAAACTCTCAAAATCAAACAAAAAATAACTATTTTCACCCATATAGATAAGATAAGTTAGTTCTATTATTTCTATTGGACAACTAAAAAGCCCTTCAATTTGGTTACTCTATCCTCATAGGTTAGTGTTTTATATAACTTACCAATGGCCAATGGGTGTGGCCATCCCACTTGAATCTCAACCTTGGAGCTTTAGGCTTTAGTGTTTAGGATTTAGTCTTAAGCGTGCTCACAATAGAATTGCATGATGTAAGTGATCATGGACCTTACTTGAGTCTCAACCTTGAAGCTTCAAGCTTTACTAATTAGGATTTAGGTTTAAGTGTACATATTGCAGATTGCATTATGTAAGTAGAGATGATAGACTTTTTCTAACAAGTCCAAAGACCCACTATGAGTAAGTCTATGTTTATTTTGGAATATGAGAATTGTAGGAGCATTCTATGCTTTTCTCATAGTCTCATATTGAGGTCTTAGTATTATGGGTGTCACATAGTGTGACGCTTATGTGAGGGGCTTAAGACCCACTATGGGTGGTTCTATGCTTATTTTGGAATATGAGAATTATGCTTTTCTCATAGTCTCATATTGATGCCTTAGTATTTTGTGTGTCACATAGTGTGACTCTTATCTAGGGGCTTAAGACCCACTATGTGATCTTGGAGTCTCAACCAAGTGGATGGTACACAATGACTTGACTATTAGAATTTAAAAATATATACATACTCTACGTTATGCTCGTAATGACTAAATTCACTTAAACTATATATGTCAACAAATTTAATTCACACATCAAATTGATAGTTTTAAAAATTAAGCAAACATCATCAATAACATGTCAATCAATTTTATAAATTTTATGTCAATTGTGGATTTCCTAAATATCAACTTATCAGACGAACATGGGTGAGGTCAAATAATTAATCTCGAACTCACATGGGTGAGGTGAAATAATTAAACTCACCCATGTCCGTAAAATCTTAAAATATTTTACTAAATCAGACAAATATGGGTGAAATCAAGAACGAACAAACATAAGTGAAATCAAGAACGAACATGGATGAGGTGAAATAATTATATAACCAACAACAATAGCAGCTGCAAAGCTATCTCCACATCCTACAGTATCTGCAACATCAACCTTCAATGCAGGTGCATAGAACAATCCTTTTGATGTCACCATCATTAATCTGAAACAGTTGTGCAAGCGGCTCACTTTGTTTTGACTGATTGTCAACTACACAGAAATAAGAATATGAGCCCATGCCAACTATAGCAATTAGGGGTTTAAAACAGAGCTGCGGAGTTTACAGCAAAAACGAGAGCTGAAATGGTGTGAAGGTGAAAGAGTGGAAGACAAGCACGGGAGTGAGTTCGAATGCATGCGAAAATGGAGTGATAAGGGAATGAAATACATGTTTCAGTTTTTGGCTGCGGAGATCTTGGTGGAGAAGAGCCGTATAGGTTTTAAACAGTGCCGTGTTCAAAACAAACAGTGCCGTGTTCAAAACAAACAGTGCCGTGTTAAACAGGTGTTGGATGAATGTTTAAAACAAGAGATGTGTAATTTGATTGATGTCCAGCACATATTTGACTCCTAATTTGATTTATCTTCTTCAGGCACGCTGCATTAAATTACTGCTGTTCATTTAATTAAAACTCTGTTTTTTCTCACGCGGCACTCAAAAATACACTCCGAAGAACCGCAGATTTCTCCCAGACCGCTACGAATTTCCTCAAACGGTTTCTGGGTTATCTAATTGACCCACCTAGCAAAAAAACCCATGTTTTAGTTTTTTGAAATTCGTCTCTGTTTGGGAGAATCGAAGGTGTGAAGTTTGATGTTTTTCAAGTTTTGCGTTTTTCTGAGTTAACTGTTCTGCACTTTATGAATTTGTTGCGTTTGGCTTTTTGGCTTGATTTTGCTGTGTTATTCAGTGTTCCAGTCTCATTTTTAAGGGCTTCTCCAGGCGTATGTCTTGTCAAGAGAGACTCCATTAACCTCAATGTAATTGAAGAATTACCATCACTACATTGACATTTGTTGTTCTGTCTCTTGAAAGGTCGATAATTGAAGCACAAATTTTTGAGATATATGGGCCTGTTCTAGATGACATTTTGTTGGTAGATCCTCAGATATCAGATGCAATAGAGAAGGAACTATACATCGTCAAATCTCTGGTTGTGAAGCTATACATCCACTAGGCTCATGGCCGTTGGAATTTCTTTTTGATACGAGTCATGGCTTGTTATTTTGGCTATAATGCTGGTATTGAAGGTGGTGTCTGTGGGAAAAAAAAATTTAGCGCAGATTTCCAGTTAATCCTTCATATCCTTTCTTTGAAAGCCATATCAGCAAGATTCCAACCAAATCCCCAAAAACACAGAGTTTTTATTTTAACACAGCAGTCCATGCAATTCGATCTATTTTTTCTCTCAGCCACAATGGAATCTAGGATGAAAATAGCTATAGCTTGTTTTTCTCTTTTCTTCTTCTCTGAAATTGTAAAAAAAAAGGATTAATGATTTTCAATTTCAAGCAGCAAATACTTCAAGAAAAACATGCTAAAAACAAGACTTTGACTGAGGTCCTAGGCTGGTTTTTCATCGATCTGAGCTGGGTGACTAGGATAGGATCCATGTCGGGACGATTCTGGAGATGCCCATGTGGTTGGTTTTTTCATTAGATGCCTGTAACCTGCTAAACTTTGAAATAGCCGCGGAATTGTCAGTTAGCTGCGGAATCAGGGCAGTTTCTGCAGCTAAGTTGCAAAACCTTATTTGAACAGGATACAGTGTTTTGAAGACCACTACAAAGCATAACCAGACAATTTTGGACAATTTGAACCTATCAAAGCACTTGAGTTTCTTTTTTTTTTTCATCATCAATTTTTTTTTTTATTGAATCAATTGAAATGTTGAAGTTTATTTTGTCTCCTTTTTTTTTCTACATAATAATTTTTTTTCTGATCCTCCAGATCACACAAAGTGCAAGAGGAGAGCATACTCAAGAATCATTATCTTTTTTTTTTTACATAACAATCATTTTTTGATCCTCTAGATCATACAAAGTGCAAGAGGAGAGCATACTCAAGAATTATTAACCTTTTTTTTTCAGATGTAAGAAATAAGGTCTCCTAATTACACTTCCCCGGCAACGGCGCCAAAATGTCTAGTCAATTTAACGTCTTAAATTGCTCTACATAAATTATCAATCCGGGTATCGTAAACTGATGAAGTGTGGTGCACTATATGTGCTTAGTTAACCTTTTTCTTACTTCGTTGTTTTATAGTTTATTTTGTTTATAGCAATGGTTTTATAAACAAATTAGTGATTTGTGTGTGTATGGTGATTTCTAAATGAGTGAGTGTGTGTAACTGGTGGTTTCTAACTACCTTCTAAACTTGCAAAGAAAGAGCTTGAAAGAAATAACTTGAAATGAAACTGAAAGCAAAGCATAAAAACCACTTTCTAATGGCACTAGTCACTACTCATGCTGCTGCAAAAAAAAAGTAAGAAAAACCACTTTAAAGACCAATTATAATGATCATCTCTTCCTAACTCTCTGCTTCCAACATATAGTACTATCTGAAACACGATTAAGAAGTAGTTAGAAATAAGTCTAAAAAGTAATCAAGCTCTAAGATGACAAATTATAACACCACTTTGCCTTTCTCCAACATTCTGCTTCCAACATACATTGTAATGTGTAACAAGTGAAGAAAGAGTTAGTGATATAAGTCAAAAACTACTCAAAGCAAGCTGTGATTTATTAGTATTCTGATCTCTTAAAGATGAACAACTTATGATAAGGAGACCATCAATATGTTAGCATACAACTTGAGAAACTAAACTTAGAAATCAAGCTAGAAAAATAAAATAAAGGCAGCAACTTATGAATATGACAACTGAAAATACCATTAGAGATAAAGCAAATACAACAAAGACATCTGTACAAGGCAGGGGCCCCCTACCACCTATGAAATCAAAGCAAAATTAAACACACTCGCATAAATTAAAATTGCATGAATGAAAATCTAATCTACCTTACATTCTACAAAGCAATATTTACAAAATGAAATCTACTCTACTTACATCCTAATATGCTCCATGACATCTACTTCATATCTCCTTCCATGTTGAGAACATCAAAGCTTTATTCAATTTCTTCAAAAGTACAAAGTACAAAAGCTTTCAAAAGCCATGGGACTAACAAGCTAAAAGGACTAAGGAAAGACTAAAGGAAAGACTAGTAAATGAAGGAGAGAGATCTCCTATTTATACAAAAAGATGAGAGCCATCTCATTAGTGATAGTCCATGAATCTCTCCCTCTACCTCTAGAGTCCTAATCAAAATAGGAACTGATAAGACACATGTCTTTTTAGAGTTACAATACAATTAGGAGATGTGACACATATCCTCATGATCCCATGATTCTTTCCAACCAAATTCGAATTTGGCCTTAGAGTGCCACATAAGGGTCTTCTAGAAGTCTCCTTTCAACCTACACATGTCAACAAACTCAACCCATTTGTTAGGTATAAGCATATGCACATTATTTTCTAATGTTTAACCACAAATTCACTTAAAAGGCTTAGAAATAATAAAGATTGGAAAAACATAAAGGTGGCCCAATGATAATGAAAGTGGGATGAATGTGGTGACATAGTAGTGAAATGGAGGTGAAATGGAAGTGATATAATGGACATAATAGTGAAAGTGTAATGGAAATGAATGACATTTTCAAGACTCAACAGTCTACACAGTTACATGAGGCACACTATCCTCATGTTTAATCCCACTAGCATAGATGAGGTATCCGTTCAGGCTACGCATCTAGAAGCTAGAGGTAAGAATGGGAACCTAGAAGTTGGGGGATCATCCAAACCCACTGCAAGCAAAAATAAGGAGAAAAGAAAACAGAAATGGAAAGAGAGGAAGACAAACACTGTATAGAAAAGCAAGTCTTCATGCACTCACTGTAAGAAGGATGGGCATGATGATGAGCACTGCTGGATTCTGCATCCGTAGCTGAAACCTAAGAAGTTCGAGGGAAAGAAGAAGAGGACCGTTGCAGCTATTCAAAAGGATTTGGGGTCAGACTCAGGAGATGAAGCAACAATTGCAGTCACAGGTATAAAAGGTAAAAATTCTGAAGCATCTACTAGTAATTATGCATAATCTACTAATAATGAAGAAAATGAGAGAAAAAGACATGAGCTTTTTCATATTCGAGTTATTTCCAATCATCAAAAGATTGATACTTCATTTGATAGTGGCTCACAAGTAAATTTAATTTCTGAAGCAATTGCAAAGAAATTGGGATTACTAACCACACCTCACAAGAAACCATATCCATTAGGTTGGTTATATTATAAAGCAAAGCTACAAGTGACTAGACAATGTAAACTTAAGTTTTCTTTTGGGTCAACATTTGTGGATGAGGTTGAGTTAGATATAGTTCCTTTGGATATATGTGGAATTGTTTTAGGAAGTCCTTACTTGTATGATAGAAAAGCTATTTTCTATAGAGTTGAGAACAAGTATCCACTCGTTAAAGATGGAATCGAATATATTGTAAGAGCTCATAAGCTCAAGAATAATTATGCTCTCATAAACTCAGGGCAGATGAAACGAATTGTAAATTCATGCAAACAATTTTTACTGATGGTTGTAAAGGAAAAGAAACCCGATAAAACCAATGTATTTGAGGGTTGTGATGCTAAACAACAAGTTGATTTAGAAAAATTTGTTTCAGAATATGATATATTGTTTCAAGAACCTAAAGGTTTGCCACCCAAAAAGGAAATAGTGCATGATATTAATTTGTAGCAAGATGCTTCATTGCCTAACATCGGAATGTACAGGTTGTCCGCTTTAGAGAATGTAGAAATAAAGAAGCAGGTACAGGAGCTGCTCGAGAAGGGGTTCATCAGACCTATCACATCACCATGTGGGTCTCCAGTTGTTTTGGTGAGAAAAAAAGATGGCTCATGGAGAATGTGCATTGATTACCGAGCACTAAATAAGATAACAATAAAAAATCTTTATCCCCTTCCTCGCATAGATGATCTATTAGATCAGTTGAAAGAAGCTGTTTATTTTTCCAAGTTAGACTTGCATAGTGGATATCATCAGGTCAGAGTTGTAGAGCAAGATTCATGGAAGACTGCTTTCAAAACAAAGCAAGGATTGTATGAGTGGTTGGTTATGCCTTTCGGCTTAACTAATGCTCCTGCTACTTTCATGAGAGTAATGAATGATGTACTGAGACCTTTTCTTGATGATTTTGTTATTATATATCTGGATGACATTCTTATATTTAGCATCATGTGGGAAGAACATTTAAAGCATGTTAAGCAGACACTAGATGTTTTGAAAAGAGAAAATCATTATGTTAAACTCTCAAAATGTGAATTTGGCAAAACATATTTGAATTATTTGGGACATATAGTAGGGGGTGGTGAATTGAAGATAGATCCCTCTAAGGTTGCAGTCATTGTAAATTGGCCTAAACCCAAATCTTCTACAGAAGTTATAAGATTCTTAGGAGCAACACAATATTGGAGAAAGTTTATTTCTAACTTTTCCTTAATTGCAGCTCCCTTACATGCTTTAACAGGATTGAACAAGGTGTTTCAGTGGGGAGGCAAACAGCTGAAAGCCTTCGACACCTTGAAAGAAAAGACTAGTACAACACAAGTACTAGCACTGCCCGATCTTCAAAGACCATTTGAGATTGAAACAGATGCCAATAACTATGCCATGGGAGCAGTGTTGATGCAGCACGGTAAACCCATATGTTATCATTCTGAGACATTTAATTCTGCAGTAGTTAACTATCCCACATATGATAAAGAATTGTATGCATTAGTACAGAGTGTGAAAAAGTGGAAACATTACTTAATGGGAAAAGAGACAGTTATACATACTAATCATCAACCACTTCAATATCTACACTCCCAAACTAAGTTGCAGCAATCAAGACACTATAGATGGATGGGTTTTCTACAACAGTTTCATTTAATCATCGGATATAAAAAGGGCATACACAATAAAGTTGCAGATATGTTATCCAAACCAATTATAAATGCATCTACTATACTTAAGCATAATTCAGTATTGCATGAAAGCTACATTGAACAATATGCTCAAGATATAGATTTTAAAGATGTATATGCAACTTTAAGTCAAGGCAAACGAGTAGAAGAATTGGATTATCATGTTAAGGAACAACTCTTATATCATTTTGGGAAGCTATGCATTCCACAAACTGAAAGAGTAAAGATAATTCGAGAAGCACACACTTCTCTAATATCAGGTCACTTTGGTGTAAGTAAAACAGTTGCACAGCTGCAAAGATTTTGTTATTGGCCAAAAATGAATGAGACAGTTTCTAGATATGTAAGAGGGTGTAGCATGTGTGCTAAAAGCAAACCCAACAATAGAAAACTAGGCTTGTACACTCCACTACCAGTTCCTTCTCATCCTTGGGAAAGTGTTTCCATGGACTTTGTTGGAGGACTGCCTAAATCTAGGAAAGTTCATGACTATTTATATGTTGTTGTGGATAGGCTCATCAAAATGTGTATTTTAATACCTTGTAACAAACAAATTACAGCTAAACAAACTGCAAAGTTGTTCTTTCAGCATGTATGGGTTCATTTTGGATTACCCACTTCCATAATATCTGATCGAGATACCCGATTTGTTGGGAAATTTTGGTCAAGTTTGTGGGAATTGATGGACACCAGGCTGAAGAAGAGCACAGCTTTTCATCTGCAAACAGATGGACAAACAGAAGTGGTCAACAGGACAGTGATCCAGTTGCTCAGAGGCTATTGCAGCAAGCATCCCAAACTCTGGGATGAACATTTATGTTATGTGCAACATGCTTACAGCCGAGCTAAACATTCTTCTACACAGAGATCTCCTTTCGAGACCTGTTTTGGTTTCACACCAAGGTCTCCCTTGGATTTTGTCTTTGGTAAAGACATAGCAATTGATGGACACAGTGAGGTGGACAAGACAACCAAGTTCATTGAACAAATCCAAGAGATTCACCAGGCAATACAGGAACAACTGGAAAAGAGCCAAGCCAAGTATAAGGCAAGGCATGACAAGCATCAGATGGAGCATAGTTTCCAGGTTGGTGATCAAGTTTGGCTGTATATCAGCAAAGACAAAATGCAAGGTGAAGGTAAGAAGTTGAAGCCAATAAGGTATGGACCTTTCAAGATACTTGAAAAAATTGGTGAGAATGCTTTTCGCCTTGATCTACCAGCTTACATGCACATCTACTCAGTTGTTAATGCAGACAGTTTGAGACTATTTGAACCTTCATTAATCGAAGATCCCGAAGAGCAGAGTCAATTTCCTTCTATTGATGATATGTTGCCTGAATATCTTAATGAATTGCGGGAAGATATAGTTCTGGACAGGAAGGTAAGAACTACGCGCAGAGGGGATGTTGAATACCTCAGGATTGGACTCAAGGGTTCAAAGCCAAGCAGTGTGAAATGGATAGAAATTGAGCAAGCGAGGAAGCAATACCCTCACTTGATTGATGCTTAAAAGAAAACCAACTTTTGGTGGTCCAAAAGATTTTTCAGTGGGAAGGCCGTGATCCGAATTGGATCCTAAAACACTCTCTAAGTTTTCATGATTGTTTCAAATTATGCTAAAAGATTCAAGTCTTAGAAAAATCAAAGCTATCAGAAGGAATCCTCGTAAATAGTTGTAGTTGTGGCCAGAGCGGAGCAATGAGGACCCTCGGTCGAGCGCGCAGACCGTTGGCCCATGGTAACGCGCGCTGGCGCAAACTGGAAAAATGCGAGGCCAAATCAAGAAACGGGGTGGTTTCTGATACGCGATTAGCGCTTTAGCAGGGCGTCCCCCTCAGTGAAGGAAAGACCTGAAGTGCCCAGACCCGAAATCGCTATAAAATTCGGAAAAGTAACACATTCAGTTTCGTAGTGCGGGATTCCACAAACCGACAGGATATCGGAAGGCCTCGAGGCGGTAAGTAGTTTTAACTGAGTCCCGCCTGATGCCACACATCGAGCAACACACGTCTGGCGGATGAGAGAGAAAACCACCCGCATCGGACAGGTAAACATCGTGCGACTTGTCCGCCCGATATGAAGGACAACCGTAGGATCTGGGGGGCCCAGATCAACGACGGAGATACGTCCCGATGACTGACCGGATTTGACAGGTCAAAAAGCAAGATGACAGGGGATTTGAAGTCCGACGTGAATTGTGAGTTGGCAAACGATTCATGATTCACGGGCGATCTTGAAGCAAACGAAATTAACGGCCAATCAAAAATTATTCAAGGAATCTGAAACCCAGTTCGTTGGGAAACAGGTGGCCACCTCCCTGCGAGGCGTTACCCAGTGATGATGACGCGGAGTAGAGGAATTTGAACAGACAGAGGTAAGGAAACTAGAAGGTCGGGAAGTGGAAACGAATAGTCAAAAGAAAAGACTGGATTTAAAGCCATGACCTGACAGAAGCAGAAAAAGACAACACAGAGAGGCAGACAAGAGTTAGCTAGACGCAGGAAGCTAATAGCAGAGAACAGAGAGTAGAAGCCGAGCTGACCTAAAGGCAACATCGAGCGAGATAGAGCCAGAGAGAGTCAGAGAGTATGTGTACTCCATTGAAGGCTTGAGAGGTTCAAGCAAACTCCTCGGCATAGGCCTGTCATACTACTGTGACCCTTAGAGGTCGAGTTTCAGTAAGGAGAGTCTGTACACTCCATTCGTATTGACTTCATTCTGTTTAGTGAGTCTCGAAACGAGCTCACTGTTGTAAAAACTCTGCTTGAAAACATAAGACAGAGGCCACCACTGAAAGGCTGGACCAGGAGACGTAGCCAGGAGCATTGGGTGAACTCCTTATTAAACTTGTTTTGTTTACATGTTTGACTGTTATGTTTTCTTTGATTGCCTCAGTGTCTATGTATTCTAGCAATCTTATCGATCCGTTGCATAAGTAACATAGGCACATCCATGCACATGAGTCTGTAATACCTTTAATTCTTTGTCTTGGATAAATTCCAGATCACCTTTTCATGTATCTTGTGGTTGCAAGACAATTTCAACAAAATGATAACATAGAGGTAATCATGCATAATACAACTTTACAATACCAATAACTTTGAGTTTTGGGATTGAATATGTCACTAAACAAGGTTTCAATAACAACAGATTATGACCTCCGCCCAATCATAAAGCAGGTTATTGACTATCATAGTTAGTCTAGTGCGGACTTCAATGTTATATTTGAAGTTTAATAACAATCTTAATCTTGTTGTTAGCCAAGAAAATAATTGTTTGGTACTCAAAAGTACACCACACATAATCTAGTTATGCCATATGATTTCATGTTTGATCTTTTTATCACTATTCCCAACACCTTGTTGGCCATGAATAATTCAACATATATCCAAAACCAATCGAACAATCAGTATGCAAGTGCATACAACTCCTATACATGAGTCATAAGTTAAGGTTACAATGTTCTCAATTTTACACCCTCTAAGTTTTTAGGCACTATGTGTACCAGGGCGTGAACCTAGGTCATTTACATATTGATACCCCACCTTAATACTAGATCATGACATGGTAGAATATAATTCATTTCTTGGAAAACAAATTCCTTAAACTAAATTCCAAAGTAGTTTATGCAATAATTGTTATATTGTCATATTCAAAACCAGACAACACTATCAATGCAATTTGACAGGTAGACTTCTCCAATATTGCTTGGTAGGAAAATAGTGGTATAAAACATGAATCCCAGATTGTACGATTAATTTGTATAGATTGCTAGATATCATTTTATTGAATCCCATTATCTTACAACAATCTCGATTACCAGTACCACTTACCCATCTGATATGGTTGAATCATCCTATTAATTTAGCAACGAGTTGTTGCATGGTTTGTTTCATCTCTCTTCATCACCTAGAACCTTTTATATGCCCCCTTTACTTGATGCATGCACTATTTTACTACTAGCATAAGATCCTTAGACCATCATAAGCTATATTAATGCGAAGCCTTTTGTTTTAACATTTTTTTTTTAATTAATTCGGACAATCATGTTTCGAATCTAGTGTACAATTCTTGTTAGTCACTAGGTTGCTCTGAATTACTCAATTTCTACTTCAAATGCATCGAGCACTACCATATCTAATTTGTTTGTCATTTATGTTCTCATAAAGCATGTATGCTTTGTTTATATATAGTAGAAGCAAAGAGATCATTTTAATCTTATCAATTTCCACAAGAAATACATTCATAAGATCTACAATCATTCTACTGGAAGCATCGTTTCCTTGCTATAGATTTTGAAAGGTCCCTATTTGTGAGACACCCATCTATATTTGGATTGATATGCACCTCTAGGGTGTGGAGTTTGAGGTTGCATACATTGAGTTGCAATAATTGACACATTAGAATTTGAGTGAACTTAAGAATGTGCCCTTGAGCTTGTATTTAATACTATCTTACTGCTATTAATTGAGAGGCACTAGGGGCTGCTTTTACACTCCCACTAAGTATTTACACTAGATGTACTTTTGGGTGTCAGTCCCATTGACCTTATTACTATATTCATAAATAATTAAGGTATGATGTCTTCTTCAACACGCATACAGTGAGTTGTATTGCACTTGTGCACATTCTTCACAACTCTGACCCCAATTTAGTCTTGATTAGAAATATACTTTATTTCTCTTGCATATCTTAGTTACAATTATTGGGATATTGCTTTATTAAAAAAGAAACTTTTAGGTTCCAACTTATTAAATATGCATGTTGCTATTGAATGTCAGAATAATGACCTGATACAGTTTAGTTCCCTTCAATTTGGAGCATTTTCCCAATAAGGTGAATTAAACAGTTCAACAAGTGGCAAAACCATATCCAAAAATGGACTGCATAATTACATGTATATGCACCAATTAACACAAAAAACATTAAATTGAAAGACAATTTTAAATAAAAATACATATATCATACCACGTACAAAGACCTGTATTTCATGAGCTTAATGATATTTCATGGGAACTTCATGAATAGATACAATTAAAAAAAAACTTCAGAATTTGTTCTAGGATGGAACCCAATTAATTAACCATCAATTTATGCTAATGTCATGAACTTCTTCCCTGTGATTTATATAGATTCCATCTATATAATTTTATTTTTTGACTTTTTCCTCATGTTGGCCATGATCTATGGAAAGAGAAATTTTCATTTTATCTATTCTTATTTGCCAGTTACCTCATAAGGGTTCAACATTTCTTCCCTTAAGATCTCTTATAAGCATAAACTTCATTATATTAAGTTATGTCCTTGAATAGACTACACATAGCACTTGTGCAACTCATAATTTAATTTTAATACGAGCAAATAATATGATGACAGTGTAGAAGAAGAGACCTATTGGCCCGCAATTAAACATAGGATTCAAACTTCCTTTATCCACCACTACTTCTTTCAACCCTTGCATTCATATTTACAAGTCATGATGACCACGCAACTAAAATCCATCATCTAACTTTCGATACAATAAGCATACTTTAAAAATCACTTATTCCCCACCATTATTTATTCAAAACTTTCATTGCATCACATATAAATTATTCTTCCTAAATGTGGTTATACACTTTACTCCTCTTATGTCGAGGCATTTAGTATTTGAGCCTTCTCTTACCTCAATTTCAACGATATATATTCTTCTTACGTATGTACTACATGTTATCTAATTGGATATCTCATTATCACTGTGAGTATAACATCCCCTTAATTGCATGTAATTCCTAACCCTCAATAAATAGCACAATAAAACAATAACCAATTTATGATTGACCATTTCTTACTTATTGAAAATAATCAACATGTTATATGTAGTTATTTCTTTGTATTAATCTCTACTGTTATATGTAGTTATTTCTTTGTATTAATCTCTACTCCCCATATTGCTACTATAGCTATCCACCATGGTGTATGAAATACACTACATAGGCTTGAGAAATTTAATATAAAGTGCAAAGATTAAATCCAACTTTGCTACTATGAAGTGCATATAAAGAGTAAGCTCGTAGAATGTTGCCATAGGTGGCGTATTATAAAAAAACAGGCCATGCACAACCGTAACTTTGGAAATTTGACCTGCAATATTTGGGTTATGGGGAGCGAAATTATTATCGCGATGCTTATTTCGTTAAAAGCACTACATCATTCATTTGTTAGTGATGCCATCCATATCATTTCCATCCAAGTATTAAGTGGAGGCTTTGCATGGAAGCGCTTCACCATGAAGTCGACTTGCCATCCTGGCTGCCATAAGACGTTTAAAATTTTCTTCGAACAACTAAAGAGTGCTAAACACTTGGCTTTGAGTCAAGTCAAGGCAGCAAATCAACCTCGAAACTTGCCACACGAATTGTTGACTAGTCCAGATTTTAAGTCACACTACCCTCCTACGCATGCACTATCACAATTGATCGAGCCTTTGCGAGTTTAACTATTCACCGAGTACTATTCTCAATACAAATTGTTAGGCTCAAGGTCAAGGCTCCAAATCCTCATTACACGTAAATCCGCAAACACAGACCATCTCAGTGGGGTTCGATCCTGATTCCCCTCCCCTTCTTTCATTCTCATCCATGTCCACTAGAACAACAAGTTCAAAGACATTTGCAGCCACAAGTAGGGCCACGAATGACCACACTCTTCCTGCAAGGCGAATCCTCTGGCATACCACTGCCACCCCCAACGAAACTAATGACATCGTAGCATCCAAGGAGGAGGGATAGTGATAATTAAATCTGAGACCATTTCTATGAATTGAGAGGGCATGAAAAAGTAGTGAGGCTCGGACAACCAACGTGATCGGCAACATGCTTACGAGTGACCTAGGTCAAATGTCATGAACAAAATTTCTTATTACTCGTCTTTGCCCTGCAAATGCAAATTTCTGTATGTAGGCAGGCAACCTACATGAGAGGATGTGTATATAAGGCTACCTATTCAGAAAACTCCGGACTAATAGCTAGCTTTGGCTTTGGTGCATATGAGCCACCCACAAAAGAATTCGAGAAACTAGAAATCGTTCAAGACGATCGACCAAACACCGTGTACATGTAACTTCCACACAAGGAGAAGATGAGATTAATGAGATTTTACTAGTGTGACTTGTCCACATGCACGTAAGGATAAACATTATCCAAATTAAATGTTTTTATGGCACGACCATAAGGATAACCATTATCCCATCCGAATGCTTTTGCGGGAAACTCAATCAGCAATGACTGCCTCCAGATTAGTGGATAAGGCTAGTAGAAAGGGCGACATTGTAGCTCGAAGAGGAAAAAGTAGTCTACAAGGAGATTTCCTCCAATAATCAAATTGGGAAGGTGTTGTTGTGTTTTAAAACTACCAATCACACACACACTTCCTAAAACTACCATAACCACATGTGACACTCGAGAAGGATAGTCATGGCACTGAATTTTCAACATACCATTTGTCATGACCTCTCTTAATCATTCTCGGAGTGAAGAGAACCTTATAAATAATAAAACAAGTTTGAACCCACTTTTAAATCAGAATTTGGGAGGATTTTAATATTTCAAGCAATCATAATAGATAAATAATGCATTAAGAAAAAAATCACAATCTTCCAATAAGTAAAAAGGATGGAGCTCTCCCATAAGCACCCTAGCACTTGAAAGACCCAAACCTAGTTACATTTATATTAGTATAAATGTACATAATACATCATAGCCTTGGTAAGCACATGTTTGATATCTTATTTTCAACCATGAAATAGATCAATTTTCTAATCAAACTAATAAATAGATCCATTTTATAAAAAACTAGATCCATATTTAGTGTATTATATTAAAAAAAACTACATAAAAACTCTCAAAATCAAACAAAAAATAACTATTTCACCCATACAGACAAGATAAGTTAGTTCTATTATTTCTATTGGACAACTAAAAAGCCCTTCAATTTGGTTACTCTATCCTCATAGGTTAGTGTTTTATATAACTTACCAATGGGCAATGGGTGTGGCCATCCCACTTGAATCTCAACCTTGGACCTTTAGGCTTTAGTGTTTAGGATTTGGTCTTAAGCGTGCTCACAATAGAATTGCATGATGTAAGTGATCATGGACCTTACTTGAGTCTCAACCTTGAAGCTTCAAGCTTTACTGTTTAGGATTTAGGTTTAAGTGTACATATTTCAGATTGCATTATGTAAGTAGAGATGATAGACTTTTTTCTAACAAGTCCAAAGATCCACTATGAGTAAGTCTATGTTTATTTTGGAATATGAGAATCGTAGGAGCATTCTATGCTTTACTCATAGTCTCATATTGAGGTCTTACTATTATGGGTGTCACATAGTGTGACGCTTATGTGAGGGGCTTAAGACCCAATGTGGGTGGTTCTATGCTTATTTTGGAATATGAGAATTGTGAGAGCATTCTATGCTTTTCTCATAGTCTCATATTGATGCCTTAGTATTTTGTGTGCCATATAGTGTGACTCTTATCTAGGGGCTTAAGACCCACTATGGGATCTTGGAGTCTCAACCAAGTGGATGGTACACAATGACTTGACTATTAAAATTTAAAAATATATACATACTCTACGTTATGCTCGTAATGACTAAATTCACTTAAACTATATATGTCAAAATATTTAATTCACACATCAAATTGATAGTTTTAAAAATTAAGCAAACATCATCAATAACATGTCAATCAATTTTATAAATTTTATGTCAATTGTGGATTTCCTAAATATCAACTTATCAGACGAACATGGGTGAGGTCAAATAATTAATCTCGAACTCACATGGGTGAGGTGAAATAATTAAATTCACCCATGTCCGTAAAATCTTAAAATATTTTACTAAATCAAACAAATATGGGTGAAATCAAGAACGAACAAACATAAGTGAAATCAAGAACGAACATGGATGAGGTGAAATAATTAAGTTCACCCCTGCTCATGAGATCCTAAAATATTTCGGGAATCCACAATTAGTCAGTCACTTAAACTAAAGCTAAAGGGTACTTAGTTGTAGCAATGCTAACCGTCGCGACTGATTTTATGGACATGAACTTTGATTGATAATGGCGATAAGAGCGAGGCTAAATCGGTGCAATTCTCCCATCTTTCTCCACACTCTGATTCAGTGCAGTTCTTCCATCTTTCTCCACAATCAAATTTAGAAGATGGCACGAGTGGACCGCAATCGCATCTACGACTTATATCCTGGTCTTCAAGATGGAATGGCCTATTATGGATGCAGATACATAGAAAAATTGGGCCAAACTATACAAAACATGTAAAATTATTCTTGTTCTGTGTACTATCAGTCATGTTTTCATGATTTCAGAGTACAAAGTTTGAGTCGATTATCACAAACTGATCTTCCCAACCATTTGGGTTTGTTTAATGACGTGTTTCAGACCTGATCACGTGATATCGTGTGCCATGCGATTTTATCATCTAGCTCTTACTGATAAAAAAATGGCAAGCATTTATTGCTTAAATGTGAATACCAGTAAAGCATTTTTTCATTCCAAATACATAAATTAGACTTCAAGAATTTTACCGCTGTGGAAACTTTCTCACATGATGCTTAACTGCATTCATAATAATATTGCAGGAAGTTGCCGCCGCCTCTCTCGCTCTTTCGTACGGGACTCACATGGAGCAGGGCCCTAAAACAACGGACATGTCGCACCAAAAGCCACTAGCCCCCCTCAAATATCAAGTTCGCAGACAGGTTCTTGATCTGTGTAAGCTAATTGACAGATATGCACCAAGTAGTACTCCGGTAAGGATGAGATAGAGAATTGTTACTGTAAACGGTCATCAGGGTTACATTTAAAATTTTTCAAAAGAGTAGGTAGAGAGTTGTTTTACTATATTATAAAAATAAATTAAATTATTTTAAATTTAGATTTTAAATGTTTTGATTATTTAATTTAATTTTATGTATTAATAGAAGTAGAGTTTTATTTATAATATAAATATTAGTATTGTAACACGAAAAATGTTTCATAAATATAACAATTTTTTTATTATTGTAAAATGGATTATCTTGCTAAATATAATTTGCTTATATATTAATTTACCCATCTAATTAGAATATGAAATTATTAGAATTGGAATAATCTCAAATCCCTACGAAATTGGTCGTGGGCGAGAGTCACGTGGCACAAATTAAATTTAACTGAGAAAAAAAAATGGAATTACACCTCTTATTATAAAATGGATTATTTTGCTAAATAACATTTGTTTATATATTAATTTCCCTGTCTAATTAGAATATGAATTTATTATAATTGGAATAATCTCAAATATGTAGGAAATTTGTAGGAAATTGGTGGTAGGGAGCCACTTGGCACGAATATAATTTTTTTAATTTATTAAAAATCAATGCAACCTAGCAAACTTGTAACACACTACAATTGTTGATAAGCATTCAGATGAAGTATATGTTGATTAGAAAAATAAAATAAGAAAGTCAACTGGTCCTCTTCCACCATAAATTGAAATAAGAAACCTTCGGCAATTATATAAAAATAAATAAAATTACTTTATTATTTGAGTTTAGTTTAGATGGTTGGAAAAAATGTGGTTATCTTTTTTATATGGTTTCAATTCTTATATTTGAGATGTTGAACTTATATTCTAGTTTAATTCTTAACTACATGATATGTTAAACTTATACAAAAGTTAATTCTGGGATGTCATATATTGAATTCATATTGAATATTTCTTATAATCCCTAAGAAAAAATTGTAAAAACATCAAATTTACCAACATTGAAATTGTTTATTATTTAATTTTGTGTTAAATATTAATTTCTTGATATCAAATTTCCACGTCATTTTTTTTTATCTCTTTTTATATATATATTTTTAATTTTATTTGTAATTTTTATTTTTTTTCAGTAAGAAAAAAACATTGTATACATGTGTCCAGGAGTATATATTCCATACATATGTGCACATATCATCATATAGATCTATCATCTAATATGAGACAATCTAATATGCCACTAAAAATAAAACATAAAATACCCATAATCTCACAGCATATTCGATTGACTGTGATCCCATATAGTAAATCATCCTTTCCAGAATATCAAATGATCCATGCAAAAACCTCCATCAAACAAAATAAAAGAGGCAGATCATAGATATTGACCTCTCAATGTGATATGTTATCCATAGAGCGGGAAAATCATTGCATCCATTGTGGCTCAGTGTTATCTCAATATGCATCCCATCCAATGCATCCAGTAGTCGCTCAGTTTTATCTTAATATGCATCCCATGCATCCAATGCATGCAGTGGTCACATCTTAGACATCTTGTCTGCATTTTGGTTGTGTTCCCTCCATGTATTGTCACTCAGTTTTATCTCAATATGCATCCCATTCTCGCTTAGTTTTATCTCAATATGCATCCCATCCAATGCATCCAGTAGTCACATCTTAGACATCTTATCTGCATTCTGGTTGTGTTCCCTCTGGATGTGCTGAATCGTGGAATCTATCTCAATATGCATCCCATCCAATGCATCAAGTAGTCACATCTTAGACATCTTATTTGCATTCTGGTTGTGTTCCCTCCCAATGCCCTGAATCGTGGAATCTATGAGGGTGTCTCATATATTCCCAATCAGACCTAGCCATCCATGTAGCTGTGGTTTCTGTGGTTGATTTACTTTGAATATGATCAACAATGGCCATAGAGTCCCACAATGGCCATAGAGTCCTCAAATATATGGATGGCAGGGATGTCCAAATATGTAGTGAAATGAATGAGACCCCATGATGCAATAATTTCAGCCTTCATATTAGTACCATGTGAACACCTAAGTGTACCCAAAATTCTTGTTCTTGCCCACATCTACAAATACCCTTTTATGCAATCCATCAAAAAAAACTTGCCAAATATACATTCGGAGCTAGGCTTCCTACAAATAGTCCTCATGGAACCTTTGTAGTTGTCCATTGTATAGTGATACCATTGTGATATCTCTTTAGATATATAATTATACTGATTTATCACTTGAAGGCAGCGAGGTATTTCAATCCTACGTTTCTAACCATCTCAACATTGTTACACCAAGAGGGTTAAAATACTCCTCAGAATTACAATAATGCCTATTTGATCAACGTTAGATTAGATCAAATCACTATAAAAACATTGTGATTCAGGTCCAGTGTGCACCTTCAACAATATCTGATATACGTCCTCTTTGCACGAACTTTAAATTTGCATCTGAACTTTCAGAGCGTTTCTCGTTTAGTCGAGGGATGATCTCTACTCGTCTCTAAATGTCTATTGCCCCATTTTGCAAGTTGACATGGACTTTGAGGTTGTAATTTTATATTTTTGGTTTTAATTTATGATTTGAATTGAGTTTATTTGCAGATTTTATGTTATTTATTGATACAGTTACATTGATATAATTAAATGATTAATACATAAATGTTGATAGGTATTAATTTATAATAAACATCAAAATACTATATATTAAATTGTTAAAAACTAATCATTAAACTAATTAAATTATAATTTTATTTTAAATTATTAATATTATTATTATTTATAAAAATAATAAATATATAAATGTATATATATACACAAAACACATGGAACAGGATTTGTATTCATTCATAATTCATTCAATAGAAATTATATCCTTCACGTTCATCTAATAATTATTGACAATATTTATTTATTTATTTTTTTTAATATACTTATCAGCATAATAATGCATAGTTTTACAAATTAATATCTATTTTGAAATTAAAATTTCATTTTTAAGTTAAAAATCATTATATAATTTGAATTAATTATAAAAACCATATTATTTTGTATAATTTAAATTTATGTCGATTATAGATTTTAGTAACCAATGGCATGATCAATAATTAACTTTGATTTTTATTTATCAATAATATATACCTATTTTTTTTATTACTTAAGTTTATGGGAGTTTTATATGAGTTCTTTTTTAGATTTGAATATGTGATATATGAGTATTTTTTTTATTGATTATTGAAGTTAAAGATATATTTTAAACTGTTAAATCTACTTAATTGATAGATTGGAAATAAGACAAAATAAGTCACAAATATATTATTATCAATTTTATTATATGTATCAATGGGATCCATTTTCAGGACAGAAATCTTGAGTGATAGATTGAAGGAGGAGTTTACCAATTAGAACATAAATCTTTTGTTTTAATGGGTAAGCTCCTCCAATCTATCAGTCAAGATTTATGTCATGAAGATGGATCCCCTTTGGGATTCTAAACGTAGACAAGATGCAAATATCATTGTGGATGATCTGAATCACAATTTTCCAAAAACAACTACATAAACTTAAAATCTAAAATATATCCAATAAACATGTCTTTCTGATTAATCAGATTAATATTATTTGAAAGACTTTTGGAACCAGCTAACATATATCTATCAAAGTTTCAAAATATTCCTAAAATTAACTCCATTTTTATATCTATTAGAGCATATTTAAGAACATAAAAATTTATGTATTAGACTATGAAACAAAACAGCTTACCTTCTTAAAATTAATCAAATAAATTACAATGTGGACCCTCTATGAAATTATTGCTCACCTTGTTTGCTCATCCTGCTCATCTACTTTATCAAATCCAGGAGGCGGTGGAACGGGTACGTTTGATTGTGGACATGATTATTTCCAAAGTCGATGCGAAAAATCGATATATAAATGACAGCAGGGAAGTCCTAGACTTCGTTATTAACAGGCAGCTGTTTTCATCCCCACTACCAAACGGAGAACAAGATATGACAAACCTCAAAAGCCTTGCAAGAGCCTATCTAAAAGACTGGTACCATCGTTAGCTACTTCACTTGAAATACTTTGCTAATCATAAATAGAATTTTGGTTTTTTTTTTTCTTCTGACTATGGGAAGATAATGGATCCAGATCATGAGTTGTTTCGCTCCAACAGGTATTATGTTCCATCCTGTGTTGGGTATGATTTATATCAAAACGCCGTCTGTGCAATGTATACAGCAAAGATAACACTGGGCATAGATACACCGATGAATAAACAATTTGGTTTTAGACTTCGCAATGAAGATCCTCTATGTGGTAAGAGCAGCTTCATCTATTCTTATGTCGATTATTGTATTCAGATGTGTTTAATATGCTGCAATAAGTTGAATGGAAATAGAATCATGATTTTGCAGCTTGGGCAAATACTCTTTTCCAATTTTATGAAGCCTATCCAACGATTCAGAATCTCGAAATAAACAAGTGGAGGAGGAGGTCTGGATGGGTTTCTGTGGAAAGGAATCAACTTGTAAGATTCATAAACTCATGTAATGTGATTTATATAGGGAAGAAATCATAGCTTGGAGTATATATAGTTTTGTTTGGATTAGATTATTAAATTTGTGGAAACCAAATTTTTTTATTTAATGGTTAAACCATATTGTGGAAACTAGATGATTAGATCACTAAACTAGATGATTGGATCACTAAATTTTTTTATTTAATATTTAGACTATATTTTTTAAATTTAATGATTAAATCAATTAAATAATTAAATCATAAATTTTTAAAAACCAAACCTCCTCATCTAATTGTTAGACATATCTTCCATAAATATATATCTTATATTATGAATTCAAAGGATAAATTTGTTTCAATGTACGTGACTGATTCATGCAGGGAGGGCTAGTCAAAGAAGGACTGCTCGTATGGGATTATAAGAAATTTTCTGAAGAGGATAACCATTCTGAAGTCATGGTAAGGAAAGGGCTAATGAGCTTGCTATTGAACATTAAATGTCTGTTTAGTTGCAAGCTCGATAGCTATATAAAACAAACGTGCGCGATGTTTTCCGAACACTCTGTCTTCACAGAAAGCTATATGACTATCGAGCTTGCAGCTAAGCGGATATTTAATGCCCGATACCAGGCATCATCAATACTTTAAGTTTTCTTTTACTGATTTCTATGTAGTTTGTTCTTATTTTTGTTTTGGAACCTGTATTTAATGCAGCACAAGCAATTGTCAAAGGATGCTCTCTGTTACTGATTTCTATGTAGTTTGTTCTTATTTTTGTTTTGGAACCTGTATTTAATGCAGCACAAGCAATTGTCAAAGGATGCTCTCTGTTAAACGCCATACGTACGATTGAGATAAATGATAAACAATTGACATGATTTTGCCCACGAAATTATATATACCTAAATGCAGGATTCATTGGTTCGAATTGTTGTTGAGTTTAATAAAAGTTTCACACGGTTGAGTTTAATAAAAGTTTAAGCTGTTTATTTTATTTTTATTAAATACAAAGTAGTTTTATAAAATTGTTTTTGGAGGAAGAATAATTTGTGGATGTGTGGAATGTTGCTATAAAAATACGTATAATTTCATTGAGTTATATCTCTCTGTATATAAAACTGGGTGGATGATGTACTTAATTAGTTGTTAAAATAGAAATTGGATTTATTGATGTTTAAATTTCATAATGTAGAAACTTACTACGAGCCCAATTGGAATTTTTTACTTTAATCACGCCCCCACACACGTGCCTATATCCATGCACTAATTCAAATATCAGAAATCGAATAATTTTAAATGATGTAAATTTGTGCTTGGAGCATAGTATTTATTTTTTTTTTCAGAAGAAAAAGCAGTATGGTATTTATATTATGTCAAAAACAGTGTTGTATTTACAGAAATATGGCAGGCCCGGATATGGCTTCTTATTCATAGTGTATTTTCATTTATATATCTTTCGTTGATACATATACAAAATTTTGAACTGTATATAGATCATTTCCTCATAGCAATATTCAAAAGATTTTCAAAATATGTAGATACCTGTAAGTTGAGATATTATCCAGAGAAAAGGAGCTTGTAGCATACCAGAAATTGTCGACCTTATATGCTGGGCATGGAGAATGGGTGAATGATATATGAACATGAATCCATGGAGATGCACAGATGCCACTTACGGAGTGGAGATTGCATTCCTTTCTTTGAAAGTATATCCGCTTGCTCATTTTGTTTACGTTTTATATGTGAGATAGGGAATATAGCAGGTTTCCATAGAGATGCAATCTTGGCCAACCATCCTGATATGGAGTACAAAAATAGAGCAGGCAAGCATATGAGATCAGTTGCATTTTCGCATCTCATATCTTACATAAAAAAAAATTAAAAATACTTCTCTTATCTTATACTATTTAACTAATAGATCCTCCAAAATTAACTCAAGATCGAACAAAATTTACAAAGTGTGACATAAAGTTAAGTATTAGAAACCTCCTCCTTGAGTTTGGAATAGGCTCTAAGGAATGGCACATTCAAATCAGAATTGTGCTTAATATTAAATGAAATTGAATTACCTTCCTTTATACTTGAAATTGTTGCTTTATAAGGATTTCCATAATGATTGTAAAAATCAATGTCAATTGGTTATATAGGATTTGTAACTATAACATTTTCTCTTACAGGCATTGGAGGTCTTGTTCCATCTTATCCTAGAGTATACACTAAAACATTGTATTAATTTGTCGCAATCTGAACTAATCTTTAGGTTTGGTTGTAGCGGGAAAATACATGCGAAGACCTGCTTTCTTAACAAATCCCAAGTCCTTATTACTCTTATATACCTCATACTTCCAAATTAACCCTATTCTAGTGCATTTTCCTTCCTTTTCTATGAAATTATCAAGAGTAGTGAACGCTCTTAATAATGAGTAGTTCACATTAAAATTTGAACACTTTCCCACATACATAACAAACTTCCAATTTTAAATGCTTGATAAGGAGGAACAAAGCAATTCCAACCTTGTAGGGGAGCCAAGAACCCATTGCATACCTTAATCCAGTTCCAATTTTGAAATCCACATCCGCTCTTTGCTATTATTGTAGAATACACCTTCAAATCTCCACTAATTGCAATGAATAGCTTTTGGTGCATGATGTCAACTCCCCATAAGAGCTCGGGAAATTACATTAAACTCATAATCATCATCCATACACTATGGCTTTGGACTTTGTTCTTTGAAACGACAAAGTTCACCAAGAAAATGCCATTCCCCTATTGGAAGTGCTCCAATATTATATGCCAATCATCATCCTCTTCAACATTATTTATCAAATCCATAAAGGAATAGAATGAAATCATCAGTATGACTGTGCAAACCACTACATTGGCTTCCCTCCATAGACAAGATTTGACATCAATTATGCTTTGATTAATAACCCTTGTGCATGGATATCCGACGTGGTTGAACTTGGCTACTGCCAAGTTGATACCCCATTTTTGCTTAGGGAAGTGTTGTAGCGGCTACAACCACCCTCTTAGATTTTGCCTTAGCTTCGTTTTGGAGCCTCCCTACCTACCGTCCTCAGCAGCATGTTTTGCACTATCAAGCACGAGCTTCAGTGGTTTTCTAGCAGATTGTCAGCTTGTGCATGATAGTTTGTTGCATCCCCCTCACAGATTATTTCTCCAGACTTGGTCTAGCCAACTCCCTCAAGAAATTGCGCAATTCTAGAGGGGAATCATCATTCCCTCTAGAAATTGCGCAATGCTGACTAGTAGCTTGCTAGGCTCCAGAATTGCACACTTCTGTGTATCAAAATTCACTGGAAAAACTGTGTAATTTGTCCCAGCAGGACTGCTCAACCCAGAAATTGCGCAATTTTGGGCAACAGTTAGCTGCTCAGCCTAGAAATTGCGCAATCCCTTTGGGCATCCAACCCATTTCCCTCCCAGAAATGCGCAAATTTTCCCCATCAGTCAAGTAAATTGTTGCATGTGCCTTCAGGTTGACTCGTTCCCTCCGGCACAAAGCAAAACTAATTTCATGCATGGACTGCTTCTCCCGAGGCAACATGTAAATGCATCCCTTGATTCAGGGATCTATTTTTAGCAGTTGGAGGTTACATGCAAGGATCACTTCAGAAGCCTCCCGCCAAGTGTCGCTTTTCCTACATTTGTGTCATGCGCGTCACAAATGTCTTGCATTGCATTTCATGTCTTGCATTGCATTTGTGTCGCTTTTTGTGTTTTGCTTCTTGTGAGCGTTGTCTACTTGATTTTAGTGAACACTTGTTGTCGTTTTGATGTATGTTAGCTTGTAGAAGCAACGTTTTAGTTTTTGTTCGCATCTCACTATTGTCGCATGCATGACACTGCTTTGCACAGACGGTTGCAGTTGCGGCGACTCGCTTCACACATATGCATGCTTTCCCGTTTTTTGAATCCTACACTTGTTTGCATGAATGATCATTCACTCTTATTTGCACTCATCTCATCATGCATCCATACTTTTCATGTTTTTAGTCACCCGTCGGACGGTCTAGGTTGCCTCTGCACAGATCGTTCCCTGCACGGCTAGCACTGTGCATTTCTGGAAGCGAAGGCTCTACCTTCCCTTCAGAAATTGCGCAAGTCTAAACCAACACTGACCCCCGGGCTTGTATTGCGCAATTCTTGGAGGCAGTGTCTTGCTGGCCCCAAAAACTACGTAATGCAGTTTGCTGGTTGCATGTCACTACTGACTGAAATTGTGCATTACGCAGTTTTGGCAGCCAGTCTCCCGACACCCCGACGAAAATTGTGCAACCTTCACGATCAATCACACAGGTATGTTACAAGTGAGTCCTATGGTTTGTTTTCATTTTCAACTAACAGATTTCTTACCATGAGTGTTGCTATGTCTCCAGGCATCACAGGTGTTCGTCTGTCTCTCAGCAACACAAGTACAATGGCCTTCAGGAGATCAGAGTCAAAGGACACTGTTGAGAGCCCAACGAGGTTTGCAGCCAAGCAAGTGTCTATGAGCTCTCCTACCTATGAATACATCAAGTTGTTCATAGAAAAGGACATCAAGATAATATGGCAGTAGTATTACAACAAGCAGCACCATCAGCAGCAGTAGAAGGCAACACACCTGTATGCATGCAAGAGGAAGGTTGTAAGCTCAAGCAGATCCACTTGTGATGAAATCACTTGGGAGATTGAGGCTATGAGGTGACGACGTGACATGAATATCACGTAAAGGTAGAGAACAAAACAAAGAAGGAGTTGCATTTGTTGAAGCAAAAACTCAAGGAAGAATAGGAGCTACATAGACGAGAGAATGGGTTGCAATAGAAACAGGTACAGTAGGGGGTGCAACATGCACATATAGATGAAACTGTGCTTGCACAAGTTATAGATCCATCCCAGTAGCTGGCACGAAGTAGACAAGGTGAGCAGTGTTGTTGATTGCGTGCAAGAGAATTTAGAAGCATGCATGTCATTGTATGCATGCATGCGATCCCACCCATTTTGCACACTCATTGAGGCGAAGACAAGAAGCAAGTCCAACTGGAGCTAAACATGTATTTTGACAAGTTGATGTGCACGACCACCAGCACATTCTTGGAGAGCAGTGTAGAAACTATGCATCAACATGTTGTCGGTCTGGTTGCACCCAAAACGACCATGCACATGCTATCAGATGAGTTGGACAAAGGAGCCATATCATTGCACCCAACAAAGGCAAGAGTTCGCTTTAGCAAGATGTCACCATTGAGCGCACAGACACCATCACGGACAACCAAGGTTGGCATCATCTCACCACCTTCGACCATCATAAGGATGTCGAAGAGTTGGTCTCACCACAAAGGTCCGAGTGTCAGTGATGCCTTGCATAGCTTGCTGAAGCCATTTTGTCTCACATGGGCACATGTGCATTGTAATGTAACATCTTGCCAAGTGGAAGTTCAAGTGTCGATAGTTGAATGGAACAGTCATAGAGTAGTTGAAGAGTCATGAGGATAGATGAACGGTCTCAAATGGGAATGTCAAGGGTCACCCCACCCTTTTCTATAAATAGTACCTCATAAATAATTATATAGGCTTTTGGTCAGCCAAGCTTCCAATAGGAATATCTTGGAGAAAGCTAAGACAATATTGTAACAAGCCTTGGCTTCTCCACTGCGCAGAGCTAGTATATCTCTTTAGAGGAGCAGGAAGTTGTGGTTGTAACGTTCCGTTGTCGGAACTAGTGGTTGGACGTGGATGTCTTGTATGACTGGAACTTACATTTCTTAATATAATAGGGCCAACACGTTTCGTGCATATGTTGTATTGTATTTCAACTATCTTGACTACTCTAAATTTTATGTGTATTTGTTTTCTTACGCATGCATGTGTAGCTATTTATGTATATGTATGTATGAACCTTTTCTGAAATGTGATGTTGTTTTAACTATCACTTTGGATTGCTAGCTAACTTTCCTTCCATGTTGTGATGCATCTTTTCTCGCGTGTTCCCTTCTTAACTCCGTGTTATCACAGGATCCCAAGGGACACACTCACCTCACTTTCCATGTGTTAGGACCATTCATGCACCTTCCTTGACTTACCTCATATGTCACACCCTTGCTACCAACAGGGACATCTTACTTGCCTCTATGCGAAACCACGGTCAAGGCATTACCGTATGACCCACTACTGGGACTCCTACACCAAACAGTCTGAGGTCTAATTGGGACTTCTTACCGGGGAGATCCCCTGACATGTTGGCAGGTCCAACACCGTCAACATTTTGGCGCTAGAAGGAGGGCCAGATGACAAGCTAAGTCCTCACATCTGTTTTGAATCTCTACATATCTATCATGACTAACTACAGAGTTTCTCTTCTGGAGTGTATGTCTTATGGAAACGACTTCATTATCTCGGAAAATCTCTCGGATAACTTGTCACATAAAACATACGATGGTGGAGGCCACGTAGCCTTGGTTAGGCATGTGGTCGGCGTTGTAGGCTCATGTGAAAGACATGGAATCTTTGAAGAATACATGACCTGTGCGTTGTTCATTTACACGCTTTGAGGGCACCCAATGCACTGGTGTGCCACGTTGCCTGAAAAATTTATCCATTCTATTTCTCATCTGGTCGCAGAGATAGACCGTGCTTTCAATCACTTCGACTGTAAAACACTTAACAAAGAAATTTTGGAATTATGAAAAGCACTTGATGAATCCCTTGAATAGTTTCACACACGCTTTTGTAATCTTTCATATCGATTCCCCGAAGATGATATTGATTGGGAATTTCTCGATGGAAGATTTGAGTATCTTCTTCACGTATCCGAGTCCTACTGAGCACACTTCGATTATGGAGTTGTGCGATAACATGCAGGCACAATTTTTATCATAAGTGACGGTCCGCCTTCAACTCATCAAACAACTCCACCACTGCAGAGTGATGTGAGAGATTATGCATGCACATATGTTGAACTGTCATATCCTCCCACCCCACCTGCTCTTGATATCTGCGTAGATTTGGCTTGCAAGCCTGTTGGTTGGCACGTGGATTTGTTCCCTCAACCTTCATCCCTGCGTTCTATTAATCCTTCGGATTGTACTGTCTTGTGTTCTTCCATTCCGGACTCCTCACCTGCTGTGAACGAGGATCAAGTTGTCGACGGAATTAGTGTTATGCAGCCAACCTGTGCCATCATTCATGATGAGTGTGTGCGGGAATCTAAAGAAGAACTTGCGGTGAAGGATGACTCCCTTCCATCCACGCCTCCTTCGCTTTATCCTGACATCCCTTATGATTCTACCACTGCCGATTTCCCTTGTGAAAACTCATTTCTGGATGTTGCTACTTTCGATCATTCACAGGACACATCGGATGTCAGTCTGTCATTACAATGCGGAGAGGACACATCTTCCTTTGGAAATCCGTCTAATCTATCATTTGTCATTTTTGAAAACACAGAGGGTGAACATATTTGCTTCTCATATACCCGTCTGCTTGATTCATAAAATCATGAGGATGCAAACAAACATCCTGAATTTTTTTATCTTGGTTGTCGTGATCGCTCTACTTCTTCATTTGATCACGATGTTGATTCAATCATTATTAATCTGTCTAAGACACTGGTTTATGATGATCTATCTATCAATGAAGTCGAAACCTCGCAGACTATTGAGGCACTTCAGCCTGAGCTGATGGTTATGTCAGGTCCTCGCTGTCCTAAGGTTGGTTTCACTTTCGATCAGGAAATTGTTGAAACACTCAAGGCTCCTCATCACTCTCTACTTTGCATTGAAGATCAACTAAACACCTAGATTTCACTTCCTCCACTCGAACTACACGATCCCATTGCTCATGCGTTGGAGATATCTTACACAACAAGCACACATGCACAATGTAAGTGATCTACCTATATCACGTTTGCTTGCATGTCACAGTCAAGAGAATGCATACACTCAAGATCTGCACGCAGTGTAGCACAACACTATGGCAAGTCCACAGAGTGCATGTCATGTGCTGTCACTCATCTTTGTTCTTTGGTCGCTTGTAAGCTTGGAGTGTGTCCACATTCATTGTTATATCTTTCATGCTTACTGGTTTGCGCAACTGCTTTGTTTGTAAACCGTGCTTTCACCAACATTGGTCAACCAATGCGCCGGTGGCTGCATTGGAAATATCACTTCACGTGATCAAGCCCATACATTGTTAGCTTAGGAATAGGAGTAGTGTTTACTTGTATGCATGTTTGCTTCTTTCTTTGTGCATTTGTTTGCTTGTTTTTTTGTTTGCTTACTCGCTTTTCTTTCGTGTTTGTTTCTGTTTCTTGCTTTGATTTTTGGTTTGTTTGCTTGTTATTGTTGTAGGTTAGTTTCGCATGGACCGTGTGCGACTCTTGAAACAAGCTGGGTAAAGTACAAGAGGACTTGTACAACTATCAACATATGGGTATCTGTTGTCCGCTCTCTTATGTAAGAACTTGTCGTCTTCAGCCCATGATACGTCAATGGAAAATACGTATTGTTTGAAGTGAACCTTGGTGAAAACACAACGCTCGCGATTTAACTAGTATCATCTACTCTAGTCGGTTTTGTTGGGTTAATCCTTGTTAGCTCAGTCAAGTAGAGTAAGGTGGGGGGGAAACCTTAACAAGCAAGTTAGAGGTATACATAAACTACTTCTATGAAGGAACAACCTCTTCTGCTCTCAATAAGTCAGGATCCCTCTTCTGTCTCTGAAATGAATAAGTGCTATGCACAGTTATGAAAATGAAAAATGAAAAAATGAAAAAGTGAAAATTTTCCAAAAAATGAAAATGAATAAGGTGAAAGAAGATAAAGGTTTCCTGCATAGAGAGGTGATGCAAGTAACTATGTCGGGGTATTGACTAGGCTCACTGGTAGCAGAGCGATGCTTGTGTTCCTGCGTGACTCCAGCCGGGGTACTGTCCAGGTCTGCTGGCAGCAGAGCAACACCAGAGATGAAACTAAAACTCTGATGACTATATTGCTTGTGCACCAATATACCCCTCATCCCCAATCGAAACAACTGTGTTGGCTTGACTTTGAATGTGTGTTGACCGACCAAGGGCTTGGTAGATGCTACATCTTACAATCAAGCAAGTGTGGAAACCAAGATGAACAAAGAACTGAACAATACTTCCGGAGGTGTTAGACTTGTTTTTCACGAACAAGGTCCATTCAGAGAGTTGGAGTTATACAAGTGTGTCGCCAAGTGTTGTAGTGGCTACAACCACCCTCCAAAATTTTGCCTTAGATTCGTTTTGGAGCCTCCCTACCAATCGTCCTTAGCAGCATGTCTTTCACTGTCAAGTACACAAGCTTCAATGGTTTTCTAGCAGATTGACAGCTTGTGCATGATAGCTTGTTGCATCCCCCTCACAGGTTGTTTCTCCAGACTTGGTCCAGCTACAGGCTGAGCATATCCCTCAAGAAATTGTGCAATTCTGGAGGGGAACCATCCTTCCCTCCAGAAATTACGCAATCCTAACTGGCAGCCTGTTGGGCTCCAGAATTGTGCAATTTTTCCTATTAAGCTTCACTGGAAAAAACTGCACAATCTGTCCCAGTAGGATTGCTCAGCGCAAAAATTGCACAATTTTTGGAAGCAGTCAGCTACTCAGCCCAGAAATTGTGAAATCCCTCTAGGCAACCAGCCCATCTCCCTCCTAGAATGCACAAATTTTTCCCATCAGTCAAGCAAGTTTTTGCATGTGCCGTCAGGTTGACCGGTTCCCTTCGAGACCGAGAAAAACTGATTTGCATGCATGGACTACTTCTCCTAAGGCAACATGAAAATGCATCACTTGATTTAGGGATCTATTTTTAGTAGCTGGAGCTTACATGCAAGGATAATTTCATAAACCTCTCACCAAGTGTCACTGTTCTTAGATTTGTGGCATGCGTGTCACAACCTCGATTTTATAAAAAATCATCAACCAAAAACTATAGATCTCATTCCTTGCATCAACCTCGCAGCTCTAACATCACACATTATATCTAGGAGTCATCGGCACATTCAACTCGGCTGTTTTGGGAGTAAGCCTGCTTTTCATGTCTTGCGTTGCGTTTCTGTCGCTTTTTGTGTTTCGCTTCGTGTGAGTGTTGTCTGCTTGATTTCAATGAGCGCTTGTTGTCGTTTTGATGTATGTTAGCTTGTAGAAGCCCCATTTTAGTTTTCGTTCACATATCACTCTTGTTGCATGCATGACACTTTTTTGCACGGACAGTCGCTGTTGTAGCAATTCGCTTCACACACATGCATGCTTTCCCATTTTATGAATCATGCACTTGTTGTTTGCATGAATGATCCATTCACTCTTGTTTGCACTCATCTCATCATGCATCCAGACTTCTCATGATTTCAGTCGCCCGTCGGCCGGTCTAGGCTGCTTTGGCCCGGAATGTGCCCTACTTGGCTAGCACTGCGCATTTTTGGAGGCGAAAGCTTGCCTTCCCTCCAGAAATTGCGCAAATCTAGCCCAACATTGACCTCCAGGATTTCATTGCGCAATTCTTCGAGGCAGTGTCCTGCTGGCCCCAGAAATTGCGCAATGTAGTTTGCTGGTTGCATGTCACTACTGACTGAAATTGCGCATTGAGTAGCTTCAGTCCTCAGCAGGCCAGGTTGGACTATGCATTGCATAGTTCCAGTAGTCAGTCAACCTCCTGATAGTCCGGACCATGCTTTGGGCAGTTTTGGCAGTCAGTCTCCCGACCTCTTGGCTGAAATTGTGAAACCTTCACGATCAATCGCACAGGTATGTTGCAAGTCAGTCGTCAAGTTTGTTTTGGTTTTCGACTAACAGATTTCTTTCCATGAGTGTTGCTACGTCTTTAGGCATCACAAGTGTTTGTCTGTCTCTTAGCAGTACAAGTATAATGGCCTTCAGGAGAGCAGAGTCAAAGGACACCATTGACAACCTAATGAGGTTTGCAGCCAAGCAAGTGTCTATGAGCTCTCCTACCTATGAAGACATCATGTTTTTTATAGACAAGGACATCAAGATAATATGGCAACAACATTACAGCAAGTGTTTGGTCAATTTAGAGTGTCCTAAATTGCTATATTAATTGTCAATCCAGGAGTCGTAAACTGCTGAAGTGAGGCGCACTATATATGCAAGATAACTGATTTCTTAATTTTTGTCGTTTTTGATTTTTAGTTTGTTTTTGGGTTTATCTTCGTTGATTCCCTAATGTGAGATGGCAATTCTAAAAGTCAAGTATGGATATAAGTGTTCAAGGCAATGGTGTTGTTATCACTTAAGAATACTAATGCCAAAATTTCTCAATTTAGTTTGATGCATTACACAGGGATTCATACAATTGCAGACAGCAACACAGTGGCAATGGTTACTATCAATCCAAGCAACCCATGCGGCACTACTTTTACCCATGATCATTTGGCTAAGATTGCAGAGACAACTAAAAGTAATTACTCTTGGGAGCATATCAAAGAAATGGATGGTTCCTGATTGGCACAACAGATATTCCTGATTGGTGTTATATGGAGGCATATGGAAAGAATGGGAAAAATGTTCACACTGAAGCACCTTCAATAGAAAATATCGCCCTTGACCGCATTCTGCCTTGTGTAGATGTGGCAACAGCTGAACAATCTTTAAATCAGAGTAAAATAGTGAACATTTAGTAGATCTTATGAGGAGGATGTTGTCTTCATTGCCAATGATTGGCATACATCTCTTCTTCCTTGTTACTTGAAGATTCTTTCACAAATGCCAAGGTTACATATTTGCATACATACCTTGAAGAATGGGGTCTATATATATATATATATATATATATATATATATATATATATATATATATTCAGTTTGAAAAGCTTCAAGGCACATGAAAAGAGACATTTGAAGATAGCAAAAGGCTCAAAATGAAAAAAAATTGGTTCAAAGCTGTGTTTTTGTAATTACACAGCAGTTTCGTAGCGCGCTACGAAACTGCTGTAGGAGCATATTATGAATTAGTGGACCAATTTTGAGAGACAAAGGGAAATATTTTCAAAGGGGAATCTTTGCAAAAGATCAATTACAAAGTGTCAACATTCAGCAAGGGCAAAACAAGTAGAAGGAGGACATTTTTGTTGAATTCTAAGCTACATGTTATAAAAGTGGAAATTGTTTCATAGCTAGATGATGCTTCAGGCAACATTAAAGGAGCTATTTGTCTTAATTCAAGTGTGGGATCAGATTTCATGGTTGATTTAATGCATTTCATATGATTAAAGAGACAGCATGGTCAGCAGAAGGATTCGAAGATGAGCATAAGAATGAAACTCTAAAAAGGAGGAGTTTTGTTTCCCTGTTTTTACTAGTCAACTTCTAGAAGCGTTTCTGAGCATTTGAAAGCTTATCTCTAAAACGTGAAAGAGGTTTTCATTCATAAGATACTGAAATACAAAAACCTCTTCCACTTTCTTCAAATCCATTATGATTTGAGAGAAATGAATGATCAAACTTGCGTTACGAAACTGCTGTAGGTGCAAGTTTTCCACAGGCATATTTCTCTGTTTGACACCTGTTTTTCAAAGAAATATTATGCATGGTAGGAAAGGTGTTTCAAAAAACCAAGAGAGGTTTTTTTTAAGCATGGATTGGTTCACAAAAGCCTCCTTCAGTTTTTCCAAATACATTGTTTATGAGAAGTTATGAGCTCTGTCCCAAGACCTATTTTTCAGCCAGAATAGAGCAAGGGACAGTTTCCTAATTTCTAGGAACAACAAAAGGATGAGTCATCAAGGGCCAGCTGGAAGGTTATGGGCTTCATCAAATTCGACTTCATGGAGTTTTATGTGTCAAAAGGAGTGTTTAATGCTTAGATAAGGTTGTTGTAATCATGATAAGGAGTTACACTCCTAGTTGTATTAGGTCTCTAGGACTGCTAGTTAGGTGTCATTTGAATTTAATAGTTAGTTTTGAGTGTCATTAGGTGTCAGGTCAGGTAGAATTCGAATTTTCCTCTTCCTAGAAGAGGAATATAAGCATGTAAAGAGCTCTATATATAGCAGAACATCTAATGTACAAAGTGTGGGAAATTTTATGGAAAAGCTTGTATTTGGCCTATGTAAGACTCATTTTCAGTAATACATGCTTGACTTTACTTCTCAGGATTCATGAAGGATTTTTTATGTTCAGAATATGTGATGTTGTCCTTTTTTTTAATTCTTACAGTGGTATGGATGTATAATCACTCAGAATTCACTGAATGTGCTCTGACTTCCTGTATACATTTACAAACTGTGTGGTCCCATATGAGTTTGTGCTCTAAATGTTTAAATGCTGAATGCCCTGACTTCCATGTAAGGTTGAGTTCATTGTTATATTGAGGTGTTTTTGACTCCATAAGCCCAATGGATAGTTGTTTAATGTGTTTACACCATTCATATTTTTCACAGTTGTTCTATAAGAGTTAGCCATCTTATCTTTAATCAAAATCATTAATCCATCAAGAGAGAGCCCTCTCAGGTTGAGGAGGCTAAGCCTCAGCCTAAAGTCGGTTTGAAACAGTTACTTGAAGTCTTCCTGGTCTGCAGCCTTCCAGGGCCTGATTTTGAGATAACAGGTGTCCTTTAAAAATGATTTCCAAACTTCAAAATTTTCAAAAAGGTTTTAAAACATGCAGTGATGAAATTAATTCCTAAAAGAGAATGAAAATGTGCCACTATTCTAATTAAATAAACAGTGAGCTAGTGACCATGAAACCTAGTATCCTTGCTGGTGTATAAATATAAAAGAAACTGAACTCAAAGAAATCCAAAAACTGCAAGCAAATTAAACTAAAATCACATTATATCAACGCATATTCTGACCCCTCTCCATTCAACTCGCTCTGGCTTTCGGAGGTAATCATAAACAACTTGAGCAATCCGATATCTAATTTGTAGAAAATAAAACTAATATTAAACTACACACTCATACTTCAATCCCTCACCATTCGTCTCGCTCTGGTTTTCATAGGTAACTGAAAATGACATGAGCAATTCAATAACTAACTTGCAGAAAAATAAACTAATATCAAACTACGCATTCATACTTCAATCCCTCACCATTCGTCTCGCTCTGGCTTTTGGAGGTAACTGAAAATGACATGAGTAATTTAATATCTATCTTGCAGAAGAGTAAATGAGCAAAACTGAAATAAATAAAACAGTGTTGGAACTAAGAACTAAGAAAAATGAATCAGCAGAAGGACAAGAATAATTCCATGTCATTAGTCATTATAAAACTATGTGTAAATGCCTGGGCTGCCTATTGTAATCTGAAACAAAGACACTGATCAGTTAACAGCATTAGAAAGCATAAAAACTATGGACAACAATCAACGTGAATACCATAAGCAGTGCAATATATACAAGTAAATGATTATGGCATAAGGAACGTAAAGAAATAAAGCATGAAACTATACAGCAATTAACAAAACCTCGGTGTGTACAGGGGCCCTCTGCACAACCTCGGGCAGTCAGAAATCAACCATGAATTGAGCTTATAAACAAAGTCTTCTCATGTATTAAAACGCAGTCATAACACAGAAATAAAGTCACGGCACAGTGGGCTTGTTAACAGTAAAAATTACATTACCAAAAGCTAACTATTATGTGTATGAGAACGCTTTATTTATAATAGAGGATGACATAACTACTTTCCTAAAATCTGCACTGATAAAAGACATGTGAACAACCACGTCCAGGAATCTAGCATTATGGCAGCCGTGAATATTAAATCTAAGGAGGGTGGCTGTTGGATTCGGTTCATGGAGCAGTCCACAGGTGTTAACACGTCTCCTGAGATTTAGGAATGGACACGCAAGTCTTCACGTGGCGAAAAACAGAGTTTTATCACCGTAAGACTCTTAGGTTGACCACCGCTTGACTACTTTTGACCATAGCCTTCGTTGGTGAATTCGACTAAGCCAATAGGACTCGATCCATGTCCTCGTCATTTGCAACTTGCCCATGTGGCTGGATTTTCCCGAAGACACCTGTAACATAGACTTTAACAAAAATGCTGCGGAAAGTTGAACTGGCTGCGGAAAGTGACAAGATTCCGCAGCTGAATGAGCAAAAATCTAATTCAAACAGCAAACACAAAACATAGTTAGGAAACCACTTTATATGCTCTTTTTAAACTAATATGCAATGATTTGACAACTTAGGAGGTCTAGGTAAATGGAAAAAATGGTTAGAAAGGTGTATAGGGAAGATGCAAGTTTGGGCTCAACAACAAGCAACACCATCAGCAGCAGCAGAAGGCAGCACACCTGCACGCAATGAATGCAAGAGGAAGGTTGTTGACAACACAGAGGTGGAACAAATTTGTAAGCTCAAGCAGATCCACTTGTGATGAAAGCAACTTTTGAGACCAAGGCTATGAGGTGACTGCACAACATGAAGATCGTGTGAAGGCAAAGAATGAAACAGGGAAGGATTTGCTTGTGTTGAAGTAGCAACTCAAGGAAGAACGAGAGCTTCATAGACAAGAGAATGAGTTGCAACAAGAACAATTACAACAGGGGATGCAACATGCATAAACAGATGAAACTGCACCCGTACAAGTTATAGATCCATCCAAGCAGCTGGCACAGAGCAAACAAGGTGATTAGTGTTGTTGATCGCATGCAAGGGAATTTAGCAGCATGCATGCTATTGTGCGCATGCATGCGATCCCACCCATTTGGCACATTCACCGAGGCAAAGACAAGAAGCAAGTCCAACTGGAGTTGAACATGTATTTTGATAAGTTGATGTGCACGGAAACCAACACATTTTTGGAGAGAAATGTAGACTCTATGCATCAACATGTTTCCAGTCTGGTCACACCCAGGATGACCATGTGCATGATATCAGATGAGTTGGATAGAGGAGCCATATCAGTGCACCTGGATGCAACGAAGGCAAGAGTTCGCTTCAGCAAGATGTCACCATTGAGCGCACAGACACCATCATGGACAACCAAGCTTGGCATCATATCACCACCTTCGACCATCACAAGGGTGTCAAAGAGTTGGTCTCACCACAACGGGCCGAGTGTCAGTGATGTCTTGCATGGCTTGCTTAAGCCATTTTGTCTCACATGGGCACATGTGCATTGTAATGTAACATCTTGTCAAGTGGAAGTTCATTGGTCAGCCAAGCTTCCAATAGGAATATCTTAGAGAAAGCTTGGATAGTATTGTAATGGGCCTTGGCTTCTCCACTGCACAGAGCTAGTATATCTCTTTAGAGGAGCAAGCAGTTGTGGCTATAACGTTCCGTTGTCGAAACTAGTGGTTGGACATGGATGTATTGTATGACTGGAACTTAGACTTCTTAATATAATAGGGCCAGCACGTTTCATGCATACGTTGTATTGTATTTCAACTATCTTGAGTGCTCTAAATGATATATGTATTTGTTTGCTTACGCATGCATGTGTATCTATTTATCTATATGTATGTATGAATATTTCTTAAATGTGTTATTGGTTTAATCGTCACTTTGGCTTGCTAGCTAACTGCCTTCCATGTTGTGATGCATCTTTGCTCGTGTGTTCCCTTCTTAACTCCGTGCTATCACAGGTTTCCAAGGGGTACACTCACCTCACTTTCCGTGTGTTAGGACTGTTCATGCACCTTCCTTGACTTACCACATATGTCACACCCTTGCTACCAACAAGGACATATTACTTGTCTCTGTGCGAAACCATGGTCAAGGCATTGCTGTATGACCCACTGTTGGGACTCATACACCAAACGGTTTGAGGCTTAATTGAGACTTCTTACTGGGGAGATCCCCTGACATGTTGGCGGATCCAGCACTGTCAAGAGGAAGAAATTCATGATTAGCTCTTAGTTGATTAAGAGATAGTGAGATAACCCCTCCTCCAGTTTACACTAATTATGTTATGTTCAAGAGATGAACCTTGATTTGATAAATGATATATTGAATGGATTGCCATTGTTTTCGCAAGAGAATAAATTATTTTGAAAACTTTTTTTAGTTTGATATCCTCTAGGGATTTTCCACAAATAATATGGTGAATTATTAGTTCTGAGTCCCCCACGATAATTAGCTTCTAAAGGTTGAGGGTAGGGGCTTGAAGCAACTCCTGTAGGAGGGAATACGCTTTAGCCTAGTTATTTGTGGCTTGTTAAGGTCCCCAAGAAAATGAAATTTCAATTTTTCCATTGGGGTGAATGATCAACCCTCCCCACCACCCACATTTCCCCTGCCATCTATTAATTCAAATGGATTTTAATGAAAGTTTAATTGCTTATTTAATTAAATATAAAGTAATAAATGCAATTTATTTGGACTAAAATATTTATATATTGGTAATAATTGAGAAACAAGGTTAAATATTTTGTTTTTTATTGGAATTATGGTTACACTGAGAGGGGGGAATGAATAAGTGTAATGGTCAATTTAATGAGTTTAAACAATTTCACAATTCATGATAATTGAAATCATAACAATGTATCAATAAAATCAATCATCACATCAATACATATGAACACCATATATATGTGGAAACCCTTGCGGGAGAGAACCGCGAATCTTCTTATCTTCTTCAATCTTTGATCACATCAATTTGTAGGCATAAACCTACTAGAGGCACCAACCCCCAAAATCAATTTGCATGCACCAACTTGCTAGAGGAACCAACCCCAAAATATATGCGAGCAACAACTTGATGTAGGCACCAACCTGATGTAGGCTCCAACATGATAGAAGCCCCCACCTCCAAAATCAATAAGCACCAACTTGTTGTGGGCTCTAACCTAATTGATGCACCAACCTCTAGAATTAATTTGGAGGCACTGACCCATTGTAGAATTCAACTTGATGCGGCACCAACATCTTATGGAGGCACCCTCTTCCTTCATCAAAACATATTGGACCACATTTCACAATATTTTAAACTAGATCCACAAGATCAAAACACAATAAATTCCCCTTACAAATTTGATCATATAAATGTAACCTCCACCTGTTCTTTAATCATCAATAGTAGCATCTTCTTTATTTCTCATTCAGATCACTAAAAATAAAATTGTTCATAACCACTAGAAAGTTTTTTACAGGAGTAAAATAAATATTTCTTATTTCCCTCAAAAAATACTTTCATGACTTTTCATGTCCCTCTTTTAGATCAAAAAAATTCTTGCCATTTCCCCTTTTCAAAAATCAATTTTGGCTTTAAAATGATGCAACAAACATTATAAAAATTAATAGTTCAACCAAATGACCCTATTGGGTTGCTAGAATGTACCTTTCCTATCCACCACTCTACATAATGCAGTTCTATGATGCACATACAATAAAATGCGCCTGATTGGTGCGCTATTTCCAAACTCCAAAAAAAGTTTAACCTTGGCGAGTCTGACAAGACTTGAACCTAGTGACCACCTTCAGCACAAACCACCCCAACAATGTCTCGACTACACTATGCTCCTCACAACACAATGTACTCACATCCCTTTTCTCATGAGTTGTGTTATCATACTCTATAGGTTAGTGCTCCATCGGCCATGTATCAACCACAAATTGTCCATAAAAACTAGATCTGCCCAAAGTTGCATGGTGGTTAAAGCCATTAAATAATGCACTCATTCATGTGCCAATTCACTATTGATTTCACACGAATGCATGGATCTACCCTAAAGTTGCACGATCTTTAAAAAGTTTGGGGTTTGACCCCTTTTCAAAAATGTGCACTTTCAAACTCGCTTATCTTCCCATTCCAGACGAGTATGTCCAAGTGTAGTATATTGTTAGAAAGCTCTCTAAGAGGACTACCATCCAAACCTTATACATACTCATTTGATCATCATAAATTCAGAAGATTATCAATTATATCTAGGGTATCATACCTTCTTTGACATCAATGACATGACATTGGTTGTAATTAATGACAACACTATGGCCAACAATCTCCCCCTTTTTCATTGATGGCAACACCACCAAATATTGATGGTCATTAATGGCAATAAACTTAACTCCCCCTATTAAGTTGTTGGTCCAAAGTTTGCAATATTTTTCCTCATAATGTAGTCAATGTATGCTATCAAGATATGTCCTCATAATGTATTCAATCTCTATTATCTCTCCCCTTTGACATCAGTAGCAAGGGGATCTATCATTAAGTGATTGCTTATTATTGGGTCAATGATGCACAACTACTCTTCTGAATTACTACATCTACTTGTGGACCTACTCCCCTGTGAATGGAATCTCCCCATGTGAAGAATATATCTTCCTATAAATGCTTCCTAACATGTTTCCATAGTCATACTCCTCCTGTAAGTAGCTTGGAAGCAATCCCTATACTCCTTTTACATCTGAGATATCACCGAGAGTGATCATAAAATCACCTTCACAAATCCTTGATACAATACAAGTGTCTCAATATCCACTATGTTGGTTCACCCCTCACCTGCCCTAGACTGCTCCACTTCTCTTTCTGAGAATTTCTCCCCCTGTTCCTAGGCTCCCTTCAATCTTGTCTTTTCCTTCTTTAAATATGCATCTATCATGTATACTATTGGTTCTTCAAGTTGCATCTCATCTCAAACATGCACTTACTTGAAGAAGCCTTCACCAATAGGTTAGATTTGAGTGGTCAGATCTATATTTGTCTCTTCTTATTTCCTTCTCCATGCGTTCATGGTCTTTCTAGGGTTAGCACATAAATATTCTTCCTTGAACCATCTCATGTTAATCCTACAAGAATGGGTTATATTTTGTTTATTGTGGCATTTGTAGCATTTTATATTGAGCTTGAATATTGGACAGAATGATTCAAATTGTTTGTTGTTGTAACTTTAGATTTGATTACCCTTATATTTGTTCCTAGAAGTTTGATAATAGCCTCCTTTTTTTAAATAATCATTCTCCGCATAGATTTTGCAATCCCTTTCTTTATGTCCAAATCTTGTACCGAATAAACAAAGACCAAAAATATATATTTTGATACGTGCATGAGTGGAGTTGTCTTGATAAAACATTTCTTCTGAAGTTGTCCCGCATTTGAAAAGATTTATCTCTTCACTATTATTTTAATTTTATTCCATGGTTGCTTGTAGATCCCTTGAGAGGAACATAATGACTTCTTGATGTAGTAACATTTTTGAACTCATCCTAGTTTTTTCCCTTGCTTTGGCTAGTTGTTTCTTGTTGATTCTTATTTCCTTCTTGAGTGTCACCTAAGCTACTAAATTAACATTCTTAGGTTGGTCCTTTAGTTCACTGGTGTCTTCAATTGTATTTTTTTTGGTGTTAGCTCTCCGTAATTTTCCCTAGGCTAAGGAGAGAAAATGAGAGGTAACCACAAAACCACATGTAAGCTAGAATCTATCCCTTCTAGCTTTAGATAAGGATCTTTCTGTTTAGGATGTTCAACTACTATGATGTTAGGCTAGGTCTAGTGCTAAGTAGGGTATGATTTTCAAATATTTGTTGGTAGGAAAGGAGACATATCCATTGGGCATAGAGTCATGTCTACCTAATTAAGTTTCCAATGACGAAATGAAGAGAAAATGGAGCTTCTGTAGGGGCGAGGTAGGTAGTCTCTTTAGATATTTTTAGTCTGAATTTGTTGTAGGAGGATGAGCTGAAGAAAAAATAGAAATGACAAAAAGAGCATCAAGCACCAAGATGAATTATAACTGTCATTTTAGCAGAAAACATAGATGTCTATCAAACTGAAACAAAGCACTGTTTGGAGTGAATTCTGAATCAAATATTTTTTTAACTAAACAATAAGGTATATTTCAAAACATGATTGTCATAGAAGATAACCTAAAAATAAATAACTTGGCACATCTCCAAAGAAAACTAATTGAAGAATCCCTACAAATTCCACCTTTCTATTTCATTTGCTGTAAAAATATATCAAAAATAATTGCAGTACACAATGTCCTTTTTCCTTAACCTAACCTCAACCCTTTTTTCGTTTACATTCACATAATAAATAGACTAAAATGAGTCAGTTCCCAACTCTAGGGGTAGACTTCATCATTAGGATTTACGTTTCTAACTTCTCCAATGAAAATAGAACAAATTTCTAAAAACTAGGGATTACTTAACTAGATCTTTTCGAAGCATTTTACATTAAATTCTCAGCTCCGAATTGAGCTTGTGAGTCACTAAATTCCCTATTACAATTACTAAGACCATAAAAATAGATTACAACAAGTTTTTACTTGGTTAACTCGTTCAAAAGGATGCATGTTTAGAAGTGCGGCGCCAGCGCTGCATAACCTCCTAATTCTCCAGAAATACAAAAACGCAACGCTCCATGGTTGAGATGTCTTTGGTTGAATATTGAGCTTCCTAATGACTCCATTATGTTTGAACAAGTTTGTACATGGATAATTTCCCGCTCAGAATATTTCTTTCACCACATGAATCCTCCAACTTTCACATTTTCATTTATAGCCAAAAACGCAGCACTAGTTGCAAAAGCGTAGCACCATCTGTTTTCATGGTTTGAGTGACAATGATGTCTCTGGTCAAGTTGCACATATTTTTGATGATGTTGACACTGAAATGATCATTCTATGTACCCCTTTCAATCCTTCCTTCACCAAAAATGCAAAATATTCATCTCCACATCAAAAACCCTACCCCTAATGCTTGTTAGGGCACAAAATGTTGTGTAAACTTCTTCTTCAACGAATAACTTTAGAACTCAAACTAAATGTGGTTGCCAAAGGGACTTTATGCAAAACATTATCACTTGGAACCTCAAACCCATAAATAAGCATACTTTAGGCAAAAGTGAGAAATCAAAATTGTGTTATTTCAGCCCTTCCAGCATTCAAACTTTGGTTGCCTCAAGAAATAGGCCCAACTTGCCTCTATCTTTCTCCTACATCTCCTTTAACTTTTTTTTGGTAGCTCTTAATTATTTTCACAAAGAAATATTTTTCCTGTGTAGTGGAAGGGATCTCTTCAACATATATTTGGAATTTTCCATTGTGGGATGATAGATGTCCAGAAGATCACTCATTTGTTTCCTAGCCATTTCATCCTGGTCACTTAAGCTCAGAAATCTCCCTGTGAGCCTCCTTTAGTTTCTTTGTTAACATGTTAAAGGTGTTCTTCCCCTCATCTATCTTTGTCTTCTCTTCTTGCATTGTCTTCTCTTCTTGGATTTGTGGCTTTCTAGATGAGGATCTGATAACCCTAGCTTCTGGAACTTCTACCTTCTTACTATCCTCTTTGATTACCTTTTCTTTGCCCTTGGATTTGGAAACAAGTAGTGTATCTTTAACCACTGACACATCTTCACTAGGTTCAGGTGTATTTTCTAGAATGACTTTCTTTAATTCCCTATTTTCTTGTGGCAACTGTGCAATAACCATATGGGCCTTCTTCAATTATTCTTGAAATTGTGCAATCTCTTTGACTTTGTCATCAACAACATCATCTTCTAGTATGGTCTCCATGGCTTCAAATGTTTGCTCCAAGGGTAACCTTTTTGTAGCAAACCTAGTGAGGGGCCTTTTAGGGACATCCAACACTTCTGGATAAAATTGTAGCTTCTTGCCTTTCTTCTTTCCTATTGACTACATTGTAGTTGAGGGGCTCGTCACTAAACTTCTATTTGGTGAATGAATGTCTTTTACCACTGCCGAGGGTGTTTCCTTCTTGCTCAAGGAACTAGTTGGAACATCATTCACTAGGTTTGAAGAATCTATTAATGATTGCCATGATTTATTTATTTTATTTAGCTCCTCCAGTACCAGCAACTTAGTTAAGGAAAAGTGGAAAAGGCTAGGTTCCACTTGACTTTGTTTTCCTTGTGCTCTGTTTGCCATCTTGTTGAGACTCCTGAATAGATAGAATGGAAAATTCAAGGGGCTCTTCATAGTAAAATGCATCAAGAGTCTGAAATGGTATTGATAAATCCTTCCAAACCTACCCTCACATGTTAAATACCTATGAATAGCTTGTAAAATCTTGTTGTGATGTTCAAGTAAATCATCTTTAAGAACAATGGACCCATACTCCTTGTCTTTATACTCAGACTTCAAAACATATCTATAATGGGCAATATAAAGGGGCATGCCCTTGAACCATTGCTCTCCCTAAAGGGGAATCTTTGTTATAGCTAATATTATGACCTTTGTAACTGGAAAGGTGAGCGCTCCAACCTTAGCCTCCAACCCATTAAATTTCATGGAAAACTTCTCATTAAGTTGTGCATTATACCCTTGACTTTTTTTCATAAAACCTGATACATCCCACCCGCTCAAAAGAAACTCTAATAGTTATGTTTGCATTGATGAATGTGAGATCTTGGGGCTCAAATCTAACAATAACACCTCCATTGTGTTTTCTTCCCTCTGGAGTCGACATGATTTTTTGTTTTGCAGCAGGGGATACTCTAGGGTTTTAATGAAAACTTAATATGTGCAACAAGTGTGAGGGAAATAATAAAAAGGGCTCAAAATTAATCCATTGATGATAATTAAGAAGAAAACCCTATAAAACACACCAATTAGCATAAATTACCTCCTGAAAACCCCAAGACAACTAATACATGATTGATTCTGGTGGCAAAAAAATCCAAAAAGACAGGTGTAGCACCAGAAGCACAGCGCATGAGAAAAAAAGATTCAAACACCTCTAAGGCACACAAAATTATGGTAAGGAGTTGCAATTAAGGCTAATGGCATGGAATAATTTTCATATGGAAGCTTCAAATTTAAATTTTTGACAGTTTGGAAAAGGTAAGCACAAGAATTCAACACACAGAGAAAGTGCAACGAATATAGAAAGCGCAGCGATGGTAAAAAATTGGTATCTTGCGGGTTTCTATGTTGTTTTCTTAGCTCATGCATGCAATTGGGTAATCATTAAAAACCAAGATACTAAATAAAACTAAATTTTTCACCTGTGGGAGCGATTTGACCACAAGGTGGAGAAAATGCAACGTTGTTTGCAAATGCAGTGCTCCCCCACCTCCTTTGCGCAGAAACCAAGAACAACCACACAATGAGATTCTGGTGGGAAAAATGGAGAGATGAGAGATATTGTATGGAGATAATCACACAATTAACCTCCCAAGTTGTTTGAGAGCGGACTTGATGGCAATAATTATGATTTGAACTTGAATCACCAAAGTGTAGCACTTGGCAAAGCACAACAATTGTCTTCTTGACCGTTGTACTCTTGTTGATGTCATGAATAATCATTATTTGACATGTAAACTGACTCAAGACACCTACAAATATGTGCCCATGATGACAAACCATGGCAACACAATCTTTCTCGTGATTTCTTGATATAATTTGACCCATATACCTACTTAGCTTGACCCCTTGGGATATAAAATACCATCTTTGTAACTCTTGAAACACTTTGACATATTTACAATGAATAATAGTAAAAAATATTCCTACATAAGACGTAAAGCTTGATCTTCCACAATATTGTAACCACACTTTTATGCTTTTGAAAAAATTTGAAAGACAACAATTATTTTTTACTACTATGACTATATGATACTAATAATACCCACTTGAGGCCATTGCCTCTTAACTCTGAATCTGAGAAATAAACATGATCCCCAAATTATTTAGCCTCGAGCTGAAGAATTTCCTTATAAACCTCCAAGGTGTTGCTTAAGAAAAATTTGCTACAAATTCCCAACCAAAAATTCTTCGACGACGCGTCGATGGGGAACCTGAAGCATCACCTCTATGGTTAGCACTGCATAGCCGTGGAGCCATGAACATAATTAACTTTCAATACAAAAATTTAACACTTTTGGTGTAATGACCGACACCAATGGACTAAACAACGTGATGGTACAATGACGTAACAAGAGGGTTCAAGAAACATAAGGTTACACCAATGAATTTGAAGATTACACTGTAAATACAACCATAGACCCAATTAAAACCATATGGAGAAGGTAATAGCGTACCATATTCAACACACCAAAACCAGACATGTAAAGGAAATTTCGGCAAGGTTCGAGTTGTAGGGGGTTGTCGAGGGGAGGAATATAACAAGTTCAAACGATGGACCACACCCAAAATTGTGGAGAAAAAGAGCAAAGAACATTGGCCCTTGTGAGAAATAAACATCGAAGCTTGGAAGCATAAAAAACACACATGTTTATAGTCAACAAACAATATATAACCCACCGTCGACGAAACTAAGACAGGACTAGACATTAACAGTGTTACTGGAATCCCAGGACTAATTTGTAAGAGATGAGTGAACCTTTGTGAGACAATAACCAAACGTTGCTTTGACACTATGAAAGAGGTACTTGAAGAGATTACCCTACTACCAAATGATAACTCGACAACTATGAGGCTAGCACAAGACCATTCTTTAAACATATAAGTGAAGACCAGGAAACAAATACCTCCGCAAGAACATTCTTTAGCAATATAAGTGAATACCATGAAACAAATACCTCTATATCTATGTGCAATGTGAGAAGGTTGCTTATATATAGAGAACAATATATGGACCCAAAACCTTTGCCACCCTGCAACCATAGCCATGCAAATATAAGGCACCTGAGACATAAGTGTGTGAGCGTGTAGAATAAGGATAGGTGTTAGTACACTCTCCATTGCGAGCCAGGTGTAGAGAATGAACCCATAGTCTTGCCTTCTGATATTGTAAACCATAATATTCTCATAAATGAGCTTACCTCGGTTGTTAGAGGTGAGTTCAGATGCATCCAACCTGCCATGAGAAAGGCATCCCATCTTTGAACAGGAAAAACGGAATGTATATTTGGGAATTTTACCATACGCATGGATTAAACTCCCACCTACTTGCATTTAAGTCACTTCAACTTAAACAATTGTAAACCTTGTTGTGATGTGAATCCTTCCACACTAGTATCATGCGCCTCCAGGTGTAAGGCCTAGCGCTACCACTAAGGGACGCCAACTTGTGTTGGAATAAGGAATTATTGGGGGGGATGAATCAGTAATAGTGAGGTTCTTAAAAGTTTTTATGAATATGTTTTTAGTTCTTTCCTCTATTGTCTATTAATTATGAGAGAATTCACACATAATACAAATGAGCAACTAGATGAGTCATTCATATGTACATTCAATCCATCGCATGAGCAGAATACAAATATTGACACTGGTATTTTTATGTGGAAACCCAAAGGGAGAAAACCACCAATCTTTTTGTTGTTATGATGTAAATTAAGCACCTACTTAATTACATCAGTTTTTTTGTGAGCACCCACTCACAGGAGGCACCAACCCCCTTAGGATAGCAAGCACCTACTTTCCAAGAGGCACCAACCTCTTATGAATGTAGGTCACCACTTTCTCTAGCCATTGTTCTACCTTTCATACAATTTTCAAACTGAAAATAGAAGCAAATACATATACAAATAAATACCAATATTGTTCACTGCATAAGCATGATTCATCTCTTGGTCCTCTACTTTTCCACAGGCTCTCTCGACCTCACATAGAAGCACCCTATCCTCTACTGACCATTGTATATACTCTGCTCTTGGCCTTCTATTCCACAGTCTCTCTGTAGCACTCTACTACAGTCAAACAACTTGGTCCAGTTACACAACTCTGATACATATAGCTCTACTCTCTTCATCACACCCAACACAACTATCTTCACCACTCAACTCTATGGAAATCATTGGTTTTGTTCCTCTACTGCACTTTACTCAATGTTGTCTTTACTTCCAATTTCCACACTACCTAATTGTACCTCTATATGACACCTCCATATTGTTATTATGTCTACTACTTGAGTTTCATCATTGTATTAAAGATTAGGATGGGCTCCTGAGCGCTTCACCAACTCTTTGTATGATCCTCCATGCTGAGAATTTAATATCAGTCCACTTGCGCACTCTGGAAAGGCTCCCCGTGCTTATTAAATTGATCAAATAGATTAGAATGTACTCCATCATGGCTATGTTCTTCCTTTAATTCGTTGAAGCATCCAAACAAGAGCAGTGATCCCTTACTTCTTCTTGAGACAGGCTCCATTATCTACTCTTGCATGTAGTCATCCTTGTTGCCTTGACACATCGATATTTGATAGTGGCCATTACTCCATCAACCAATTCATTTGGCTTGCATTTACTCTTTAGTTGTCGACCCATTCATCCTTTCACTCTATATTGCAATATCAAATCCATAACTTATCGTAACTCATATAAAAAGAATGTTATGAAATCACGCAATTTTGATGCCTTTAGCCCCTTAGCACTTAGCCCTTATCGCTTGTTCTTTCACCATGGGATCGGGAGCTATGATCGACAACTTCACATACCATTGTAGTGTTATATCAGAGCCCCTGCATATCGTAACTTTTATTGAACATACCTTACGAAATTGCAAAGTCCCAATTCTATTTAGCTCCCTCTACTTAGCGCTTTCTCGCATTTCCTTCATAGGACTAGGTGTCGTAACTGGGGGAATAACACTTAGGTGCTAAGGCCTTCAGGCTCCTGCCAAGGGCCTTTCTCCTTGTGTATTTTTCTCTTGTGCCCTTGGTTCCTTTAGCTTCTCATCTAGCTGCCAATACATCAGAAGCTCCTCATTTTGTAACTTTTCTCAAATTTCAATTACGAAGGAATTCAATTTTTTTTTACCTCCAAAATACTTTCCACGTGGCATCACATAACACTTGGGTGATAACCCCACTCTTCGCCCTTGGTCCTTTAAGTCTCCCATGACCAAGCTTCAGTCCACATCAAATCTCCTTTATCAGATCAAAACTTTTTCATAAAGCATTTGCATAGGAGTTACGAAACTATGAGCTCCAGAATTCTTCATAGCACTTAGGTGCTAACCCCGCTCTGCACCCTTGGTTCTTTGGGTCTCTCACGACCATGTGCTAGTCTCATCGAAGCCCCTTCCATCCAATCAACACTTTTTCAAAAATAATTTGCACAGGATTTATGAAACTTTGATCTTCGAAATTCTTCATAGCACTTAAGTACTAACCCCACTTTGCGCCCTTGGTCCTTTGGGTCTCCCACGACCATGTGTCAGTATCATCGGAGCCCCTTTCATCGGATCAGAAATTTTTCAAAAGGATTCAATAAGAGGTTATGAAATACCAACCTATGATATTTCATCCTCTGAGATGACATCATGCTAAAGTCATCATCTCCACGTGGCATCTCCTTAGTGGTGACACATGTCACTGAGATTTTCCCCATTAAACTACCCAAAATATTGTATTTGGCTGCCACGTGTCCTCTGTATTGCCACATCATGTTGACGTCATTTACCATGTCAATTCCCTAATGCTAATAAATTGATGCCATGTGTCCAATTGGAGGAGAGAGAAAGGTCCATCGGTCCTTGGTTTTTCAACGATTTCCTTTGTTCCTCAAAACCTCGGTAAGGTGTTACGAAATTTCAATTTTTGAAATTAAGAAATTCCCTCTACTCCGAGGTTCTGATGTCGAGTCTCTATGTGCTCCGACCTCCGATGTTTCGATGGCCTCTAGCTTCCGATATTCTGATATGCTTTTTTCTCTAAGGTTCTGTATGACCTACTCCAATATTTCGGGTTCCTAAATATCTAGGCTCCCAAGGTTCTAAACCTCTGAAAATCGACTTCGATATTTGGCTGCTCCTTTTGGGTTTCATTTGAATAGACTATCAAGGTCCTGATGGCTCCCTGCTTCTGATATTCAGCCTTCCAACATTTTACTCCCGGTATTTGACCTACTTCAAAGGACTCCAAGCTCCTTTATTTTGGCTATGAATAACTTTTGATCTCGAAGGCCATTTCTGGACTTCCACATACCATTGGAAATATCTTTTAGAGAACTTTCCATTGAATCAAGTCTGATGTAGGCTTTGATCCCATCTACTACTTGAAACATGGCTTCAAATATCTCAGCCTCAATGCTAGTCCAGTTGACATCAATGCCAACATACCAAATTCCACAATCAGACAATGTCAATTGGCCAACAATTTCCCCCTTTGGCATTGATGGCAACAGCATAAGCTCCCCCTAAAACCAGGCATGGTCTTCTTTATTGTTGTTCTTCTCAATTTCTCCAATAATATTCTCCCCCTTTGGCATCAATGGAAAAGGATTCCCTTGAATACTCCCCCTAAACCATTGCAGCCTACTCTTCCATTGATCCCACATGCTGAGTAGGTGCCAACACACACCAAAATTGAGTCATTTGGGAGAAGTCACAACTCCTATTTGCTACCATATACATTCAAAGGGCTCTCTTGCCACTGGCTTGGTAAATATATATGAAAGTTGGTCTTTAGTGGCCACATATTGAAGTCTAACAACATTAGATGAAACTTCTTCCCTAAAAAAATGGAACTTGATATGGATGTGCTTGGTCTTGGAATTCATTACATGATTCTTACACATACTAATGGTACTTGTATTATCTCATGTGATTGGAATAGAATTATTCAACTCTACCTTAATATCTTTCAAGGTCTGCTTCATCCATAGAAGAAAGACAACTCTTTTATCATGGGCATCGCAAACTCTGTCTGCATGCATTTTGTGAATTGATGTCCCAATTGTTTTGTGTCATTTCCAAAGATTATGACATCCAATTATACTACTACAATTAGTAGATGATCACCTTCATAATTTATGTATAATTGATGTCTACAGTACCTTTCTTAAAGCCTTGTTGTTGCAGGTATCGATCCAGTCTTGCATACCAAGCTCTTGGACCCTGTTTGAGTCCACATAAGACCTTTTTCAGTTTGCACATAAAATGTTTATCTTCGATGAGCGTGAATTCTTATGGTTTCTCAATACAAACCTCTTCTTCCAAATATCCATTGAGAAAGGTAGGCTTCACATCCATTTGATATACCTTAATATTTTTATGAATAGTAAAGGCAAGAAACATTTTGATAGCTTCCAGTCTCGCTACTGGTGCGAAGGTTTCCTCGAAATCTACCCCCTTTATATGGGCATACCCTTTGCATACCAAATGAGCCTTGTTCCTAATTACTAGTCCCTACACATTTAGCTTGTTATTAAAAACCCAATTTGTTCCAATGTCATTTTTCTATTTGGGTCTTGGAATAAGCTCCCAAGTTTCATTCTTCTCAATTTGATCAAGTTCTTCATTCATAGCTCTCACCCAGAACTTATCCTCACTTACCTGGCTGATATTTTTAGGCTCAATCTGAGACAGTAGAGCAAGATTTGCACAACTTGAACTGCCAACAAGTTTCCTCCTGGTTTGAACACCAAGTCTATGATCTCCAAGAATTTGAATCTCAGGATGTTGTTTTTGTACATTCTTGGAGGGTGTTTTGGGCCTTGGAGTTGTGCTTGTTTCCACGCCTTCATTATCTCGATTGGTTCATCTTGATATTAGGGCCTAATGTATGAACTGTATTTTCCATTTGAGTTCATGTTTCCTTTGAAGGACTCGAGTTGTGAAGTTATTTCATCTACTACCACATCAATTCAATCCTCAACCCTCTTTCTCCATTTGTTGTAACACTTGTAAACTTTACTTCGAGCAAAGTACCCAAGTAATATACCCTCATTAGCGCATGAATCAAAATTTCTGGGATTTTTTTATCATTCCTTTTGATAAATCATTTTCTCCCAAACACCTTGAAGTGTTTAGTTGATGCAGGTCTTCCCTTCCACAATTCATAGTAAGTTTTATCGCTATTAGGCCTGAGTTGTGTTCTGTTTGATAGGTACACTTTTGCTTGTGTTTATTCTCCCCAGAAGATGTGGGATACATCTACTTCATCCATCATAGCTCTGGCCATTTCCTGGATTGTTATGTTCTTTCTCTCAACTACTCCATTTTGTTGTGGAGTTCTAACCACAGAATATTGCCTTCTAATGCCATGCTCTTCACAGAATTCTTCAAACTCTCTTGAAGTGTATTATCCTCCTCTGTTTGATCTTAAGCATTTGATCTTTAAATCTTTCTCATTTTCCACTTGGCTTTAAATTTTTTTAAATGCTTAAATGCTTCTAATTTTTATTTTAAGAGCATGATCCAAGTGACCCTGGTAAAATCATCAATGAGCAGCATAAAATACCTTTCTCCTCTTGGGGTTTTTTCTCTAGTTGGGCCGCAGATATTTGTGTGAATCAACTCCAGTGGTCTAGATGAAGATAACTCTTTTGACTTGAAATGAGTTCTAGTCTGCTTACCAAATTGACATGACTTGCAGATTGAATTATCAAGCTTTGACAGTATTGGAAAACCTCTCATCACTCCCAGCTTGTTGACTCTTATCAAACTGTCAAAATTCATATGCCCAAGTCTCTTGTGCCACAACCATGCTTCATTTTTTTTTCTTAAATATCAGTTTAATTTGGAGTTATCAAACACATATACATTGTTTTGAGTTCTGATTTCTTTTCCCATCAACCCTCCATCTTTCTCATTTCAGATCTCATAGTCCCTGGATCGAATGATCACATCATAGCGATTTCCACACATCTGGCTTACACTAAGAAAGTTGTGCTTGAGACCTTCCACATACATTACATTTTGAGCTTTCATCTTTTGATCCAAACTAAGTATGCCTTTACCCTTAATTCTTGTTGGGGAATTGTTGCCGAAAGTGACATTGTTCCATCTGTCTTTTTATTTTAGCGACATAAATTTGCTTTTATCCCCAGTCATATGCTTGGAACAACCATTATCCATTTATCATATGTTCTCTTGATTACGCGTGGATAGAGAAAGTCCACATTGCATGCTCTTTTCAGTTTTTCATTTCCAATTCTCCTTATCCTTTTGAGAAGTTGGTTGTCGAATATTCTAGGATATAGATAGGTACTCAAACCTACTTCTGCACTTACTTGCCTTGTGCCCAAAATTATTACATTTGAAACACTTAACATCACTTAACAGGGGAGAGAACGAATTTGGATCTCTGAGAGGAGAGTTTTGAGATCTGTAACGTTGATTCTTATTATATCTAGTATTTTCATCTATTTCAACTTTGATCCTTCTACAATCAACAACCTTATGTCCAAATATGTGACACCTATAATAATAACCATAAAATAAATAAGTGTACTTGTTTTTGGAAGGTTTATGAGTTTGTGCAAGTAGGCACCTCTGTTGTCTGGCTGATTTATTCATTCTCTGTTGGTGTAGCTCCTTGGGGTGGATGGACTTATTATTCCAGTGATGAACTCCTCTTTGCCTTATTGCCCTTTTATCTTCATTGATTCTTTCTTGAAGCTTATTTTCATAGCTCTGCAATTCCTCAAATCTTGTGGACCTGAATTTTATCTTTCCCATAGAGGATTCTTATGTTCTTGGGTATCCCAAACCTATTTTATTTCCTGAAGACCTTTGAATTTTTAGAATCTGATCTATCTTTCTTGTGCCTTCTACAATTTTTTCATTTAAACCTTTCTTGGTCTCCACTCTCTCAAGATTCATTCTCAAGGAGACAACCTCTGCCTCAAGACTCTAACGGTTTTCTTCCCCTTCATGGATCAAATCACGAAGAACTTCTTCCTTTCACTTAGCTTCTTATAATTTGACTTTCAAGGAAATAATTTCATCTTTGCATGCTTTTGTGATTTTTTCCTTCTGCACCTTGAACAACTCTTGTTTTAAATGTGTGTTCTCTTCTTATAGTCTCTCACATGTTCCCTATTTTTCTTCTAGTAGAAGGGCTAAACTATCTTTGTTTTTAATGGCTTCTTCAAGTTTTTATTTTTGATAAAAAAACTCTTCATTGTCTGAGTTGTACATACCTTCTTCAACACGCTGCAGTTGTTCTTTTAGTTGTCTGTTCTTTTTCTTGGCCTTCTTTAACTCATCAAGAGCACTGATGAGTTCCCCTTCAAAGTCCACTACTCCTACTTCTTCTTCTTCCTCTTCAGAGTCAGTAATATTTTGTTTCTTGGAGTCTGCATCAAATTCCATGAGTAAATACTCATTTGAATTGTTTTCTTAAGAGTCCTTGTTGTCTGATTCTGGTGTTGAGCTATCCTCTTTGGAATAGAGCCCCTTTTTATTGAAGAACTTCTTCTTCTGTTGTCTTTGAGATTTGTTTCTAATTTGTTATCATATTCCTTTTTTGACCTTTTCTTGTAAGGAAATTTTGAAGAGAAATTCCCATCTCTTCCACAGTCTAAGCATTTAGAGGGAAGCTTGCCTTTATACTTTCTTGAACCACGCTTTAGTTTCCTGGAGAATTGAGCCAGTTCTTGATCAAATTCGTAGTTGCAGCAATCTTGATGATATTGTTGCTCCTTGGCCTTCTTGGACACTTTGAACGTTGCCTCCTTGGGTTCATACTTCTCTCTTCCTTCTCTCATCTTAAAGGTTATGACAATACCAAGAAATTGGTCCATCTTGAGATCCTTTAAATTAGCCATTTCTTCAATATATGAGACCTTGGAATTAAATCTCATGCGTAGGGATATTAATACTTTTTGAACAATCATATCTTCCTTGACTTCTTCACCAAGTACTCTAATCATATTGGTTACTTCATCAACTCTAAGGCAATATTCTTATATGCTTTCTTATTCACTCATTTTTAAACTTTCAAACCTCATTCTAAAAGTTTGAAGTTTGGTGTGCTTGACTTTGACATCTCCTTCATGATTCTTATTGAGCTTCACCCACACTTCCTTGGCAGACTTACAATGCATAACCTTTACGAGTTCAAATTGACTAAGGCCAAAGAGAATGGAATTCTTGGATTTAACATTATTTCCATACAATTTTTTACCATCTACATTAGTGGGAGGGACATCAACGACATCATAATCTATTAGTATAGAGCTCCAAACATCTACTCCTAGGGACATAACGTAGGATTCCATCCTAACTTTCCAGAAGGCATAGTTTGTTCCATATAAGACTGGTATTATGCTTGAGTAGGCCTCTTGACCCTCTTTCTTAGGCATAATTCCTTATGGATCTACCTTCCAGTGGTTTTATTGTTCCTAAAGGAACTTGGATCTGATACCAATTGTTGGAATAAGAAATCATTGAAGAGGGGTGAATCAGTAATAGTGAGGTCCTTAAAAGTTTTTATGAATATGTCATGATTTCTTTCCTCTACTGTCTATTAATTATAAGAGAATTCATACATAATACAAGTGAGTAGCAAGATTAGTCATTCATATGTACATACAGTCCATCACATGAGTAGCATACACATATTGATACTGATATTTTTACGTGGAAACCGAAAGCAAAAAAACCACCAATCTGTTTACTGTTATGATTTAAATTAAGCACCTACTTAATTACATCAGTTCGTTTGTGAGCACCCACTCACGGAAGGAATTGACCCCCTTAGGATAGCAAGTAGCTACTTGCCAAGAACCACCAACCTCTTATGAATGCAGGCCACCACCTTCTCTAGCCACTGTTCTATCTTTCATACAATTTTCAAACTGAAAATAGAGGCAAATACATATACATAGAAATACAAATCTAGTTCACTACAAAAACATGCTTCTGCTCTTGTTCCTCCACTTTTCGATAGGTTCTCTCAGCCTCACACAGCAAAACCCTATCCTCTTCTCACTACTGTATATACTCTGCTCTCGGCCTTCTGTTCCACAGTATCTTTACAAGACTCTACTACAGTCCAAAAACTTGGCCCATTTACATAGCTCCCATACACTCAACTCTACTCTCCATAGCACACCCAACACAATTATCTTCACCACTCAACTTTATGGAAATCATTGGTTTTATTCCTCTGCTGCACTTTACTTAATGTTGTCTCTATTGCCAGTTTCCACACTACCCGAGTGTACCTTTGTATGACATCTTCATACTGTTGTTGCATATATTTCTTGAGTTTTTTCATTGTATTAAACATTAGGATGGGCTCCTGAGTTCTTCACCAACTCTCTGTGTGATGCTCCATGTTGAGAATTTAATCTCAGTCCACCTGCACACTTTGGAAAGGCTCCCCATGCTTATTAAACCGATCACAAAGATCAGAATGTACTCTAGCATGGCTTTGTTCTTCATTTAATTCATTAAACCATTCAAACAAGAGCAGTGATCCCTTACTTCTACTTGAGACGGACTCCATTATCTATTCTTTCATGTAGTGGCCTTCGCTGCCTTAACACAACAATATTTGACAGTGGCCATTACTCCATCAACCAACTCCTTTGGCTTGCATTTACTCTTTATATGTCGACCCATTCATCCTTTCACTTTGTTTGTAGTATCAGAGCCATAACTTATCGTAACTCATATAAAAAGAATGTTACGAAATCCGCAATTTTGATGCCTTTAGCCCCTTAGCGCTTAGCCCTTATCGCTTATTCTTTCACCATGGGACTGGGAGTTGTGACCGGTGGCTTCACATACCATTGTAGTGGTATATCGAAGCCCTTTCATATTGTAAGTTTTATTGAACAGACCTTACGAAATTGCAAAGTCCTAATTGCGTTTAGCTCCATCTACTTAGCCCTTTATTGCATTTCCCTCATAGGATTGGGTGTCGTGACCTGGGGCATAGCCATTAGGTGCTAACGCCTTCAAGCTCCTACCAAGGGCCTTTTTTCCTTGTGTATTTTTCTCTTGCGCCCTTGGTTTCTTTAGCTTCTCGTCCAAACACCAATACATCGGAAGATCCTCATTTCGTAACTTTTCTCAAATTTCAATTAGGGAGGAGTTACGAAATTTTGACCTCTGAAATACTTCCAACATGGCATCACATAACACTTAGGTGCTAACCTTGCTTTACGCCCTTGGTCCTTTGGGTCTCCCATGACCAAGCACCATTCCACATCGAAGCTCCTTTATCGGATTAGAACTTTTTCATAAATCATTTGCACAGGATTTATGAAACTCTGATCTTCTAAATTCTTCATAGAACTTAGGTGCTAACCCTGCTTTGGTCCTTTAGGTCTCCCACGACCTTGTGCCAGTCTCATCAGAGCCCCTTTCATCAAATCGAAACTTTTTGAAAAAGAATTTTCACGGGAGTTATGAAACTTTGAGCTATGAAATTCTTCATAGCAGTTAGTTTCTAACCCCGCTCTGTGCCCTTGGTCCTTTGGGTCTCCCATGACCATGTTCCAGTCTCATCGGAACCCCTTTCATCGGATCACAACTTTTCAAAAGGATTCAATAAGAGGTTACGAAATCCCAACCTCCGATATCTATCCTCCAAGATGACATCATGCTGAAGTCATCATCTCCTTAGTGGTGACACATGTCACTAGGATTTGCCCCATTAGGCCACCAAAAATACTGTATATGACTACCACGTGTCCTCCATACTTCCATGTCATGCGGATGTCATTTGCCATGTCAATTCCCTAGGACCGATCAATTGCTGCCATGTGTCCAATTGGAGGAGAAAGAAAGGGTCCATCGGTCCTTGGTTTTTCAACGATTTCCTTTGTTAATTCCTCTTCCTTGCAACCTCGATAAGGAATTACGAAATTCTGATTTCTGATTTCTGAAATTCTGAAATGCCCTCTGCTCCGAGGTTCTGATATCGGGTCCCAATGTGCTCCAACCTTCAATGTTTTGATGGTCTCCAGCTTCCGATATTCTGATATGCCTTATGCTTCGAGGTTCTGATATGACCTGCTCCAATATTTTGGGTTCCGAAATCTCTAGGCTCCCGAGGTTCCAAACCTCCGAAAATCAGCTCTGATATTTGGTTGCTCCTTTTGGTTTTATTTTGAATAGACTTCCAAGGTCCCGATGGCTCCCTGCTTCCGAGATTCGACCTTCCGAAATTCAGCTCCCGATATTTGACCTACTTCAAAGGACTCTAAGCTCCTTTACTTCAGCGATCAATAACTTTTGATCCTGATGGCCATTTCTAGACTTCCACATACCGTTGGAAATCTCTTTCAGAGCACTTTCCAATGGAGTAGGTATGATGTAGGCTTTGAGCCCATCTATTACCTAATACATGGCTGCAAAGCTCTCTGCCTCAATGGTAGTTCGGTTGACATCAATGCCAACATACCAAATGTCATAATCTGACAATATCAATTGGCCAACATCTTGGTGACCTCACAAATTTTATGCATGCTCATTATGACGAGGCCACCATGAATATACCATGGGCGAGTCTTAGAATCAGAAAATAACATTCTTCATACAAATTCTGATTTGTCTCCTAACTTAAATGAGGTGGTCGTAAAACACCCCCATCGAGGAGAAATATTTTGTTATGATCAACACACATGCATATATATATACTAATTTATATAGAAATAAATGTCGTAGTCTAACTTATAGGTGAAATAGACTTTTTCACTAAATCCGGCAAAACAATTTCAAGAAAGAATGTGATTTTTTGTTGTTTAAAATGCATTTTTGAATGCATAAATGGATTCATTGCCATGAAAAACCCTAGGCACTCAAATTCTATAGATTAAAGAATTTAAAATTTTAAAAATATCTACCAGATTTTGGTTAAAATTAAACAGAAAAAATGTCGTGAAAAAAGACTGTTTGGACTATGTCGAAATAAATTAGCTAATATGGATATTTAAATAGTTTACTGGTCTTAAAATATTTTTAAAAAATATAACAATTATATATATAAGTTGATATAAAATTATGCTATTTCATATTAACATCTAAATATTTTATTTATCTTTATTTTTAAAAAATATAAGAATTATATATATAAGTTGATATAAAATTATGTTATTTCATATTAACATCTAAATATTTTATTTATCTTTGAAAGCAAGAGTAAAGATATTTTACTACATCTTCTAGCATATAATGTCAACAACAAAAGTAGTAAGCACAATGAGAGTAGGATTATTGATATTTTATAATACTTTTAATTAAAACTAAGCAGATGAATTATTCATTTTTGTTTTTAATCATAAGTCAACATTAATTTTTTTATTTAAAAAATATTTTATTTTTATTTTAAAAGCAAGCCACATTCAACTTGGTACACATATCTATTAAACATTGTAGATGATCATATATTTTTTTACTTTTAATTACTTCATATTTTTTAAAGTTTGATATAACATTATGTTATTTCAAATGAACAATGAAACATTTTATCTATGGTTGAAAATTAGAAATATTTTTACCATAATTTTTGAATTATAATATGGACAATAAATCCAACAATTACAATAAAAAATATTTAAATAAATTTTCTAAAATAATAGTTAACAACAAACACAATATTTTTATAAATTTTAACAACATAAAAATTATTCAAATAAATTTACCAAAATTATAATTAACAACTATTACAATATTAATAACAATTAAAATTGTAAATAATACTAATATTTATAATTTTATTTTTAAATCTAATTTTCTCAATATGTTTTGCAAATTTTAAATAAAAATATCATTCATTAAAAACCAGCCTAGATCCATCTTAACATCGGAATCTCTATCAAGCGCCAAGCGCCAAGGGGGATCAAATCTCTCGAGGTGAAAACCTATTTTTTGAGTGCAAAACTTGAGGAAAGGTTTGCACCTTGAGAGATTTGATCCCTCTCGACGCTTGATAGATCCGGAGTTAAGATGGATCTAGGCTGGTTTAAGTTGTGTGCAATCATACAAAATTTGTTGAACATCTAATTATTTTGATCATTTTAAATATGCTAAATATGTCTAATATTAATTTGGTCAATTTAATTTAAAATTGCTTAGTTACCTCATTTTGTTGAGAGAGAGAGAGAGACTCTTAGTAACTTGAATGATGGAAAATGATGAAATATAAATTGTGTGCAAAGTGTTAACGTAACAATTTTGATAGATAGAAAATGTGAATACTAAGAATATAGTCAATTACAAACAATATAGAAAATGTGAATACTAAGAATATAGTCAATTACAAACAATCTTCATTGCAATCAATTTGAATCTAGTTTCTTCTACTGTTCCTATTGTCACACCTATTAATTTTTCCATTTTCTCATATCGATCATATGAAAAGAGTAGTTGGAATCATAGACCATTCAAATATTTAACTCGAGTGTAGTAAAACATACATTATCTCTGCTGCTCTCCAATATTAATAGTAGTTTTCTAGAAATTGAATCATTGTGACTTATGGAGTGTTAAACCCCAAATAATTTTCAATCGTAGTTATTTTCTATTACCACATTTGAATGCAAAGTAATTAACAATGTTGAATGATGGAAAATGGGAATAATAAGAATGTACCCAATTATAAATAGTTTATAGTTTCAAGAAGCAAACATTTGGGGTAAGCAAACATTTTATTTAGGATGAAAATTCAAGTATTGTATTTATGGTTGAATAATTTTTATGTGCTTACACTAAGAGAGAGTGTGTATGTTTTGGGGGTGAGAAGGAGAGACAAAAGGAGATAGAGATATAGATGGGGGGTGGGGACGGGAGGAGAGACAGAATAAGAGAGAGGCAAAGACAGGGAGGGAGAAAGTGATATAAATATGGAGAGAGAAATGTTAGAGAGAGATAGAAGGGGAAGAGAGAGGGGGAGGGGAAAGGGAAGCAGAGAGATATAGATAGATAGATATGGAGAGAGAGAGAGTGTATGTTTAGGGGTTGAGATAGAGAGATAAAGAAGGAGAGACAATGGGAGATAGAGATATAGATGGAGGAGGTAGAGATGTGATTACACTGAAATCAATGCACACTATTAATCTAATTACTTTGAAATTAATGTACATCATACATCTTGTTGCATCAAATTAGAAATCAACATCTACACTAAAATCAATGCATCTAGTGCAAACAATCAAATAGGATTAGAAATCAACATCTATACTAAAATCAATGCATCTAGTGCAAGCAATCAAATAGGATTATAAATCAATGGAGTCGTCTACCGAGACGGAGGAATTGCTCGGACGGCCAAAAGTGCCTGGAATCCGGGCAAAAAAATTTCAAAAAATGCTATAGATGCAGTGTTTGAATCGTGTTTTTGATGATGGAAATAGATTCAACACCATCAAAAACATCTAAGACACCTAAAATTTTGAAGTTTAACAACTATAATTTGGATTTACAAAAATCATTGCCATATTTTCTTTAAATATAATCGGAATTTCCATAACTTTCCGGGCAATTCCTCCGGCTAGTTAGACTATGGCGAAATCAATATCTACACTGAAACCAATGCATCTAATGCAAGCAATCAAATATGAGTATAAATCAACATCTACGCTAAAATCAATGCATCTAGTGTAAGGTATTAAATATGATTAGAAATCGACATCTAAACTAAAATCAATGCATCTAGTGCAAGTGATCAAATAGGTTTAGAAATCAATATCTACACTAAAATCAATGCATCGTGTGCAAGCAATCAAATAGGAGTAGAAATCAACATCGACACTGAAATCAATGCATCTAGTGTAAGGTATTAAATAGAATTATAAATCGGCATCTACACTGAAATCATTGCATATAATGAGATCAAATAAGATTAGAAATCAACAACTACATTGAAAATCTAAAATATTCATGACTTTCTAGATCTAACTTCTATGTCTGTATTTGTCTCTGTGAGACTCTTTCTTCTTCCCTCTCTCTCCACCTTCCATTTTGTGTCTATCCCCCTCCCCTCTCCTTCTCTCTTCCCCTCCCGCTCTCCCTCGTCTCACTCTATCTGCCTCTCCCTAAATTTCTCTATATTTCTCTTTTTTCCTCTCTCCCCCTGCTATCTATATTTATAACTCTCTCCATCTCTCCTTATTTGTCTCTCTATCTCAACCCCCTAAACATATGCCACTCTCTCTCTCCCCATATCTATCTATCTCTCCCCATATCTATCCATCTCTCCCTCTTCCTTTCACTCTCTATCTCTTCCCCTTCTCTCTCCCTCTCTCGTTCTCTCCATCTATATCTCTATCTCCCTTGTCTCTCCTTCTCACCCCTAAAACATACACACTCTCTCCATATCCATCTCTCTCTCTCGCTCCCTCTTCCTCTCCCTCTCTCTCTCTCTCTCTCACACTGACTCTCCATCTCTTCCTTGTCACTCCCTCTCCACTTTTCTCTCTCTATGTCTTTCTTCCCCTTCCAACTCCATCTCTCTCTCCTCTCTCTTTTTCCTTCCTCTCTCTCTCATTCTCTCCCACCTCCCTTCGTCTCTCCCCCCATCATACACACACTCTCTCTCCACCCTCCAACTCTGTCACTATCTCCCTCCCTCTCTCCTTCTCTCTCTCCTCTCTCCCCTCTCCATATCTATGTATCCCTGTTTCTCTCTTCCCCTTCTTTCCCTATCTTTATCCTCTCATTTTCTCTTTCTTCCCTCGTCTCCTCTCTCCCTCATTCCATCTTCATCTCTCCCTTGTCAGTCCCTCTCTTTCCCCCTCCAAATCCATCTCTCTTCCTCCCCCTCTGCCCCTCCTCTCTCTCTTCCTTTCTCTATCTCACTGTGTCTCTCACCTCTATGTCTCTCTCCCACACTCTATTCCCCCTTCCATCTCACTCTCTTTCTTAAATATGATCTCATTATATTTAAGAAAGTATCTAAATTAATAAAAAACATAATTGGTTGTAAAATATTAAACCTATATTTTGAATCAATAATGTTAAATAAAATACAATAATAAAAAATTTAAAAGAATCACTCACTATCTTTCCTCTATCATTGTTAATCACTTTGCTTTCTCATCTCTTGGATCCTTGGTTAAGATGCATCTATCCTAGTTCTTTATAATATTATTTATATTATATATAAAAGTATTCTCATTTTTTCATTTATTAAAACCTCCATTTAATCTCTATGAAAATATTGTTAGTAGTCTTGAGGATGGAGGGTTTAGATATACCTAAAAAGTAATTATAACCTTTTTGCTCTTAGATATAATTAAAAAATGTTATAAAATTAAATTAAAATAAAATATTTTTATTTTTAAATAAGTTATTGCTTTTGGGTCTTTGGTATTGATAAGCCATGATATTGGCCCGTGGTATTATAAGAATTAAAAGCCTAGATCCATAACATAATAATCCAAAGTCTAGATGGCCCATGGTATTGATAAACCATGGTAGTAGCCCATGGTATTATAATTTTCTTCCCTCGTCTCCCTCTCTATCTTTCTCTTGTGGGTATTGGCCCCATGGTATTGTAAAAAAACCTACTTAAAATTAATAATATCCATGGTAAATATTCATGATAAAAAATCTTGTCATATTGTAAATATTATGTTTATTAATTAAATTTATAGATGGAACATATATATATTAATTGTTGCAAATATATTGATTACATAAAATATAATATTACAATATTATATGTTACCCAATATTTATAACCATCCCCACCTAATAAAGAGTGACCACGGGGCTTGGAGAAATACTAATTAAAATTTAATATTATTAAATTTTACCTGATATTTCAGGTCACACCCCACCCTAAATATTACATTCTACTCAATATTTCCGCTCACTCCTACTAATTTTATTGAGCACCTTCTATTATATTGAGTTTACCTTCATGCAAGTGAAAACCTAAACTCAACGAAATATAAATTTACCTAATACAAAAATGCCACGAAATTTGGAAGAAATTAATTTTTAATCTGGGAGCGTGGTCGGAATTTCATTAAGTATTGGTCGATGACACATCTACACAAAGGGCCAAAACCCATCTACACGCAGGGGCCATCAGGATTTGGTAGGAATCTGAATTGATTGTCAGAGGGGAGGGGCCAGAACCCATCTACACGCAGGGGCCATCAGGTTTTGGTAGGAATTCAAATTGAACCTATTATAATTGTCAGAGGGGCGCGCTGCTCGAATTCAGGGTATTGTTTCCAGGAGAAAATTTAATATATTGGAAGCTATATTACCCTTCACGCTAGATCAGACTTTTTTAAGGATCTTTGGGGTTGAGTTTGATGGTTGTAGTAGACTTGTAAGAGGGCGGAATTTCAGTGAATTATCTCTGTGCACAGGTTGATCTTGAACATTGGAAAAAAAAACACACCTATGTTCGTGGGTCTTTAGGAGGACGTGTTACTTATATTTTGATAACACAATACTCATTGGAATGGAAAGGAGCGATGATTAAGAAGGATGGATGTCGAGCTTTGGGCCGCTCACTGGTTGTTTCTTTTATCTTTGAAGTTTTTTGTTGACGAGCAGCATGGACAGCAGTGTGAGCAATGTGGTCAGCAGTGAAAGCAGCGAGCAATGAATAGTGAGCAATGAGTAGTGTGAGCAGTGTGGTCATCAGTGAGAGTAATGAACAGTGAACAATGAGTAGTGTGAGAGCAGGGAGTTTTTATGCAGCAGAAGAACTAAGCAGCGATAACTTGAATAACAGGGAACAATGCGAAGTAATTTTGGCATTTTATAGACCCGCATATTTCTCGAAACAGGTTGGACGACAAATGCATTCAAACATGATAAAGGGACAAGAAATTTCAGAACATGTGGAGACAAATGATTTAGGACAAGTGAAAATTGTCTCATTTGCCAAAGCTGGGAAGTGGATTTGGGTCAATGCCAAACAATATCAGGGCATTTTAAAACGAATACTAGCCCATCTAAAATGGGGGCAAACAAGGAAAAAACAGCCTAAAAAGGAAAGTACTCGAGCCCTTTGCAAGAAGCACTCAAAAAAGTCCCCTTTACAAGCACGTGGCAACAAAGAGTCCAGAGGAAAAATCGTTGATGATTTTGTCTTATATAGTCCCATATCCACACCTCTCAGCTGGCCATCTGATCTTTACATGAAAGAATTGTTAAATGCAAAACAAAGGTTGGAGGTTTTAGAAGTTAAAGAGCATGAAAGAGATCATAAAATTCATATACTAATAGCTTAAAACAAGGCTTTAGCAGAAAGCAATAAAGTTTTAAAAGAACAAGTGGCATTGCTACAGGAATCTCTCCTAATAGTGAATACAGAATGGCAACGCATGAAGGCGAATGTGCAAAACATAAAGAAATATGTAGTGGAAAGTACAGAGGTGGTGAATGCGAAATCATCTCAGGATAAAGGGAAAATGATTTCCCAAATAGACAACCATGAAGAGAAAGCAAGAGAAAAAACTGAAAGGGGATTCCACTAATGTTTCCAAAACTTGGGCTCAAGTTATTAGCAATTCTACTAATAAGGAAGGAGAAACAAATATTTAGGTTGACAACATGCAAGATAGAGAAGGAAATGAAAGACAAAATAGGGTAGCAAACATAATTATTAAAGGGGTGAAACAATGGAAAAATGAATGTACTCTTGACCTTGCAAGAGACTTCTTGAAAGACAAGTTGCTATGGCAAGGACAAATATGCCAAGCATGGAGGGTGGGTAAGTTTAACGGGGAGAGATTCAGGGCCATAAAAGTCATCATGTCTAGCTTGCGTGATAAATATATTATTCTAAGCAAGAAACATCTCTTGAGGGGTTCTCGTTTTTCCTAGAAGAAGATTTAACTGTAAAACAACAGGAGGAAAGAAGGGAGGAAATGCTAAAAGTTAGGGCAGCAAGAGATGAAGGCAAGAGAACATGGATTTATAAAGGCAAAGCTATGATAACGCGATTTGGACCTTCTTCCAAAACAAAGGAGCAAGATAGTAATAAAGAAGAGGCAACAAACTCTTCAATAGGAAATCGAGAAGCAAGGTCAGTATGGGAAAGCAGGGACAAAGACTCAAATGTGAGTCTTGCATGTCAAAATAAATAGCAATCAAGTCATAACCAGGTTTCCTTAAGATTAGTTTGTTAGAACTGTAGAGGTTACCCACGGAGACGGGGACTTGGGTTAGGGCCTATTGCGGAAGATAGAGACATAATTTGCCTCATAGAAACACATGAGCATGAAGGGTGCAAGACACCTCTGTTTGAAGGATATTGGAAGATGGCAGTGTGGAACAAGGCAGCAAGGAATGACAAAGGGCACGGGGGTATCATGGTTTTAGCAAGGGAGAAAGAAAGGCGTCTCATTCAATTAGAAAAGGAAGACTCAAATAAACAATTCATTTGGTTTAAAATATCAGAAAATGGAAACCACATCAGAATTGCAACATGTTATTTTATGCCGCAAGTTTCAAAAATCTACAAAGGTAGAGGGCTTGACCACAAATATCCATTTGCAACCTTAAAAGCGGATATTGCAACTTATTTGCAGCTAGGTGAAGTCCTTATAGTGGGTGATTTCAATGCTAGGACTGCAAGTGAGCAAGCTAGCATTATTTGCTGTAAAGATGATTGCGACCCTATTTGGCTTACAGAAGAGAGTAATCATCAGTGGGAAACAATTTCAGAGGACAATGGATCTTTTTGGTGAACAATTACTTACTCTATGTGGGGCCTTTGATTTAGTCATTTGTAATGACTTGACTAGATGGGCAAAGTCCAGTAACTTCACTTGCAATACTTACAATGGAGCAAGTGTAGTAGATTATGTAATTTGCTTGCATTGTTTGTGTGAGAAAATGGAGGAAGTCTTGATTGGAGATCAGCTGTGGGACTTAAAAAATCAGATCACAAGCCAATTTATTTATGTTTTTCTTGGACTAGAAAGAAATAATTAGAGTAAAAAACTCAGCATGTCCAGCAAAACCTCCCACAGGGCAGAATTCTTTAGACCCCAAAAAATTGTAATACCTTCAAAATGACGCTAGAGAGGATCTTCTAGAAGGATAAAATCACAATTCATGACCTTCATAGTCATGAATTAACACATTTAATTGAATGCTTACTTGCAAAGTGAAAAGAGAAAAAATTAAGAAGTCTGAAACAAATTGTTTTCTGGTTAATGCTTGGTTTGACGAGGAATGCAAAAAGGCAATGAGAATGTGGAAAGAGTCAAACAAGGATAACATAAAGCTCAAAGCTTACAAGCAGTTATTAAGCAAGGAAAAAACTGATTTCATGGTTTCAAGGAGGGAAGAACTAATCTTCCTTGGGAAAAATAATCCAAAATTATTTTGGAAGGAGATCCAACCGAAAATGATCCAAACTGGAAATAGTATTACAGCTTCTAAATGGTTTGACTATGCAAGACAACTCTATGAGCAGAATCCCAAGGGTGACCCTCCCCCCTTGGTCAACACTAATACTGAACTCTTCACAGTGCAAGAGGTAGGGATGGGTATCAAAAAGTTGGGTGTTGGAAAAGCAAAAGACTTAGCGGAAATCCAAGCAGAATATCTAAAGTGGGGCTCAAAAATTCTTGCACCTCACATTACAAAAATTTTCAACAACATCATACAACAGGGGCCTTCCACAGATTGGACAACCAGTCTGGAGATACTTCTTTTCAAGAGCAGTGATGTCAATAATCCCTACAATTATAGGACCATCATGATAAACCCTTTGTTTGCAAAGTTATTTGGAAGCATGATAGAAAACAAAAATAACAAGTGGGCAAAAGAAAGAGATAAGTGTGCTAAAGGGAAAGCAGGGTTTAGACCTAAACATTCCACAGTTGATCATTGTATAACTTTAAGGCACATCATTGAAAAATTTTGGGAGAAAAAGGAAGAAGACTTTTGTTGCTTTGTTGATTTTAGAAAAGCATTTGACTCGGTTCCTAGAGATAAGCTTTGGCACATAATGGAGGAACTTGGGGTTCCTAAACATTTTAGAGTAGTTGTGCATAGGTTGTATGAAGAGGTGAAAGTCAAAATTAGAACTTCAGTAGGCATTTCTGAAAGTTTCAGAAGCGATATCGGGGTCAAGCAAGGTTGCCCACTGTTTCCTACCTTTTTTGGTTTATATATCGACAAGCTTGAGGAGTGGTTAAATTCGCAAAGGGGTGATGGTATCTATTTGGGCAGGTTTGTTATAAGGCTTCTTTTGTATGCATGTGACCTTATTCTGCTTGCTAAATCGACTCTTGGTTTGCAAGAGCACTTACTATCCCTTAAGCATTTTTGTAGAAGTGTGGGGATGCAAGTCAATATCAACAAAATGAAAGTAGTGGTTTTCTCTAAGAAAAGAAAACATAACCAACATAAGTTCTACTTTGAAGGCAACATTCTGGAAGAAATTGCGGATTACAAATATTTGGAATTGACTTCAACAAAAATCTAAGCTGGAATGGTTGTAGATAGAAAAGAACTTTGGGGGGTTGAAAAGCATTTTATGTTTTTCAAAATAGGTGTAGAGATGTAGAGATATGGGATTGATCAAACTCTTTTTGCGCTTCTAGTGATTCTGGTGATTCTCTATGGTTGTGAACTATGGGCCGGCAGTACATCTAACATGCAGTGGAGACAAATTGAGAAAATCCAGAAGTGTTTGATTACAAACAAATTCAAGATTAAAAGTGCAGTTTCTTGTGCTATATTGTTAAGTGAAACACGGACTTCTCCTATTGAAGCAATTGCTATGGTGCGAGTCATAAGGTAGTTAAAAAAAATAAAAAATAAAATTGACCAAATGGAAGAGGGTAGATGGCCTAAGGTTGTCTTTAATGACAGATTGTGCAAGAAAAAAATACTTGGATGTAGCAAAATAACAAATGGTTTAGTAAATGGGGTATTTGCTTGAACGCATGTCCCTAAACAAAAAAGAGATAAAAGCTTTTATTAAGGAAAAGTTTCAAAAGTGTACTTGGGATAAGGAGCTAAGAAGAAAGAAAAAGTATTATATTGAAGTGTTTGATCTCACTCATAGTCATCAACCAAAAGCATACATAGATGCCAATATCTCTTGGAGAGCCAAAATTCTTACTGCTCATTTAAGGACTAATTCTCATCAACTTCGTTGTGAAACAAGGAAAATGCCAAAAGAACTATGGGAGGAAAGATTATGCATTTTTTGTTCTTCCGTAAAAGTGGAAACAGAGAAACATTTCATTTTAGAATGTGAGGCCTTCAAAGACAACAAGGACAATTATGCAGATATGCTCGCAGCTAGCTCTTGGGATAATCTATTTAGCAAGGGGTTTGTCGAGAAATTGGGAGCATTTATTTTGAAGCTTCATAGAAAAAGGGCCGAATACATCATGCAGATGAAGAAGCAATCTGTTAATATTAGCGGACACATTTTTTTATTTAACGTGACAACATCTCCCATAATGCTGGGTTGTAGAGCGCCTCCAAATGCAATAAATAGAAAATCTGTAATTTAATTCCAGTAAATACACCACTATGGCAGCCATCATTGATTTAAAACATTTAAATTAAAATAAACCAATGGTCGTTACTCACACCTGTCAACATCGATTGTGGCCATCCAGTTTTACAAAGACATATCCCTTGAGTTTCATTGATATGGCGTGTCACAAAGTGAATCAGAAATATAATTCATACAAAATTTTGAAAAGGACACACCACGCCTCCGCCTGTGTTTTGCATAATTCCAACTACTACATCAAATATCACATTTGTTTATATACAATTACAATGTAAAGAAATTACAAATATCATATTTCTTTTTGGGCAGACAAAACGTTTCTTTTATATTATAAAAGAGAGTGCAATTTACATATTTCTTTCACCTGTAGCAGTGAAAAATTCTTTTTGGCATAAATCTATCATTTTTGTTCTGGGGTAATTGCCACTAACATATTTATGTCTAAAAGAAGTACAAATATCTCATCATATGTTCTTGATTATGCAGAATTAGAGTTTGTGAGGCAAACAGGTTATCAACAGTATTTCAACAAATACTATCAGCCTATCTCTTAGAGATGTTAGAAATTGTAAATACCACAAGATGACTATGATGACTAGAACAATCGAAAAATTGATAATACCATTCTAGTGAGAGAGACCATGAACATAAACTCTATAATAGATCTTGCGTAATTTTGCCTCACGTCCCTCTTTGAAAAGATTTTCTGCTTCATTGTTTTGTACCCTGTAAATGTGTGAGATTGAGACTCGATTGAATTCTTTCAACAATAACTTGATTCTATTTTTCCGGTTGGTCAAGTCCGGGGTTTGCATTTTGTTCTTCCCATTATCTCAGTCTACCACTACTTTAGAGTTTCCAAAAATAAAAATGACCTCAATGTCTAGCCATCTGGGGCAAAACAAGACACCCCACATTGCTAATAACTCAGCCTTGGTATTGGATCCTCCCCACTATACCAGACAAAGTGATAGAATTCGCAAGTGCATGATGTGATGGTTGGGCGGGTTGGTTTGCACGCCCCCCGGCCGGTTTCGATTCCTGCGGAGCTGCGCATATGCTACAGCGTCTGTTGATCCATGGAAACCCCGGTGATGGTGATTGAGCTTCGATGTGACGGTTGTCAGTGCTCTGACACGCATATGTACCAATATATATGTAATAAAAGAAAGCCCATAATACTTATAAAAGGAACTAGCCCTTCCCACTCTTAAAAAAAATAGACATATCGTTATTTCACTTGCCTCTGGTTAAAGCCCCATCAAAGCAAGCAAGTTGTCCAACACAGGTCTAAAGAGTCTGACCGGAAGAGGAATTAAGTTTTCACATGGTCCAAATTCCAAAAAGTAAGTAGCTATTTTGACACGTCTTGTTTACATTTGGATTCACCTACTCAAAAATGCGCTCATTCCTTATCCTCCATAATCCCCAGAAGATTTAAAAAAAAACAGGCAAATGTTTGTATGGTTTATTGTTTGTAATCCATTGTTTTAGGCTTGTGACCACATCAGATCTATCCCAATCTTCTCTAAGATTCAACCTGTTGATCACTCTAATCCAGACTGAGACTGTGAACGGGAATTAGGTAAATAGATGGGATATATCTTCATTTTTTTCTTTGCATAACATCTACCTAACCTGAAAATCCCTTTTTTAAGGAGTTTTCCCCTGTCAAAATTTTATTGTGAACCACCAACCAAACAAAGCATTTTAACTTTGGCGGGATTTGCCATTTTCAAGGCTTATATAACCAACAATGCAGTGGGGAGGTGTTAACATCCTATTTTATAATGGAATATGCTTCATCTACCTTGATATGTCCATTCTGAAGGCCACTACTCCAAGTCGGACAATCTTCCTTAGAGGAAAGATTGATCCATGCATATTGTAGCTTTAATATATTTTCATTCCAATCAGTCTCCAGGTGTCCTGGAATACCTAATATCACAACATCCTTCCAAATTGTGTAACGTGAGTCTAGTCCAGCTTGGTATGCAATATCCCTTATGGCATGTAATCCCTTTTCCTGAAGGAGATTAATCAGATTAAGAGATAAAGAGTGATTACCAGATACTCCCAATATGGAGTCCAATCCAATTTATGTGTTGGACCCATTGTCGATCTTCCATTTCAGGTAACCTAGTAGCCAAGGCTTCGTATGTGTGAGATTTCTCCAAACTTCAGAGTTATTTCTTGATTCAGGAGCACCCTCTCGGATCCAGCCACGTAAGTCCTTGTTAAGGTATTTGTGTTTAATAATGTTGTACCATAATCCCAACACAAACACTGCCCTCCATATATTTTATAGTAGAAGGGCCTGATTGAAAACTTTTGTATCTTTGAATTGTCAACCCCCTTGCGAGCCAACTTCTCCCTGCAAACAAGATGAAATTTCCACTTTATACTTGTTGGTCCAGGTAGCTTGCTCAACTATTTTGTTGTGCATTTGTTGCTTTGCATGGGCTAGAACCCTCGGTGACGCCCAAAGACTGCAAAACTGCAAAAAAAAAACTTTAAATTAAAAAATGAGTAAAAAAAATCATGAATATAGTTGACTATTAGAACCAATTATAATATTATGGTCTTCTACCTTTCAGCTGTGAGACAACAAGTTTGGAAGCTCCTCAGAAAAAACCCATAAGTGTCTCATAAGCTGCAATGATACAAAATTACTTGAAGCTCCACAAAAAAGCCAAAAAAAACAGTTATAAGTAACAAAGTTCAAAATAGGCCAACATTCTAATTCATGTCGATGAAAATTTAAATGATTATAATGGCCCAAGCTCGCAGTTGTAATTATGGAAAAGAATCCTTGTAAGCCAATTTCACTCAATTTCAAATTCTTAACAATAATCGCATTTCTCGGTACAATTCTAGCGCGGTTCCGTTGTTACTATGGTCCTCCTGAATTACCATTACATTCTTTTTTCCGTTGTTACTATGGTCCTCCTGAATTACCATTACATTCTTTTTTCCGTTGTTACTATGGTCCTCCTGAATTACCATTACATTCTTTTTTTTTTCCGAAGAAAAAAAACCAAATAGATTATATTAAGGAAATATAATGGTCTTGTATACAGCAAACCGTATTGCCAGGAGGCCCTCAGCAAAAACAGATTAAAACCATATAAGAGAGAATTGTGCCAGATTTACATTCTTTGCATGTCTCTAGGAAAAAAATTTAGGCAATGCGAAGTGCAGAGGTGTGGAGAAGCACGATTAGGAATACAAACACACCTCTGCATTTTGAATTGCATAAACAAAATGTCTCGGGATAAGGTTTGTTGGCCATCTTAAGTAGATAGCAGATTCCTCCAATATTTGGGAATCCGACGGACATGGGCGCGGTCAATTTTTTGACCACGCTCATATCCATCAGATTCCCGAATATTTGGGGAATCTGCAATCGACTTAAGTTCACTGAAAATTTGTTATCCCAAAAGACTTTGAGATTTTATATGAAGCCTAAACATTGATGTTAAATTGTGAATCGAAACTAGACGTTGAACATTGGTGGTGTGAGTTGCATGTTGGTAGTGATATTCAAACGTAGGCATGGAGATTAACAAATACAATGTCAAGAATATGCAATGTAATGGTCTTAGCATTAATGGTTATTTGCAATCCGAGAAGGCTTTGAGCTTTTATATGAAGCCTAAACGTTGATGTTAAACTATGAATTGAAACAAGATGTCGAGCATTGGTGGTGTGAGATGGATGTTAGTAGTGACAGGTGTGAGATGGATGTTAGTAGTGACAGTCATATTATAAAGAATGCAGAGGAAGTTTTCTTCTTTACGGAGATTACAACAACATACTAACAAATGTATATATGGAAAATTACTTAAATCTAATATATTGCATTTAAAAACTATAGTTAATCACTTTGTTGATTGCAAATAGAGCATCCCGCACTGTCTTAATCACGTCAACATATCAATAGCTACCAAAAGAGGCAACATATTGCATAATTTAGATCTTTGGAGGAAGCATGTGCAAGGCAGGAATAATGATAAATTGAGGACACAAAACATTCTCGAATAACGACAAAACATTGACACCGCACTACCTTAATCAATTAATTAACGGTAGAGGCAAGGACTATGTCGGGTTGCAACTATTAATCTTGTTGTTTAAAGCATATGGTTAATAAAAAACTCTACTCTATTTGATGGTAAAGTTACTTCTCCTCTTCAATTCACTATGCAAGGATTCAATATTCTGCCCTCTTTCCAGTATAGTAAGATAAAGCAAAATGACAGGTTGTACAGTGTAATGATAGATCAATCTCTTGGGGAATTTGGAGGAAGTTTTCTTCTTTATGGAGATTACAACAACATACCAACAAATGTATATATGGAAAATTATTTAAATCTAATATATTGCATTTAAAAACTATAGTTAATCACGTTGTTGATTGCGAAATAGAGCATCCCGCACTGCCTTAATCACGTCAACATATCAATAGCTACCAAAAGAGGCAACATATTGCATAATTTAGATCTTTGGAGGAAGTATGTGCAAGGCGGGAATAATGATAGATTGCGGACGCAAAACATTCTCGAATAACGACAAAACATGGACACTGCACTGCCTTAATCAATTAATTAACGTTAGAGGCAAGGACTATGTCAAGTTGCAACTATTAATCTTGTTGTTTAAAGCATATGGTTAATAAAAAAACTCTACTCTATTTGATGGTAAAGTTACTTCTCCTCTTCAATTCACTATGCAAGGATTCAATATTCTGCCCTCTTTCAAGAATAGTAAGATAAAGCAAAATGACAGGTTGTACAAGGTAATGATAGATCAATCTCTTGGGGAATTTTTAATGGGCTTCACAAGGGCATACATTACAGTATAGCAAGGACTCAATGTTTTACGTTGTTTCAAGTATAGCAAGTGAAAGCAAGTAGACAAGTTGTATAACATAATGAGGACAAATCGATTTATTGGGAATTTTCTTTTATGTAGTTCACATGTATGTTAAAATATTGTGATATTAACCAAATTTATTTAAGTAAATTTTGTGCTTACCCTTAATAATGTTGGTTTACAAAATTTGTGATAATTTTCACAAATGTAATAGTGTCTACATCAATATATTAATGAAGTCCAAGAGTTGGAGTTGTAAGCATGACTGTAAAATCCTTTGATCAATAAAATATATTACCTCTCTTCGTGTTTTGTGTAATATTCTCATTCTTGTCATCATTATTTCTCTATTGTTGATAATTTTCCAAGTTCTAGATACCATCAAATGGTATAAAAGCTAGGTTTGAGGAAGGGTTGAGTCTGTCCATCCCACAAAGTAATGGGCAAAGGAAGAGGAGCGGTAAAGTAGAAACCCTAGCTGCGAAAAACCAAGTTGTCACCAATCAAGCCAAGTTCATATGAGAGTTGAGATGTTAAGCTCGAGGAGTTCAACCCAAAAATTGAGTCAGCCATGTGAAGAGGGAGTGTTTGTTGTAAGCCAAGAAAAGTTTGTTGTGCATAGTTGACACCAATCGAGTTATGAAGTCAGAGCAACTACACAAAGCCAAGTCCACACAAACTTGTGGCAATGGAAGAGTAGCCATCATTTTTTTGGTGAATTGAGTCACACAAATGTAGGTGTTGTCATTGCAAGCAGAGTTGATAGCGGTTAAACCGAGCAATTGGTCTACAAAGGATAGACAACAAAGGTTGTTATGCAAAGAACCATGTGTGTGGAAGCCATAAAGGGATACCCTAGCAAGTTGGAGCAAAGAATCAAACATAGATGCAGATTGATTCGTAGGGAGAGTATTTGTGTAGAGAATAATGGAAATAATGGCGAATACCAAATTCGAAGTGGAAAGATTCAATATTTAAAATAATTTCCAATTATGGAAGCTAGAAATGCAAGATTTTCTCATACGAAAAGGGGTGATTAAGGCTTTGGAAAAAAGGAGGAAGAAACCTGCAGATATGACCAATGAAGAGTAGTAAGACCTAGAAGCCAAAGCCCTCAACACTATTCTGTTATGTCTTGCAAATAATGTTTTGTTTAACATTATCGTAGAAGTAGCAACATCAAATGTATGGAGCAATATGGAAAGTCCTTGATAAATCAAATCTAGTTGAAGAGATAGTTGTATAGTATAAAAATGAAAGGTATGAAAATTGCAAATAATTTAAATGTGTTTAATACTCTATTATGTATAGTATGGATGTTAAACTTGATGATGAAGATAAGACATTTACATGTTCTTACCTTAATCATGTGACCATTTTGTCACCCCTGTTAGTACTATTACAATTGAGACTGTTAAATTTGCTTCTATTGTTGGATGTTGTTCTATGAGGAGGTGTAGAGAAAATCGAGTATTGAAACCCCACACCAAAATCAATGGTCGCTAGAGGTCAATCCAGAGAAAAATGAGAGAAGTTGAGAGGTATATCTAGATCAAAGTCAAAAGACAAGAAGAGAAAACTTAGATGTTGGTACCATAACAATTCAGGGCATCTCAAGAATGTTTGTTGGAAAATACATGAATCAAAAGAAAACTCCTAGAAGGAGGCAAATTTTGTTGAATCAGGCCCAAGTATGATTGATGAAGTTCTATCTATTTGTAATGTCCCTCAATACTATCAAGAATAGTTATTATATTATGGTGTTGCTTATAAGATGTGCACACATAGAAGTTGGTTTTCTCCATGCCGAAATATTGATGATGGAATTGTTCTTGTGGGGAAAGATATTTCTTGTAAGATTGTTGGGATTGGAAGCGTCGAAATTAAAATATTTGATGGTATTATAAGGACATAAGAAATATTAGACATGTATGTAAACTAAATAAGCATTTAACTTCTTTGGGAGCTTTAGATTCTAGAGGTCATAAGTTTATAGGTCAAGGTAGAGCACAAAAGGTGTCCAAGAGCACTTTAGTAGTTATGTAGGTTACAAAGATGAGAAAGCTTTACAAGTTGGATGGAAGTACGCCAATCAATGAAGCAATAGTAGTATCTGAGGATGCGATTGAATCTACTTGTTTATGGAACCAATGAGTGGGTCATATGAAGAATAGTTATTAGATTATGGTGCTCCTTATAAGATGTGCACATATAGAATTTGGTTTTCTCCATACCAAAATATTGATGATGGAATTGTTCTTGTGGGGAAAAATATTTCTTGTAAGATTGTTGGGATTGAAAGCGTCGAAATTAAAATATTTGAGGGTATTATAAGGACATAACAAATATTAGACATGTACCTAAACTAAATAAGAATATAACTTCTTTGGGAGCTTTAGATTCTGGAGGTCATAAGTTTATAGGTCAAGGTAGCGCACAAAAGGTGTCCAAGGGCACTTGAGTAGTTACGTAGGTTACAAAGATGAGAAACCTTTACAAGTTGGATGGAAGTACGCAGATCAATGAAGCAACAATGGTATTTGAGGCGGCGATTGAATCTACTTGTTTATGGAATCAATGAGTGGGTCACATGAACAAGAAAGGGCTACAAGTACTAATAAACCATACATTACATCCAAAATTAAAATCTTCAAATTTGAATTTTGTGCAAACATTGTATATTTGGAAAACGCTATGGATGAAAGTTTAAAGCAAACAATCATATTAGTAAAGGTATTGTTGATCATATCTATTCAAATGTTTAGGGGGAAACCCCTATAGTTTCTTTTTGAGGATTATCATATTTTGTAACATTTACAAATGATTTCTCTAGAAAAGTGTGGGTGTATGTTTCAAAATGAAAAGTTGATGTGTTTAGTACAATTTAACAATTTAAAGTCATGGTGGAAAAGAAAACTAGATCACCAATCAAATGTTTAAGAATGGATAGTGGAGGTGAGTTCACTTCTTTAAAATTCAAAAAATATTGCAAAGGAGCATACACTACAACCATTGTTTATACACTACAACAAAATGGTGTAGCAAAACACATGAACCTAAAAAGAGCAAGGAGCACGCTCACCAATGCCAATTTGCAACAAGAATTGTTGGCAAAACCAATCATCACTGCTTGTTATCTTGTAACCTGGTCACCATCGATTGCAATCAATTGTAAAATCCTTGAAGAGGTATGAACAAGTCATTCTTGTGATTATTCAAATATATAAAATTTTGGTTGTGAAGCTCACGCTCTTACTCATAAGAATCAGTGTTCTAAGTTAGATCCCACATTGAAGAAATATATCTATGTTGGTTATGATGATGTAGTTTAGGGACATAGATTGTGGGATCCTACTGCTCACAAAATCATCATTAGTAGAGATGTAATATTTAATGCATCTTCTTTAAATAAATCACAGAGTGTAGAAGTTGTTTTGAAATAGGAGCAAGTGGCATTAAATCAACAAAATCTTAGAGGCACAACCATCTCCGAATAAAAGGAAGCAAGAAGCAACCTTTATTTATAAAGAAATTGCAGAAGTTCAATATATTCAAGAAAATGTCAAAATTCCACAACCAACATCGAGAAGATCTACACAAGAGAAAATCTCAAGGAATATTGATTTTACTTCATCTATTGCGTTGGTTACTAACGATGGGAACATTCTTATTATCAAAAAAATCCATACATTATATCAATAATGTCAAATGGAAGAGGGCAATGAAAACAGAAAAGGGTGCCTAAGAGAAAAACAAAAACTTGACACCTATTAGAACTTCCTAAAGATAAAATGGTTGTTGGATGTAAGTGGTCTACAAATTAAAGAAAGGTGTTTGATAGTAATGTTGAGAAATATAAAGCCAAACTTGTTGCACAAGGTTACTCTCAAATGGAAGGTATAGATTTCCATGAAATTTTTTCATTGATTGCTAAGCTTGTATTCATTTGGTATTATGTTGACACTAGTTGCTTTCCTTGTTTTGGAATCAAAGTTATTAATGTTAAAACATCTTTACATGGAGATTTGGATGAGGAGATATGCATGAAAGAACCAAAAAATCACAAAAGGTTAGCTTGCAAGCTCAAGAAATCATGGTATGGCCTAAAACAATCTCTTAGATAATCGTACAAGAAGTTTCATTCCTTCATGATGAGCTAGAATAATATTAGAAGTGAGTATGATCACTGTGTATACTTCACAAGTCTGAATGATATATTCATTATCTTGGTGTTATACGTTAGTTGTATACTTTGTTGCAAGCAAAAACATAGACAATATCAATAAGGTAAAGGATCCCTTGGATATGAAGGATCTAGGAGCATCAAAACAAACCTTGGCCTGAAATATACATTGACACAAAACACTGGTAAGCTCAAGGTTTCAACACAAGTATGTTGAAAAAATACTTGTAAAAATCAAGATGAAAATATGAAACTTGCAAATATGTTTTTTGCTTCCCATTTTAAGCGTTTTGCATGTCCTAGTACCATGAAAAAATAATAATGTCTTGGGTACCATATGTTAATATAATGGAAGTATGATGGTAGACCAAATATGTCACATGTAGTGGGTGTTATCAATGGGTACTTTGATAAGTTCATGAAAAATACTCTTGAATGCAATGAAATGAATGCTTCAGTATTTTGATTTTGAAAGAGATTTGGACAAGGTCTACTTCCACTTTATGTCTTTACTCTTACAAAAGGATCTTTTTTGTTGAATGTCAAAACTTCATTAAACAATTGCTTTACCCACTACAAACATAAAATATTGTCACATGCTTGCTAAAAAAGACAATTTGGTCGAAAAAAATTAGATGCTTTACAAAAAGGAAATTTGGTTGAAAAGTCTTCAAGATGCTTGCAATAAGGAAAATTGGCTGAAAAGTCTTCTACGTGAATTTGGAAGATGTATGTTTACAAAACCAATGTTGTAGGGTTGTTGTGGTGGTGTTTAGCCTTTCTTATAGCTTATAGAAGAGGTGATGAATGGACATAAACAAGGTATTAAATAAATTGTTGCCAACATGAAGATTCTTAAAATATGACAACAATCAGTTAAAAAAAAATGTTAAAAACCTAAATTTACGTAATCAAAATTTTTTGTGGTTACTCTAATGATGTTTTGATTTACAACATTGGTGAGAGTTTTCATACGAATGTAACAATGTCTATTTCAATATATTTAAATATATCAATGTAGCCCAAGAGTTAAATGGGTTGTAAGTGGTTACTCTAATGATGTTTTGATTACAAAATTGGTGAGAGTTTTCATACGAATGTAACAATGTCTATTTCAATATATTTAAATATATCAATGTAGCCCAAGAGTTAAATGGGTTGTAAACCTAGTCTTCTTGATCAAAAAAATACCTTTCGATCAAAAAAATACCTTACTTTGACCCTGAATCTTTCACTAATAAACTATTAAAATTTTACCATATAAATTTCTTGTGTATTATTCATGTTGTATATTATTCTAACTCTTGTCAATATTATTTCTGTATTGTCAATAATTTTTTAGACTCTATATACCAACAAAAACACATCCAAAGTCTTGAAATGTTAAGTTTATCTTAATTCAAAGAGAATTGTGTTGATGGCTCTTTGCCTCTTCCTATCAACTTTTAAAAATTGTACAAATATTTCTTTATTTCAATAATTTTTAAAACTCTAAATACCACAGAAGAAAGAACAAAAAAATAAAGATACAAAAATAAAAAATAAAAATAAAAACATCCGAGTCCTTAAAAATTAGGTTTATAATAATTCACAAAAATTTGTGTTGATGGTTCTTTGCCTCTTCCTATCATCATCAGCTTTTTAAAATAGTATGAAATATTTTCAAATTTCCCAAAACTCTCATACCATTTTCAAATTTCTAAAAAAGACTAGTACCATCTTCAAACCTCTCACAAATCTCTCATCAGCTTTTAAAAATGATATGAAATATTTTCAAATTTCCCAAAACTCTCATACCATTTTCAAATCTCTCCCAAAAAGACCAGTTACCATCTTCAAATCTCTCTCACAAAAAGACCAGTACCATCTTCAAATCTCTCACAAATCTCTTATGCCATTATCTTCAAATTTCTCAAAAATCTCTCCTACCATTTTCAAAAATATTATTTAGAAAAAATAATAATAATAATAAAATAGTAGACAAATGATAATTGAGAAAAATCTCTCCTACCATTTTCAAAAATATTATTCGAAAATATTATTTAGAAAAAATAATAATAATAATAAAATAGTAGACGAATGATAATAATAAAATAATGGATCTTTCATCTCTCGTACCATTTTCAAAAATATTATTTAGAAAAAATCATAATAATAAAATAATGCATCTATTATTATTATTATTATTATTATTTTTATTATTTGATAAAAAAAAATAATAATAAATTAATGTCTCTTAAAAAAAAAAATAATAATAAAATAATGGCTCTTTAAGAAAAGGCGTAGTACCGTTTGCTTTACTTGCTTTCAAATTGAATCATATGTATGGATTACTCCCGTTTGCTTTAATTGCTTTCAAATTGAATCATATGTATGGATTACTCCCGTTTGCTTTAATTGCTTTCAAATTGAATCATATATTCCCGTTTGCTTTACTTGCTTTCAAATTGAATCATATATGGATTACTCATAAAACACAAGTTATGGAGTCTCGGGTGTAAGTACATCTACGAGTAATGCTCTTATCTATTGGCAGGCTGGTTTTTTTAATAGCTTGGCAATTGAGGATATGTTTTCAATATATACCAGCTTTACACACCAAAAACAATAGCCTGACAATTAAGAATATGTTTTCAATATATACAATAGCCTGACAATTGAGAATATGTTTTCAATATATACCAGCTTTACACACCAAAAACAATAGCCTGGTGATTGAGAATATGTTTTCAATATATCCCAGCTTTACACACCAAAAACAGTTGAACATTTGATTTGGAAAACAGCCCAACTGATTATAAGACTGCCAGAAGCTGTATTCACGTTCAATTTCGACATTTTCCACATAGCGATCAATTACTGTTACAACTTTTGATTCTATTGACACGTTCTACAAGTGATTAAGGTACAGGGGCATATTTATCTCATAGACGGAACATTTGATCTCAATATGGGGTGTTGAGCCTTCTCTACCAGTCATGCTCTTCGCTATTCAAATTCTTGGTTGGCTGGTTCTTAACAATAGCCTGGCAATTAAGGATCAGTTTTCATTGTACCAGTTTTACAGACTGTTCCATCTTTCTATCACCATTTTGCAAAATAATTAATGCAACTATCAAACTACTAAAAGCTAGCTCATATAAACTATTAGCATCTACTGGACTTATCAGCAAAGAAAACCTATAACAGTGACAATGTTCCTTTCAACAACAATAATGATGAATTGGGGTCATACGCCTTCTATCTCTCGCTGCTCCATATTGGATACAAATGATACACGACCTCAAGCAGGCAAGAAATAAGACGACCAGCGTACAATGGGGATATAAAACTGTATATATACTACTTGTTTAATGCACAATACATGAAATACAAATAAATATATATATATATAGACTGTGGCATACAATGGGGTTATATAACCGTATATACTGTTTGCTTAATGCACTATATCACTGCAGGGTGCATAGCCGTCGCCCCCCGTGTATCATTCGGAAGTGCCCATAACCATATTCAAAGGAATTAATGCAAATATCAAAACTAACAGAAATAGCTCACATAAAGTATTACCATCGATTGGGTTCTAATATAATAGCATATAATAAATGTGAACCATATTACCATAGCTCACATTAAGTATACCATCTATTGGGTTCTGTTCACATATGTTTTAAAAAGCTCACATTAACAGAACCTATAATAAATAAAACGTATTTTAACAGAACATGCAATAGTATGAAAAAATTCAAAATATGTTCTCAAAACAGTATTGAAATCTGCAATAGTCAACTCACTATGCTAGCTTGAAAACGTTACATTAGCACTAACATCAAACCCCCATTGCGAAAGACTTGAAATGTAGAAATAATTGTTCTCAAGTTACAGCAAAGGAAGTAGGATAGTGTTCCATGCTAGAAAGAACTATACCCCAAATCTCCGAAAGGCAACTTGACCTTAACCAGTTGCATAAAAGGCTTCTCTGCATAAATTGTAGACGAAACACTAAACAAAAACAAGATATTTCTAAACACGACCAAATCTTCAAAACTGGGATTCAGTATCACTTGAAACATTTGGAATCCAACAAAGGCTCACCCTCAAAGGGCTCTTGATCTTCAATCATGGCATTCACACGCTCTTTCTGAGCCTCATCATTGATGTCCACCTTAGTCCATTCATACAATTCCATATCGTAGCATTCATCCATAACGAACTTGGGAATTTCTGGGCCACGGAAGAGCCATAATCCCTTGACTTTAAAAGGACCCTTTTCTCCAATGATAAGCATCTTTCCAAAAGCATACTTGCGTGCAAGATCCATGCGCTGCAAGAATCCTGTGACTTTGTTCAATGTGACATATGAAACTGTGTTCTCATCATTGTATTTGTACTCACAGAACCACAAGGAATAACCCTCTGGATCATACATATCCCAGAACCCTGCACGATCAGAGATGGTAAGCAACAACAAAAATAATAATAAAAATCACCCTGTGACAGAATTTGACATCAGATGATTGGAATCTGGATAAATTGCATTTTAGAGTTAAAAACAAAATTATCAGTATATTCTGAAACCATCATATAAATCTAAAAATCTCTTCCTTCAAAGAGTTCCAAAGATCACCTTTTCTCAGACCAGAAATTTAAACAAAAAAAGGCCATGAGGTTTTGATATGAAGGTAACCCACACCTTTAATAGCAACCTCTCGAAAATTAGTCTTCGTGTTCGAATAAAGTCTCTTCCAGTCATCAAGAATCATTTTACTTGGTGGTAGGAGATCAAGAGAATTTTTTGGCTTTGGCTTGGGGGCCTCTTCGTCATCGTATGCTGGAGTATCTTCAACCTTGGGCTTTGCAGGTTCTTTTTTTGGGGCCTCCTGTTTAGGCTTTTGCTTTTGTTCCTTGGTTGCAGCAGCCTTCTTAGTCTGCACAACTGGAGGAACAGCATCTGTTTGTTTAACTTCACCCATAATCTTCTTGAATTTAGGTTGATTAACCATAGTCCAAAAGTACCGCTCAACATGAGGAAACTCTTTAGTGAAGTCTTTTGTCATGCAAGACGTAAAACCCAAATACAAGTTGCATGTCATAATAATGTCTGCCAATGTTATGGAATGCCCAACCAGATAGGTATTTGTAGCCAGGTGTGAATTCAATGCAGCTAAACTTCTTTTGAGGCCAGCAATGGTGGCCTCCTCTGCCTGCAATATCAAACATTGCAGTTCAATTATACTTCTGCTAACATCCATAATAATAAATTTGGCATAAAATTGTTCTGAAAAAAAAACAGACCGGCGGGAGGTACACTCCAAATCCAAGTCGAGGATAGAACCACCGCGTGATATTTATATCAATTTCTAAAGTAGAAAAATCTATCCACTGTTCAACATGGGCCTGAAATATACCACAGTATGTTAAAAGTAAGTATTTGGTGAATCATAGAAATGACAAAATACCATACAAAAGAACGCTCTCTAATTAACATTTGAGAATATATCAATATTTCAGAAAACAGAAAGATAAAAAGGCAATACAACTCACGTAATCAATTACAGAAGATCCAAACAGGGAATTGACACCCTTCAATCGTGCAACTGCAAAGGGAAAATGAGTCAGTGGCATCCATTCAATGAAGAATGCACTTAATTACAAAATCACAATATAAAATGAACTTGAAACACCATTCTCACCATAACGTGCAATCGCATTACTCTCAAACACTGCACCCTCTGGTGTCTCCAAAACTGGAACCTGTCAAACCCATTCCAAAATGATGTAAATGAATCTAAATACGGTAAATGGAAAACGGATAGGCAAGTATCAGTGGACAACAAATCCAAATAAATAACATCATAATCTCTAGCATACCTTGCCTATAGGATTCATTTTAAGAAATTCTGGGGATTTAGTCCCCCCCATTTCAAAATTTGGGGCCAAGCTGACTTTTACACCAACATACTCTGCGGAAATCAGTGCTTTAAAGGCATTTTTATTGGTAGAGCCTGCATGTAAAGTCTGCACAAATGATATAACAAAAAAATCAGCAAAGCTACAAATGAGAAATAATACATCAAATATCTTCCAAGGAATTTTTCATGGATTTTTTATTGCAGAATTGTAATATAGTAGAATCGACTCCATCAATAGATGAATTTGGGGAACTAAACCTTTATTTCACATCAAATAAAATGACACTACTATGTTTAACATACAAGATGCAAACAAACATTTCTAATCAAATTAGAAATATACTTAAGCATGCCATATTAAACTAACACGGTGGAAATCATCTCAAAAGATTCATCTAGAGCATTTATGTTGCTTACCGATATGAACATATTGCCCATGATGCTTCTAAAGAGAGACAGATGCAGCTTGTACTCAATATTTACTGGGAAAAGGGATAATACAGACATCATTTGTGCCACCTCAAAATAGTCACATATCCCATGATGCTTCTGAAGAGAGATATATGTATTGCATGGGGATGCATGCTCTACCCTCGGGAATAGATAAAGAAACATCCCCTATCATTGTAGATATCAATCCCAGCATAATTTTCCAGGAGTTGAGGGCATTCCTCATAAAAAAATAAAACATGTGCTCACTTGAGCATCACTACTGGGCCCACTATATAAGTTATAGTATATTTGCCACAAAACCCTAAATCCCTCTTCTAGTAACAGGAGTGTAATTTTCAGATTTGTCAATGTTTAATTTTAGTCTCAGGTTTACACATTCAGATTTTCGCTTTCAGACTTCATACCACTTTGTACATCATAGTTCATTTCATGGAGGCAGTTTTCTAGTGTACATAAATTCCAGTTTTGTTTTTCAAAATTTAATCTTTTCATCTACAATAAATACTTAAATATTAATTATCGTGACAACCCCCTGCACCAGGATTTCAAATAGTGGCATCCCTAGCATCATCCATAAAACCACAAGCCCAAGCTATTTAGAAATATATGGCAAAAGCATAAAATGCCACTTAGATTAAATTGGAAACTAATTTATACCTACCCATGTCCATTATAACTTGAAATTTGGGTGTCTTCCCATCACCATAGTAAGATTTTTCAATTGTACAAAGATAAAACTAAAACTAATACTACATTCTCAGATCCAAAGATTATAACTATCATGTTCGTAACAGCTTGTCCTGTAGCACATAGAATATATATATATATATATATATATATATATATATAACAAACAAACAAAAAGAACAGTAAGGATCTTGCAATTATTTTTTTGATATAAAAATAATACCACATTTCCCAGAAAATAAAAACAAGACAGTGATTAAGGTTTGAGTTCTCTAGATTTCCCTGATGGGCAATCCTGGGTTTGTCCCCAAACCTGAATTTTGATCCCTCGCAATCTCAAGCCCACTCTAAATGCGTGAATAACCTCTAACCTGGGGTTTCAATATAAATATTTTTCAGACTTGAAAAGAGAAAAATTAAGATGCCAATATACCTAGTAAACAAAATAGAGGACAACCGTGAACTAAAATAGGGGGAAAGAAGATGCCAATGTACCCAATAAACAAAGAAGAGGACAACAGAGAACTAGAGTGCGTACAATTTATGAAAACGCAAAGTTTAGCATATGATCCAACTTGTTCATTTGAATCTTTCAATAAAATAAATCAGCCTTCATCTAGAGGATCCATTCTATTTCACAAGTCTGATCGTTAATGCCTTATTTTCTGTGTTGTTCTTAATGCCCTAGTAAAATTATTTTCCTTTCTCCATGTCCTTATACGTGTGCATAATATGTATGTTAAATTTCTAGAAAAGCCCAGGACTACTGATTGGAAAAATTAGGAAGCAGCTCATAAGAGAAGGCACCAGAAGAATTGTGAGAACTTGAATTTCCTGAATGCCTACATTAAGATAGTTCTTGAATGTATATAAAATGTCCAACTCTAAAGCAAAAATAACACTCTTTGAAGCACTCAACTTGCTCCAAAGCAAATAAATATGTGACATAGCATACATCTCAACCATTTAACCATATAGGCATAGAAGAGAGACCGTTTATATATATCAGTCCAAAGATGTTTTACTGGGCAGTTTAACTCTATTTCAGACCACTTTTTCATGGGCAGGTTAAATCCCTTCTTAGTTTAGCCCTGATTTAATGAATGGTTGAAACTATTACTAAACCAACCACGAGGAAAGAGCCAGATAAATGAAAGCAGGGCTCTATTATAGTTCCACCATTTGATCCCCAATTAGTTTCACGCCTGGCAGTGTGTAAGCAACATCCAAAGAAGATACTAATAAATCTAAGACAACCACGAGGAAAGCGCCAGATCGGACTCTATTACAGTTCCACCATTTGATCCTCAATCAGTTTCAGGCCAGGCAGTTATACAGAGTAAGCAACATCCAAAGAAGATATTAATAAATCTAAACTAAGCAAGAGTAAATTGATCGTAATGGACCACCACAACAAAGCTTTGAAATCTGAATCGAGACCAATAATCCTGTTTCCGCAATAAAGCTCGCCGTAGTCAACTTCAATTGTTAAATATACAAAGACTAAGCCCATTGCACACATACTGTGACATAGTCGGAACATAGGTATGCCAAATAAGCACGAGTAGAAAGAATTGATGCACGTTTTAAAACCTAGTGCTATTCTGCGACACGAAGTATCTAGAAATTCCATAGAGCACACCAAAAAAGTATCCTTTTTACATAAACCAACCATAAAATTTGCCAGTTTCAACCAGCTAATTACATCCCGAATGAAAACAATAACATGCAGCTCAGGACAAATCAATATACCCTTGAAACCCTAACGATATTCTGAAACACAGAAGTATAGATCTAGAAACTCCTGTGAGCATCCTAGACAAATCATGTTTTAAACGAAATCGACGAGACGTGAAAGTAAATACAAACAATAGCCACTCACCAGTGCCATAGTTTCAGAAACCGATTGTAAAGCCTTGTAGGCCACTCCGAGTGTATGCAACCCAATGAATAGTTAATATTCAGCCTGTGCAAATACAACATTTATTAGACGTGTTCTAATGACATTTTAGCTTCTGAAAACAATTTCAAGAAACAATATTTACAATAGTCCACAGCAAATCTCAGTTCTTAAACATATATAACAAAGATACTGACAGGCCCATAAACCCCCATAAAACCTCATAACAGAATACAACATTTCTTATATTTCAGAGCCAGCTATAAAGACCTAGAGCGACCAAAAACTCGAATGTCTTTTGCATCTAGCCCTAGACAATAACCCAGTACAAACAGAACATATAGACACCACGGGAAACTCATGGATGATGCGCAGCTGCTTTCAGGGGCTTATTCAACAAGCCCGTCTCAAAATAAATTACCCATCGGTATAAAGGATGTCTCGAACAGAACCCACCTCAAAACAAATTACCCATATAAATTACGCATGTTTCAATCCGAACTCACTTCAGAATAAGAGTAAATCAGAAAACCCAAATGCAATAGAAAGCAGATTTGAATGAGCAGATACAGTTAAACAACCACAAATAAAATCAAATACCGAGAAAAAAAATATGAAAGATAGCAGACCTACCCACAACAAACAGATGAAAATCGTCCGAGACTCTATGCCAGAAGCGCCTCCTTCCTCAGAAATGTGGTGAAGCCAGGAGATCAATTTTCGCCTTCTTGTCCACGGGCCAACTTTAAAGTAAAAGGAAATTGCCCGAAGCTGCCCGGTCCTTACGGGCAGATTTGCCATGCTAATGTCGACATCCTGACGGTTGATCTACTGCCCGGTTTGCCCTTCAAAACCCTTTTGACCCTAGAAAACCCTTCCTTTTTGCTCGACTTTCTTTCTGTGGACGTGGTTTTTGTTCCGTTTCTTTAATCTTTCCCCAATTTATTTTTAATTTTTTCCCAGATTATTTTGGTCGTGATCAGTCCACATTTTCCAAATACTCCTTTTCATAATAATAAATAAAGATAAATATATAATATAATAATGGGTGATCAGTTAAGTTAAATCATAACGAAGAGAGTAGTTTTTGATTTTATGTATGAGATTAAAATTAAATTTTATTTTATTTTTCAAAAATGATTTTTATTTTCCACTCTTCGTGTATACCTAAAATTTAGTAGGAATTAAACTTTATTTTCATGTAATTTATGTCCAAAAACTTTTTTCATAAATTTGATATGGATCAGAGAAGGCTCAATTCAACAATTAAATTTTAGTCAAATTAACTAAACTATAAAATAAATAAAATATAATATGTATTAAAATAAAATCAGAAGAAATTATATAATAATTTTATAGTCTACACATTTCAAATTATCTAATGTAATTCATCTTAGTCCTAACGATGTGATTCCCATGTAGTTCATCTTAGTCTTAACGATGAATCACATTGAATGGTTACGTAATCTTTTCCAAAAAAACAAAATAATATAGAAATTATAGATCACAAAACACTGAATTCAAAAAATACAATATAATTTTAATCTCCTACATAAAATCAAAAGCTACTCTTAATTATAATTTAACTTAGTATCAATTATTATTATATTTATATTTATTTGTTATTATCGAAAAAGGAGTATTTGAGAAATGTATATTTATATTTATTTGTTATTATGAAAAAGGGAGTATTTGGAAAATGTGGACTGATCACAACCAAATCTGGGGAAAAATTAAAGAAACGAAACAAAAACCACGTCTACACAAAGAAAGTCAAGCAAAAGAAAGGTTTTCTAAGGTCAAAAGGGTTTTCAAGGGCAAATGGGCAGTAAATCAATCGTCAGAGGGGTGTTCAAGCTTGACAGAACTTCGCACAATCCAAGTGAAAGCAAGATTGTTCATCCCACTATGGGTAGATCGTTCTTCCATCCAATAGATGGACTGGCCCTAGAAAAACATATGACTTCATTGAAATTATCCTTAATAAATATCATGTTTAAAGGAGTTGGATCTAATGGTGGAGAGTGAAGAGCTTTTTATCATTGGGCAAGGTTTAATTCTTATGAGGACCTACCCTAAATCCATGGCACACGTTGAAGTAGTAGTCGAAAGTGTGGTTGCACCTAGAGAGATTGTATTAAATGGTCTAGTAACCCATGCACATATAAGTGGATCAATTACACCCCCATGTCGTTTAATTTTTTAAACCCATATGATGTAGAATAGTGGTTGGCTGACAAGTTGTTCTATTAAGTCACTCCTTGAATGAAGGTCATCATTTTGGAACACCATGGTACAAACAATCCAACCATGTTACAAGTTGGTGTGGCCTAGACCAAGTGCAATCATTGGGTTATTTGGATGGCTTAGATGCCCCTGGGTTGTGATCCCTTAGCCAAGGGCTAGTTCGGTAAGTCATTATCAATCTAGTAAACAAAAGCCAGACAAAAAAAACTTTAGCAATGATTGCAAGGAAGACTAGTTTTCTTATGGATACTATTTAGGTTGAAATTGCCTTTTGGGTTTAGAATAAGATTTAAAACCACTTCTAACTAATCAAGAGCTCATTTTCCTCAAACACATGGAAACAAGTTAATAGGCTAAGACTTAGATACATTTTTCAAGAATACAAGTCTACCTCGTTACAAACTACCAATGGATTATTACATGTGGCATGATTTTCTTGAATAATGGTGATAACCCAACCTGCAAGCATGTTTCTTGATATCTCATAAGGAATATGTGTCTTACCCTTGTTTGTTAGTTTATGACGCTTGTCATTCCCCACATTTTAGACATGTTTGGTTGTCCACATATTCACCTCTTTATAGGATGCATTCATTTGGACAAGCATGATGTGATATATACTCAACATCCAACTTTTCAGAGTGATAACTTTACTTCTTTCCACCTATCTAAAAGGATTTTACCACTTCGAAGTATCATGTAAGTTAAAAGAACCCCTCATATAGGTTTATTTATTAAAATTATTCCACTCAATGGGGTGTTATCTTGTAAAGATTATTTTTTCATGGTTATTCACACAAATGGGATTATTAAATTAACCAAAGTGAACAATAATAAGACATGCTCTTCAATTAATTATCGAGGGTTCAATTAATTATCTAGGGTTAGTAGCTTACGTGTTAACCAACTTAATAAGACATACTCTTGAATTCATTAACGAGGGTTCAATTAATTATCTAAGGTTAGTAGCTTACCTGTTGGGGGAGACTACAGTTATTACCTCCCTTGTTTGGAGATGTGGATTTTGCACTTTACTCACCTAAATACAAATCCCTAATAAAAGTTGATTCACTATTATAAGGTAAATACTAACGAAAATAAAAACTCAATAAAAATGACTTGATTTTTTACTATTAAATAAATTATTAATATATCTAAGTTTATAAGTAGAATTAGAGTTATCTCCAATGATTGTTGAATATGCTTTTGACTTTTAAATTTTTATGATAGTTAATTGATTTAATATTCAAGCATACCCAAATTATTTAGTAAGTCTAATGTGCAACTTTGTTGGTTAGTCCCTTGATCCGATTTAAACAGGAACGCATCAAAGTTCAGAGATAACCATATACACAAAGATGCAGCGGAAATAATACTTCATTTCATTAATGGAAAATACTGAAATATGCTTACAAACAGAAATGGCAATAAACTAGCTAGGGCGATGGTAGCTTATCTCTGAGAAGAGATGTGATGGCTACATGCCTCTGAACTGTTCTGAACTGTATTACAAGGAGGCTCGCAGGCCTATTTATTGTTGAGAAACAATGGAAAACCCTTCACATACCGAAACCTAACCCTAGAAGATGAAACGCCAATTGTGGCCCCGTTTGGGTAAATTGGTACATCAATTTCCCGGGTCGTAACTTTGGCATACGATCTCTGTTTGACGCGTACGATAGCTCGTTAGAAAGATCTATCCGAGTACTACCACTTTGGGGGCAACGATAGGGCTCGGTTGCCCCAGAATTCCAAAAAAACGTCGTTAGGGCCTCAAAACGGCTCCGGAAGTTCAGGACCCGAAAAACTGCTAAAAATAGTAAATTGTGCTACAATTAAGGAAACTGAAAATGCTGAGAGAGACAATGGTGGGGTTCCAGGTGGACCTGGCAGGTGGCCACCAATATCCACCTGGATCATTCCTCCCCCCTTAGGAAGCAATGGTCCCCATTGCGTTGAGCTCCTCCATGAGATGAGGAAACCTCTGCTGAACTTGTTCCCTGGTGAGCCACTTGCCCTGCTGAAGGAGTTGGCCTGCTTTGACAACTCGATACAGTTGGATATGCTGTTGGCGAGTGTTCTTGATCTGTGTGTCCATGATCCGATCAGTTGCAGCTTGTTCCATGCAATCTGGATTTAATTCTGTGGGTTTGAGTGTTCTGCAATGTCGGATGTGTCTAGCAATGGTGGAAAGTATGGCCGAAGGCGGTCCACATTGAACACTGGGTGCAGGCCAAGGAATGGGGGAATGCTGAGCTCAAATGCATTGTCTCCCATAGCCTTAGTAATGGTGTAAGGACCATATCGAAGTGGTCTCAATTTCCGATAGGCTCCAGTAAGGCGTTCCTTTTGCAAATGCAGCCAGACTTTGTCGCCCACCTGAAACTTGTGTGGCACCCGGTGTTGATCATGTCGCTGCTTGTACTTGGCATTTGATTTCTCAAGAATGTCATGGACCTGCTGGCGAATATGTTGGATGCGCTCAATGAAGCTGGTGGCCTTATCTGTTTCGGACTGGACATGAGCTGAATTCATGTGAGTAGCTGCAAGTGGCATGGCCACATCAATGGGGCATAGTGGCTGGAATCCTAAACCCACCTAAAAAGGGCTATGGCCAGTGGAGCTGTGAAGAGCTCGGTTGTAGCTGTGCTGAACATAGGGGAGGCTCTCGTCCCATGTGCGTGGATGCTTTGAGTTATACATGCGCAGAATGTGCACAATCATTCTGTTGACAACCTCTGTCTGGCCATCAGTTTGAGGATGGAAGGCTGTGGACTTCGTGAGTTTGGTGTCCAGCATTGACCAGAGACTGGACCAAAATGTGCTGAGAAACCGACTGTCCCGATCTGAGATGATAGACTGTGGGATCCCAAAGTGCACCCACACTCGTTCAAAGAAGAGTTTAGCAGTGGCTTCTGCTGTGATATTCTTCTTGCAGGCCATCATAATGGCCATCTTTGAGAACCTGTCGACGACCACAAAAACACAGTCATTTCCATGCTTAGTGGAAGGAAGGCCTGACATGTAATCCATGAGATGGATTCCCAAGGTCGACTAGGGGTAGGCAACGGGGTATAGAGGCCTTGCTTCTTAATGGTCGGTTTGGCAATGGCACAGGCAGTACATGATCGGATGTACTTCCCAACATCCTGTCGAAGATTCGGCCAATAGAAATAGTTTTGCAGTACTGCCACTGTTTTCTCGACCCCGAAATGCCCAGCAGCCCGACTGTAGTGTGCTTCCCAAATCATCTTGGCACGCTCGCTTGAAGGAACACAGAGGTGACCGAGGTGGCATAATAGGGCATCCTGGAGGTGAAAATCTGCAACCTGCCGACCCTCCAAGAGTGTCTGGTATGTGTGGCCGAATTCTGGGTCGCTTTTGTAGAGAAGTGGCCAATTAGAAGTCTCGTGCCCGCAAGAGTTGAGCACGGTGGTTAGCGCCATGATCGTGGTCGACTGAGGCAGTCTGCAACATTATTGGTGCTGCCCTTTTTATACTTGATATTCAAGTGAAACTGTTGCAGGTATGTAGACCACTTCTGATGGCGATCATTCTGCAATTTCCCTTGGGTCTGTATGAACTGCAGAGGTCGGTGGTCTGTGTGGATGACCGTTTCCTTCCCCAAAATGTAATGCTTCCATTGTCGGCAGGCCTGTACAATGGAATACATCTCTTTATCATAAGTGGGGTACTTCCGGACTGTGTCTGAAAGTGTTTCACTGTGATATGCCACTGATGTCCATGTTGAGTAAGGACTGCCCCAGTAGCATAGTCAGAGGCATCTGTCTCGACCTCAAATGGTTGTTGTAAATCTGGTAACGTGAGCACTGGTGCCGTGCAGAGGCGATCCTTCAACTCCCTGAATGACTTCTGTTGAGATTCAGACCAAAAGAATTTTGCTTTCGCCCCCCCTTGGTGACTTGACTCAAGGGCCAAGAAATATGAGAAAATCCCAACACAAACCTGCGGTAGAAGTTGGCAAGACCTAGAAAGATGCGGAGCTCTGTTAGAGTGGTTGGAGAGGGCCAATCCCGAATGACTTGGACCTTGGCTGGATCGACATGCACCCCCTGTTCATCAATGATGTATCCCAGATACTGAACCTCGGTCATGCCAAAAGTGCATTTCTCCAAATTGGCACATAGCTTGTGTTGCCGCAGTGTTTGGAGAACCTGTCGGATGTGGTGGAGGTGCTCTTCCCAACTCTGGCTGAAGATCAGAATGTCATCCAAGTATACTACTGCAAAGGAGTTGGTGAATGGCCGCAAGATGTCATCCATTAGCCTCATAAAGGTTGCAGGAGCATTCGTCAATCCAAAGGCATGACCAACCATTCGAAGAGGCCCTCCTGGATTTGAAGGCAGTCTTCCACACATCTGAGGGTTCAATTGGTACCTGGTGGTATCCTGACTTCAGATCGATCTTGCTGAAATATTTCGCCCCCTTTAGTTGGTCTAGGAGGTCATCAATCCGCGGGATCGGGTACCTATTACGGACAGTGATCTTGTTCAGCGCCCGATAGTCAATACAGAGTCTCCACGTCCCATCCTTCTTCTGTACCAACACTATCGGGCTCCCACAGGGCGAAGAACTCGGACGGATGTGACCTTTCTGCAGGAGCTCCTGAATCTGTCTCTTGATTTCATTGTTCTCCAGAACGGAGCGCCGATAAATTGGTCCATTGGGTAGCGGCGCACCTGGGGTCAGATCGATGGAGTGCTTGACTTGACAGTGCAGAGGAACCCCTGCCGGGAGGTGGAAGATGTCTTCGTACTCCTCCACAATCTTGTCCATCTGTAGCTGTCGTGCAGAGGAACCCCGTTTGGAGGCCGCGGCCACTGTCTTCTTCTTCCCTTGAGGGCGTATCATCAGGAAAACAAATTTCCTGGTTTTGGAAATGATCTTACTGCATTGTTTTGCAGTAATCAAAGAGATGGCGGCAGGTGGTGCTACCTCTGGTATCCCGAACAACTTATTTCCCAATGTAATAATAACAGCACGGGGCCTTGATTCATACACAGCATGTCGCTTCCACAAGTATGGTTGTCCTAGTAATACATCACAAACTTCAAGGGGAGCAATGTCACACAATACCTCATCCGTGAAGGGCTTGATGTTGTATGGAAGGCGACACTGCTGGCTCACGCGAAGATCTCGCCCTTGGTGAAGCCACCCAATGGTGTATGGTTGTGGATGTGCTGTGGTCGGTAAGCCCAACCGCTTCACGACCTCTGCCGAAATGAGGTTCTTTTGACTCCCGCTATCAACAATGAACTGTATCGGGGAGCCCTTTACCCACATCTGGGAGTGGAAGAGACGCTCCTCCTCCTCTGGATCTTCGGGTTCATTTTTCTGGATCTTTGCGGTAGCAACAGTGGCGCTGGGATCCGCATCAATGATCTGCTTCCCTTTTTCATACCCCTTATCGGGTTCTGACTCAGAGTCGGAACATGCATCTGATTCTGAAACCTTTAGCTCAGCCACCAGTGACTGCTTGGCCCGACACTCACTTGTGTTGTGAGTGGAGCTCTTATGGAACTCGCACCATTTTCCAGTGTCCTTTCTCGGCTTCGCGGCGTTGCTCTTTGCTTGCAGCTTCGGCTGGTTGTCTTGGGCTGTCCCGCCTTGGCTTTGTCCTTTGTTCTGTGGTTTAGGGCACCTTTCCCCTGCTTTGGATTCGCAGATCCAAAGTCTCGCTTCTTTTGTTTAAACTTCTGCTCGACCTTGACAGCATACTGGTATGCTGCGCCGAGCGAGGGGATGTTTAAGAACTGTATTTCTTCCTGGATGTACTTGTGCAGGCAGCCACGGTATTTGAGTATCAAATGTTGCTCTGAATCCTTGATACCCAACTTTGTGCGAAGGGTATGGAAAAGATTGGTGAACTCCGGCACGTCTTGGTCCCTTCCCTGCCGCAGCGTGGTCCACTTTATGTATTCATCCTCATAGCTTCCGACAGGGTAGTACTGCTCCTTGATGGCATCCCGGAACGAATCCCAGGTGGGTGCGGCTGAAAATAGTGAGCCAGTACTTTCATCCTTATGCTCGCAGTAGGTTTCCCACCAGTCCTTGATGTGGGGGGCTGCTTTGAGAAGAGCAAAAACAATCTTTTTCCGACTCGAAAATTCATGAACAGAAAAATAACCCTTTAGCAGATTTAACCATTTATCTACGGCATCGGCGTCTATCTGACCCTCGAATATGGGGATTTCAAAATTAACTTGTACCTTAAAGGGTGTGGCATTTCCAGAGGAGCTACTGGACGCCGATGCGCCGCTTCTGGGTAGCCGTTGAAGGATCTGCGCAAAGCTGTCCATCATCGCGTTCCGTTGTCGCTCGAGCGCTTCTTCGAGCAAGATTTTGATGGGATCTCCTGCCCCCTCGTCTTTCTTCTCGTCCGCCATGGGAGGCCGTCGGGATTTGCGAGGCTGGTCTTGCAAAGGTTCAACCAGTTCAAGCCCTAACTCCTTATATCCCGACCTTGTTGGGGACATGCAAAGAAAAACAGAGAAAAAGCAGACCGCTCTGATACCACTGATCCGGATTTAAACAGGAACGCAACAAATTACAGAGATAACCATATACACAAAGATGCAGCGGAAATAATACTTCATTTCATTAATGGAAAATACTGAAATATGCTTACAAACAGAAATGGCAATAAACTAGCTAGGGCGATGGTAGCTTATCTCTGAGAAGAGATGTGATGGCTACATGCCTCTGAACTGTTCTGAACTGTATTACAAGGAGGCTCGCAGGCCTATTTATTGTTGAGAAACAATGGAAAACCCTTCACATACCGAAACCTAACCCTAGAAGATGAAACGCCAAATTGTGGGCCCCGTTTGGGTAAATTGGTACATCAATTTCCCGGGGTCGTAACTTTGGCATACGATCTCCGTTTGACGCGTACGATAGCTCGTTAGAAAGATCTATCCGAGTACTACCACTTTGGGGGGCAAAGATAGCGCTCAGTCGCCCCAGAATTCCAAAAAAACGTCGTTTAGGGCCTCAAAACGGCTCCGGAAGTTCAGGACCCGAAAAACTGCTAAAAATAGTAAACTGTGCTACAATTAAGGAAACTGAAAATGCTGAGAAAGACAATGGTGGGGTTCCAGGTGACCTAGCAGGTGGCCACCAATATCCACCTGGATCATTCCTCCCCCCTTAGGAAGCAATGGTCCCCATTGCGTTGAGCTCCTCCATGAGATGAGGAAACCTCTGCTGAACTTGTTCCCTGGTGAGCCACTTGCCCTGCTGAAGGAGTTGGCCTGCTTTGACAACTCGATACAGTTGGATATGCTGTTGGCGAGTGTTCTTGATCTGTGTGTCCATGATCCGATCAGTTGCAGCTTGTTCCATGCAATCTGGATTTAATTCTGTGGGTTTGAGCTGTTCTGCAATGTCGGATGTGTCTAGCAATGGTGGAAAGTATGGCCGAAGGCGGTCCACATTGAACACTGGGTGCAGGCCAAGGAATGGGGGAATGCTGAGCTCAAATGCATTGTCTCCCATAGCCTTAGTAATGGTGTAAGGACCATATCGAAGTGGTCTCAATTTCCGATAGGCTCCAGTAAGGCGTTCCTTTTGCAAATGCAGCCAGACTTTGTCGCCCACCTGAAACTTGTGTGGCACCCGGTGTTGATCATGTCGCTGCTTGTACTTGGCATTTGATTTCTCAAGAATGTCATGGACCTGCTGGCGAATATGTTGGATGCGCTCAATGAAGCTGGTGGCCTTATCTGTTTCGGACTGGACATGAGCTGAATTCATGTGAGTAGCTGCAAGTGGCATGGCCACATCAATGGGGCATAGTGGCTGGAATCCTAAACCCACCTAAAAAGGGCTATGGCCAGTGGAGCTGTGAAGAGCTCGGTTGTAGCTGTGCTGAACATAGGGGAGGCTCTCGTCCCATGTGCGTGGATGCTTTGAGTTATACATGCGCAGAATGTGCACAATCATTCTGTTGACAACCTCTGTCTGGCCATCAGTTTGAGGATGGAAGGCTGTGGACTTCGTGAGTTTGGTGTCCAGCATTGACCAGAGACTGGACCAAAATGTGCTGAGAAACCGACTGTCCCGATCTGAGATGATAGACTGCGGGATCCCAAAGTGCACCCACACTCGTTCAAAGAAGAGTTTAGCAGTGGCTTCTGCTGTGATATTCTTCTTGCAGGCCATCATAATGGCCATCTTTGAGAACCTGTCGACGACCACAAAAACACAGTCATTTCCATGCTTAGTGGAAGGAAGGCCTGACATGTAATCCATGGAGATGGATTCCCAAGGTCGACTAGGGGTAGGCAACGGGGTATAGAGGCCTTGCTTCTTAATGGTCGGTTTGGCAATGGCACAGGCAGTACATGATCGGATGTACTTCCCAACATCCTGTCGAAGATTCGGCCAATAGAAATAGTTTTGCAGTACTGCCACTGTTTTCTCGACCCCGAAATGCCCAGCAGCCCGACTGTAGTGTGCTTCCCAAATCATCTTGGCACGCTCGCTTGAAGGAACACAGAGGTGACCGAGGTGGCATAATAGGGCATCCTGGAGGTGAAAATCTGCAACCTGCCGACCCTCCAAGAGTGTCTGGTATGTGTGGCCGAATTCTGGGTCGCTTTTGTAGAGAAGTGGCCAATTAGAAGTCTCGTGCCCGCAAGAGTTGAGCACGTGGTTAGCGCCATGATCGGTGGTCGACTGAGGCAGTCTGCAACATTATTGGTGCTGCCCTTTTTATACTTGATATTCAAGTGAAACTGTTGCAGGTATGTAGACCACTTCTGATGGCGATCATTCTGCAATTTCCCTTGGGTCTGTATGAACTGCAGAGGTCGGTGGTCTGTGTGGATGACCGTTTCCTTCCCCAAAATGTAATGCTTCCATTGTCGGCAGGCCTGTACAATGGAATACATCTCTTTATCATAAGTGGGGTACTTCCGGACTGTGTCTGAAAGTGTTTCACTGTGATATGCCACTGGATGTCCATGTTGAGTAAGGACTGCCCCAATAGCATAGTCAGAGGCATCTGTCTCGACCTCAAATGGTTGTTGTAAATCTGGTAACGCGAGCACTGGTGCCGTGCAGAGGCGATCCTTCAACTCCCTGAATGACTTCTGTTGAGATTCAGACCAAAAGAATTTTGCTTTCGCCCCGCCCTTGGTGACTTGACTCAAGGGCCAAGAAATATGACAAAATCCCAACACAAACCTGCGGTAGAAGTTGGCAAGACCTAGAAAGCTGCGGAGCTCTGTTAGAGTGGTTGGAGAGGGCCAATCCCGAATGACTTGGACCTTGGCTGGATCGACATGCACCCCCTGTTCATCAATGATGTATCCCAGATACTGAACCTAGGTCATGCCAAAAGTGCATTTCTCCAAATTGGCACATAGCTTGTGTTGCCGCAGTGTTTGGAGAATCTGTCGGATGTGGTGGAGGTGCTCTTCCCAACTCTGGCTGAAGATCAGAATGTCATCCAAGTATACTACTACAAAGGAGTTGGTGAATGGCCGCAAGATGTCATCCATTAGCCTCATAAAGGTTGCAGGAGCATTCGTCAATCCGAAAGGCATGACCAACCATTCGAAGAGGCCCTCCTTGGATTTGAAGGCAGTCTTCCACACATCTGAGGGTTCAATTGGTACCTGGTGGTATCCTGACTTCAGATCGATCTTGCTGAAATATTTCGCCCCCTTTAGTTGGTCTAGGAGGTCATCAATCCGCGGGATCGGTACCTATTACGGACAGTGATCTTGTTCAGCGCCCGATAGTCAATACAGAGTCTCCACGTCCCATCCTTCTTCTGTACCAACACTATCGGGCTCCCACAGGGCGAAGAACTCGGACGGATGTGACCTTTCTGCAGGAGCTCCCGAATCTGTCTCTTGATTTCATTGTTCTCCAGAACGAGCGCCGATAAATTGGTCCATTGGGTGCGGCGCACCTGGGGTCAGATCGATGGAGTGCTTGACTTGACAGTGCAAAGGAATCCCTGCCGGGGAGGTGAAGATGTCTTCGTACTCCTCCACAATCTTGTCCATCTGTAGCTGTCCGTGCAGAGGACCCCGTTTGGAGGCCGCGGCCACTGTCTTCTTCTTCCCTTGAGGGCGTATCATCAGGAAAACAAATTTCCTGGTTTTGGAAATGATCTTACTGCATTGTTTTGCAGTAATCAAAGAGATGGCGGCAGGTGGTGCTACCTCTGGTATCCGAACAACTTATTTCCCAATGTAATAATAACAGCACGGGGCCTTGATTCATACACAGCATGTCGCTTCCACAAGTATGGTTGTCCTAGTAATACATCACAAACTTCAAGGGGAGCAATGTCACACAATACCTCATCCGTGAAGGGCTTGATGTTGTATGGAAGGCGACACTGCTGGCTCACGCGAAGATCTCGCCCTTGGTGAAGCCACCCAATGGTGTATGGTTGTGGATGTGCTGTGGTCGGTAAGCCCAACCGCTTCACGACCTCTGCCGAAATGAGGTTCTTTTGACTCCCGCTATCAACAATGAACTGTATCGGGGAGCCCTTTACCCACATCTGGGAGTGGAAGAGACGCTCCTCCTCCTCTGGATCTTCGGGTTCATTTTTCTGGATCTTTGCGGTAGCAACAGTGGCGCTGGGATCCGCATCAATGATCTGCTTCCCTTTTTCATACCCCTTATCGGGTTCTGACTCAGAGTCGGAACATGCATCTGATTCTGAAACCTTTAGCTCAGCCACCAGTGACTGCTTGGCCCGACACTCACTTGTGTTGTGAGTGGAGCTCTTATGGAACTCGCACCATTTTCCAGTGTCCTTTCTCGGCTTCGCGGCGTTGCTCTTTGCTTGCAGCTTCGGCTGGTTGTCTTGGGCTGTCCGCCTTGGCTTTGTCCTTTGTTCTGTGGTTTAGGGGCACCTTTCCCCTGCTTTGGATTCGCAGATCCAAAGTCTCGCTTCTTTTGTTTAAACTTCTGCTCGACCTTGACAGCATACCGGTATGCTGCGCCGAGCGAGGGGATGTTTAAGAACTGTATTTCTTCCTGGATGTACTTGTGCAGGCAGCCACGGTATTTGAGTATCAAATGTTGCTCCGAATCCTTGATACCCAACTTTGTGCGAAGGGTATGGAAAAGATTGGTGAACTCCGGCACGTCTTGGTCCCTTCCCTGCCGCAGCGTGGTCCACTTTATGTATTCATCCTCATAGCTTCCGACAGGGTAGTACTGCTCCTTGATGGCATCCCGGAACGAATCCCAGGTGGTGCGGCTGAAAATAGTGAGCCAGTACTTTCATCCTTCTGCTCGCAGTAGGTTTCCCACCAGTCCTTGATGTGGGGGGCTGCTTTGAGAAGAGCAAAAACAATCTTTTCCCGACTCGAAAATTCATGAACAGAAAAATAACCCTCTAGCAGATTTAACCATTTATCTACGGCATCGGCGTCTATCTGACCCTCGAATATGGGGATTTCAAAATTAACTTGTACCTTAAAGGGTGTGGCATTTCCAGAGGAGCTACTGGACGCCGATGCGCCGCTTCTGGGTAGCCGTTGAAGGATCTGCGCAAAGCTGTCCATCATCGCGTTCCGTTGTCGCTCGAGCGCTTCTTCGAGCAAGATTTTGATGGGATCTCCTGCCCCCTCGTCTTTCTTCTCGTCCGCCATGGGAGGCCGTCGGGATTTGCGAGGCTGGTCTTGCAAAGGTTCAACCAGTTCAAGCCCTAACTCCTTATATCCCGACCTTGTTGGGGACATGCAAAGAAAAACAGAGAAAAAGCAGACCGCTCTGATACCACTGATCCGGATTTAAACAGGAACGCAACAAATTACAGAGATAACCATATACACAAAGATGCAGCGGAAATAATACTTCATTTCATTAATGGAAAATACTGAAATATGCTTACAAACAGAAATGGCAATAAACTAGCTAGGGCGATGGTAGCTTATCTCTGAGAAGAGATGTGATGGCTACATGCCTCTGAACTGTTCTGAACTGTATTACAATGAGGTTCGAAGGCCTATTTATTGTTGAGAAACAATGGAAAACCCTTCACATACCGAAAACCTAACCCTAGAAGATGAAACGCCAAATTGTGGCCCCGTTTGGGTAAATTGGTACATCAATTTCCCGGGTCGTAAACTTTGGCATACGATCTCCGTTTGACGCGTACGATAGCTCGTTAGAAAGATCTATCCGAGTACTACCACTTTGGGGGCAATGATAGGGCTCAGTCGCCCCAGAATTCCAAAAAAAACGTCGTTTAGGGCCTCAAAACGGCTCCGGAAGTTCAGGACCTGAAAAACTGCTAAAAATAGTAAACTGTGCTACAATTAAGGAAACTGAAAATGCTGAGAAAGACAATGGTGGGGTTCTAGGTGGACCTGGCAGGTGGCCACCAATATCCACCTGGATCATTCCTCCCCCCTTAGGAAGCAATGGTCCCCATTGCGTTGAGCTCCTCCATGAGATGAGGAAACCTCTGCTGAACTTGTTCCCCGGTGAGCCACTTGCCCTGCTGAAGGAGTTGGCCTGCTTTGACAACTCGATACAGTTGGATATGCTGTTGGCGAGTGTTCTTGATCTGTGTGTCCATGATCCGATCAGTTGCAGCTTGTTCCATGCAATCTGGATTTAATTCTGTGGGTTTGAGCTGTTCTGCAATGTCGGATGTGTCTAGCAATGGTGGAAAGTATGGCCGAAGGCGGTCCACATTGAACACTGGGTGCAGGCCAAGGAATGGGGGAATGCTGAGCTCAAATGCATTGTCTCCCATAGCCTTAGTAATGGTGTAAGGACCATATCGAAGTGGTCTCAATTTCCGATAGGCTCTAGTAAGGCGTTCCTTTTGCAAATGCAACCAGACTTTGTCGCCCACCTGAAACTTGTGTGGCACCCGGTGTTGATCATGTCGCTGCTTGTACTTGGCATTTGATTTCTCAAGAATGTCATGGACCTGCTGGCGAATATGTTGGATGCGCTCAATGAAGCTGGTGGCCTTATCTGTTTCGGACTGGACATGAGCTGAATTCATGTGAGTAGCTGCAAGTGGCATGGCCACATCAATGGGGCATAGTGGCTGGAATCCTAAACCCACCTGAAAAGGGCTATGGCCAGTGGAGCTGTGAAGAGCTCGGTTGTAGCTGTGCCGAACATAGGGGAGGCTCTCGTCCCATGTGCGTGGATGCTTTGAGTTATACATGCGCAGAATGTGCACAATCATTCTGTTGACAACCTCTGTCTGGCCATCAGTTTGAGGATGGAAGGCTGTGGACTTCGTGAGTTTGGTGTCCAGCATTGACCAGAGACTGGACCAAAATGTGCTGAGAAACCGACTGTCCCGATCTGAGATGATAGACTGCGGGATCCCAAAGTGCACCCACACTCGTTCAAAGAAGAGTTTAGCAGTGGCTTCTGCTGTGATATTCTTCTTGCAGGCCATCATAATGGCCATCTTTGAGAACCTGTCGACGACCACAAAAACACAGTCATTTCCATGCTTAGTGGAAGGAAGGCCTGACATGTAATCCATGGAGATGGATTCCCAAGGTCGACTAGGGGTAGGCAACGGGGTATAGAGGCCTTGCTTCTTAATGGTCGGTTTGGTAATGGCACAGGCAGTACATGATCGGATGTACTTCCCAACATCCTGTCGAAGATTCGGCCAATAGAAATAGTTTTGCAGCACTGCCACTGTTTTCTCGACCCCGAAATGCCCAGCAGCCCGACTGTAGTGTGCTTCCCAAATAATCTTGGCACGCTCGCTTGAAGGAACACAGAGGTGACCGAGGTGGCATAATAGGGCATCCTGGAGGTGAAAATCTGCAACCTGCCGACCCTCCAAGAGTGTCTGGTATGTGTGGCCGAATTCTGGGTCGCTTTTGTAGAGAAGTGGCCAATTAGAAGTCTCGTGCCCGCAAGAGTTGAGCACGGTGGTTAGCGCCATGATCGGTGGTCGACTGAGGCAATCTGCAACATTATGGTGCTGCCCTTTTTATACTTGATATTCAAGTGAAACTGTTGCAGGTATGTAGACCACTTCTGATGGCGATCATTCTGCAATTTCCCTTGGGTCTGTATGAACTGCAGAGGTCGGTGGTCTGTGTGGATGACCGTTTCCTTCCCCAAAATGTAATGCTTCCATTGTCGGCAGGCCTGTACAATGGAATACATCTCTTTATCATAAGTGGGGTACTTCCGGACTGTGTCTGAAAGTGTTTCACTGTGATATGCCACTGGATGTCCATGTTGAGTAAGGACTGCCCCAATAGCATAGTCAGAGGCATCTGTCTCGACCTCAAATGGTTGTTGTAAATCTGGTAACGCGAGCACTGGTGCCGTGCAGAGGCGATCCTTCAACTCCCTGAATGACTTCTGTTGAGATTCAGACCAAAAGAATTTTGCTTTCGCCCCGCCCTGGTGACTTGACTCAAGGGCCAAGAAATATGAGAAAATCCCAACACAAACCTGCGGTAGAAGTTGGCAAGACCTAGAAAGCTGCGGAGCTCTGTTAGAGTGGTTGGAGAGGGCCAATCCCGAATGACTTGGACCTTGGCTGGATCGACATGCACCCCCTGTTCATCAATGATGTATCCCAGATACTGAACCTCGGTCATGCCAAAAGTGCATTTCTCCAAATTGGCACATAGCTTGTGTTGCCGCAGTGTTTGGAGAACCTGTCGGATGTGGTGGATGTGCTCTTCCCAACTCTGGCTGAAGATCAGAATGTCATCCAAGTATACTACTACAAAGGAGTTGGTGAATGGCCGCAAGATGTCATCCATTAGCCTCATAAAGGTTGCAGGAGCATTCGTCAATCCGAAAGGCATGACCAACCATTCGAAGAGGCCCTCCTTGGATTTGAAGGCAGTCTTCCACACATCTGAGGGTTCAATTGGTACCTGGTGTATCCTGACTTCAGATCGATCTTGCTGAAATATTTCGCCCCCTTTAGTTGGTCTAGGAGGTCATCAATCCGCGGGATCGGGTACCTATTACGGACAGTGATCTTGTTCAGCGCCCGATAGTCAATACAGAGTCTCCACGTCCCATCCTTCTTCTGTACCAACACTATCGGGCTCCCACAGGGCGAAGAACTCGGACGGATGTGACCTTTCTGCAGGAGCTCCTGAATCTGTCTCTTGATTTCATTGTTCTCCAGAACGGAGCGCCGATAAATTGGTCCATTGGGTAGGCGCGCACCTGGGGTCAGATCGATGGAGTGCTTGACTTGACAGTGCAGAGGAACCCCTGCCGGGGAGGTGAAGATGTCTTCGTACTCCTCCACAATCTTGTCCATCTGTAGCTGCCGTGCAGAGGAACCCCGTTTGGAGGCCGCGGCCACTGTCTTCTTCTTCCCTTGAGGGCGTATCATCAGGAAAACAAATTTCCTGGTTTTGGAAATGATCTTACTGCATTGTTTTGCAGTAATCAAAGAGATGGCGGCAGGTGGTGCTACCTCTGGTATCCTGAACAACTTATTTCCCAATGTAATAATAACAGCACGGGGCCTTGATTCATACACAGCATGTCGCTTCCACAAGTATGGTTGTCCTAGTAATACATCACAAACTTCAAGGGGAGCAATGTCACACAATACCTCATCCGTGAAGGGCTTGATGTTGTATGGAAGGCGACACTGCTGGCTCACGCGAAGATCTCGCCCTTGGTGAAGCCACCCAATGGTGTATGGTTGTGGATGTGCTGTGGTCGGTAAGCCCAACCGCTTCACGACCTCTGCCGAAATGAGGTTCTTTTGACTCCCGCTATCAACAATGAACTGTATCGGGGAGCCCTTTACCCACATCTGGGAGTGGAAGAGACGCTCCTCCTCCTCTGGATCTTCGAGTTCATTTTTCTGGATCTTTGCGGTAGCAACAGTGGCGCTGGATCCGCATCAATGATCTGCTTCCCTTTTTCATACCCCTTATCGGGTTCTGACTCAGAGTCGGAACATGCATCTGATTCTGAAACCTTTAGCTCAGCCACCAGTGACTGCTTGGCCCGACACACTCACTTGTGTTGTGAGTGGAGCTCTTATGGAACTCGCACCATTTTCCAGTGTCCTTTCTCGGCTTCGCGGCGTTGCTCTTTGCTTGCAGCTTCGGCTGGTTGTCTTGGGCTGTCCCGCCTTGGCTTTGTCCTTTGTTCTGTGGTTTAGGGCACCTTTCCCCTGCTTTGGATTCGCAGATCCAAAGTCTCGCTTCTTTTGTTTAAACTTCTGCTCGACCTTGACAGCATACCGGTATGCTGCGCCGAGCGAGGGGATGTTTAAGAACTGTATTTCTTCCTGGATGTACTTGTGCAGGCAGCCACGGTATTTGAGTATCAAATGTTGCTCCGAATCCTTGATACCCAACTTTGTGCGAAGGGTATGGAAAAGATTGGTGAACTCCGGCACGTCTTGGTCCCTTCCCTGCCGCAGCGTGGTCCACTTTTGTATTCATCCTCATAGCTTCCGACAAGGTAGTACTGCTCCTTGATGGCATCCCGGAACGAATCCCAGGTGGGTGCGGCTGAAAATAGTGAGCCAGTACTTTCATCCTTCTGCTCGCAGTAGGTTTCCCACCAGTCCTTGACGTGGGGGGCTGCTTTGAGAAGAGCAAAAACAATCTTTTCCCGACTCGAAAATTCATGAACAGAAAAATAACCCTCTAGCAGATTTAACCATTTATCTACGGCATCGGCGTCTATCTGACCCTCGAATATGGGATTTCAAAATTAACTTGTACCTTAAAGGGGTGGCATTTCCAGAGGAGCTACTGGAAGCCGATGCGCCGCTTCTGGGTAGCCGCTGAAGGATCTGCGCAAAGCTGTCCATCATCGCGTTCCGTTGTCGCTCGAGCGCTTCTTCGAGCAAGATTTTGATGGGATCTCCTGCCCCCTCGTCTTTCTTCTCGTCCGCCATGGGAGGCCGTCGGGATTTGCGAGGCTGGTCTTGCAAAGGTTCAACCAGTTCAAGCCCTAACTCCTTATATCCCGACCTTGTTGGGGACATGCAAAGAAAAACAGAGAAAAAGCAGACCGCTCTGATACCACTGATCCGGATTTAAACAGGAACGCAACAAATTACAGAGATAACCATATACACAAAGATGCAGCGAAATAATACTTCATTTCATTAATGGAAAATACTGAAATATGCTTAGAAACAGAAATGGCAATAAACTAGCTAGGGCGATGGTAGCTTATCTCTAAGAAGAGATGTGATGGCTACATGCCTCTGAACTGTTCTGAACTGTATTACAATGAGGCTCGCAGGCCTATTTATTGTTGAGAAACAATGGAAAACCCTTCACATACCGAAACCTAACCCTAGAAGATGAAACGCCAAATTGTGGGCCCCGTTTGGGTAAATTGGTACATCAATTTCCCGGGGTCGTAACTTTGGCATACGATCTCCGTTTGACGCGTACGATAGCTCGTTAGAAAGATCTATCGGAGTACTACCACTTTGGGGGGAAGCAACAATAGGGCTCGGTCGCCCCAGAATTCCAAAAAAACGTCGTTTAGGGCTCAAAACGGCTCCGGAAGTTCAGGACCCGAAAAACTGCTAAAAATAGTAAACTGTGCTACAATTAAGGAAACTGAAAATGCTGAGAAAGACAATGGTGGGGTTCTAGTGGACCTGGCAGGTGGCCACCAATATCCACCTGGATCATTCCTCCCCCCTTAGGAAGCAATGGTCCCCATTGCGTTGAGCTCCTCCATGAGATGAGGAAACCTCTGCTGAACTTGTTCCCTGGTGAGCCACTTGCCCTGCTGAAGGAGTTGGCCTGCTTTGACAACTCGATACAGTTGGATATGCTGTTGGCGAGTGTTCTTGATCTGTGTGTCCATGATCCGATCAGTTGCAGCTTGTTCCATGCAATCTGGATTTAATTCTGTGGGTTTGAGCTGTTCTGCAATGTCGGATGTGTCTAGCAATGGTGGAAAGTATGGCCGAAGGCGGTCCACATTGAACACTGGGTGCAGGCCAAGGAATGGGGGAATGCTGAGCTCAAATGCATTGTCTCCCATAGCCTTAGTAATGGTGTAAGGACCATATCGAAGTGGTCTCAATTTCGATAGGCTCCAGTAAGGCGTTCCTTTTGCAAATGCACCAGACTTTGTCGCCCACCTGAAACTTGTGTGGCACCCGGTGTTGATCATGTCGCTGCTTGTACTTGGCATTTGATTTCTCAAGAATGTCATGGACCTGCTGGCGAATATGTTGGATGCGCTCAATGAAGCTGGTGGCCTTATCTGTTTCGGACTGGACATGAGCTGAATTCATGTGAGTAGCTGCAAGTGGCATGGCCACATCAATGGGGCATAGTGGCTGGAATCCTAAACCCACCTGAAAAGGGCTATGGCCAGTGGAGCTGTGAAGAGCTCGGTTGTAGCTGTGCTGAACATAGGGGAGGCTCTCGTCCCATGTGCGTGGATGCTTTGAGTTAACATGCGCAGAATGTGCACAATCATTCTGTTGACAACCTCTGTCTGGCCATAGTTTGAGGATGGAAGGCTGTGGACTTCGTGAGTTTTGGTGTCCAGCATTGACCAGAGACTGGACCAAAATGTGCTGAGAAACCGACTGTCCTTATCTGAGATGATAGACTGCGGGATCCCAAAGTGCACCCACACTCGTTCAAAGAAGAGTTTAGCAGTGGCTTCTGCTGTGATATTCTTCTTGCAGGCCATCATAATGGCCATCTTGAGAACCTGTCGACGACCACAAAAACACAGTCATTTCCATGCTTAGTGGAAGGAAGGCCTGACATGTAATCCATGGATGGATTCCAAGGTCGACTAGGGGTAGGCAATGGGTATAGAGGCCTTGCTTCTTAATGGTCGGTTTGGCAATGGCACAGGCAGTACATGATCGGATGTACTTCCCAACATCCTGTCGAAGATTCGGCCAATAGAAATAGTTTTTGCAGTACAGCCACTGTTTTCTCGACCCCGAAATGCCCAACAGCCCGACTGTAGTGTGCCTTTCCCAAATCATCTTGGCACGCTCGCTTGAAGGAACACAGAGGTGACCGAGGTGGCATAATAGGGCATCCTGGAGGTGAAAATCTGCACCTGCCGACCCTCCAAGAGTGTCTGGTATGTGTTTGTCCGACTTTCTGGGTCGCTTTTGTAGATAA